>OW121786.1:10105200-11406219 GCA_933228815.1 Machimus atricapillus | reverse complement strand
AGCGTCAAACAACTCAGCCTGGAATTGAACCGTGTTTTGGTGATCGGAATGGTTTACAGAAAATTTTAATTTTTTTTTTTTAGTAAGAGTCATTTATGAAATATTGAAGATATGACGGTTACCCATATTTTTCGTGAAAAAATGTAGTGTGCGTGAAGGCAACTTCGTCCGATTTTTTCTGTAGGGGGCAGCGATTTCAGCTTCATTTTTTGCAAGTATTTATTAAAGTCTATCATCACTGTAGTGTCCAAGCTGAGCACATTTTTAATTTATAAACTCGAATTTTTTAATTACTGTAGGACATGTAAAAATTTATGGTGCACAAAAACGTATTTCTTTAATTAGCAGCACAATCTTTATATTTTTGTAATGATGTTGCGAAATATTTAAATTATACCTAAGGTTGTACTTGTACCTATCTATCGAAATTCGTGATCTACTCTTAAGTTGATTTTGTTTTACATATTTAATTTATTTTCGTTGTGGGTCACTTGTATTATTAAAGTTTTGAATTAAAAATGGGAAGATGGTTTCGACAAAGTGTTTGGTTCTGATCATATTTCAATATTGTAATAGTCTAGAAAATAGTGTGGAAATTCGTCGATGAAAGGTTACAGTCAAACAAACTTTTTTCAATCTGGAAATTCTTGGTAGGGTAGAAGAATTGGGAGGTGTTTTGAAACTTCCGGAAATTGTTTTTTAATATGTAATAGTTATGCTAATATAAAAATATCAGTCTGTTTTGAACCTCTTTTCCAACTGAACAAATATATCCGGCTGTTTTCTGTGAAAATAATAATTTCCGCTTTATTCAAGATTGGATTTCGCCTAAAGTTCAATGTTTAGTGTCTTTTCCTTCTTTTTTCGTTCTTATTTTTTCACTTGGCGTAATTCGGGAAATTAATAGTTAATGATGGGTATTTGATTTTTGTAATATATACGATATATAAGAGTAAGATTAGATTAAAATTTGGACTGTCAAAGTAAATTTATGAACATTTATACCTCAAAAATTTCATGGTGGATATTTTGAAAGCGCTCAACAAGGTCACCCACCTTTCCCTTTTTGCATCAGAACTGAACTCATAACCCGTTTTTCTCGATGAGCAGAATTCTTGCCCGAGTTCAAGGGCTTTGCCAAGAAGAAATCAGTTGCTCCACACAAGAACCCCACAGCTGGGGCACTATCTTTTGTGGGAAGAGGACTTTTTGCAGCATCTGTAATCTCATAGCCTACAAATCCCAGTCCATTGTTCGTAGCAAAAAGCGAAGTCTGAAGGTCCCTAGACTGCGGTTAGTAAGAAGGCAGCTCCCAGAGCCCTCCTTGGGTATCATGTGGTGCTCCGCAACCGGAAACTAGTTGGCGGAAGCGATTTCTGATATTGCGCCCCTTTTTTTTTGTTGTCTTGACTGCTCGCTTGATTTGCGAGATTTCGCGCCAACGAAAAAGCCTTTAGGTTTTCGGGTGCTTGTCAAGAGATAAAATGTTGGGTAAGGTTGCCATATGTTCCGAGGGGATTCATAAAATTGATATGGTGACATGGAAGCTACTTTGTCTGACAACTTGGATTATCTGCCGCCCTGAGTGACACTATCTGCTACAAGAAATAATAGCAGACGACTGGGTTTAACTGATTAAAAGCGAGAAAATTAGTTTTTGGCTCGATTAATTAGGGGGGATTTCAGGGATTAAACTGAGAGATAGAAATATCTTAATATAGGGATGCTTATAAATTGCTTCATTCAGCAACTTGTTCAGTGTTACTTGGATTTTCTTGAGGTGAAGAGTTGATGCAACTGAATGATATAATGATAATTCCCAAGACACTTGTTACGTCATTGATTCCATTGCGAAGTATTCGGTCGAGCTTTATACGAAATTATCTAAAGCTAAAGAAATTTTGAAGAATATTTTAATGTATTATAAAGAAGTCAGAATAATAAATTGAAGTTCTTTAAATACGATTTCTGCAGTGACAACTTAAGCCATGTGATTTTGCGCAGGTACATCATTGCACTATTGATTGAATTTTTAGATGGCACTTGTTTAAATTTCTTCATAGTTTATTAAAGTGTTTGAAACACTTGTTAAAACAGAATATATTTATTTTTTTTATATGAGTGCGACGCGTTTCGGCCTATCGAGGCAAGAGGAAAGAGCAATAAAAAATTCAATGTTTAAAGTGAAAATACTTCATAAGAGCTACAGCTTGTTTTCTAGCTATATGTTTTTGCTATTTACATATATGTACAGGTGCTTTTTTACTCAATAGCATTATTTGAAGGCGATAATTTTTTTTTTTTTATAACTAATTTGATTTTCATTATTAGTATTGACAAATAGAATAATAAACAATCAAAAAGGGATAGCACATTTTGATCCGACATTTTGCAATTTCCTTGGAATGGAAATATTATAGCCTTTTCACTGGGACAATAAAAATAACGCTATTATTACTAACAAACTAGGCAGTTTTGGTGAAAATTAATGACACTTTTATGTAGGATCTTAAGATTAAAAAAGCGGCCAAGTGCGAGTCGGACTCGCCCATGAAGGGTTCCGTAGCAGCAAGTAACACGGTTTATGCATAAGGTTTATGTTTATGAAATTAAATGTTTTTTTTTTATTTTTATATTTGAGTTGATTGAATGAAAGGTAAATTGCGGTTTACGATTTATGACGTATTAAAAAAAAACTACTTACTAGATCTCGTTCAAACCAATTTTCGGTGAAAGTTTGTATGGTAATGTGCATCATATATTTTTTTAGTTTTATCATTCTCTTATTTTAGAAGTTACATGGGGGGGGACACACATTTTACCACTTTGGAAGTGTCTCTCGCGCAAACTATTCAGTTTAGAAAAAAATGATATTAGAAACCTCAATATCATTTTTGAAGATCTATCTATAGATACCCCACACGTATGGGTTTGATGAAAAAAAATTTTTGAGTTTCAGTTCTAAGTATGGGGAACCCCCAAAATTTATTGTTTTTTTTCTATTTTTGTGTGAAAATCTTAATGCGGTTCACAGAATACATCTACTTACCAAGTTTCAACAGTATATTTCTTATAGTTTCGGAAAAAAGTGGCTGTGACATACGGACGGACAGACAGACAGACAGACAGACAGACAGACAGACAGACATGGCGAATTCATAAGGGTTCCGTTTTTTGCCATTTGGCTACGGAACCCTAAAAATGGAATTAGGTAGTAGAAAACATTTTGGAAATAGCCCATTTTGAACAAACACTGAAAGCAGTTATATAACCCAAGAAATGCATATTTAGTTTTAGTAAGGATTTTATAATAAAGAAGATTTATTTAAAAAAGTCCGTTTGTGTGATCGACACAATATTATGGAGCTGGTCAATAGCCTATAATTTATTACCTATTATTGATTTGTGGTTCTGCTTTGATTAAATCGCTAACAATTTTTTTCTAAGAGTTTATAAAATTTATGAGGTGGTTTCGAGAAGAAATTACGACGAAAATATTAGGGCCAATTATTCGATATCCGGTTGGTTGAGGTGCGGTTGGTAAACGTAATTACCTTTGAAGACTTGTCAGACAATTTCGTTTTATTTTTTATCAGCAGATAGCTAGATGTATCGGGGTTGGGCTTAAAGGGGATGGCCTTGAGCGATAGCGAGCTTATCTGAGATTGTGCAAGATTCCATAAAAAATAAAGCTGCAATCTATTTACGGTTCGTCATAACTCCAATTGGGGTATGTGAATTGAAAAAAAAGAAAAGAAAACGCCCATCGCGGGATCTTCCTGATGATCGTAATAATTTATCTTACTATGGTCAGAGATGGGAACGTTGCTCAACACCTTCCACCTGAGATGGTATCGGGTGTCTGTCTGAAGATACAATGGCCGATTGCTCGGCATTTAAATGAGACCGCGCAAGTCCAATCAACCTGGCGATATCGGCGAAGTTTAAATGTCAACATTCACCGGCTCTTGGGAATTAATCATCGGCTCCCCCGGTCCCGTGTACATATATGTGAAAATTATGCAACGTCGTTAGGCAAGCGGAGCGCAGGCCCGCAGGTAAGAAACTTGTTTTCTGTTGCGATCACATGCACGAGGACAGGAGGCGGACGCGACATCGACATATGCAACAGACCGGCGTTATGCACTTCGGCATGAGATCATGCCAATTTGAGCAATGGACCCGCGATGCTGCACTTATGCAACGTTTTTCTTATTTCTCCCATTTTCTCCTGTGCGATTTACGAGACTTTTCACCGGTGCAATTGAAACGGTGGCGCGCCAGCACAGTTCTAGTTTTCATGTTTGATTAAATCGACAACGGTGCGGATGCTGCGGCTCCCAGGACCGCTGGAGTGCGGCTCGATCGGTCCCGAGATCGCTTATAGATTGCACCGATCATCGACAGGGCCATTGCGAGCTCCGCAAAGTGCATTTTTCTGTGAAAACGCGACTTTTCGCAGGTATAAAACGAAACGAACGGCATGTGCGCGGAGAAATTAGATCATTTCAACGCCGATATATCGGTGCTAACGGTGAATGGATTGTCCGCTGGACATTTATTTGCATACAACATACTTGCTGTACGGAAAGATTTGTACAACGGCCTCAGGTCTTAGTTGAGTCCGATTTTCCAGGAATTATCGCTTATCGCACACTCCGCAGATGTTTCGCGCTTTTATCGCGGATATTTTGCGTTTATGGGACAGGCGCGGCGTTCGCTAGAAAAATTATGTGCGCGAATATAAAATGTGCGCACTTTGCTTTCTGGGGCCAGTGAAATCTGAGGGAACTGGATCGGATTTCGTAGTTTGGCATACATAAAATTAGCCGTTTACACAAACCTTTCTAAAAAATCTTCATTTGCTTGAAAAATATTACTTTTCCAGAATTTATGGCTTCAACGAAATACGAAAAAAGTATCGCAACACTGAGTACTTTGTATTCGACATTGTTTTGTTTTTACTCAAGATTTTGTTGAGTTCGAGTTTTTCACTTATATGTAGCCAGTTTCTGTAACTCTCACAGTGATTAGTGAGTCACGAACGTACGAATTTTGAAACTCAAACTATTTATCTGTTTAACTATCAAACAAATATTCCAGGGGGAACTGAGAGTTTCCAAGTGAGTTCTTACCCGAAGTTACAGATATAACAAAGTCACTGTGAGAAGGACAATTCCAATAGTTAGCCTACTCACTAGTGAGTATTTTCTGACAGAGTTACAGAAACTGACTAATGAGTAGGCAAATTTTTATTCAATATTTCCTCAAATCCTTGAATCTCAAATCCATAATTGTTTTATTCATTTAATAATAGCCCGAACTATAATGGCCTTAAGGCTGAGTAAGATTCCTTAAGATTTGTACGCTCGGGACCGTACCGCTTAAGACTTGACGAAAGATTCGGAAATGGCCTTATTCTATCTTTCGTTCACTTTCCGAATCTTTCGTCAAGTCTTAAGCGTACGGTCCCGAGCGTACAAATCTTAAGGAATCTTACTCAGCCTTAAGGCCATTATAGTTCGGGCTAATGTGACAAATTGATACGATCGAATAAGACTAAATAAACTTCCGTACGACAAACAGGAAAAACCTCTATTTGCTATTTCTATAAAGTTGTCCGTCCAAAAAATGATTTCTTTCCCTGACTATTTTTTATCCTTGGCGAGATCGTCTGGTTTTTGGTAAATAAATATGTATACATATTTCAAACGTATATGTAATAGGGTCTGAAAATTTGTTTTTTTTTAATACAGTCCCATAGTGCGACAGTTTTTATTAAAAAGAAAAACAAGTTGAAGCATATTTTAATATAAATGCAATTTCAAAAATTCGGTTCAAAATATGTACATATAACTTTTTGTTTTTAAATTCATATGAGTGTTGCTCTGTATCAGTGAAGAATTCCAAATAAAATATTTACATAAATGTGTCTAAGGTTTGAAAAGGGAAAATTAACAAATATATTAATCTTTTATTATTTATAAAATTATTTTTAAATTCAAACGAATCTTAGGATATTCTTGTTGGGGTCTTCTCAGGGGTTGTTTCTATACCTCTCCGTGAAACTCTCAAATTAATTTTATTCAAAACAGCCGCAAGTAGTTTGCCACAACCAAAACAGTGCGGTTAAACTTCTTAGATACTTTAGACAATTTTGACGGAAACTTATGAAGCAATAAACCAAAACACCGAAGAGAAATCTTACTTCCAATTTGAAGGATACGAAAACTCCAACTTTCTATAGGACCGGAGTTCTATCCCGAAAACTTGAAACTTTTTGCCATTAAGGGAAAATTGAAAGGGAAAATTTCCAAAAGGAAATCGAAACTGGCAGATAAGGGATTAAGACGAAAAGAAAAAAAAACTTTTTGTGGAAAACGCTTTGAGGCGATTGCAAAACTTTTCGACAGTGGAGCCATGTGCAACTCTAAAAAATGTTTGTGAAGCAAATCACCGCTTTAAATGAAAGAATGAATGAACTGACAGACTGTCTTAAGATACACCAAAATTTTAATAAGACGAGACAGGTATAAGTATAAGCCTCCAAGATAGAGCCTAAACTTTGAGTTGCAATTCTTGCGCAGAAATAGAAAGTGACGGGTATCAATCACAGTGGGGTTTACTGATGGCATGGTGGCATCTTAATTGGTTTAAGAAAAATATAAATTCAAAACAAAAAGGTTTACAAAAACTGAAGTAGATTTGTCTGTACTTCCTGAAACATGCCTTCGTTGCATCACTGAACCATCGTTCGAACCACAAGATCTCGCGGCCATTCAATGTAAAGTAGAAGATAGGTCGCGAGCAAAAAGACACCGGCGACAGCGAAAGATCTTGCGCAGCAAAAGGCACTAAGAAGGAGGCTTAAGATATTACCTAGGAAGCAAGCGGGTCTGCGGTGGCTGGTTTGTCATATAAAAGACAGCATAAATCGTTGTTTAGCAAAAAGAGTCCCAACTCCTGGCTGGGGCCTGTTTAATTAATCCAACCAGGCTTGAGTCGAGATCAGGAAGTGCTAGTTTCTTAATTGCTTCCCTCAAGACGATAAATACATCAGCGGTGCTGATCGATAGTGGCTAGGAAACGTCTCAGGAGATATCGCCACCATGGAGCAGCACCCGAAGAGGCCTCCTCTCCTCGCGGTGTCTGGATTGGGGCCAAAACCGGATCTGGGACTGCAGCTAATATTGCTGCAGAGCCGGTGGGTATAATTGAAAAACCTGACACCACCTCTAGTTTACGGTTACTCAAGGTAGAGAAGCTGCTCGAGAAGAAGGTTAATATCGCGGCTAAATCTTTTCCCGACAAGAGAAACATAATTAAAACACGATGAGATTGGGTTTCGCAACCTTTCGAAATCTCCCGAGGATGTCACCCAAACCGCAGAGGCCTTTCCTTTGCGGTGAGACATTTTTGCAAGGGGAAAATAAAGAAAAAGTTGAAAGCGTCTTCTTGTTATATATATGCCCAAAAGGTTTATCAATGGGCTTGGACCCACTCATAATATCCCTTCATTCACCGAAAAACCTGTATGATATATTTTTTTATTTTTTGGAGCATCCTAAATATGCTCCGCGCCGTGTGACACACTTTGAGAGCTCTGTTTCTGCTGGCCCAGAAGAAAAAGATGCTGTATGGTTTTCTCGTCTTGGCGAGATTTCGTATTTGGTTGGTCACCAAAAGAAAATTCGCCGGCCGTGAACAACTCGAACACAGAAATTCACTCGAGGGTAATGCACCCTAACCAACTGGTATATTATTTCGGTTTCTTTTACGTTTTCACAAAATTTTGCACGAGCTCCACTCGTTGGACGCGACACCACCGTTGAATCGATAGAGCTCCTCTTTCTCTATAGTCGCGGATTCGACTAAACTAGCGACTTCCTCGAAGACGCTGGATAAGTTGGTTAGCGGCACCACCGCGCTCGGCCCAGGTATTCTTGAGGTAGAAAACTGGAAAACGGCAATTGCATGGGGGGTAACACAACAACATCGGGGCTCCGTCGAGACTCCGCTGGGTTTCTTTGGCACACCGAGCTCCGCTAGAGGTGAGGTATAAAAGTGATTAAGTAACGTTACTTCTTACTACCTTTTGCTTGCGCGGAATCTTAACCTGAATATTCGCGACTCCTCTCATGCGACGACGGCGGCGCGGCGGCCAGTGACGACGTGCATCAGGCGCTGCTGCGGTCGGCGTCTAAGTTATGGGGCGCTCCGCTAAAAATAGACCGCTTTTGCGGACGCTTTCGTTCGGTAGGTGCAAATAAGTGAATTACTAACTTCTATAACTTTGCTGCGCGAGAGTACCGTCGTCGCTGTTAATTTATGCAAACTACGCAAAGAATGGAGCGGTCACCTGAGAACCGTGGGCACTGTTTGGAAAAGGCCATCAACTGCTTTTAAATGGGGCAAACAAACACCGCGAATACCTGTCCTGTCCTGGCCGTTTTGTTTTCGCAGAATTTGCGGGAGAACAAATTCTAAACTTTCTCCAAATTGTAAATGGTTAAAAAAAAAAAATAAATACATAAACTGGGACACTACGAGAGTTCGAATTTGGTGGCCGAAATGTTGTGTCTCTGATTTTTTGTGGTCAGCAGTTTTGATTTCAATAACGATCCATTCAGTCCGCATACGTTTTTACAAGAAAAATGATTGCCAGACAAATAACAGAAGCAAAACATTTGCATTATGGATTCTGGAATTGTAACTAAATAGCTATTTAACCTATTATGTTTGATCTTTTTCATACTTAATTAACTATATTCCTAGCAATAATATATGTATGTATATACATATGTATACCTACCTACATATGTTATTTTTATTTCTAAATTTCTCATAACATATTTTTACTACATAGCGCGTTCACTATAATTTTTGGCTTTTTTCAGATGTTCAGTACTCTCAATTGTTGAGTAAGTAGAAAAGAACTATGTATGTGAGTGTGGTCAGCAAAAACTTGGATATATTGATGCAGGTTAGTCAAAATAATTTTGCTTAAATACATAATTGAATAAAACATTCTCGAAGAAAGCAAGTATTAAGTATACACATTTTAAGTGTGTCTTGGTTTATTGAAATACTAGCTGACCCGGCAAACTTCGTACCGCTTAACAATTAATTAGGATAATAAGGATATTAGGATAATATATATAAAGAAAATGAAAATTCAATATAAGTACAAAAATCACATATTTCAAAGGCGTGTCGGCAACACATTTGCTTTATTATGCTGCATGGGTTATACTTGGGTTGATTCTCTTCAGTCAAGCACCTTGTGATATACGACATTTTTCGTTTTGTTATCAGGCGCAAGAACAAATGAAGCGGATGGTTTGCCGACACGTGAACATGCCACGTACAATTGACCATGAGAAAAACATGCATTTTCTAAATTCAGCCACAAACACTCAAGGATTGGCCTTGTAATTTGTTCTTTTTATTAGTGTAATATTTTTTTGTCATTTTTTTTAAATACTTTTTCTTGGAGTTGATTCTACATTTTTTTGTTTAAGTTTTTTTTATTATTTCGATTTACATCTCTGTTGTGGCGTCCCTTTGCCCCTCAGGGTTTTCATACATATATGTATATCACTGTACCTCCGGAGAATCTTAGACTATCCAACAAAAAAAGATTCATCAAAATCGATTCATCCGTTCATTATTAGTTATGCGCGAACAGACATTAAATCAGTGGGTGAAAAATCACTCATCCCTTATTTTACCACCCTTAGGGATGGAGTACTTTCTTCAAATTTGAATGGGACCAACGTCAGGAGTATACCCTTTCAAACAAAAAAAGATATTTTTAAATTGGTCCACAGGCGAAAATATCGGTGAACATATAAAAAAAAAAAAACATGCAGACGAACATATGTCGAACCTCCTCCTTTTTATGGAAGTCGGTTAAACCCAATTTTAAATTATAATTTCACCTGCTCTTTGTACTTTTTTTTAAATGAACTTCCGTATGAAACTTCTGTCTTAAAATGATCTCAGTAAACTTTGACTTAAATTTTTTGCATTCAAAGTGTTACTTTGACTAAAATTGTTGCATTCAAAGTATTATAATCTAATCGAAGTAGCTATTGTGCAATTTTTCGATCTACTATTTTTTGTGCTTTTCCTTTTGGTTTTTCCGAATTTTCTTTTTTTTTAAGACACCCCTTTATTGAGACGAACAAAACAAAAAAAGAATCATCCAACCAAATCGGTCGAGCCGTTCTTGAGATATCATCAGAAAAGCGGTTCCATACAAAATGTATGAGAAAATGAATTTTCTTTATATATTCTTTTTCCGTGAATTTTTCCGATATTTTAATAGTTATTCTGCTAAGGGGGGCGGAGACGAATCCAACAAATCAAAGATCATAAAAATCGGTCCAGCCGTTCTTCAGTTGGTCTAACTAACACGACTTTGTTTTATATTATATAGAGATGACTATTTTCTAGGGAATTTACAATTTATATGCATCCATGTATGTTTTTGTAATGTTATTAATCGATAAAAAAAAATACGTTTAAAACATTTTTCAAAATGTCAGCTGGGTAACATAATGTAGGTACACATAAATGCTAAGTCCAAGCAAAGTTTTGCCACAAGTTCAGTTCAATAATATTAATAATAGAAAGAACAAATACCTAATCTTGAAATGACTAAATGATGGACATGAATGAAATTAAGCAATGAAATTTTGGGTTTTTCTTTTGAGTTAATTTTTCATTTTTCAAGATTTTATGCTTGATATGTGAAAAATATTTCTAACGGAATGTTATTTATGGATATATTATCTTTAAAATACTATAAATCGTTGACGGTCATTCACATCGTTGGATTCAAAACTTGTAACTAAAAACAAGTTTTATACATCTGATTACTGAATTCTATCGGTGTGACCAGGTACCACACTCCGAATTAATTTAATTTTGATTAAGAAAACGTTAACCAAACGTCTTTGTCATCATTTCCATTTGGTTGTTATTCGCCGACAGAAAAACTCCCACACACCCTGCAATTTTACGAAAGGAGCAATCGTTGAGCGGTTTGATTGTGAGTTAGGCCGCGACGGTCGGTCCAGCCTCGTTATCTAATCGCGGTGAGCAGCGCAAGCTAATAATAAAAATGTTGCGAGATTAAATGAATTAAATTAACCGATCAAGCGCGGCCCATCCCGGGGTGAATTGTTCATTGAAATGTCATCCAGAGCAATCAAAGCCAATTTGCAGTAATTTCCATCAATTGAGTTTGTTTCGATCGGAAAAACCTTTGACTATGGGATAACAGACGGCCGCAGTCGCGCACAAACGAATGAGGAGTGTGCGCGCGCACAATGGCGAACGCAATCGCGCTGGAAGTAGCGGTACCTTCGCGGCCAGCCAATTACCGCGTCAATCTGCCAAACAGTCGTGGTGACCTGTGTGCACGTGGGTTATGCAACCGCCCGCGCAGGAACTTATCTAAAAAAGGTAAAAGATAAACTGGGATCTGAGCAACTTTTTGGGGCAATTCGTGCTAAATTCAGAAAACTTTCAATTTTCATAATAAGAAGGCCTTTTTCTTCGCCTGGCCGCCGCAAGACTTTACGTAAGCGGAATTAGAGCAGAGTAGATTTGTGGTAATCATCACCTGTCGATCGATCTGACCGATCATCGATCGATTTCGATTTTTACAGTGCATTAACCTGCCTAGGGCTGCCAACTTTTTTTGTTCTAGCAAATATATTGGGTGTGTGAATTAATTTTCGCCTTTTAATAACATCTGGCACCACTTGCATATGATTGATATGTACTATAGCTTATGATATCTGATTATGTGAGCTAGCTATTAAACATAGTAAAATCGTTCGTTTTGCTTTGTAATTAATTATTACTTTTATATTCTCTTGAAAATGAAATAGAGTAACAACTACAATTTTGAAATTAGTACCTTCCTAAGATTAGTAACAAAAGCTTCCTTCAATTGAAGGACTATTTTCATAATGTTTAAAGTTTGGTGGGTTCAATTTAAGCCGCTAACAAGGGGTTCGCGCATGGCTGGTTAGCTTAATCGCGTCTTCGAAACGAAACAAATCAGCGCCAGCGGTTAGAGCTCGCGGGCGTGGGGCAATCGATGCGTATGATTGCTATTACAGTCCAATCACTGTTAAATTAAGGAGTGTTTATACCTATATTTCCGCACTTCAACTTACCTTAAGTACTATGGACAAACTGCTCGCCGTCGCAGATTCCGAGAACACACTATCGTGCGATTGAGACAGGCCGTCTCGACTGAAGTCACTGAAAAAAAATACAAGAATTTTATTAGAATATTAAAACGTCGTAAACATTTGAATAAATTTTAAAATTTTATATTTTCATTTTCGGCATACTAAATTAAATTCTGTGAAAGACACACATAGGTTAATCGACTTACACCGAAATGGTATAGCTAAACCAACCAACAATGTGTTGAGTGGCGAGTTGATTACCCACTATCAATAATTAAGTGATTGTGATAAGACTCTGGGTATTGAAAGTTATTATTACTACCGAAAACGGAGAAAAACTGAGTGAACAGCAAGGGGACACACACAATATTTGGACATGCAATCTGGTGATAGATATCAAGTTCGAGGGTACCGCATGGTAACATCTTGTTCTAGTATTAAAAACAAATCCAGCAGGTCAATAAAGAAATATGTGTTTCTAACAATAGATAAATAATAAACTAGAAAAATTATGGTTGGAAAAAATATTCAAAATCGTTTAAAATAATTAAACAAAGTTATTTCTTTTATGAAGGGAATAAACAAGAATCGTTCCCAGTTCTGCCTCTAATCGTTCTATGTTTGAATTGACAGATTTGAGATTACTAGCCAAATATATATTTCTTGTAATATGTATAACTACTTTTTATCAATCTATGTATTTTGATGTAATCTTTATTCAGTTTCTTATCAATGTGGATACTTCCGAAGTTGTCGGATCAGCAAAACAAAAGCGATAATTCTTCAGTTTAAGTTGAACTATAAATGTTAAATTGCTTTATTTGTCGTGTAATCTTTTTAAAACTGTCTATATTAGTCAAAAATTTGAAATTGATTGGCCCACACACTTTTGAGATAAGAACTTACATTTTGTCTAAGAGATATTACGAGTATACAAAATTACTGGATTTAAAATTAAAATATCGTTCAATGTGTCCACATGATTTAATGAAAAACAAATTTTTACAACCATCAATTCTTTAGCCCAAAATAAAGGGAAGAAATATTTTAGATCGACGTCATGCATATTTACATATGTAATGTAATAATTATTCATTTTAGTGAGATATTTAGTAAAATTATAAAAAGGTTTCTACATTTTAACATAACAATTCAAAAATCAATTGAATATGATTATCTCAATAACAACATTTTAAAATATGATAACAACTGATTAGACATAAGTTCTTCGTAGTAAATTTAATAAAAAACGTTTACAATTCAATAACCTTGACGCTATTTACGTATTTATAAAACCACCGATTTTTCAAATGTTGTGTTATTTGTTTTGATGTTAACCGAATACCTATTTTATATCTTTTATACAGTCGTCAAAAATATTAATGGAAACAAGGGTGATTTTATAATATTAACTATGTATTTTATTCACTTTTCGATAATATTATTGTTATATCAGGCAAAAATGTTTTATAATAAAAACAACTTTAATATATCTACATATGTAAAATAAGTAAAATATGTAAGTATCGTAAAATAATTACGGATTTCAAGTGGAGAACAGGAATTCATAAATAATGGCTGAAAATGAGTGGCGCATAGGTCGTTATGGACAATGCGGGAATGCATAAAACTGCAGAGGTTCGTGATATATTTAATAACCATGCAAGTCATATACTTTTTACCTCTGCAAAAATACTCATGCGTTTTATGAAACGACGCTAACAATTAGGCGATGACTTCCTGAAGAAGATTACTACAAACGAATACTAATGCGGGTGATTTAGTTAAACTTGATTTCACTAGGGTTGGAACAGAAAAAACAATCACAAATGAGAATATGCCAATGACAATTTTTCTTTCTGTTTTCCTTAGAATTTAATTCAAATATTGTGAAATAACTAAAAATTCAAAAAAAGTTTGCTTTCCAATTTACGAATTATGTTTGGAATTTTTTGTTGGCCCCATATCATATTTAAAAATTATTATTGATACAGTGTTGTTTCTATTGACAATACAATGGTATGTTTCTGAGTGTACGGTTCCGTCACGCATTCACTATTATTAAACTCACTGAAAACTGTGAAAGCCGAACAAAACAACACATACCAAATGTTGTTTGAATTAAGATTTCTGTTTTAGAAAAATGTTTCTAATAAGTAGTTTTAGATTACTTTTAAAGCATTTTATTTTATGAGATTACATTATAATGTTGCACTATTTTTATTAATATATGTATATCTCGAAAACAATGCCGAAAAATGCTATAGAAACCGCTCTCAAATCGAAAAACTTCGGGGAACAATAGACGTACCATGCAAAAGTGCAGAAATCACTTGTTATTAAACATTTCACATTTTTCAAATATTCAAGGTTTGATCGATCATGAAAATCACTAACCAAGGAGACAAAAACCTACTACGACTTGTTATCACTGCACAACACTGCGGATTGTTTTGTTTCCCTTGAAAAACAAAAAGAAAATAAGAAATCTTAATATCTAAAAATAGCAACGGCTTACATTTTGCAACTCAAACCAAAATGTCTGCCTTAAGAAGTTTACATAAATGGCAAAATGTGAGCTGCAACCTGTTTCAAGAGTAAACAACAGAGCCCCACTGAAGCCCCATTGACTGGATGGAAATGCGCAAGAAAAATTTCACGACACACGACACTGATCGAATTAATTTCGCACCTTTAAATCATTTTCGATAATTTATTGAAGCGAATTTGAGCGCGCTTTTATTTGAAACAGCGAAGGTACTGTTACATTCGCGAATATCCACGGAACTCCCGTAATGAACGGTTAAAGAGCAAGAAAGCGCCCACTTCGTGCTCGAGGAGCCGGAAAAGTTTTCCAGGATTTCTATAGCAACAGATTCTATTTGGAAGGGAAAACACTCGCCGGGTCACTGGGTCGCACGGATTTCCGTTTTTTAAGCGAGGAGAACGAGAAGAGCAACCTGCACCTAGAATTTGCATTTCGCACCTGGAGCCATAGTGGCGATGATGTGGGTGGTTGCGTCACCTGCATCCAGGTATAAATGTGGGATAGATACGAGATAGAAAATCGGGAAAAGCTGGGCTTACCTGTCGACAAGGCGTCCCTCGCTGAAGCTCCTTTGGCAATCCGTCATCTCTCGGGTGTCCTCCAGGTCATTGGGGGGCTCTTTTGATTTTCGCGCGGTTTCACTAAGCTCCCTCGACTCCTTCGAGTAGAATCCGCCCGAGGCCGAAACGCTACTGCTGAATGGTGGAATAACGCCGACCCCGCAGCTCCCTATGGGCCTTGTGCCCCCCGCCCCTGTCGATAGTCCTATCAGGTGTGGGGGGTATGTCGTTGACGACATCGGTGTGACGTCAGAGGGCGAAAAGCCCTTATTATTGCAATATGCGGGGGAGGTGTTGTGCGCAGGTACGGATGCAATTACGGTGGGTGCTGAGGAGATTTGTGACGAGGGTGACGACGGTGACGTAGACGGGGTCCCCAAAGTTGATGTGTCGACACTGGTCAAAGTTCGCCGCCGGAATATCCGACGAAGATTCCTTAGCGGGTGGAAGCGACGTCGCTTCTGCGGCTCTGGAAATTAAACGGAAGAAAGAAAGGCGTTAATTGGATTTAAACTGAGGTTTTCAAGGCTTCTTCTTCGTCTGATTTTTTTAACAACGAGTGGGACCCGCACGTGAGCTGAACGACCGCAGATTGGCAGACAATCGACAGTCGGCTCATTTTCGTGGATTTTAATCAACCGGCCCCCAGAGCCAGAGGGCTGGGCCTCATCAATTGCGAAAACGCTCATGCCGCAGCACCACCCACTAGCAGGTGAGCGACGCAGGTGAAATAAAATCACCATAAATGGTCAGGTGCGTTACGTTCTGTGGGTCGTAGACTAAAGCCTAGTTCTAACCGTGTTAACGCAGACAGACGATTTCTAGAGATCTGTTGAATGTGTCGCGTGCCTTTTGGCCCTGCGCCCCATTCTCGGGTACCCCTGCCTCGGGTTCTGCTGATCTTTTATTTAAAGAGATTTATTTTTTGCGACAGTCGCTAGTCTCGAGCGGTCACAACGCGCACTTCTTGGGCTTCTTGAAGTATTCCAAAGGCAAGTGGGTTGCGGAGGGGTTGCAGGTGACGTTTACGAGTCGTATTGCTTTCAGACAATAACTCAAAGTGAATCATTCCCCAACAAATATTTCAGATATAAAAAAATAATAAACCTCGTATTTCTCTAACATAAATATCTGTAGGGAAAGAGTGGCATGAAAGAGCCAGTTTTAAAAAAGGCTCAAAAAAATCAGTAAAGGATTGAAAAAATAATTTTTTTTCAAAGATAAAATTATTATTTCAATATTACTGAACAAAGTTTTAGAGATGAAATTACGAAAATTAACAAGATAAAATATTTTTTCATCGATTTAAAAAAAAATTAAAATTCGGCTCTTTCATAACACATAGGCTTTGAAGGAGCCACCAAAAGTTATGACAGTGTTTAGATTAAATTTAATAACATATAACATATTATTAGTGACTGTAACGAGATATTTTTGTAGGGGAGAAGGGTCGATATGGGCCCCCTAACAAAATGCTTACAACCTGATTATAATCAAAAAGTTTAGGAGGTTCACTTTGCTCTCAATCATTGTTAGATATCAAAAGTGTTAGGAGGGCCCATTTTGCTTCTCAATGCCCATATTGCCCTCTCGCTCTCTATATTTACAGTGGCTCTTTCAAAGCATTTCATATCAAGAACAATTATTCCAAAAATCAGTATAAAATAAAAGTGCTTACCTAACAAAATATACAATCGTTGGAAAACTTAAAATTTATACAACATTACGGCATAATTATTTTTTCATTAGTTGTTGGCATTTGAATTTAGGAACTAAATAAAGTTATTTTTTGGACCCAAAATCTTTTAAATATTGTACCAACGCCAGTTGTGGACAAATAATGGTCAAATTTTCATGGACCATCAGTGGTCAGTAGTGCTAACTAAAAAAAAGTAGGTACATGCACAACATTAAGTCGGTAGTTGTCATGCAAATGAAAATGGCTCTTTCATGCCACTCTTCCCCTACATATTTATGAAAGATTTGATTTGTCGATATTTTTTCTTTTAACGGAAGTACAACAGCATACTACTTTTGCTAACGTTTATTCCATAAATAACTGCAGGTTCAAACTTAACACAATATATCTATTGCTTAACACAAGATATCATTTACATGTGAAAATGCTTAAATTGTATATAAAAAAGCATATTATTTTGTTTACAATATGTTTTAATTATATAGTAATTGTTTTGTTTTAAAAAATGTTTTTGATTTTTCAGACATATCATCTTTCATCAATCCTTTTGGAAAGTGAATCTGCTTTAAAACATTAAAGCTATATGGATGACCTTTTTTAATGTCGTCTGGACCTTTAAATTTAGGTAAGTGCATATTTGATATTGTCTTTGCCAAAAATTTTGTTTTCTGCTTTATTTTATTTTTAAAACGATAATACGAAATTATTTCTTTTACTCACTCAATAGAATATTAATCATAAATACATTATTTAAAATTATCAAAAATTTTATGTTGGCTGCGTTTAAAAAATATATCGGGTATATGTACTTCATTTAATAATGCTCTCTCGTTACTAATCGGATACATAAAAAATTAAACAACATTAAAAATGTTGACATTACCTTGTAATTTTACAACCCTTTTACATTTCCTAATGCTTATTTATGACGCCAACAAATATCCTTTTTTTATTGCATTCGTTAAGCGACATACCGGCATGAGACCATCGTAAAATATTGTACCTATAGTCGTCCTTCATTGCAAATATCAACTCAAGGTGGAGGTTCTAAAATGATTTACAGCGTAAAGCATGCTGATAAAAAATTACTGCAGGAGAAAATTTATGTGATAAAAAAAGGCCATAAACTCATTTGCCCCTGCAAAGAGAGATTTTACTTGTCCAGGGGTAGAAATTGCTAGTCCTTTACAGAATGTGAATTATTAAGAGGGACACTTTACCTATACTTACATTTCTAGGTTCAAGTTATTTATACACTTTCAACTTTATTTACTATCTAAGTATAAAACGATTGGATAAGAGCACCATCTTCTTTTTTTTCAAAAAATAAGTCTGCATAATTGATTGTAAGAGGTTTGAGTACTAATGTATTTTTAGAAAGGGTAGACGACAAAAAGTAAATACGTATGGTTACGTTAACTACTCTGGCTTATAAATCAAAAAGAAAGAAATCGAGCAAATAAATAGCAGTGGTAGCGATTAAACTCGCATGAGAATTCAGAAAACAGAAATGCCCCAATTAAACTTTTTGCTAACAATGGGTTTACCTACGTCTACGCCATTGTTTTGACCCACCGATGAAAGGGTTTACGTAACAATTTCTCCGCTGGTGTTTTTTTAATCCAGCCTGCAACCTATCGCTCCACATCTCGGAACTGGAGCTCCATAAGTCCGGCATTGCCATTGTCTTGTGTTCCTGTCCTCCGGGTGCATTGCTTTCCCATCGGACAGAGGAAATTGGGGCAAATTTATGCGCTTCCTGCCCCGCGGCGCAGCGAGCCCAATTACCGAATTTCCTCCTGCTTCCTGGACTACGGGCGGTCGTCTTCGGGGCTATCGACCGGGTGGCGTTCGTTGCCAGGAAACGAAATCGAAAGCTAATTGCCATCTTCGGCGGTCGTACGCATGCAAATTAACGTCTTTATATGGACGGAGGCTTTCCTCAGATTTTTTAAGAGCCACCCACATGCCCCTGGACTGGAGTATAAACTGTCTAAAGTTTTAGACTGTTTTGATTTTATGGGAATTCACGTGAAATGAAAAAGTGAAACGTGTTATGAATTTTTGAGGACGCTACTCTCAATCTCAAACATGTTGATAAAGTTTCTAACATCAAAATTGCAGACTATGGGTTTTTATTGTGGAGTCAATGATTAATATTCCAATTTTAAACTGAATATTCGTTTATTTTTTATTCCAGTTCTTCGGATTTTATGCTTTTGGATTATTTCCGCGTCATGATGGAAATAATAACAGCCATATTTTAGCTATTTTTTAAAATTTTTTACATATACATATCTCATATAGGTATATGTAGGTTATCGAAGGAATATGAATTATAACTCAAATAAAATATGGAATCCTTAGTATATCCATGTACATATTACCATTCCGGATTAAATGAAACCATTTTCAGATTAAATGAAACAACTTTCGATTTAAAGGAAACTGTTTTCAAATAAAATGGAATAGCGGAAAATTAAAAATAATTATACAATATTAAAAGTTCTCTGCTACTCCTTTCAACATTAAATACCAAGACTTTCCTAGACTCTTGAAGTCGGTGTGAAAACCTGACTGATATTAATTCAATTAATCCAGACAAACTGATTGCATTAATTATTTAGTATTGGATTAATATCAGTCAGGTTTTCACACCGACTTCAAGAGTCTAGGAAAGTCTTGGTATTTAATGTTGAAAGTAGTAGCAGAGGACTTTTAATATAATTATTTTATACTTTTTAGGGCTTGGGATTATTTGGAGTCGGTTCTATTTTTTTTAAACAAATTTTTTTATTTCATTCTTTTTAGTGTAATATTTTTTAGTAAATTTTGGTTGGTCGCCATTTTGAATCCTAGCAATCGGGCACCGAATTTACAACCAAATACCCTCAAATAGCCACATATTCATTTTGTTTATGAGTCCCGTCACACACATTTATCATTTTTATTTCGATTTATCTCTCTGTTGTGGCGTCCTTTTGTCCCTCAGGGTTTTCATACATATCATTGTACCCCCGGAGAATCTTAGACTATCCAACGAAAAAAGAATCATCAAAATCGGTTAACGCGTTCAAAACTTACGCGCGAACAGACATAAAAAAAAAAAAAATACATACGGGTCGAATTGATAACCCCTTGTTTTTTGAAAGTCGGTTAAAAATGGCAAATATTTTTAAATACATATGTTTTTTTTAAAATACATATGTAAATACAAAATATTTGAGGAGCGGCGAACAAAATACTTATCAATCATACATATATGTATACATATGTAGCTTCTAAAATTAGGAATTATTAGTATTTTCAATGAAACTTCGATTTCTAAAAGTTTTTTTGTTTTCTACAATTATTATGGAAAATTGCGAAATGTTTGTATATACCTCTAAATAAATGGAAAACCTTTCTTGCTTAATAATACCTTAATTAGACATTCCTAATTGGAGGTCGAGCAGACCAAAATTGGTCTAATGGCGGTTTTTCAAGAGCCCAATTGCCCTTTTTGTTGATTTTCTTGAGGAGTCTATTGCAGTCAAAGAAGAGCAATTTTGGTCTAGTGGAATTACGCAAATTAAGTGAATCTGAATCTGATGACCGCCGGTGTATACCGCCTTTTCACCTATATCGGTATAAGAAACAAAGGAAAGTTATCGAATAGTTTTCGCCGAGAAAAATGTGCCACTGTGGCTTAAGAGTCGGCTTAGCTGTTGGATAACCGCCAGATGGGTCGAGGAAATATGGAAATGAACTTATTTTCGATTTCAAAACTATTTATCAGTGGCTGTAGTCAAGCAGCCGTCACCCAACCGCCGCAATGCCTTGCATTTATGATTAACAATTTGCAAATTAGATTCGGCGGCGGGCTCCTGGTGTAGCGTCTCACGCAATAGGGCATTAGGAAAAATGAGGAAAAGCAACGAAGCTTTCACGCCTCACCGTTTTTTTTATGTAATGTTGCATAAAAGAAGCAAGTAGTAAACATGTTTTGATGCTAGCCGAATGAATAAACAATTTTTGGCCATAAAGGGCGGATCGCAATTAATTTGCAACTTTTTGCTATCAAACAGCTTTCGATGATCCTATTCGGTGGTGAGTGGTTAGGCGCCAATTTTCGATTGGAGAAAGTGAAGGTAGGTAGGTTAGTTAGCCCGCGAATCTGATGCCACGGGAGAATTTGCATCAATGTTTTTTTTGTTTTACTGATTGGACATAACTTTTCGATACACACGGTAGAGACTTGTATCTAGAACGCCAATTAAGGTCGGATTTAGAATAAATTATAACGACACATCAATTCACTTTAGGAGAAAGCTTCCGTGTCACTTTTAAATGGCGTTTTTATTTGTTTAGCATATCGATGCATCCGAAGGCCTCCGGCAATCGTATTTTTATAGACAAAACAAAAAAAAACTCTATTGTGAACAATATGGGAATTCTATTTTTATTTTGGGCACATTTTTATATTATTAATGAAAAAGGGTTAAAAAATTATAACTAATTTTAGTTTTTTTAATCCAAACAAAGACATGTTTTTGTACAAACTATGAATAAGCTTAAAATTACTTACATGCTTTTCTTCACTGTTGTATTTAATATGAACTTTTATGAAACTTAAATAACCTTAATGTATAGACAAAAATTCCTCATCATCACTTTATTTAAAATTTAGTGGGTCAATCAAGCGGTGTGCTACCACGATATGACGGTTGCTTACCAACTATCGTTGTCATCGATTACTTGGGAATGTGCTGCGAAGTTATGCGCCATTCTGGAATCGTAGATAGGGAACAAGAAAAAGAGATTTTGATAATCTTGAGAAGGTTATCTCGTCTTCGCACCGTGTGAAAGAATGGAGTTGCATTGTGAGTGAGCTCAAACATCATTTTGAATGACTTTCAACGGTACCATGCTCCCAAAGTGGAGGCTGAAGAAGATTCAAAAGATAAATTCTAGTTCTACTCGGCTAACTGCTTCATCTCGCAAGAAGAACAGTGACATTATGACGAATGGGAAGAAATGCTAATGGATGTTGAAGAAGCACACTGGCGAAGAAAGGCCGAATGGTTGCCGGCAATTAATGGGCAAAACAAAGTACTGCTTCCAAAGAAGACGAGTGTTGCTGTTGTGTAATTCCCAACGGGTTAGCACTAGACTTGGACTTAGATGCATACGCACTGTTTGAGCTCACTGCATCTCGAAATTGTTCTTGGAAGATGCTTACAGGGTGCCGTTTTAATAAAAACTGGGTTTTTTGCGCTCATCTTTCATATTCTTCTGGTTCTGCTATTATGATGGCATTTCCTTGTCTTTTAAAGTTACGCTATTTTTTTGTTACTTGTTTTGAAGTTTTTTTTATTTAGTTATTTTTGCCTTGATATTGTATCCTAGACGTTTGATGAGATTGTTATCTTGTTGAAAAATAGTACCAGGAATAGGCATTTGCTCACACAGTAGTATAAATTAATAATATAATAGTTGAGATAGTATACTTAAATTGTATAAAATCACAACTGTGTGATTTATATAACACTTGAGTTAATATACATATACCTTATATAACGTAACAAAATTAATAAGATTTCTAATTTTCACATATTAAACCTAATGTTTTTGACATTTCTTCTTCGAATCCTGATCCAGGCTTAGCAAGAATTTTTGTATTTAATTGAAATTTATGAATAGTTATCCATAATAAATATTTCTTATTTCGCGAAAATAAAATCAAATTGCCTGAATTTATAACCACTTTGCGTCAAAAACTTTATCCAAAAATTTATATCGTTCAAGTTTGGATGGGTAAATATAGGGACATACAAAAATGTATCACAACTTGGTGCCTTTTTTTTAGATGTTAAAATATTAATAAATTCAATGAAAAATTTACCATCTAATCTGATCCATATAGCAAAATGAAAAAAAGCAGCTATTTTGTTATAGTTGCTGAATTGTAAAATGAGAACTATTTAATTGAAATTGTTATGAAAATAAAACAATTTTCCAGCCAAAACGTCCGGGGTGAGTAAACGGCAGAAAATAGAAAGGAGGAACACCTACGACAGAGCACGAAGCAGAATAAATTGCAATATAAAATAAAAAGAAAAATGAAACGTCGAGTGCACGATAGTCACCCACCACGGAATTAAGACGACGTGACGAGCTCCTTTTGTTGCTTTCATGAAGAACAACAACATGAAATCACATCTGATCCAGGTACGAGTACCTCGAGTATCTTCGATAAAATGCAATAGTGTGACTCATGAATTTGAGAGATCAATTAGGACAGGGTGACAAAGTTGTAGGCCTTGTCGCGAAAGAGCCCCTGGTCACCAAGACCGGGTCCGCGGTGGTGGTGGCGGGTGATCGCAATTCGGCCACTGGAACGCTTGTTTACAAACACGCCCTGGACCGAAGCTAACCTGATGCAAGTCACAACCTGTTCCACGGACTAGCACCAGAAAAGGTGAAAAAAAAATTATTCATAAGAAAAATGTGCAGCTTTAGCTGACATGCTTACCACATGCACAGATTGTGCTGCAACGTCAGAGATTCCCACGTATCCATTTCAGGCTAAAAGAAATATTTCCGCTACGAAAATATTAATTTAGCGAAATCCCCTTGGTTTAATCACAGGTAAATTGCACTATCAAACCGTACCTGATCACTTTAATAAACAAAAATCAGCGAACAAATTACGTAACAGTCACGATCGCGATCAATTTAGAATGTGTTTTCGAGTCCGATTGCGACCGCGGTCATCACTGAATAAAGTCGATTAACATGGCCGATACACAACCGAAAACAAACTGAAAACGATTTGATAAGGAAATACACCTGAATATTTGGTGTCTTACAGGTGTTTCAGCTATAACGGCTAGCTAACTCACTTGAGGATCGATGCACATAAAACACTCGAAAACTACGAACCTCTCACCTTACCAGCCAGGTACCAACCGTTCCACTGGCTCTGAAACAAAAGCGAAAAGCCGAGTTTGTAAGTCGCAGGTCGCACCTTACCACCTTACCACCAGAGCCAGCGAGATAATCTTTAAAAGGAAAAGATTACAGCAGCTCAGACCTCTAAGATGCAAAAGAAAAAAAAAACTGTTTCTCTAGCACACTATACACTAATATCTAGCCGTGTCTATTTTCCATCGCGGCTCGTCACCACATACAAAATTCAAAAATATGTAGGTATAATTTACACGGGCGCAGATCCAGAGCGTCAAGGAAAAGATCTTAGAGCTCTCTGTGGGCTCAGGTAAACAAAAAAAAGATAAAAGCCAGCAGGTGAGGATCGATGATATGCAAAAAAATAGTTTTGCAACAATACCAGTGCCATGCGGCGCACGGTGGAAAAGACACTTGCACCGCGAGTGCACTCACTCAATGTACTCCACTCTTAAGGTGTGGAGTTGCACGGTATTGCCTTCTTTTGTGGAATTCAATCTTTCAGCGAACGGAGCGAACCCCCCTGGATAGATTGTCTTGCTTTACCCAGTACGCTTGCGCATACGACTTAAAGGCAATTATTATCTTCTTCTTAAGATATAGTACTATGCTGATTTTACCTACATACATATGTACATACGAGTATACATACAAAAATATGTCCGAAAACCTATCGCAAAATCTATCAGTGGCTGTGCGGCCTTATCGGTGATCTTCAAAATTCGCTAATTGCTCCACTTTCAGATAGCGCTAATTTCGTAACTCCGCAGATACGGAGACAGTCGCTGGTCAGTATAATGCGACCCCTCACTTTGTCTACAGACGTGACTTATCCGAACTTCCGCAATTATGCTCTATTTTGCGTAATATTAACGGAAATCGGTTTTTCTATAATTGTTAAGAGAACTTTCCTTTGTTTGTTGTTTGTTGAAAGTAAGTTCACGCAAAAAGTTGATTACATCGGACATGCCAGCAACCTTCACATCTTAATATGATCAGAAGATATCAGTTATATGGTTATTTTATTCAAATCTTATTAAAACTTACAAAGAAATTGGGAATATCTCCCTCTGATTTCGTTCTACGAGTATGTAGGTACCTTTAATGTTACTTATCTCATGAAACATGATTGACCTCACCGTAATATTTTTAACTATCTTGGAGACTTGACCATTCCTAAGAAGATTTTTGATAATTGCCTATTAACTCCAAAAAGTTTTAATTAAATGGTGCAGATTGAATTTCTTGTCGATTAAGTCGCTGATATCGAATTTAAAATAAAAAGAAAACAAAAAATTTAAAGCGAATGATGGTAGGTAAATTCAATAGGAGAAAAAAGAAATAGGGTTGTTTTGTTGATATAATATTGTAACCTTAATAACTTTGAGCATTTACATAAATAGGCAGGTGGCGTATAATTTTTCGCTTTATAAATTCTCATTGATACATATCTATCTCAACCTATAATTGATAATGTTTTTGATCACTTTATTCGAAAATAATTTTTTATTATAAATGAAAAATAACCAATTTTTTTATTTTCACCTTATAAGCGGTAAAAAAAATTTCCTTTTTTCAATGACCACAATGCTAATTTTTTTTTTTTACTTGGAGAAGTGCATCTCAAGATTAGAAGATCCAATTTTTAAATTGATTTTTTTTTTAATACAAACTGCAATTTTTACGATTTTCTGACCGTTTAAAATTATAATTATGTAGCTAAAATGGAATGTTTTTAATAGTAACGATTTTATCTTTTAATTTACACTATTTCAAGAGTAGTCATAGTAATTTTGCCAAAAAATCTGTTCTAAAAGTGTTTAAATTATCGGATTAGATTATAACCACTTTGAAAATTAATTAAATACAAAGTCTACTACAAAATTAGGAGTTTTACTAAGCAATTTCAACTCAAAAGGTGCTTTTCGAAGGGATTCAAGGATAGGACCCAATTGGATATTATGTAGTTTTTGAGCATTTTATTGTCTGGGATCTGAGGCGCCCCACTATGCCGTATTTCATACTGACAATCAAAAGTCATTTGTAAATAAGGATTGAAGATCCTTCGGATGTGCTCTGTGGTAGCAAAAAGAGTTGCGTTTTTTTGGAATTTTATAAAAAGATGCTCAGTCATGTCTGTATATTTATGTTTTGCTTGTTGACACCTTTCTTAAATTAAAAGAAATGGTTATTTTCAACAGTGCTCTTAGAGAGTCTTTCATGCTGGTTAAGTACTTCTTTGAAGTTAGAAACCAAAATCCCGCATGTCTTTAAACCGCGATTACGCCGTTGTTCATTTTATCCAGCAGCCCTTTCGCGTGTGCCTCGCCGGAGTCGTCGCATGACAAAGCCCTTCTACGGGAACAAAGCCCCCGTGCGCAGAGGCCGTGTCGCCTTCACCGTTGACGGAGTCTCTCCTTACCTGCGGGGGCCCCAAAAAGGGGGCACAACAGCACAAAACTTTTGTGATTAAAATTTAGTGGCTGTTTCCCTAGTCAGCCCCAGCAACATGTCACGAAAGTAGCGAAATTGTTGTCGGATGAAAGCCTCATTCAAGCCGAAATTACGTGCGCATTTGCGGGAGGCTGCGGGGTCCCAAAATGGAGCAGTCTTTTCACAGGCGGCCCGGGAAAACCAAACAAAGACTGAGGAGGCACTCTGCAGAGGCCCAGCAGCGAAGGGAGGAGGTCCCCCTTGGGTGAGAAGAAAGCGACTCAGCGCGGCGAACAGATTAATTTGCACTTTGCCGGATGAATTTCCGCTTTTTATCAATTTAATTAATGAGGAGCCCATTAAAGTACCACCGGACTCCCCGGAGCGAAATGGGTCAATGAGGCTCCCTATGGGTGAGTGGGATCCACTTGGAGGTCCCGTGATGCGGCGACCGGTGCATTTTGCATTCGTCCCGCCCTGGAGAAATCTGCATCTGGAATCTGGAATCTCCCAAGATTCAAGAGGATGCGGAAATTGCTTACTCGCCGCCTCCCCCCGAGGAGGAGGAGTCCTTGGTTCCCTCTTTGCGCCCCAAATGCATACGTGTGCTTACCTCCTTTTGAGGAGCATTTAAGCATCAAGAAACGCATAAAAGCTTCCAGCGGTTGCATTTCAAAAATTCACAAGGCACAAGGTTCACCTATTTGTTTTGATGATGCAAGGGGTCCAGAGAGCTTAAAAGATCTTAAAAATTTTTATTCTTTCCCAAAAGGAGGGCTTCCGATGTTCCTGGGCACGTAAATGGCATCGCATATTTTTCAAGTATTTCATTAAGAGCGACTTCAGTTTCACAGCTCTTACAAAAAACGGGGGATTGCAGTGGGTTTATGGATTTCAAGCTCACTTGCAACTTTCTTTAAAAGGATTTGAACATATGCAAAAAGGTTTTTTTGGAATAGGGGATTTGGATAGCTTAAGCTTTGTTTGTTTTACTTGTCGTTAAACATTCTAAAGTGCTTTTGAAAATCTGAAAGTTGAAAAGCAAATTTAGTTTTATAGCAAACTTTCAGTATATGAAGCGGAGGGTATACTGCCGAAACTCACTCAGCAGTTGAGTGAAATTAAAATAGCAAACACTGCATTAGTAAAGTAGCATTGTTTGAGGAGCCTGCGCAAGTATCAAATAATCTGAAAACTTTTCATGGAAAAGTTATATATAGCATTCATGTTTTTCTTCGGTTAAATATTTTCCCTTTATATGTACCTACTTTTCTCGATTTCAAGTCATACATATGTAGGTGAGGGTGTTCCGGTTTAGAAATGGAATTTCTCCCATGTTCGTTTCAAATTGAGTTAACTAAACAAATTTTTTAATTATACAGTACAATTTCAGTATCATTAATACCCTACTATAACCATTAATACCTCATTATAACAAAAAAAACAAGTGCCATGGCTTCTCGATGGCACAGTAGACATGAATATGTCTTATATAATAAATGAAACGAAAGATTCAAATGGTTTTATGTATTTTTTCGATCTGTTATATACACTATATACATACAAAGATACATAGATTCATACGTATAATACATACATTCAAACTTATACATACATACATACAAACACATCCATACACATGCATACAAACACACACATACACATACATACCCTCCCGCCCTCCACTACATACCTACACTAGATCCCAGCCCCCAAACTCAGTAATGAGTCATGGTAACGATTTTCGTGACGTACATTCTTTCAAATAAACCCCAGGGATAAGACATATACATGTCAAAAATTTAAGTTGTTTCAATATGAGATTTTATTTCATTTGCCTTCGATTTTCCTAAATGACTGAAACAAACTCTTACGGATAATCATTAACAATCAATTTATGTAGTTTTTTTGCTGACTAACAATAACAATAAATGTTACATAAATTTTCTCTTGATGGGTGGAATACCTGATTTGACCTCTTTCGACAGCCACAAATCAATTCCTTCTCATGCAACTTGCCTTTTGAAGACGGAAATGTTTCCGACTTTATACGATTTTCAATTCAATTTTCTAACAATGATTCGTAAATTAGTTTCCATTAAACAGCGAAAAGCTACTGAAATATGCTGCTTACATAAGCGCAAAGATGTAGTTTGCCCAGTTTTAATTATTTATTTAACTATGATTGTTTGTGCCCTGAATGGGACCACTCACGGCAACCGGCATGGTATAGTTGCTGTGCAAAAGCGTTAAATAATTGAATTCACCCAACCGACTAGCAATTTTTGCGGCAATCTCAATTGTTTCGCAATTTCTGAAATAATAATGAATGCAATAATAAAATTGCGTAGGTACATGAACACCCAGTTGGCGTGCGAAGCCCTGCGTTTTCGTATAGGGTGGCTCTTCGGCGCATCGAACTGAAATCCAAAACCGTGAAAAGTAAGCGCTAAACCAAAACCTCAGGGCAGACAAAGGTGATAGCAATCTTCGAAGACCCTTCGACGAATCTTGCGACATCCTTTGGTCTCTCTAGCAGCCTATCGATTGGCAGGAGCATGAATAGCGATGAGATATCAATCCACCTTGATGACGGCGGTTGGCGCTCTTTTATTGTCGCGTTGGAGCCCTGAGGTAGGTTTCTTATGAAACCGACGTTCGATTGGCTCTTGAACCTTTGAACTTCTCGACGGTGGGGCTGCTGTTTGAATGGCCACTTCACGTGCGCTCCCCCGCAGAAATATTGTTCTAAGAAAGAAAGAGTGCCACTTACCTGAGCCATTTGTAGGCAGCGAAAGAGCTCCTGACTCCCGTCCATCCATCTCCAAAGGTGGGGAGTTCTCCCGCACACACGACATAAGTCCCGTTGACATTCTGCAAGAAAAGAAAATAAAGAAAAATTTAGGAATTACTTGCAAGAAAGTCGTCTAGTCTAGAGATTAAAAGTAAATAAACAACAGCGAGTGACGACTGGTGGAAATGGAAGCGTCACGACAACCGCATTTTGAATCGGAATGCAAATTGTGCTCGTCTGACTGGTTCCACGTTCCACGTCGATTGCACTCGCTCAGTCAGACCGTGATAAATATCTCATTAACCACGACTTGTTAGCGTCTTTATCCGAAAGTCGCAGCTGTCGCAAGGTCTGGTATCAATGCTCAAGCGGCTTAAGTCGCCCGCGATAGTTTCTTAATCTAATCCTTGTATAAAAGCGCAATCCGATCAAAACGACGTCGAAATCTTGTCTTCACATGGTTTGTGTCTGAAATCCTGGTCTTTTAGTTAATCACAGAGAAAGCATCATACAGAAATAAAAAACAGTAAAAAACCGGTCAAGTGCGAGTCGAATACACGCACCAAGGGTATACCGTATCTGGAAGGATTTATTAGCAAGCATTTTTCAACGATTTCCACGATGGGTTTTTAGAGCCATTGTATTGCCTAATGGATTTAATTAAGAATTTTGCAGGAAATATTTTAAAGTTTCAAGTACGCTAATAGCTGCGTTTTTTTCACCGGGGTTTGTGACCAGATCAGCGGTTTTACATGTAAGTCACTAAATCCTGTCCCTGACCAGGGTTTCGGTCACACACCCAGATGATTAGTTCCAAATATTCTACCAGAGGCGCTGTTCCCATATACGCTAGTAAGGTATCTCTCATCAACGACAACCGCGCCACCTGTGAGTCCCGCCAAGGAAAACTTCTATTGCAAATGAATAAAAATGCAAGATTTTGTCTTTCTCACTATCACTATCGCAAAGAGGGACGCAGCACCGACGTCCTCTCACTCGTTTTTTTGCGTTCCACTCACTCGTTTGTTTCCATTGACTGAGCACATGGCTTGCATTAGAAGTTTTGGCGAAAAACCTGTAGGTGGCGCTAGTGGAGATACCTTACTAGCGTATTTCGTATTAAAAATGTTGACTAAGCCGGGTTTTTAACCTGAGTCGTTTTTTTCATTTGACGCTAATCTGGTCACAAACCCCGGTGAAAAAAACGCAGCTAATGTTTGGATAGCGAAAGCTTGTCTACAAACCCCCATAACATTTCTAATTTTAAAAATTTCAAATTCTTTTCAAGAAATTATTTAGAAGGGTTCCTAACAATAACAGGAAAAAAGAATCGATTTTAAATTTTAATAAGATCACCCCGTTACGAAACTAAAATTCGAGAAATTTAGGGTGAAATGCATAACATACTAAAACATGGTGCATATAAAGTACATAATCATCTTCCAATTTAATTACAAAGTTTAAAAGCTGTGTAACAATGGCGTTCGTTTGCTCCTCTTACTCGCGGATAATTAAAACCCTGTTTTCCTGGTTTCGAAAACTTAATTGAAAGCCTGAGGGTGTTCTGGCAGATGACGAGTAAATTCTGTTCATAGAACGCTTATCCTTTGAGATACAGGGTGATTAATTAACGCTTACCATAAAACTTGTAGATCCCATTATCTTGTTACCATTATATGAAAGGAATGGAATTTACATTTTTAATTGATATCTCAAAAGCTATCATTTCGCATCACTTGCTTTTGAAATTCGATAAAGTAGGTTTTGCATATATACATATGTATGTGTTTTATTGTAATTTAGTGTTCATTATGAAAACGCAATATTTTTTGGTTCAGAAGTATATCCTACTCTTTCGCAAAGTTATAAATCCACTCAAAGAAGAGCAGTTGCAACTATGTATGCCTTATGAAAATTCGAATGTAGGTATACTCAATTGTTTATGTAAAAGTACACTAATGTTAATAAGAATGAACAAAGGACAAAGTTTGAAAATGTTGTGCAATATTTAATATTTCAAATGTTGCATTACATCTTAGCATGGTATTAAATTCCAGATGTATTTGTAATTACATTTATTAAATTTTGTTAACTACCTTTTCGCAACAAATGATCTTTTTCCGCCGATTAATCGCTATGTGAATTAGACGCAGTTCGCCTTCTAATTACCTAAAGAATTTTCTTTGCGGAATTCAAGGCATTCGCAGGCACATTAGTCGCCACCAAACCAACCATGGGAAAGTTGTCGCAGTCTCATGGGGCCCCCCGATCTTCTAGAACAGGGGCGCTCCGCTGATGTTTGTTTTACTCTTAGGAGACTGTCAGCCCGAGCACCACATTTTTTCTTAGTGATGATTCTCTCGATTACGCGGAAAATAATTTTCGCGATGAATTTTCTCAGGCAATTTGCAAAACCGTCGCGGAAACGAGAAAATGTTGCAGTTTTAACGGCCTCCGAGGCGGCATGAGAAATCGCTTCGCCTTGCTTCGAGTGGGCTTCGGTTTGCAAGTGGGCCCCAATGCGATCCCTGTCTAAACTAAGTGCCCCCTCCCGGGGGTGGAGGATGAGTGGAGGAGACTGTTTGCAAATGAATTTATGCTAAGCGCTCTGGAGCCAAAAATAATGATGCTGGATGAACGAAAGAATTTGGGGCAATAAATGTGGGTTGGACGTAGGCCCAGACGTTGCATTTTAATATGTCCTGGATCACATTTGTTATTTATGGATATTTCTTGGATTTGAGATTTATGAAAGGGGCTCTGTTTTAATATCGACTGTTATTACAATATTTTTGGGATCCGTTGCTAACAAGATGCTTCTATTTTATGTGACGTTTCTCTCATAAATTTCTGTACAGAGCACTTACATATGTATATGTACATATATCTCCTTGAATATAATTTTGAAAGTATAAGTTTTTTATACCCAATTTAACAGAGTTTTAAATATAGAGACAAATAATGAAAGTGCCAATCAAAACAGTTGATAAACAACAGAATCTCTTTTTAATATTAACATAAGTATTCTAATAATAACATATGTATACTCTCTAGGTGAACTAATTTTGTTAAGATTCGTTACTTAAGGTTTTAAAATTGTGAACCATCCAAACATGAAATTTTGAAATAAAATTAGTATAAGGTAGTAAAATAATAAAAATCGCATAACATTATTATGCTTATATCCCGCTTTTTTTTTATAAATGAATCTTTGAGATTAATGATCATCAAGATTAAAAATTTGCTATTTTTAGTGTGGAATGCATAACTTTTTCTTCCAAATGTTCATTAATCAAATCCAACCTAGGAAGCACAGTAGCAAGAATTAAGATAAATAGCAACGTTAATTGAATGAATAATTGAAAATATTAATTTTTATCACTACTGAGAAATTAACAGAAATACCTACGCATATTTGTGTAGGTATAAAGTACTTCAACTCAAATTCATAATAGTAGCGTTTGTAAGGTAAGACAGTAATGTGTAATAGTTAAAAAATCCTGAAATTAACGTTAATGTGGAAGCTCTTTCTTTCCCTACTATGATGGTTAAAGTAGGTATCCAACAGAATTTTTCCGCAACACTGGATGGGTAGAATTTGTCTATACCTACTTGAATCTGAAAAAAAGTAGGTTTCACAGAATGCGCCCAAGAACTGGTCAGCCTTCTTTTCTTGACCAGAGCTCATGTTGCTTGGGTCGTTCAACGCCATTAATTTTCCCATCCTCCAATCTATCGACCTTGTGCCCATTTCAAAGACTAGAATCAAAACTCGAAAAGTTTCGAAATCACGAAAGAGACTGCATAACCAATGGGCATTCCCTTCATGGTGACCAGTGTGCTGTAACTAACTTACTCAAGCAAGCAACACTAGAGGCTATAGACATTACTTCTCGGAGTCTCCCTAAATCCAGCGGGGCTCCGATTGTACTTACAGAAATAAATGGACGCGGCCTAGACAGTGGCACCCCGTTGAATTTATTTGATTTACGCGATTCCATCTTTTGGCCGAGGGCAGCGGATGGTTGGGCCGGGGGCCGGGGCACGGATATTCTCGCTCTGATGAGCTTTTCTAATTCCCACTGGCGCGCACAATGTGCCCGTCAATTAGCATTCGAATGGCCGCAACCAATTATCAAAAATGCTTTGATTGTATGACAGCCGCACTGCCCGGCAGAATTAGACCTTATTACGTCCTCAATTTTCACTAGCTTCCTGTGGCATTTCGCCAAAATGTGTATTTTTCGTATGGTATTTTATACGAACAAATGTAGGGCAATCAGCCGAGCAATTCGAATAAAGATCGAATATGATAGGGCCACTGCTACAAGTGTTGGGCAATGCCTTTTCCACCCTCACGAGAATTTGTACTTTGTATAAAAGTTCATTTCCCAGCCTTAGGCGCCGGTAGACTTATTTAGAGGGGATGCATCTAAAAAGTTATCCAAAGGATTAAGGAAAACGGTCCAATTGGTTACGCTTTTTATTGAATTCTAGTCAGGTCATGTACTACATACATATATACATACATTGTACATATGTATATTGTACATACATATAAACAGAACTTTCACAATTTTTAGGACCAATTGAGTGTTTAGGCTCTTTTGATTAAAGAACTATTTTCTTGTGAAGTTGGTAACTGGCTATTAATAGAAGGGATAATTTAAAATAAGCAATCAACCTTTAATTTGGTTTACTCTTGTTGAAGATAGTCCTCAGTTAACTGCTAACAAGTAAACGGAAAAAAAATATTATCTAAGAAAAGTTTTTATTTAGAAGGGCACGTCCGCCATAATCCGGCAAAATCCAAAATTTGTTTTCACGTAACGAAAATCTGCTGGATTGAGCAAATATGTACATATGTAGAATAGAAGATATATGTAAAAACATGCCTTATATACATATATGCATAAATATTATAGGATATGTGTAAAATATGCAAAAACTATGCAATATGCAGAATATGCAAAAGCAATTAAGAGTCATTAGACTCTAAACTCAATACAACATATGCAAATCCTTGAAAAATAAAAAATATGCACTTGCATATAATTCACGGTTTACTTATTAAATTCAACTTATTGCATGTTTTCGTGGAAGATAATTAAATGTTAAGTCAGAACACATAGTTAAAAGAAAAGGTCGAAAAAATAGCTTGAAAAATTTACCAATAACGGTGAAAGTGATTTCTGCCAGTTTAAATTATTTAATGTATTTTTGGTTGATAAATGCACACGGAATAAAATCTTGAATTTGTCGATTTAATTTTGGTTAACATTTAGAGTTATATTTTTTTTTATCTAATAAAACAATTGGAAAAGTGCAGTTGCATCCAAAAAAAAACTTGATGACCTTACACAACAGAGCAAAGTTCCATGATTTCCCTAAAATGTCGCATCCAAAAATTCCTACCATTGTCACAAGAAATGTTATGCAAACAATTTTATCTTATGCCACCTCGTTGGGGCCCAGAAAAATTCTAAAAACCCGAACAATGTCAACCAAGACGACGACGATGTCGTCGCCGGCAATCAAATCAAAGAATCAACAGCGCACGTCGCTTGTATTGTTTACTTTCTGCACTGGAAGACATAAGAAAAGACAAGCTGAAAGAAGCACGTAGCCGTCGCCGAGGAGATCTAAATCTGTCCCAGCCCAGTTGATGCAATCTTGCGGTCTCGGGAGATTTCTTATCAAACGGCTGCCCTGGCTGGCCCCATTGGCCGCTCTGCCGCAGAAGATGTTTTGAAAGCGGCACGCACTCGGACTATAATTGGCCGATTACGCAGCCGCTTTGATGCGATTAGGCTTGAGAAATTCCCTAATTGCTGCAAGCAGTTGATGCCATCGGTCAAGTTCGCGGCGCAAAATTAGTGACGATGGTGCGCACTTTAATAAAGTGCGTCAGTTTCCTGCCAGGGGGGAGGGACTCGCCGGTTTGATTTACTCTTCAATGGATAAGTGATAAGTGAAAAGTGGACAGTCACCGGGTGTCCATTTTCTGGTTTCAAAGGTGTGCCTCACCTCAGCCAGCTCCGTTCAGCTGATTAGAGCTGCTTTTCAGGTGGTTGGACGTTAATTTCAGGTGCACGAAAGACTTGAAGAGCCCGATATACCGCCGAGCTGGAAAAATGTTGCTTTATAAAAAGTGCACCACTTTGAGAACAGCTCGTCCGGCGGGTCAACTTCGGCGATTATCCAAGTCCTCGCTCCAAGTGGTGCAAAAAAAAAAATTCCTTATATCTGCTAGAACACCTTGATCTTTCGTAGCCAATTAACACTATGGCCTTGCGACTAAACGCACCTCAGCGAAACGTTCTGATGCAGAAAGAAAAGAATGTGGGCAGTGGGTTCATTTGCAAGCTAAACAGAGCAATTTGCTAAAACTATCTTCGCGACTGGTTTAAATTTTTGAATTTCGAACTGGTGCTTGCACATTTTTATATTATAATTATTGAAGGTTGCATTTTATGATAGAACCAAAAGAAGTGAAAGGACTACGCACTATACCTACAGTATGGAGCCATATTATTATAACATTAATAAAAATAGATGATTATTCTTATTATTTTAATATTCATTATAGTTCATCATATGTACTCTAGAATAGGTTTTATTTATGTTATTAATGTCTACAGATTGAAAATGTTACAGGCTAGCATTCCAAATAATAATACGAAATTTAATTGAATATGCAATTTCGAAAAGGGCACATATCGCATTTTTTGATAAATACGTTTTTTGAAATCAATTAACTCTAAATGCTTCCCTCTACCTATTATATTCGAAAAGAGAACATCTATGGTATTTGTTCTACTGTCGACGTCATGGCGTGTACAGAAATAATTTCGAAAAGGTCACAACTCTAAGAGATGTGCCCTTTTCGAATTTATTGTAACATAAGACCGTTAACTTTCAGACGTGAAGATCGTGTGTTCACCCATCAACAATATATTGATCGTATAGTATAGTCCAGTAACACCAAGAAATTTAACGTTGAGAAAGTAAATACAGAAGATATTATTGATTTCAAGAAAGGGGCTCAACTAAATTTTAAATCTAAACCTTTATCAGTAAGAAGTTACGGAAAAGGTGTACCTAAAAATCTAAAAGTTAATTTTCAAGTATCGGCTTATTATGAGTTTGTTTTTGATCCTAAAAAACCTGGTGAAGTAATCGCAAACAAATTATATAGATAGTATCTCTGCGGAAATTTTCGTTCTTTCTATAGTAAAAGGCAGTTGGAGTAACTTACCAAGCCAAGAATATTGAGCTTATAATGACAAAGTACCTATTAATAAATTAAAAATTGGAAATATTGCAAAAGGGAAACAATATATACCAGCAGAATTTACAGAAATTTATGACGAAATATTGCAACGGCCAACTACAAGCGAAAGAGTCTCCAGAAGAAGATTCTTTTTAAAAAAAGTCTATTAATTATCTTTAATTTATGTTTAATTTGAGATACTTAAAATAAAAATTTCGCCATATTTATATGATTTTTCCTTTAAATGATGTGAATTCAATATCATAAATTTCGAAAAGGACACATCTCACAAATTTAAAATATCTAAAATATACTATATAATAAGGTTAACATCAAAATATTTCTGTAAATTCGATTGCAAATTGGCTCCAGAATGTAACTCAAACATATTTTTTTAATTCATTATACTTCTTTAAAAAATATTAGTTTTTTTCATTTCCTGAAAAGTTTAAAAATTCAGACATGTGCCCTTCTCGAAATTGCATATTCAATTTAGATTATTGCTTTATTTGGTCGGATTCTACAAGTAGCCTAACCTCATTTCATGGGAAGATCTGTGCGGATTGATTTTTCTGGTTTATACAAACCAATAATTCTATATGAAAAATATCTTTTACAAACAATTTACTACCCTTCTAAATGTTTACTTGATATTCTAAGAAATAACAATCTGGCAGGTTAAAAAGAAAAAAAAATCGGGTTAAACTGACAAAAGAATTAGGTACCAGAGATTTAAAATCCTTAGAATTTCATTTTAAAAATGCAAAAACTTCTAAATATGAACGAGCCAACAGAAGAATTTACTCTGCAAAAGAAAACTTCATATACATATCAGGAAGCAACAAACATTTAATTTAAGTAACTAAAGCCATTATTTCTTAACGAGGAATACCTATATAAGGAAAAGTATTTTTGCTTACCTACTTTTCTTTTTAATAAAGAATCTATTATAATTTTTCCTCTTTTATACTCTGTTCAGCAAATTATTGCAATGGTCATTTCATAAATCATCTTGTGGTATCCGATTTTCGTTAATAATTTGTGGAAAAAGAAAATAAGTGAGCCATTTACTAAATGATTTACAATCCCATTATAGGATTAATGTCCATGTTCCTTCCAGGTGTAAAAATAGCACCCAACCTTTCGAAAAAGTTTTCTGTCCAGTCAAGAATTGTCTAAAAATAGGCCCGTCCCCAAAGGCTATTAAATATGAACTGTGGCCGCAGCACGCATAGTGATCTTCTTCCCCTTCGTCTTCGATAGTCGTGTTATTTTTAGTTCAGCCTTAGGTAAGTAACAAAAAAGATACATTCAAGTGAAATCTGGAATTTCTTGTATAATCCCTAGGGAATGTTTTGCATCTGGTGAGTCCTCTCCTTCCCCACAAAATCACTTTCCTCAAGAAATTTTGTGGTGCTGACTATGAGCAGTAAACGAGCACTTTCTGGCTGGCATCTCATACATTTATGGGAGCACTTTACCTGTTCACGTGTTGCAAATAAGTTTATTTCTGGTCGTGCGTGCGGCACTGCGGTGGAATTCATTTTTCATGCCCCCTCCGTCCTCGTTTTGTTCTGATTGCTCGTTCACCCACCAGCAAAGAGGTAAACTCGCGGCCGCGGCAGCACCTATGCGGCTCATTTCGTATTCATGGTAACGTGCGCTATTCTCTCTATAGTCCAAAACATAGGTGCACACCGTGGATTAACGGTATTCCTCTTGCCTTACCTGTGCTGCTTCTTTTTTTTATGGACTCGTTTCAAGCAAAAATGCCTTTCAAGGAGCCGATAAAAATCGAACGTTTTGCAGAGAGTGAGCTCGGGAGTCCCAGGCCACACAACACAAAAATCAAGAAGGTAGTTGAACCTGAACGGAGTGCTTATGGAATTCACGGGTATACTGATCCCCTCCTCTATGCGGTGGGATTTTACCCGTTTTATCCCGAATTTTTTTTGAGGTTTTTTAAATTCAATTTGGACAGAGAGTGTGGTGCATTAGCGTGCTGAAAACGACTCTTGAAGAGGTGATGAAAAGAAAGGGTTGCGGCACTATATAGAACATCACTAGCCACTTAGATGCAAGTTATTTTTGGATAATTTTAATAGTAAATCTACAATAGTTACCACCAAGGGTGATAGATAAATGGGTTCGAAACAAACGCAAAATTCATTTTGTCTCTCTGAAGTGCAAGCGAAATTAATTTTGGGATTATAGGATTTGAATTTCAACTGCGGACAGGTCTTCCACATTGATCGTTGTGATAAAAACAAAGCCTCAAATTAATATTTTCACTCAGAGAGACGACATTTATAAATCCTATTTAACTCTGTGAGTTAAGCATTCTCATATTGTTTTTCTTGTCACCACCCACATCGCCAGGATATGAATTAAGGAAACATACCTGCGCGTACGAAAAAAAAATTTTTTTATTAACGACGAGCTCGTGAATTTTAAGCTAGTAGGTATGATTAATAAATAACAGTGGCACCAAATTTTTTCCTAAGAAGTGGGAAATCATTTCTATAGAATTTTTTCCACCGTAGATTAGGTACGAATTTGTAAAGAAAAATGCTCAAATTAAGTACTCAAATAAAATTTGAAATATAAAAAGTTTTAAATATAAAACTTTTGGAAATAATCCACAATAGATTGTGAAAAAAACATGAGAAGCGGTATTGGGAAGTGGTAAATTTTCATTATAAATTTTTAGCCGAAAATATAAACAATCACATGTACATATATACAAACAGGTGAAGAACAATAATAAAGTTTGTAAAAAGGGTCTTTCATTTTCACCCAAAAACAAAATTACTTTTCGAAAAAGCGATAGTACAAAATAATGAAAGCGACTGAAGTGGAGTCGGAGCACAACAGCAAACAGTCGAACAATACTCATTTAAGCACCCTTACCGAAAAATCAAGAACCACCTCACAAAAACCTTTGATGCAATGGATGCATTCGGCATTCAAGCCATCTGTGCAAATTTTTCAGAGCATTAAAATAATTGAAAAAATGGGGAGAGAATATGGGTTGGAGGTGCACTGATTGTTATAAGACATACAGAACTTTTCCGTAAATTAAAAATGTCAAGAATGAAACAGGAATTAAACCAGGGTAAAACCACTTCATTTAAAAAGTGAAACAATTTGTTTTTTTTTTACCATTAGAATTCAAACAGTAACAAAAAATGTAGGTACTTCTTAAAATACGTAAAATTCAAACAGCTTCTAGTACCTACATTAAGTATATGTGAAATTGTTTCGTTAAGTTTTATGTTGTCAAAAGTATGTACAATATTTCAAAAATCAATGATAAACTTAGAGGCTGATGACCGACTAATAACTAACTTGACCATGAAAAAAATATTATGGCTTTTTAGATATTAATTCCATCTGAAGTGGGCTATTTCATCATTATTAAAAATTGATGATCTGTGAAGTATGGAGGTAAGATGCAGGTACATTTTAAGATGTCTTTGTTTTACAGTGCTTCACGTCGTAAATACGCTACAATCGGATGAAGCTTTTGCCACTTTATAAAAATAAAAATTTCAAACGTAGGTACCTACCTACTCTAAAAAGAGCCTTGTAAAAAGCGGGAATATTTTTTCATAATATGTCTGTAACATTGAATCAAGCGTTTATATCCAACTGCGAATTTAAAAAAAAACCTTCAACATATTATTTGTTAAAATACCCCATCATAAAATAGAATGCACTAAACATAGAGCACAGATTGGATCTAACCAATTTCCATAAACACCAAAACTGGCATGCGCGCACAGCTTGAGTTGATTAATGACTCTCACAAAGTCCAGGAAAGTGTTTATTTGCCCGATGGCGGTTAGCGTAAGCAAAATTCAAAGTTAGAAGATTTCTCCGGCAAAAGGTAAACTTTTTCAAATGTCAAGGTACACTCCTCTGAACGCCCACGCTTCAGCAACATTCACCGGCTTTAGGCTTAGCGAGTGCGAAGCGCACGACGTTTTAAAGTTTTGCGGTTGTGAAGCAACAAGTTACGGTCGAGTGATGGCGTTTTAATTTTGTGCCATTAATTTTGGGTCCATAATCTTCACGATATCCCCCAGATGAGCGTCTAATTGCCTTCTAAGGAGTCACTTTGCCCACTCGAAATGCATCAATTTTCACTGAAAGATCAATGCAAATTTTCCCAACGTTTTGTCTGCCCATATGCGAGGCATCTTCTTACGCCGCTTCGATTTTTCTCAATTAGTTTTTGTGACCGCCCCAGATGGTGAAAACGAACGTCTTGAGATTTCCGTTCAAGAGGTCACCGGTTCGAGAGCTCGCAGGCATTTTTAATGAGCTTCGGGAGGTTTCACCTGCTTCCCTGGTGTCTGGCTTGAAACCGCGGCTAAGCACCCTCTCATAAATATGCAAGAAAATTAAGAAACAAAAAGCAAATTGAGAAAATTCAAGACAAGGTATGCGAGCTGTTCACTGGAGCAAAAAGTGCGAGTGATCTCGCGAGACTTTCGGTTATATTTAATACCTTGCTGCGATGAGTGGTATCTTTTTCACTTTTTTTTTTATTTTTTGCAGTAATTATGAAGAAGGCAAAAAAGCTGGTATAGTGATTTTGGACTCTTTTCTCCGACGTTGCACAGCCTCGTTAGACCATTTCGGGGGTCATGCATAATTTATGGGCACTTTGCCTATCTCGCTGCAAACGAGGCCCTGTGACATGAATACAAAAGCGAGCAAAAAGCCGCAGTGGGGTCCACTTCATAATTTTTAATCTAGAGTCCTTGCATCCAGCTCATCCTAGAGGAGCTCTAGCCGAATGGATAAGTGAAAAAAGCGCTGCTCGACTCAATCCCAGCTGCCTAAGCTGGAGCAATTAACGAGCGTAACATTCCCTGGGGCTGGACGGAAAATCGATATCCCAGCCCCACCCCAAACCCTCTTCCCGGTGAAAGCAGGAGTAGGCATCGGGACTTATTATGGGCGATTTGTACGCAAGCCACATCTGCAAATCCACCCCACGCCTATCCCAACGACGTTCCCCGAGACTGAGCTCGTGACCAAGTTTCCCACTTTCAAGGTCACCTCCCATCCCACCACAGCATCCGTTCCCAGGAATTCTGCTCTGAGCAAGCCCGGGATATGCGTGGGAGCTCAACAGCAACTGTATTGCTCCCACAAACTTTTCGGGAGACACAGTCAGCGCCCAAAAATACTCCAGCAAATGCACGACGTCAAAGTTACCATCCTATACTCTTTTCTATCTCTATATCTTACTTTTATGATTAGATATTTCATTTTATTGTGTTAAAAACACAATTCCTATTTATTTATTAAATTAATAAATAATAATAAATTCATTAAGTCAATATATAATGGTATAGTTTACCAAGGGAACAAAATATACTTCTCCGAGTGTAAAATTGCCATCCGATGTGAAGAGACGAAATTTTAAAATTTGACCACCGAGTTTTTATCTAAAATATGGAAATTCCTTTATAATTCATGTTTCAACTTTCAATTTTATCTATATTATTATCCTGACCGCCCCAGACGTTGCTCGGGATAATAATTATTTAGCTTTACGTAGTGCATACGAAGACTACCTCGACGACGATTATTTTTTACCCGACCTCATCGATATTCATCGTCATACTTCGGTCAATTAAAACAAAACAATAATTAATTACATATCTACACCTTCCCCGTGAATTAATCTATAAAATTGTGAAAGTCGGAACGAAATCCGTTCAGTAGCTGCGGAGAAAATCGCAAGCAGACACAGCGGGGGAATTTTTTTTATACAAAAAAATTCTGAGTTTTCAAATTTGTATATTTTAGATTAGGTAAATATGTATGTATGTTATAATCTAAAAAGTCATGATTTAAACATTTAAAGAAATGTGTTAAAAAAATTTAGTAAAAAAATATATTTCCCCGAAGGTATGATTTGGGTTTAAATAATAGATCTGATTTTATTCGAAATAGTGGCAACCCTAATACCATTCACATCCCTCTCAGATTTCCCGGGATTTCTCATTTTGCCTGGTATATGCTGTTTTAAAGATTCACAGATTCTGGCGACAATCGAGCCATGGACCCGTGGTGAATGCGAGGAGGGTTCGGCTTTAATGACACTCACGGGCTCCGAAAATGAGTTCACCATTTGGCTCAATCAGCCTCTTTGTGTCCCATATTTCGTCTCTAGGGTCGGGGTCGGGGGTGGTCTCACGAACGGCACGTGACGCGCCCCATCTACGCACTTACGCCTCCTTGGCATGGGTCTAATTTGGCCGCGTTAATAACTTTCTCGCGAGCGTAATTTAACTTTCTAACAAGAATGGGCCCATTGTGGCTTTACTTACGAAGATATGGGCTGAAATGAAAGCGAGTTTCCTGGTCGAGGGAAATGCAATTTAGATGCTCGGAAAGGAATTTAATTTTGAGAAATTTAATTGTTTCGGTTACGAGAACATAATTGAGTTAAAAGTTATAGAAACAAAGTTTGTTTTGGTTACTGCTGCTCTGCTCATACGTTTGGTACAACAAGCTTGTGGAGGATTATTGCTTATAATTAGCTCCATTTCAGATACATAATTTATTCCAGACCAGATCTATGCTTAATTTTGTAAAGAAATTTAATTTAATTTTATCCTCATAATACTTGGATTGAAATAAATTTTCATTTCCCCAAAATCAATTTTGCTCCTCATTATTCGTAATGTATAGCTATATAAATCCGATGAGGCCGAAAAGGGCATGTAGCACCTTTTTGGAAAGGTAGTTAGATAGGTAACTTAAAAAAATAAAAAGTAGGTATGTTAATAATGTGAATTTCGGAGAAAAGTGGGGCGAAAGATGAAAAATCGTGAAATAAAAGCTAATTTTTCAACTTCGGGGTGATTGTGGCCAAGGGGTTGGGGATAGGGGGGCGGTGTTGACCTTTTTGGAAAGGGTTTCGGAATAGTGATTTTTTGAGATCGGTTTGAGGTCGCTGCGATTCGTAGAAAAAAAGATAAAAATATAAGAGCAAGGCAACATCCTGATTTACGAATCACCCTGTAACTGCCGAACGGTGCGAGATGCCCCCCCCACCCATACGATTTTTTGCTTGTCTCGGTCTGACCTTTCACCTCCTGCAATATTTCCCTCCCACCTCTGAACACCCTGTATACATACATATAAAAGTATACAGAATAAAAAAAACCGAAATTTCATTTATAAAAAAAAAACATGTTCCATTTATGCTATATATTTCTACTAAACTCGTCTCCACCTGTTTCAGTTCATTTTCAATTTGAGAATTACAAATAAAATTTGAAAAATAACCGAATATGTTGGAATTTTAGAATGAGTAAATTCTTATGAAAAATTAGTTTTCCTTAGATTTCTCTCTGGTATCTATGCTACAAATTTGTAGGGGATTGGGGTATTGTGAGCCATGGGGAATTGTGAGCCACGTCAATATTTCCCAAAATTGGAAAGTCTGACTCATGCAAATGGTTGTCGTCGTCTTGTATTTGACCAAACTCATTTTCTATTAGCAATAGATGCTTTCACACGTACTCATTCGTTCCGTGCGATAACCACTTGGAAAATTTTCTCAAAATATTTATTCCGAGCGTTTGTGTTTGCATTGATCTGACAACGATTTTCGCAGAATCGATTCAGGTAAATATATTCATAATTATTGTATGGCATCGATATTTCAACTTTTAAAAGAAATTTCGCATAAACATGCAATGAGCGAATCATACACGGCCCTCTTATCAACCAGAACGTTTGGGGAACTGTGAGCCACTTTTTTTGGGGAATTGTGAGCCACAACATTTTTGGCATTTTTCAAGCCAATATCGCATTTTTAGCATTTTTAGATGAAAATGTTGACTTCTGCATACTTTGTATGGAGGATATGCCGAAGAAATTGAACCGGAACAATTCCATTCGCTGCGATTTATGCGATCGAGCTGTTCATTTGAAATGCGTCAGTACTGGAGCCCATTTCACATGCCCGAATTGCGAATCCGAATAATTTCAATATCTTCTTTTTTTTATTTTTTCTAACTAATTCTTATGTAATTTCCAACCATACAATAAACATTTTACAACGATATTTTTGATTTTCGACTTACTTTAGACGGTGGCTCACAATTCCCCAACATTTTTAAAAATCTCAAAAACGTATGTTTTTTGCAAACGCTCAGATTTTTTCAGCAGATAATAATTTCAAGAAATTGCTCAAGCTAAAAGTTAGGGCTTCCTTCCTAGTAACATAAACCATTTTGAAATTTTAAAAAATTTTGATTTTTGTGGCAGTTATCGAGCTTTGAAAAAGTGTGGCTCACAATTCCCCAATCTCCCTTACATAATTCAACGTTTTCTAAATTTTATTACAAGTGACTAATATAATTTGTTGTAATCATTTTGTGAATGGTATTAAACGAACATATGATATATAGTATAATATACGAGTATGTATAAAATTTATTCATTTTTAAACTCCATTGTAAATAAAATGTTCGGACTAAACTTTTTATTTACTTTTTCCACATCGCTCTTGAAGGACTGCACAAACCATTTTTATTAATTAGGGTCATCTTCCTGAAATTCATTCTAAAGACAAAAACTCATCTTCAGTCTAGAGAGTCTGAGTTCTGCTCTTCTTGAGTCATAACTAGCCTTATAAAATTATTTCAGCCCTCTACCATTATACTGGCCCGAGATCACTCATATCCTTTTGACTTAGTGTTACGAGTCGAACTGCTTGCATTCCATTTCGCTTCAATTCCTTTGACTACTCATATCTATTTACTATTAAAATAATCTACGAATGAAAGGGATAGTAATAAATAAAAAAATTACAATTCTGGGCTTCATTTTAACAGAGAGCCTCATAATTAAAGCTATAATAATATAATAATATTTTAACTTTTTATTAAAGCTTTTTCGTAATTCGAAACGTTTCGTTCACAATTTTTCGAGTGGTAACACAAGAACAAACAAAATACAAACAATTCAGCACCACTCTACTTTACTGACTAAATATTTTTAACACCATTCTACGTACTTTACTGACTAAATATTTTCGCCAGAGGAAATAGTAAAAAAACTGTGTTCGCTTTAAATAACAAAAAACAATACCATAAGCGCATATGTATAGGTACTTATGGCACATTTAAACGTGCCTATGTACCTACTAATTTTTTTTATTGAAGCCACTGTGTCACCAAACTGGTATGGTACATATTTTTTGACAATAGAATCATTTGCTATATAAAAGAACTCTAGATACAGTCTTAATTATTGTATCAAAAATTCCGTAAAAATGAAGTTTGTTACTATAATTTCTTTAATTTGTGGTCTCCAGGTAGGTGTGAAACGTGTGATCGTAGAAGTGAATACTTTTTCAAAGAAATTTCAAAAAAATTGTTTTTTATCAGTTCGTAAGGAGCGACATCGATAGCGAACTAAATGATATAAAGAAATTGGAGGATTCCTATGTGAACGAGCCTTACTTTATAAGAAGAGGTTGGTTAACAGATGGCGATTTCGACAGAATTAAAAGGAAATATGGCGACCGAACAGATGCTCAGAAACTTTTTGCTTTAAAAGAATCGTTCATTAGTACAGTTGAAGAAGCAGACAACGTTTTTAAACAATCCCTACGGCAGCAAATGAATCTGATAGGCTATAGAAAAATGGCTCAGAAGAAATTTAATGATATAGAAGCTATAAGAAAGAAAATAACCTGTGATCCACCCTTTTTTGAACATAAAATACAAGAAGCAATAACATCTATTGCTCAATGTGCCAAAAAAAGTATTGAAGATTTTCAGTATTACTGGCCTCCCAAAAATACAATTAAAAAGGAATTGATAAATCTATTAAGATTTGCGGAACATAGTTTAGAAGTATATACAAGTGGAAATTGGCAAATGTTCAGTGCATTTGAAACATTCCGTGTAGAATATGAATATTTACAGGACCTCCTTAAAGATGAATATATTTTGGATTTCCCTTTTATTGAAGTTGCCCGTCAACAGCAAAAAATCTCGGAATGTATGAATGATAAAATGAAAAATTTATACACTTATAGATGCGATGTATAAAATAAATAAATTTAAAAAAATAATCCCGTCGAAAACTTGATTTATACCCTAGACATACGGCATTCCAAACCATGATTTTTCATTTAGCACAAAATACTAATTAGTGAAATGCTGACAGACAGCCACCTCTTAATTAGAAACGGTCGGCTTTTAGTTGTGACAAAATGTGTTTTACTTCTTCCTATTTTTAATGGATAGAACAAAACAACAACAAAATTTCTGTTTTTCAAGAATTGAAAGTACCTAAATACAGTAATAAAAATGTTAATTTAAAAAAACTATGATAATCTTACTGGAACTATAGGGTAACAAAAGAAACCTGTAATGTTTTTAAAAAAAATGTTACCAGCCTTACCTACCTCCTCTGTTATTGAGTTATCCGAAAATTCAGTTAATCGAAAGTTAGTTTTGCTATAAATCCTATACCTACATATGTATGTAATTGTTAAAGTTTGGACTCCGTATTGCACTCCAAAAAAAAGAAACTATACTACTATATAGTCAGCATATCGAAATTGTATTGAGGCATTTTATATCAAAACGGCTTTACTTTTTCAATCCTCTCAAATCGCGCTAATTGATAGAAATTTTGCATTCGAAGAAGTTAATTGGATAAGGATAACTCCAATTGCTTTGAATAGATTGAATTCAAATTTCATTTTTCGGTATATTTAAAATTGCAAACACAGCAGCCTTTTATTGCTCATTGTTCGCTTCTATTTAATTTCACAAATGCTATATTTGAAATTCAAACGAAAAGTAAGCAATTGTCAACGAAAAGCGAATTTCAGAGCTGCTTTTTCCTAAGACCCAATCCTTCGAAAATCAATTAGTAAGCTGAAAAGCAATCTCCCATACAAATTTACTTTTGAATAGCTGAGTTGGCACACGCCACGCCCTTAGTAAAATTTGAAAAGCAAAACTCTAACTTTGAATTTCGATACATAACGAAATTGAGCAATAAAATTTTACAGTTTTAAATTTATATTTTATAAAAGGGATTAATTAAAAACGGATAAAATGCAATTTTGTAAATACATATGTAGATACCTATAGCTTAAAAAAGAGATAGTGATAAAACTAAAACAACAATTTACTAAAGCTTACACGAGCCATGGGCATTATTACTCAACTCCATTTAAGTCCCAATTATCTCTGAATTCGAAAAGCTGATAGGAGCAATTTTCTGGACAATCCGTTTGCATAACTAGCCCTATCCATCTGCGGCCCAGCGGGCTCTAAAAAACCACCAAAAGGAGAGCCGAAGTGTTGGGCGTAGCCCCGCACGAGCGAGTAATTAAGGGCCTTTGGGCACACAAAGCAGCAATTTATAACGCGAATCAACCGTTGTCCCATCGGCCAATTTGAATAGCACTCAATCATGGAAAGTTTGTTCAGGATCCCTACCACTCGACCTGAAGAAGACACCTCATCTTCCAGCCAGAATCGCGTGCCCTAATTAACACATGAGTCCTTCCGAACATAGAAATATTGCGGCGGAATCTTTCGCCCTATTAATTTGCATGCGATGAGCGATCGATTTTTTGCCCGAGAAACTTCACCCTCGAGCCCCTTTTCAGCCACAATTCAAATCGACAGAGTTTGGTATGAGCTCATGAAAAATTCCTTCCGTTCCAAGACGCCACTTGGAGGCGATTTTCACAGGCTCTTCTATAGGCTGCTTCTAAGGAATTTCTAATTAATAATTGCCCCCGGGACACCGTCGTCGCTGCCACGCCATTTCGATTTTGTTTCCTATCGTGCGACGACGAAAACGGGCGAAAAATGGCGAGCACTTCTAGAAATTGCAATTAACCTTAGCTTTAACTCGCATATGCACGGCTGACTCGCTAATCAGACCTCCTTCCCTCCCCCGCTAGATCTAGATGCTAAAAGATGCTACTTTGATGATTTTATATTCTACGGGCACGAGGTCAAGTTCAAGTGACCGCCTTCGCCCCTCGAATGGCGAGTTTTTTACGTTTTCCTCGTCGTTTAATTAATCAAAGCCAAGACGACGAGCATCTCAAGAATGCTGACGAAGACGACTGCGATGATACCGCCGCTACTATCAGGAAAAGTTGTTGCTCTGTGCAGACAGCTTCCCTTGATAAGTTTATGGCAAAAATGTTTCGCTGCGATGCGACTTCTCAAACGCTAATTTTTCTCCCAACGACGGCAATTGTTGTCGTGTTCCGTCGTTATTTACATTAATTCACTTGCTCCGTACTTTTTGGCTTAATTAATGCTAATTGAGTGGCGGAAGACGCCTCTTAATTGTCTGGGAAAAGGTTCTTGAGGTGGTCTGCGTCACGGACGTCATTTAGTCGTGTCTGCTTTATTAGGCTGGGTTACGAAAACTAAATACTTTGCGAGTCGAAAGATAATAAAAAGGGAACTGTTGTAGAATTGCAATCACAAAGATATTAATCGTCTTAAGGGGTTTCAACCCCTGTAATTTAAAATAACTAGTGATCGTCCACTGGTCGAAATTCGACCGTACATAATCATTATTGAAAATTTAAGGAAAATATACACTTTTATAGGTACCTACTTGCAGTTCAGTAACATTTAATTATGATGTACAAAATAACTTCAATAAAATAACAGTAAATCACAATTTAAAAATCCTGATTTATTAATATGAAACAAAATTTAAATCTCAATACTATGTGTTTGATTTGAAATTAGCAGTATGAACGTAAACATAAATATTTTATTTTATTTATAGATAATTAATAACGCTCTGTTACCAAAATTTTTAATTGATTCACGTCACAGCACTTATTTATGTCACTTTATTAACTTCCCAGAGGAAGTTAACGTAATGGGGCCGATTTTGTGAATTCCCAATTTTTGCATATCTCCACGTTTCAAGGTCACCAGAATCCGAATCAAACGTTTTTATGGTGATGTCTGTGTGTGTGTATGTACGTATGTTCGTATGTTCGTATGTGCGTATGTACGTATGTGCGTTCGGATTGATTCGTCTCGATTATCTTGCGAACCACTCATGATATTGCCATGATACTGGGCTCATTCGACGCGTAATCGCTTAATTAAGAACTGAATAAGTTTTCAGCAAAATCGCTTTAGCGGTTTTTTAATAGGAATAAAAAAACTAAAAAAAAACCAAACTAACAGAATCTGAAAGTGGATAAAATTCGTCATTTATTTATAAAAATTATGATCATTTCAGCATAAATTGCAACAATAGTTCGAGAAATCTTATCTATCAGTGTTAAAAATATATTATTTTTCGATATAATTTGTTATAAACAATTGAAAATGAGTTCTAGCGGATATATTTTCGTAGTTTCAAGGAAAAACAGTCTATATGAGTGAGAATAAGTGCTTCATGATATTATACTAGTAAGAACTCATGGATATTGTTGATAACAGTTCGATTTATTATAAACAATTGAAAATGAGTTCTCTGGGAAGTTAGTTGTGCAGACTTTACGGGTCGCACCTAGACTACTCGCATATTTTTTTTATTTGACATTTTACTGGGGTTACTATGTGTTTGAAATTGGCAGTATGAACGCAAACAATGAATATTGTACACAGCCTACTATGTATGTGTTTGAAATTAGCAGTGTGAACGTAAACAGCGTCACTTGGTTTAACAGCGGTTTTTTATTTGAACAAGTGAAACACTCTTCGTGTTGCTACCACGTCAAAAAGTATAAAGATATAAAAAAGAAATGTTGCACTCATTATGAATCATTTCAAAATGGATCGGTTTTTGATAAAAGTTCTTCTCTTAGTAGCAGTTTTAGGCAATAGTGTCAACTGTGGCAGAAAGCGTCGAATGATAGGTGGCACCCCCGCTACACGAAGTGAATTCCCTTATGTAGCCGGATTGGTATACAAGGGAAAGTTCTGGTGCGGAGCAACAATAATTTCGAAAAATGCTATACTTACAGCAGCCCATTGTGTATTTGACAGTAAGGAAAAGATGAGAAACATAAAAGTCAGGGTTGGCGGAACTTCCCCTAAAGGGGCTCCAACTGCTAGTGATCCTGTGGAAATATATAATATAAGTGGATACCATACGCACTTTGCGTTTGGACATAAATCAAAAAACGATGCGGACGTTGCTATAATTTGGATTAACGGTACATTTGTGCCTAAACCAAATGTAGCGCCTATTGAGCTTGCTTCATCCGATTTCAACGCCGATTTAGTGAAAGCTGTTGCTCTTGGTTGGGGACGTACGCAAACCAAAAAAGTTTCTGATGTTCTACTTAAAATTGAGATAACCGTTTTAATGAACTCACTTTGTCTTGTACAACGGCCGAAAATTTTTACAACTCGTATGCTTTGCGCTTGGGAAAATAATAAACTTAGAACTAAATCAACTTGCGATGGAGACTCTGGCGGACCACTTGTTATTCATAATTCGAACGATTCTAGCAAGGATATTCTGATTGGAGTGATTTCATTTGCAAGTGAAGATTGTAGCCCGGCACATCCCCAAGTTTTCGCTAAAGTTGCAGCAATGCGTAAGTGGATTATTGAGACCCTTAAGGTGGGACCCTATAAAAATGTACTTTAGAGTAGTGGTTGAAAATTTATTTGTATGTAATTAAAGTTGAGAATTTTTCCAAAAATATATTTCGAAATAATTCAAACCCTAAGCTGACTGTTCAAAATCTCTTTACAATTTAATAGCTTGGTTATTGATACGATAGTTAAATACTTGAAACTGCAAAAGGAGCCAATTATGAGATTCAAATCTCTTGAATTTTAATAAACAAACAAAGTGTTTTCAGAGTCGTTAATTTCGTATATAAAATAACAATTGAGGAGCGTCGGAACAAAAACCGCTAAATCCCTTTTGTGTTTTTGTTGGGAAATTGTAAAAATATAGCCAAGCTCATGGTATTCTAATTTGGGATTGAACGAAATTTATCAATTTATTGATGTTGGAATCACTGTTGAATTCTACATTCGTGTGCACTGTATTTGTTGAGATATTAAAAAAACAAAAATGGATATATCGGTTTTTGACCAAACCAACTGGATATATCGGTTTTTGATAAAACACTGCAGGATATATCGGTATTTCATGATAAAAAGCGGCTGAATATCTCAGTGTTACTAAGGATTTAACGGTCTTTGTTCCGATCGTCATCTTCATTTGGTACGATTGACGGATTTATCGGTTTATGTTCAGATTCGGATATTTTGCGGAAGGATTTGGAGGGTATTTATCAGTTTTCGACCAGGTTACATTGACTATAGAGAAAGATATGTAGGAAAACAACCAATTGAGATCATTAACAAAAAAAAAGTGAAAATGTGATTTAACGGTTTTTGTTCCGACGCTCCTCAATTAGAAAAAGAAAACTGACAAATCCAACAGCAATCAAATTAATTTGTCATGATTCAAAGTATAGGGTTGGTGATTTAACATCGAATAGTTTTATGTTGAGAATAGACATGTGGGGAAATGTTTAAGAAAGGAATTTGTTTACAATAATTCTTGCTATCTACGCTGACGGTATTCATTCATCATTTCCTTAATTCGCCTAATGATATGTAAAGCTTCGGCTGAGCATAATGGTGATTATTATAAAGGCACCTAAGTACTGTTACCGTTTTCATTTTTGTTGTTGATTTTGTCTGTATATTTTTTTTCGCAATTTCTTTTGCTTATTTATTTCAAAATGGAGTATTGTAATAAAAATCTGCTACTAGGTACGGCTGACGACGGTTTCTGCGGTTTCGCTGTTTTCAAAAACAAGTTTTTGATAATATATATTAGAAAACGGATAAATTTGTGGATCTTTGCTACAATAATTAAGAGACTTAACTCTTATTGCAGTTTAACTAAGCATAATTGTAAAGCTTTTCAACATTAGGCAATTAATATTCAGTATAAGGTATTACTACAAATATGTATTGGCGTTATAAATGCAATCAAAATGCAGAGTGCCTGCGATCTAAAGAAGATAACGCGTGATTATTGGGCCGTGGAATTTTGAAACGTTTATTCAGCTGTTTAAATTCAGTCATAATTCATGCGGTAAGCACGGCGTACAATTATTCGAGTCAATTAACTGAAAAAAATAAGTAACTCGAATGCCACGCATCTGTTTTACCACAATTAAGACATGAAAACTAATAGCCGTGCAGACGTAAAAGAAGTGTTGTAAAATGTTGAAATAACTGATTTATTGACAAACTCGCTGCTCTTTGATGTAGGAATGTCGATTTTTATCGAAATCTTTGTTGCACTTTTCCGCTTAACACTTTTTGTGTGCGTGAGCATGTTTTCTTTTATCGTAAAGACACGAATCACGCAGAATAAAAAAATAACTCTTCAGCAGTATAGCGATTAAGTTTTTTCCAATAGGTACTTTCAATAATATGTATGATAAATTATTCGTATCCCCGAATATACATCATTTCGTCGTAAAGCCATCTAAAAAAATGTCTATACTTTGAAGGAATGCCAATTTATGATTCGAGCATGAGTTGGGACTTTTACAAAAAATCAATCAAGAGACGCTTTTATAGGAAGTTTTAATACTTTCAATAATGCTTTTGATTTTAGAAGATATGAATGATTACGTTATCACATATGCTCAACATAACTTAAATCATCCTGAAATCTTAAACTTTAATGTTTGTCTGCATTTTTATGTAATTCATTAGCAAGACACTTTGGAAAAATTCATATATAAAGCGCAAAATAGGCTAAATTAGAATAACGTTCTTGACCAATAGTCGATCGTCAATGCTAAAACATCGGGAACAATTTATATAAATTATATGGTTAAAGTCCTTGTTGAGTTTTTTTACTTTCACAACTCAATAGTGATTAGGTTACGTGTAACAAAAATTTTATACAAAATAGCTATTTTGATCAATGTTATAATATTTTTTATGAAAAATATGAGGTGGTGCGGTTACAAAAATAACAACATACGCTTATTACTGCTTTCGTTTAAAAGCAAGTTATTAGCATAAACATTTTATCCATTAAAACAAAATAATTCTCTCTGATAAAGGCCTCAAGATATCTCGGATGCGAGTTTTTCTCGTTGTCTCCTTGCAAATTATTAATATCTCCCGCAGCAAAGTGTGTGAATCGAACAGGTGCTTAAGCTGAGCGTACCTGTATGAAATCGGTTTCTGCAATTAAACATGTTCTTTTCATTTCCTGCCTAATTGGGCTAAGCACTTTATTCGTCACCGAAATCAATAATAATCAAAGCGACAGTAACTAGTCCGCAGTGAAATTAGACGCCGCGACGTCCCGCCATCCGCCGTCGCGCCGCCGCCTTTTAGAGAAACCGCGCCTGATGGCGCACAAATGGCCCAGTTCGAGTGATTGATGCCGGCCGTAATGATGATGAACATTTAATTGCGAATTCAGCAGCTCGTGTGAGCGTCGCGGATCATTTTATTCCACTTCGCGCAACGACTTTGGTTCGGATTGGAATCTGCAAACTCGCGTCCTCAGGTATAATTGAAATTCCTCGGTGGGAATATTGATCACCTTGCATCCGCCTAGTCATAAATAATGCGACAAGGACGCAACCCTTTCATTACGCACGCATCGCTGGCGCCAGCCGATTGCTACCGGCCTGTGCGTCGCCGCGCGGAAAAAAAGGCGCAATAAATAGTCGCGCACAGGTATAAAGAGAGTGCGAATGGCGCAAGCGATTTACCTGAACTTACCTTTTAAGTCGAAGCTGCGCGCGGTCATGAAGGTACAGCGACGCCGCTCATTTGTCTGAAAGCAAAAAAAAAAGAAAGTCGTCATTAGTCACAATCACAAAAATACTGTCGAATAATATTTTGAAGGTCGAAATTGGATCCGCGGTGTGTTCAGGTCAGGTTTAGTCACTCGCGACTGTGTCAGCGGTATGCGAGCGGTGACGCGGGCGTGTCAAGCAACCTGCAAGGCCGCACAAAGTAACCAGCATAGAGTGAATTAAATTAACACCACAATTACCACCTGTACCCTACTTGTTGAGATTTATTTGGTTTTACTTATCTCAGCGACTTATCCTATATGAGAAATCACCATTAAACAACAATTTCATTTTTGTACTTTCCATTTTCAAAATACAGTGTAAAAAACTCTGTATAGCGAACTTCTATTTAACGAAAAACTCCTTAAAACGTAGAAATTGCAAAGGTTTGTTTGGCTTACATTGTTAGCCTTATATTGAAACACTCTTTATAGCGTAGCAACCACTCTCAATAGCGAAAAAATGCATCATTCTTTAGACCCCAATAAACATTAATTTCACTGACCTTCAAACACAATACTGATATAGAATCGTAAATATTTCGTATACGTACAAGAAATGTGTACGTTTTGGAAATGTGTTCATTTGTTTGTTGTTGCCTAGCACTTGTTTACTTACTGTACTTCCTACTATCGTCTTGTTGCTATGGGTTGTCTTTATGTTATCTTAGGCTTAGTTGCTTTCAAATTTTTGAACTACATGAGGACTGATTTTTCAAAAGGGCTTATTTCCACATATGCCCTTGAACGACCTAAGAATACTATCACCTTTATCATGCTGAAATGCATCTTTTAGTGAAAAAATATTACGAAACAGACATAGATTTCCAAGAGAAACTTGTGATCAAAAATCGCAGTTGCATACAAAACGACACATTTCCACTTTAATTGCTGTGTTATGGCAGGTTATGGTTAGACATTTTTAGAATTTCAAAAAAAAACAACCTATTTTCTATAGTCGCTGAAGAAACCTTTATATATATGTAGGTACTATTTTTGTAACGATTGCAACGAACTTGAGTGCACTGCCTTCAGAGTATAATCTGTGGTATAATAATAAAATTTTACAACAAAAGGGTATATTTCCAACTGTTTCATTACAAACAGCCTTATTTCCTGTAGTTTACACCAAAAGGGCTTATTTCCAAATGCTATTTTATTTTTGTTAATTAATACAAATATGTTACAATAAAATCTTTAAGCGTATTAGAACATTAGATCAACACACTATAACACTATATACATATATTTAAAAAAAAAGTGACTGTAAAGAGCTCTTAAACTTTTTTCCTCATTACTGAAATTTTGTTAAACATGGAAGTAAGTCCTTTTGAAAAATCACTCCTCATATAAATATGGCGAGTAAAAGAAAGACTTTGTGTATTGACGAAAAAGTATCATTAATTCGCACAATAGAATAGGGAGAAAAAACAAGTGATGTTGCAAAACATTTTGGATTTAGTCCATCTACTGTGTCTACCATTTGGAAGAACAAGGAAAAATTTCTTTTAATCAAAATTAAAACCACTTATTCGTAAAATTATATTGTTTTCTTTTACTCTCCGTTTAACGAAAACTCTTTATAATGCAATAAAATACGTCCCTTCAATTTCGCTATGTAGAGTTTACACTGTACCTGCTTTCAAATACTATGAAGCATTTTTTCTTGTATTAAAATTTGAAAATGTGAAAATGGAGATAAAAGGATTCAGTATAATGAAAATTACAAAAGGGATTCCAAAGATTTATATTTCAAATCTGTTATCAAAATATAATCAGTTAAAAATGACAACCAAAATGTTTATATAATTTCATTTTGGATCTCTACAAAGCTGATTTCTACTTTACTTCCAAACTTTAAAAAAAAAAACTAAAATTGTTAGATAACTGTTACGGTTGCCAGTATTCAAATTAAGCCTTCTATGTAGCGTAGTTAATAAAGTTTTACTGATCAGAAATACTTTATCCACCAAGGCAAATGAACCCAAAAACATCACTAAAAATTACTATCCTACTTAAAAGAAAAGTCAATTTAACGCATTCAACAAATTTCTCTATACAAGAATCGAATAGAAACTACTCAAAGCATACTTTAAACTAACGTATGTAAATCGGCATTAATTTTTATAATTGAAAAGGTGGTAACCCTATAGTCAGTGCGTTACGTAGTTTTTACAGAAAAATGGTATTGCACACCACTACTACTGTATAATTAATTAGAAGTGCGGCTGCAGGTATAACTAATTAACACGGGCACTGCAACAAAAGTCGCCAGAGCTTGGAAAATATTGCCGCGGGTTGTAGGCAAAAGTAAAAATAACGAAAAGAAGAAAGATTGTTGTGGGGTTTGGAGTGGAGTATTTATGACGACTGCCTTGAGCTTAGATTTTCACGCTCTGTTTTCCAATCAGCGAATTCATTGGCTGGAAGTGACTTTCAGGTACGGGAAGAACGAAAATAAAACGATTCCCAGCTGTTTCGGTGAACTCTCTAATTAACACGGGCAATTAGCTTCCACTTTAAGCCAGGTGAAAAAAAAATATAGGTATACCTCTAATTGTATCTGACCCCCCCAATTGAACAGCTTTTTATTTGTTGGTGTTAGTACGAACTAATTACACAAGTTTATTTCAGAAAGAAAAATTTTAAAATCTACAATTTAAATTCACATGAAGCTAAAATACTTTTTTGCCCATATGAATTACCCTAGTCTTACATAATATAAATAGTTTAACATAGAATAGACACTAGCTTTCAATAGAATTCATTTAGTATTTATTTTCTACGCTAAAATCAAATTATTATTTCTGCAATAAGAAGTGATTTGCAAATGGCATCTGGTAACTCTTTTCTATTTATTTGAGATGCAAATCGTTCTGGTTAAATGGCATTTTATTCAGTATAGTTCTTAACTTTGTATATAATTTTAGATTTTACTCAACGCAGCAACAGAATTTTGTACAAACTGTAACGAAAGACTTAATAAGGAAAGGTCAAATCTAACCATATTTCAATGTCGTGTTTGGAAGGCGGTTTCCATTATTTTAAGAGGCTTTCTTTTACTCCAAAATATACCTACAACATGTTTAAAAAATCAATATATTATAGAATGAAGTTTTTTTCTTTATTAGGGGATTATATGTAGGTATGCATGTTCGTTAAAATAATTCAAATAGCTGATCGCTGCTTATAATATAATATAATATATTAATTGAACGAGGTGCTTGGGAATGGCAGGTTTAGAAATTCACAGAATCCCTTTTAAAAATATATGTACCTACATATTCCATGCTCTAACTACTATGCTCAGTAATCCAAAACTTTCCAATTTTCGCATACCTATACTTGTAGTATTCAGTAATTTGAGGAATCTTCATGAAAAATATAAATTTTAAAAAAAATAGTGTAAAAAATGTTATAGTTTTCTAAAGCACCTAGAGCGACTAATCTATTCGGAGTATGCATATCATTGCGGACAGGAGCGGCGACAGTGAAATAAATTGATTCAACCGGTTTCAGCCACAAAAACCGCCTGAGATATATTGGAGAAATTATCTAGAAAATTATTTGAATGGCGAATCGCACCCCGGGGAACTTTTGAAAGATGATCGTCACAGAAATTGAAATGATCAGATGATCCGTGTATGGGGGCACACCCCGTCTGCCACTTTCTTGCCCGAGTGCATCTCAGAAAACGACTCAAGAAGCCGGCCAGAGCGACATGCGACAAGCTCCCAAGACTCTCAACCACTTTTACTGTTCTTGTTTGCTTGAGGTCAAATTCCTTGAGTCGTGGCTGCATCGACTCGGACTTGCACTGTCAAGACTATTGTCTTCTTTCATTTCCAGTTTCCTTTTTTCCATATATTTTTTTTGAATTACTCACGAAGACGGAATGTTTTCTTGTTATGAAACACTTAGTCATTGGAAATATTAAGTATATTCTGGCAAAAACTAAATGGACGGTGTTACAACTTGAACGAAAACAAGATGAAGCAAAATCTTGTAGCTGTAGTTTGTAAGAATTATGGTTACTGAAAATTATAGAATAATATCTCGAAAAACAAAGATTTGTTATCTTTTGTGAATTTTTTAAGATGCTGAACTTTAGGAGAAAAAGTACTGATTTAAGAGAAATCGTAAGCTTTCTAAACAGGATGTAAAAAGGTTTGTAAGAAGTATGATGCATATATAATTAACTAAGACTTAAATGTGCCAATTTTCATGGAGATCGGTCAATCTCGGATTCATATTCAAACATTCATTTTTAGTAGTGCCTAATATATGTATATGTAGATTTAAAAAAACCAAGTATGTACATACAATCAATCAATTTGCTTGATTTATAACTTAGCAACCTCAAGGTACTGAATTTTACTCATATGTATATCTAAATAAATAAATTATTTCCTAGTATAGGCATATTTTTAGGTAAAATGGCCCTAAATTGTGACACAAACCCTATACTCATTACTCAAAAAGGGCATGACCTTCCCTTAAATATTCCGAAAGGTTTAAAAGCAAGTCATAACAACAACAATTAGCAGCTAGGTTTGCTTAGGATTACAGAAAGTATCCAGCAAACAGTCGGGGGGAGGAAACGTGTGCCGAGCGCAAACAGCAGCCCTTTGAGCAGCACGTTCGAGGGCCGACACTCCAAGTGCTTCCCTCCCCCGCTGAATCGGATATCCCCCCACTTGGCGCTGTTTGGCCAGCCTATCCGTAAATCCGCCTTTGTTCTCTAGGCGGGCCTCCGATGGCGGGGGCACCCCTTGTAAATTTATTGCAAATTTTCACTGCAGGTTAATCACCCAAGCGCACTAAGTTCATTAGCGGCACAGTTTTGAGCACTTAGCCCTCGAGTGGTCCGCTAAAGTGCACACGGCCCTGAGCACTGTTCCAGGAAATTTCACACGCTTCGACTGTGACTTTCGATATCGTGAAAGTCTATGTCTAAAGTCATGAGTGTCTAAGCCACGTTAAAAATTGCCTTGTTTTGTAACGGCCGTAGTGCCGGTAACATAAAAAGCATCCTGCTACCACTGCATTCGGCGGCCGCGAGTTTACCGTTCATGGAGCACCAACAGCTTCCGCGGACGGTGTAAACAAAAGCCAATTAAGCGCTCAGCCATCTGTCACATGTTTTGATCCCATCCACTTGACGGGGTACCAAGCGGACAAAGTGCTTAACAACACCAAAAATTTCGGGGTGTAATTCACTTCCTGTCTATCAATGGGCTGGTCCCTGCCCTCTGCACTCAGCCATGTCCCCGCCGCCGAGCCGGCGGAATAAATCTTCCGCAAATTCGATTAATTTTTGGTACACGAGCTCAAAAATTAAGACAAGGAATTATCAATCCCTATATCCCTATATATCCCTTCCCTATCCCTATCCCTATATACGTTATATGTATATAAATCGAAAGTTTGTTTGTTTGTTGCTCAATCACGCCTAAACCATCGGCCCGATCATTTTCATTTTTTGAGTGAAGACACTACATATTCCGGGCCACCATATAGGTAGGCTATTTGCTATTCGCGAGTTTCAAAATGGCGGCCAAAAACTGTAAATATGAAGGGATTGCCATGAAAAGTAGTATTTGGGGGTTTTAGGAGCTCCTGATTGCGAATCTATGCTCGGAATTTGGAAATTCAAGATGGCGGATCCAATATGGCGACCAAAAATATTCGAACTTAATTGAAAATTGATACTATAGGTATCTTGAGGCTAATAATTTCGAATCTACTAACAAAATTTGGAAATTCAAAATGGCGGACCCAATATGTTTGTTACTCAATCACGCCTTAAATCTTAGTCCGATTATTTTTATTTTTTAAGTAAAGGCACTACACATCCCGACTTAACATTTAGGCTACTTTTTATTCGCGGGTTTCAAAATGGCGGGCCCAATATGGCGGCCAAAAATAGTAAATATTGAGGGATTGCCATAAAAATTAGTATTTGGAGGTGCTAATTGCGAATCCTAAGCTCGAAATTTGGAAATTCAAGATGGTGAATCCAATATGGCGTCCAACAATTTTCGAACTACAACGAATTTAAGTGAAATTTAGTACTATGGCCTATGGATATTTTGATACCACTAATTTCGAATCTACTATTAAAATTTGGAAATTCAAAATGGCGGACCCAATATGGCGATTGGCGACCATAAGTCATAAAATTTTTTACGAAAGTCGAGCATTTCAAGGATCTTTAATTAATTAGTACTTAAAATATACCGGGTGAAACCGGGTAACCCAGCTAGTTCTATTATAATAAATAGGTAAATGGCAATGAAAATCTGTTTCAATTTGATATCTTTTATTTAAATATTGATCAAAAGAGGCTATTTGTAATTCCCATTCAAATTGGGCTATTTTCAGAATATTTGAACAAAAAGTGTTATGTAACTTTTTAATTATTTAAGCAGGTATTATAAATACTATTATATATTTTTGTTTCTTGTTAAGATCTTATTGGAACAAAAACATGTTGTTATTCAAATAGTAAAATGTAAGTTTTCTGAACTACAACTACTTTAGTTTAGTTAACTACATCCAACTTTGTCATATGTATGTTACATATTATGTGAGTTTACGAATTTTCAAAATTTTTGTATATTTCTTGTGGGAACTATTCAAAAAGGAAATTTGAACATTTTAAATGAGAATATCCTCTTACATTTATGTATACATATTTAAATTCAAATCGATAAAAGGTATATAGAGGAAATAGAAAACAAAACCATTGTTATTAGTAAGCGATAGTGGTTTATGAAGCTTTTTGTTCCAAAGTTCGCAGCTGAACAGTTATGTAACGATCATGTTTCTGGAATTTTTCATATGCGATCGCGTATCCCCAGAATTGTCACGTCCGAGCGGTTCGGCTAATAATTAAGCCGGTGCGGTACTGCAGCAGGTGATTCAGGTGATTCAAGTGATTCAGGTGCCCGTTCTTAGCACACACATCACGGCTGCGGTGTGTTCGAGAAAACAGCACTTAGCGGCCCGGGGAGTCGTGCACTGAATCGCAAATGTAACGCAGGTAAGTCAACGTAACGGGGAGCCGCGGTAATAAAATTAACAATAAAAGAGTGAACAAATTAAATAAAATCGATGTTAACGAGGGCCCCAGCACTTGGGAGCACTTGTAAATTTACCTGGATACGAAACCAGCCCCATGTCTGAACTCAACTCCATGGAGAGGGCAAAAGAGTAAGGTGGACTAGGTCTGGTTCGATAGAAATGGGAACAATTGTTCGCCTTTTGTTTATTTTAACCTGCATATTCATAACTCCGCTTTATTTTTTAAATTGAATTTTTCCAGATTTAATTTTAGGCCAATTATACTTGTAGATATATTTTATCGTTGGGGAATGGAATATTTAACATTTCCTATATACAAAGGCACCTTCAAACCTAAAAATCGATTTATTTTTATTGTTTTAAAACTACAAAATTAATTTGTTGACTACATCCGAGAAAATGATTAAGTTTATTGAAAAATAAAGAGTTCTTTTGTAACTGAATGTTTTTCAAACCGTTTTAGATTTTGAGATATTTTAATTGTTATATATTAATGCCCCATTGAAGTAAAGGTTAAGTTTATTTCATACTTTTTAAGGCTTTGGATTTTCTAGGTTCAATTTTAATCTTTTTAAAGTTGTCACACCCATAGTACTGGTTTTTGAATCTTCTCGTTTTTGGATCGAAAAAAAATCCACTTGTGTTTTTCAATGCAAAGGTCTTTCGAAAAGTTAAAGTTGGTTATTTTCGCTCCAACTACTCCATGCACTTGAGACACTCTTCAAATGCTTCTCCGCGGGTATCATGAAACTCTTAAAGGGGCCCAAAAACATTTTCAGTTTTTGTCCAAGGCGTTGCGTTACTAATGGGCAAGTAATGTGCCTGCAAGGAATGCGTTTTCTCCGCGGCCAGATGAGCCACCAGTTCGGCAGCTGCTGCTGCGCGGCGCGATGCGACGGTCCGCCAATGGTGAAGTCGAATCAATCAAAGTCTTTGCGAGATGCGCGCGCACGCACGCACTCGCCGTCAGCCGGAATGCGAAGGCGTAAGTATTTACTACTCGGCCGGCCCGAAGCCGCGAAAAATCGTCTTTTTGCGTTTCACACGCGGGTACGGTAGTCTAGTAAACAGGTTAATAAGTTTGGAATATTAATTTCCTCAAGAAAATATGAATAAGGGCTCGTTCTATTCCGAAGAACAATTGAAACGAATTACAGCACATATCTCAAAAATAAATATGGCTTATTTGTTCATGAGTTTCTCTCATTTTATTTTAGTACAAAATTTAATTTATTTGGAAAACTTCGTATACAATAGCGAAAACGGATGTTCGTTGCATCACTTATGTACCTATGTATAATGCATTATGAACTGAGCTAAATAGAAACTTATGTATTCAAATAATCCGAGGAGAGCCGGAAATACATAAATCTACTTTAGTCTCTAAATTATAAATGCTAATATCCATGTTAAGCTCTATCTGATCTCATCATCTCCATCAATCCATTATCGCTACGAGGATCTACCTGACAGCAACGGAAGCTCCGCTCAAGGTAGAAAGGCACAGAACCAATTTTACAGTCATTGCCTCGCATTAAATTGTCTATCAATTGAGGTGCACGGTGGAGCGTTAGGCGATTAATCACAGCAATTCCCCGCATCACAAAGCGCTTCAATTATTATGAATATATATGCAACCGCGGGTTGGCCACCGCAATAAAAACTTTTTCCTCAAACAAACGGTCTTCACGAGTGTACCTCAAAACGGGCGAGTTTTCCTCGAGCCTTCGGCTTCGTAGCCCATTAAGACCGAAAGCAGTATGGCTGAACAAAATAATTTTTTATTTTTTGCGTAGTGGCAGCGAAGCACGGTGTAAATGCTCACGTTTAATTGCCCCAGTCGTCATAAACCTCATTAGCGACTTCCTTTCTAAAGTCGCGCGATGATTATCTCAATCGAATTCAGTTCTTGAGCGAGAAACCGCGAAAGCGCTCCTGGGCACCTTCTTAACTCCATACCCAAGTCCAGGAAATGAAATCAAAGGAGAGGTGCGGTTGACTGCTTCTAGTTCTAGAACCATGTATAACAGTCTTTAGTATTTCTTTTTTTTACATTTTATGAAAGTTGTTACATTGTTAATGGAATATACAAGAAAAAGTGAAAACCGAAAACCCTTCTGATTAAAATCGTATTTTAACATCAGCAGTCAGCAGTCTTAAGAATTCTTGTGTTTTTTTTCATATGAATAAACAAAACAAACAATACGATAACCGAAGATTTATAGAATTCCAAAGAAACGGTGATTTTCAATTTACTATTGAAGTTTAGAAATTCAAGATGCTGGACCAAATTTGGCGCGCAAAATATCTCAAGTTATTTGAATGAAAATAGGTATACATACATACATAAAAGCATTAAATAAGTTTCTCTTATTTCGAATCTGTAGTTAAAATTTTAAATCTTAAAATGGCTTCCATTCCAATATGACTGCTGAGGTATACTGAATTAGCGTATTTTTAAATTCTATTTATACATAACGTATCTTCTTTGTTATTCTGAATTCCAGGTGGGCGAAGTCACGTTCAAAGCGGTATACCACTGCATTGCGGTAGAAAGCAATTCGCCAGTTACTTCTTTATAAGAAAAAGCGGTTTGGTGTAGTTTACATATTGAAGGAAATTTGAGCGGTGTGAGGATATCTTAAAAGATTTTCTTTGATTTGTGGTGAATTTTGGGGCTCAGCCAAGCTTATCGGTGATTTCAGGGTTTCAGCAATTTCCTGGCCGCATCAGAATTCCGCTGAAAAGCGAATTTACGCTTTTTCCAATCTTTTTGCAAGAATTCTTTTGGGTACTCAACTCAGCGAGCTGGCTCAGCATTGCCCCCGGGGTCGATAAACAAGAACCGGTTCCATGGTGACTCGCGGAGACTAATGGCTCTGTGGTGCTGTTTTCTTTCACCAAACTGAACCACACGTCCACCGGAGATCCAGAACGCCTTTATAGATGTACCCCACATAAGACGGCCATCTTATAGTATGTGTCTGGGTCCCAAACACTCGCAGAACCCTTTGGTGCCGCGCTCCATACAAGAAGCACCATACCACTGATATCCATGCACTTGTGGGGAATACTGCAAAAACTCATGAAACCCAAAGCAGAGGCTTCTCAAGTCGCAGACCTAGACGACAACAAGACCAAGACGAGTCCGATTTCTTCTGATATTTTTGTGTTTTTTTTTTGTCTTTCTTTCTTTCTTTTACCTTAAGATATCTTTTTTTGTCATTTTGCCGCTTGTTTTGCACCATTTTCTGGATAGGTTGTTGAAGTCAACGATTTTGTTTTGAAGTCCACCGTGAGCAATTTCGGCTTTCAATTTTTCTTCATTATTCGACATTTCCTATCTCCAAAAGCAAAAGTCTCGTTCAGGGCAGAAACCTCTCATTTTGGTCTGTCCAAACCTGTTGAAATGGAAAACTTTCATGCATAATTCACCGGCTTCGTCCGGGTGCTTTGCCCTAGTCTAACAGAGTCAAAACCCTTTCCGAAGCGAAGGCAAGTAATCACGAAAAATTCGTGACTTGTTTACATTGCATTTTAGGTTTAGCTCACAGCACTGGACAGAGACTCTGTAAAAAAAAAACAAATCAACAACTTAGAATGATTCAAATTTCGCAAAAACATATGCAAGTTTGAATTTTTTATTTTCTGTACAACCATCTCAAATGTATTATGCAAATACATCATCATATAAACAAATTCAAGAGTATGCCTTTATCTCGTTCTTCTCTACCTACATATATGTGTGTGGTTGTATGAATGGACAAACAGTGAAATTGAAATCTTTAACAGGGGGCTGAACAGTAAGTAAAGACAATATATGTAAATATTTATATCATAATACAGTAGAAAGTCTGTTTTCTACGTAAACTCCTAACATTTTTTGTTTTACATAAATATCTTGTTCATAAGTCCATTCCTCACAAATATGGCAATGGTTTGTCAAACATTTTACAAAATTAAAAACTACAGGTTATTTAAAGGTAATTTTGTCCCACCTGACTATTGTTGCATTTCTGCCCTCGTCTCAGCGTGAAGGGTTAATATAAACTTATATTGAATTAAACCTCAATTTTCCACTTAATTCAATTTTTGGATAAACAGCAAAATGCAAATAATATAGTACTGAAACTGAACTGGTTCTATCTTTACTATCTTTTCGATGAAGTTGGTTTAGAACCTAATTATCAGCAGCCATTAAAGTTTTCGGAAGTGATTTAAAGATGATTTTATTTTTCTAAACGACTTTTATAGCAAGGCCAAAATTGTTAGTTTGAAAGTCGATAATATTGTACTGAACTTTTATAACTACAGATGTTGGGTAATTTTTTCCAAATGGTATTTTGTAGAATCGCATAATGTATCTGCACCTTATAGTGCGAATACATTAAAAGGTGTCAAATTATAAAAATTCCGGCGGCGAATTGTTCAGCTGAAATAATCACGGTACAGAGGAAGGTTAGAAAATGGCAAATTGCGCTATTATTTCGAAGCAAAAAATTCCAAGTTTGGTCGGTTAATTAACATTTGGACGGTCAAACGCCCAATGAGCATTTTTTTTTCGGATAATTACGGAAGCCGCGAATCATCCGTCCATGAGAACCAAATCCATCGACTTTAGCTGCAAAGAAAATTTATCTGCGCGAGTTTAGCAGCTCACTGAAATTTCGCTATGATAGTCTCCAACCGGTAGCGACCACTCACAAGTGTGTCATAATTTTTTTCGGCGTTTAAAATGCTTAAAGGGGCTCTTTTCTTAGCACTATTTGGAAAGAATTGGTGGCAATTAAAAAGTTTCGCTTTGTTTCACAGCCTCCGACTGTGCAAATAGGCAGCTATAGTTACAGAGGATCCACATCCGTCTGAAAATTACATTTCACTAAGACACAAAGTGCGCCGCATTTAAAGAGCTCATTATGCGCTTGTGCGCTGCGATTCTTTCTTTTAATGGGCAATTTGCCGACTCAAGACGACGAGCTTTAGCTCTTTTGCAAATTGTAAGTCGTGAATATGAAATGCTTTATATTTCCCAAGAATTCTGGAAAAATGCGATGCGCGAAATTTGCATGATCATTTAACACGTTTTGCTTTCAACTAGGCAGTCACTAACTTTCTGATGTTAAAATGAAAGTAGTCGTAATGAATAAGTGCATTTTATTCAAAGCAGAATACGCAATTACAGAGTTTCTCATAAATTTCGCAAGCTTTTTGATCAGTCCAGTGATTTTCTAAATGGCGGGTAAGATATTATGCAGTTAGCGAAGGAGTATTCTTCAAATATTTTTGTAAAGAAAATTCCACTAAGAGTACATACAATAAGTTATTCCATCACATGTGCCTTAAATTCAAACTATATGCAAACTTGCTTATCAGCTTGCCTCAACAAACAAAACTTCAAAATAAATTAAAGCGTTTAGAAGGAGTTTTAAAGAAGGTTTGTGTTTTTGTGCTGCAAAAAAAGAAAGCGAATGATAGACATTTTTCATAAATGTATTTGTTTCGATAGTCGTTCATTTCTGACTTTCATACGTTGCCAAATACAACTTTTTGTTATCTTTTACCACACCTAATACATCGCGCAATTCAAATGTAATAACAATTGTTTTCCAAGTTAAGTCACAGTTCTCTGAATTTCTCGTATTTATACCATTTTTATTCAGATTGCAGGAATTTCAATATATTTAAGAGATTTTTTTCTAGTACAGTCCCTGTTCATCGAATTAGCACCACTCACAATTTTTATCATTCCTGAGAAATTTCTCGTAGCTTAATAAAAATGCGGGTTTTTCCAAACAAAATCATTTTATCGTATTCTTAGTGGCGGCGCCAACATAATGTGAGCGCAATTACAACACCTTACACCCTTTACCCCTTTTTCGGGGTGATTTTCGACCTGTCTGTTAAGGGCGTGAGTTTGTGGTACCTACTATATAAATCGGCCTAAAAAACTCAAAATTCATCATTATTCGGGATTTGTTTATTTGTTTGATCCTACGTCAAGGATCTTAAAATAAAATATTACAGAAGTGTGGGAAAATAGCCCCGAAATTAAACAAATGATAGAGCGTTGCTATGAAAGCATGCCAGAACGAATAAATGCAGTTATTAGTGCTAAGGGTGGTCCTACTAAGTATATTAAGTCATTTTTAAAGTATGTTGTTCATTAGTTAATAGTCAATAAAACAATTATCCAAAAACTACACTTATTTTCTTGCATATATTTATGTTTCCTTTCCTTCATGTTTTACCAACAAGAAAAGAACGAACTTCAAGAAAATTCTGAGTGGTCCTAATTCGATGAACAGGGGCTGTACACTATCAAATCCGCAGTTGAAACTTACCTTTAACTCGCAAGCACTATCCTCAGAAAGCAACATTAATTAAAGGGTTTTTTGTTTGAAAAGTTAACTTCTTTTCTAAACCAAGTGCATTTATATATGTATTTTATGGTATTTGTTGTTCGAATTCAAAATCTATTAAGTAATCTCTTACTGGATTTGTCATTAAATCAGATCATACAAATAATGTATGTATTCATATTCTGGTACAAGGTGGTCATTTTTCACTGTAAGTAAATATGTACCTATACTACAAAATTACTATATTTGAATTAAAATAAATGATCCGTTTAGAATCAAAGTGGCTAAGTCAAGTTTTAATATGAATATGGTTTTTTTAACAGGGTGATGAGTAAGTGATATGATTGCAGTCTTAACTTAATTGTTGATTTATGATTCTCTATTGATTTTCAACGGCTCATATCAAAGATTGAATACTCCTTGTTCTGAAATTCTTTTAATAGCGAGACTAGTCATAGAACGCTCTGAACCCATTAATTTTCATTATGGTACCAAAAATGAGTTATTTCTTTGAAGTGAAGCTCCCGATGTAGAAAATTAATTCAGCGCTAGTCGCCAGAGGGCATGAAGAGTGCATTCGAATAACAAGGGAAATCAATAACCAGCTATGAATCATGTCAATTTGAATCAACTCCCAATGACCCCATTTGAGTGGCAATTGCTGGGGCTCCGCTGGGCCCCCCTTGCCCTGACGAGTGAATTTATCATGTGTCGCCCAATCGGAACTCGCTGAGGCGTTCGTTTATCTTAAGCAAACGCAGCACGGCTTTCGTGTTTTTATATTTTTTTTTATCTCTAAGCTAGTCAGAGCCAACAAACTTGGCGGCTACCGGCACGACAGCTCCGCCAAGGCGAAGGCGTCACCTCAAGATGATGACACGACACGGAAACATGCCCGCAATCAGCCGCTGATTGCCACTTCGATTCAAAGTAGTCACAGCGAATGTTTCTGTGTCTAGGACTTCTGCAAACAGTCTTCCTACGCAGAGATTAATCCGAAATCAATTTACGAATTCATCGACCGGGGGAGCTCTTCGATACTCAAGCAAAATCGGGTAAAGTGGAAAAACTTGGGGAAAAAAATCCATCACGTCATGAAGAACGAATTCGATATAATTAGCCGTCCGAAAAATATATGTATATAGCTTTTGGAGAAAACATGAGGTTAAAAAAGAGGCGGTGCAACAGGTGCCTCGTAATTAGCTGCGGATGAAAAGTTTATAAACACTCGTGGGACTTTCAAGGGCCTGTTGCTTCCAGACACTTTCGAAATTTTTATGATGAGCCCTCCACAAAAAGTTTTTATTGCGGGGGAGCTTCTTCAGCTCATTTCGTCTGGAGTGAGTTGATTAAAGTTATGAACTGGCCCGTTTTATACCTCCGGAATTTGTCGGGCCATAACTTTCTTCTCCCCCTGGACAAAGCCTGAACAGTGTTCACCAAACTCGGTAGTAAAAATTTTTATGCAAAGAAGGAAAGTATTTAACTCAAGTCCAGTAAATTTGGAAAAAGTTCAAGTATTTTTCATTCTTTTCCGACAAAATAAGCCGAGTATATAAATAACCGCTCGCTAATTTAATCTTGCTTATCTTTTCCATTAGAATCTTTGAATAAATACAGTACTTATTGAACAAAATTAAGAGAACTTGGCCGAAAGACTTATACTGGAATTGTTTTAGGCCCGTTTCACAACTCCCGCCGCAACTTTTCCAATGTTTTTCATAAAATAGGTTTTCTTTCGGCTACTACAACTAATAAAAAATCGACTATCCTGCGGTTTCTTAAAAATCGCAAAATCATTTTTAGCGATTTATCCCGAACAGTTGTTTGAGTCCAAATAAGCATAACTTGGTCGACCATATCTCGTAAACTATTTGACTATAGTAACTAAGTCGTGTTATTTTTAAAAGTAATTTCATTATATGGGCTATAGTATTCTAGATTTTTTTCAGATTTTTCCGAAGTTGCGTTTTGGGTGATATCTTGAACGACAACTACCTAGTCGAAATCGGCGACTTTATAGTTGAATATTTCATAAACGGGGCATGATTTTGAAAAACGGTCCACGAAACCTTATAGTATAGTGATTTTTAATTCCCTTTTCAATGATAACCTGTTTTCAAATTTTGGAAGATTCTTAATGATATTATCAAATTTCAATGAAATTACTCAAAATGAAAAGTTAAAAATGTGTTTTTTTAGGGATTATGTAAAACTGTGAAAAATAATATTGCTGACGCTTTATTGAACTCTTTGGGCAAAATATTGGTGAAATTTATCGATTCATTGAAACGATTTTATCTTTCGGCAGTTTACCTTAAAATATTTCGAAATGTAAATGTTTGCACAACTGCTCGTTTTAAGCTTATACGAACTTCTTGAAAACGTTCCCACAAAATTTCATCGAAATCTTTGTTGCGACCTCAAATTTTCCAGGTAGAAAATAATTGATTTGAAACTGATTCCAAATGATTCTCGAAAATTAAATAATCAATATATTTTCTGATGGAAAAGTGATTTTTTTATATGAAGCATGTTCGCTTTTTAAGAACAGTAAATTGGTTGCGGGTCAATGAAAAATTAATTTCAGGAATCAAAATAAAATCAGTTATTCATTGATTCCCCCTGAATTGATGTTTGATTGTGAGACTCAGTTCATAATTGATTGGTAATTGATAGTTAGAATAAATTAGTAATCGTGACGTGTTTCGTCTTAAAAAGCAAAGTGTGTAAAAATTCAGTATTAAAGCTTCGAGTGCAAAGGGTTAAATTACAAAACAACCATTATCAAGTAATTTTTATTTTCGAAACTAAATAATTGATTTAAACTTGGTATAAAGTGATGATGATTTTTTGTTTTAAATTTCAGAAGTAATCGTTATTTTCGGTTTCTGTTTTTTATTGATAGTGATAGGCCTTGTAGTGATCCACTAAAGTTGTCTTGCAAGTGGCATTTTGCCTAATTAGAAATAGCTCACTATAAAACCCAAAAAGGTCCAAGTACCTGTCGAATGGCTGCTTTGCTTCTCATAAACAAAAATTATTTCGCAAATCTCCCCAAAACAATCTCTTTTACGACTCGTCAGCCAGTCATCGTGGCGACTGCTTACTAAACTAACTTTTCGCGAAATGTCCAAGGTCTTCGTTTCAATAATTCGCAAAAATCGCAGCCCACAGCGGCCGCAAAACGAGACTTTATTTGAGGCGTCCGCGGTGGAAATTAGTCACCGCGACGTCGGCGGTGGCGGCGGCGGGCGGTGGCGGCGGCGGGCGGCTGCTCTGACTCCACTCCGACAAGAACAAGGAATTGAAATCGAACGATTTTCGCAAAATAAACAAAATCGCCTTCAAGACGACGACGAATGGAAGGTAAACACAGCTGAGTCTGATTTATGACCAGGCCAACGGAGCACCGAAGCGCGCCCCACCAAAATGTGAGGTGCAAAAGAGGTGCAGCAGAGGTGCAGTGCGGTGCAACAGCGCTCAGAGTGAGTGTCAGCCAAACCCTTTTTTTTTGCATATGCACACAACTCGCACTTACCCTATCCCAGGACCAGTTGGGTATCCTGCCCGACCGACAGGAAGGAGGCTTCCTTCCGCAGGAGGCTCCTCCAATTTCCAAGGATCGGCTACTTGATAGTCTTGTCTTGAGGATGTCTCCCAACCCGCAGGTGAGCAAATTTCAATAGATTTTCGTGTGAGAAAATCTGAAAAATACGCACACCACCAGCATTGCACACTGATCTCAAAAAAAGGTGAATCAACAAACTTCCACCGTAAACAAAAGCACCAGCGCCACCAAAGTGGCAAAAATACACTCGTGGATCACGATCACCTTTGGGGGTGTTCTAACTGTAATCCGCTTAAGCAGGTACCCCTTAGTGGACCAATCCTGGACTATCCAGAGTCCTAGTCCTCCTGAATCACTTAAAAATGCTTGCCCCGAAAGGTAACAAGTGTCCCCGAAAAATGCACTATACTAAAAAAAAAAAAATAAACAGGAAGTCTCACTGGTCGGGGTCCCGTCCTTGTGCGGGACACTTCCGTTCTGGCGCTGCTACTGGGGGTGGTCTTGCGTCTTACGCAGCCTCCACTAGCACCACTTGTCGCATTCTTAGGTCACTGAGTCACTCACTCAACGGTCGCAGCACTTCTTATCTTAGTTCTTACGAGGCGATTTCACTCAAAGGAAAGAATCTTACGAAAAGATTTGAAGAAGTAAAAATAAAAAGCGGAAAAAATAAATAAATAAGAAACAACGGCAGCGGCAGCTTACTTCTTGAGGTGGCCAGACGAGACCCAGCATCACCACTTCCCGCACCAACCGATCTCCGCGGATGACCAGATGAGAATCAACCGGAGGAGCTGAAACGAGTTTCTCACGGTTTTCGATTCAGCAACGGCAAGACCTCGCGCGGTGTGTGTCGTATGCTCACGGAAACCTACACATGAGGAAGTATGCTCACCCGAGAAATGCCCATATATCAGCTCAGCATAGTTTTTACCTTTTATGCTGAGCAGGGGCTAACAGTCTCAGTGGTATAAATTGGACAGGCAAGCAAACATTCTCAAACAAAAATTTTGTATTTTAATCAAATTTACGTGATCCTTACAATAAACATCTGCAACATAGTATGTTTGAAACCTTAGGGATGTTCCCAAAGAGATCAATTTTCTTACGATTCTTTTGAAACTTTAAATACACATACTTATAAGTGTCCTTTATACGTAGAAACTTTTTTCAATGGTTTTTACGGTACTAAATTTCTAAATATTGACTATTAAAATTTGCATGTTTAACATGGGAACCCTATCCAGATCGATGTTAAAGCGAATGTTTTATTAAATAACAATAGTAATTTTCTTACAATTGTTTTAAAAAACTGATAACTATTAATTAAAGATATAACGAATATCTTCCTGTAAAAATCACTATGGCAAGCGGTATTGGTTTTGTTATAAAAAATATTATAAGTGAGCTAATTTTCGATGATTTTCACTTCTCGTGAAGTGAGAGACGGCGACTTGGCAAACGACGCAGTAGTTCTGCGCGTGTGAGCGGAGGCGAAAGAGTGTACTGCTGTACTGCTCTTTGGGAACGTCCTTAACCCTATGTAGGTAGGTACATGCTTACTTTTGGTTGTTTCAACTAGCACAACCAAAATGTGTTGTTTTCTCTAAAAACGAATACGAGATTTTGGCAACTTTAAGAAAATAAAATTTCTATTTTTCTCGGATTGGATCGTAGGCGGTATCCTTAGAAATCCTGAAGGATCAGCTTTCTAACACACTATCAACCAATATCCTGCGATGCCTGTCAAAGGACTGCTTTAGGGGTCTCCAAACAAAACATGCTGTTTAAAAACATACATAGTACGAATTTTTTCGCACAAGTTCTATACCTTCATAAGCCGCATGCCAACACAATCATTAATTTTAGATGAATAAGATACAAAAAATCACTATTAATTAAAAATTAAACTTGACATGACACAACATGTACATATATGTATTTAATTACTTTCACAATAATAAATTAAAATTCACGAAATTGTGTACTGACGCCCTGGTTAATCTATGATAAATCGAATCGTCGAATAGCATGGTACTTGAATTACACGTTTTTCACTCAGGCAGTCTAATTATACAACCAACACTGTAGACATATCCCAAAGTTGAAAATGTTGCCCGAGAGTAAGACCAAAATGTTTGAGGGTGCATGGGGGCGCAAAAAAGCCCGGACTGTATGAGACATGCGAGAGCGCAAACGCAGCATAACGACCACACACTCAGCCTCTGTGTGACGGTATGGGTGAAATTTGAATTTTTTGGAGCTTTCGTTTTGTAAACATACGCTCATACAATCGCCGTGTTGAGCGCAAATCATAAACATGAAATGAATCAACAAGAATTCGCTTCGGTGAGCTGCGCTGCCCTTGGCCCGAGCGAAGTGCACCTTTGCCACTTCTTCGACGGTAAGAAAACTCAACTCACCTGCACCTGGTGAGTTGGCACCAAAGACTATGGAACCTTCGTTACAAAGACTGTTCACTCCTGCAATTTAGATTTTCAGTTTTTGTGACCTTGGTACCGTTATTCCTCCCAACCCCACGATTTTGCTAGAGGATGATACACTGCTTAAGCACTTTGGTCGAAGAGAGAAGAAAAATTCAGAGGCGGGGCTTGGAATCTGAAGAAATCGGTACAGTGTTACAGGGTGTCAGGATTTGCAGAGGAAATATGAAAATCCAACCAAAAGAAGCACCCTGTCAAACCGATCGCAAGAGCGCCTCACCATACAAGCGCATTTGCTTCCTGTACTGAGCAGGAGCGCCTAAGAAATCCTATGGTGAAAAAACGTAAACAACCGAATCCGTGTACCCCTTCAATGTGTGGGTCCGGCAGTTTCGTTTTGCCTGTTCCTATTCGAAAAGCACGGGCGCCCTCGCACCAACACAGTCTCACAAAATGCAATGCTTGAGCAGGAGCGCTCCGTAATAGGTGAACTCTCGCTTCATGGTGTTTGCCGCACTTCTCCCTATTGCCGTCCTTGTTCATTATTAGGCGATTTAAATGGGGATTCGGACTTGGAACAAACACGGCGAATTTTTCTTTTTGGCTAATGGGCATTTTGTTGTTGTAATTTTCTGAAAATTGTCCATAGTGGGGGTAAATTGCGTCGCAGAATTAGAGTGAACATTCTTTGTAACAAGGTTCCATATTCTTTGGTTGGCACCCCGGAGCCCGGATGCTGCATAGAAGCCCGACTTTTTTAGTGATTCATGTTGCTCAGAATAAAACTGAAGATCTCTGAAAGATTTGTAAAAATTCAGAACCTTTGCAGCAGTGGTTACATAATTTTAAAATTGTTGAAACGAGATATGTATCTTATGTTTTTGCTAAAATAAAAACTAACTTATTAAACAAAATATTTAGATAATTAGAATTAACAAGAATTTGCCCGGATGCAGAATGCAATTTAGTCAAATGTTGCTAAGCATTTTCTCTCAACATTCAACACAGCGATTATTTTTCCTGTCTCATTCGGAAGCTGTAGAAATTAGTGTTACCATTGTGCATACTTGGTGGAAATCTAGATTTTCTTCAATTTTAAATTCTCTGAAACCAATGCGCCCGCAGCCATGTCAACAAATTACAAATCATTCAAAATAAAATACTTAAAATGATCCTGAACTTACCATGGCATTTCTCCACCTCGGAACTATGTACACGGGATCGCGGAAATAGATCTAATAACCATGAAAGCAAACAAAATTGCAAATAAATTTATCGCTAACTGCTCTTTTTCAGAAAACCCATTAATTCTAGAGCTAAGCCAAAATGGATTGTAGCAGAGATAGTTTAAGTAGTCTTAAGTTTTAAATTATTGAACTCTAGCTTAAGTAGAAACTTTTCATTGGGTTTTATTAAAAACATTTTCTCCCAAATTTCTTAAATATTATAAACTGCTAGACTACGTAATAATATTATAGATGAATGAATTTATTTTCTAGCTCTAACTATAAGATTTTTATTGTTATATACAAATTCGTGTATCATACTTTGAAATACATATATACTTTGACCTTTGAAAAAAAAATGCTCTGAAAAAGAGGAGTAAAGACAAAAAGAATATTCAAATTTAAAACCCGATTACAACTCAAAGCAAGAGTAAGACTATGGTGCGAGTCACACTTATGTATCTTGGAAATTGCCCAATGATACGATAAACCACGAATAACGAAATTTCAAAATTCTGTTTCACCAAAAAGTCGATTATGATCAATGGTAAGTGGTGCGGTTTTTCAGGTGTGAGTTGTTTGGAAAATTATATGTGAAATTGAAATTATTATTTAAATATTCAAGGTAGTAAAATAATTTTTATAAAATATCTCATCACCAGAAAGATTTGCTCATGCGAAAATGCTTGTGGTAGGTTTTCTGAAATACTCGTAATAAACTTGTTCGCCAAGATGTTTAAAATGGGCTATATGTAGAGATAAGTTGAATTTTATATTCCTAGATTAGGACTCAGAATTTCATCAAAGCTATGTTAAAAATTTCCATAATGAGCCGTTATTTTTCAATAATTTTTTTAAAAATGCCCAAAATACCGTCTTCTGACTCTAATTTTCATATGCAAATAGGAACTGATTGAACATTTTCGTTTACGTAATGTACAGAAAAAAATTCTATAGAAATAATATGCCATTTATTGGAAAAAAAACTAAGTTTTTTGACCAATATAATAGGTATCCCGGGTAACACCATCGGGTGCGGGAAAGCTAGAAGAAAATAAAGTGAGATAAATGTCGGAAGACCATCGCAGTGTCCTTAAAAGATATGGCGGCAACTTATAAAGACTTCGTTTTGATAAAACTTGAACATTTCCATGAAACGCTTCATTGTTCTTCTATAACTGATAACTCTCGAATTATTCTGATTTGCGAGTATACACCCGATACCGCAGTGGTCATTCGTGAGTTTGACCCATCTCGCAATCTTCCCAGAAGTAGGCTACTCTTTGTTCCCTGCATCCAGCCATTCATAAAACCCCACAAAGATGGGATCTCACATCTCACGCGAACGACCGGATTAAAGTGTGCATCTTATGCACTTTTGCACTTTTGCGGACGGATTATCTTAGCATTGGACCACCCCCTCGCCCTGAGAAATCCGCGGTCGGTGCATGATTTAATTACGAAAAAACCAAGCAAACCCCGTAAAGTGCTCTGAAGGCGAACCCAATTAAAGAGACGGAGCTGACTCTGGCGCAGATAATTCCCTCGAATGCCTCGGGATTAGTATACGCATACCGCCGACATTGTCGACTCATTATCGCGGCCGAGGTCCGAGGAGAGGAGCCAGAGGTCATCCCATGGATCGGATCTGGGAGCAATAGAAGCACCCAGTCGCGATAGCCATCTCCGCAAATAATTCGAACAGGCTCTGTGGCGGCACCAGTTTTAGCCGCGTGTCCGTTCCGTTCAAATCGAGACCGAGTTTTGGCTAGAAGTTAGAAGACACCGAAAGTGCCCTGTCCGATTTTATCTGAATAGTCCGAGTGCATTAATGCACGTGGTGATTTGAGTGCAACTATAACTACTATGAGTTTGATAAAGATCGCAATTGCGGTGGCCCTGGTTTTACTGGCCACCCAGGAAGCACTCGGGTGCTCCAGGGCTCCAAGTAACTTGCCACACTCACGAAGGACAAGAGGCGATAATGGATATAAACTGATCATTGGAGATAATCCATCGGGATATGTCCCAGGGAAAACTTATAACTGTGAGTAAATATGATAAGAAGTTTGCACTCTTGTACGGCTATTTTCTATGATGAAATCAACAATCACAATTGGCCAATGGTCGTTAAAATATAAAAATCCATTTCACCACAGCCGCATAGTACGCTACTTGGTGGTGTTGGTGAAATTCTGCGATAATGACTGTTAAGAAACCGATAGTCGCCTTTCACCCTTGCGAGCTTGAGTTATCAACCTGATTGTTAATTTTGAGAACGGAATAAAAACAAAATAATAAGATGGTTATGTCTTGCTATTGCAGATTTTCATGTATAGAAGTATATGTGACACATAAGGCATTGCCATGTTTAATCTTACTATACTGTTGTTGAAATGAGTGTTCTAATAAAGAACATGATATGTTCACAGGATCTCAGAATCCAGTTTTCTTAAAAAACTATTTCGACAAAAGTTGTAAGTAATTTTGTGGTGACCGTGAACTTGTCCGAGATCTTTACGGTCACTTACATGTAGTCCAGTCATTACGTCGGAAAAAATGGGTTAGAAATGCATGTGAACCGAGAAGGCTAAATTTTGGATATTATGTGGGGGTGGCCTAAAAAAGCTTAACTTCAAAAATTCGACCAAGGTAACCTATGTGCATTTTCCGCCATCTTGAAAAAAGGGTTACATTCAGTTTTTTTTACAATAACTCGGTTCTCCGTTGAGATACGAAAATTTTGATGCAATAATTTTGTTGCTTTTTTTACGATCTACAATTAAGGTCATCTACATTTTTCACCTATCGTTCATCGTTATCGAGATATCGATCGAAAAAACCATATAATGACTGGACTAATGGTCACCATAAAAATTTATGTAAATGGAAATCTCTGGTTTTGACCTCTAATTCAGCAAGTAGTAATTCGTGAAGGCGGGGTCCAATACTATTTAAGGAGCCGGCGAAGTTTAGCTATTTAGAATTAATATGTTATATACTTAAATGTTCTCCCAAATCTTGTAGTTGGTAAGAATAGTACCTGAAAATTTTAAATTATCGTTTCGGTTATTTAATTTTTTTGGCGAGTAAATGATTATTTATTTTATTAGAATAAAAATATATTATTTTATACCAATCATTTTTTCATTAATTCACGTAGTGCTCCTGCTTGGGTCACGAACTCACACAAAAGTTCAACATTTTACTCACTTTAAAATCACTGCCGAAGCAATGACCGGTGGAAAACGCCCAACAGTCGCCAGTCCCAAAAGAGTTGGACATTTCCTGCTTTTTAGTGATCACTTAACAAAATTTAACGAAAAATGTATAAACACTGTTTCGGAAGCAGAAGACTTACCAAAAACCGAAATCCAAGTAATGTGGGTCGCTCCAGAATCTGGATCGGGATGTGTCTCACTATCTGCCATGGTCTATGAAAATCAAAATTCCTGGTTCGCTGACGATGGCGAACTTAGTAAAATTATATGCGAAAAAAAGGCTGACACTGAAAGTGTTAAGAAGGAATGTTGTGCATGTGACGAAGCCAAGTATGAGGTAAAGGATATATTTATTTTACTATAGTTAAATTCTGTATGTTTTTATGTATTTACAGATGGTTTTTGAGGGCATATGGTCAAACGAGACTCACCCTAAGGATTTCCCATTTGCTGTATGGCTGACGCACTTTTCTGATGTTATTGGAGCAACTCATGATACGAATTTTTCATTTTGGGGAGAAAATCATATCGCTACAGATGGTTTTCGATCTCTGGCTGAGTGGGGATCACCAACTGCTTTAGAGACAGAGCTAAGGGCTAAGGGTCCACGACTAAGGACTTTAATTAAAGCTGCTGGTCTTTGGTACCCAAATGTGAACACGAACACTTCAGCCATCTTCAGGACGGATAGGAAACACCACAAAGTTTCGTTAGTTTCTATGTTTGGTAAGTTTAAAAAACTATTATCTCTTTTATAATTAATTTCATTTATATTTTTCAAACCTTAGGGCCCTCTCCGGATTGGGTTGTTGGTATAAATGGCCTTGACTTATGCACTGAGGATTGCTCCTGGAAGGATTCTCTTGATTTTAATTTATATCCTTGGGATGCTGGCACTGATAGTGGAATTAGTTATATGGTAAATAAAGATACCAATATTCTATTTTAGTTTTTTAAACACTGATTGTATCCCTCAGTCACCGAATGCAGAAACACAGCCAAGGAAGAGAATGTACAAAATTACGACGATGTATCCAGAGGACCCTAGAGCTCCATTTTATAATCCTAACTCAGATGAAATGATTCCATTAGCCAAACTATACATTCGGCGAAACAAATTGATTCCTCGAAATTGTGACGATGAATTTTTACAAGCCTTGCAAGTCGATGGTGGAGAAAATGAAGATGAAGACGCTAGACGTAAGTAAAACGTTTAAATTTAATTATTGATCTTATACTAAGGATTTTAAAATTTAATTATAAGTATATATAATCAATACATTATTTTAGCTGAATGTGATGTTACTCCTTACACTGAATGGAGCTCTTGCTCAGTAACATGTGGTAAAGGATTGAGAATGAGAACAAGGGAATACAAGCGACCTGAACTAGCACAATCGAAAGAATGCAATCGCCAACTTATATCAAAAGAAATGTGTGTGGCTCAAATTCCAGAATGTGGGTAAGTTCTTTTTTCTTTTTTGTTCGAAGTAAGATAAATTTTAAACAATCATATTCTAAGTGCATATGTTGAAAAAATGATTGTTCTTCTATTACAGAGAAAACGCCGATGACGACGACGAGGCTGAAAACCTTGCAAAAAGTCAACTCCTCGTTAGTGAGGATGGTGAAGGACTTGGAGTTTGCCAAACAAGTCAATGGTCCGATTGGTCAGAGTGTTCAGCAACCTGCGGAATTGGCATAACGATGCGAACACGCACTTTTTTGAATCACTTGGGTCGCAAGCGCTGTCCCCATGTGACAATTGTTGAAAAACAAAAATGCATGAAACCAGATTGCACATTTGAGCAAGAGGAGCTGCCGGATCCCATGTGCCCAGTCACACAGTGGAGTGATTGGAGTCCCTGCACAGCGACCTGCGGCAAAGGTGTCACAATCCGGACAAGATTACTCCTTGTGGAGCCCTCGCTGCAAAGGGAGTGCAGCTTTAGGAAGGAATTGAATCAGCAGAAGGAGTGCACTGTAAGGGATACTTGTAGGATTGATTATGAAATGGCCTCACGTAAGTGTAAAATTTAAAATGAAAGGTAGATAGCTTATAATAATAATAATAATCAAAATGTTTATACAGAAATTTGCCGCGAACCTCCAGAGAATGGCTTATGCCGCGGGGCCTACGAACGTTATGCGTATAATGAGCAAACTGGAAGGTGCGATCGCTTCATATATGGCGGATGTAAAGGAAATCGAAACAATTTCCTAACTGAAAAAGACTGTATGGATACCTGCCGACTTCTACGTAATTTTCTATAAATAATTTTTATTGAACAGCTTAATTACTAAAAGACTTTTACAGAATCGCAACGCGAGGATGCAAATCATTATTCAGAAACAACAGAAGGAACACCCGTAACAGAATCGCCTCGAAGGGCTGTGGAGGAGCGACAGGACTGTTTGGTGTCGAATTGGTCCCAGTGGTCACCCTGTAGTGCTACTTGTGGCACAGGGTTGTCCGACAGACATCGTCGTGTTGAAAGGGAACCTAGCAATGGTGGTACTCCATGCCCACGGAGAATGGTCCAAAGAAAGAGGTGCTATATGCCTGCCTGCCAATAAGGACATGCTCTTATTAATTGATAATTTAATTTTACAAACTCCTTAATCTTTTCAAACATATTACATAATTAATTTTATTGAAATACACAGAAAGGTGTTTTTTGATAAAATCAATTAATTTTCCTTCATCGGATTTAAAACGGTACCTAATCAGTTCTGAAATAATATTTTTAGTTTCTCCGTATTACAGAGACTTCGATTTTTTAAATTCACAAAACATCGTCGTACAATGTTATACAATATACAATTTTATATATAAATAACAAACACAAAAAATTAATTAAAAGCGTTCATAATTCTAAAAGACAACTGCAGAAAAAAACAGTAAATAGAAAAATTCGAAACCTCCCTGCTTTCAAAAGCTAGAATAATTTTTTTTGGTAAGTAAAGTATAATTTATGGAACAAGTTTATTTGTTGGTCAGCTCACGGATTTTAATGACAAATTTTAAAAACAATATATACTCAAAATGAACGAATATGCAAACATTTTTTCGCGGAATAAGTAATAATTTATATATTTATGCTGTTACTTTAACCGATTCAAAATTTGTGCATACTTATTTTAAGTGATTTTCTAATTTGTAAAAGAAAAATACTGAGTTAATAGGCATTTTGTAAAAGGACAATATTTAGTCGATAGGCTTTTCGTGAAAGGAAGAAAGCTACCAAAAGAAACCTAAGAAAGTAAAATTAAGACAAGGAAAGGAGAAAACATTGGAAAAATTTTACCAGGGTCGTATCATCATCAAAGAGACCAAATGGGAAGCTATGCAAGGCCTAACCAAATTCCTTGAGAGACAAGAAAAAAAAATAATAGTTGTCGATCAACCTGAAGTCAGTTATGATGAATATACCGTGGGCACAGTTAACCAAAAAGTTAACTTCGTCAATCGTTAATCCGTTAATTAAAAAGTTAGCTTCGTTAATCGTTAAAGCGTTCAATTTTCTAAAATTTAACGCAAGTTAAAGTTAATCGTTAAAAGTTAACCGTACAAAACTTTTGGGCTGGGATATATAGGTAAATAAGACAAAAATAAGTAGGTAGAATAAAAGGTTACTTATTTTTCATCATAATTTTGCATTAGGTGCATGTTCCCTTTCATAAAAATTAGCATATTAAAATTGTCATGCGACAACAATGATCGTCGTTTAGCCCTTAAAATACCTTTCCTTGTAAAAAAAAGACGTTCTACTGCAGCACTAGGCGGGATAGCAGTTCTTTTCATATCGAATGCAGTTCTAGATTTTGCAGGAAATTGTGCTCTGAATTGAAATTAATGAGTAGGTAATACGTATCATAGTAGGTAATACATATCAAAAAATGTTTACTTATACCATGTTTTCATATCCCCGAAATCTCGGGATTTTGTGAAAATTCGCGAAATCCATATGACAATCTTTTGGATTTCTCATTCAAGTAGTCGATTTTGAGATCTTGAGATTTCGAGAGAATCTTCAATCAGAATTAACTATTTAAATTCATTGTGACATCCCCAAAAACTTTATTCAGCACTATTTAGCAGGCGTTAAAATTGACAAATTTATGACTGTCATTTCAAATAGTGATTCAAAATGGAAAAAGTAGTGGCAAAATAATATATCTATATATACCACCACCACATATGTATATGTATATGTCCAACTGTTGGCTAATAAGAGTTTGTTGATATTCACTCGTTTTAAAACTGACTTTTTATGCACAAAGCTTTTTGAAAATAATTAAAATATGACACTTGAAATATCAAATTAAATAGCGCTATCAGATGGAAACACTTTTAAATCGCTTATTTTAAATATCGAGATTTTCGGGAGATGGAAACATGGCATTACTGAAAATAAAATCAAGTTGCCTGGATTTTATAACCATTTTACGTCAAATACTTAATCCAAAAACTTGTCTGTTTAAGCTTAGGTATGGGTTTGAAATTTGGATGCATAAATACATATGTATAATGGCAATTTGATACGCTTTCGCAAATTTTAAAATCTTTATGATTACGTGATAGTCTTTAAAATTTCAATTCAATGCAAAATTTCTTGCCAAATCTAGAACTGGATCCGATGTGAAAATAACGTAGCTATTAAGTCTTAACAAATCTTTTCGAGTCAGGACGGGCTTAACGGACTAAATTAACGGAAGTGCAATTTAACGGAAGTTAACAAAAGCGTTAATACTTTTTGAAGTTAACTTAAAAGTTAATCCGTTAAGCAGATTGTTAACTTCGTTAATTAACGATTAACGGATTAACGAGTTAATGCCCACCTATGACCGACGTAGCAAATCACAAGAGAATAAAACAGACCCCATTTTTATCCTTTTAAAATCAGCGGAATGAGTTCGAGATTGAAATCATCGAATGCTTCGATAAATCTTTTATTTGGCTCTCGATATTTACATGATTTTGGTCAACCCTGCCCTTAGCCATCGCCGAGAAACGTCAAAACTTGTGTTTGGGTGTTTTGCGCAATCTCGCGAATTCAGTCGCGAACGCGAAGTGAATTTTCACAGTTGAGTCCGTCGCCAGAACCAGTCTTATCGGGAATATTTGCATAGCAGGTGCGAAGGCGTTGGAGAAAAGAAAATTTGACCGCTTTCTGCTTGGGCAGTGCCAATAAATATGTAAAAAAGAAAGTACAAAAATAATGTTCTAAAGCAGCGGCCCCAGCTGCACGTCCTCAGTGAGAAGCAGCAAACAGCTTCCAGTCCGTTCGGTTCGATGAGTTCTTGGGTGGTTTCATTTCGCAACATTTTATAAGTCATTTGGGGCGCAATGGCGCTGGCCAGCGGATCCTTCCTCAAGTCCCAGACGCCTCTACAGCAGCTCCTGGAGGAGATCAACTTCCAGAGGACAAAAGAGATGAGGCAGCTGCTAAAAGACGGTAAGGATTCGGACGAGGCCTCAGCCTCCCAGCAAAACCCAGCCACCTCCAGATTGAGGCCACTTTGGTATCGATTAATCCCGAGGATCTATGCCTCCCCACTTCATCCATCCGTTTGACGTATTTAATTATCCCGTCCCCGTGGGCGATTAAGGTGCTACCCCAGGAAAATTAGACATTACCCCAGTCCCTAATGATTTTTTAAAAAAAAGGTATTTTAATGTGAAAATCCGCATTTTATCGTGCCCCTCAACAATCAAAGAGTAGTTTTCGGCAATCCCGGAGTGCGCGTCTTCTGCTAGACACGCTTTGGGGGAACGATAAAGTTCGTAAACAATTCTTGGGGCTCCTTTATCTGTCGGTTTAACTGTAAATAAACTTAAACCTTGTTTAAGGAAGTCGCACTGTGCTATCTGCGTCTTCTGATTAGAATGCTGTTGCTATTTTTAATCTACTTTTGTTCGAAGATCGTTCCAGTCAAAGTTCTCACGGTGACTAATGTTGCGATTTTCTTGGTATGAATTCCTCCTGCATTTTGCTCCATTGGATGCTTTGCAATTGATAAAACGGTGGTGCTTTACCATACCCAGGAGATAAAAATGCCAGCGAAGCGCAAAGAGCCCTCGTCCACTACGGGTTCTATGAATATAATCCATTAAGAGGAATTGAAGCCCCTCTATTGTATTCTCATTATAATAAATGCAATCTATACAAGTTTTTGCGCAGCTCTTTAGGATCGAAAGTTTAGAAGAAATGAAAGTGAATGGCCCAGGATTCCTTGTCCTTCTGTTTTTGGCCCTGTCCTAGAAACTTTCACTCATTGTTTACGTAAATCTCAAGTAGGCCTTACATAAGCTAATATTGCCCGAGGCTTCGCTACCAGAGAATTTATGATATTGTAGTATATACTTAGCAATTATGTTTTATTTTGATTTTATTGATTTATTTTCTTAAGTCTGATAAAAACGTCTTAAATTTAATTACGGCTAGACGCTAATTAGAAATTTAAAAAAAAAAGATTTTACATAGTTCACCACGTAGGATTTTTAAGAAAAATTGTTTCAAAAAGTAAAGTAGGGGAAATAGCTTACCGCTGAAATTTTATAGGAATACGATTTTGAGTTACTACATATGTACTTAATTTTTTTGTCGTCATCATGCTCGAAGTGAAAAATTCGATGATTACATTCATTTTTAATTGCAAATTTCCATTATAAAATTCTTTTGAACAAATAACAAATATGTAATGCCTCTTTGGGGACTCCCAGTGCGTGGAAATTTGCGAAAACATCAGCCAAAAACGATCAAAGATTGTGTTACTGATTCTTTTGCCCTTCTTGACCTGATTAGAATTTTATTTGGAATATTTTTGTTATTAAATGGTTTCTTATTTTGTTTATGTAAACAAAGGAACAAGATAGACAGATATCTCTTGAAACTAATTTGAAATAATTTAATTTTAAACTTAACACGTTAAAACCCTGAACTCTGTTTTTCGGCAATCTTAATTATACTTCCTCATTGTACTCCAGATAATTACCGAGTATTCTGAAATAATTGTTTATGATTACACACGAAATCAGGTTGTTCACATACGATTTCATTCGTCTGGTTTTAATTAATTGGTTTATTTAATTGACTACAAATTGTCTCTTTATTTGAGAAAATGTTTCCATAAAGAGAATTGCAGAAGAATGAAAACAAGCTATGATCCAGAAGTTCTACAGTAATTTTGGTGGACTTGTTCTCATATGCACAACATAATTTTTAATGAGGCATCCAAATTTGGAACTATATTAGAGAATATTTTGACGCTACAGTAGACTGTTTTATTGAATAAATATTATTTCCCTAATTGATTTTCAAATGGGCAATGTTTAAAACGAGGATCCTTTAAAGACTCCAAATTAGAAAAATTAAAATTTAAAATATGGTAAAAAGTAAGATAATAATAATAGGAAAAACGAATTACATATATATTAATAGGCTTAAGCAGTAAACAACTATGTATACGTTGCCTATAAATATCCATATTAATTTGAGGAATTTTATTAGATATTTCTTTTTAAATACCAGATTAACGCACCAATTTGATCCGGTTTAAATGTTTGCATTGATATGAAACACTAATTGGAATAATTTTATTTTTATTCACTTTTATGTACAATTTCCATTTTTGCGAAAGCATCATTTTTATGTATTTTACAGACAGTGGCTTTGTCGTTCTTCAAGGCACCACTTACTGGACAGATCTTTTTGTGCGTCACTTTTTATTTCAATCCGAGCCCGTTCATAACATTGACTCAGATGATTTGCTCTTTTTCGTAAGAAAGAAACATGTGAAAGGATCTTCCAGACACATGCCCAAATATGAGGTAAATTTTTTCAGTGAACGAATTGTACAAATTGCAAAACTAACAATTTTTTTTTTTATTATTTTTCCAGACTGAGGTGGACGTGTATCGGAAAGATTCCCGGAAACTCCCAATAGGGGATCCGGACGTAGACTGGGAGGAGACTGTTTATCTTAATATGGTCATCCATCAGTTCGATTACACTTTGACCTTAGCTATTTGCACGCGCACGTCCCCGAAGGAGCTGCAAGTATTAAGAAGGCATTCTCAAAGAGTTTATGCCTCGCCAAGTCGCAGGAAAATGGATACTAAAGGCGAAGGCGAGGAGATGACCTACCCTCACATATGCTTTATGGTAGATAACTTTGATGAGGTTTGTAGGACTTATTAAATTAATATTGAGCATATTTTAAGTATATTTGCGCAATTTTTAGGTTTTTAGTGATATTCTAGTTCGGGATGGAGAAATGGTGTGCGTTGAATTAGTGGCAAGTGACAAGGACGGCTCTGTCCAGGGTGTTATATTTTTGGGTTCTATTAGGTATGACGCTTTGAAGCAGGTGTACGATGCTAGGGTAAGAATTAATTTTTGATTTCTTTAAAGATAAATCTTATAAATTTATTTCTATTTAGCAATCAAGTCTTAGTTCCAAAGTTGCCCAAAGAATGACTTTTGGGCTATTTACTAGCGGTGCTGGACCGCAAACTAGGTGCGAATTTGTCAGGATGAAGGGTCCTCAGGGTAAGGGACATGCTGAGATGGCTGTCACAAAACCAAAAGGTTCTGGAGTTGAAACACCAACCAGTGAACCAGGGTGAGTTATTATTTCGCAAAATAAAAACATTTAGATCTAATTGGATGCCAAGTTCGTTTTGTTACAAAATACAACGGGAGTGGAATAATGCTAATAATTATTCTAGGTTTTGTGCAACAGACATGTGGGATGATTGGGACGACGAGAACGATGATTTCTACAATTATCGTCATCAACGCCGGTTGAGCGACCCCAGCTCAAATCTGAACAATTTTGCTAGGTACAGCTGGCGCACGAAGCACACAGATTCGACAGCCGGAAAAAAAGCTCGTTCCGAAAACGAAGGATTAGACTCACTTGCCAGCGAGGTGTCAGAGATCGAAGCCGGAGACCTCCGAGACGGTAATTGTTGCAAGTTTTACCATTTTGTTCATTCATATCTTAACCACCTATAACTTACACATATTCGAAAGCACAATTTGGTCGTATCGTAAACTGTTCAAATTCGCAGAATGCATTTTGTATTAACTTCTCTATATTTTTATACCCAATAACCTTTTTGCATGTTTTAAAAAAAAAAAATTTCTTTGAATGGCACTTTTTTGCTCCTTTTTGCTTGCTTTTGTCGCAATTTAACTTTTTGCTTGTGCAGTAACCTCTAAATAATCGGCTAATCGAGTTGCGGGGAAGCAGGACAAAACAAAAAATTTAGTACATATGATAAAAAAAAATAACAGTGTATAATAATAAGATCTCTAACCGCGGGAAAGGTTTTTTGCCTTTAGCATTAACTCACTCAGCAATCAGCAACCCAAAAACACAGATTCTAGCTTTTAGTTCCTTCTAATCTAATCAGACAGTAACACAGCCAAGTACTTGTACATGATATTAAGCATTTTTGACTTTGAGAATTTGCATCTGCGGATGCTCTGATTTTGACTGATTGATGATTAATTGATATGTAGCTGCTAAAAAATTAACAAATAATATAAAAACATATAAAAAAAAATACAAAACGAAAAACATTTTTCACAATCTCAAAATCATAATTTCTTGCATTGATCTATTATAGATCGTCCTGCTTCCTCAGCATCGGAGACGAAATTGAATGCATCAACGCCGACATGCTGTAACTGCTTTGGTGGTCAAAACTGTAAGCGTTGGAGCGATTCGGGATCGGCACAAATGTCCGATATTTACTGTCGCGCTTGCGATGATGCCGATTCGCCAGCCTGTCTCAACAATGTGACGGCAAAACGGATCAAGCCCAAGCATAGAAATCTTTTGAATATTGAAAGCGAATTGGTTCTACCACAAAATAAGAAATCGATTAAGAAGGAGAAAAATTGCTCGAGTCCTAAGAAGGAGCAAAAAACAAATGGGGACTCCTCCAGTAGTAGCACTAAAAGCAAGAGGAAGTCCCTAAATGGGAAAAATAATAATGAGAAATTGGAGGAATATGAATTGGCTGATGATGCCACTTCCTTGAATGGGGACATCACAACAGATGATGTCGTCAAAATAGGCATCTTAAGCGAAAAGGATTCAAAAATGATGATCAGTGTGCACGGTAAGGAGGAGCTTCCCGTAGAACAGACAAGCAATGGAGAGCATTTTTGCGTAAAGAAATGCGTGCCTATAGAAATCAAGCGCCATCCACTAGAAACCATAATTGTAGATGATAAAAAATCAAATGAAACTAATTTTAACGAAGATAATAATGATGATGATGATAATATTAAAAATGAATCTGAAATTCCTCTCCTCGCTGATGGCGAGGACTATAATGGTAACGATGGTAAGGACGAGAGCGAGTTCAGCGGAAAAAAGGCGACGTCCGGCAATCATAAGAAGTCCTCTGTTTATCAGAATTTTTACAAGAGGGCTATGAGGATGGTTCCAAAAAGAACAACTCCAGACGGCACCAACATTTATTATTGGTGTGACTTGCCTAAAAAAGCGTTCAAAGGTTCAATTTTTATATTTGCTTCAATATTGCTTCATATTTTATTTGCTTTTGTGCGGCTTAACATATCCTGATAGGTTTTCACTTTACAGAGCTTGATGACGGCGCCTATAACCCTCTCTGGGCAACTAGGGGATTCACCCAAACTTTTCACTTTTGGAAGGAGAACCGAAGGCAGCAGTCAACACCTTTAAACGCATTCCTCACCTATGTTACACTGCCGTGGTGGAGCATCGCAAAAGGTATGTTGTTCATTAATATCATTTGCACGATAAGGCTGATGGGCTTTTTGCTTATAATTTCATGCGTCATTCTAATTTTGAAAATAAAAAATAATGTTCTAGCTCAGCTTTCAATACTATAGGGTATAATTATGTACATATATTAATATTTTCTAGTATTTCTTAGTATAGAGCTTTTCCTAAAGACTTTCAAACGCATTGCGCGAAAATATTTTCAAATGGCAGAGATAATTTTAAAAATTCAAATTTTAAAATTAGCGCTATTATTTTAATCTTCTATAAAATTTATTACAACTAGAGTTAGAGCGGCAGTTACCACCAAACCAAAATTGAGCAACCACCTTATTACAAATACATACTTTATTTTATGCCATAGAACAAGCAAGCATCCAGAATCTAACTGCCAATACAACAATTACTGAAGATCCAGAATTTTGTATAATCCTATTTTTGTAGATATGAAGAAGTTGACATTTATTATTTGCTAAAACCCGGGTGAAACTAAATTGAAGACAAAATCAAGCTCAAGAGTAGCTCAGGATTTGCTTAAGAATATCTCAAACTTGACTTTAGTTGGAGAGCAGTTTTTTCAATTTTAATGTACAAAAAAAATAGCCGGAGAGTCATCGTTTTTAAGGAAACAATTAAGGGTGAATAGGTTCGCCTTATTAATTTTTGTTATGTCTGTTTTGTTTGCGTGTACTTTGTGTATTTTAGATTTGTTTGGCTCGGTTTGCTTATTGAGGAGAAATCTAGTTTTGAGAAATGATTTAAGGTTGGCTTAAAATTGGATTTATTTGTTGGATTAGAATAAGATTTATTTGTTGGATTAGAATTAGATTTATTTGATTTGGTAATCGATAATTATTTACTTATTTATTAGACCAAACCAGAATAGGTCTGAATGTGTAAAAATTAGAACTCAGTCGGACGGTTATTTTCATTTCTCTATTTTTTTTATTCCAGTTGGGGAGAAAAGACTATTGTGAGAAAAACGCTTTCAACTTACCATTTGTCACAAATTTCAATGCTGTCGATTTTTTCAGAAGGATTGTTTATGGTTTTCCTAATTTTATGGTTATGGATTTTGAAAAAGTTCTCTGTAAATTTACCGATGTTTTAATTGGTAATTCTCTATTTCCAAATTGGATTTGCAAACTTAAGTGATCTTTTTCGTTATTTACTAATGTAACAACAGAAAAATAAAATAAAACCAGATAGACATATTTTTAAATGTTCTACGTAATAATTTTAATTATGCTGTCCTAATTACAACTACATTAATCAATGCCAGTTAGCAGTAACAAATCCCATCAAAAATTTGTAGTTAAAATGCTAGTATCTAATAAACTATGGTAAAAAATAGTTTGATTGTCGTCAAGTTGAATTTTTGGATGTAGCTACTCAGTCACTAACTAATTGCATGCTTTCATTTTCATTTAATAACAGCCTTTCATTTTCATTTTCATTTTTAAAACTGGGAAAAAAGTATTCTGGTAATTCATTATTTTTAGTAAGAATCTTCAATTTTCAAGAAATATAAGGTCTAAATTCAATAATAAAATACAGATTTATATTTTGCATTTGCAGACTTGCTGGACCACCGTGAGACCCCAATTCTGACATTTTAGTATCTCATTTTTGAGTGATCTTTTGAACTGTCCTTATATCGGCATACAATCTTCGAAACAAAGAAATATACCAAGAGGAACAAATTATATATGTTTTACGTTCTGTGATAGTTTACGATTATTGCGACTATTAGTTTTAATCAGCTGTGGTTTGGACAACGTATTGAATTTTTGGATAGACTTGATTTTTTCTTATATGTATTTTGTTGTAATTATCTTGTGATTTTCTTCGCGTTCTTCTATATATACATATATATAATTTTTTTCTTTCGTTTTTAACCTTATGAATACTTTTAGTGAGCGTACGATTGTAAAGAAGCAACTGAAATATTGTAATGTAACTTAAGATTATACTTGCATTATGTCTTTTAATATAAAAAGCATCGGAAAAATTAGTTACCTACTTTCTTATATTCCCAAACATTTTGAGGTTCTATTTGTGTAAAATTCTACTAACCTACCACCGTGTCATTTCAGACTTCTATCTGAAAGATGTCATCATCTATCGAAAACAATTAACTTTTCAGAAATTACTTCTTTGGTTACTAAGACTTCAATCAGGAAACTTTTAACGACCAGGTACATAAAATCTAGATTTGGTGTTCCTTTACATAACCAATTGGACCCTTGTTATTTATTCCGGATATTGGTGAATTAGTGATAATTATACTTGAAGCTTTTGGTAGAAATTTTGTTATTAAATTATGAGAATTCGACTTTTAGTATCCTATATTACGGATTCTTATTTTATGCCTAAATTACCAAATGAAATGGCACAAAATCACAAAAAACCTACGTGGCGTAATGCGACGAATTAATTCAAATTTAATTGCTCTTATGTCTTTTTATATTATCTAAAATTAAATGGGGATTATTGCAAAAGCATCAAAGTGCTCTAATTATAACTTTTGAGTTCTTAAAATAGTTGTTTAGCGATGTAAATCGCATTTCCAGAAGTGAGCATTTCAATGTGCTGAAAATTATTTGAGATTTGATGCTAAGTTTGGGTGAATTCAATTTTAGTGTGCAGTATGCAATTACAAATACATATATGTATATAATTTTTAAATTTACCTCCTTTTCAAGGCGCCAATCAAATGTCACAATTTGAGGTTATGTTTTGCTTCTGACGAGTGACGAGTAAAGTCGCATTTCCGTTAGGAAGTACTCAGCCATTGGCAGCTTTGTCTTAAGTAATTTTATGTCTTAAATAATTTTATGTGAAAGTGTTCAAGTAGTGCTAATTTAAAACGTGTTTTCTATAAAGTTTGAAAATGGAGGGATACACTTAGAAGGTAAGAAGAAATTCTGCTCGTTACTTTTCTTGGATGACCACAAAATTCAGACGAACAAAGAACTCTGCTTTTTCTCGTATTTGGTGTGGAATTTTCAAGTTTAATATCTGTATAACGTGATTTAACTCATTTAAAACCTATCGTATGACACCAATTTTATGGAATACATGAAATATGTATATTTATGATTATGAGGCTCAGTGACTTCGGATTTTCGAGGGTGGTGCTTCTAGCTCAGTTTGCCTTTGAAATCCCCTTAGAAAAATCTGGAATATTTTTGGAGTAAATTGTTTTATGACACTACTGCAAAGCAAAAATCACTCGATACCCAAGGAACATTTTAATTGCATTGTAAAAAAGATAACTTAAATTATGAAAGAGTTAGTTTAGCACTTTTATGGGGATAATTTAAGTTGCAGCTGCCACACCGGGGGCCAGACGCCCCACCTGTTCTTTTCAAAATTCAGTTTAAGTTTGTTTAAGTTTTGCAAATTTACAGTGACCTCCTTCGCTACTTAGGAGGATTATCTTCTTCCTAAGACCCTCAGAAGTATTGTAGAAGATAATTCTAGTTGGAATTATTAAGGGAAACTGACCCTTTGCAATTGGAGCCGCCCGACGCACGAGCGAGTGTCGATGTGGACTAGAGGAATTGGTGCGTGCATTACAGAAAAAGTAAAAACTGGTCTCTTTTTGGATAACAATTCCTTAACAAGGTTCCTAAATTTTCACAGATTAATTTTAGCTGGATTTTTACTACAATCGTTTTTCTGCATATAACGTCAAAATAATTAGAATTGGATTTTTCTGCCGAATTACTTTAACCATTTTGCAAAAATAAAAAATAAATTGTTGTCAAAGGTAAATTAAATTAAATTTATTACAAGGTTTGGAATCCTATTAGGAACTTTTATTCAAAAAACATATGAGCTTTATTTAATAATACGTCTCCGCAGCTGAAAACTAAAAAGTTCTTTTTGAATTAAAATTCCTTAATAAAATAATAACAAATTCATTTCAGTTATCTTTAATTTCAACTAGTTTTTGTAGGTTTTTCTATTTCCTAATCGAGTTATTTTAATAGTTTGAACGAAAAAATTAATTGAATTTAAAGGTTACTGAAATGATTTTATGACAATTTTAAGAATTTTGTAGGAAATTTCAAATCAAAAGGAAATTTAAAAGCCTAATATATAACGGTGTTATCGTCAAAAGTATCCTTCTCTAAGCAAAGTACCTATAAAATAAAATAAAATTAATAAACTTGTAAAGTTGAAAATAATCGATTTTAGATGCTATTTATCCACTTTAGAGTACAAACTAGCACTTTTTTAAGTTACAATGTCTGTAGTTGGAGTCATTTCATTTAAAGTTGGGCTAGAAAAAAATTTTCTAATTTTTTATCATCATAAAAGGAAATGTATTGTATCTTTAGTCAGTTTATTCTATTTGGATTTTTAGAAATAAAAATACGGAAACCGCACTTTCCTAAGTATGCCTACATATCATATCTTGCTTACATGGGTGGGTCATTTGTTAGAAAAACACCTACGAATAATTAATTTATTTTTGGCAAAAAAATACAACTCTTTATATTAAACATTTATTTCAATTATATTTTATTCATAAATCAACGAGGAACTTCAGATACATAAATATATTAAACATATTAAAATACAACAGTTTCTAAAGAAAAATTTATGTCTCTTTGGTTTTATCAGTTGTGCCCTACAAAATCACATCTTGAACCTTAAAATTAAAAGTTTTTTAAAAAAAAGATTTAACTAAACAACCAATAATCACTGTCCAGATACACCGCCGCGCCGGCCGCACCAAGAATACTTCGAATTAAGGTTAGATTGAAGCACTTATGTATGTAGGTACAGGAATACAAGGAAAAAGGTTCTTTTCTTAAAGGATAAAAGAGAATTAAGCGAAATGAAAACAAGTTTATTTTATATTTTACTATGGTGTTTTATGTACAGATATGTATAAGAGTTGATTTTCGATCTTAAATAATGTTAACAAACAAATTAAAACAAATATTGCACGTCTGCTTCACTTACTGGCTAGCTTAGACCTAGGGTAGCGTTAAGTACAAATTTTACAGAAAAGATGAGATGATGGTTTCAACAATCTTCTGAAAGCAACACAATTTCGTAGATTACATGAATTAATTAATTAAAACATTAAAGTAGTGCTAATATTATTTCGATGATGTAACTAGCGGACTGGTACTATACCCTTGGGTGCTACACGTGGGCAAGGCAAACGGGTTGAATCCACTAACGAGCCCGCCGACTCCTGAAATGAGATACAACAAGAAAAAATATATGTATGTGAGTTAAACAAAACATTTTAATTTACAAACAATCGTTTAGCTTTTGCTAATAAAAAATGTTTTTACTAATTAAATTGAGGCGTTTGGGAATTTTACAGAAATTGACACAATTTTACATGCGCTGGGGAATTGTTTACTTATTCTTCGGGGATAAATTAAATAATAAAACGTGCATAAAATGTTTGCGTAAAAATGTCTAAAAATGATTTAAATGTTCCACATTTAATTTCTTAAAAAAACATAAAATTTATTATTTTATTTTACTATTAAATACCTGTATTTATAACAAAGCCACGTAGAAGTAAATATATTGCGTAAAAAGAGAATAAGGTAAGCTAGGTTATACATGACAACAATTAAATTTTGAAAAGGTAAACTATTTATTTGATTTACTACTATATCGGAACGTCATTGTTACTAATTTAACTTATATTGCAATAATAAAGGTATGATTGACTAATGCTTTCGTTAATGCATTCAGTAGTTTTTTCTTTTTGTCGTCCAAGCTCAATGAAGGGGAAGTTTGCAATGTATTTATCCTGCAAAATATGGTCAAAATAGTATATAATTCCACGTAAATTTGAGTATACTGTGGAATTTTCGAAATTGTTAACACTGTCTGAATCTAATCTGGATTCAATATAAAGTAGTCTCTTGTACATATCTATTGTCACTGTATTTTTATATGGAATGTAGTAACTCAGATCTTCGATGCTCTTCTGGATACATTTTGAAATTCCATATACACCAAGTGTTATAGAAGCATTTTCGAAGTCTGGTTTTTCGCAGTCTATATTCTTTAGAAATTTTATATCTTCGAATTTCTTCGCTGCAACATTCGAATAGTTCAAAAATTCGATAATCTGTTGCAAACGTAAGCTAAATTTTTTATCAGCAGATGCCACTGTGTCAAGGAACAATCGCTTCAAGGACAGAACTCTTTTGGCTACCGTAATGTTCTCGTATTTGGACCGAATTTTTATGAAGATACCTTCAAATTTTTCAAATGAGCCTCTGTTCTCGCCTCTAGCATATGATGTCTCATAATTTTTAATGTTAGCAAGTTCCATGTCGATGGCCTCGTTTAACTTACCCGCAAGGGTATACTATGGAAATTTGTAATAATTTTAAATTGTAGAAATGGCCTCTATGAACAATTATAATTTTACCTGGAGAGTAACCAAGACAATTGCGAGCGACAGCTTCATCTTTATGTGCAATTTTAACTAAGAATGTTTGGTGCCTTCAGTGGAAAAGCATTTTATACTATCTCTTCTTAAAAAAAAAAAAAAAAAAAAAAATTCATTATACAGAACATATGTAGAAGTTTGAACAACAGGATTAACGCATTTACGTAATATAAAACATAACACAATTTGCAAATAAATTGTCGAAAATTCTTAAAACAGACACGTGGCATTATTAATTTTAAAAGTCAATCGAAATCATGTTAAATATCTTTTTCCTTTCTAATGAATTAAATAGAAAGTAGTATATTTATTTTCTTAGGTGTGATTATACACAAAGTATCCAATTTTAAGTGCATCCTAATGATGTTAAACAACTTGTGCTTGAATTAGTTTCTGATATATTTCTCTTCAAAGAAAGCAGAAAGGAAACGGTGTTCAATCCAATTTCATTAAAACAGATCTAAAAGACATCAGCTAAAATTATTTTCTTATGAGAACCATTTTAAAGAGTTCATGTATATCACAAATTATATTTTAACATAGTAACAAAAAAAAAATGAAAGAAATATGTAAATAGGCAATGTGTGATAACGTGCGCCAACATAAGTTTAACACTTTTTTCTTTATCCAAAGATTTACTACCTTCGGGACGAATAAATAAAAATATTTTATTTAGATATGGTTAGATAAGGTGGATAAAGCTATGCTTGGCCATCGAACGACACCAGGGATTCTGGTGAGAGTCGAACCCACAACATAATCCTAAAAATCAGAAAATTACCTCCCTTCCCCAACCCCGACAAAGAATGGCGTGGAAAAATTTCTTCAATTCTACTGTTCCAAGCGTTTATTAGAAAAATTGATGAATTTAACTTGTAAATGTAAACGTAACCATATTTGCAGTAGCGACAAAATGTGAACAAGCTACAGAATTTGGCCAATTGTATACGTGCCAGGAATTTTTGCGTTCTCATAAATTTCGCAGTTACTTGCCTAAACTTAACGACTACATAATTTAATAGCTGTAAGCCAAATTTTTTTATTTATCTTTGCACAGAAGTGAGTTACCGGTGGTTAAATTAAATATTTGAACAGATGAAACTTTATGACGGTCTTAAACGATGGATTTGAGGAGGTATTAGAGATTCGAAAGAATGGAAGAAAATTCGTTTCTATTTGTGATTCGATATTTGGACTGATCGTGTCTATATGATCTTTCCACCCCAAACGATATTTTGATTTTAGTTCTAAAACAGGATTGAAAAAATGTGCATTGGAACTTTCGATCCGGCTTGACACAGTGATCATATAGTCATGTAAACGGAGTAAATTGTCACAAATACGATTCGGGTACAATGCTATTTATTTAAAGAAAAATCGAATAGACTTATTATAGATAAATAATTGCCTTTTTGTACTATAATGGCTCATACATATAAATAACACTTAAGCACACACACACCTACTTTATAAATGACAACGATAAAAATTTAAAAAAAATAGAACATGTTCATATAATTAGGCTATTAAATCGGAACGTTGTTGTCACTAATTTAACTTCTATCGCAGTAATGAAGGTATAAAGGTCTAATGCTTTCGTTAATGCACTCATTGGCTCTTTCTTTTTGTCGTCCAATTTCATTGAAAGGAAAGTACGCGATGTATTTATCTTGCAAAAGATGTTCATAATAGTATATAATTCCACGAAAATCGGAGGACACTGTGGAATTCACGAAACTATTAACACTGTCTGAATCTAATCTGTCTTCAATATACCGCAGTTTATTGATCATATCCATTAAAAGTGTATTTTGACTTGGTATATAGTAAGTAAGATCTTTGATGCTTTTCTTTATACATTTTGAAGCTCCATACACAATAAAGGCTATGGAAGCATCTTCGAAGTTCGGTTTTGCACAGTCTATATCCCTTAGAAATTTTATGTCTTTGAATTTCTTCGTTGCAACATTCGAATAGTCCAAAAATTCGATTATCTGTTGCAAACGTAAGCTAAATTTTTTATCAGCAGATGCAACTGTGTCAAGGAACAATTGCTTCAAGGACAGAACTCCTTTGGCTACTGTAATGTTCTCGTACTTTAAGTGAATTCTGTTGAAGATACTTTCAAATCTTTCAAAAGATCCTCCATTCATGGCACCATCCGTATATACTGCTTCAAGTTGTTTAATTATGGCAATTTCTGTATCGATGGCTTTGTCCAACTTACTCGCAAAGGTATACTGTGGAGATTTATTTAAATTTGAAAATAAAAATATACTATATGTACAATTATAAATTTACCTGAAAAGTAACCAACAAAACAGTGAGTGTCAGCTTCATCATCTTATTTGAAATTTCAATTAAGAATGTTTAGTGGCTTCAGCCGAAAACCATTTTATACTGAAAATTCTTCAGGTAACATATCAGATATTCAGAAAAAGTACGCAAATGTGAACAATGGTATTTGCGTACTACGCAATGTAATTTGTAAATAAGGTTATGGAAAATTTTGAAAACAAGAACATTTGGCTCTTTTAACTTCAAACAATAGCGAGGTAAACCGAAACCATGAAAAGATGTCGTTTCGTTTCTTTTCCTAATGAAGTACATTATATAAAAATTATATTTTTTTGTACGGTGTGAGAATACCTATACAGAGTACACAGAGTATCAGAGTTGACTACAATAGTATAGTTTTTTTTTTGGAGTGCAATACGAAGTCCAATTAACAACAAAAATTACATAGGTATAGGATTTATATCAAAACTAACTTTTGAATAACTGGCTTTTCGGATAACTCAATAACAGGGGAAGTAGGTTAGCCTGGTAACATTTTTTTTAAAAAACAGTACAGGTTTCTTTTGTTATCCTATAGTTCCAGTAAGATTATCATAGTTTTTTTTCAAAAATTGACATTTTTATTACTGTATTTAGGTATTTTCGTTTCTTGGAAAACAGATATATTTTTGTTGTTTTTTTCTATCCATTATACAAATAGCAACAAGTAAAACACATTTTGTCACAACTAAAAGCCGATCGTTTCTTATTAAGAGGTGGCTGTCTGTCAGCATTTCACTAATTAGTATTTTGTGCTAAATGAGTAATTTATTAAATCATGGTTTGGAATGCTGTCTCTCTAGAGGGTATAAATCAAGTTTTCGTGTTGAAGTCAGAGAATTTTTATGCAAATGGTTTCGTAAACCCTTAACCATATTTTAAATGTACCTACTACAACTATTCAATATTTTTAATACCATTTATTAATACTTTAATTGTACGCAGTTGCAGACGGGATTATTTTATTTAATTTATTTATTTTATACATCGCAATCATAATTGTACAAACTTTGAATTCTATCATTCATACATTCCGAGACTTTCTGCTTTTGGCGGGCAATTTCAATAAAAGGAAAATCCAAAATATATTCATCTTTAAGGAGGTCCTGTAAATATTCATATGTTGGACGAAATATTGCAAATGTACTGCAGTTTTCAATTTTTTCACTACATAGTTCTAAATTATTTTCCACAAATTGTAATAGTTCACCCAATTTCTTTATAATTGAATTTTTTGGATACCAGTAATACTGAATATCTTGAACACTTTTTTTGGCACATTGAGCAATAGATTTTATTGCTTCTTTTATTGTCTCTTTAAAAAAGGGTGAAGTACATTTTCTCGTACTTATAGCTTTTACATCATTAAATTTTTTCTGAGCCATTTTATTATAGCCTATCAGATTCATTTGCTGCCGTAGGGATTCTTTAAAAACTTTGTCTGCTTCTTCCACCGTACTAATGAACGATTCTTTTAAAGCAAAAAGTTTCTGGGCATCTGTTAGGTTGCCATATTTGCGTTTAATTCTGTCGAATTTGCCTTCTATATTCTCAAAACTACCTATATTATGGTAACGCTCGTTGGCATAGAAATCCTCTAATTTCTTTATATCATTTATTTCGCTATTGATGTCACACCTTACGACCTGATAAAAAAATATTTATTTGAAATTTCTATGAAAAAGGATTTACTTCTACGATCACAAGTTTCACACCTACCTGGAGACTACAAATTGAAGAAATTATAGTAACAAACTTCATTTCTGCGGAATTTTTGACACAATAATTAAGACTGCATCTAGAGTTCTTTTATATAGCAAATGATTCTATTGTCAAAAAATATGTACCATACCAGTTTGGTGACACAGTGGCGTCAATAAAAAAATAAATTAGTACATAGGCGCAAAGCCACGTTTAAGTGTGTCATAAGTATACATGTGTGCTTATGGTATTGTTTTTTGTAATTTAAAGCAAACACAGTTGTTTTTACTATTTCCTCTGACGAAAATATTTAGTCAGTAAAGTAGAATGGTGTTGAATTGTTTGTATTTTGTTTGTTCTTGTGTTACTACTCGAAGAATTGTGAAAGAAATCTTTCGAATTACGAAAAAGCTATAATAAAAAGTTAAAATATTATTATATTATTATATAGCTTTAATTATGATGCTCTCTGTTTAAATGAAGTTAATCTAGAATTGGAATTTGTTTATTTATTATCTATCCCTTTCATTCGTAGATTATTTTAATAGTAAAAAGATATGAGTAGTCAAAGGAATTGAAGCGAAATGGAAGCAGTTCGACTGATAACACTAAGTCAAAAGGATATGGGAGATCTCTTGCCAGTATAATCTTAGAGGGCTAAAATAATTTCATAAGGCCAGGTTACGACTCAAGAAGACCAGAACTCAGTTGAAGACATCAGGATTGAGCAATTTCTGTCTTAGCCGACCCTATAAAGAGAGGAACACATAATTCTCAAAAAACATCTAAATACCAAAATTAATATCAGTGGCAAACCAATGGGTTGATTCAGAACCAATTTGGTATAGATAGTCGATTAGCCAGCATGTTCACCCAACCTCGTAAGAGTTCTAAGCATTGCCTATATTGAGCTTCACGTGGCAGTATTTATTAGAAACATACATACATACAATACATGAGAGGAAAAATCTGCAGGTGAAAAAAACTTAGTGTTTGTTTTCCAGCTGGAGGAGAAAAATGTTTCCATTTTGTATTTTTAGTATGAACCTATCCTCTATTTTACCTCTACATATGTACATAAGTATGAAATAATAAAACCTATAAATTGTGCTTACTGACGTGAAACATAAAATAAAACTAGAAGTGGGCTCATCTTACCAAGGAATCTTAGCATGCTTAAAGTAAATATTCCAAGATATTTCTGTTTGAATCGTTGCATAAAGAATAACACCAACAATGAATTGTAAAATATTATGTGAGAAAATTTCCTTTAAAATATTTTGCCCTAATACTATTCACGAAATGATTACAAAAATTATATTGGTGACTTCTCACTTGTAATTAGGTAAATTTGGAAAACGTTGAATTATGTATGTACAAACTTGTAGTATAGACACTAGAGAAAAATTTAGGAAAACTAATTTTTCATAAGAATTTACTCATTCTAAAATTCCAACATATCCAGTTATTTTTCAAATTTTATTTGTAATTCTCAAATTGAAAATTAACTGAAACAGGTGGAGACGAGTTTAGTGAAAAAAATATAGCATAAATGGAACATTTTTTTTTATAAATAAAATTTCCGTTTATTTTATTCTATACTTTGGTATGTATACATAAATAAAGCGAAGTACTTTATAAATGACAACGATTACAATTTAAAAATTAAATATTTATTCTTCTGGAAAGTCATTGTCATTAATTTGTCTTGGATCGCAGTAATGATAGTATAAAGGTCTAATGATTTCGTTAATGCATTCACTGGCTTTTTCTTTTTGTCGTCCAATTTCAGTGAAAGGGAAGTATGCGATGTATTCATCCTGCAAAAGATGTTCAAAATAGTATATAATTCCACGAAACACTGTATACACTGTGGAATGCACGAAACTATTAACACTGTCTGAATCTAATCTTCTTTCAATTTCTTCCAGTCTATTCTTCATATCTAATGTCGCTGTATTTTTCCATGGTATGTAGTAACTCAAATCTACCAGGCTCCTCTGAATACATTTTATAATTCCAGTTACACTCACTTGTATGGCAGCAGTTTCGAAAACTGGCTTTTCGCAGTCTATGTCCCTTAAAAATTTTATATCTTCGAATTTCTTCGTTGCAACATTCGAGTAATTCAAAAATTCGACTATGTGTTTTAAACGTAAGTTAAATTTTTTCTCCATAGATGTAAATGCGTCAAGGAACAACTGCTTCGAGGATAGAATTTTTTTGGCTACTATGATGTTCTCGTACTTGGAGTGAATTCTATCGAAAATTCTTTCAAATTTTTCAAAAGAACCTGCTACCGCGGCCTTATTAATAAAGTTTGCCTCAAGATCTTTAACATTGTCAATTGCCGTCTTGATCGCCTCGTCTAACTCACTTGAGAAGGTGTACTGTGTGAAGATTCATTTAAATTTGAAACTCTAAATAATATATATAGTCTCTACTAATAATTGCAAATTTACCTGAAGAGTAACCAACAAGAGTGCGAGTCCCAACTTTATCATCTTTGAATGAAATTTCAACTAAGAATGTTTAGTGGTACTGCCAAAAACCATTTTATACTAAAAATTTTTCAAATTTTTTAAAAAAGAATAGAACATGCGCAGAAGTTGGAACAATGGGATTTGCGTAATACACAACAAACCACAATTTGTGAGAATTGTCAAAAATTCTTAAAACAGAAACATGTGGCATTATTAGTTTCAAATAACAGCTAGGCCGATTGAAACCATAAAGAAATATTTTTTCTGTCTCTAAAAAAATATTTAAATTATTGCACATGTTTTCTTAAGTGTGAAAATGTATAACAAAGTATATAAAATTATCACCTTCATTGAGCTAAGCAACTTTTCAAAGAAATGAGAGGGAAGGTGGTGTCAAATCGAATTTCAGTGAGACAGTCGTAAAACACATCAGCTAAAATTACTTTATTTATGGGAAAATATGTGTACATACATACATAATATTTTCTTACGAAAAGCAGAGAATTTATATGACAAATTTGGTTTTAACATGGTAGATGAATGAAGAACATTAAATAAATAAATAGGAAATGGTCGATAACATATTCAAAACAATTATTTATCGATATTCGATCAAACCAACTGTTCGAACGAACGATATCAAAAGTATTACTACAAATTTCTTATAGCTTCCGAACGAACAACGTACGTACTGCTGTTGCAGTTAGAAGATTAAAAGGAAAATTGATAAAACGTAAATTGAATCAAACATAGTTGAGTTTACCATTTAAAACAATCAAAACATAATGCCCCGGAAGTAAGCATCCAAATTTAAGCCAATTCAAAGCGAAATGAAATTTTAGCTAAGAATATTGAGTAGCTTCGAAAATAATTGTATGTAAAAAACTCATCTTTAGGTAAAAAATAAGAAAGTGTACAGACGTTGGATTATTGGGATTTCCCTAATACGCAACACTAATTTGGAAAGTTATCGAAAGTTTTGAAAACAAAAACATCTGGTTCTATTAGATGCAGATAATATTGAATTCACCGAATCTATGAAAAAAAATTTTTTTTTAATGGTAATATTGATCGACCTCCACATTTTGGGCAAATTTTTGTTCTGTCTTGAAAATGTTTAGGAGAAAGTTAGCAAATTGATGGAAATCCTAATATACAGGGTATTCCATTTAAGCGAATACTTCCCAAATTTTATTTCGCTGTAGGTGTCGACTCTACCAAATTGTTACAAAATAATTATTTAAAATGTCTATTAAAAAACTTTCATCATTTGTTTTATATTATTTTACACTTACTTTGGAGACCACAAATAATAGAAAATACAGTAGCAAAATTCATTTTTACGAAGTTTTTGACATAATATTATTAAGACGTAAAACTGTATCCAGATAAATCCATAAATAATTTAGCCTTCCAAAAAACATGTATACCATATGCTTTGTATTAATGTGTATACCACGTGCACAGTTGCTTCAATGCAAAAACAAAGTCATGCTGAAATGCATGTCGTAGGTGTACTAATCGCTATTGCTTGTTCTCAAAATTAAAACAAATACAGCTGTTTTTATTATTTGCTGTGACGGAAATATTCATTAACCGCAACTTTAAAATCTAATCACTAATTCACTAATTAGTATTTTGTGCTGAATGAGTAACTTAGTAAATCATGGTTTGGAATGCTGTCTGTCTAGAGGGTATAAATGAAGTTTTCGTGTTGAAATCAGAGAATATTTATGCAAATGGTTTCGTAAACCCTTAACCATATTTTAAATGCACCTACTACAACTATTCAATATTCTTAATATCATTTATTAATACTTTAATTGTACGCAGTTGTAGACGGGATTATTTTATTTAATTTATTTATTTTATACATCGCAATCATAATTGTATAAACATTGAATTCTATCATTCATACATTCCGAGACTTTCTGCTTTTGGCGGGCAATTTCAATAAAAGGAAAATCCAAAATATATTCATCTTTAAGGAGGTCCTGTAAATATTCATATGTTGGACGGAATATTGCAAATGTACTGCAGTTTTCAATTTGTTCACTACATAGTTCTAAATTATTTTCCACAAATTGTAATAGTTCAACCAATTTCTTTATAATTGAATTTATTGGATGCCAGTAATACTGAATATCTTGAAAACTTTTTTTGGCACATTGAGCAATAGATTTTATTGCTTCTTTTATTTCCACTTTAAAAAAAGGTGAAGTACATTTTTTCGTACTTATAGCTTTTACGTCATTAAATTTCTTCTGAGCCATTTTAGTATAGCCTATCAGATTCATTTGCTGCCGTAGGGATTGTTTAAAAACCTTGTCTGCTTCTTCCACCGTACTAATGAACGATTCTTTTAAAGCAAAAAGTTTCTGGGCATCTGTTAGGTTGCCATATTTGCGTTTAATTTTGTTGAATTTGCCTTCTATATTCTCAAAACTACCTATATTATGGTAACGCTCGTTGGCATAAAAATCCTCCAAATACTTTAAATACTTTAGTTCGCTATTGATGTCGCACCTTACGACCTGATAAAAAAAATATTTATTTGAAATTTCTATGAAAAATTATTCACTTCTACGGTCACAAGTTTCACACCTACCTGGAGACTACAAATTAAAGAAATTATAGTAACAAACTTCATTTCTACGGAATTTTTGACACAATAATTAAGACTGTATCTAGGGTTTTTTTATATAGCAAATGATTCTATTGTCAAAAAATATGTACCATACCAGTTTGGTGACACAGTGGCTTCAATAAAAAAATAAATTAGTACATAGGCGCAAAGCCACGTTTAAGTGTGTCATAAGTATACATGTGTGCTTATGGTATTGTTTTTTGTAATTTAAAGCAAACACAGCTGTTTTTACTATTTCCTCTGACGCATATATTTAGTCAGTAAAGTATAATGGTATTGAATTGTTTGTATTTTGTTTGTTCTTGTGTTATTACTCGAAGAATTGTGAACGAAACCTTTCGAATTACGAAAAAGCTATAATAAAAAGTTAAAATATTATTATATTATTATAGCTTTAATTATGATGCTCTCTCTTAAAATGAAGCTAATCCAGAATTTTTTTATTTATTACTATCCCTTTCATTCGTAGATTATTTTAATAGTAAATAGATATGAGTAGTCAAAGGAATTGAAGCGAAATGGAAGCAGTTCGACTGGTTACACTAAGTCAAAAGGATATGGGAGATCTCTTGCCTTGCCAGTATAATCTTAGAGGGCTAAAATAATTTCATGAGGCTAGGTTACGACTCAAGAAGACCAGAACTCAGTTGAAGACATCAGGATTGAGCAATTTCTGTCTTAGCCGACCCTATAAAGAGAGGAACACATAATTCTCAAAAAACAGCTAAATACTAAAATTAATATCAGTGGCAAACCAATGGGTTGGTTCAGAACCAATTTGGTATAGATAGTCGATTAGCCAGTATGTTCACCCAACCTCGTAAGAGTTCTAAGCATTGCCTATATTGAGCTTTACGTGGCAGTATTTATTAGAAACATACATACATACAATACATGAGAGGAAAAATCTGCAGGTGAAAAAAACTTAGTGTTTGTTTTCCAGCTGGAGGAGAAAAATTTTTCCATTTTGTATTTTTAGTATGAACCTATCCTCTATTTTACCTCTACATAAGTATGAAATAAAGCCTATAAATTGTGCTTACTGACGTGAAACATAAAATAAAACTAGAAGTGGGCTCATCTTACCAAGGAATCTTAGCATGCTTAAGGCACAGACAAATAACTATACAGATGTCGCATGCCATGTTAAAAAAGAGGCGCCGGAGCAACATTTCCAATAGCCAAGTAAATCGCCCTCATAGCCAAGTTTGTAGCTAGATTCATAACCAAGTATGTTGCGCAGCAAATCGCAGCCAAGTAAGTTGCTGGGTATTATTGAAAGTTATGTCACTTGATCTGAAGTAGCGAAAGAAATGGAAATATACAGATACAGGAACTTTAGAGTAGTTAAAGAACCTTTTAGGGAGCTCATAATTTACTTTTTTTAATACTGCGTAAGAAGAAGAAGAATAGTGTCGGGTGTAGTGTGATTGCTTATCACGCAAGGTGCTCGGGTTCAATCCCTCCTCGCTACATTCGCTAATAGACTTTTTAATTTTTCTACAAACTTTTCACTCTGTTTTTGTAGCGTTTTGAAACCAGCTGGACTCCTTGATAATAATTAAGATTTAATATCTCGAAAACGATTAACATGCGCTACAAATCGGAAATATTCTTATCTTATATATGTCCACAAAGTATTGGCTCAATCTGAATCTCCGAGGAGCTTCCTTTTGAGCAATCTATTGTCACAAATAAGCGCATAAACAATATACATACATATGTATAATGAATATTTTTATTTCGATCAAAGTTCCAAAAAAGGAATAATTTTACTTCTGCGGATTAAAATGTCATCAAATACCAGCGAACCATTCTCCCCCCCCCCCCCCCCCCCCCCAATTCGCTTCGCTATTTCTTTATGTTGGCGTGAATAATCCCTTTGCGCATTCTCTTTTCCTTTTCCTGCATAAGTGGTATTGATGCAGAATATGATGGAACCATTGCAACATTGAAATCCCCTCCACTTTCATTCAAGCCGGCGCGCGCCCACGAACACCTCGCTGCTCTCGTGTCCTGTCCGAGTGGGCAAGTGCAGAGGCTCCAGCTTCGATTCATATTGCTGAAACATTTTCACCCGAACTTGTTTATAACTGCAGAAATAGAAATGCGTTCTCGTTTTCCTATGCCGAGGCGACATCTGTATAGTTATTTGTCTGTGACCACGTGCACAGTTGCTTCAATGCAAAAACAAAGTCATGCTGAAATGCATGTCGTAGGTGTACTAATCGATATTGCTTGTTCTCAAAATTAAAACAAATACAGCTGTTTTTATTATTTGCTGTGACGGAAATATTTATTCATTAACCGCAACTTTAAAATTTTGTGTCAAATTAGAAGAAATTTGAACGAAGCCTTTTGAATTATGAAAAAACTGTTATAAAAAATGAAAATGGTAATAGTACCTATATGTAATACTATTTATAACATGATAAAATCATATATGTATGTACATACATATATAGGAGGTTGATATTTTTTCCTATTCACGTGCACTTTCCACTTTCGTACAGGTTTGGCTAGTTCGATTTCGATGGTAGCTACAAAGCACACAATTTTTGTGGGAAGTATAAAACACCTTCATACTTATTTTACAAAACTATATGAATTTAAAGTACCTAAAAGTAAAAATAATTCTTAATTACTTAGTTCAAAAGAAGCTTCATTATGATAAAGAACTCCTTTTTTAAATAAATAGGAAGTAAGTAAATAAAAACACCTAAAAGAATTCAAATGATAATAGTTTCTTTCTTTGGAAGTACTGTGGGGGTCTTAAATTATGAACGAAAATAAAGATATACTAACAAAAATATTACACGGCGGTAGCAGCAGACGTCTGAGGATTGTGCCAGGATTGATGGTGATAGTGGTGGTGATGTGGAACGAGTGCTTGATGCCATGGGGACGTTGCTGTGATTAGTGGTGAAAAAGCGCTACCTAAACGAGCACATACACATGCAATTAAACGATAAGATAAACAAAATGACGGAGCGCTTTCAAAATGTCCTATTTATAAGTATAAAAGAAATACTCCTTCAGAAAGTAGAAGGATGAAAAGCTGACTTACTTGATGTGGAGTTGAATACGCTACCGGGGGAGGATGAGAGCGTTCCCATGTTCGGAGCAGGACCATACCCGTTGGCTGCTGCTCCGTAAGATCCACCTGAGGAGTGGGGCGTTGATGCGCTACTGCAGTAGCCCCCACGGGGACTGACGCTACTGCTCTGCGCTCTTTGGTATTCATCCTCGGTCCACTGCCCAGTACCGTCCTGAACACTTACGGCAAGCTGTCCTGCATAAGAATTAAAACCAGTCGTTCCACCAGGTGACCTATTGACAAAAATTATTATTATTAATGTTATATGTAAACGACATTGTTTTCATGGGAAAAGTTAACGTAAATTTGTTAGATTAAAACCTCTTTCAGATTAGGGATAAGATTCAATGTATGTACCTACATAGATTAAAATTTTAAATAATCTATACATACATATAATAAAATTGGAACAGGCCGATGTCTGTACATTATAGATATTGATAAAAATCTAATATGGGGGGACTTTATTAGAGCAATAGAAGCCAAAAAAACAGTTTTTAGAATTTTTGTCTGTCTGTATGCTCGTAGCCGCATCACGCAAAAACTACGCATGGAATTGAAAGCAGTTTTCACCGATGTATTGCTAGAGGTCTAACTTAAGATATAGGCTCCATTTTACCGCAGGAAAATATCTTATTCGGATTGTTTTAAATTTAATATTAAAATTGCCCGTTATTTAATAAATTTAATGCTAACTTAACAGATTTTGAATCGCAGAAGGCGTTGTTTATCATTTTAAAGGTATACGGACCTCAACTAATCTATGTAGCCATAGCAGAAAAATTTCAGTAAAATAGTAAAAAAATAATTCGGGTATTACTGTGTTATTAAAAACTAAAAATTTATAACAGGCCAATGTCTGTACTCTATGTAGCCATACAATCGAATAGAAGGACAAAGACAATGATTCGAAAATTTGGACTCTTTGAGAGTTTTTCAAAAAGATATCGAAAAAGCGACGACGCCGAATATGTGGCATCGGCAACGATGGGTTAGAGATCGTTGTTTATGTTCGAGAGACCAAATAGAGGGAAAATGATGAAAATTGAGAAAAGGTGGAAAATGTGTTAATTTTATTTTTAGGCAACTGGTACAGTATTTTTTGCGTGATGTGTACGAAGTCGCGGGCAAAAGCTATAGTTCAAAAATATAAATCGAATTTCTGCAATTATTTCAAAATATAGTCTACATAGGTATACCTACTGTATAATCTTCTAAGGATACGTTTCTTAATCTAATTTAAGTAAGTTTAAAAGCTTGTTTTAAAAACCTGGCTTCATAAGATAAGTAAAATTATAAAAGCAAAATAGGTTATGAACTCTTCAAACTATGTATGTAACCTAGATATTAATGTACATAGAAAACAAACAATCGTTTTTCCTTTAAAAATTATGCGAAAAATGGATTCTATGTGATCTAACTTGTAAGAAACTACAGTGCTGTCTAAAATTATAGGACCAAGCTTTAATTTTGCATTTATGGTCTATTCCCAAGCCCATAACTTGTTGGTAAGGAGAAGAGGGATGGTGACAACTGGTATATATGAAATCGTTGTGTATCCTTTATTATTTCATAAATTTTTTTTAAAATTCATGTACTAATTTTAACAAAAATCGTAAAAAGCTCAATACAATAGTGTTTAAAATTATAGGACCACTTAATATCATGTCTTTGGCCTTTATATACAGGGTGTTTTGCTAAGGTCTGAACAGGGGTATGCCAATCGATTCTAAATGGTCTCCTGATCAACGTTTCTTCGGACACCCCACACCCTTAAAATCGGTCCTTCCCCCCCAAAATCGCGATTGAAAATTTGGAGGGGGTCAACCTAGAAAATGCTTCATAAGTTCTTTCAGAGATATCCTAGAATACTGGTTGATAATGCATTAGAAAGCTGAGCCTTCACGCTTTCCAACGATACCACCCGCGACCCAATCAGTACACAAACAAGCGGGGGAGACCCCGTCAAATTTCGAAAATGGCAATTTCAAAGCCCAAAATTTGACCTTGACCCTTCATTCTGTCGATTATTTATATGGGAAGATCGAAACTTTTCTTGAGAAAAAGCTTCCCTGTCATATGGCCTTTCTCAAGCAAAAAACTGTACTGGAATCCGACGTCGCGTTCCAAAGTTATTCGTGTTCGATGGTTCAGCCCTACGGAGCAGATGCTCGACGTGACACTTTCCAATTGGACTTCATTGCGGATAGTGGGTTTTGTTGTTCTATCAATTATTGTAACACGAATAACTTCGGAACGCGGCCAACCAACATACTGGCCCACAGACAGCCGCAAAATACCCGACCTAATCGATTTTGGGGTCTCCAAAAACCTTAAACGTCACCACTTGAAGGCCGAAACATCTTTGGAACTGTCATCAGACCATTCTCCGAGCATAATCACATTAGATCTAAATCTAAAGCATGATACAATGTCTCCCAGTTGGTCCAATAAAAACATCAATTGGCTTACTTACCGAAAATATATCAGTGCTCACATTAAACCTAAAGTCCATCTAAGAACCAAGCATGAGGTCGAGGCAGCGGTGCACAGCATTACCCAACTTCTAACCGAAGCAGCCAAGATCTCTACTTCTATCCGCAGAAGTAAAAAAAGACCGAAAAGAGTTTTCTCAGCTGACATCGACGATCTCATAAAGGAAAAAAGACAAATAAGGAGAGAATGGCAAAAATCCAGATCACCGCGGTTAAAAAGCCAGCTAGCAGCCTGTACTAGGAAACTCCACAAAACGCTAGAGGAAAGCAAATACAAGGGAATCCAGAACTACCTTAGTAATCTTACTCCTACAGACGCTACAGACTATTCGCTTTGGAGAGCAGTTAGAAAACTAAAGCACCCCATAACAATGGAACCGCCTATCCGACAAGGCAATGGAGAATGGGCACGAAGTGACTCGGAAAAAGCTACAGTCTTTGCTGAACATTTAATCAAAGTTTTCACGCCAAACGCACCAAGGGGATATACTAGACTTCCTCTCCTCAATACTGCATCAAGAGAAATATCGCTACGTTTAAGTCTCAAAACAATATATAACCTCATTAAAGATCTCAACCCCAAAAAAGCCCCAGGTCACGATAAAATCACTGGAAAAATGATAAAAGAATTGCCACATATAGCCGTAAAGTACTTGAAGAATCTATTCGAGGGGATACTTCGTACGGGATACTTTCCTGATGAGTGGAAGCTATCTGAAATCATTATGATACCTAAACCGGGCAAGGATATTACTCTTGCATCTTCTTATCGGCCAATCAGTCTGCTCTCAATCTTCTCTAAACTCTTCGAAAAGTTGCTACTTAAAAAGTTGCAACCAGTGCTCATAGAGAACCAGATTATTCCCATGCACCAATTTGGCTTTAGAGAAAAACATAGCACGATAGAGCAAGTGCATAGAATTGTCGCATGTGTAAGAAAAACCTTTGAAGAAAAAAAATATTGTTCTGGGGTATTTCTGGACGTGGCCCAAGCGTTCGATAAAGTCTGGCATGAGGGTTTGCTTCACAAGATCAAAGCTCTGTTGCCTCTTAACACACATAAACTCTTCCAAAGCTATTTATTAAACAGGAAATTTGTTGTGCGACATAAAAGTTCCACCTCTCAGCCTCATGGGATACTTGCAGGAGTGCCCCAGGGAAGTGTCCTTGGCCCGTTTCTATACCTTCTCTACACGTCCGATCTTCCAACAAATGACAGCCTTCTCATTTCTACCTTCGCTGATGATACCGCCATCTTAAGTGTTCACTCGGACCCAGGGATCGCCTCAAAAAATCTTGACCAACACCTACAAAAAATTCAAGAATGGTTGTCTACGTGGAGAATTAAAGTAAACGGATCGAAAAGCACCCATGTGACATTTACGCTCAGAAGAGAAACGTGCCCACCAATAAAGCTGTTCGAAGAACATATTCCGCAGGAAAATGGAGTTAAGTATCTAGGCTTACACCTTGATAGAAGGCTGACTTGGAACAAACATATTGAAACAAAGAAAAACCAATGTAACTTAAAAACAAAAAAACTATTGTGGCTAATAGGTAAACACTCTAAAATGAAATTGGAATACAAAGTGTTAATATTCCACACTCTCATCAAACCAATATGGGAATATGGTATACAACTATGGGGATCAGCTTCAGCATCAAACGTAGCAAAGCTACAGCGAGTACAATCAAAGATACTGAGAACAATTACTGGAGCACCATGGTATATAAAGAACAAACACATACACAAGGACTTGGGAATTTTAACGGTACAGGAGGAAATAACTAAACACGCAAACTCGTATTCAACAAAATTGAGGAACCATCCAAACAGACTAGCTAAAAATCTTCTGAAACGCCAATATGTCAGACGTCTCAGTCGAAAAGATTTTGCAGACCTTCCACTTATTTAAATCACTTCGTACTTTTACTACATATATCTATATAAAAATATGAATTAATAAAAGTTCCTTTACCTAAGTTAAGGAACTACTTCTAGTTATGTAGGTTGTAAGATTTGAACACTTATTGTCAGTTTCTAAATTGTTTAGAAAGATTCAATAAATAAGAATAACATGAAAAAAAAAAAAAAAAAAAAAAAAAATTATCAATTGTATGAAGTATGTAATTGGTTAGCAGAGAAGAGTTAAATTTATTGAGTATTTCGGAAAGTCTTAAAGGCTTTAGTATTTTAATATATTAGACTTATTTTTGAGCTACATTGCAAGCTTCTATAATAATCCGTAATTTGTTACGAATTTTTAAAAATACGATACATGTTTTATTGTAGACCAGTGTAATTTTTTTCACACATTTTGGTGTGTAGTTCTTAGCGACAAAGCTTTTCGATGAAAGTAAGAGCAGTGAACGAAACCTTAACCAGAAGAGGGGTTTCGATTTAGGGGTTTGGGGGTATGAAGAGTAAAGAGAGTCATTTACTCACCTTGGCATAGAGTAGAGTGCTTCGACTAGGTCTGCAGCGCGTTTCAATATGATTTCCTTCTGCAATTTCTCCGGATCGCCAGGATGTCTGGGTATGAGCTTCTGCAGTCGCTGGAACCCGTAGTCTATTGTTGGCTCATTGAGCGCTACAGGTAGAAATGGGAACAATGAGCACACAATGGGGGAGTATATGAAAACTCATTAAAAATGAATTTACTCGCAAATATACTTACATACATAAACGAATCGTCCTGGAGATCCTTTGCAGAACTGCTTACTTTTGTACGACAGCGTGACTTCAACAACTCCAGGGATGTGCCGTGGGGGTGTTTGTACACGAATCGCATGAGATGTGATTAGTTCGCTCCACACCAACATTGTCCCAAAGACAACTTGAAGGCCATCAAAGAAGTTATCACCGACAATAATAACCGTGGCCCCCCCAGTCGTCCAGCCCTCGCTCGGCGAAATCGCTTTGATGCATGGCGTTGCCACCGGCAGCGGCGGATAGAGCCCTGCAACGAGGCAAAATCCTACGTTGGTCTTGTTTTTTTCCATTCGAAGGATCAAACACGATAAAATACTGTCTTAAGAAAAAAGGGACGGACCTTGGCGTTCCAAGATGTTCGATTGTATGTTTTAAGGGAAAAAAGGCGAAACGAAAAGGATCAAGGACTTGTGTGACTGCCTCCTGAATCCCCCTTACCCCATTTTATCATAGAATTCCCGGTACTCCAGGCCTGGACCATTGTTGTATATCAATAAAAATGGATAACCGAAATGATATGAGGCATGGAACCGCAGCAATGGCTCCTTGTATACACTGGGGAGCCCCATAACACCAACGCCAGCCCTAGAGCTGTTTGGCCTGCGAAGTGATACACATATGAACGAAAAGGGACGGGGGTGAAGCAAAGGCCACCTTGGCCGGGATTCTGCCATAACTGCTCCCACTGGCCAGGCCCAACCGGGAAAAGGTCTGCTGGGAGAAAGGGTCCCTCATGATTTGAAACACGTGGGTGCCTCGCCTCGGACATTCCATTCAAAGCCCTTTTTGGGGAGATTCGCTGCGGGATGGCTGAGTGCTCGCACCATTTTGCGACGCCATCGCAGCCGAACGTTTACATCCCCTACCCCCACTTTCCCCTCTGCTATGGATGCTGCGTGCGGGGGTGTATCCACCCGCTCTTTCTATATCTCGACGCAAAAACAAATAGTCATAATCGCGTGTTTAGATAACAAATAACGCAAAGATGTGTATCTGCTGGCATCGTCCCGCCTTCAGTTCGGACACGAAGGAATCCAACCACCCTCTCATACCCCGCCTCCCCCCCAACCTCCCTTCCCTTATTCGACTGATTTTTCTACCCTTTTAGTTTTTATCGACTGGCTACGGCCGGACATTGCTTATTTGGCCCGGCGGGATATAGATGGCACACGGAAATTGTTTTCCCTCAGGCTTTGTTGCTAATATTAATCGGGGATAAATACACGAGATAAATATTAAAGAGCCTTCCTCCACCGTCTGCCATCCGCTTCCCGTTCATCCCTCTTTGGATGAGGCTCGTTTTGTGCTCGAACAAAAAAACAAAGTTAGGAGATAAAAACACGAAAGAGCCGACAGCACGAGACTAAGTGATTTGGGTGCTCCTCCTGAAATTATGGGGCACAAGGCGCGTCACATTTTTGTTCGAGAGAAGATGAGCAGAGTAGGGAGCGTGATAACCTCCTTTCTATGCGTTTCAATTAATAATTGCTTTTGTAACTAACGATGCGAGCCTATATTTTCTCAACATTAAAGCAATTGGGTTCGAGTTTTTATAAATGTGATACGTGTTCAAAATGTGTCATTTAGTTTTAGTTTTCAGCTTCAGAAATGAAATACTTATATTTATTACTTTAAACCTTTTAAAATCTAGATTTTAATGACCAAAATAAGATCTCTAAAAGGGACTGGTAATTTAAATTTTCCATTAAGGCATTAGATCAGGGTAAAGCTGGAAAAATATCATAGTTCTCTAAAGCTATAATTACGAATTCAAAGCCTATTTTTGTTCAAGATAAGTTAAAAACTGACGCCAATCGCAAATAAGGAAAAAACTGTGTTTTAAATATATAGGTATAACGATTTCCAATGAATTTTTTTGGACTGTTCTAATACCAAGTCGTGGGTCGAACAAACACAAGTCTGTATAGGTATACCTACAACCTACATATGTACGTACATATGTATGTATGTATGTACACTATACATATGTATACCTATAATAATGATACTATGTATTTTTAGTCCGTAGCAAAGGAACTGTTTATTTTAATATTCCAATCACGAAATGATACGCTTACAATATAAATCTAACTCAATAAAAGGTGAATTGAGTGAAGCAGCCGAAACGTTTATACGTATTCAAAATCGCTAATTACGTAGTAATCTCGCAGAGACGTTAAAAAGCAATTAAAATGCAAAAAATAAATTTAAATCGAGTGCCAACTGGGCGGTCGCAACATTAGATCGGCCATAGTGCAGGCTTCCGTCTTATCTTAACCTGTTTGGAATCGATAATCCCGGCAGGCAGCTCCTTAAGGAAATCGTTGAGGCATTTCCATTCATCCCAACCCGCCACTATGAAAATCAAAAAGTTTCGAACTTTTGCCGAGTACCCAAATTGAGTCACGTTTCAAGTTGAAAAGTCACAAACCTTGAAAGTATTACACGGGAGGCATCGTCGCCAACCAGAAGCCCCAAAATCGGGGCCCCACGGCAGCAGAGCGGGCGTGACGGGGCCATTTTCATGTCTCGCATCCTAAAATCGGGCGGGCATTTTCCCCAATTATTTTCCGCACAATTTGTACGCGGGAGCTGAATTAAAACTGATTCGTTTTTGTCCCCCTTCCCCTCCCTAAGGCGCCCCACTCCAGGCCCTCATCCGAGACGGAAGGTGTTATTTATAGCAGACCGACTGACAATTAAATTTCTTCCTTTGCAACTTTTCTATTTTTCACTGGGATTCGGCTGTTTCTTAGACACGCCGGTACCTTTTTTGTCCGGGTAAAGTAAAGTTAGTGGAAGGCGGGGGGGAGGGGTCTGCGAACGTGCGTCCTGACAAAGTTAAACCTTTTTCGAAGTGTCATCAAATTTGGCATAATGAAAACGCTTGAAGGACATTTGGGCTGAATCGGCTTTTAACATTTCATTTCAATCTCAGAAATGAAGGCCTGTTCTAACTGTGACCTGACGGAACCAGCTACAATCTTCGTCTTTCCGCATGGGAATTTTGACGAGCACTTACTGCGGTGTCAAGGTATAGAAATACCTCGCCAAAAAAAACACTGTAATTCAAGGCTCATCGCACATACATATACATATGTACATATGTATAAGAAGGAATGAGACCTTTTTGGTTCGCTTACCTTTACCATCTCTTAAGCATTTTTTTTGTACCTACATAAAGGTGTTACTATGTCACCGTGTTGCTAGAATATTTTTCATACTCTAATAAAATTCTGTCGAGTTTTAAAAAGTGTTGAAATTTGCTCTGTGCAAAACTTTTTTGAAAGTTTGAAATGAAATCATATTCGACAGGAAGTAAAGTTACTTCATCACGATTATTCAATCTACGGTAAAGACCTTTTCCTTGCAATCAGTCCAAAAATTGTTCACTAGTCGGTAAGTCATTAAGTCTAGAAATTATAGACATGTTTTTCTCAGAACTGCATTTTTGGAATTAGCGTAACCGATATGTAATCCAAAAATAACACAAATTGCTAAAATGTATAAACCAACCTTTTAAACTAGAAACCGGATTCAGCGCGTCAAAAACCTTCGGAAAATTACAATTTGGTTTGTAGTTCAAAATGTTGTTGATCTTATCGAAAAATTGTATACTGTATATTGTAGTGTATATTGTATTTAAAATCACAGTGGTTAAGGATTAACTAATTACACGTAGTTTGTAAAACTAATTTAAATTCGAAGTTTATTAAGTTTTTAAAAGTAAGCACGGTAAAAGCGGTTCAAATAATGTTATTACATTATTAATAAAATATTAATAATAAAACTGTGCTTCCAAGAGTAGGAGCGAGAGAAGTAAGTCAAGATTCAATATTTTATAAAATTGCAATTTTAAGTACAACAATTCCTTCAAAAATTTGTAAAGAAATGGGCGAACCAAATGCTTAATCAAAAATTATTAACATTATTTCCGTGGTAGTTAAGCGGAAGCTTGCGGAACAAGATGACATCAATCAAATTCAGCACGTTTCTTATAATGACAGAACACAGATGCTCATATCTACAGATTATGTACACTTGTTTTGACGTAATTGAATTCTTTAAGATTCTTTGAAAGGAAAAAGATGTTTTTCTCATTTGTAGCTACTAAATTATTAAAATTTTTAATTTTTTTGGTAGATCATACAAATTTTTGGAAAAAAAAATGCATGGAAGAAAATATTCCAAATAGTGAATTAAACACATATATTAATTCACTTTACCTTTAAAGTACTTTCTATCATGTAATTATTTTTTAAATTATTCTTTGAGTTGAGTTATTTCAAATGAAAAAAAAACAATAGCACTTGTTGAGCTGGTATAAAGTGTGCGCAGCTGTTTTTATTTTGCTGTAGAAGATTTTAATAGCAAATAGCGAATATGAATTTGATAGTTTGCAAAACTGTAAAACCATCAAGCTTGTCAATTCTCAATGTTTCAAAAATTAAAAAATATGTACTTCGGTTGGGTTCTTTTCAAATATAGCTTTAGAAAACAGATGCTATATTTTGAATACCTAAATGACTATTTGGCTAAAACCTACAGTTATTTGAATTGAAGTCATTTCATTATTACTTTCTATATTTTTGGGAATCATAAATAGAAATAGTTGACAATATATCCATTACACTATTCCTCTACATTTTACCTAAAATATTATCTTTTTGCATTCCAAAAATTACGTAACACCATAACAATTCTATAATATGTATTTATGCAAAATATTTAATCTAAAACCGTAAAAACGTTTTAAATGAAAGATCACACAGCGATGCTTAAAGTTATAAAAAGCGATACCCCAGTTTAGGAAGATTGTTGCAAAGACGTACATATGTTGACGATAGACGAAGTTATGAAATAACTTTTCGTAGGTAAACTTCTTTGGGATCAAATGAATATCTATTTTTGATTTTTCAACTAAACGTTGACCATTGCTTACAATGCAGTAGGGAGAAATGGGTCAGAAATTATGGGATAAGGTTTTGGTCACATTGGTAGAGTCCTCCTGCCCCTGAACAGTAAGAAAATAAAATATAAAAACAACCCAATAGCATCGTTCCAATGAGAAATTAAAAGATGTATTAAATAAAAACATTCAAACACCACACAATTAAATAAATAAATTCAGTTCAAATTAAAAAAAATTTTGATTTTAAAAAAATTTCGAGAAATGGAATTGCTACAGACCGTCGTACGTACTGTCAGGCGCAAGGGGATGACCCGAAATGGCCAGGGGAGAATTGCCTGTACCTTCCGTGGCGTCCATTCGTTTGGCCCTTCGCCCGTGCTTCGAATTATTGTGAACAAACATATTATCCGATATGGCTAGGAGTGGTCCTTCGACGGTCACTTGTGTCGCTATCACAACCTGCAATTGTATAATTCTTAGATATAACCATGTTGTTGCTCTCTGAATCAAACTGAAGATACGTATAATCTCTAAATACAAATTAAAAAGGAGCGACTACACCTATTCTCATAACTTTTCGAAAATTCGCATTTTTTTTTTTGTTTTATTTTCATAAATCACCAATATCTAGAAAAAATGTCTGTAAAATATGATACTAATCCGAGCAAGACTAATGAATTTTTTCAAATGACTCTTATTGTGAATCCTGATGTGATGGAAGAAATTATAATTAACTATGTATGTACATATACAAAATCTAAAAAGGCTGCATGTGTTATTAATTTCAACCCTTATCTAATAGATTTTTTGTGCAAATTCTATGATATGCTTTAGAACATCAAGCTTAGTTAAAGTTAATCATATTATTTGGAATTGCTAATAAATTGGTCTAATCTATTATCACGATCATTCAATATATCACCAGTAGGATATACATATGTACATTACATATTTGAAACTTTACGCAGTTATTTCTAATGAAGGAATTTAGTTTTTCTTATATTCATTGTATTTATGTAATTATTTTTAAAATGAATGATTTTTATTAAAACCTACTCAATATGAAATATGCAATAATGACAATTAAGGCGTAGATATGTATGTATTAACAAATATATATAATAATATATAATTATGCAATAAAAAATAACTTAAAATTTTTGTCATAAAATCTTTGAAATCGATAGTTTGTAGTTTGAAATGTTCGGGTTTCAGCAAAACTAATTGGCAGAAGAAAAACACTTTAAAACAATTTATTTTAAGTTTGACACAATATTGCCGTTGAAATACATATAATAATTTAAAAATATACTACACCAGAAATGCGTGCTTGTCTATTATACGTTAAACTTTCCTTTTTAAAGTTCATAATGTTATATATGTATGTATGTTAGCTACAAATAATCGATATCAAATCCAAATATGTACATATTTTTTTCCAAGTGGTAATGTCTAAATGTCTTAATTGTATTTTTTAGAATATAAAGATACTTACCTGGAAGCGTCTCATATCGCGCGGATTACCGGCATTCTTAAGACAATTTTGATTACACTTTAGAAAAAATTTAAGAAAAAATCTGAAAAAGAAAGAAAAAGTTGAGATTAGTTCGATGTGTCGTATGAGGTATATGTACGTACATATATGTTTATTTTGGGGGGACTAGAAGTTATAGTTGTGATGCAATTACGTTCTCGTAAAAATCTCGTAAAGAGAAGGTCGAAAACGTTCGATGGGCTCTAGTCCGGCTCGATTGATCGGATCGTGGCGATTGAAAAAATATTATGTAGCGAACGTTATGGTGCACTTGCCGGGCTCCATGTTTATAGGCACTCATCGGGACATTGTTGCTATCAGAGGAATTGCCCCATAAAATTATAGTCGTAAAAATCAGAGCCAGAGAATAAATGGCGAAAACGCTGACGCAGCAGAGGCTTGCCGGGTCATATCTATTTTCTTGTGTGCTCACCCATACCCTCCTCAGTTCGGAAGATACCCCGAAAACAGCACCACCGGTGACATAATGAGCTCAGAATTGGGGCTTTAGGGTGCGCTCGTGTTTCTCGCCGGGCCTACCCGTAATTCACTCAATGAGTGTCAGCATTAATTTGAATATTGACAAATTTGTGTAGTGGCGGTCTAGCGTCTTATAAGTATACCAACTATTTCCACATCCTTCCGCCTGCTCCCCCACCGCCAAAACTGTGCTGAGTTATAGGGGCCTTCAAGTAATTTACACCTCCGGAGGATGCATCGCAGTGACAGAGAGACTCATTGACACCACCACCGGTCGTCGTCACCGGCAGAAATAATTTCAATGTTTTTCGGTGTTTTCTGAAGTTTTCATAGTTTTCGAGGAAAATTACGAGGGCCATATGTCAGGATGACTAGCAGGCGTGTCACCGGCTTAAATATTCAAAATATTGACGCTTGTTTTAGTCACAATTATCTGGATGAATTTTCGAAATTTCAGGGTCAGATACATAGTGAGGCAGGTTTTGCTTAGTTATGCGTTTATAATCGGAATAGTGGCAATTGCATGCAGTTCTCAGACGCTTGAGAATTTTAGTCAAAACCCTAAAAGAAACATATACTTTATAAGTTCTAAGAAAAATACATAACGCATCATATAAATATTTTCGATGCATTAAACCTTTATTATCTACTTCTTAATAATAACATTATTAAAAATTATGGGTAGGTAATTCTTTTATTACGAGTACCTATTGCAAATTTGCGATACCTACTAGAAATTACAATAATCTACTACATAGGTACTATATGCATATATGTACAATAATGTATTATACAGGGTGTTTTGCTAAGGTCTGAACAGGGGTATGCCAATCGACTCTAAATGGTCTCCTGATCAACGTTTGTTCGGACACCCCCCCCTTCAAATCGGTCCTTCCCCCTCAAAATCGCGATTGAAAATTTGGAGGAGGTTAACCTAGAAAATGCATTATAAGTTCTTTCAGAGACATCCTAGGATACTGATTAATAACGCATTAGAAAGCTGAGCCTTCAAGCTTTCCAACGATACCACCCACGACCAAATCCGTCGACAAAGAAGCGGGGGAGACCCCGTCAAATTTCGAAAATGGTAATTTCAAAGCCCAAAATTTGACCTTAACCCTTCATTCTGCCGATTTTTTGTATGGGATGATCGAAACTTTTTTTGAGAAAAAGCTTCCCTGTCATATGGCCTTTCTCAACAAAAAAACCGCACTCGAATCTGACGGCGCGTTCCGAAGTTATTCGTGTTACAATACTTAATACAACAGCAAAACCCACTATCCGCAATGAAATCCAATTGGAATGTGACGTCACTTTCCAATTGAACTTCATTGCGGGTAATGGGTTTTGTTGTTTATTAATTATTATAACACGAATAACTTTGGAATGCGCCGTCGGATTCGAGTGCGGTTTTTTTTTCGAGAAAGGCCACATGACAGGGAAGCTTTTTCTCAAAAAATGTTTCGATCTTCCCATACAAAAATCGGTAGCATGAAGAGTCAAGGTCAAATTTTGGGCTTTGAAATTGCCATTTTAGAAATTTGACGGGGTCTCCCCCGCTTGTTTGTTAACGGAGTGGGTCGTGGGTAGTTTATTTGGAAAGCTTGAAGGCTCAGCTTTCTAATGCGTTATTAATCAGTATCCTAGGATGTCTCTGAAAGAACTTATAATGCATTTTCTAGGTTAACCTCCTCCAAATTTTCAATCGCGATTTTGAGGGGGAAGGACCGATTTGAAGGGGGGGGGGGGGGGGGGGGGTCCGAACAAACGTTGATCAGGAGACCATTTAGAGTCGATTGGCATACCCCTGTTCAGACCTTAGTAAAACACCCTGTATAAGTAGATGCTTAGGGACCCACTAATTAAAAACTTTAAAATTTGAATATTGACTTTCCTTAGGTATACTTACTATACTTCATTCTTTATTCTTTTTACAGGTAAGTCCCAAGAGGGTATTTTTGTATTTTATTACATCGAAAATATGTAAGTACCTACCTATTTAAGTATTTAATACAGAAAATAGTTTTTGAACCTCTCAAATAAATTAATTTTTTATTTACTATTATTGCAAAAATATGAAACGAAATCTTATTTACCTATAACAATTCAAATTACGTGAAACATGTTGGGTAATATTTGACGAACCGATTATTGGGCAATCTCTGTGAGCTACACATTTTTATATTCATTTTCGGTATACAGTGTTTTAAAGGACGGTTCAAAATAAGACATTGATATCGCAGATTATCGCGCTGACTTCGAACGTTCAATTAAATCTTAAGATGTAAATTGTTAGTAATAACGAGAATTCAAAAATTTAAGTTATTTCATACATTTTACTGAACCTTTAAAGATTTATTCGACTTTTTACTTCATATCTTTATTTTTAGTTTAACGCTATTAATGAAATTTAAAATATGCAACGCAAAGAGAAACAGATTGTTTGCTTTCTTACTCATTGTGCCTTTCTTTGAAATTACTAGAGTCGTACGCATTTCTGAAGATCTAAAATTTAGACTGCAATTATATGTATAAAGTTGAGTAAATAGATTTCGATAAATATTTGTGAATTTTCGTTACTTATGTATTTCATATTATACTTTAATGAATTTTAATTCTATTCTAGATGAGATAAATGTTTGTTAAATACATATTAGGAAATTTGAGAGGTATTGCATTAGATTTTTGCTTTTGCATCCTTTATAATTTTCATTTCTACTACTTAGTCCTTTTTATTTTTTTAAGCTTAACGCTTACATACTTCTAACCCTTTTGTAGTAGAAAATACTTGGTCTAGAACAGCTGCGTGAGAAATGTGTCGAAATCAGTTGTTGCACCACTTCAAATCAGGGCTAAAATGATTAATTGCTTCCGTTTACATTCAAAGTCAACATCGCTTTGCAACACCTTCTGTGGGTCGTTTTTCATTTGACTCAAAAACTGTGTTGACATGCTTCCGCGGAACTAGCGATCCCATTCACGACGGGGCGCCAGAACTACCCGAGGCTCCGAATACCCAGAACCTCTTGGAGTTGGCTAAGTCCTTTGAATTTCACATGTCGACTAATGGCCTTTAATTACTAATCTATGTACAAATAGCCCGCTCTCGAAAAACAAATTACTTTTCATGCCGAACGTAATGCGACACTTAACCGAATTTGTAAAACGAGACAAATAATATCGACGCCCCGATATCTGATCGGTCTGGCCTTCCTGCGGGGCCATCTGGCTCGAGATTTCTTCCCGAGCCGCGAGATATCTTTGTGCGGAGCTGGTGCTGAGCTGATGCTGATGCTGCGCTCTGGACCAGCCAGCGTCCTAATGGAGGCGAGCAAGTGCAAATATTGGGCGTTATCAGACTTATCGGCATATGTGTCAATATCGTTCATTTAATTAGGCCCGGACAAGAGCTCCTTTCGCCATGCGAGCAGCACAATTGCCGAGATCCACTTAGAGTTTGCGTGAATTGCCCGCGGCTGAATTTTGCGCTCATATAATAGAAAAATATGATTAGGACTACTCCCGTTTTCGATTACGCAAAATGCCACTCGAAAAGCACCCCACTCGGTGGGTTTTCGAGATCGACACCGTGTACCCGGTAATCTGGCGCATGTGGTTGGATTATTGACATTCGAACAGATGTCCGCCCGGGGCAGGATTTGTTTGATATACATACTTCCACTTCGGCCCCGGCTCTGGGTAAACATCTCACTGTAGGGGGTGCGTTCTCGAGAGGGTCTCCAGGAAGGATATTTTTCAAGTAGCGGAAGAATCAGTCGCCGGTGATTTGCATAAATTTTGTGGAAACTCACACTTATTTTCTAAAAAAGGAAATCACTATTTCCGGCATTAACTCTTGGTCCCAAATCCCAAATACATTACACCGCCCCACAGAAGAAAAAAAGGAAAAGTTCTGATCCGTAAGTTCGAATAAAATAATCTTATGTAAAATTGCCCACTGATCACGAATCTGCCAATAAAAGAATTCGGAGGTCCTCAAATTTTGAGTTAGGGACTAAAAATGAGCAAGATGACCCCCAACATAAAAGTTCCTTTTCTAGTTGGTGAATTGTTAGGAAATAAGGGCTCAATTTGGCATACGAATTAATATCCACTATTAGTTTGTTACTCGTAGTTCTTATCCCAATGAAATCTTCTTTATGGCTAAGGCTATTTCCTTCTTTATCATGTAAAGTATGAAAATTATACTTTTAAAATAACAATTCTACGTATTAACTCATTTTTATTTAAATGCCTTAAAACTTAAATTTAAAGGTATATACATATGTATGTTATAAAAAAAAGTTCTTTAGTCATTACGTGCAGTAAAGTATTGTGTCATTGAAAGAGATTTATATGACTTAATTTCCTATTACTGTTGTTCAATAATTCCAATTTCTGTACTAAACATAGTACCTAAATCTTTTTAAATGCAAACTAATAAACTTATAGTTGTTGAGGAAGGACACTTCATTTACAAAAAGAAAATCAAATTTGCCCAAAACCGCAAGAAGTTTTTTGTTTCACAACATATTATTTTATAAGATATATTTTTCGTGATGGTGTCTTAACACCACACAGACAAATCCACATCTTGGGTTACGTTTCTCGAAGTAGGAGCAGGTCTAATGATCAATTTCATTTAGCACCCAACAAAAGGCGTTCAACTGGGTGGCAGAGGGAAAAAAGAAAAGAATTTAATTTTTTATCGGAAAATTTTTGTGAATCCTACCGCATCATCACAAAAAGAAGAAAAAAAGATAATTCATGCGGAGCGGCTGGGGGAGGGAGCGATAATATGAAGTAGACATCCAAAAGTGGCGGAGGTGGAAATGGGCACAAATGAAAAAAGGAAAAACTAACCCATCTCGACAGCCGGATCCCACAGAGAAAAAGGCTCAGTTAAAAGGAAAACATTTTCCCTACAAACGAGTAAATTTTCCATTGACTGTACCCACTCTGTAGGGTGTAGGTATAAGGTAGGTATCGATACGTGTATACGGACGCGTCGTCGGGTCCTTGTACCCCCGATTCAAGGAATCCATCGAATGTACTTCTACAAATGCTGATATCCTTTATACACAGATATTCGAGTAGATACGGTGATAACCTCCCTTTTTTTTCGGGCTACTAGAGCCGGGGACCCTTTTCTATCAAAAAACAAACAAATTCGCTGCTCCTGCCATCTATAGCTATGGCACAGAAGGCTTTCCCTGGTCCCAGCAGCATGGCCGGAATCCCAAGCCACCCCAAGTAAATAAGGGCGGCCACCCCCAACGTGGCCGCACATTGTTGCCATGGATTTCCCTCCAGGCAACTATGTGCTTGCCTGACATCAACACACGCTTACACCTGGAGCGCTAGCGCTCTCTCAGGGGGCGCCTTTCTCCAGGGTGCTTCGTCCTTTCCCCAATCGCGTGTGCCTCGCCGTCTTTTCGCATATCGGCCAAATTCTCCATCTTATAAAAGCTGATAAAAAGCTCGGTAGCCTTGCGGCTGTCTTGAGCTCGCTCAGCCGTCAAAAGAAAATGGAGGCTAAACCTCTCCCCACCGCGGAGACCCGAAGTCCTGGAGCCCCATGCGCCCCCAAACCCTCTGGATCCCGATTGAATGATTATTGCCACTGAGCTTTTAGACAAATGTTAGTTTTGTCCTGGCACGTTGTTCGGGCTGCGCCTGTGTGGCCCCCTCTCCGCCCTTCCCCCACTCCTCGAAGAAGCTCACAATCAGATACCCTATCCTATACCCTTGTGCGGGGGTGTTTCATCCCCCCCTGACGTCCCTGCTTGCGTCAGGGAGCAAATACCAGGCGTACGAAAGTGAATCGCTCGGGAGTACATAAGAAACCTGTTCTTTGTGTCACTTAAGGCTTAGCAAAGTCAAAAGGCGGAAAATAAAACGAACGTTGAGCGAGGGCTGAAGGGTGCGGGGGGAGGGAGCGCATCCGAACGGGTGGAAAAGTTTTCCTCCATCTAGCCAGCGACAGGCACTTCTCCGGGAGGGGGCGCGGGGGTCTGTTTGAAAACATGGTAGAAAAGTTTTAGGGATATTCAAGATTCCCGTGACTTTTAAAGTCCTTTGGGTTAAGGCCCCGTGACTCTTCTGGTATGCCTTTCGTTATACATATACATACATATATATATTTTTTTTCTGTACGAGATCGTTTATTTTGTACAGTTCAATACAATTCCCAGCTTCCTTGTACTTTTTACAACTTTTACTTTCGTATTCGACAATTATATGGGGTTCACCAAGGCAATACCAGTTAGACAAAATTCATTCGGTTGAATTGTACGAAAGTTAGTACCTACCTACCTAAGTTTTCAAAATGTAATATCATGACAAAGAATCAAGGATTATATTTTTTACTTTTCCTAATCAAAACGATGATTGTAATTGTATATTTTTTATAAAAGGGTCACTATATTTTTCCTATGTAGTTGGACTATTATTAATATTTTAAATTACAAGTCAAAGATCTTTACCTACAAACAACCATTTCTGCCTTTTGTGTATTATCAAATCAATCATTGAACAAATAGTAGAGGAATGACATATTATAGATTTTTGAATTCGTGCTTCAATGAACTTTGGCACCCCATAAGATGACTTAAAAATATTTTTAAAAAATGACTAAAAGTATTTAAGATATATTTAAGATTGTTTAAAAGCTCTAAAATTATACGTAAAAAAAGGAAAAATTCAATGCAATCTTCTCCGCATACTCTTCCCTTTTATCGACTATTGCAATTCGGAAATCGACTAAAATATTTGTGTATTTTTGAAAATCCAGCTAGCGGAAAAAATAAATCTTACAAACGGTCAAACATATTTTTACACACTATACGTCTTAAATGTTAAAACTTACGAGTGTGTAACGAACATTTATATTTAAAAAAAAAATTCTTCCATTTTATGATTACCTATTTCATTTTCATTTGGGATAAAATAAAATTTAATTGAACGAAAAAATGCTAAGCAGATACCACAAGCGTTTGGTTTGACTCCGATGTATTGTACTTAATAACAAAAGAAACCGATGTTGGAACAAGAACACTCAGAATGGCAGCTGTGTTAGCTAATTCACAGAAGATGTGCACATTTGGAAAAATTTAATGTATGTATACTTACATATATTATACCTAAAAATATCAAGAAGAATTAGAATTAATTAAGTGAATTGTATATTTAATCAAGAAAAAATTCTTTAAAATGATTTTCGTTGTTTGTTAATAAGTTCGTTTCTTTAGTGTAAGTACCTAAATTTAATTTAGTCAGTTTATTTAAAAGTAAAACGAAAATCAATAAAAGAAAATAAATTAACAGCCGGAAAACTGTCTGGATTATATAGATGTAGTATATCGAAATTTAGCTCATTTTACAACCGAGAATTTTCCAGCCTCTATTTTAGAAACGAGAGACGAAATTCTGAGAACTATTTCTTGGAACAGAAACCTTAAATAGGTCCAAAGTCAATGCAATTTATAATTTAATTTTGTTTTGTAAACATCATTCTATAAAGAAAGTTTGTTGTTTTGTTAGCTTGATAGAACTTTTAAGAAAGACCTTCTGGGCACTCTCCTTAATATTAAGTAGGTATGAATTTCGAAAATTTTCACTAGTTATCTAAGGCCGTTTTCGAATTCACATATGCACTTGCACTAAAATCTATTTTCCGCACTAAATATTCTCCGAAAAACTCCGAATAGTGCGTATAGGGCGTTCGAAATCGTAACTAGATTGCCTGCACTAACACTTTTTTATAAGTCAAAATCGTTGTGTATACTCGCGAGTACACGAAAGTGGATTTTCTGGATATTGTGATCGCTGTTAAAAAAATGCAATAGTTACATTTAATTTTTACACATTTTTAGAAAACAGCTAAAAAAACACACAACCAATCTCTCGAGGTGAATGACAGTTTCCGAATTAAATTTAGCGTAGTTCAATTCGAACAACCTATTTAGGGCGGAAAAAAGTGCCAAGCAAGTGCGGTCGGAAGTGTTTAAGTTGCGTGTACCTACACTTGCAAACAATATTGCGCAAATATTGCTGGAAATAGTTGCAGTTGTGTCTCCACTTAAATAAAAGTTGCGCAAGATTGTTTGCTGCAAACTCTTTTCAAATCTAGTGCAACATTACTTGCCGCAAGTTCTTGCAGCTATGTATACACACGTAAAGTTGTGCAGCAATCTTTCGAAGTTTCATTTAGTCATTTCATTTTAAAAATGTCTTGCCAACAAATAAGGTGTGCTGCTGCTATAGTTACCTATGGCTACTTTATTAAAGAAAAAAATTAAAAGTAAATCACGCAAGTGAAAAGAATGGGTCAGAAACTGGATCAGCCGCCGGATAGATTTAAGATTCCACCAACTTTTATTCAAAGAGATGAAAAGTGAAGATCCTAATTCGCTAAAAAATTGTATGAGGATCCCAAGAGAATTTCGAATATTTATTAATTTGTGCATCACCTTTAATCGCGAAAAAGAACACGAAAATGAGAGCAGCTATTTCAGCAAGTGAAAGACTACTATTGAGTCTCAGGTTTCTTGCTACAAATACATAATAATAAAAGTAGATTTTTTAAGAAATCTTAATTGTTTTATTTTAAAAATATAAAATTGAAAATATAAAATCATAGATGATTCGTATCACTCGTTGAGCTATATGTTTTTCGAATCCCTCCAAACACAATTGCTCCAATACTTTTTACCTTCCATGTTGCGCAAGATTGAAATAATTTTCAACTTGATTCAAAGTCTGCAATACTATTGCGCAAGCAAGAACTTTCTTGTCCACACTCGCAAAAAATTCTCCCGCAAAAACTTTCCGCAATGTCGCAAGAGTCTTGCGCAAACATCTTGCAGGTGCGTGTACACTTGCAAATTCACTTGCCGAAATCAACTTGCGCAATATTATTTGCAAGTGTACACGCACCCTTTAGGGAGAAGTGCAAGTGCATGTGAATTCGAAAACGGCCTATAAGTACTTATATGCAAAATATGAGTACCGTTTAACGAGCGGTAACTAGTAGATTAAGAAATCGCCAAACGTCGCACGCTAATGCTTTCCACACTAGTTTATAGTCATACATATATACATTGTACTGAAATTGGAGTACGAAATGAAAATCCTTGAAATTTCAAGCCCCAAAAACCCTTGTCTTCCCCCGGAAAAAAGCTTTAGGGGATCTCTTAAAAGCGAAAAATCAGTAAATTTCTGCTAATTTCGTTTATTTACCGACCCACAAACGAAATTTCCGACCGTTTAATATTTAGCACGCGCAAATCAAGTCCCGGGGATGTGTATAAGTAAATAATTTTTCCTTTAAGAAATCAAAACGTAGGAAAACATGTTTTAAAGGGACGCCCGCTAAAATATTCGAGCTCGGCGAACGTGAGTCGCGTACGTGATAATAATTCATGTCGAGCCACCTTGTGTGCTGCTCCATTTCTCATTTCTCAGGGCAAGAAATAATCATCCAGCAATGATCTCCATACGAGAATTATCTCGGGAAAGAAGGAGCATCATCATCATCAGATGCCGGATGCTGGGATGCTGGGGCTGGCTATGGGCCCCTGTGCCACTGGATTTAGCGCGGAGCGCCTTCGAATGCCGTCGCCGTCGCGCGCGGAGCTCCAGCAGGGGCCCCGCGAGGTAACCGCTGCTGCAGCTCCACCGACGGCGACAGCAACAGAAAGGGAAATGATGGAAGCCGCCATCCACCGTCGAGGAGCGTAATCGCGCCCGTGAAAAACGAAAGTGGAAATTCATTCAGGAGCAAGTACACGGTGTACAACATGAAAATAAATTTCATAAAAATGCAAACAAGGACATGTACTGAGCGGGAGGCCGCGGGTGGGGGGATGCTGCCCGGCTGGAGCATGGTCCATGGTGTCGACGTCGCTAGAAACGCGGCATATGCACGCTTCTGCACGTGTACGACACGCCGCAGGACTTGCCCTTTCGCCACTAGAAAGTTGGGCCCCCCCGCTGCTCCCCGGTGGCTGTTGTTGAGCCCCTGCCAGCGCAGCGTCCGGGCTCCAAGAAAGGATTACTCAAGCGCGAGGTGGGTGGAGAAAAGCTGTGTGCTGTCGGCGGCTTACGGAGTTAGCTTACGCCTTCTTAAGAAAAAAAGGCCCTAAGATATTTATGCAGATCTTCTCGCAGAGATGCTGTCGCTGCCCTTCACCAGAGAACAGGCTCCAGCGTTTTTCTCAATATTTCGTATTGAGTGTCTGGCTCTCAGTGATTTGCATTTTAAATTCGGTTTAAGTACCTACTTTCAGGGCTCGTCTAATTATGCAGCGAGTCTGGCCGGCTTTGCCTAAACATTTTTAATGAGTGGTAGGTATACTCACATTTTTGTAAAATGTCTCATTGCCGATCCTAAATGAATCGCGACTAATTGGTCATAATCCCTTTTGATGATACATACAATGCATATGTAGGTATGCACGTAGGTTGACTTTTACAAGATGATTTTTATTACTCTTATTAAAAGAAATTATAACTCCACAGACAGGTATGTCTAACCTTGTTAGGAATGTTTGATCAAATAACTTTGGATTCTCATTATAATGTTGAGACATGTCAGTGCTTAACATTAACATGCTCAAACTTAAATACCTAATACTTATTGCATTAAAATAAGTAAGGTCAATGCAAAGAATCGGTCATCGAAGCATTAAATGTCGATACTTATGCCTAATCTCCATAAAAAACCAGACCAAACCAAAACCAAAAAACCAACTGCTGACAAATCAAGCCTGTACACATATTAGCGATGTAGTGGTGAAATGTCAGTCAGCCGTTGCTTCACTTACCGGTCCAATAAAAGGGCATTTTGTAATAAAAATATAATTATTATGACACAGATATTTGGCACTCTTTACCGGCAAACCACAACAACCGATTTAACATCAATTTATTTTTGACTTTGTAACTTCTCGAGTCCTAATCTGTACTAAATGCGCTGAATTGCATGTGGCAACGCCAAATGGTTTTAAAATGGTTTAACTCACATAGAGGAAAAAGCTCTTGACCAAAATGAGCGAGATAGGTGATGAAATTGCAATGCGAATGACAGAGCTGCTGATATTTTTGGTTTGGTTAGTTGGTCTGGTTTTGTATGGAGATTAGGAATTACTCGATACCTACTTTAAATCATTATACTTTCAAAACAACAAACAAACGTATTCCATTTTCTCACAAATTAAGTATTTAAAATACAATGTTAGGTGTATATGTAAATTGGGTATATGTATGTACATATGTATATACCTACTTTAATTTACATAGGTACATAATTACTTATTTTTTCCTGGTAAATCGTAACGTTTTTATATTTTTTGAAAATTATATCACAGATATGTATGTATCAATAATTATTATAGTTTTCAAAACATACAATTTCCCCACGAAAAGTTTCAAGCAATACATACCTACTTATCTTTCTAGTTTTACATATACTTGTACTATGTACATATACCTATGCTGCGTATCTATATATACGTATATAAATATAAATAATAAATAAATATATCTAATTAATTTTTCCAATGTATGTAAATTGAATTAATTATTCTGTACTCTGCATTCCGCAAAATTAAAACTCGGGTTGTTTAATTCAACCTTCCAATCTTGCTTTAGTTGATCCAAAGGCAGACTTTCAAATCATAATAGGATAAGAATGTCAAAAGATACTCCTACATTGCTAATAATTTTAATCGAAAATAAGTGCTACAATGCTAATACTAAATATTTCCTGTTTTTGAATACAATAGAAGAAATAGAAAGGACAACCACCTGATAATATGGAGCACACTGCCTCCAAAATCGGAGATAAACGAATAAAACCACTCGTCTAATCCCTGAACGTTAATTGAAGAAGTAGAAAGACCTCTTTAAGATTTGCAGGTGAAATTAGCATATCTCTTCTAATTTAGAAGCGATTACACCCCCACTGTGCGCTGTCAATGCGCAAACCACGATCGGCAATGAATGCGCTCTAAAAATGGGAAAGCCCATTAACAGGATAATCCCCGATATCGCTGTGACGATCGGCGGCTGGTCGGCTTCATTTCTAATTACATCTAATTGTGGAAAAGTTCTTCGGCATCCTCCAAGCTGGCAGCGAGGCTGGGTTTTTGTGCGCGATCACCTTCCAGGTGGTACGGGGCCACCCATGATCTTGATTTACCACCAGCCCAGTTACCTAATTAAAATTCGAGGCACAAATTGAAAATTTTTCGTTCACTCCTCGAAATTGCGACAGCGAATCAAGACTTGGGACCGCAGTGGTCGCCGCTGAATTCGCCACAAATAGGGAATTGCGGCTAGAAATGCGCGAGCCGACTTTGGCTAATCCCGTGTCCGATCAACGGCGGCGATGCGGTCAGCGGCGATCGGGCGGGACAAGAACATATCGCACATTGCCATGCGTAATACATTGAGTCATGCCTCAAATGACTTCGATTGGCGTGCGCGTGTTTTATGCGCACATCGAAGATCCCGCGATCGCCGATGGTGGAAAAACGAGCCAACAGGCCTCATTTCTTTTAATTGGGTTTTTGCCTCTCGCCCGTCTAGCGCATTGTATTGATCCGCCAATATACAGGATAGTCCCGCGGAAAAGCGAAAAAATCCAACGATGCTAATTGGATTGGAAAAGACGGCTCTGATTGTCTTACCGATTTCGTCATCTTTATTGTCAAACTTGGCACGTGATAGGAATCGTTAAGACCTATAACGATACCGGCCGCGATCACTAGACTCGATATAAACACCGAGCCGCCAAGTGATTTTATTTATTTATGAAAACCGGCGAGGAGTGCAGGAGTGCGGACACTCGCTGCTCGCAATTGCAATTGTCTTATGCTTTGGCTGCCATCGATCTCGCTGCTTGAATCGCGATCGTTAAGGACGGCAGCAATTTCATTTTTATATTGTTACACATATTTTTGTGCCGGCATGTGTGGTTATGATCCCCGAGGCTATCGTCACCAATATATGACGCGATCACGTGCGTATATGTGCCATCGGACAGCGCGGCAAAGATCGGTACAACGCACCAATTGCCTTTAAACCGCCAGAGATCAATCAGAGAAACGATGATCGCGGATCGGGGATCGGCGGCGGCGGCGGTGATCTCGACCGCGGTACTGCTACTTTAACTAAAACGATCGATTGATATTTATGATTATTGATTCATTTTTCGAGATAACAAGGCAAACGGGTTTTAACGAGTGAACATTACCAAATTGGTTAATCTCAGGATGCCCTTTAGGACGTGCGATCGCTGGCGTTCCGTTGAATTGATGGTCGAAAAATATTTGCGGTAGCAAATAAATAACACGATCAACAGCCAGCGATCGATCCATTGGTAGCGGCAATCTGCCGCTATCACGGAGGTCCTTGTCATCAAATCACTTATCCCCGACTGCAATTTCTTGGGGTCCAGTGATGTTTTATGGATGAGTCTGACAATCGGTGGACACTCTCACCGTATGTGAAGGCATTTCGGACGGCTGCTGAATCTGTGTGTGTCCGCAAATTAGCTGCAGGACCAAATGGCCTCTTGAAATGTTTTTGATTTCTTTCTTAGCTGATTCAGCCGCTTTTTTTCGCAAAAGCTACGGTATGCCTGTAAAACCGGCAATTGTCCGGTTTCATGTGAAAATTTTTGGCGACTTTGATCAGTACGGGAGTTTTACAATGTCCCAAAACTCAATGAACTTCGCCGCCGCAGTAAACGTCTGCAGTTTGGCACACATGGCCCCTCCTGGCCCTGAATTTTGAAGAAAGGAAGATATAATTTTGGTCTTACGCTTTTTGTAAGTGTAAAATTAAACCTTGAAAAAAATATTAATGAACCCCTAAAAACGCTCAGACGTTTTTCATTCAATTTCCGCTCAAAGTTAAAATCATTCAAAATTCAAACTGGGTTTTTCTTGATATACATATGTATATGTACCTACCTATGTATATGCATGTAGGTACATACATTTTTTACTATCGACAAATTAGTGGGATTCTTAAATTTTATTTACAGTATTGCAGAAAAGTTTAAGACCACTTGCAATTTCAGACATTCGATGAACTTCGCGCCCCTATAACTTAGTTTGTTCAAATTCAAATCGTACCAAAATTTGCATATTAAAACTCTGATACGTTGTTAACAAAACAATATATTTCATTTCAATGGAAGTAATAAAATTTCAAAGTTACAGGCTAAAGTTTCGATTAAATGCTGCAGAAAAGTTTAAGACCAAATTCCACAATCAACGAAAAACAAAATTGTTTGAATGACTATGCTTTGAAAAAGTATCCTTTGGCCTTAATGCAACCTTTTATGGAGTTCACCCAATTTTCTGCCATAATTTGGGGCATATTTTTCTATTCCTGGCTTAAGCATGACTTTAAGTCGTTTAGATTACGTGGTTCACGTTTAGACAATCGGTCTTCTAGAGTCTTCCAGCAATTATATTTAAATCAGGACTGCTTGGAGGCCATATTATGTTCTGCAAGCTATATTTTGATAAAATTGGCTGTGTGAGGCCTCGTGTTGTCTTGTTGAAAAATAGTACCACGAAGAGGCATTTCTTCTTCAATATATGGTAGGAGAAATTCATTCAATAATTGGACATATTTTTCTTTAATTACAATGCCTTCGATGATACACAGTGGTGAATATCCATACCAAGACATAGCTGCCCAAACTGTGTGCACACATTCAAGCAGGTATTTCTCGTTAGGTAATCTACGTACCATTAATAAGTAAAAGAAATGCCGAAATTCGGAAGTGACCAGGAAAATGCCAATTGGAATTTTTTTATCTTAATTTTTATTTTTTTACTATCCGCCTGTCACAGTATTGTGTCTTTTTAAATGGGCCTGTTATATACTTACGCATATACCTAATAATAATTCAAAACTATGTTTATGTGTGCTTCAGAAAGTTTTAAAGATATTGTTTAAAATAATTATCCACAAAGGATTTTATAATTTTTGAAAATTTTAATATAATAAATGGTACAAAGCGCAAGTCATACAATCGAACTTTCCCAAATACAAAATTTTCCCCGCCACCCTTTTCTAGAGACTCTTGAGTGAAATAGGTAGGTACTCCTTTTATTCCATTCATATTATGAGTGTCGGTGTCACCTCTCAAGCACTATGTTTATGAAAATTACCGAATTACACCTAATAAGAGTCTGTAATTCGCAGAATTACTTGTAAATGAACGTGCAGCTCAACGAAATCACCTCGGTTACAAGCGAAACACATGTCGCGACCAGGTGATGATCCGCACCACCCAAAAACATCCGACTTTCGGAGGCACAAATTAAACGAAAAAAAAAACTGCGCAAAATTGAGTTTTCAATTAAAATTCAGTCGTATGCAAACAGCCCCAGACTGAACACGATACTTGAGAGATAAAAGCCGTAAGGGCAGCAACAGGGTGGCACGAGTGCATTAGAAGATTAAAAAAGGCGACCATCACTCGCCCGAGTGGCGGAACTAACCTCTTTCCAGCAACGACCCCCAACACCCCCGCGTTCGTCCAACTTGTACGAAGCGGTGCATATTTAGCTAAACGAGAAGGAATAAGTCACCCGGTCGGGCTCCTTCGACGGGCCCCTGCCCCGGCCAAACCTGATCTTCCCACTCTCCATATGGCGACTGTATAAAAACGACATGGGTATCGACGTGACACGCAAAGGGATAGTAAAATTAATAACCACTTACTGTAATAGTCAGACGCTTTATGGAGTTGTCCTGGCGAAGGTGCTTCGCTTTCGAAGGTGGCGGCGGCGGCGGCGGCGACGACTCCTCCGCGGCCACAGGACGCGCCACTGGCCCCTGGTAATTTCAGGGAAATCATTTTGTCCTTGTTTACATAATTTTCCCGTCTCAGTGATATAGCCTAAATTAGCGCGACTTGGCTGATATGATTTTCGTGCGTCATATATCAATATAATTGGACCAGTGGTAATTAGTGGGCGAACGTCCGCTGCCCAGACTCGAAATTATTAAAATTCGGCAACCCCAAGGGACACAGCGCCTCTTGTCACTCTTCGTGATTTGACTATATTAGACCCATATTATAGGGCTAATCAGAAAGTTTGGAGAAATTATACTCCTGGCGCTGAAACCTCGAAACCTCTTTGACCTATACCTGGCCCTACATTTAAGTAGCAGGCTTCTGGAATAGTGCCTTCTTCATTGCCTACCTATAACCGTCTAATGACATAAGGATATTTTTTTAAACCTTTTTAGCCTATTAGGAATTCTTTATTACCAGAGGATTTAAATTTTTGCCACATTTGAGCATGGTTTCGGAAAGGCGATAAATAAGGTTTTCGAACAATGTCGGCCAAACCGCAATTGTCAATATTTTAATCGTAATGTCCTTGTAATATGTATGTTATAGTTAATTTGGATTCTATCAAATACCTAGTTATGTTTGAAAAAAATATTTTGTTTGTTTGTTACCTAATTGGTATGTTTCGATTAAAAAAACACCTAGATTCGTTTTCATAATTTTATATTTTGCTTAAATACAATTAAAACAAAACAAAATAAAGGTTATCGAAATAAATACAATTTTGATAATATTTTTTTAAGTTTTGACTAATATTAGTTTAATAATTGATACCTAAAGATAGTAGATTTACGAGTAGAAAAGAAATTTAGTTACCATTCTTTATTGTATGTAGATATACAGTCCCTGTTCATTGAATTAGGACCACTCACAATTTTTATCATTCCTGAGAAATTTCTCGTAGCTTAATAAAAATGCGGGCTTTTCCAAACAAAATCATTTTATCGTATTCTTAGTGGCGGCGTCAACATAATGGGAGCGCAATACCAACACCTTACACCCTTTACACCTTTTTCGGGGTGATTTTCGACCTGTCCTTTAAGGGCGTGTTTAGTGAGTTTGTGGTACTATATAAATCAGTGGCGGCTCGTCAGAGGAGGCAGGGGAGGCAGTGCCTCCTCTGTCAAGTTTTGCAGTTCTTAAATTGTAATTTAAAGAAAAAATCTAAAATATTCAATGCAAAAACTTACATATTTTGTGAGTAAAATATGTTCAAATGTCAAAGAAATAAGAATGAAAATTGATTTATATAGTCTGGCAATGTTTTGTCATTTTTGCAGCTATGGTAATGGTTTCCTTGCATTGTATGATGAAAATTGCATGTATAAAATCAACGTGAGGCGAGCCTCTTTGAAACCACTATATGCGAATAAAAGAGCTTCTGCAGCCGGAACTTTCGTTTTGCACTGAATCCAACAGAAAATTCCGAATGCTCAAGCTCTTTTTGTCGGCCAGTTGGACAAATCAGCTTTGAGTTCTGTGTGGGGGTGACACAGAGCTAGCGCGCACAGATAGCATGTGCAACACACTTGGGAGGCATATGCGGCGGCGAACTATAAATTCTTTGTGTGCGTGACAGAGGAGGCTACGCTTCGACTGCCTCCGAGAAGACTTTAAGCATAAAGCTGGGTAAAGCAATTGTAAGGCTGTGTGTGGCTTTTTATATGAGTAAACACACGGCCTGAGAATTCTGCGTGTGCGTGCCAAAGAGGCAAGCCTCCGATCGAAAGTTTTAAGATTGAGCTTATTTGTGCAAAAGCGAATCTGCATAAACTGGGAGTAGAAAGCAGAATCGCGCGAAATTTGAATTCTTATTATATTTTGTTTTTGGTTTTTTTTTAATAGGTATACACCTAATTCTGTTTTTACTCGGTTTTGATTTAACACGGTCTGCAAAAAAAATTTGATTCCGTTTTTACACGATTTTATTCGATTTAGCACGATTTAAATTTTAAATAAAAATATGTATCTACATAATATGTACATACTTTAAGAATTGTTGTTTTTATGAAATAAACTGTGCATGAATGCACATATAAATTTAATTTGGCTTTTATAAAAAGACTCTCTTAATAGTTTTTTGTATGAATCATTTTATTTTACGTATTTCTTACAGGGTTGAATTGGAGGATATGGAACTAGTCCCTTCCTTTTATATGTACCTATGTACCTACTTCATGTCTTTTTTTGCACGGTTTTTTTTACACGGTTTTTTCTGGAACGTATCTACCGTGTAAAAACAGAATTTGTATATCTACGTATGTAGTGTAGAGGAAACAATGGTATCAAAGTTGGTTGTCACTATTTGTGGCGAGCGTGGGACCACAAATTATATTATTGAATTTTCTGCCTCCTCTGTTTAGGAGACCACGGGCCGCCACTGATATAAATCGGCCTAAAAACTCAAAATTCATCATTATTCGGGATTGGTTTATTTGTTTGATTCTACGCCAAGGATCTTAAAACAAAATATTACAGAAGTGTGGGAAAATAGCCCCGAAATTAAACAAATAATAAAGCGATGTTATGAAAGCATGGCAGAACGAATAAATGCAGTTATTAGTGCTAAAGGTGGTCCTACTAAGTATTAAGCCATTTTTAAAGTATGTTGTTCATTAGTTAATAGTCAAAAAACAATTATCCAAGAACTAAACTTATTTTCTTACATTACCTACAACAAGAAAAGAACGAAGTTCAAGAAAATTCTGAGTGGTCCTAATTCGATGAACAGGGGCTGTAATTACCAGTTTATAAAGTCGTATTACCTATCTAATTTTGTCCAATTTTCTTTACTCAATTTTCCAAACAAATCTTTCCATCATACATATGCACATACTTCGAAAAAGAAGTGTGAACATTTAATAAGCATATTTTGAATTCTCTATACTCTAGCATAAACCTACAATATAGAAATGATATTCACAATCAAAATGCGTCCCTCTAAAGTTAGACATTTTCTAGATTATTAATCAATTAGAATCATCCATTATTCTAAAAGGAGAAACGGCGATTAGCCCGCCCAGACCCTCCCAATTGGTAGTTCATAACTATCGGGACCAGTACGCACCAGTCAATGTCAATTAGCCGACCACAAATTATCGCGAACGCGCACACTGGCGGCGGCGGGCGGCAGATGGAGCCGGCAAACTTGCAAATTGTCCGAATCATCCGCCCGCTTGACTCGCCTAATTGAATTCGCAGCGCGCATCAAACACGTTCACGACCGCCGGCAACGTGAACATGTCGTAGCTCCTGGCGGCGGCGAGGATGCTCCTGGAAGCTGTGTCCCGGCTGCGGGGCGAGCGTGCGACGCAACAAATTGCAACTCAATTAGCCGAAGTCCTGATGCATGGCATGCTGCAATGCAATTACCATAATTCGTCCGACACGTGTCAATAAGAAACTGTCTCCACTCCCCCGCACTCGCCCGTTTGTAAGAGGGTTTGAGAAGGGCTTGCGTGGGCGGGATTCGATCTAAGTAACTCAAATTCGTCAAAAAAAAAAAATATACTGCAAAAGACGAGACGCTGATGCGGCGGTGGTTGGCTGGTGTCAGTTTCACATGCATCCAGCGGGGGTGGAGGCGTCTCGACTTCATTTATTAAAAAGTTGCCAGGAAAGATATACTACTTTTTTTTTTTTTTACCACTGCCGCCAGGAATCAATTTCAATCAAATAATGAAAATCATTTTTCATCCTTTTCGTTCTTAAGTAAATGATCAGAAAATGCAAGCCCGCAAGCGGAGTCTCCAAAGACCGCAGCCACTTTTCGAACGCAGAGCATCGGCGACAACTTTGAGGGACGGGAATAAGAAGCTTAAAATGTCATGTACTTACCGATCGATGATGACAGGATCCGAGGGGGTTTCGTTTCGGTTTCCACAGCTCTTTTTATCACAACATCGGCTGTAAAGAAGAGCAAAAATTTCTGTTTAAACAAAACCTTTGGTGGTGAATTAAAATTCATTTTATAGAAGTCGGCAACTTTAGAAAAATGTTTACTTATTTATAACTATGTATGAATTTCCTCGTTTTTAAAGTCATGATACAGTTATAGGTAACTTGGGTTTTCAAAAATCTAAGCTCTTAAAGTAGGTATCTATATTTGTCTTATTATACCCTAGTTTATAACATAGATTTCGGCTCAAAACCATTCCGAATTAAACCCCTTCTTTTGTAGGTACTATTTAGCACCAAACCAAAATGATGGAATCATGATCTTGAATTCCAAAGATAATAACAATAATTCAAATCTGGGATCCTCAAAACTCCGTTGAATATTATTAACAGGGGAATTCCTTAAAGCTTTTTGACCTATGTGAAAGAGTTAGAGTTCCCCCCGGAATTCTTATGAAAATTGATTTTTCGGGTTCGCTTATTTGAAACCACTTCTTAATAAAAACTGGAGCCATCCCTCTAACCTTTCAAACAATAGTGTTTTTCCCACTATTCTGGTATTACCTAATTTATTTGCTCTGAAAACAGATCTTTTTTGAGTTTGCTTATGTTGTTTATACTTGAGTGAAAGATAACATGTATTTAAGAAATATGTTGAGAATTCAGTATAAAATTAAGATAACCTTGAAAGAGCAACCGTAGGTTTTATCGTCCACTATAATTTCTTCGCTAATAAAGAATTTGAAGAAATTCACTCAATCTACACGATAGTGGTTTACTAATTAATTAATGTTATGAACTGGCCCATTTGCTATTTTTTTTATAACAATTTGTGGGGGGATATTATTGGAAATTCAAAATGGATATATGTATGTATACTACATATTCTGAAAACCGCTTATTACAAATTTCAAATTCATATAGCTTTAAAATATAAAGTGTATGATTTACAGTATTTTATGCACCTCAGATATGCGAATGTCGCTAGTTATTTGGTATTACATTTAGCAAGTAAAACATAATAACCCAAATGCAACAAGATTCATGAAAATAGGTGCAGAAATTACTGCGGAATTCTTGTACAAACATACCTATGCTTATATGTATGTGTATACGTAACGTATACACTACATACATGTTACATGTAGGATAAATTAAGAACCTCCATTTTTTATGTCAATAAAAAAAAGAATGACGCCATTAAACCGCAAGACAACTTCTTTAAGATGGATTGAATTGTGCGGTTTATATCATATGCCCCCCACTACATTGAAAATACGCATTTCAAATAGCCATGGAAGCCGCATTTTCATGTAATATTTAAAAAGCTTACAAATTAACAAAATCATCGGCGGTCTTGCTGTCGGGCATGCGAGCATCCCAATCGGTTAACCCTTTCGCCGCTTTAAGATTTCACCCTTCTTCTCTCTGTCAATCCACCGGGAGGGGGTGTATGTAGCATTCGAATCGCCGCAGTCACCCACGCACACAGCGGTGGGCGGTAGTAGGTATGATGGTACCAGCCGCCCCCCGGACCCCCAACCCTTGGCGCTCTTTCCTCTGCCACCGCATTAAGGGGCAACTTTTAATGGCGACCATTACCTTCGCCAAGTATTTTCCACAGTCGGAGAAGTACTCCGTCTCCGATCTTAGCAGCGTGGTTGATTGCAAACAAATGCTAATTATCTTACGCTAAGCGTGCGCTCAAATCCACTTGATTCAATTTCAGCAATTGCCTCGACATTTCGCCTGTCGGTGTGTGTCTTTGGCAGGGTTTCTTGGATGCGGGCTCCCCGGGCTTTAGTCCCTTCGAATAGGACTGCCTCCCGGCATTGGAATCAGGGAAAGGAGGGGGGGATGGAGAGGAGCAGAGCAAGGCTCCTCCAGGTCTTTTGGAACGTTAAAGGGAATGGCAACCAGCAAGGCAAAAGTAAAGGCAAAGGCAACCCGCGACATTCCCGCCATCCCCCCGCCCGGCGATCACCGGACAAAAAGGTTCCCTTTTGTTATCTGTAAGTCAAGTCGAAAATGAAGCTTTGCTTTTGCCTTCGGTGTGTATTTCAGCATGATAGCGCGCTGATACATAGCGCTCCGAGGAGCGAAAGGACTACATAAAGGGGATAGTAAGACATATCTTACCATGCGTTCCCTGGCGCCCCCTGCCCGCCCGTCTCGCAGCGGCAATGGGGATCAATCATACCCGCACCGCCCTCTTTTAACAAAGGCAACGGGCACGACGGCGACAACAACAACGCGCGCCGGGTAAAAATATATCTCCAGGGAACTTACCCTCTTGAGAAATGGGAAAGCACTGGGGAATATTGACTTTTCCTTGCCAGAAGATATGTAAGGGCTGGTCCCGGAGTCGGAGGAGCCCGACCGAATACACGGGGCCCCCTTCTCCTCCTGCTGCGTGTAACCCAAAAGATTTGTGTTCCCGGCGGCATCAGTGTGATGGTGCGTTTATATTTTTGGATCCTTGCTCCCGGTACCCCGGGTACATATGCGATGAATATCCCAGAGAATGGTGCTCCGTCTCCGCTGGGTAAAATCGGGCCTTCTTTGCCTCCGGGACGCACATAGAAGCACCCGCACCCGCCGCCCGAAGGAATGTGGCCAACCCTCCCTCTCTAACCAACCCACCCCCGCCCTAACAACGTCGCTCTGACGACGTATGTGTGAAGGGATGCTGATACTATAATCGCAACAAAATTGGGAAAGATACAATTCTTAAAGCGGATATGTCAATGTTACAAGTGCGTGGCTCTTGCCCGGACCGACAGGATGCTGTACATATACCAAAATCGTCCTCGACCGGCTGAATAAGGGTGCCAACGCCAAGGGTATTCTCTGTCTGCGAGGCCACAGCAGGAGCACAACCGCTGCCATAGACGACAAAGACTATGACGGAGGGAAGCTATCGTGGAAAATGGCCGAAAACTTTGCCGCCAAGTTGTTAAGTAAAGAAATAAAAATAATTAAAAACAAACGCACCACGGTACAGATAATAGTATTGTTATAGCAAAAGGTTAAAAAGTTTTTAAAAGATAGTAACTTAACACAAACATGAATCCTAACACTTTGGTGGCACTTAAAATAAATCATCAAAAATAATCGCAACCTAAATAATCCTTGACACCATTTCGTTATCTCTGAATAAAATCCTTAAGTCTCATTGATTAAAATATTTTTGGTAAATGTATAACAGAACCATATTTCGTTGGAATGAAATAATAGATCAACATGTTTTTTTTTACAAATCGTATATTTTTAGCATTTTTGGAAATTACAAACAAAAAAATCCTATAATACATTTTAAAAAAATCATTGAAAAATAATAATTTATTATAGAAGTTTTTAGCTTGATCCATTGTATGAAATAGGTACTCATTTTATGGAAACATTTCGAATTCACTTATTATTTTGATATGTTTAAATTTGATAATAACATATGTATTTAAAAACTCCATCACGTATACATACAATCACAATGTTGCAAAAATTATTTTATGTAAATTGCGACTTTCCAGCTTTCGGGAATTTTTAACCCTTTTGCTGAATTAATATGCTAAATAAAAATGGAATTTGTATTTCAAATAAGTATATTTATTATAAGAGCCTCAAAATCACGATAAATTAATCACTTCAAGGCAGATGTATAAAAAGTGAAGAAACTATTTTTAGAAATGATAGTTCTATTATGCCTATGTACATTTTTTTGTTTTATCCCAGAAAAAATGTAATAAGATTTTGTGCAAACATGTTTTAAACGTTCTCGTTATAGAAATTGTAACATTTATATGTTGGTAAATTGCACAGTTGCCTATCATTTTTTTGTTTTTTTTAAAGTGCGATTTTATCTCCAGAAATATAAAATATCAATCCTCCACACTTTTTCAGTCCTATAGACTAACCTAAAGAAACTAACTTAAAACGATTTTTTTCTTACCTGCACATAACTTCATGCGTCAAGAGCACCCTGCACATCTCTGGGTTCTTATCCTGTCCTTCGTATACAATAGCCTGAAACAAAAACAGAAACATTATTAGAAAAACAAAGGTGGTGACAATTTTTTTTTCTACTGACTAGAATGAAAGTGAATGTGTCCACAGTACGGCTGACAATCTGTCATTCAAAGGGCCTGGATACGGCCAGCGGGGTAATGGCTATATTAACGTGATACTTGAATTTATCGGAGTTTGTTTGCTGATCCTATCTGGACATACAAACGTGAACAGCAAGCCGATGACCATATGAGCATATATGTCGAAAGTCGCATACTCTCTTGTTTTGAGTTTGTACAACTCTAGTTCGTGTTCCTTTTTGCGCTGTAATTGTCGTATATTTATAATTCTGTAATTCTGGGGCGAATAAATAAACTCAATTGTGGTGCTGAGGGCACAAATGACAGTATTGAATGGAAATTTCGATGCAATTTCAAGGGTACTATTACAAGAAGTCTTTTTGCGGGAGTAAAAGAAATACATACTCTTTTTTTGTTATTCTTCAGCTTATAGAGTATAAATATTTAAGTCTATATGCGAAAATATTTAGGGTTTATCCTGTCCCTTCTCCCACCTCTTTATCGATTTTCTTATTGTCAAGTGAAATTTTTCTGGCAGATCGTTTTTATTAACCTTTATGCGGTTTCGAATATATGTCCGAGTATCTTTTGAGTGGCATTTGCGATAATATTTTGTTCCTTTTCAGAAATGATTTTAGTTTTCGCACTGTGATATATTTTAATAAAATGGCTAATATTTGTCATATGTATAATTGAAATATGTACAAAATTACTATGATCTGTGTATTATAAAATAGAAAAAAAAAACTATATGTGAACAAATTTTTCCTGTAATTGTTCTAACCCTAAAGCTAAATTTGAAACGAAAATGAAAAATGTTTTTTCATCACATAACACTTTCGAGAAAATAGTGTTAACGTCTAAAAATCTCCTTACATTGAAAAAGCATAAAGAAATTATTAGAAAAAGCATAAAGAAATCAGATTCTATTTCTAGAATTTCAAATTAGATATCTATTCGATTTCTAGCTACATATAACATAAAAATACCAAAATCTTAAAAACGTTTACAAAAAAAATCATTAATTTAACCATTTTCATATAAGTATAAGTATTAGAGAATTTATTTAGTAGAGTCTGTCCGAATTGTGACTAAAATGTATTCACCGTTGAATAGTTTATCCAATCGCACAAATCAACTACTGTATTTTAAATAGAAATGCAATACATATATGCTTCTTGTCAAATCACATAATGTTAAATAATTAAATTTTTGTCTATGGTCGTGGAAATATTAAATTTTATCCAATTGCAAAAGAAACACCAATAATAATTTTTCGCTTTAATCGCGTGATTGACGAATTACTAATCATTCACGAATAAAGTTATTTACCAAGAAATTATTCGAATAAAATTCATATTCGCGGTTATATTCAATATCTTTTAAAAAAGAAAGAAGAAAAGATCAGAAATGGTCACATGTCTGAGAGGAAAATATCCTTGACTGATGTTATTATAATTACCAGCAATGACTTTTTTATTTTGCATTATTTATTTAAAATTCCGCCTTCACATTCAACTAAAGGACATATCTTTTTATAAAAATCCTAAGAATGTATACCTACATTTTTGTGATTTGCGTTTACGACAGTCTGAATGCTGGGGCCATACCTAGTTCCAATGGATGTGTCTTACAATCAAAGGACAAAATAAGGTTAATACCACCGTCAGAAAAAGGAACACAACAAATCCATTATCTGGGGATAACCCATAAAACCGGGTGCTTTGTCTAATATCCGACGAACCTGCCCTCAGACCGGCCGGAGCCTGATACTGCTGATACCCAGTACACGTAATGACACAGTAAAGCGCTCTTAAGCCAAACATTAGCCTCCTCCAAAATCCAAACATAAATATGAAAGAATAATTCGTTGGACGGATGGCTGGCTCCTGGCTGTGCCCTGGCCGGGCCGAGGGATGCACCCCTGCCTCTGTCTAAAAATTAATTTGCGATTATCTGTTTGAATAAGGGCCTCGCATATGTGCACGCAATACGCCGCCAACTGGGTGGGTGACCCCGTCGAACATCTCAAAATTTTATCTCATCCGCGTCCTCGTTTTTGTTTTTTTTTCAGGATGGTCCAGGGGTGGCACGCAGCCACTGTAATTACGGATGAGTATTGAATTACAGACTTTTCACTTGTTGGTAGGGTGCTTGTGGTTATGGATTACCAGTGCGAAATGGTTTGTCCCATATGCTCAAATTGGCATTAAGCCTGTCTCTAGAACATACCGCTCCCAAAAAACTTCATTATTTATTACTTCTAATGTAAACAATCAGTTGCTTTTATATGCGTGTATCGAGCAGGCAAAAAATGTGAATCCAATGCGGTAATTTCAAATGCACAGCTCGGATTTACAGCCCGACATTAAATGCAAATGGCCACCTGTTTTCAGATTATGGTTTCGATTTAATAAAGAGACATGCATTACTCAATGTACGATATACATTTTTTGAATTATACATAGGTATATACCTAAGTAGGATTGTATTGAATTTCGGAAAAATAATTCAAAATGAACCATGCCGCAAATTTAAAAACGGTTTATTCCGAAATAATGTTTCTAATAAGAAGTTAGATCAAAATAAATATGAATATGAGAGACATTAATCGACATTTTTAGTATATACCTATAGGTAACAAATAATAATAACGGGGTTGGACAAATAATATAGAGATCCTGAAAACCGTGATGTTGCCGTGGGCAGAGGAGAATTTGCCTGTTATTTGGAGATTCCAACAGGACAATGATCCGAAGCACACGACAAAGTTAACGACAACATTCCTTCAGGATAATTCCGTCGGTGTCTTTGAATGGCCTTCCTCAAGTCCGGATCTCAATCCGATTGAGCACCTTTGGGCGGATGTTAAAAGAACAGTTTCTGGCCAAAACTTCAAAAATTTTGACGATCTTTTCAATGCTGTTAAAACAGCATGGGAAGATACCCCAGTGGAAAAATGCAGGCGGCTAATCGAATCGCTACGAAGCAGAGTGAAGAAGTAATACGCCAAAAAAGATTTCCAACAAAATATTAATTATATTTTTTATAAAAGATTCGAATAAATATATTATTTTTGTATTATATTATGCTGTTTCTAATTAAATGTCCAAGCAAATATTGATACATTAACGCATTTGTTAGTAATGCTTAGTAAGGTTTGATCGAATTAAAAAAATATGAGTGTGTAATTTAACTTTAGGGTATTATAAATATAACTTCAATAATTTTGTAAACAATTGACATTTAGTTTTACAAGACTGTTTCTAGTTAGTTGTCCATGAGTGTATCTATTTATATTCCCTATGGTAGTTTTGAATGAAATGCTTACCCGAAAACCGTGGCAATACTATTTTGCATGTTGCCCTCAATTTTGAGATAAATTTAGTTTCTTACGTTTTCTAAAGATGTCGATAGAAATGATATTGAATATAATTGATTTAAGGACCCAATCCTGACTTATCCTGCATTTGACCTTGAACAATTCGCTCAGAGTATAAGTACAAGATCTTGTACTCTTGTACATAATGGACTTTTCACTCTCTGTAATGTTAAAATAAAGGATTTTAAACAAAAAATTCTAGCCATTATTTAATCGTATTTGACGACCTTTTCTTCATTAAATTAAAGCCTTTGTAGGTAATCACTACTATCTATTTTACATAAACTTTTAAACAGAACTCACGTTGCTAAACTCTGTAATATGTGTATTTACCGACTCAAAAACTCCTAAAATCAACTTCCTCTCTGTTAGGCCACTTTGAACCCACCCCAATTAAAAATTTGTCAAAATCCCATAATTGCTAGTACAAAGGGCGGTCGTCTAGAGGGCGTCTCGAATTCAGGCACACTTCGGACAAGCAGCCCAAGTAGGCAGTGCATTTTGGGCCACATTAGCTTATCTCATGGTGTGCATCGGCTCAGATAGCCCGCCAGGAGGACTACTCATAATTGCCTCGACAACATCAGATGAAACTTGTCAAAAATCATATCCAGCCAGGAGCTGCAACAATAGCGCGGCATCTCGAAGGGAAGAAGGAGCGGTCGGACACCGGGCTTAAATGGGATTAGGTTTGGTGCTCATATGTCGAGGTCCCCCTGCCACATTTTATAGTCGTTGTCGTCCTCGACGTCCGTCGGAGCCCCAGCACTTGAGTGCTACAAAACACTCACAAAAGAACAATCGGCGATCGGATTATGTTTCACCGGGGTGCGACTCCTCGGAGGGGGCTCATCACTACTATGTAGATCTAAAGCGTTTTTGCTGCTAGAACCCGGCTAGATATAGCTAGCCATAGCCAGGCGAGATAAACTGCGCTTTTTTCGCTGCGGCCGCCGCTCTTCCCGGTCCATGGGTAATTTATGCATAATCAGACAACGCTGAATAACTTCTGATTATGATTGTTGCCATAATTAGACTACGGCACATAGACCATCCCCTCGGCGGACGACTTTTGCTCACCTCTCGGGCACCCCCAAAAGAAGGGGTTCAACCCGGTCCTCTGCCAGAGCCCGAGCCCTGCTGGTGGTGCGCCCAACCGGGGCTGGGTCACAGCCTTTTTCGACAACATTAGATGGGCGACCCGATAAAAGCGCGCGCTCTCATAATGATAGCCACGCTGTTGAAGGGTTGAAAACTGTTTCATCGATAAAACATTATTTATTATGCATTACACGAGCCGTGGCCTCTGCCGCCTCAGCCGGGGCCCCGTTCAGCTTGACCGCGCCGGCGGCTCCTATGGGCAATTCTGAGCCCCACAAAATGTTTATAAAAATTTTCTACGGTGCGGGGGGGCGCATTATGCATAACTGCAGCAATGGCAAATTGAGCGGCGCACTGTTAGCTAACGTCGTTCCAATGATTTTCGAGTGATAGTCGAATCCGCTGGGAGCGTTGTGAATAAATTTCGCCTTCCGATTTAGTCCGTTGCGGGCTTAACAATCGCGAAAAAAAACCATATTATAGTTACGGCAGCAAACTTACTCGCGGAATAAGTGGATAATTAAACTCTGGAGTTTTGCTGCTATATACGAATAGCCGATTAGATGAGGTATTGTCCTCCAAAATAGGCAGATGTTGCAGCTGTAAAACGACAGATTGCATCCTGCTAAAACTAGAATTTAACTATACTATATATATTGAAATGCAGCGAAGAAATTGCAGTTAATATTTACAATTTCATTAATACATAAGTCAGTCCCCAGACCAAAATAAAAGGAGACTTTAATTTGTGCGATGGCAATTTATTGAATCTTATTCCGGTCTAAAATCAAAGAATTCCATTTTAAGACCTTGATTCCCAAAAGCCATTGGAAAATGACAAATTACACATTTTGTGTAAAATACGTATACCTACCTACATATCTAATATTATATGGCGAAACAAATAAAACTAAACAAAATTTAGCTCTTTATAGGGGAGATGTAGGCAATCAGAGTCAGTTGGCAATGGTGATCACCTTAAAATAACAAGAACCGAACGCAACTCAATGTTACAAATGTAACAATACGTTAGCTACACGCCATTCCCGTGCACCGGCAGTCACTCACTCAGTTCGCGCGACGCGCTGGAGAACAACGAACGTGGAAAGATTTCTCGCCATTTTGATCTAATTTTACGAGTTGATAAAACCGAAGGTATGTTTTGAATTACTAAACTTTTATTTCTATACTTGTGATATGTAGTAATCGTGACGTGTTAAACTGATAATCAAAACTCAGATTAATAATATATTATAAACTTTCTCGTCAGGATTAGTTTTTTCTCATTTTCGCCTATGTAGGCAATTAGAGTCACAACAAATGTCGTGGCTCCAATTGCCTGCATGGGCATACATTGTGCAACCTTGATGTAGCAGTGTATTTTTTGTATGCGACATGTGTTGATCACCATTGTCCACATGCTGATTACCATTGCCAACCAATGTCGACAATGGTGATCAAAGCTATTTTTTTTTATTATTTATATTATGCCAAAATGTATGAACCAAAGTGATTAAAGTTGATTTCAATTAAAAGTTAAATAAGTAAAGTTTATTATAAGAACATAACAATAAATAATTGATTAATAGATTTTATTTTATTTCAATTCTTGCTTAAGTGATCCCCATTACCTACATCTCCCCTACTTCATAAGATTCTGAGGTTAACTTAAATGAATTTTCATAAATATGCATCTAATTGTGAGCTAATTTACAAGGTTAACGATTTTGAATCTGCCATGTAAATTTATTCCTACACATTTATGACGATACCCAAACATTTTGGATAAAATGCGAGCACTTTATATTAAATTCAACAAACTGGGCTCGAAGCGATAACCCTTGCTAGTTTTCATTAATCCAATAATGAGAAGAATTTGAACAATTAAATTGACTAATGTAATTAGCAATTTATGCTAAGTATTTTTAGTTACATATTATTACGGAGATGAGAATGAAAAAAATTAAAATACCTAAGTATCTTCTGCAGTCATTAAATACTTGAATTTCAAAGAATTAGTAATCTTTAATGCATTCGATTTCTCCGAAGATTGCTCAACAAGTTTTGAAGAAATTCTGGGAACGAGAAGAATGCCAAATGATAATTTATGTAAGTATTTTAGCGTCTAGGAGTCTGACAAGGAATTTGAAATCCTTCGTTAAGAAGAAAAATGGCGACCCTATAAAATGCCAATAGTTGATCTGTTTCAAAGGGAATAGGGCTTCAACTGTAAGTTTGAAATGCCTGCCCTCGCGACGGATCAATTTAATGGCTGCCATTCCTGTCTGCCTTCGAGAAGGTAAAGATCATCATTAACATCGGTATGGGGCCATACCACTGCAAATACCCACCCAGCGCCTATCAGGCACTTTAAATCGCCGAGATGCCCAACACCTGGTCGTTTGTGTTGTGCAATTAAAGTGCCACGGTGCACAGTGTAACTAGTTCTAATTGACCAATTAAACGCGACAAATTGAAAAACACGAGATCCGGTGACGACAGTAGCGTCGAACGAGGGATGAAGTAATTGGGGGGACGGGACGGGGGGCACGGAGGGAGAGGTGCTCGTGCAAATCAAAGCGACCCAGTTAAACTTTAACTCTTTACCTAGCCACCGGGCAAACTTCGTCTGTCGTCCAGTTAAACACTTTTGTCCTGCTCCTCTAGGGCTATGCGAGCTGCTCCTGTAGTAGGGAGCCTGGGGGCCGACTGGTCGGAAGGGGCAGGCAAGGTACAGTAGTCAGAAAAAAAAAAGAATAAAACGGGACATCCGCTAACAAACGCTTTCCGCTGAACTGTATTTTTCACTTCCCGTTTTTTGTGTCTCTTTTACCAGCACACACACCGACCGATGTGCTCTCCAACCTCTCTGACAAATGAATGAGTAAATAAATCAAAAGTCCGCTTTTCCGGATGAGATAATCCTCGCGAGTTATTTATACAATTTTTTGCGCTTCTTGTTTTCTGCGAACGTTTTTTTTAATTTTTTTATTTTTTTTTATTTTTTACTTTTTTTTTTCGTTCGCCATGAGAGCAGCACAGTAGCGCGGTATACTGGCGTTGCCCCGTCCTTCAGGTGCGCTCCGCCGGGGCCAAGTCCTGGATTGCCGGGTTGCACACGTACCCGTGGCCCCAATAAACGCATTCCGCCGTGTCGTCTACGTGCCCCGGCCAAAGATAGCGTGGACGGTGGTGGAATCGTTTAAGGTCGCACCAGATCGAGGTCTGCAACCGAAGGTACATTTTCTATCTGTCTGGGCTATCTTTGCCCTGTCCCGTGTCTGTCCTCTGGCCCAGCAGCATCCGTGTGCTGGACCAGGATCAGAGATGTTATAGGGTGGTATGGGCATCATCAGTTTTTGTTTGTTTTTTTCTTTATACGCCACATCTGCACATCCTGCAGAAAAGAGCGCCTCCAACTAAGCAGAACTTGGCCATACTACGGAGCAGCAGCATCCTGTTGCATCGTTTAACAATTACCGAAACAAATGGCAATTGCGGATGGAGCCTCCGCCAGAAAAAAAAAGTGGGCTCAGGAGCCCCGACAGCCTAGCCGCTGTTTATCTAGCTGGCGGGTCGGGTACCGAGTCCAGACCCAGGGCGGGTAGATACCCCTTTAGTAAAGGTTGGCTGACGGGATCGGCCGGCGATAAAATGATAAATCGCAGCTTTAGGTAAGCGCTGCCGTCCTTTTCGGCACCTCCCTCCTTTGCTGCATAGCAAATTGCTCCGGTGTCATGTCATCAATTCATTTTGAGGTCCCCCCCGGACTGATTGATGGTTACAGCCTATCTTTCGTCTCCGGGACAAACGCTAATGGAGTCCACTTTTGCGGGGCTATCTCCTACCTCACCCCCATTTCATCCATCCTCCCTTCCACCGATCCCCTCTCCAGCCCCCTCTACCCATTTTGTCCAGGACATGTCCTGTGTCGCGACAGATCTCTGTTTCCCGCCAAACCGAACGAGAGCCTCCCCTTCCTCCCCTCCCCCCAGAAAATTTATGCGTCCACATCCCGATTCACATGGCGTTAAATATTTTTAAATAATTGCCCGGACATAGTGCCAGATAATTAAGCGATAAAATTAATTCACTTCGGCGTGCAGACATGCTGAATTTATTATCGCCGACATGGGCCAGGTTATCGGGATAATTTCTGCTGCAATTTAACGTGCGCACAGATCCATGCTTTTGTACACCGCGACCTCTACTCCAACGCATACATAAATATATATATATGTATATAAATATAAGTATATATATTTTTTTTACAAACAAAAAAAAAGAAAAAAAAATACACGTGACAAGTGTTTGTTTTTGGCGGTTAATGTTGTAAATTTAATTATTTATGCAGCCCATCATCGGGTAGGCATTTCAGTGGAACTGCGTGTGTTATCAATTCGCGTTAAGTGTTAATATGTGCAATGCCGGTGACACATTAATTCATTTGGTCGAACTTTTCCCTGCTGCGATGTGATGCGATGCGATACACTCTGTGCGGTCGCCCCAACTGTACACGTCCTAAATAGCTTCGATTCAGCTACAAAAAAAATATATAGGTATATAAATAAATAACTGTTGAATTGATACCCCGGCTAATTGGCTATAAATTTTTAAAACGATTAATATTTTTGATTTTTTATAAATTGGTTTTAAGCGCAGTTTTACCGGGGTATTTGGCGTTAATTTAGATACCGCTCTTATATTATAACTACTAAAGACATAGTGCACTATAGGGGACTAATTTTTCGTAATGATTTCGTAAACTGAGATAAAAACTATATCATTCGAAAATCAAGAAGAAAATAGATTGTAGAAAAAAATTGAAAGAAACATTGATTTTGAATCGTTTGATTTTAAAACAAGTAAATTGTTGCTAGATATGAATCCAACTAAGAATTTGTGGGTAAAATTTGATGCTGGGTTGAGAAAACATCAAATTTCTAGGAAGAAGCAGCTCCAATCTATTCTAAACGAAGAGATAGGCCAAAAAAAGTTCTAATGTCTGATTATAGTTATAATACTCGTACAATAAAAAAAAATAGTTCTTTCGGTTCCAAATCGATTGCGAAAGGTACTGAAACAACTAAGTATTAAATTTTTTTTTATCAAATATATGATTGCTTGAATTTTGTGCATTCGTTTATTAGATTTGTTTTTTGTTAATTATAGTGGGGAAAGACATATTATTCTTATGCTGTAATTACTTTAAATAAGGTATTTTTTGATTATATATTTAGAAGATCCTGACATTCACTGACCGGTTACTATCAAGAGACATTTTGAAATTAATTGTTTTAAAACTAAACTAAAGAACTTCCAGGGATTTTGCATCTGGAGGACAAAAATTGTATATTCATTGGTGCAGGCAGAATTATCTGGCTAAGTATTTTATACCCTTACTGAGCAACATAACGCCATAAGTCCCATCACAAATTGATTGTCTCACATAATTAAATGTCGCCTTGTACAGCAGTACTAACAGGCGTAGTATAGACTGACGAGAACCACACGCCTCTATGGGGCTCTAGTAAACACAAATTGAGCATATGGCTGCCCACTTATCGCCGGAGCATTTCAAGGTCAATTAATTTTGGACAATTTCGTTAGTCCATTCCGAGTGTTGGCTCGCCTTCGTCACTTCTCCCCCAATTGAGTCGAGCTGGTGCCAAGACGAACGTCGACAATGGGTGCTATCGAAATGCCATTAAGGGCTCGAATCCGATCAGATCGGCATGCAGTGCAGCAGCACCCCTTTTCGCGCCATCGGCGAATTAATGAAGATATCAGTTGCCTTCTAATGAACTACCTCAATCTTGTTAGCGTCGCTCAGCTCTGAGGGTGCTGCGACAAATACTGCTTCCGAAAAAGGCAGGGGTCCCACAGGGTTCCGAATTGGAACCATTGATGCAGCGTGCAGCGCATTATTATCTGATAAATCGGCTCTTTCCCTTATCGAAAAACTGTTTGCATTTGAGCTTTTAAGGAATTGTGAAAAATGACAATGAACCAAGGCCCCTCCCGGCTCAACCCGTCTTCAAAATTTATGGTCGTTTTTACACCTGACAACTGTCACGCAATTTGCGCGGTTGCAAATTAATATCACATTCGGGCCATGTGAAGTCTTCTTGTCTTTTACCTGAGCATTTTGCAATTTTTTAATTTTTATTTTTTTTTTGTTTTACAATAATCTGAGTCACGAACGGGTAGGCCTAGACATGCACTTTGTGCACTCTGACGGCACTCCTAACAAAAAGTATTTTTTTATTCCGCCCGGCAGGATTCGTGTAAAAGCCTTTTTCTCCAACTGCGTAATTACACAACCGCCGTTCCTTCTAAATGAACTAAATTAGTCCTCATGGAATAAAATTGCTGCTCTAGGCGAGAAAAAATACAATTCTGATTTGGACATTTATTCCGCGGCTTATCGCAGAGCTAATTAGTACAAAAGGCTGACATGGAGAGAATTAACGAATTTAATCAGGACATGTGGGTGGAGCTTGTATACGCAAAGTGTAGATACACTTCCTTGTTTGCTCGTGTTATTCAAATTTACAATTTTTGATTAACTTAATTAATGGATATTTTCTGTCGTTTCGATCAATTGCTTTTAGGTTTTTATACATTTTTGCAAATAAGTAATATATTTAAATTTCTCGCTTTACGAGATCTATCAGGGCAAAATGGGAATAAAATACCTACATATAAAATATTAATTATTTCAATATGAAAACATACCGCATGCATTCGAATTATTAAAATTCTCTAGTGAGTGGAAATCGCGACAGGATTGTTGAACTTAAATATCCAAATTATATATCTACACGTCATGTGTCCTTTATATGAAGTGAACATTGGAAACGAAAGGTTCGGGTCTAGAACTTTAAAGTAACAAATGTACCTACATATTTCAAAAGCAAGCCGATTGATTTTGATAATTTGTTTTTTAAATTAAAAATCATATTTTTCTGTAGGCAGTGACCCTTAAATATGTGTTAAAGTTATTTTAACTTTCTTAGGTTTACTGACTCAGTAATTTAATGCAGTTTAAAAGTGCTATTTGTATTTTTGTATAACAATAAATTAAATGTGATCTTTCCTTCGGTCTAGACCAGAACCTCCCCTAAATGTGATGTGATTACATATTTAGTAGGTATTATCTTTCTACAATAACGTTTTACTCAAATTTTAACATAAAATAAAAAAGCTTCTGTGGTATAAGAATGATCAATTTATTGTTGCATTAAAATGAATAATATATCTTTATATTATTATGATATTACATGAAACGCAAAGTGCAATGTGTTCTTATACCTACACACCTTAATAAAAATTGCATTTGATCTTCATTAGGAATTACTAGTCCGTCAAAGTTTAATATTGACTTAACTGGTCTTACAGCAATTTCTATTGCTTAATATCAAAACGTAAAAACAAATTAACAGCGTAGTGGCTTCCAAGAAATTGGACAAGTCTAAATACAAGCGTGGTTACAAGTTCCAAACGTCGAACAAAATTTAAAAGTATATAATTTAATATTTATAAATGTTCAACTTCAAAAAATAGAGGTAACCTACTCTAATATAATATTTCAAAACATAGATAATTTTAATTTGTAAATATTCTTTTTGAATTAGTTTAACTTTTTTCCCAAATGTATTAAATACATATAAAATAGATAATTTTCAGGATTTCGAAATTCCCAAATAATCAATAATCGGATCTACTTATTATTCGTGTTCCACAATTTCCATATTTGAAATCAATGAACCTGTGTAGGTACCATATCAAGTTCCGCCATCTGAGTTTTTGGCCTTTTATAGTATATTTGAAGTTATAGTCTCAAAAAACACCTAGCCCCCTCCTTTCCCAGTTACCTACTTACTAATTTTTATTTTTTTCTATGTTAGGCAATTTTTACATTACATTGCTCCACTCTATAGTTTTATGTCAGAAATCTCATGTTTGAAACGTCCTGGGTTTATCTAACCTACATAGTTCTATCGATAGTATATATTAATAAAAGACAAATTCTAATGTAAAGCAAGTTTTATTTGGGCACTGTAGTGTAGTATACAAAATTATAAAAAATAAATCTTAGAAAGGGATTCGTAACAAAAATAAATTTTTCTAATAATCAATTACTGAAATACGATCAGAAATTTCGCTCATACCACCGCAGGGCGGGAAGTTCAAATTGTTTAGATACTTTTTAAAGATCATACTTTGTAACTTACAATAATAAAAAACTCCAGCAAAATAGATAATGCAATTTGAAGTATGGGTTACAAAAAGGCAAACTCACCTGTTTTGTCACCGAGTCAATGAGTCTGACGAAAATGTCCTGCTCCTGGCGGGCACCTGTGGGTGAAACGATCACTGTGTGAGTGGGGGCGTCTTAAGATGGCGATCCTCGCAGACTTACCGTTCGCGTAGAGCAGCTGGAGCCTGTACTGGATGCCGTTGTTCGTCTTCTGGCCGTCCGGCTCCTGGTCCTTTTCGATGAACCCGATGAACGCGGTCCGCTCGATTTCGATTGGCTGGCCGGCGCGGTCGTATAAGGCGATTACGAAGTGAAAAAAGTTCGATTTCCGGAGGTTGCTCGGCGGCTGCTTCTCGAAATGTGCTCGGCCGATTCCAAGGCTGCAAAGATATTTCGTCTCTTTACTTGACGGGCTGCTGAAAGAATTCAGAGCGAGGCTCGTTAAGGAAATTTGTGACTTATTGGGTCCAGGTGCGGGCTTGAGGGAGGCGCCGCGCAATCGCTGCTGCGGCCCGCGCAGGAGGAGGAATGATTTTAAAAAGAAAAAGTACACGCCTCAGTAGCAAGCAGGGCGAATGCGCGCCAACATACGCAGCAGACGTTTAATAAAAGCAATTATGATTATCTGGTCGGCTTAATCGGGAATTTCATGGGGATCCCGTCGTTTTGACAGAATTGCGATTGATCTCAACTTAATGGAAACAACCAGGTGAATGACATGCAATAATGCACGAGTTCAGTCACAATATTTAGCTTAAATTTGCAAACAATCCCAATAATTGGCTTCAATTTACAAATTTGAAATCCAAATTATAAGTAATATAAAATATGTATCAAACAATTATTCTAAGAGAATTATTTCACGAAAATTGCGTAACTCGAAAGAAAACAAAACATAGTTAATAAATGCTCCTCTGACGTGGATGTTTCTTCAAACATTTATATTAACTAAATATTTGTTAGTATTCTCCATTTAATTATTTTACTACAATTTATGATACCTATACTTTAGTTCTGGTAAATCCTCATGTGATTGCAAACAAATTTTAATAAATGTTGCCTCATCATTCGCTCAGCCAAATACTTTCCAATACGAAGTCAAAGATATATGTACCTAAGTACCTTTAGTTATCTATAGTTATCGTAATTATCTAAAAATTTACCAAGATATAAATAATATAAATTAGACCCAAAAGATACCTACTCAATTTTTGTAAAACTCCCATATGCCAGTCAAAATCCCAGAACCAGTCCCATACCTACTACCAAGTAATTTCTCAATTACCTAATTATGAATTTAGTACTTTATATGTCTTTGTATCCTTATTAAATATTTTAGGACTATTTAATGAGACCAAAAATATATTCTTAAATATTTCCTCCTAAATTTTTTTATCTTCGCAATTCAGCCTACGTTATCTTTCGTATGTTCAGATCCATAGACAATTTGATTCTACATATTTTTAGGCAATTTTAAATTTGTCTTAAAGCTTATTCAAGATAAATTTTAAACCTAAGCAAAAACCCCTTTTATTCGGATAGACGAAAAAAAATACAGCCACTAAATAATAAATAATAAATTGACTCTTTTTCTGCATTAGTAGGTATAATAATTTTATTATCTAACTTTTTTTTTTTAAAGTTAATGCAATAATTTGCAAAGCTGCTTTAATATAAATAAATCGTGGGGGACAAATACTTAATGTATTTTTAGGCACAATCAAATGCACAGTGAATCACACTGTACCTACTTGGAAACATTTTCGTGAAAGTGCATTTTTTAAACTAGCTGTTATGACAATTCAAATTTTTTACTTCCAAAAGAGTTTATACTTATTTATGGTTCGTAAAAAACTATTAAAGGCGTTAAAAATGAATTAATAGGGTTCTGTAATTTGTACCTACATCAGCATTATTCTATCAATATTTATTTCAACCGTAAATGAAATTGTTTGGTGCTCTTCTAAACTATTTCCGATATTGTTGTTTCAACTTAATAAAACCGCCAAAAACCAATTCCCTTCCCCACAGGGACCAATTTTCTAACTCAGATTTTTTCCGTATCCTTAACAATTTGGATACGTTAATCGACAATCAGCCAGCACAAAGGTCCAACGCGCGGTTTTTGGCCCGTCAATTCAAACCAATAAACCGGGCGAGTACATTTAAATATTTGCGCCCATAAAGCAAAACGACCGAACCCGATCCGGGCATCGAAGGGAGCAGCATAGCAGAACCACCACCAATTCCTGCAAATGCCCGGGTCATGTTCCCGGCTGCAAAAAGTGCGCTGCAAAAAAGAACCACATTTCGGGGAAATTTAAGCGGCCGTAAATATTCGATCGGACGCCACAACGAAATCATCACAGCGTCATGGAACGTTACCGCGCTCCACCTGCATTTTAGGGGTCACCGTCGAATGGTGGTGTGGGGGTGGGGGAGGACGTCCCGGAAAAACGGACCACCCACAGCAACTATCCATAGGCAAAAACAAGCCCCTCTTCGGGGGGGGGGGGGGGGGGGGGGGGCCAGAGGAGTCCCGGCAGCCCCAGTGGCTCCTAGTGGCGCGGCAGGAGAGCCTCTGCTCTGGTTATATTCTGCATGTAATAACAATCGCCTTTTATCAAATTTAACAAGCACCAGAAAATGATGGCAAAAGCTGGACGCGGCTGCCGCGGCCACGACCGGAACAAAAAAAAAAAAGAACCCGTGGAGCAAATAATACAAATAGAGAGGGAGGCAGGAAAAGCGAGCGAATTTATCTCGGCGCTGAATCCCAATCCCAATATTCCAAAACCCACGATCCCATCCCCGTCCTCCGGGACGAGCAACAACCGCTGCGCTATATCCAATCGCGACGGCGGCCTGATCATCTCCACACTATCAATTTGTCGATTTGCGCGCTACACGAGGGGGGGGCCCCCCCAGCCAGCGGAGCACCAGCATAAGTGGCCCCCGGCCCGGGCTCCATAGTCCACGCGCGGAGCCCCCACCGCCGCAATCGTCGTGAATTCCGGGGGGAGTCATTCAGCGGACGGACGCACCCCCGGAATAACGTCCGAATCCTCCCCCCCGAATCGACCCAACTCTCCTCCTCCTCCTCCCCCACGAATTCGAAGCTAAAATTTTGCACTCTTGGGCTAGAAATTATTTCAAAATTTCTGACGATTGATTGGAGGCGATAATCGGAGCCGCCATGGGTTGGCGGAACCGCGGACTGTGTACCGGCCCCAATTCACCCAGCGAAGCACCTACTGGAAGGAGGGGGCTCCGGTGAGTTATTATGATTGCGGCCGGGTGTTCGATTTCTCTGAATTTGACCGAAATTTTCGCTGCATATGCTCTTTTGTGCGAAGCGCCTGAGAAAATTACGTTCCACAATGGTAGCGCACTGTGGATAGATATAGTTAGGTTTTCTAATCCCACCTTAAACTATCCTAAACCCTTAACCTATCGCAGGTATATCCAGCATCTCAGTAACCATCCCCGGAATGGCTTCCAGGGCCGGGCTCTGTCTGCGGCATTAATCACCTACTATTTATGTGAGTTCCACCTTAAGGTGCAAGTTTGCAGAGGATTCGATTGTGCAGACTGTCAGTGGGAATATCTGTGGCCAATAAATAGTCCCGGACGCCCGGACCGGTCGATAGCACTTTGTGGGTTACTTTGTCATCTCCCATTGTGTTTCGAGGTTGCAAATTTGCCTCTTAGCGCCCGCTGGCAGATGATGAAAAATTGGCCAAAGATATCGAAACTATGGAGGATCGGGCGAAAGCCCCATTTTTCTCCGCTTTTGGACTCCTCTGGGAGTCTATGGAATTCTTGGACCAGGTGGTGAGCAGTTGGTTGCAAGTGGAAATAGAGGAAGAAGTACTTTGCATAATTTGACACCTTACATTGCCAATAGTGCAGAAACTTCTACATAATTCAATTTAGAATGGACGAAGCATTCAACAGGATTTTGTTTGTTTGTAATACTTAAATAACCACCCTTTTCTATTTTTTATTATTCAGAGAATCCTTCAACTGAGTTAGAACAGAAACATCATAGAGTTTATTGCTAAACTAAACCACATTATCTTGCATAAACCTGTAATAGGGATATTTATCTAATTCTGTGCACAACCAGAATAGATTTACGACTTCCAGATAATATGTACGTTTAGAAAGGGAGTCTTCATGAAGAATCAATTACTCTTTAGGAATCGGTTTTTGGATCCCCAGTTACCCAGATATTGCATAGTGAATTTACGATTTAGGACAGTGCGCCTAAATCGTAAATAGAATGGACAACGATCAATACCTTGGTAATTTACAATCTGAAAGGGTATAAATTATCTAATTTAGGTCCTAGAGTTTTAAAATGAGAGCCATTTTCTATACGTGTGCATATAAACGTTAATTCCCGGCATTGCCAAGAAATCTTTTAGACCTCCCGACCTTATTAATGTATCTTAGCATACCTACCTACATTCTTTATGTTACTACGTTTTCAGATCGCCAAGAGCCTTTACTTACAAAATATTTTAATTTCCAGCTGATTCACATTCAAAGAAATTACGACAGACTCTAATTTAGCAGAAATGGGCGTTTTTCGCTAATAGGTTTAAGTGATAATATAAGTATCGCAACAATATCACTAAGCGGTCAGTGATAATGCAAATATCCTTTTATAATCACTGATTTTTCAGTGATAGTGCAAACAAACTCACCATCACTATTCAGTGATAATGCACACATCATTGCACTTTATGCATTATTTACTTACTGACTTACAGCCTGAGTAAAAATATATAATTTCTTTAGCCATGCCCACGCGCTCTATGTAAATACACCCAAACTATTTCCATTTTTCAAGCTTGCACGGTCTTTTTAACTACGCCTGCAATTAGCCTGAAATGTTACAAAGTATGCTCACACAGGCTCATAACAGGCTCAATTCAATTATTAATTTATGTTTTAGTGTAAAAATAAGTAAAAAAAAAACATGGAAAGGAATAAATAAATTATATTTTACAAAAATATAATTTCAGTATTAATTCTGCATATAGGTAGTACCTAACCGTTCTCTAGTTACATTCGCCTAGCCCTAGAGAAAAGCAGATAGAAAGAGTCTGCTTCTATTGCTTTGATAACATCCGAACTATAAATTTTTATTTTTATTTTAGTTAAACAGGCGTATTGCAGGCTATGATCTCATTTGTCTTCAAAAATGCTACGGTCCCGATTCGGGCGTATATCGGGCGCTGTTTCAGTTCCGGGCGTGTTGGGGGCTCGTTTTGAACCGATATATTTTTACTCAGGAGGTTAATTAAATTTTATTTTACCTTTTATGGGGAATTAAATTATGCACATTAACTTAATTCAATACCTAAATATGGATATGTACATATTGTATTTCAGGTGTAATATAAGAAACTATTTAATTAAAGAACTACCAGCTTTTCCGGTCTACATATAATTTGATTTAAATATAGTTTTCAACTATCCCAACTTACATTATGAAAAATGCGTAGATATGATATATGATATAAAAGAGATTTTCTTTTGTTGATTTATAGTCATATTTTTTAAAGATAACATTATTTTTCGAGGTCAAAAATTATTAAATGAGCATAATAATTTGATCTTAAGGTATAGACACGTAACATTACAAACCACACCCCATACAAGCCTATGATATGGTTACATAGGCATAGCATAGCTCAAGGTTGTTTTCCAAAACGTGTATAGACACTAAATAATAAATAACATAAAATTAGATGGGTTGGACACATATTTTCATGTTATTTTAGGTCAGGCCTGTCCTTCAGTTATAGTTTAATAACCGCATTTAAAGATTAGTTTTTGATCTTTGAAGTTTCACCATTATATTGCTCCTTATGAATATAGGATGTATAACACTTAATAAAATCAAGGAGACTGACTAATTAAAGAAAATTTGGTATGGAATTTGAACACATAAGTACTTACAAAATATTTAAAAAAACCATGAAAATTAGTTCTCGCGGAATCTCGAGTTTGTTGATTTTAGATATGGGCTGTAAAAATATCAATATGGTAGGTACCATCAAAATTTCTATACCTCAAAGCTTCATTCATATCAAATTCATGGAAGATGTACGGAAAATACAGAAATATTTCTTGAAAGAGAAAGACTCAACTAAACTAACTATTGTGGCGACAGGTTTAGTGAATTCTATTTTCAAAAATAATAATTTTTTCCTCTTTGATCAGTCTATATAGTAACTTAAGATAATTTTTTTCTTAAAAAGAAATCTATTTTATCATCTTCTAACTAATATTCTTACGAAACTTATTATAGGTACTTTATTAAAAAGAAATTATTAAATAAATTATAGAAATTTAAAAATAGTAGGTATACGAATTCGAAAATAAAAAGGCTCAATTTTCTTCCGTTTTCAGTAAAAAGATGCAAAAGGCCGTCATTTTACCATTTATACCTACAAAATCATTAAAACATAACTTGTTCTAAATACTAACATATGTAACTTAAATAAAAGCTTGAATTTTAAAATAAATGTTACCTATATAAAACTACAAATGGTTTCAAAAAATTTCGAAGTAATCCGATATTTTTTGTACTTTTTCACATACACTGATTATTTCATGCAATAGATGACCATTAAAGAATTCGATAAGCGCACACTCGTGAAAAACTCGTTTGCCAAGATGTTTAATAAAATGGAGTATTGAGATATAAATGGCATTTGGTAATCCGGGAATAGGACTTAGGCTTGCATTTAAGTGAAGCTTTTAACCTCTATTATAAACCTTTATTTATTAATGATCAAAAACCGTCAAAACAGGATTTTCAAAATCTGTGCCATTGCTACCTACAAGAGCAAATTTTAAGGAGGGAGGTCATTTTCATTTTTGTTTTTTTTTTTTTTTTGACACGTCATAAGGAAATTATGAAATAAAATGATATTGCAAATAAAGTAATGTTGGTGTTGTTTACCGGTGTTATTTCCAATTAAAACATAGTTTTACCAAACCAAAACATAGGTACTATTTTGTAATATTGATTCACTTTAACAAAAAATTCTATTATACATATTTATGAAAATTAATTAAAACGTTTTTCATTACAATATATAAAATTTGAAGGTATCAAAATTATTTTAATTCCTACTTTTACTGATTTAAGAGGTCGCGTACTGAAATTATGTTAAAAATCTATATAGGTTAAAAACCAATGATCTTAAAAAACTCTGTCAATGAGTCTTATGATCTAAGTCTGAATAAATATTCTAAACGTCTCAAATATTTACGTTTCACTTTTGAGTAGAAACCACATTAAAATAATATTAAAACATCCCTGTCTACGGAGACCCCTCTTCTAAGATGAAACAATAAAACCATTAAAAATTTTAATGTTCACGCATAAACGCGATTTTATTGCTGTGATCCCAACTTAGTGCCTCATCTTATCCAGGTGAAGGATACCCCCTCTCCCCTCCCCCACACTGTCTCCTCCCAGAAATAAGGTAAAAAAATTAACTTACAGCATGGCAGCATTCTCCTCGTCACAAAACTGTGAGCAGCCCTTCGAAATTGAAAGAATAACGAAAGATCGCGATAACCGAGACTATTGAATCACTAATTTCGACAACTTGGAAAATCTTCGTCAGCGACGAGATAGAAGGGCTGCGTTAGGAAGTAAAATAGAAAATAAATATAGGAAAAAAACCGTGTCCCCAATTAGGCGCTCCTCGTTATAACTGGATTACTTCGGGACACAAATTCGCGCACAACTTCAAAGTACCTAAGCAGCTTAGTGTAGCGATCTTGAGTTTTTCTTGGAGTTTCTTGAGTCTAATATCGCCCTAGGAAAAAATTCACCGATAAAAAAGGGCAATTCGAGGCACTGAACGGAGGGCACTGCATCTACGTCTACCTACAATTTTTATTAACTGAAAATTTTCTACAGAATTTGGCGGAACTAACTGAGACTGACGAACGACACGGAGCCCTTTTCTTAAGATGCTGGACCGAATCACAAATCAACGGCGTCGTACGAGGAGACTTTTAGTGGAAACATCGCACACAAGACTGAAAGATGGAAGCTTTTCGGTTTGTTGTCATCTTGGAAAAGCGGAATTTACGCAGAGCGCTTTTTGCCCCAAAGTCACCCCTCTGTGGTACACACTGGGGGTAGCCTCTAGCCGGGAGAGAAAAGCGTCTTGAGAGAAAAACGATCAAAAAGGGCAGCTAAAACGGGAGCCCTTTTAAGTTATATCGGCCGGGGAAGATTTTTGGGAAAACATCAACAGAACAAACTTGGACTACACGTCGTAAACATCTTCATGGGGCTAATGGAGGGACTCTTTTCGGGTATAAAGGTTCGCAGACAGGAATCTATTTTAAGTGGCTTTTTGTTTAAGAAGTTTATTATTTTTTTTTTTAGGTTTAACCTATACCTATATCCATTCACATTTTCAAGAATTTAGACAATAATTTAAAATGAAAAACGGTTTCTGCACTATTGGATATTCGGTATAGTCAGAAATTGTACAATATCCTAAAATCATGAATTCTACTCGCACTTAACCGATTTTATTTTTTTTTTAATTTCTTATAAAAGTATGATTATAAGATCCTGATTCGTACGAAAATTCCACTTATACTAGCACCACCCTCACCGTCTTTCAAAACTAGAGTTGGTATTAAAATCTCTTTATTAATTTCTTCAACTTTATAATTTTACAGCAAATAAAAAATCTCGTCTATGTATTTAGAAAATATTAAAAATATCTCTGAGGGTAGAGTTTCTTTTGGGAGGCACCAAAGGGTTGCTAGGGTTTTAGGGATGGAATTGAAAGGAGTATTGTGGTAAAAAACAATAACTATTATTTCGACTCACTTGGTCTGATCAGCGGGCTGCATCCAGGCTCTAGCCCCTAGCGGCTCCTCCTTGAGAGAAGTCATCGGACCTCTTGGCTGATTGAGGTCACTGCCAGCTGGGGGTAGGCCAAACATAAGACCGCTCGCCCCGCGGGGTCCGGTTGTTGGATAAAGCTTCCGGCCCCATTCAAGCTCAAGCGTTGGCCACGGTGAAGCCGAGCTAAAGCCCGGCACCGGCTCGTCGGAGCGCAGCTTGAAGCCGTTTAATTCGCTCACGGGCACTTGAAGAATCACTTCACCAAGATAAAATAAAAATAATAATAATTCACTTAAAAATAAAGTTTAAGTGCCTCGAAATTCGCAAATTTTTGGAGTTTTTTTTTATGCTTTTAAAAAGTTCTAGGCACGTAACACACGCACTTTTAGATTTATCTTATTTTTGGCGCCAAAAAACAGACCCTAAATGTTCGGTAGAAAGTCACAGTAAAAACAGAAAAAAAAGCGCGCGAAAATACAATTGGTTTGCAAAAAATAATTTTTTTTTAAATAACAACCGGAAGTGTCACTTTAACGGTAAACCGGTCTTATATCACTTATATCAGTGCCCCCCAATAATTTTGGTATCAAGAAGGTGTGAAGAAGCAGCAAATCGACTGGATATATTATGTGGGAAATTTTCGGGCACCGCACCACCAGTGTCAGTGTCTCTCTGGAGATCAGACCTCTCAGGCACACCGCGGAGAATTAAGAAATCGTCTCGAGCCCGTGTTCGTCCCGGGTGACTGTTAAACCCCAACTGAATCCCGCGGCGACACACGTTACGTTACAGCGGTCGTCGTCGCACCAGGTCAGGCATGAGCCTCTGTTGAGACCGTTCTGTGAGCCTCCCGAGGTGGTTGGTTATATGACACGCTCAGTCCCGTCGTCGCTATTGATGGTCGATGATGATGGTGCGCGCCCCGACGCTGCTGTTCCGTTATACGCTATAAAAATTGTCCCCCTCAGAAGCCAGCAGGAGCATAGCAGAGCCATACGACGGCGACGACGGGCACTGTGCCCGCGTGTAACACCCCTAAAGCGCACCGCTATACCAACATAATAACTGGGGCCCCCATAACGGCGTTGTAGGGAGTCCAACACGAATACAACGGGACTTATAAGCTCGCAGGCCCCGCCAAATACCACCAACAACAGTAATATCGCACAAACTGTGCCCGCTGCTAACTGTGTATTAGGGGGGTTGAACAGTCCCGTTATAGCTTGTCACCTTTCATCCCTTGTGGTGCCGGGTGAGTGCAGACCCGGTGTCCCATTCTATGCTTGTAAGAGAAACAGAGAGGCAAAATTCGCACCGGGAACTTGTCCCAGCTATAGCAAAACAACAACAACAACACCCATACAAACATACCCTCAATTCAACTCCCAAATGATGTGTCAAAAATGTTTTTTTTTATTTTTTTATGCTCTCTTGACACACGTCTTTGGGAACACAAACAGTTATATGTTGACGCTGTGGTGGGATTTGGGTCTGGCGTGGCACATAAGCACCGCCCTCCAGCTGGGAATCGGGTCTCGATTGGCCGGACCCCCTGCCAGTTTTATGCAAGCGTCTGGTTGGGTCTCTCGGCCATTTCCAGTTCCCGTTATAGAAAAAAAAATCAAAAACAACACGCACACATACAGAGATATAAGACCCAACAGAGTTTGGAGCAACTCCACTGAGTGGATGCCCACCTCATGGACGGGAATATCCCGGGAATTGTGTGCTTTTGGAACTGGAAATCTAGGCCCGATTTGCTTTTGTTCCATTTATTGTTTGTTTTTTTTTTTGTTGAAAGGGGGCACCTACAGCTACGTGTCTCGTGTGTCGGCAGTGCAGTGTGCTGCTTGAAAATGAATGAAATCTCTTCGGACAGCAGGCGAACGGTCGTCGTAATTTTCTTCAGATTTCTACCTGACTGACCGCGGTCCAATTAACTGTCCAAGCGAGGGATCGCCTCTTCGCCTAATGAGCTTTTTTTTCGACAAAAATCTCTTTTATTTACTTAGCGTATAGACGCTTTGGTGGACTTACTTTGCGCAAGAATTTTGCAAGGATCTAATTCGTTGCGAGAGTTTTATATACATATATGTATATATAGTCCCACAAACAACCATTGGCCTCTACGGTGCTGTTGTTAGGTGCACTAAGAAGCCACCTACGAACTTCACAGTACTTCGTTTATACCATCTGCCTTTTTTTAGGTGCCTGCTCTCAAGGAAGTCGACTTTCTTGGACGTGCGCCTTGGTCTCGGCGAAAACGGAGCGGTTTTCTCATTGGACGCTGGATTCGGGTATAGGTGCCTGAAAGTTGCCTCAGAGTTGTTTTACATAACGGAGTCGGTTCGGCTCCTGTAGGACATGGGATGATGTTATACATGGTCATTAGATAAAACGAATTTCTGCCCCATGTTCTTTCCATCTCTCTTAGTGCATTAAAGCCCTTAAATCCAATTTTCAAACTTTTAATTTTGAATTGTCGTTCATCAATTCGAGCTCTGGCAAAAGGTCTTTCTGGAATCAAAGTTTTTTGAGTAAGTTCACCTATGGTTTCTTTGGACCACTTTATATTGGATCTGTTTAATTATAACACTTTTAGTTTGCTTATTAAAGACAGATTCAAATCTCATTAATTCAGAGCCCCCCAAACAATTTTACGGAAACTTAGATCGAGTATATCCTAGAAAATAAATTTCTTCTTCTGCACCTACCTTCTGATATATGTACCTAGGTACAGTACATAAAAATCAGAAACTTTACTAAAGCATGACATTGCATTTTGGTCTTGTAGGTATCAATCATAGCACATTCTCACTAAATTGCACTTACGTACCATAAATATACAACATGAAACCAAAAAATGCACGTGACAAATATTGGATATTAGATGAAAAAAGTAGCACTGGGGAAGCATCTAACTTTTGAATATAACACCCTTGCGAAATTTTCTGCTTTTGGCTATACTATGATTTTTAATTGCAATTGTCATAATTTAATTATCTTTTAAACTCAAAATCTAAATCTATCAAGTGATCAACTTTCTACTATGTGAAATAATTTGATCTTTTTCGTTTATATTTAAACATGATTAAATTAGTGCAGTTTCCTTATTTATCCCCTACATATTATTATTAATTTTTCGGTAACGCGTGTGCTTGATTGAGCATTATTATTTCTACATTCATAATAACCAGATAAACTTGTTTGGCAAACATTAAATATAAAAAAGATAGTGTACTTATCATTTAGTTTTTCCCTAATTTCAAACACGTTTTTAAGCTAGGTTTATAAATTGTATTCAAAAATAGATTGTTAAATAATATGACTACCTATATACCGCGGGAGAATTATTTTGACTATCGTCAACATTTTTATAGCAATGGCCTTATAAATGGGCAAAGTTCGAAAAGAATAGTAACTGATATTGTCCACTAGACTAGGTAATCGAAGCCTCTTTTTTCAAACATGTTATAATGTTTCTTTAATTTTATTTCAAAATATTGAACCGATGTATGGCGACTAATAAGGTTATTCTTCTATGAAAAGATAACATGTAAGTTCTCTCTTACTTAAATTAAAAGTCATTATTGAATTAAGAATCTCAAAAAGGTTTGCGTGAAAAGAATTCTCGTTTACACAAATTAAAATGCGCTAAGAGCTCATTCTGCTGCCCTTTTGAGACCACAAAATAAAAATCTTGTCGAAAAGGCAAATGTGGCCCCATAACTCTTGCACGCCACTATGCCGACACACGGGCTAAGGACATCATCATTAGCTCGTTAGCTCATCAGCAGAAGAGGAGCAGCCGCCCGCCGCCGCCGCCCCGCTGCGAGCATGTGGAGCGATTAACACCGGCTCGATAGTATGCTAATGTCAATTTGATGTATGAAAGTACTTTCACGCCTTTTTGCCAGCAAATGGAACATCAGAGGCCATCAGGAGGGCTAAAGGGTGTGAACAAATGTTTAGATGATTACTTTGATATGCAAATGTCCGGCCGGTGAGTAGCTACACCTACTCGAGGGAGTACTTGCCCGGCATGCGGGGAGCCCCAAATGGAATTTTCGCCTAAGTGTCCGTTCAAATTTGAGCGCACCGCCAAAGACATGCCAACGTTTTGACACTTTTACCTAGTTTAGGGCGAATTTATGGGCCGAATTACCACTATCGGGCCATTAGACACAACCAAGGATTAAAAAGGGTTGGCGGGTTTGGCTCACTGCCTTAGAGCGCTGATTAGGGCCAGCACAGCTGACGAGACGGAGAGAACAATGCCGAGAAGGAGGTGGCATGATTTAACAAATTCAATTAATTAAGGAATGACCGCTTTATGGCCCAATATTTTATCTGGTATTTAATGTTTGGAGAAAAGAAGAAGGATTAACAGTCATTATAAACAAATAAATAGAGAATAGAAAAGAATATGTTATACTCATTATTATTCTTTTATATATGTATATGTACATATATCGACTGACTAAAATTCCTAAAAAAGTTGAATCATGTTAAAATAAAAATTTCATAAAAATATACCTACTATATTGCTTTTACTCACTCGAAAAGCCCCAAAAATTAGAGCAATAAGATTGAATTCACCATCTTGAAATTTCTTATTGTTATAGATTGAAGACTAATCGATACTGACTTGCCTTATTGACTATGGTATATAAATAAGATAGTTTATCTCTTTCATCAAATATCCCTACACTATCTATCCCAAAATTTTAACAAAATCGTATATAAGGAATTTAAAAGCTATGCCGAAACAGACAGAATAAATTTTGAAAGTGGTTAATTAGGACTTGTAAACATATAAAATACGTACATTTCCTATATAAAGTGAAGTTCGTGAGCACTACAAAAATCAAAGATAAAATTTAGCGAATTATTAAAATAATATTTTAATTATCAATTTATTTATTATTTTTTTTTAATTTTAAATTTGTTCTTCTGAACAATTCAGTTAAAACTATTTCTATATCCGATGCGATTAAAAACTTAATTAAGAATATACATATTTCGAAACAAAACCACTACAGAAAAGTTGCAAAGGCCTGCGCCTGCTTTTGACCATTAGCTGACACTTTGGGGTTAGACTGACCCCAGCCTCGTAATTCTTACTTTGGTATATCTTGTTTTTTTAACATATTTCAATTTCTTTTCCGTATCTCAATATTGGATATTACTTAAATTTCCTTTTTTTATCTACATATGCCAGTAGAGCGTTATAAAAGTATAAATAAAAAAAACCATTAGGTCAATAGGCCATGTGTAATGGATTTAAATTTAGCTACACTAGTAATGGTAATCAGGGGCGGATTAACCATTTTGCCGCCCGTAGGCCAACTTAAATTACCGCTCTAATTTTGCCTATTAAAATTTTATTATTTATTATTTATCTAATTAAACAAAATTACTCATTATTGGGGGGGGGGGGGCCGTTTGTGTAGGATTTTTTCCTACGCTGAGGGCTCCGAATTTTTCTCCGTGTATGGTTTTAAAATTTTTTATTTTAATTTTTGGTAACCAGTTTTATTTTAATCATCAGTTTCATTTTCAAATTCACTAAATATACAACAATTATAATTTTTTTTAATTAGATAAAAACTAACCCATTTTCATCAGCGACATTTGCAAATTGATTACTATTAGGGACCGACGATTCATTGGTTAGCAAGGCTGAAGATTAATATATGCCACTGATGCAGGAAAAGGAAAAGAAATGCGCACGAAGATTATTCACGCATGCGTATCTAGCTACAAACTTCGCTCACCCTCACGTGGATCTTCAGGTTATGTTCCATGCGCGCCCTTTGATCCTTGTATTAAATTGGGGCGGCAATATTTAGAATGTTTGTATTTTAAAAATTAATATGAAATTTTAATAATAATTCATTAAAGTAATTTGGAATTTTATTTGAAATTTTAGAAAAATTTTTATTTTATTTATTTCTTTTTTTATGGAATCGAAAAACAAAAATTTTTTTTTTGATTTTTGACGCCCCTTAAAATTTGCCGCCCCAGGCCTGGGCCTGTTGGGCCTGTGCGTTAATCCGCCCCTGATGGTAATGCATATTATTGGTAATGCTATTTTTTACTGCACGGTACGTATTGTATAAGATGTGATATTTCAAAAGTAATGCACAAGTACTAAGTAGCCTCCCAATCTTTGGTTGCTTACTAAACCAATTTGTGAATGTCAGCATGCAGAGGTGGTTCCCGAATTATGCTCATCATTTGGCGACTTTGTTCGGGAATTACCGTGAAAATGGTCCATTTAAAATTCATCAGCGAAAAGGAAGCGACCGATGTCACAACATCAAAAGGACTTGCTAAGGACCGTTTATTGTTGACATTGAAAAAGAGCCAGGAGCCAGAGGAGGTGACTGCTGGTTTATGGCTCGGTAGCAGCTCAACAGGGGCCATAAATCAATTTTCTAGTTTATCTTGAGTGCGGGTGGGAGTGCCGTCCTCGTCCTGTTCGGGGAAAACGGAACCTTGCGAATCCTTCGCAGAACAGCGTAAATCATTAAAAATTGATGGCCGAGTCCTGCTCCTGCTCATCCCTTTCTTCAGAGGATCCCGAGGAGTCTTCGGCTCGACCGACGCGGCTCCGCGTTGGCTGCCTGTGCAGCGAAAGACAAATTTATTGTTGTTGCTGACTCCTTTGATGTGCTCGGGCTCGGTTCCAAGTCAAAATTGGGGGTGGGACGACAATTTTTTCCTGCTATTTTTTTGCAGTTGTTTTCCTTGTGTTGTGAATGCCCGGGATCAGAAGGGATACGTGGAACACACGGGAACCCTCCTGGGAATCCCCTGTATGCAAAAAAACAGCCAGGAAAAAGGCGAAAACGAAGGCGCAACATGAATTCTGCGGAGAATGTATGTGCGGATAAGTAAAATTAATGGAGGAACTCCTGGAATGACGCTCCGGCCCTCCATTATGCATGCGGAAGGCTGCAGTATTTATCTGAATTATATCTCTTGTTTGGGTTCCGTGTCGGATGATTGGGTTAGAAAGACATATTTTTGTTTTTCTTTTGTATTTTTTTTCCTAATCCTTCAAGTCGTAATTAGATGATTGCCACCTCTAAAGAAAACTCTAGGTATGACTTATGGCAACAACGTCACGGTTAAATTTAAATTACTTAGGTAAAAATGGTAATTCTGTTTGGATTTTGAGACCACTGATCATGAATCTGAAATCAAATTTGCAAAATTAACACATTATACATTGATCAACATTTTCTACATTCGTTTATGGAACAATTAGGATATGTAACTTCAATAGAATTTTTTCTGTAAATCACAATCTGAAAAAGTGAAATGCATAAAGTATATTTCGCATAGTTTCAAAGACTTAAGTTTTTTATTATAATAGCTAAAGGTTCAACATTTTATTTGATCCATATTTCAATCTTCTAGAAGAAACCGTTATTTTGTTAAACGAATTTTTAAGAATGTCCAAAATATGATATTTTATACTCTTCAAATCTATTTAACCGAAATCGAATTAATAAAAAAAAACTTTAAACAAATAGAACCGACTTCAATTAATCCCAAGCCCTAAAAAGTATTAAATAATTATATTAAAATTCCTCTGCTATTATACCTTCAACATTAAATATCAAGACCTTCCTATATTTTTGAAGTTGGTGTGAAAACCTGGCTGATATAAATTCAATACTAAATAATTAAGGCAATCAGTTTGCTATAATTGGTTATAAAATAATGTAAAATAATTCTCTCGGAAAAGAAAGCATCTTAATATCATCCTGCCTTCTGTTAAGTTTAGAACATAAAACTCAGGCCGATGGGAACAATAAAATATATTTTTCTACTGCTGGAGAAACTGCACAATGAACGAAATGATTTAAATTTCCCGCTCAGGCGCCTCCTCATAGTTCCCTATGAACTTTGAGTTCAGTGGCCATTTCCCGCCATTTCCGCCAGTTAGAAGTGACATTTTCTGAAACTGCACGCCCAGCGTATTCTCAGAGTGAAAAAATCTATTCAAATTCATTTAATCCGTTTAATTACTGCGTAAAGAGTTCGCCATCATAATATTGTTAAATTTCTTAAAATTCGACGCGAAAAAGTTCTTAAAATTCCATGCGCAGAATTGTTAAGTGTCGAGATGCTCGCCTTTCCGGATTAATTTGGTGCTCAGGTGGAAGTTCGTGGAATTAAATCGCGTTTTATCGAATATCGAAGGCTGGGCGGCAGCGCGGGTGCAATTTGAGTGAATTATTTAGATGATGATTTAATTATGTAAGTAGGTAAATTGAAAAATCCTTTGTTCTCATTTTCATTATAAATCCCAGTAATGTTCCCGAAGTGGGCTTTTTTAAGAAGAAAAAAACCACACAAAAAAGTTTTGGATTAGGGATTAGCTCAGATTTTTTGAAAACTTAGATATGTAATATGTATAATACTTCTTGACAGGAATTTCACAGGTATAAAAGAAAATCCAAGATAAAAATGAAAAAAATGTTTTGGGCAAATTCCTTAGAACAATTATGAACAACAACAATTTTGTATCTTTGAAATGTTTAAACATTGGCTTATGGAATCAGTATGAACAATTTTAAACGTAGATATATTTTTGGAACTCTGCTCTGCTAGCTACCCCTAGAGAATTAGATTAGATTTTCGTTTAAGTATTTTTATAAAAGTTAAAGATATGTACATTAGATATACAATATGTATATACAATATAAAAAAATGGGAAATTTTGAAGACGCCGTAGACTTGCTAAATTGTTTTCTTTTATAATTATTACAAATTAGTTGACTGATTGTGTAAATCGTACTAACGCCAATGTCCCCTCCAAAAATATTCCAAAATTCACCAAATTTTACTCCGAACTTTATGTAGGTATTCCTGCAGAAAGAATCTTTAAATAATTGCTTTGAATAGGATAGTTACGAGTATTATACTAAAAAATTGTTACAAGAAAATACCTAATTCTCCAAAAATGCCTGCTTCATATTCATATATGTATCTAAATAAAAATTCCCTAAATTCCTTCGGTGCGCACATCCGCCAAGGGAGGATCAAGTGTCGTTTTCTAATCTGAATCTGCCGTAAATCATCGCGGCCGCCGATTAGACCGCTCGGTCCCAGGCGATGCAGATTTACTGCCGATTTTCCTGGCGCTTCGATTATAATTAGAAAAATCCCATAAAATCAGAGACAATTGTCGTTAAACAATTCCCAGCGCCTCAAAATACCTCCGCGTGCAGTTCTCGGAAAGATCCACCCACAGCCGCACAGCATCCGGCCGCGGAATGCAAGGAATGCCCCTGAATCCGGTGTTTGTACTTAGCCCCGGCTCAAATTGGATTAAAAAGTCAGCGGCAGCGCGACAAAGGCGGGAGCCATATGCGGTTCCCGCAAATCCTTTCCAGGAGGCGAATCACAATGGCCCCTGCGGGCCTAGGTCAATTCAATTGAGCTGCAAAGTTGCGGGCTTTTTACCTTCGCTCATCAGGACTCCGGGACGCCCCGCTCGCCGGGATCACTGCGCCGTCTGCCCACAGGAGTGGATCCTGCGGCCGGACCTATTTGTCCTGGAGGTGCGAGTTCCATCGACGTATGCCCGAATCCCGATGTGGCGTAGCAAAAACAAATGAACCTGCTGCGAGGGGCGAGAGGCGAGGTAATCCCATTAGAGGGTTCCGCACCATTGCCGGGACTCGGCCCGACCGCAGGACAATCTCTCCGGGACCATAAATGTGTTAAAACTTGGTTACCGGTGCCATTCAGCTCTGGTTGAGGACTCGGCCTTCGGGATCGGCTCCGGTTCGATAAAATTCTTTCGGGCTGCGTTTTCACGTTTGACCAATTGATAGGTGAGATAAAAGGGGAAGGTGTGTGCAGTTTGTAGGCATCGAGGTTTGGGTTTAAAATTTCATTTTAAAAAAAACCTCAGGTTAAATTGAGAAATCCTTTAAGAAATCCCTTTAGTTTAACTACACTAAATTAAATCTTTAGTTAAAATGCTCATCTAAAAAAATAATTACAATTCAGTTTATTAAGACTTGTCTGTTTAATTTATACCTACACATAGTAAAAATTATTTTAGTTAAATATAAATGGATAACGTCTGGAATTTGAATTGAAATACACTAGTTTTTCTATAGCTGTTATTTCCTAACTAAATTTGGAAATTATTTCTACATAATTTAGTAGGATTTCGTAAAAAATAAAACTCAGATTGAAATAGTGGAATATATCCTGATGTATTATATACACATCGGATCGAAAAAACAAAAAATATACCTACATATTTAATATTTTTTGAACATCTATCCAATAAATGGTAATTTCGAAAGTTTTAATGGGAGTGTCATTTTTATTTTTTATTGCATTTTTTCCAAATTCGTTACAAATGATGCTGAAATCGCAAAAAATCAGATTTTACGATTTACTCGAGAAATACACTTCTCACTAAAGGATAAATTATAAGAGGTAATGAAATATTTCAAGGGAGATATAGAATTGAAATTTGTCAAGCTCTTCCCCTCATTCCTTATAAAGAACTGAACAAAATTTTTCAGATAAAAGGCTCGTATATTTTCCCGTAGAGTCGAAATTTAAAATCTGTAAAAATAGGATCATTCATTTTATAGTTTAAATATCTTATTCTACATCTCAAATTCATTTATAGTACTGACTATATTTTACTGGCCATAGTTAATTTAATTACTGCCACAAAATTTTTTTTACTACCCAAATGAATTAGTAGCCACCCAATTTAACATCCAAGATACTTAAAAAATTGCCAAAAAAATTAGTTCCGAATATAAAATAGGCTTTACAAAATGAATTAAAATTTCCCTGAATACGGTGGAGTTTACTCTGGTATATTACTGCAGGTGATGCGATGCAAGTGCATCCAGGGATCGTATAAGCGATCAGCGGGTGTAATTCAATTGCAATCATAACATGTGCGCTAGCGCAAGGCTGGAGGATAACAGACCAGCACTTGGCACCAGTTAGTTAGTTAGGACCACCATTTATCATGTAACAATGGAACACAATTTGGCCCACTTTGTCCGCCTCGAGTGTTTGTTGGTTTTCCACCAAACGAAGTGGCACAAAGGATACAGTCCTCGACGAACCCTCCTCCCGGTCCGGCCTTTAACCTACCCCTCGAGCAGTGCGATTTTCATTTTTCCTCGACGGAAAATTCATCCCCTTTTCCCGGTTATGCGCCGGTAATGAGGGGACAGGAGAATTTTGTTGTTGTCCTTGCATTATTTATGATTATGCGCTCTTTATGTCTTCCTCGTGTGCGACTTGTTTGCCATCCTCACAGGAGGCGGGGGGAGGCTGATGCTGCCCCAGGATCGAGTGCCAGGTTTGATGGATGGTTGCCGATGATGGCTCTTTGTTATCTCTTTCACTTTTTGATTGAATTCTATTTTGAATGAGGTCTCTTTGTAATGTACACGTAAGACAACTGTCGGATTTTTGCTGAACTCTAAAATGTTTGCTATTTTAAGGGGTGCAGGGTGTGCGCTAAAAATTCATTCAAGTGGAGACATGTGCTAGGATTTAAGGGAACAGGTCTTTTCGGGGTTAATGCTTTTAATTAAGACGATTTTGGTGAAGAGGTTACGACCGGGGTTGTCTTATTTCTACATTACGAGAAAAATAGTAATATTAATATAAAACATTCTAATATTAAAACTTTTTAGCAATAATTTTGAGGTTTGCAAGATATAGGTACTATTGATTAAAAAAAATTGGGAATATTAAATCTAAAACGATAATCTAAATTTAAGAATGATCTATTATTATATTATTTTAGGTAGGTACTTGTCATTATTTATTCAACCCATATGGTTTAATTATTCTATGAGGTATACATTTTTCGTATAGGTAGGTACTGAATGGGAAAATTAAAAAATGCCTCTTATTTCTATTTTCGATTAATAAAATAATTTTATTTTCTTATATACAAACGTAGGTAGGTATAACAAATATTATAGTTTCTTCCTCCCTAAGTGTATTCTAAATTAGTTGGCTTTTAAAAAGTTACTAGATTTTACCACTCTGACGAAGCCTCTCATATAACTGTTTTCCTCAGTATCTCTAAAATAAATTACAAAATTACGCGTAATGAGCTTTCTAACTATCCTTAAAGTAGAAAAGATAAGACAAGCACTTGGCTTGGTAACATTTTCGTCACTTGCTATTCATAGAGTTGCCCTCAAAGTTTAACAAGTTGAGATCACCTCACTCGAAAAAGTAGTTTGCACCACATTGCTCGGATGTTCGCTGGTCCTGGGGAGAAAGTAATTTCGACTGGCAGTGGTTATTGCTGCAATAACAGAGCTCATATAACTTACTCACTCACGTAGCGTAGGTTAACCGTCTAAAGTCCTATTATGTGCCCAACAGCACTCTGGGGAAGCGTTAGAGCTATTACAATTGTATCCGTAATTCCTGAGATGCAAGAAACACGTCTTATTGCCAGGGCGGAGTCCTCTACAATATGGACCCACTGACGCTGAGGTCAAAATTGTCCATATCTATGAAAAATAAAGGCAAACAGCCAATAAATACTCATTGCATTTTCGCTGACTAGCCAACAATGTCTTGCAAGTTACTATGGGGTAAAAATAAATGGGTTACTAAATGCGATTTTGATATATATGTATTTTCAAATAAAAATTGTGTATGCACAATTTTAGTTTCTGAGATATGAATCCTTAAAATGATCAAATGTCCCATTCAAATTACCCTAAGTCATTTGAAAATTCTTCAAATCAACCCCTCACCTGCAAAATATGAAAACACTTTGTTATAGTTCGAAATGTTAAAAATATATTTCAAGTTGAAGAAGCAGAAAACATTTCGGTTTTATAACAAACTATCTTTGCTTTTGTACTTAAATTGAGCCGTTTTACTTTCGATTATACTTACATATTTTCAAAGTGATGCATCTTTGATTTTAAAGTCTTCGTTGTTATAATTTACAAGTTTAGTGAGAACACTTCAATTTGATATTAATATTTTCGAATTTGAAAATTCATAACAAAATTTGAAACGTACATACATATACATATTGTTAAACATAATTTTTTGCTTAGCATTGCTAAGTTTCGCACCTATAGATATTACATATAAGGACGCGCTTGCCACTCTGCGCTATATCTCGAGAATGGTTGATGATATGAAAAAATGTTTTCAATGAAATTTGTAGACAATTTCAATTTCAAATTCATAATAACCTCAAATGACGTATTTCGCATAGAAAACGAAATAATTGCGAAAAACTGATTTTCGTGACCTTTGACCTTGAATAACTGACCACGCAGATACGAGATTTTATGAGACTTTTGAGACAAGTTTCAGAAGACCAAAATGAACGTGTACCTACGAGTTTCCAGCTTATTATCTCTCATTCCGAGTTTAAACCCTTAAATGACTGGATTATTACTTATAAATAAGTTGACAATATGACTAGAAAAATACAAATTTTTTTAAATACACCTTTTTTTATAAATGTTTGATTTAAAACATTTTTGGTGTTGTGTTGCACAGAAGCTATAGTTGGATGTGACATTTCTTTGCTATTCTGCTTAAATTTACCGAATTACTATGTTTAAGTAATTTGTCAATGATGAAAGCACGTCTTCCAAGGTAGACACCAGACAGACCTTTAATCCGAAGAAATTAACTTTTCCTGAAAGAATAAATCAAATTCACCTCTTGGTAGCAGCCACAGAATGATAAGTCCTCCACATCAGCGGTAAGTTATTAATAATGGAAAGCGACCATTCGTCGTGTACGAGGGTTTTCTATTGTACAAATTTCCGAGCAATGTCCAGAGAATGGCAAAAGAATTTTTGCGGGGACGTGACCGAAATTTGTAAAATCTTAAGAAAATCCTGCAGAAACCTTAAACCTCCATGGCTTATTTTCTCTAGAGTTGCGCGTGAATCGGTAACGTCTTGTCATTTTTCTTTCACTACTCAAGGATTTTCCAGTAAAATTTTGTACCCTTGGGAGTGCATGGGGTGTCCACTACTTCGGTGTGGCCAAACTCACAATTCCCCGCAACAAAGGAGTAATAATCGCCGGGATAGACGATGGATAAACATAAAATGTTTTGATTTATGCTCAAATGTGTCAGAACTGAGTTTTTTTTTATGATTTATTGATTCCCGATGACTTGTCGGGCACTCCAATAATGCGCGCCTCAAATCAGGAGCGTTAGGAGTATCAGATGGGTTTGATAAAAATTAATTTTCCTGTCATAGGAGATTAGGGCCGGGGATATCCATGGGATTTTCGTTTGTAAATCCGGGTGATGAGAAAAACTTGCAACCAAAACTACAATGTTAACAAAAGAAAACGAGGATATAAAAGAGCCTCTTAGGGTGATTTACTTGGTGGAAGCAACACTTTTCAAATTCAAAAGTATCTGATTTGCTCGAATCTGCAATAAACCCTTCCTTGCGCCAGTAGCTGCAAGTCGATTTCGTAATCAGTTTCTTCGTTCAATATAAGCAGTTTTCCTGGGCTGTACAAAAGCAGTAGGCGTGCGTCGGTTGGCATTGTCCTGAATCACTTAATTCAATTCCCCACGTGTTGCGTACATAAACGTTTTCGGTAAAAATCGCGTGGCAGACACGTGGCCAGGATAATTAAATTTGTGCAATGTACTTGTTTACTTAATCAAGCAGGCAAGTGCACGAACAAGCGAATTGATCCCTTCAATTGTTTTCTTGTATCAAGACAGATGTTTAAAATTTTTACCAAGAATTTCTTTTGTATATTCGTTACATCTGCAATATAAGTTTCATCAAAACTTATGAGAAGACCTCAAATCCAAATTTATAAATACTTCAATTGCATTTCCTTGGATTTAGTGATAGTGTAAACGAATCAATGAAAATTCAATTTTATATCGTATATATGTATAAACGTAAATCGTAGGTACCTACTTCCATCATTGCCTCAGTAAGTACATTTTCTGTAAAAGGGTTTTTAGATACACTAACCTAAACTTTCTTGAAATTTGTCATCGAGACACGTCCCCAAAACCAGCGGAATTAAATCGTCTCTATCACTTTAAAGTCTTTAATAATGAAATTCCAATTTGCAGAAAAATAACACAGACAAAATAGCTTTGCTAATACAAATAATAAAAATTGTTGGAGTATTGATGAAGACCTCTAGCTACTTCAAGTATAAAATTTTTAACAAAAACTAGACATTTTCTTATACATACATAATAGTCTATATAAATAAAAATGAATCGCCAAATGTGTTGCTAAGCGCAAAACTCAAGAACGGCTCGACCAATTCAGCTAATTTTTTTTTCATATTTTCCTTAAGGCACAAGGAAGGTTCTTATGGAGAGTAAAAACATAAAAATTGCTTGGAAAATAGTAAAAACAACACTTTTCTTTTCCCGCCAAAATCACAGAGTAAATTAAAACAAATGTGCAAAAAATTTAAGTATTTAAGTCAAAGTAACACTTTCCATGCAAAAAATGTATGTCAAAGTTTACTAAGATGATTTTACGACAGAAGTTTTACACGGAATTTCAATTCAAAAGAGTAGTTTTAGAGTATGCGTGGACCCATAATTTAAAATTGATTTTCATAAAATATAGTGGATTTTGAGGTAAGATTTTGTGAAAGCGAAATTTTGCAAACAATTACGTTGATCAGTCATTGGTTTTTAGCGATACTCGATTAGTTTTGATTTGATACACGAGGATTTCAAGATTGTAAAATTCTCAGTGAAGAATAACAATAGCACAACATCAAACATAGTATTCAGAGAAGTCTTAAACAATTAACATACTCGCCCAATACATACTAGCAGCCAACAAGAAATAAAATAAACATAAAATAAATCCTAAATACTCAGTACTAAGAACCACGCAAGATAATTTCATCACAAGTAAAAATGTTTGACGCCCTGCGAAGTGGGCACGGGTCAGCTAGTGAAGAATAAAAAAAAGCTTTGTTGAAATCGCTAAAAATCACCTTATACCATTTTTTAAACATATCTAATATGTAAAAGCAAAATTTTAAATTCATGTGTATTTTAACTTTTTGTGCTATAAATAATCCTTGAATTTAAGAGTAAATGTGTTTTTTAAGTAACACAACTGTTGAAAGTTGTCTAATAGCGCAATATAAAGCTGCAAAAGGAATACATATATTCATTCTAGGTTTTTTTCGTTTATAACGAAATAAAACTTGAATTTCAATTGAACAAAAGGTGAGTTGCTAGACTTTGTGACTTAATTAGCTTCGGTCCCTCCTCAGTCATAGTCCACGGTTTTGAAACCGATAGTCTGCTCAAGTGCACCCTCCTTTTGTCGAAATCTTAATTGCCGCTATAAATAATTCTGGATGTTTCATATTTCTCTCGTTTTTATTTCGTTTTTTTTTGCATCAATTGTAACAATGATTGCGCCAGATTCCTGGGGCAGAAATGTTTAATATGACCCGGTTCCCTCCAGACCATTTACCCGCCACTCCTGCTGCTGTCCTTCTGGACTACATGCAGCAAGTACCCGAACTGCAGGAGCTGCGTCCTTAAAAAGCCACTGGAGTATCCCTTCGTGCAAATGATTTCACGCTGGGTTTTTTATTACACAAACATATTTACATATTTTCAGCCCTTGGAATTACCAAAGTCGAGGAGAGGGCCATTCAGGTAATTTATCCTCTTCAACTTTTGGCCCATCACGTATCATCTTCTCTCTCGCCCTGACATCTAGCCGGGTGATGTATGAGGTGACAAATCTCGAAATTTTATTTGTTAATTATTTTAATTCGAGCTAGCATGCTAAAGCGACTTTTATACTGCCGCAGGTATACCTCTAGAAAATTTATTTGGGATCTGTGAAATTTTAGTGGTAACGGCCTTCGTTGTTTCAGTTTAAGTCATTTGGGGGCTATGGAATAATATTCCTGCAAAATGTAATTTCCGATCCGTGTCTGAACATCTTATTTCGAAGGTGCATATAAATGAGGCGTGGATGTTATAGCCATGCAAGAATCAATGCATTTCACCCCTTCGAGCAGCGTGAGCGTGCATTGTAGCTCGAACCTAGGACCTGAGGGCGTACCGAACTAAGGGCGCGTTTAAGTGCCTTACATATGTTAACGTAATTACTCCCCCTGGCACTGCTCTCTGCAGCCCTGCGTACGGCTAGTTACAGTGTCAGACGAAAATTAGAAATTGATTAGACCGAATGGGTGTGCCATATGTCCGGTCTTTTGCTACAAATGTGCCATATCGTGATGGAATTATCCACCGTTTCAGGTTACAACGAGCTTTCAACCTTGCAAGGTTTTAGAATATTTACATAAACTTCAAGAAATCTTAGGACGCATATTTAAAAATATTAGTTCTGTAACAAAGCGTCCTAAAACAGTATGAGGAACTAATGCACTGTACCACACTACACTAGGTTCTAGAAAAGCAGTACCTACCTAATTAAATGAATTTATTTTAAAGCTAAGTTGCTCAAGAATGATATAAGGATTTTTGAGATCGCTGATCTAGTCAAATTTTCAAAATTCAAAATGGCGGGAAAAATATTTAATTCGTATGTAAATGATTTTTATCTACATATATTCAGACTATATAAGTACTATGAATTATGTCAAATTTTAAAATCTTAAAAATAAATTAAGCAGGGGTTTGAATGATCTAAAAAAACGAACAACGATCTTGAGAAATTAATAATGTTTTCCTTAAACTTAATTTAGAAACTTTATGCAATAGGTAAAATGGTCGAACTTCTAAATAAATGCTGGTAAAGTTTGGTTTGATTTCTATAGAGGTTGCTTCAAAAGCTTAGACCTCGGTATTTATTTGTTAAACAAGATTATGCCCGTGAGATTTTTCTTTACGAATTTTAAAATTTACTTTAAAAAATGATTTGGAAAATACTTTACCCAGGGATCCAAGTTTTCTGGTAAGAAAAATTTAAATTCGTTAAAAAGTCTTTAACTTAGGCGAATAATTGATTTAAGCTCAATAAAAGTATGTGGTTTAATATTTCAGAAATAATCATTATTTTCGGTCCCTGCAATGAATTGAAAGAAATTGATTGCAATACTTTTAAATAACCTGAGGTCACAGGATTCCACAGGGTCTGTCTATTTAATGTCGTTTGCAGGTATGAGACATTTTGTCCCCTACACAAAATGAAACTTTTCATCGAGAATGTATTCCGACAGAATTAACCGAATTACTTAAAACTTTTCGCCTAAATCTCGCCGCGCCGGCGGTGATTACATTTAAAATCTTAAACCGCAATTAAAACAAGCCGCGGATAATTAAAATGGTAATTCGGCTGACTTTCGGATATCTCTTCGAAGGTAAACCTTTCGCCTGCTCCCGCCTAATTTATTCTTGTTTAACTTTTCTGCCACTTTCCGTCCGGCCCAGCGGGGGTGGAGGGATGCCGCACGTCAAGGGGAGCGGAAGCTTTTCATTTCGTGGGTGGCGGAGGCGTCATGCCTCCAAGTTTTTCGCCTCCCCCTGGGGAAATCATATTTATGAGGCAAGTAAAAATTAGAGTGTGTGACACGGAGCACGCGGGTCCTCCAAGTGCTTAATTATTTTATTGGTATCTTGACACCTTCTCGCAATATAAATGCAAATTACCTCTCCGGCCAAGGCAAAGAATAAATTTCTTTATAGTGTGAGGGTCCTGTTGTAAAAATTTATACACTGTCGGAAATTCGGATTATATTTTAAAAATTTGTATCAAACTGAAAAAGATTAACGAACTTTTAAATATTTAGTTTCACGCACTGTTTTCTTTTTCGTTATAACTAGTAGTAAATATTTAAAGGGTTTTCCTATTAGCATTCTGCATTAATAGTAGGTATAGATATGAAACTTTAAAACATCCTAGATCCTCTTATGTAGTTTAGCTCCACATACAAATAATTTACACTAAAACTCCCAAGGGGCTTTATGAAATTGTTAATTATGTAATTCTAAAAATGTAAGAAATAAAATATCAGCACAACAAGTAATACTGAAAAAAATCTATAATTAAATCATTTGATAGCTTGTCACATTTTTGCTATCAACATGCAACATACCAAACAATGTTAATCAACAATATAACCGACTTATCCGTATTCTATTAATTAAAAAAGAAGCAACAGTTAGCATAAACTTTAGCGTGATATTTATAAAATCATAGCATACAATTTATGAAATAATTAGTTATATCATAGTCCCAAGTATCCCTTTTAAAATGAATCCAGAACCAAATTTATATCATCAACTATTTTCGAGATGTATGTACATACATATTTCGAAATTAAACTTGAAAAATCGACAAAACTTGATTTTTAATAAATTTAGAAATGGTTTTTCGTCTCAAAATTCTTTGGTGGAATTTCATTTGATGATATAAAAAATAAAAAAAACCGGCCAAGTGCGAGTCGGACTCGCGCACGAAGGGTTCCGTAGGTATACCATTATCTATAAAAACGGCAAAAAAATCATGTCTGTTGTATGGGAGCCCCCCTTAAATATTTGTTTTATTTTAATTTAATTATTTATTTTTAAAGTGAATAATATAACTCAATATTCTGTGAATAATTCAAGCGTCTACCTGTTGCCGTTATCAATATTGAGCAAAAACGAGCAAAAAAAATCAGTTTGTTGTATGGGAGCCCCCCTTAAATATTAATTTTATTTTAATTTAATTATTTATTTTTAAAGTGAATAATATAACTCAATATTCTGTGAATATTTCAAGCGTCTACCTGTTGCCGTTATCAATATCGAGAAAAAACTAGCAAAAAAATCACGTTTGTTGTATGGGAGCCCCCTTAAATATTTATTTTATTCTGTTTTTTAGTATTTGTTGTTATAGCGGCAACAGAAATACATCATCTGTGAAAATTTCAACTGTCTAACTATCACGGTTCATGAGATACAGCCTGGTGACAGACGGACGGACAGCGGAGTCTTAGTAATAGGGTCCCGTTTTTTTACCCTTTGGGTACGGAACCCTAAAAACATCCATTGAATTACAAAAATAAATAAAATTTGATTTGGTAACTAAAACAATTTTCTATTTGGAAATTTATCCTCATTAGCTCCATTTCTTATGATTTTGTTAGCTATTTTTGTAATATGATCCAACATTTTCATGCACTCTATTAGATATACAATAAGGTCGAATCGACGCATAATTTCCCTATAAAGTAGAAAAGAAAAACAAAGAAAATTTATAATAGGTCTCCCACTCCTTTTTATCAAAAACTTGAATGGGACATCCGGGAGCAATGCCGGGACGATACGAGGCTGCCTGACAAAAACTTTGGCATTTCAACGAACATTAGAATGTTGGCAAAAGTGTCCTCTGCGACCCAACTTGAGAGCTTTTGGATGTTGAGTAAAGCAAAAGTTTCCAGTTTTGTGTCAACATGTCTTTGCCAGTTTGCGAAAATTTTAAAATCCCTAAGGATATTCTTGAGTATAATTTAGATAAGAACAGGCGCCATGAGTAATGGCATATGCAATAGTTATTAATGTCCTTCCGGGAAAGTTAATTTTTCCGGGGGATCCTAATTCACTAATTTATTTGGGCTGCTCGAAAAATCCAAAAGTTGAATGCATTATTAATATTCTTGGGGTGAAGACGAATAGGCATATATCCATATTTTTTGGGGGGTATAATTCGGATGCAATCCGCAATCCTTAAGACAAGAATACAATTCTTTGTGTTTTCAGTATTTCCTCTGCGTGCCTTCATCTTAATTTCCGCAAGATGAGTGCTCATCTCTGAATCATTTATGAAGGGAAAGTTACTCGGTTCGGCGCTGACCACATTTGAATTAATATTTAATAGAAAGCATCCCAACCGGCCTGATTTTTTCCTGGGCGGGACAATTTTTTTTTTAGAAAAGTAGGGTAGGTATACAACTTAAAAATTCTATAAGAGAAAACTTTAGAATAATGTTTCGTACTTGTTTTTATAAAGTCAAAAATCATTTAAATATATCTGTTTACGCGGTTTGGTTTGCGGTCATCTTTAATATTAAATGCACGCAAGTGCGTGTTTTCCCTCAAAATCCTTACGCCTGAGTCGTTTCCGTGTACACAATGCACCAGTAATGGAGTTAAATGAATTTTATAATCATCGCGAAAATTTATTTGGGAAAACAAAACCAATAAACGTAATATATGCGCCCCATTTGCAGTAATTGTTTTAATGGTGATTCCCCGGAGACCGGAATTTTCCGATTATGGGCAGTTGTTTGCTCGTAACCACCTTTTTTTTCTGTTTACCTCATTGAACACTCTGCCCAATATGAAATGCAATAAATAGCCCACAATTAACTCGGTATTGCTGTTTGCGACCGCTTTATTTCGTTTTCCCACAGAAAGGCAAGTTCCATTTGCACCTGAAAGGCTTTTGTCAAATGGGGCCCTGAGATTGCAGAAAATTATCGAAAAGGGAAGCATTGTTTTCCTGTTGATATAATTTACTAGATTAAATTATATTACCTACAAAAAAGTGAATTTAAAATACATAACTAAATACAGTTTCATATTTTATCACCTCTATGGCGACTTTCTTGGAATTTAATTTTAAATTTTAAAGGATTCTTGAACAAATTAGTGTCTATACGATTTTGGTTAACATTAACTATTTTGAATCGGAACAAAATTTAATTAAATGTTAAATCGTTATGCATCAACTTTATATGAGAATATGCAAGTGTTGAGTATTTAAATTTTTTGAAGGTTTTTGAAGTTGCAAATACCTATATACTTTAAAAACGGTAATAACGACTAATACTTATCAAAAAATGCACAGTTTATGAAATTTAAGGCAACTGAAAAAAATTGCAGATTTTCACGTATTATGCAATTATACAATGAGAATCTTTACATTTCTCAGAAGCTAATAAACTCTTTTTACAAAACTTTAGTTAACCTCTCAAATATATGATAAAAACAATACAACCCTGGACTAAAATATTTTTTATCTTAATACAAGTTCAATACAACACGTGCCATGCCAATTACGAGAACATGTCACAATTCATAAAAATTCGCTTGAACGAAAGACTGAAATTAGTCGTACTCCTTCCTACAGCCAATTAATCATAAAACTAATAAAATTTTCATCACCAGACAGAGGGCTCACCCTTTCTCGCATTTTGTTTCTATTTTTCTTTTCCTTTCCTGCTACAGCAAAATTAGTGCACCACAAAATTAACTTTTGCTCGTATTTCGTAGATTTTCTTCAAGTCCTTTGGGAAATAAAAAATCACTAAACGAAAATAAATGACTTTCACCCCTTCAGGATATTTCTTCGAGTTCATGAGATGCTGCAGCCGTAAAACAGGAGCCAAGAAAAAAAAAACGGGTTTGGTAGATTATATTTGCGGTAGTGGGCTTGGCTCAAATACCCTCACATTCGGGAAAAATCCTAGAAAAGTTTCTTATGATTTCTTTCTTCTTTAACCCAAAAGAAAATTCTACAAAATATATTTGAAAAATGTACAATACAAAAAAGTATAGACCATTGTCATGTGATACAGTTTTTCTAAGGCTAAGATATACCTACATTTACTAAATATTAATCAAAAAAGGACGTAAGCAGTTAAATATTTTATTTATATGTAGGTATAATAGATTTTATTATCTGAAAAATTGAAAATGCCTCACTCAGGTATTCTGAGATTGTTATTCATATATTATCTATACTTAAGATTGCGATGTAATGCAGTATTTTAAATATTTTGATTTTTCAAAATATATTCTAAGAAACGTCCGAATATTTTAATTACTAGTGTTAAAAAATTCGAAAAAAGAAATGAATATAAATACTTATAGTTTATGTATGTTTTAAAGATGCTGTAATATGATATTTTTTTCATTTTTACACATAGTTTATAATAATTGCATATATTTTTTATATGTATAATGTGTATAACTTTTCTAATTCTGCTAAGTTTCGAAAACTTGAAAGTGCGAAAATACTTTCCAGAGTTAAAAGCTTATAACCTAAGATCAGAAATCCAAATCCAAATCCGGCAAAGCAGCACTATGCTTAGTCAAAAATCCGGGCTTAATTGGAAATCTGTGTAACTGCTCATCATCTCTGAACTTGTTAATTTGTCCCCGACCCGCAGCCGGGTCATATGATGAATTTACTTATTGCGGGCGAGGAGCGGGCTCCTTCGTCTCAGTTACACATATTTATAATTAATTTGCCAAACGAGGATCCAGCCATCTCCCCGGGGAGACCTTTTGGCCTTTAATGCGACCGTGTGAGTGTGTTTGGCCACAGAGGAACATAACGATGCATATAAATTTGATTATTATTAAGTAAGACACATTACGTATCCACACGGACTCGGAAAGCCTTTCTTGTTGTCCCATATCCCTTTTAGCCCGAGCCGAGGAAAATAGCGAGCCTCCTCGCCTCGCCTCACCTCAACCAGCAGTAGCTCGCAGTTCTCCCGCAGCACGTTGAATTTAACGGCGCCGTTAATTTTAATATTAAAGTAACAGTCCTACGTGGTAATTGCCGTCATGACCCAAAGTTCAACTCACCGAAACTCTAGACGAGCCAAAGATGTGCGGACGTCAGGTATAGCATCAGAGGGCCGTAAGAGCCATTTAATTGGGACCTTTTGACGGCTGTCCCACGTCCAGGACAATCCCTTTCGGCTGGTCGCTAAAAGAAGATAACGAGGGGACATCTATCTTGATTTCCAGACCAAACCACTGCCTCTATAATTTTCCAGAATACAAGTCAGACAGACAGCAAAGACAACTATTCAAATTGACTTTCTTCTATAGAGACAGTGACATCTAACTCGAACTTAAATGCAATAGGTAATCCTATGCTACATTCATGCAATCTAGAACTCTAACTAAAAGTACGTGGTTGCATTTACAATGAAACAAAATGGAATTTATCAAATTGCTTTTCCATGAAAAAATATATTAAATTTGGAACACTTTTGATTTTATTTTGATAAAATTGCGTATCAAACTATGTTGGTATACTCGTATACTGTATTTTAGATCGGCCATTTTGAATTTTAAAAATTGGAAACTGAATTCGAAATTAGCAGACTTTAAAACCCCCATAGGTACATCTATCCTAATTTTTACGATATTTCAAAAAAATTTTAAATCACTTTTGTAAAAAAGCTTAAGTCAATGACGAAATTTCTATTGATTACAGAGTTAATGGAATAAGAAGATACTTTTCAAAACATTAAACTATCAAATACTTAGGCCGTTTTCGAAATCACATGCACTTGCTTGCACTTCTCCCTAACACTTCCGACCGCACTTGCATACTTGGTACTTTTTTTCGCCCTAAATAGGCAGTTCGAATTGAACTGCACAGAATTTTATTCGGAAACTGTCATTCACCTGGACTTAAAATAAATAGCGATCATAATATCATGGAAACCTATTTTAGTGTAGGTCTTGTGTAGGTACTCGCGAGTACACTTCGATTTTGACAGTTAAAAAAGGGTTAGTGCCAGGCAATCTAGTTACGATTTCGAACGCCCTACGCACTATTCGGAGTTTTTCGGAGAATATTTAGTGCGGAAAATAGATTTTAGTGCAAGTGCATGTGAATTCGAAAACGGCCTTAATTCCTATCCATAAAAATAAGTATACATTTTTAAATTCGCTTACTTAAAATAAAAATCATTAAATTAAATATGGCGTATACTTCCGCCCCTATCATGAATTCCACTGGAGTCTCGTTTTCAGTTCGATTCCACTCAACACGATCATGAGTTCCGCCGGAGTGGAATAAATTTTCGAAGATTGGTTCCATTGGAAATTTCGTTATCATGATCTCCACTGAAACGTCAAATTTTGTGATTTTCTTTCCGTTAACTAAACGCGGTGGAAGTGCATTGCTTTTAGTGTTTTTACGCATTTGTGGTAAGTTAAATCTGCATTTTTGGTTCTTAAACGAAAACATATAGAAATTGTGTGTTGGAAATATTAAAGTAAATAAATAATTTGTAATTGAACAGATTTTAATTTATAATTGAACAATTTTTCTTTTGGGTTTCAAACCGTGCGATTTTCCTGGTGGCGGCATTTCGTTTTCTAATTCGTTTAACACATATTAAAAGGCAGCTTTGTTTAGGCGAAAACAATAAAAACATAAAAACAATCACGTCTTAAGGTCGCTGCACACTTGTCGGCCCGACACGTAACCGACCCGCACCAGCAAATTTCATGCACCCTACACCGATGTTGGTCGTAATCGAACCAAAGGGATATCCCACATAATACTTCATATACATATATCGTTAGAAATAAATGTCTTCATTTCAAATATAAATAAATGCTGCATTATCGGTACTAAAAAACCGTTCCAAAATTTGAATACAAAAAAGTAGCCCCAAAATGTACCTAAAACTCTTATTATAAAACATTCTTGTCTCTAAAACTAAAAAAGATTTTGGATGGTGATAGATATTTTTGACTTTTTACTGATCAATCTGTATTTTATTTAGTTTAAAGGTCATAAATAAAACATGTGCTTTCCCTGATACCTCTGGCACACGATCCATGATTCAAAATCTGCCTCAGAACCCCTTAATGTCCCAGGTTTCATAATCCGCGGTTGAAAAAAGCGAAATATTTTATTGTTATTACCGCGAGTTCAGCGAAATGCAAAGAAACGGACATCTATCACGATAAGTTTACACCTATTAGGGAATTTGCACATAAATCAAGTTGCGGGAATTGAATCCCCGGATCCCTGGACCGGTGTGGACCTTTATGGCGATCCGCGGAGGGCTGCCGGCCGGTGGAGTCCGCGGCCGCGGTATTCCGGACACGTGCAGGCCGTAACAAGCAATAAAGTTATTTCCACCGTCTCCTATCGCGGCGTTTTTCACGTCGAAATTGTATCAAACAGAGAAATTTTGTGATGCGACGATGATGAGAGAAGATGAAATATTTTTGCTCCGCGCTAATAAACAACACATTTTTGCTTGTCGCCATATTAATCGGCCGTCAGATTGTCGTCAGGCGAGTTTTGCTGTGGTCGGCGACTTTTTTGTCTATGGGTGGACGACGGTGTGGCCGAACGACAAGAAACCCGGCCAGAGATCAAACGTAGATTGGATGAAGTGATTATGTTGATCAGGTACGGTGCGACTTTGTCACAATTTTTCCGAGAACCACCGGCCGGACACACCACCTTCGGGGTGCTCACATGAAAGGGGACATGCCGCCTCTGTCCACGTTGCTCTAATTAGGAAAATTATTCACTTTGTCCGGTGGTACCCCTTTGGTCCGGTGCGTCGGTCGGTCGGTCGGTCAGCCGACGACGTCGCCGGGTCAAAAAATGGAAGAATCGGAAGAATCGTGTTAACCCCATTTATGGCATGCGGCTAGTTTTTGGTGGGTGCCAATGAAGAACCTTTTCGCGCCCGATCAGGGAAAAACTGGAAATCGGACGCAATCGCCTTAATTGCAGTGCTCATCCGGCCTTAAAGCTGCTCCAGCTCCTTTCCCGGAGCCTTAATCCCCGTATACGTGACACGGATCCGGTGGGTTACCGTGCGGAAAGACGGTACGCACTTATTGCCCGGCGCCTAATTAATGAGACCGCTCAAGGTATAATGTCCGTGTTAATTTTATTAAATAAAAAGATACGATCGGAGCATTACTCACTCGGGCTTACGGCAGGAGGCGACGCCATGTGGGCATCATAATTTTTGGGCAGTCGAGGTGCTCCGTACGCACCTCAGGGCTCAGGGGTCGGAGGTCGCAAGGGGACTAGCTCTCATTTGCATATCTCTGAGTTAATCTAAGCATGTTTTCACGCCCTTTGTGGAAACTGAGAGGATCTAATTGGAAAAACATTTTTATGCAATCAGCCCCTTTTCAGTTCAAGGGTTTAGCAGGAAACTAGGGCAGCTAATATCTTGCATGATTACCAGTTTGTCTAGTTTTTACTTAACCAGGACATTCCTACACCACTCTAAAAAATATATTTAGCTTTTTTTACGATATCTAATACAATTTACAAATTTTCATTAAAAATACATAGGTATGTATATACATACATATATTTCGCCTAAAGAAGCTAGTAAAAATAAATTTGCAATACATTCAACACTTTTTACCGTCGATGTTTTAAAAATATGTACATCAAAGTAGTAGGTACAATAAAGTGCATAATCGTAGTAAGTTTCAAAATATGTATATGAGTTATTATAAGAAGTCGCAAAAAAAAACTGTTTAAAAGTCTTTCTCCATAAATATTTCTAAGTAAGGAGAAACGTTTTCTTCCCGCACTTGTAAAATCCTTTTTGAACTACATACTTGCTATGCCATTCAGATTTTCCGTCATTGTTGCACTTACGACACCTCAAAAGCCAAAAGGGGGGACCGCAAGTCAACACGCTGAGTGGCACGCTTGATTGACATAAAACTCATGAAAGTGCTGGAATTCAATTTTGGATCCGAAAGGAAACCAGGTTTTACCACCGCCCCAAAATCAATTGATTATGCATTAGGGCGAAGACATGGCTCCGCCGAGACAGGACCCAGCCGTTTCCGTGTCATCCGATATTCCCATTTGCAATTTCAGGTTCGATTTATGTGACCTAGCCGCCTCCAGGACCTCCGACACCTTCACGTTGCACCTTGCAGAGAGCCGTGCGGAAGCTGTCTTTTCGCCGGTGAATGCAAAGTGGCACCGCTCAAGTGCGACTGCCATCGAAGGACTTTTGGCTTATGAAACTTTCACGAGCCGGAGGAACCTGCTCGAGTCCTTTTTGCTGCCCATCCTGGCAAAAAGCCGATACATGTTTATTGAAATTGATTCCGTCTGAAGGCTGCGCCCGCTCCAAATAACTCCAAGTTCAGTTCGAAGCGTTTTGTAGAACGATTCAAGACACCTTCGAGACCGTTTCAGCGAACGACACGGCCGTAGTGAGAAATTGAGACTTTATGTTCAGGAGCGAATTTGACTACGCCATCCGCAATAAATGCTACCACTGTCATAGTTAGATTCAGTTTTTATCAGCTCAAGTAAGGGATTGGTTTTTGCGCTACAACTCATCTTAAAAGTGAGACGTATTTTATAGTCAAGAATAAACTTGAACATTAAACATGAACCTTAAACATTAACATGATACATAAAAAACCTTTGTAGAAGTTTTCTTCGCTTTAAAAATGTAATAAGGGAATTTAAATTTATAAAAATGAAGTTTCAATAATTTCAAGCAAATTAGAAAATTTAATTTGCTCTTACTATTATTATTATTCTTCCGTTCAGTATTTTCGGCGCATAATTTCTTTTCTACATGGATATTATTTACCTATCTCTTAGTGTACTTTAATACATATTTGTTAATTAAGGATTTTTTTACTAACCGCTTAATTTCAAACAATAAATATTTAATTAAAATACAGAAGTATTTTACCAATTTTTTGGAAAATAGTAGTTGATGTTAGTTGATTTTTAATTCTATAGAGATGGGGTACCTATACACTACATACCCAAGTTGATTACAACAGTACTGGTGGGTGAATGATGTTTTGTAATTTGTAGCAATTTGACAAAGTTTGTTTAAAACTGATATATTAAAGTTTAATGACAGTCAGCTCATTAAAACTCGCTAAAATCAGTAAATATTGGTAACGTTATTCTCACATCTAATCTAACTATATTAAGAAGACATACATATGTAGATAATTTAAAAATGCCATTTTAACTAGAGTAATTTTACTAAGTACTATTATGGAAGGTATTCAACTTCTTTCTAAGTAGAGTGTATTACACAAACATGTTTTAGTTTAGAGTGTATGTTATTAACCCTTTCTTGTTTTCCCTTTTCTATATTACTCTCTTTATTTGCCTCTTAGGATTAATTTTTGGATTTTTTTTCTAGTAGTTTTTGATTGAATATACCACAAAAATATATATGAACACTACTTCCTCATAATACCTACAATCTCATTCAGAAAATAAAAGCAGAATCAACTCTATCCGATTTAAAATCGCATTTGGTTGCAATCGTAATCCCCTTCCTTGCGAGGACACTCATCATATCCCTATCATTTTGAATAAATGGGAAAAGCCGCCCTCCGCCCTAATTCAGTTGGGCAATATCAAAATTCCCATCGTCGTATCACCTCCGCTCCCTGATTAGACCTCCGAAGGTTGTTTGCATTCGTGCTATCGCCAAACAAATCTGGACGACAGGATTAGGTACATTAGTCGTTAAGGTTGGTGTCTTCCGTTTAGCACGTGGCCTAGTCACGTGCCCGGGAAGAAGACATAAAGGCGGGCTGGTTGATACCAATCGCCAAATGGGCGTGAAAATTGCGGATAAACCGGATGAAGGGGCCGTAATCACCGCCGGCCTTGATCACTTGTTTGATTTTCTCAAACTTTGCACTGGGCACAAAGTCATTTTTAGTGCAATTTACACAAATAAAGTGCAAATTCTCAAAGTTTTGATAATTTTACGTGAGCCAATGTCAAACAAATTTGAGGGTATCCCCGAAAATGTCTACCTCAACAGAACAAAACCAATTTTCAGAGTTCGAATCGAACTGGATAAATTGAAAGTAACGAGAGCCACAGTTTGGGTGTTATCGGGTGGGGGGAGTATGGTAAAACAATGAAAATTTCGAAATTTCACACCTTTATAGTGCTATAGGCCTGATTGCTTTCCAGCAATGAATTCAGCACCTTACCCAGCCAGGTGGAAAGTGATTTTCATGAAAATTGTGTCCACCCGACAAATTGACCTGACCACAGAGCGTCGTAACAACAAATTTCTGGGGAGCTCCAGATTAGGGCTGAAATCGAGTTTCTACAGAAGAAACTCAGAATACTAGAAATGCAAGGATCTTCTTGCAGGTTGGGTACAGGACTCAAAATGATTTCATTTAAATAGCGATAACTTTCACTGACGCCCCGATGCTCCGCTTTGGGGACGAGAACAATATGTGCTCGCGTTTTATGTTCCCCAGGAGACATCCTGGCGTGGCATGGCTGAGGAGCTCCTAGAATTTAAATGAAAATTACATGCTCTGTATCTGAAGCATAACTCCTGAATTCTTCAAAGCAATCAATGAATTTTTTTTATAAGATTCTTGTCGCATAATTTCGCCTAGAACTAGAACCATTCGATACATATTCATCATTTCAGACTATTCAAACCATTTGATTTAAAATCAGAGGGAGTATCTGCCCCCATTATTTTCACCGCCAAAGCGTCCCCAAAAATATTTATTTAGTCATTCAACTGGGAAATAATAAAATTCCGGGAGGTCGCCTTAAAAATTAAACCGGTGTGAATATTAAAGTGTCGTTTCAACCCGATTATCCCCAGGGGGAGTGTTTACACCATTTCCTTGTCTTCGCAGGCACTGAAACGGTCCTAAGACTGTGACCAAGAAAAGGAAGTTGCTAATTTTTGGACAAATAAAGGATTAAAAAGTGCTAAAGGATTTGCCTAATTTCTTGTTAAGGAAATTACCCGAGAGACTAAACCGCTAGAATACTTTAAGTGTTCCATAAATTTATTAGAGAAAAAGTGTTCAGGACGCAGCTAAGAAATGCAGGAGGAAGTTAAATCGAATCGTGGGTAATAAAAGGGTAGATTTTCCCTGTTCACAGAATGGTAATTATTGCTCCTTATGAATTTTTAAAGAGGCTAAATTTAGGATGTTGGATTTACAGGAAATGTTAAGTTAGAGTAAAGGTCTAATGAAGTTAGATATTCTGAGATTTCAGTAAATAACTTTGTGAAACTATTGGTTATTTCAAAGCATGTTATGTACCTATCACTAACCTGTTATGTATACCTATATTAAATAGATATAGATAATAAATTAATAACAATACCCCTGTTACTATATTTTTAGATCTGCAAATATGTATTACAATAATTTTGACAGGTTCCACTTATTCACTTATGAATTTACACAGAAGCAAAAATAATTTTTTTTAATCTTTTGTGTACATATATGCATATGATTTCTAAGTGCAACATTTAATTGCGTTCATATATTTTCAAAAAGTTGATTGACTCAAAACTAAAATTTCTTCTTTATAACTATTAAAATAGTAAGATAAATTTCAGGCTAAACAAAGAAAGTTTTCCGTACTAAAAAAACTGAAATGAAATCAATTTGTTATTAACGATTCTGCAGGTTCTTTTCCAACAGATACAAATCGATTAACTGAAATTTCGAAATATCCGCAATACCTATCACTCCCATTCGAATCAACCCTTCAATCAATTTTTTTCGAAACCATCGTTGAATAATAATAAAAATTTTTGAAAATATGTATTTATAAACTTTACGCTTTCTAACATAGGTACATATATTATGATATATGTAATAAGAACATAAATTATGGAAATACATATGTGTGCTTAAATTTTTAACTAGTTATATTTTTAATAGTTAAAGCCCGGTGTGCTGTTGCCAAGAAAAGGTGTCAAGGAAAATAAGCACATATTCCTTAAAGGAAATTTGACAGTAGGTCAAGAAATTTTGAATTCAAATATCGGAAAAATAATGATAATTATTTAAATACTTACTTGGCCCCTATTCTATCCCACTTACCTATATTGAAATGCCCGTATTCAAAATATCCGCAAAATTACTCAAAAAATAACTGTCACTACACACGAACTGTCACTTTTACCTCAAGAAATATGTACTCGGACACATATTCCTTGAAGAAAATTTGAATTTTTGGTATACAGCGCCACTAGCGCCTGATAGGAGAACTACATTTTTTCCTTGCGAATAGCATACCGCTTTGACAACCGGAACGGAAAAATTTTCCTTGAGCATTCCTTGAGTGTTTTTTTAGATAGGTTTTGTATAGGCCAAGAAATTTCTTGGCAACAGCATACCGGGCTTAATAAAAAAAAACTCTAGTAAATTTACATAGTTGAGTTGAGACAACAGTACATAATGTTATATGTAAAATTTGTTGACCAAACATACAAGTTACGAATTGGTTCGGGATATGACTGTAATAAAAGTCTGGTATTCCATATTAAAAATAAATAAATAAAATAAGTAGGTACATATACCTAAATAAGTTTCTTTATTTCTTTAAATATAAATAAAGACATTTGGTTTTGTGTTATTAGTTTTTTATATTTATAATTTCCAAATTTTGTTTATAATCAGCAATGCATACTTAAATGCATAGGTATACATACTTCTTCAAAAAGTTACTCATTATTCGTAATTGTCTTTGCCAAATTCATTCACAGAGCAAAGCTCGTATGGTTTGTTTTTGGGACTTAATTGATTGCCAGTGGCTTTAGTATGTATTATTTGGGAATATGTAAACTAACACAATTAGATTTAATGCTCCAAAAAAATAAGAAAACATTGACAGGCTTCTATTATTAATATAATTTTACTGTTGTATACAACTTTGCACAAAAATGTGAATTTTCCTTCAACAATAAACAGAATTTTAGTTCAATCCTTCTCAAAAAGAAATTTCATGTAGGTATCGCGATTTCTATAAGCTTAGAAAAATGTTCCTTATTAAAGAAATCTCTAGCGACATCATTTGGGTCACTGCATTCCACGAAACGTAGACCCACACTGCCTTTTCCTGGGTATATTAAACAAAGAAAACGTATAGACAATTTCTTCTCGTGCGACCAGAAACTAAAAATCTACGGCGCAAAATCGTTCCTGTAGGATCCGCCTGTTTTGCCGTGCTCCTTTCCCACAGGCTCTGTTTAAAGGACCGAATACACGCACGAATCGTGGAATGTGGATCCTGGAAAAGCAGCATGCAAAGCGTGGGAGGTGTTTTCGTATTTAGAGCAACAGGCGCGGAAAAGCTTCGCTGTCGTAATTTGGGTAGATGGTAATGCAGTTCGATAGGTATGTGGGAGCCTTTTCAGTTTGAGTTTTTCAGATTGAATTCTTATATATGTATGTATGTACATATGTACATATGTACTAATATTTTTCTTATATGTTGTAGGAAAATAAATATTCCATTGATTTATAAGTCGCACTAAAATTTTTTTTGGGGCTACACATACCGAACAACTACTTTTTCCAAGCTTAATTTTTATGAATATTTTTTAAATTCAAATTCATTGTTTTAAAGACTTGGAATATAATTAAATGATTCTTAAATGAAGTATCAAAGATCAGATTAACTTTTCCTTTTCTGGAAAGTATCTCTTACTTCGAATTTGGGAATGCTTTCAAAGTCTTTAAATAATCTAAAAGTCTCTAAATAATTAGATTACATATTTTTACATCTTCGTTGCACTTTCGCATTTTTGATTAAACTAATATGAATTTTTTTTTATTTACGTATAACGAAAACCTAAATAACTTATTATTACTTACCAAATAATTTTTAATAAGAAGGTTAAAAATTACGAAATGAAATATTTGATGAAAGTTGTTTTTAATAAAGTTGTTATTTCAAATAACAAATTAATTCAATTTACCGAGGCTTATAAAACAAACAATGGACATTTTCAATTTTATTTTAATTTGGGCAAAACATTTAAGCTTTCAAGAATAACAGAATAATAATAACAAATAAGTTGACTTATACTGCTTTCGCAGACATTATACCTGTCTTTCATTTACTTAAATCCACAGGGCTGGTTAACAATTACCAAATATTTTGGTTTGCTATTATAAGGTAATCATTTTTCATATAAATAAACTCTTTTCAGTGTAGCTTATTCTATTTACAAGAAGCAATAACAAATCAAAAGTATCGATAATGCGAAAAGTTTGCAAAGAAACTACAAACGAGTACAAAATTTGAATCACAAAGAGAAAGGAACGTCTTTTTTAGGGCGGTTTTTCAGTCCTCAATTGAATTGATCATAAATCAAATTCCCAAAAACCCAGAGGACCTTCGAACTGACCAAAAAGCAATCGAAAGAAGTCGAGTATCCGCCGGCAGGTCTGCAAATATGCAGAACGGATATATACCACTGTCCAAACATCGAGCAAGGATTGTGCCGTGCAAAAAAGAATTTGCATATGAGAAAAGAAAACCAAGGGTAGAGCCGCCTCCGGAAAATTTTCCGGACACACAAGGGAATTTGGTTGCGTGAAAAATTTTGCAAATAAATTCTGTCGTTTTATTTGATGATAATTGAAGTGTAAAAAATGTGCGGACGGATTTCCATACATCACCCTGACCCGGGGAGGACCGGGTTTGGGTGAATATCTTTCCGGGACATCTTCACTTCCTCGTCGGACCGCCTTACAACTGACTTATTGTCACACAGCATCCCTGGGGCTATTTGCAAACAAGCTCCTGCTTTAAATTAATTTGAAGGCTACAAGTGAACATTTCGGGCGGAATTGTGGGACACCGTAAGTCCACATCCCAAACTTTGTACATAATTTAATTTTGTAAATCCCAGAATGCCACCCACCTCTGGTCGGCCGGTGGTCGATGGGGCCACCCCGAGCCGGGTGCTGTGAGAATCTCTCGCCTGACCCTCTTCTTTTCGGGTGAATTGATGTGGCAACACTGTTTAATATTTAAACTGGGAGGACATTTTTCCCGGGGTTTTCCCCGTTTTTCAAAAAGCTGAATGTGTCGTCCGGGAGTTGTTTGAATGCCAAATGTCGGTAAACTGCTAAAACTTTCGCTGTTTCAGTCCACACTGCTGTTACGTTTACATTGGAAGGGACCAATGCTGTGGTGTTTCGTCATTTTAACTTTTCACCAACTACCAAAAGCCGTCTTTGAAGGCCCTACACCTCATCCCTCCGGAGTTGATGGCAATGGTAAACATGTCCTTTGCTTGTCAATTTCAACGTTGCGTAAAAAGTTTTAAACAAATTCTATTTAAAAAGGGCATTCTGTTGTAAAATACTAAAGTTATGCATTCCTTAGGGACTGCAAAAATGGCTTGTATAGGTACTCTAATAGAAAATTCGGATCGTTGAGTTTTCCTTGGATTCTCCAATGGTCATTGGCCTCAACTCACAATATAAGAAAAAAAATGGTTTTCTATATCAAAAATAAAATACTTTACGTAACATATTAAAATATTTCATGTGACATACAAATATTACGAAATGACAAAACAAGCAACACTATTTTGAGCTTCTTATGCGTTACAAGCAAAAGCACGGAGTTTTGTATGGTTTGATAAGAAATTATTGGGAACTACATACATAAATTTGTACAAACATTATTTTAAAATAGAAGGTAAAGAATTACAAAAGAAAAATTCTCTCGTGCTTTTCGGCATTTTTTAAAATATCGTAGTGTTATTTTCCCAACACCATTTGCTGTGTTTCTGCACCAATTTGAAGAAAAATATTTGTCTTTGCATCGTTTATTTCAAAGATTGTTGTATAAATTATATAAAAGTTAGAAATATATTTTTATATTAGGTACCCAATTTCGAAATATGCAGATTGCAAATATGCCTATCTTTTTTCCCGCGACAATTCACTGCGCCTAAAAGCTCTCTTCCGAGATCAATCAAAAATTCATGATTTAGGTATACACCCCGTTTGACCCTCCACGAATTCAAACTTTATAGATCAAGTCCTGGTGGTTTTAGACTGTGTCTAATGATTTTTTCTAACTCTATATTTTGTTATATTTTTTCTGCTCCATTACTATGAAACAAATTGAAATGTAAAATAAATAATACTCTTATTACAAAATACTGATAAATATTGTACAGCGCCTTACCTTGCGCAACGAAACATTTCTTTTATAGAAATTGAAAAGATGTTGAAATTATATATCTAAGAGTTTTTCCGCTTATTTGTTGTTAGTTGTTAATCAAACACAATTTTCACACTATTGCAGTGTTTACAGTATTACAGTATCCCCCTAACGAAAATTTTCCTGGGATCATTGTGCGCACTAACCACGTACAAATGACTCGTACAGATTGGGCAGATAGAAAGTCATTTCTTTTTACTTAACGAACTCCAGTTCCCCAAGGAGTCTGAAGCAAAACAATCTCATCCATTCATTTGAATCTGAGGGCTAGAAGATTGCAGGGGGGGGGCGTAGAGATCATCGCACCTCATCATTTTCAGACGCCACCTTACATCCAGGAGAAATTACAATCTGAGCAATATTTGCACTTTTCGCCACCCACGTGAGCCTTCGTTCCTTCATATAAGGATATAAGTTTACTTCTTGCTTAACCACACGTGCGAGTGTTCGTGGAAAATAAGCAGGAGTTTGGCGACGAGTTTGTTCAAGGATCTCGGATTCATTTGTGTAATGCACCTAGAGCAATCGCATTAATTAGGATCCATATAGAGTGTAGCCAGGTTAATTGTAGATTCATTAATAGCTAAAAGTTGAAAGCTTAAGAAGAATTAAAAAAGGGAATCATGCACAACATTTTGATATATGTATGTACCTACTACTAAATATTCTATTGTGAAAATTTCCCACAGCTTTTGTAGTTAACAAATTAAAAAATGCCAGTTAGTTTCGATCTCTAAAAAATAAAGAAATTTAAGAAATGAAACAATAGTAGACAATGTCTTGAGGGCAGATGGCATAGACAGCAGACGAAACGGACATCATTGATCGACTTCGAGCATCAACAAGCAACTTATATGACCATCGATTGAAGCCAATCTAATGCATGATAACCTTAATCAAACCGAGCAGTCATTCATTAATAATGCAAAGCAAATATCCATCCTCAGGAGCCTCATACTTCGCTCGTCCTGCTGGATGAATTTGATACGAGCCCGAGCACATCCTTTGGATATTTCTCCATTTCTCAGCCAGTGGTTAGTTATTCCTTGAGTCCTCGAGCAACATCTATTTGGGCAGGGAGTCTCCTTCGTACGGCGAATCCTCGAAGGAGCTACGACATTTCGGTCATTTAAAATTAAAGACGGGCAGAGAGGATGGTTTCTTGTTATGTTAATTTTATGGCTCTGTGACTTACATGATGATGTATGCCGGCAGGGGTCCGGTGAGATGAGCTAATTTTGAAGGGCAAACCAACATTTGCCCACTAAGGTAAACAATCTTTAACAAAGCCGCGGATTTATAATTCAAAAGCAACCCAAACAACGTATTCATATTTTCCTGTTTTTTGCCGGAAATGCGTAGTCAATTAAAAAGTAATACTTTCAACAAAACTTATTATTTATCGCTAGTAATAATTAACCATCCTTTGATATATAGATAGACTCCTCGTTAACAGAAAATAAAGAGTGACCTATAGAATTTAGATGATCTCAAACCGTTTCACTTCGACCCCTTAGTCACTAGATACATTATATAATAGTTTTATATATATAAATTTCAAAATCGTTATTTCTGAAACTATCGTTTCAAAAATTCTGACAAAAATTTCCGAATGCAGCTAGCTCTCAATTATTATATTACCTAGGTTTTAATGAAAATTGTAACGGACGTTGCAGCATGAATTATTTTGGACCTTTTAAATAACTTTTTTTTTTTTAAATGATAGGTATACATGCATAGATTGACCATCAAAGAAACTCGGTAAATTTTCCCTAGAAATTCGTATTCCTGAAAATTCATGTCCATGGGTTTTGATGCGTTGGCATGTTCTTCTTCAAACAAATACTTTTCCGGAGAGATGTTTAAAATCCATAGAATTCAATTTTAATGAAATTAAAAATCGTTAATGAAATCTTTTAGTTTGATTCTTTCTTGGAAACTCTTCAGTCTTAATATTTACTTTTGGAGGCATATCAAATTCGTCTAGTGAAACTTGTGGTTCCTGAATAAGAGAATTTATTAAATATGTAATAATACCTACAGGAATCCACGTATAGAAATTCATGGAATCCAACATTGAAGTAGTTTTTCTATACTAATATTATAAAGAGGAAAGATATGTTTGTTTGTTTGGATTGAATAGGCTCCGAAACTACTGGACCGATTTGAAAAATTCTTTCACCGTTGGAAAGCTACACTATCCCCGGATGACATAGGCTATTTTTTATTCGGGAGTTTCAAAATGGCGGACCCAAGATGGCGGTCAAAAATTGTAAATATCAAGGGATTGCCATGAAAATTAGAATTCGGGGGTTTTCGGAGCTCCTGATTACGAATCTATGCTCGAAATTTGGAAATTCAAGATGGCGGATCCAATATGGCGACCAACAATTTTCACGCTTCTACGAATTTAAGTGAAATTTAGTATTACGGGTATTTTGATACCACTAATTTCGAATCTACTAACAAAATTTGGAAATTCAAAATGGCGGACCCAATATGTTTGTTACTCAATCACGCCTTAAAGTTTGGTCCCATTATTTTCATTTTTTAAGTGAAGGCACTACTCATTCCGACTTAAAATTTAGGGTACTTTTTACTCGCGGGTTTCAAAATGGTGGACCCAAGATGGCGGCCAAAAATTGTAAATATTAAGAGATTGCCATGAAAATTAGTATTTGCGGGATTTTGGAGGTGCTAATTGCGAATCTAAGCTCGAAATTTGGAAATTCAAGATGGCGAATCCAATATGGCGTCCAACAATTTTCGAACTTCAACGAATTTAAGTAAAATTTAGTACTATGGGTACTTGGATTTCACTAATTTCGAATCTACTATTAAAATTTGGAAATTCAAAATGGCGGACCCAATATAGCGACCATAAGTCATAAAATTTTTTACGAAAGTCGAGTATTTCAAGGACCTTTAATTAAGTAGTACTTATAATATACCGGGTGAAACCGGGTAACCCAGCTAGTAATTTTATAAAGTTGTAAAGTTGAAGACAACGTTCCTAAGCAGGTAAGGAACGCTTAGAAGTATATTATCGACATGTTCTTGGCCAGTTTTTTTCGGATAGCAGACAATTTTTAACAAACAATTTTGTAACATATCTATGCGTGAAGACAACAGGGTAACTTTTTTTTTTTTTGCTTTAAAAATTGCCAAAATTCAGTTAGGTATCCCACGTTTTCTCACATGAGGATTATTTTACTGATTTTGATTCAATTGATTTCAATTGAAATCTTAGTACCTAGTAATAAAACTATCGTAAAATCCAATTGTATTTGTCAATTGAAACATGGAAAGCAATCACTCATTATTTATAAAAATAAGAAAAAAATAAAAATACGTATTTCAATTAATTGTCTTTATGTACATATGTATACAATGTCATGTACTTTCAACAAAGGTATATTCATAATTCAAACAATTTAATGTGTTTCTCCTGGAAAACGAAATCCCTATGAAATTTCTTTAACATGCCTGAAAGGCAAAATAACTCACCCCAATTGCCCTCATTGACGGATTTAATGCAATCCACGGGCAACGTAGACGAACGCAATTTGCCCTCGCAAACTGGCAGGAATTCTAAATTTTTGTAAAAAGTGAGTAAAGGCACTCAAAGCTTTCCTTTGTGAAGCACTGTTTTCAATTTTATGTAAAACCCTGTAAAACGACGCGGGCTGTATTGTCAGTGAGTGCTCTGGGATTTGGGCATCTCAACAGGTTTATGCTCTTAAGCCTTTTACAGGAAATCAATAGCATGAATTCGATGACAATAATGCTCCACGTCTTCGGCTCTGCCGGAGATGCTGCGCTTGTATTTTCTCAGTTGTTGGCTTGCAAAAATCAAATAGATACTCAATTTGATTTTAGGAAGATATATTGCACCTAAAAAAACTTTGTAAAGAGAATAAGTAGCCAAACACATGAGCAAAGGACTAATGGTTACAGGAATCAAAAAAAAAAAACTTTATCTAATCCTCTTTGCTACGTTTGCGTTTATATCCCCATTAAAGAAGGTCGACAACGCCCCAACCCTTTCTGGCAATAAATTAGCTATTTCCGAGATCAAGATAATTTAGAAGGGTCAAGTGGTATAAAACTGCTGCTACATGGCTATCGGGTGACATAGGTTTGGGCAGGATACCCCTCTTGGTGCTTTCCTTTTTTCTGGAAAATTTTAATAGAGTTGCCCTCCATTTTAAATTATTTTGGTCGCACAAATGTTACCCCCGCATACATCAATGAAAAATTTGAGAAAGCCGAGTTAAATAAATGAAGGACTTTAATTAGCCTCCCTCTCCAATTGAAGGGAAAAGGGCTGATGACAATCAATTTCTAAGCGCGATTGTGGGTAGCAGTGAGGAAAATAAACAATTCAGATCTCGTGGCTTGAAATGAGTTTATTGAGGGTTTTTGCAATATGTGCTAATGAGACGTGGTTTCATACCTTCAATTGTTAATATAAGAAAAACAACGTCTATGAATGTTATATGGAAACGGAAAAATTTATAAGAGGAATTGTGCCAGCAGAAACCCTCTTTTTGTATATAAATTGAGGGGGAAAACGCCTTCAGAAATTTTCTATGTATGCCACTAGATTTGTACACCATACTTTTGACGCACTATCTCAGACAAGATTATGAAACAAATTAATTTTAAATTTTATAAATAGGCTTAGTATTTAAAAAAAAAAGTTGAAGGTTAAATTCTTCGAATAATAAAATTGAAGCTTTCAAAATGCACAATATAAATAATAAAATGTTGCAGTTTATAACGGCATGGATTACTTATAAAAAAAAACAATTATACTTAAAAAGCACAATGTCTTTCTTAAGCTTTAAACTTTTTTTTTATAAATTACTAGAACTTTATTGTTGTTAGTTTTAGCAGTTACATATTTAATATTAAAGTTTTTTATTACAAAACACACATAACAATTTGTTGAAAAATTTAAGGTCTTCCTTTAAACTCATTTCTTAAAACAAAACGAATTATTGTCGAATATAAACTTTCTACATTTGTGGTTATAAAAGGGCACCGTATTTTCACCTTTTTAGGTATAAGAGAACTTTTAAGCTTTAAGGTTCCTAAAAATTTCAACATCGCATACAAACATACACAAACAAAATATATTCTATTTATTATTATTATTCCTACAACTCTTGGCACCGACTTCCACGTTTCAGTCAGTTATTTTACAGGACAGTTTAAGCCCCTTGGTATAGGGTGTGAAGTAGGTCATAGCAACACCGCGAATGAGGCTTAGATTTAAAAATGGCATTAAAAAAGAAACCTCCGAGTGCAAATGAAGCGTTTTACCACTCCAAGTAAACCCGTATTTATCTTTATGACTAAAACCTCGCACTGGCCTGACTGAAGGACGACGGCGGCGTGTGGAGCAGCTCCCCGATACCGCGTTAATAAATAATTGAAATGTCGTAAAGTTTAAACGACATGCCATTCTATGAATTGCGTGACAGCTGAATATTTTATGGTACAATGTTCACGTTGAGAAGGACATTACTTTGGTTAATGAAATTCAAGTATACCTACATTTGAAGAGATAGTTATATTAAATTTTTAATCTTGCTATTTCGCGTTTATTTTCAGTAAATTTATAGAATGGTTCTGAATTAAGGTTTGCAACTAAATGTTGTAAAATTTATTATTTATTAACACCAAGTTTTACGAACTTGCATTCAAGTGTACGGAATTTTGATAAAAAAGGGTACATTTGCAAATATTGCCCGATACCTAAGTTAGTTTCATATTAAGAAATGCACTTCCACCCAGTTTACGGAATTTATTTTTATCAATTCCCTTTTATAGGTATTAAACAAATCTCGAAAGCAGTACCTTAGAAACAGACTTGTATTAAGAAATATTGAATATATTAAAAATTTCAAATCCACAATAAAAAAAATACTAACTTTTTACAAAAATTCTACCTTCCACAATCGTCCAGGACGGTATAGCATATTTTAATTTAATATTCATTTTCCCTTCGAGTTTAACGAAAATTTCATGAAAGGATAAATGGTATTCTTTTTTATAGAGGAGATATGCAGTCTTGTAATCATGCACAGCAGTAGTTGAAGTGAAATTTGTATACTGTTTTAATAAATTAGTTATTAATTATAGTAATTATACCTATTTAAAAAATGCATATTTATAAAATCTCTTCCTTCCTTTCTTTCCTTTTCTAAAGTCAAAATACTGCGTCTATCTAAAACATAAACTTCGAGAAAATAAAGTTTAAATTCGAAATTCTGAGAATAAGAATAGGTTACATAAACATAAAAATCTTTTAATTGCATTTTTCTGAAAAACAAGTTCTACTTAAGCATCACCATCATTAAAGGTGAAATTTGACTGATTTAATGCAATATATCCCCCAATTACGTGCCTCGTTATTTCACGCACTTCGATTTCTCCCCAGAGGGCTGTTGTAAGCGCCAATAACGACTTCGTTTTTTTTTTTCCTCAAAGAAATCAAACCTCAGGAAATTTAAACGACTGCCAGGAGCTCAGATTTCTTGGGTACTCATACTCAACTCGTGTACTTGCTTTAGAATTTTTTGGTCCCTTATCAAGAAATATTAGTCGCAAGTATACCTACTATGAAAATATTACCAATTAGCTTATCTGATATTTTTGATAAGATAGAGAGTTATGTATCGTATAGCGATAAAAATTAACTACAACATGGCGAGATGCAGATGAGATATTCATACGCGCAAAATACATACGTAATTTTATACTAATTACAAATATTTACAACATTGTAATTTAAAAGCTAATTACTACCATTGAAGTAAGATAGCAATCAAAATACAGCTTAACGCTAAGCTAAGTTATTAAATTACAAATATTCACAACAAATTCAAATTTGAAACAAATTGAAGAAATATGTAAGTACTTAAGCCTAACGAATATAGCATCTTAAAACCGATGAACTTTATAGAATGCCAAAAGATTATGAAATTTAATTTCACATTTTGGAAACCTGACTTATTTGCTTGTATCAAGTTGTCCAATTTTCGTTTACAAATCGAACACTAAATACAAATGCAAATGAAAACCTAAAAAATTAAAAAAACACGATTTCTGACATAAAAAAGCAGCGAAATAATTATTTAAATTGGCTCAGTAGTTTCTGACGTTACCTCTTACATATAAACAAACTCATATATTAAAGTATAAATTATGGATTATTGATAACATGGAAATGTATCTCAACATCGGGTATGGGATAGGAGTAAATATCTTAGGTATCCTTCCCTACACAATGCGTCTGTCTTGTCTAACTCTAAATGATTTTAGTAGAGTATGCAATATGCATGTACCTTAGATAACAATTTTGAAATCCGAAGGGGCATTTCAGAATCCCACGTTACCAAAGGCAGAATTCCATTAATTGCAACGCATTTCGAATTATCCTAATTTCCGTTTGAATACGGCCTTAGAATTCCAGAACACAAACCGCATGCTAGAACATACAAGTTCAATTCCGTTGATTTCTCTTGTGACCTGTGAGCATCTTAATAATTCTGAGCAACCAGAAGTCTCGCAAAAGTGTAGTGTAATGGACATAATGATGATAGGATAGGATGTGCAAGGAAATACTAAATGCGAAAGCTGCTCAGGAATGTGACCTGAATAGAGAAGCCAAAGACATGGAAAACGTAGGTACCTACTCTTACATCTACAATTTTCTTGAATCCAACATTCATGTCATTGTAGTAAAAATCACTCATAATTTGCTACATTCTGTTATATAAAATAAAATATTTGGATTTTTTCCACTTTTTCGTGTTGGTAGAAGTGACAGAGACGTCGCGTCGTATCTAGAAATTTATAAAATGTTGAGGGTTTGCCTTACGAATTCATTCAATATCATCCCCGTCCCTAATTTTAACGGACGAATCCCAAAGGACTATGGCGGTCGAATTGTACTTTTGAGAAAGGACCGAACGTACACGGTAGCTTATCTAAGTGCCAAGTGAGGAAATGATTTATGGAAACTAGCGAAAGTTGGATGGGTCGGTCCTCCGTCTTGTAGGGAAAAGTTATGTAAGTATTGACTTGCTGACGATATGCACGTGAAAAGAATTTTTAAAAAGCGACAGAATTCTTGTGAATATTGTACAGGTACTTTTTCAGGGGTATTATCATCTAGCTACCAAAAAAATTACATAATTTTCTAAATTTGTTTTTTCCACGCTAGGAAATACATATGTATACTTGAGTTTTTTACTAAATATTTATTAAATAATAATATAGACCTTGTAAGACATGCTGGATCGCAAGTGTCCAAAGAAAATAAAAATTCTTTTCGTGTAGGCTATAGCACTTATAAAAATTATTCAAAATTGAACATTCAAAAATTTTTATAAAACACATGAATGTGCTTACAGCTTATACCATTAAAATTATTAAAAATTTGAAAATTAACAAAATGACGGATAAATAAAATATACCTCACCTCATTCCATATGTGTTCCATTTAATTTAACAATACAACTTATGTACATATGCATTAATATTTTGAATTAAAACTTAAACCTCTTGGAAGTGCAATACGTATTTATCTTTTTATGCACGCCGTACATTACTCTCAAAGACGTTAACAATATATACTATAGGAATCGCAGCAACCTATAGCCCGAATTTGATTAGGTTACAAGACGTAAAATTACCATATAGATACCAAAAATGTTCTTCTTAATCGACATGGCCCCAAGGGTGCCATAAAAATCCTCGACATTGACTAGAGCATCCCTTTTAGAGAATGGTAGCGAAACAACGACAGAGAGTAATCTAATACATTGACAACATCTGAAATGTTGAATTTATTTAAATAAAGTTAATCGCAACTCATATGTTCAACGAGATTAACTTTTGCCTCAAGTGGCTATATGGGGGTGAAAAAGAGTCTGCACACCCTCATTCGATTACAAGGGAAGTGATTAAGTTTCGTAGAAAAAACGACAGAGGAAGGTCTATTAAAATTATTTTTATAGAAATAAGCGCAAGAGATTATCCAAAACGTATGAAAAATGAATAACCTGTCGAAATCTTAAAAATTCTGACCAAATTATAAATTTAAATCATGATTCAACAATCTTATATAAAGAGAATTATAATTTGTTGACGACTTTAATTAAATTTTCGAAATTTTCGGTAATTAAGAGCATTCTCTTAATCTAGTTAAGGTCGTCAAGCACGGTCTACGTGTATCTTCACTAATTTATTAAGGGACTTGCAAAAGACTAACTAGCAAGGAAGTCTTAAGTGCGGGAACCTGTTGAGACTTTCAATTCCCAGAGCAGATAACATATTCACATGATGTTTACAGATATATTACAGGGCGATGATTTATTAACTCGCAGCCTACACTTCGCATGCGGATTTACTTTTTCCACTTCAATTAATTAAAGTGGCAGCTCAGGGAGGGATACCTTATTAAGGGTATTTTCTTAAGAAATGTTTCAAATACGTAGCTTCATTTGGTTGTACAAATTTTCAACATTTTCTTCCGTAAGGACATGTAATAGAAAATGGTGTTATTTTTCTCCGTAGAGAGGAGTATTTGGCCCCTATATGTAATTTCAACAAACTTCAAAAAGTAAGGGTTATAACTTTGAGAGAAGATCAAAAGTTGTCTATAAAAGCGCAACTTATGGGAGTCCTTTCTTCAATCTTTTTTCTTTATTTATATCCATAAAACCTATCTACCTAAAATCTTAATCGTGTTTTGTCTCGGAATTACTATATACATACATTCTATGCATACAGGACAATGTTCGATTATTAAATAATTTTTATGAAACTTTTCGTAAATACAAACGGTTTTGCTAAGTGTAGCCTTTTATTTTGAAAATTTCGATATTTTCAGGAAAATGAAATCCAGAAAACTTGAACATCTATAATACCACCCTGAATCGCAAATATTGCCGTTACTTTTGTGCAAGTTCACACTGGCATGCAAAACTGTACAAACGAGGTTACCTACATCCGTTGTTATTAATATTATATTGTGTGAATTTTTTGCAACAAATACATTGTTTAAACTGAAAAATGTTTATTCAAATTATGTTATACCCACAATTTGGGTGCGACATGATTAAAACCGGAAAAGTTAAAAACATGTGACTATTTTTGCTCGTCAGTGTACTTATAATTAATTGGATTGAAAATTATCATTCAATTGATAGTGAAAGATTTATTAATTTCCAGAGCGTGAAACAGCCGATGGTAGTTAAAAAATTATGTAAAAATGCATACCAAATTACTAAACTTCTCATCAATTTTGCAATATAAATTCAGACTATTTCTAAATTTTTTAATTTACTATTTAACATATAAAATAACTACATGCTATTAAAAGGTTAATTAAATTAAAACATTGAAACCCTCATGTCCCCATCAAAATTGCTCCGACTCCCCTTATTCATTGCGTCACGCCAAGAGCATATTTGTTCAGGCTTTTGTTGCAAATTAAAACAGGCGTGAAAAATGTGAAATAATTTGAGGTTCGTTATTAAAAATAGCGCATGCACTGCATCCGTCTCAATTAATAAAGGCACAAGTGTGTAATTATCAACACCTTGTCGGTCAATTATGCTCTAATTACAGCGCGCATTTCTGGGTGGCTGCTTTTAGTGGTATCCAGGGAAGTATCATGACCAAGCCCACAAGCGTGCGATAACGACATACACAAAACAATTATATCTGGATACGCGTTAGGAGAGCCTATCAGATCATAAATGGAATTAGTCTAACGGTAAAGTGCCAGAAGGCGTATTTGCATAGGTATAATCCCATGGTATAATAGAAGATAAATTTTAGAAATTGAAAAATATAAATTAGGTTGCACGGAGCCAACAAAAATTGGATATATAATGCCTTATAGATTATGAATAAATTGGCAAAAGGTTATAAAATTTATATATAATACTTTGAAATAAAGGACTTAGAGCATTTCCTAAACAATTTTTAAATTATCACATATCCTATAAAAGAGATTCCTATATTTTCAGCCCTAGTCAAATATCCTGCGAGTTTTTAAATTTTTCTCCTTGCGTTGTAACAATTTTCAATACTAAATGGAATGATAAAAACTGAATATTTCGCATATTCAGTTTATGCAACCCTTATAAAATCTCTCAAAAACATCTTACCACATAGAAAAAAAGATATAAATCTTCAGCAGTGACAACATTTAAATCATTTTTGATGAGATATAACAAAATTTCAAATCCAACTCGTATTCGAAAGGTAGAATTATAATAACACGTTCTGTAATGGTTCTTCGCTCAAATTATCGAAGAAAAATTCCATTTTTCCTTAATATCCTGGCTAAGGCATCTGGGTGACAGCTCCGATGATTGAATAAGAAAAAAAATGAAATTTGCCAGCAACAAAAACAAGAAATTTACATTTTCCCTGGTTGATGGAAGGAATGAATTATCCGATTGTCCTTCATCGGGAAAATTGAAATCCCCTGTTAGTTTGAAACGATTCCCCTCTATGATCCAAGAACCCAAGTCTCATGCAATCTGCTGAATTCTGTGAAGATGTTGATATGCAAATAGCCCGTCTGATGGATATACATAGAAAATCACTTTAAGGCTAACGAAAATCATTAAAGGATTTCAATCAAATTTGAAGATTTTCTTCAGAAAAGGTGTAACTGAAAATTTAAAATGTATACTGATGATGTTTTACTTTGAGATGAAATTGTTGTCAAAGTTGAATAAATCTTAAATTAAGTTCTCAGAGTGCATATCTATAGGTGTTTAAATATGGCTGGCTAACTATTTTATCTGAAAAATTCTTAGAACTATAACATCGATTTTTTATTGATGAATTTGAAACATATCTACCAAAAATTCTTCAAATCGAATATTCTGTATAACAGTCAAATAAAAAATGAACATATTTTTCGTCTACTAAACATAAGGTTCCACACTCACCTGAAAAGAGTTCAAGCCGGAGGTAACTCGGTAAAAAAATTTGTGCGGTTAATGTCGATTCTCAATTAGCTGCGGTGGTGCCCAACAGACTGGAAAATATAAAAAATTTAAAGGGTGCCAGGTAACAATGAAATCTGCGGAGGCTTAATTGGGAAAATTTTAGCAGAGTGAAAAACGAAAAATCCAAATGAATTTCTTTTGGGATTTGTACCCTTGGTGGCGGTAACTCCCAAACCCTATAGGACAAATTATTCATCTCAAACTGCTCGGTTTGCTCACTGGATTTTTTGGTGTCAGATGGAATATTTTCGGAATATTTTGGTATACTTTTCGCGATTACCTAATAGTGGTCCTGGCCTAAAATTTTAGGGGAGAGTGAAAGTGTACTCAAATCATAATTCAACCTGAATACTTTGACAAGGCCTATTAGGGACCGTTTTATAGGCTAAACAAGAGCGAAACACGTTTATTGATTTATTTATGTTTACCCTCCGATGGGATTTCTAAAAGCCCCCTGAGATGCGCTCAAAGCGCGATCCGAAATTGAAAATAACTTCACACACGCCCTTAAAGGGCGCTCCACTCATTCGCGGGCTGGGCATCCTCCTCCTCCCCCAACTGCCGCGACTACCGCGAAGAGCTTCGTTGAACGCAACCAAAAATGGCAAGGAGTGTGTTAAAATTAAATTTATTGCTACATACGCGGCACTCATGAATTTGCACCCCTCTCTAGGCTGAAAATTCGCGAATGGAAAACAAACGGCGAAAAAAAGGAAGAAAAAAAATATTTAAAGGGATCCGCTGCCAGAATTTGTGGCTTTATTTCCGCTCTTTTTTATCTGATACCATTCTTTGGAGGGCGGAAAAGCGTTTAATGCTCTCTGGGATGAATTTTTGATTGCGTTGTTTACGATTGAATTTCCCGTGTAAATTATTTACCTGGATTTTAGGGAGAACGGCGGCCTGGTTGCTTTGCACGATCTCCGCCTGCATCGGTAGCCGTAAATCTGATTTAAGGTTAAAAGAAAATAGATGTCGACCACAAAGTCTATTTTGTTTGAAAAAAAGGGATTGCCGATTGCTTTTGCGGTTGTCTTAATTTGTTTTAGTACTACTGCAATCTGACTGAACAACGAAATATCAGAATCTAAGTGCAACAAGAAAAGGTTTCCTTGCTGCACTTACTTAGAACCTCTGAATAACTTTGTGTTTCGAATTTCTGAAGAATATGTACAAAATTAAAAGAAGATTTCTTTAAAAATATTACCAAGTAAGAAAGAAACCCTTAACACTTCACGTAACTACTGATGCAAGCCGGTAGGTATAAATATGTATGTACAAGTAAGAATTTAGAATTTACTAAAATATCAAAAATGTGTAGAAATTCAACTAGCCGTTAAAAAGCGACCTAATTTCTTCTTTTAATAATTTGTTAAAAACGAGAATTACATAAGTAGGTAAGTATAATTATGAAATAATACAACATAAATTTCTTAAACATAAATCTCATAAGTTCGCATAACAGCCAGAGGCGGTTCTAATATACAGGGTGTTCGGAGGTGGGAGGGAAATATTGCAGGAGGTGAAAGGTCAGACCGAGACAAGCAAAAAATCGTATGGGGGGGGGGGGGGGCGGGGATATCTCGCACCGTTCGGCAGTTACAGGGTGATTCGTAAATCAGGATGTTGCCTTGCTCTTGTATTAAAGGCATGTTGCACCTTATTGGAAAGGTAATTAGATAGGTAACTAAAAAAAAATAAAAAGTAGGGATGTTAATAACGTGAATTTCGGAGAAAAGTGGGGCGAAAGGTGAAAAATCGTGAAATAAAAGTTAATTTTTTCAACTTCCGGGGTGATTGTGGCCAAGGGGTTGGGGATAGGGGGGCGGTGTTGACCTTTTTGGAAAGGGCTTCGAAATAGTGAATTTTTGAGAACGGTTTGGGGTCGCTGTGATTCGTAGAAAAAAAGATAAAAATACAAGAGCAAGGCAACATCCTGATTTACGAATCACCCTGTAACTGCCGAAGGGTGCGATAAACAGTTAAACATCTTATAAAATTTCTTTTTATCCTCCTGATTAAATCAATGACCCCAATTATTTCCTTAATTCGAATTAAATATGTTCAAATCTAAATATGTACTTGTATATTCCACCCGCCTTTAAAACTTTCCACGTATGACTGAAAATGGCCTGCAGCAAGGAACCAATTGACAAAAGGGTCACCAGCACCCAGTCCGTCCTGTTGGACTGGCCAGTAAGCTGGTGATTTTGTGGTAAAGTCGTATATCAAATCTGCAAGCATCCCCAAATCCCTATAATCCCATTCGGACGAAAAGGACATTTTGGGTAGTAAAAAGTTTTATCAGAATTTATTTAGCTAAAGCTGGGAAAATGTCTCTCTACCCTTTGCACATAAACATGCTCACACATGTGCCACATAATATCCCCGGAGAGCTATTTATTAAAATTCATCTTTTATACTAAACCTTTTAGAAAATACGTCTTTTATCTCAAAATTTATAATTTTTACTGCAATTATATTGGTTTAAATACATAAGTTAACAATTAACTTATACAGGCTTATAAATAGTAACATTCAACTACTCAAAGTACTTAGATACTTTATCCTTGGAAAGTTGTCTAATTTTCTAGTTACCAAACCAATTTCATATATGACGAAAGAGAAATCAATTTTTTTTCTTATTTTGTCATTAAAACTTCTCTATGTTTTTTAATTACTTCAGGAAGATAATTATCCTAGAAGTAATTAAAAGAATAAGTTTAGCTAGATGTTTTAAGAAATTTATTTGAAAAGAATTTCTATATAAGGCCAACTTCCGTAAGAAAAAGCGCAGTCTTTTAAAGTGTTTCTTAAGATGACTTTACCATACAAAGTAAAAGTTGTGCAGCCAGAAGACCGCGCCCTTTTCCACCAGTGCGAAAAGATGTTCGAATTTGTTGGTATTTGGCGCTTCAAGAACCAGGAAGGGATAGGATGGTGGTTGTTTTTGTGGATTAGGCGAATTATTGTGATATATCCTTTTTCGCGAAAATATTCCCCCTTGTTAATTAATTATAAATAATTTCAGTTCCACCTTTTCTTTGGTGCATATTTCGTAATCACCCAATACTCGGGTATTCCAGTACACGTAATGGAAGGTGATTATCTGCGAGCCATGGAAGCAATGTCCTTTCCCACAGCAGTGCTAACTATGCAGATTAAACTAATTACTATTTCTTATCGAGAGAACGTAGTGAGGGAGCACGGAAGAGCCCTTAGACGTCTAACGAACAGACATTCGAACACTAAGAATGTCGACGAGAAATTAAAATTTTTTAGGAAAATTCTTTACGTCGGACTATCTTCAAGTGCCGTGTGCGTTGTGAGCTATGCCCTTTATCCAGTTTTCTTATCCGGCCCCAGAGTTCTTTCAACTAAAATTGCAATTTCTTATGGGGCTGATATTTTAGAGACACCCTTTTATGAGCTGCTTTTAACTTACCAGGCTATGGGATACTGTGTTAATATCTGCATGGCCATGTTCTATGATACAGTAAGTTAAATAAATTTTTATTATTTAACTATAAATAGAACCAAAGTTGTTTTTTAGCCCCTTTGAGGGTCCGCAAATTAATTAGTTGTATTTTTTTGTCTATCCAGAACAAAATGAAAATTTCGTTGTTAATAAGAAAAAGTTTATTCAAATGAAAATACCCTAAATGAGAATCATTTTAATGAATAGTGGTATTTTCTGTTTCAAAATTTGAAACTTTTAGCTATATTGCGGTACACTATCTATTACTTCTGCAATATTTAAAAATATAAATGAAGAAATGAATGAGCAGCTTCTAAAGGACGGAGAACACCTTAACCATCCCACGAAGATGGAGCAAATTAAGAATGAAAGCAATTTGAAGAAAATTGTGATTGATTTCATTGACACTGTTAAGTAAGTGTTCTTTGAAGTTAAACTATTTCCATTTTTAAAAACTAAAGTTTGCTTTCGATTCTTATTTCAGATTTATTAGATCTACAGAAGGAACTTATGTAGTCGTAAATCTACTTCACTTTAACTACAACTTGCTTGTGATTGCTTTTTGTCTTTATCAAAGTTCATTGGTAAGGTGGGAGTTTACTAGTTATCTGTATGTTTGGCCAAAATAAATTCCCGAAGAAAAATTTAAACGGCCCAAACGTATCCCAAAAGTTGCAGTTGTGTTTGTCCATCATATGGGGTGTTGATTTAGGTGCATTTATGCCTCCGAATCAGTGCCTCATTTCGGCACATACATATGTATGTGCCAAAGAAAAATGTTTACTCAGGTCTTACAAAATTTTAAGAATTAAATAAAATTTGTAGTTTTAAAATTTTATAAAATTGTTAAGTATGGAACATGTCTTAATGATTTCTGCAAGTATTTGAATAACCCTGTTTTTTAATTCTCTTTATATTAAATTGAGGAATACATGGATAACTTAACTATACCAATGATTCTTTCACTTTTCAATGAACTTAAGTTATGTAGCAGTAGCACCAATCGTTTTCAAAGTGTAATTAAGACGAAATTATTATTTAGTGACTTCTTAAGAATTTTTCTTATTTCTATTTGTAAAGCTAACCTTTGGAAGTGTAAGATGGATTTCAATGGCATTCGGAGTTTTCGCTGTTGGACTGCAATTTACAATTTATTGTCATTTTGGCCAGGAAGTTTCAACTGAAGTATACACAAGCTAACTTTTTCTTTTCTTTTGATTAATTTTTCGATTTTATATGCAGGCTGAAAAATTCTGGTCAAACCTATACTTCATTAAATGGTACAACCAATCACGTCGTTTCAAGCAGATAATATTATTTTCCCTCCATAATACTCAAAATGAGTTATACCTTTCAGCTGGAAAAATACTACCTCTATCGAGGGAAACTTTGAAAAATGTAAATATTCACCGAAATTTTCATACTTAATTTGGTGCAAAAATAAATCAAAAGTATGAACTGTACTCTAAATTAAGTATGAAAATAATAATAATATATCTAATAACAATCCGGTGATTATTTGAAAAGCAATTTGTATTCTTATTTTCAGATACTAAGAGCCATTTGTACGTACTATATGTTTTTAATTAATGTTAACAAATTCAACTAATACTCGTATGTATAATCAATACGGAAGCTTATATTTTTATATACGCAATAAAACCAAAAATTTAGCGAAATTAAAAACTTTTCATTCAAGCACTTCCTTTTAACACAACAAGCAATCATATAAAATTTGGAATCGATCAATTTTTCAATTTTTATTATGGTAATAAATTATAATTTATTCGGAATGCAATGCACACACCGTGCTTCATTTGGGCTGTTTTGGGTGGGCTAGGAATCATACGTGCCTATGGCAGGCTACTTTTTAACAATTTAAATTTTTACACCGTTGCGCTTTTATGCTACGTTTGGGCCTGTTACTTTTTACTCTAGCCTCTAGCTACGTCCCTGCTTAGCAAATTTTGATGTATAGGCGGCTGAGTATATAACATCAAAAAATATAACAAAAATTTTTTTATAACATCTATTTTGATAAAATTATTATAAGCAATAAATCTTCTAAATGCCGTGCCTTAAGAAAAGTAATAGGTCAAAAAAGAAAAGAACAAGCCTAAGTGAATTGAAAAAAGAACTAGATTACAATCAACACAAGATATCTCTGGAAGAGTTATGTAAAAACCTCGGTACAGATCCAATAAATGGGCTATCGACTGAAGAAGCTAGACTTAGGCTAGAAAGAGATGGACCAAATGCCCTAACGCCTCCAGCTGGTATACCAAATTGGTTGAGATTTCTGAAAACTCTTTTCGGAGGTTTTGGGATACTTCTATGGATAGGCGCTTTCTTATGTTTTCTGATGTACACAATGGAATCCATAACTTCAGACTATCCACTTATGGACAACTTGTATATGGGTATAGTCTTGAGTGTTGTCGTCGTGGTTTCCGGAGTTTTAACATATCATCAGGAATCTAAAAGTTCTCAGATAATTGCTTCGTTTCAAAAAATGGTTCCACACTTTGCGTGGGTTATTCGCGATGGTTACAAAGTTAATATTCCTGCCGTTGATATCGTGGTAGGAGACATAGCTTTCCTGAAATTCGGAGATAAAGTACCTGCTGATATGAGAGTAATAGAAGCGCAAGCCTTAAAAGTCGATAACTCTTCCCTTACCGGTGAGTCTGAACCTCAGTCTCGTGGAGCTGAATTAACCGATGATGACCCTATGGAAACGAAAAATTTGATATTTTACTCTACAAACGTGGTTGAAGGTATTGGAAAAGGTTTGGTCATAAGTACTGGAGACTCAACATTTATAGGACATATTGCTGGATTAGCTTCTGGTATTGGCACAGGTATGAGCCCTATCGCAAGAGAAATAAAAAGGTTTATCAATATGATAACTGCTGCTGCCTTTACCTTGGGACTTATTTTCTTAATATTGAGCATTTTTTTAAAGTATACGTGGTTAGAATGCGTACTATTTGTCATTGGAATTATCGTCGCTAACGTTCCTGAAGGATTATTAGTTACCGTCACTATAACTCTAACACTAACTGCTAAAAGGTTAGGAAAGAAAAATTGTCTCGTCAGAAATCTAGAAGCTGTAGAAACTTTGGGTTCAACTTCAGTTATTTGTTCAGATAAAACAGGCACCTTGACCCAAAATCGAATGACGGTTACACATTTGTTATTTGATAAAACAATCACTGAAGTAGATCACTCAAGTGAGGAGACATTTGAAATTAAAAATGAAAGCTTAAAGGCCTTACTTCGAGTGGCAACTCTTTGCAATAGAGCCAATTTTAAAAGGGGTGAAGAAGGTGTCCCTGTGATGAAGAGAATTGTAAACGGTGATGCTTCAGAATCAGCTATATTAAAATGTGTAGAAGCAATGACAGCTGCTACTGATAGAATTCGAAAAAAATTTCCTAGTGTAGCTGAAATACCCTTTAACTCAAGAAACAAGTATCAAGTATCCATCCATCAGATGGAGAATAATCCGGGATATTTCTATATTCTAGTGATGAAAGGTGCTCCTGAAAGAATCCTTGAAATGTGCTCAACAATTCTTATAGAAGGTGAAACAAAAAAGCTGGACCCGGATACTATAGAAACCTTAAACTTGGCCTTGCTTAAACTCGGTGAAATGGGTGAGCGAGTTTTAGGTTTTTGTGATTTATTTCTTCCGGCTAAAGAATTCCCCTTAGGATACACATTTGATACGGATAATATAAATTTTCCATTAAATAATCTAAGGTTTGTTGGCCTAATGTCTATGATCGATCCCCCAAGACCTGGTGTACCAGATGCAGTATCGAAATGTAGGCAAGCTGGAATTAAGGTAATTATGGTTACCGGAGATCATCCAATTACCGCAAAATCAATCGCAAAATCTATAGGGATTATATCTGAAAATTCTAAAGTGCTTGAAAGCGTTGAAGATCTTCTAGAGCAGGTTGACCCAAGGAATCCAACTGCTGCAGTTGTAACTGGAAATGTTCTTCGAAGTCTTACGGCTAATGAGCTTGATTTGATCTTAACCAATCATCCAGAAATCGTATTCGCTCGAACCTCCCCACAGCAAAAACTTTCAATAGTGGAAGGTTGCCAAAGGTTAGGTGCTGTTGTGGCGGTCACCGGTGATGGTGTTAATGACTCCCCCGCACTAAAGAAGGCTGATATAGGAATTGCAATGGGTATTGCCGGATCCGACGTATCGAAAGAGGCAGCCGATATGATTCTTATGGACGATAATTTTGCCACTATTGTTGTTGGAATCGAAGAAGGACGCCTTATATTCGACAACCTTAAGAAATCCATCGCTTATACTCTAACCTCAAATACTCCCGAAGTTGCACCATTCTTAGCTTTCGTTTCGTTTGGAATTCCGCTTCCTTTGGGCATAATGGCTATTATTTGCATTGACGTTGGAACTGACCTATTGCCAGCAATATCCTTGGCATATGAGCAACCTGAATCAGATATCATGAGACGTCCACCACGGAACCAATTCAAAGATAATCTTGTAAATCAACGACTTATTTTAATGGCCTACGGCATTATGGGAGTTATCCAAGCTATAGCTGGTTTCTTAACATATTTTATTGTTATGGCAGAACATGGTTTTTTACCAGGAAGGCTTATCGGATTACGACAGGAATGGGATTCCCGGGCTATAAATGATTTAAAAGATTCGTATGGACAAGAATGGACATACAGAGAACGAAAAATTTTAGAATACACTTGCCATACATCCTTCTTCGTGGCGATTGTGGTCACTCAAGTCTTTGATCTGCTCCTCTGTAAAACTAGAATGAACTCTATCTTCCATCAGGGAATGAAAAATTGGGTTCTTAACATGGCGATAGTTTCGGAACTATGTTTAGCTATATTTTTGGTATATGTTCCCGGTATGAATGCAATTCGGATGTACAGTGTGGAGTTTCGTTGGTGGCTACCAAGTTTACCATTCGGCCTTGCAATGTTTTTATTTGATGAGGTGAGGAAATTTTTTTTAAGACGTCGTCCTGGAGGGTGGTTGGAGAGAGAAACTTATTATTAATGTCCTTATATAACCTAACTGCCTTAAAAATAAACCAGTGAAAAGAAAATATTTCATTTCATTTCTCATGACAAATAATTACATCATCTGAATAATTTAGACATTCCAATGATTCTTCTTTATTCATTCCAATTTTTAGAAAAAAAGGTAGAAAGATGAAATTTTATAAGAACAAAAATACGGAAAAATTAAATATCATATATGTAGGGGAGATTGGGGTATTGTGAGCCATGGGGAATTGTGAGCCACGTCAATATTTCCCAAAATTGGAAAGTCTGACTCATGCAAATGGTTGTCGTCGTCTTGTCTTTGACCAAACTCATTTTCTATTAGCAATAGATGCTTCCACACGTACTCGTTCATTCCGTGCGATAACCACTTGGAAAATTTTCTCAAAATATTTATTCCGAGCGTTTGTGTTTGCATTGATCTGACAACGATTTTCGCAGAATCGATTCAGGTAAATATATTCATAATTATTGTATGGCATCGATATTACAACTTTTAAAAGAAATTTCGCATAAACATGCAAAGAGCGAATCATACACGGCCCTCTTATCAACCAGAACGTTTGGGGAATTGTGAGCCACTTTTTTTGGGGAATTGTGAGCCACAACATTTTTGGCATTTTTCAAGCCAATATCGCATTTTTAGCATTTTTAGATGAAAATGTTGACTTCTGCATACTTTGTATGGAGGATATGCCGAAGAAATTGAACCGGAACAATTCCATTCGCTGCGATTTATGCGATCGAACTGTTCATTTGAAATGCGTCAGTACTGGAGCCTATTTCACATGCCCGAATTGCGAATCCGAATAATTTAAATATCTTCTTTTTTTTATTTTTTCTAACTAATTCTTATGTAATTTCCAACCATACAATAAACATTTTACAACGATATTTTTGATTTTCGACTTAATTTAGACGGTGGCTTACAATTCCCCAACATTTTTAAAAATCTCAAAAACGTATGTTTTTTGCAAACGCTCAGATTTTTTCAGCAGATAATAATTTCAAGAAATTGCTCAAGCTAAAAGTTAGGGTTTCCTTCCTAGTAACATAAACCATTTTGAAATTTTAAAAAATTTTGATTTTTGTGGCAGTTATCGAGCTTTGAAAAAGTGTGGCTCACAATACCCAATCTCCCTTACATATATAACAATTAAAAATATAAACAGAATATCGTGTTATCAGCTGACTTAAATCACTTTATAAAATTGCACCATTGTATAATATCAAGAAATTAATTTAATTAAGGATGCAAAATTTGAGGATGCGGTTAGCCATTATAATTTGAAAGAACACATGTAAAAATATTTTTACATTTTCCTACTAGAGAAAAACAAGAAATATTTTATCTCCAGCACGATTTTTGTTTTGCACGACCTCAATGTCTGCATACATATGTAGGTACATTACATATATTTGATGGAGACAAAAAACAAAAAAAAAAACAAATGTTATTGTACATTTTCTTTTCGCATACGGTCTTTTAAATTTTTGACGCGTTTCTCTATACAGGAATGACAGAAAATATATGATGAGTAACATCGAAAATGGCATAGTTCAAGAAGAAATGGAACAAAATTCCATCTTTGCAATTATTTCTAGTCCATACATCGGCACGCTTGCTTTAATCCAAAATCAAATTACCTTCCTTACCTGAAAGAAGTCTCTAGGGCATATAACTTTCTCATCTCCCACACACACAAAATATGTGCATATGTTTTATCCGAGGTAGTACGCCAATAATTTAATTAGGCTCCGAGTTTGCTCCGGCGGCAACTATAACTTTCCCAAAACTTTATAACGAAAGTCATAACTAAGTTCGAGGGCTCATCATCCACTGCCCTCATCGGCAAAGTCAAACATTTACAAAGTGCCCGTGGTAAGCTTCTGAGATGGCAAACATCTTTAGTTTTCGTTTCAATTTTAGTGAAAATTTTTTGTTGTAAAGAAAATAATAATTCGTAACCCAAAAAAATAAATTTTTGCTTTATAATAAAAATTATAATTTTGTGATAAAGATAAAAAAAAGAAGCGAAAATGAACAGAACGATTTTATCTGCGTATGTGGTGGAAATTATTTCGGAAAACATCCACTTCTCTGCATTTATGTATATGACTTGGAAAGTTTCGATCGCAGACGTCATAAACATTTCAAGGAAGAAGGTGTAAATTGAAATTTGTCCTCTGCTTTACGCCCCCCAAGGTCTTGGGGACGACGCCTTATCCCGGCTCGCATTAAAAATTGATCCACAGTGAACTTTTATTTCCGCTGACATTTCCTAAATTGGGTGGAAGCCCTTGAATTATTCAGGCTGGCACGACTTATACTATGAATTTTATAGGAACTGAAGCCTACGTTGGGACGGCCGCAAGGCGTTCTGCGGAATGTTTCACGGTTTACACGAGTCCTGGTGCTGCTGTTCAATTCAACGCAGTCGTCGACCTTCTAGACTCAGTCCAGGTCCACCTCTGTATATTTAGCCAGGTCGTCTCGGACGAGGATTGCCTGATCATTTCTTTATTTATTAACCCCTTAGACTCAAGAATATCTTTCGATTCCTCTTCGCATTTTATCTCACATCCATAAGGCGGTAAAAGTTCGAAACTGAGGTAATTCCGCCGTTGACCCCCTAATCCTTCGACAAATGACTCGGGAAAGTGCGGTCCACCTGAAAAATAAGGATAAAAAAGGACATCCATAAAATAAAGATCAGCAATGGGTATTGATGCGGTGATTTAATATCTCCCAGTGGGGACACCTATAAATGAGGTATCAAGTGCATTTATGTGCGGTCGTTTTTCAAACGGAGAAGGGCTAATGTATCCACTTCTACATAAATAAATTATTCGCCTGTCCAATTCACCTTCAGCATCGCTGGAGGTATCCTGCTGAATAAGCTTTTGTTCGTTCGATTGGGGAATTACCCGCATTCTTGCTCCGGTTGCAGTTGATGCATTAAAATGTCCTTTAGTCTTAAAACGCTTTAAATGCATATTTAGTTGAAAATTTTAAGCTTTATTATCTTAGATTCAAGTTTACTAAATTTATTTAACTAAAATTTTGAACGACTTTATGTTTTTCAAATTTATCCAAAATTGTCATAAACAACTTAAGTGATGGCATCAAATCGATAATTGAACAATAATTATAACATAATTTTAAAAAATAATGTTACTTCATTCATTTTGGAAAGGCGTAAAAGTCCATTTTATATCAATCTTAGTCACGGACCGAAAATAATGATTACATATATTTCTGAAATTTAAAACAAACAAAAAATCATCACTTCATACCAAGCTAAAATAATTTCTTTAATTTGTAGCCTTATATGTAGATTCAATAATATTTATAATAGAATAAACGGTTAAACTTTTTTTGGTTAAATACAAATTATTAATTGGATACTAACGATTATAAAGTAATTTTTACATTTCGAACGAGTAAAAATAAAAACTGTCTGATAATCATTATCAATCAATCGAAATTTACTTGATAATCATTATGAAGCCCTTGAAACCAAAATTTAATTTATTGTGTATGAATTATTTTCCCAATGTAAGTAAATATTTTGCATACAATTAGTGCTGTAACACCCAACGGTTGTTGAAAAAAGAAGCATTTAAAGGCTGTGTACTTTTTACTTCGTTTGTTATTCATATTTCAAATAAGATTACATATAAGAAAAGAGTTCAATTACTATACCAAATCAATGACTAAATAAATAAATGACGAAGAATGAAAGGTAGGCGTGGAGGGGCTAAATCACTAACCCTGCTTATATGCCAGCCCCATCCTTTTTCGGTAATTAACACTGAATTGGTGCAGGATCGAAGGAAGTCACAACAAATTGCTGCTCCTGATGCCCCTGTACCTCCAACTGGTGATGGTTCATGGTATGGAATCGTGATCCACTTGTCGTTAGTGTATCCATTCTTCACCGCAGGAAAGGGGCTCCTCCGATTCAGTCTGCATAACGCAATTATGTCACAAATTGAGCATGTCAGATGGCAATTGAAACAGAATGCCCTGCATAATTGATGCAAATTGGCAACAATGCTGGCATCAACAATGAATCATTTAGGGCAAACACATTTGTGCACATATTTGCCAGGGAAAGGACATATCGCGAAGGTACCCTACTACAAGAGTGTCCTGCAATGTTGAAATATGCATTTCGCAAAAGGACCAACCCCGTTCTGCATCCACAAAATTGATGTTGGCAGGTGATGGCAATAATGGTACAAGGTAGCATCACTTGCAGGGGTATTTGGGTATACTCTAATAAAATTGACTGCCTAGATAATGGCTTACACTTGTTTCTGTTTTTAATTTTAATTTGTTAATCCTTTTGAATAATTGGATATAAGTTATTAACCCTTAATACCACAAAATGGATTTAACAAGTACATAGGTATAAGGTCTTTTATATGCAATATTTCATGTAAAACGAGTAGGATGAAACAGATTGATTTTTAATTCTCTTAACAGATTTCAATAAAATGTTGTGAAAAGTTCACCTAAAGTAAATAGAGGCCAATATGTACGAAATTGTTATCAGTCTTTAGAAAATTCAAACTTAAATATGTAGGTACCTCAGAAGTACAGGTATTTAAGTTTCAAATTTCCAAAAAAAAAACAGAATTTTCTAAAATTATATTACCTGCAAAGTTTCATTGAAAATGAACGTTCTTACAATGTTTCGTCAAAATCCGAAGAAAGATTTCAAACTTAATCTAATTCTTACCACTTACTTACCACTTCTTAATATCTATACATACATATTTGTATTTTAAAATAACTTTATGTAGTCATGGTTGGAAAGGTTGATATTGAATTAAAAAATCAATTCAAACTCAAAGAATCTCAAGACATAAATTGAAGTTTGAAGTTTGAAAATTTCAAAGTGTTAAGTAGCAATTCCATCCAAGTACTCGGTATCAATTACTACAACGATAAACGATTTACTATACCAAATAAACCAGGATGACATTCTCACTGAATCCCCTGCACTGATTCTTTCTTAATCAATGGTGCACATATATTTTCAAAAACTTAATTTGTAATTCATCTATCACTTCGACTTCATGAAAATGTTGTTGCGCTATGCAAGGTTGGGTATGCGTATAGATTTCTTGCAACATATGGCAACAGAAGTTGATATTCATGGTTCGTTGCTTCCAGGAATCTTCTTCTCTTGCATGGTGAAAGAGCACACATACGTGGATGGGGTCGCATCCCTGCAAGGACTCGTTAAGTTAATGCGCCCTCCGTAATGCATCTATGGAAAAACTACCTCGTCTCGAGACAAGGACTCGCACAAAAATGTTCGCTTGACTGCTCACGTGTTAAATGTGTTGCCCACAACAAATGTCAGATATACAAAAGGATAAAAGGATCACTCAGATTCTATGGTGAATTTTCAAACAATTCAGCACTCCGTAATTCGGAAAATACTACAATATACTCTAAAATGGGCTTTATGCATATTAAAGTATACAAAGGTTTTAGAACAAGAAATTTTTATCATGCTTTGGTCATATATTTGATGCTTACTTACGTCTGGATAATATTGAGTTACACAACAAAATTATTCGGATGTATTTAATAATATAGCCTTAGGAGACGTTATGTACTCATAAATATGTATGTACATGAAATAACGATTTAATTTGTTTACAATTTGCAAAATTACAAAGGCAAAAAATAGTTTGCGTATTTAATTTTAGGGGTATCATTACAATTTAGTTAATACATATAACAGAAGCGATTCGAATCTTAAAATAACTCATGAAAGTTTTGAAGCGATATAATAAAGAAAACCTATATCTTGATGTTTGATTGAGCACACAGCTGGGTTCTCTTCATTTTCTTATCTGGTTCTATTTAGTTACAATTTTGTTATTGAATTAGAATTGAAAAAGTAGAACTTTATATACCGATTTTAAAATTTCGGAAAAGTGTATCAAATTTCCTTAATATTAATTAACCCATTAATTCAAACTTCAAACCTTGAGCCTAATTAACTTGGGTTAGATTTTTGATACAAAGTAAAGTACCTATATGTATGGTATATGGTATAAGAAAAACAATTAATTTGAATTTATTATCGTAAAATAAAAAATATTTGATAAAGAGTTACCCGTATAAAATTCAATTTAATTCAAAATTTCGCTAATATTTTGCTAAGCCCAAATCCGCATGTAATTGTATCTATTGTTATTTTGTACAATTTCCTTTAAAATATTTGTTTACATACAGACGATTTAGAAGATTGGCTTTATAATGCTGAAAAGCTCCTCGGAGATTAAGATTGAGCCAATAGTTTGATAGAAGAATATTTCCTAACAAATTTGTAGTGCATCTCGATCGTTTTCGAGATAATAAATCTCAATTTATTATCTTTTGAATCAACCTCACACCAACCCTTTAAAATTTTGAAATTTGCTTATTTTACAAGGAGCCCAACTGGTTTTAAAACGCCACAGAAACAGATTTAGAAGTGTATAGAAAAATTAAAAATATGTAGTATCGAATCTAGCGAGGAGGGATTGAACTCGAGTACCTTGCATGAGAAGCAAGTACACTATCCACGACTCCATTATTCTTCTTCCCACGAGATATTAATAAAAATATTACTCAAGCTACGAATGTGGGTCTAATTTAATTGAAATTAAAAGTTAATATTTTAATAAAACCATTAAATCATAGTTTTTCAAGATCATTTAAGATTCAAGAAACTCTGGGAATCTATAAAAACTTGTTTTCATGATTTTAGATGGTGGACATCAAATATGAAAAAAATTGGATAGAATTAGTGTTGGTTGATATACTATAATATTAATAATAATTGATATCTACTTCATAAAATATTTTTATATATTGTCCTTTAATGCACTTTTGTTTAAAGTGATAAAAAATATTATTTTTAACTTTTTCGTTAAGTTTTAACATACATATAGGCAAAGATTTGAAGCCGGTCTTTAATTTTTTGTAAAAAATTTATGTATTGCTTTCTTTATTTTGCCACGACGCTAAGAAAGCTTGAGTGGGAGTGAGACGCGAGGCCCACACCGTTCAGGTACACTTTGCCGGGATGTAAACAACCAACGCGAAGCTAGCGCCGACAAATTTTTTTTTTTCTAAATCGACTTTTTAATTAACGTTTGATGGCTTAAAAAATTGCCCTTTAAATGCCCCTCCCGAATATTAAATTGCCCCATCTCTATCTTCTGGCAATAAAAAGTTATTAATTATTTAAACATTTTAATATAAAATGTCATTTTATTTAATTAAGAAAAAAATGATTTTTATTAATCAAAATATTTTTATTAAATACTTTTCAATTTGCCCCATCGAAGCGCCAATCTTTTTTTCGATTGAATTGTATAATTGGGGAGATAAAAATTAAAATTGTCTCAGTGAGCCAGCTCACATTAAACCAGCTGTCAAATTGATTGGCTCAGTTCTGGCTCAGAGCGCGTCTGCCCCAGAAAAACGGACAGTGAAGTGGATTGCCTGCTACCAACTGGCACCGAATTATTTACGAATTTGACCCGAATTCACTTTAGCAATTCAAGTTTACAGACATTTTTCTCCAAAATCAGATTGAAATAGAATATACAGATAGTTACTCAACTTCACTTTCAGAATTCACTTACTCTCTCTACAACAATTTTACCTTGAAGCTTGAACTTTACTTACTTTTCGTTTAATTAAAATAATTCTAACTTTAAAAAACTATTCACAAGGGAAGAAGTGTAATGTACATACTTCGTAAAATTTTAAAGCATCTCATATTTAATGGAAAAACGTTTTTTTCCTAAAAAAAAGCGTTTTGAAAAAGTTTAGATTTCCAGATTCATTATCTGCAGAAAAAGTTTTATTGAAGGTTGATCAGTGTACCTGCTTTAATTTAAAAACAACTTATAATAATTTTTTTACTAAAAGCCCTTTTTTTTTGTACACTTATTATTTCTCTAATTTTTTTCTTACTGAATTGCTGCCTGAAAAAACCTTTCAACTCGAAATATCAATATATAAAAGTCGAAATGTCATTTTTCAAACGAACTGAGCTGACCAAGTGAGTACAGAATGAAGTGACTCAGAAAACTCAGTTCTGGCTCAGAAAACACTAGCGACGCCATGCGGAAAAAAGGAGACATTAGGACCCAGAAAAACGGTTCAGCTCAGTGAGCAACTGAGTAACTGAGTTGGCTCACTGAGGCAGTGCCCAGTCGAACGCAGTCATTGAGAAATGTGGTCAAGCTCCATAAGAAAGCATGGATTTCAATACTTTCATGCATCAACAGCTTAAAGCTCGTCATCGTTACGTTAGAAAGCTTCGTTACTCGTCATTCGTAAATGCCATCCATCAATTTATAAGACGTTATCACGTCAAAACAATTTTTGTTTCGCGATGGTTGTTGTATATGTCCTAAAAGTGATCAAACACTTCCCAAATTTTCTCTATCAATTTGCGTCAATTTACGTCATTTTGCGTTAATTGGCGCAAATGTTGCATCAACACAACAGCAGCCGTCAGTAAATCCAACGCAAGTGTAATGTAAAACATTTAAATAAACTAAGCAAACTTAACAATTGTACAAATAAGCGAACTTTATGATGTAGGTATAAAATTGGGCCTTCCACGAAATTAATCATAAGTAAATTGGTTTTCGTCAGCTGCGTTAAAATGGCAGTAAATGTAAAATTTATTGCTCTCCTGTTTGTAATCGGTGCCATAGTTTTAATAACCGAGGCCAGGTAAATAGTTAAACAAAATATTCTATCTTTCGGAAATTTACAATTAAAATAATTTTAGGAACGTCCACTTCACTATCTTTTTACATAGAGGACAAACATCTGATTCAGTTACAAAAATCTTAAGAGCTAATGGAGTCCGTTTTACTGTTCCTAATGATACAAAAACATCAATTTCTCTGGCAGTCGATTCCAGGGATATAAGGAGGTTTATAGCAGTTGCTAACGGGAATTTGTGGAATTATGCTCAAAAAAATTGAGAATAAGCTCAAAAAAATGGAGATTAACTTAACTTTAACCACAAATAAGTAAATATTATAGTTATATCTCTAAACGTAAGGCATTTTGTTTATATTTTCTGAAAATTCCTATTTTTAACCCCCGACGCAAAAACGACGGTGTGTTATAAGTTTGACGTGTCTGTCTGTGTGTGTGTCTGTCTGTCTGTGGCATCGTAGCTCCCGAACGCATGAACCGATTTTGATTTTGTTTTTTTTTGTTTGAAAGGTGAATTAGTCGGGAGTGTTCTTAGCTATGTTTGATGGAAATCGGTCCAAGAAGGCCGCCGCCCGCCACAAAATGACGGATTACATATTTTTTCACAACTCCCTCAATATAGGTATCAAATAAAAGGGCTTGAGTAGTAGAATACTATACACTATGACAAATTTCAAATCCAAGATGGCCGCCACCACAAAATGGCGAATAACTTCTTTTTGTTCACAACTCCCTAAATATGGGTGTCCAATGAAAGGGCTTGACTAGTAGAATAATGTACACTATATTGAAAGGGAATGAGGAATATTAACTAACGAAATGAAAACTAAAAACTTGAAAATTATTTTTTTGTCTGATCAATGCCCTAGCTAGATTGATGAGGAAAGTGGAGTGATGACTGGTACCTAGGACCTAACGAAGCTCACAAAAATATATATTTTATTTTTTTTATAGTTTATAACTTTATTTAAAATTATTGGACTATCGGAATTAGGGTCCGCGAGTAATTTAAAAAGAATGAAATAAAAATTTTAAGTAACCCCCCCACACACAAAAAAACTCTAAGAAGTAAAAGAGTAAAATTTTTCTCTCGGCCTTTTAACTTCATTAAAAGAACCTATTAATGTGTTGGTTGGCCCTTTAACTTTAATATAAGTACTTATTAATATTTTGATCCAAGCGTATTTTTTTACTTTTTAGAGTTTTTTTTTGTGTCGGGGGTTACTTAAAATTTTTAATTTTATTTTTTATATGATGCGGAACATGCAAGACCAAGACCACGACTCAACTTGCAAGACTATGCGATACTTGAACTAGAACAAAAGGTCCCTTTCTTATATAATTTTTTTATTAGATTTTTAATTGAAAGGAAGGGAAATAAGGGCTAAGGAGATTATTTTAATAGCTAGTTCAGTCAAGAAAATTTCATCATTTCCCAAAATATTATTTTGCATATTAAAAATACTGGAATATGTAGTATGTAGTACATAGCATATAAGAGTATGTACTATATGGGCATCGAATTTAAAACAAGTTCCAACGACGGAATTTTTCGTTTAAATTCTGAATGTATTGTATTAAATCCTTTGATACTGTGATAAAAATTATTTTTCCACCTCTGTTAACACCTCACTGCAAGTTTTTCAGTTTTTCCAGAGATAAATAGGCAATCCTGAGTAATTTCTCCCCTCGGCGGCATCCATCCAAACCAACGAGTGAAGGCATCGGCTCTAATAGTCTTCACTGGCAGGCACTCCATCCGTCACAAAGCTTGCATTAATCCCGTCGACTCCCAAAGGACAATCTTGTTAATTATTGAAGTGGTTGGCGGCTAACAACAACTAATCAACTGTCGATGCACGTATTTTAATCACTTGTCGCCATATTTCAATCAAATGCGGAGTATTTATCCGATGCTACGCTGCCCACCAGCGCCATCAGCCACAGAAAAGGGTTTGAGGGTTGCAATTAGTTAAAAGCTCGGGGATGAATGCTTGCAAAAAAACCCTTCAAGGATCTGAAAAATGTCCTTGATGAATTGGGACGATTTTTTTTCCTCAGCTAGAACAAATTTGTATGTAAGAAAATCGTACATCCCAACAATTCATCGGAGAAATTTGTTTTTTTTTTTTTGAATATTTTACGTGAATATCCTCGAGCTGTGTGGAGATAGAGCGCTGCCAGAGAGCTCCTTGCACAGCAGTTAACCAAGCGAATAATCAAGTTTTGCGTTGAACGTCAATTAAAGTTAGGAAGATGCTCCTAACGAGATTTTGCCATTTCAGTCAATTACAGCTGAAATTTGCTTATTCAGGCTCGTTGTACATTTCCCAGCCAGAGCCATTCTGGAAGAGCATTTTCCGCCTTCCCGGCAGAGTTAAACAAACTCGGGCTCACAATGGGGCTGAGGCATGTCTCTGACGCTTGACGTTGCGTTCGAAGCGAAATGTAATTAAATTAACAAATTGCAATTGAGTTTCGTTTTGTGTACGAGAAGGGGGCCCTTGTGCATTTCATAGTAAATCGCAAAATTTTTGAATTTAAATCCCGGAATTATTTGATTTTGCCCCAAGTGTACATAGTAGCTTAGTTTTTTTCGATTTAAAATAAAATCCGGATGTAAGTTATTTTGAATTTAAACTAATATTTTTTCAACCGTCTAAGAGATTAGTTATCATTAATTTGGTCTAAAATATTTGCCTTTCGATAGTGGGGTAGTAACGCAGTTCACCGAGGTTCCAGAGCTCAGGAGTACCAGAACTCTTGGTCAACCATATAAAGCTACTTCCTTGCAAAATAATAGTTCAGTTCCAATTTTAACAAGTTTTAAAGTATTCTGATGGATGACAATTTTTCCTTTCAGTTACTCTTTTTCTATCTACATATGTAGTTCTACCTAAGTTTAATGAGGTGTGCACTTTTTACCAATTTTGAATGGAAATTATAACCAAATTTATTGGACTTATATGTAGATTAGATATTATTACTGCAATCATCGTGGTAGCGTTGTTATGCTTCTGACAATACTTTATTAACAAATTCATTTGTCGTTTAAACTATTTCAAATTACTAGTTATGAGATGCCTGTTTGAATCATGTTATGATGAGATTACTTACTTACACCTTCATACTTATGACATTATACTTACTTTACATTTTCGTAAATAAAATATAGTTAAAACAACTAAAACCTACTTATTTAAAGCAATAGTCTGAAATTCTCCTCATATACATAAGTACATACTGATTTTGTTTCCTGAAAAATTATTTGACTAGATAATCGACTGAATTTAAATCGACACATACATATAGGTAATAATTTTCATTTAAAATCTATGTGTCAACATTACCAGTCAACACTTTATTGAAAAAACATATTTCCAAAAACAAAAATCTGGCTATTTTCACCTAAAGAGCCCTCACCCATCTAGCACAGGGGAGAAATTTTTCATAATTCACCTGAGTAAACTAAAACCCCGCATAACAGAGTATACGTTACCACGAGTAAAAGTTAAGTATTAGCCATAACCATAATATTTAATGCGGCTGTTTTGGAACGTGCCCGAATGCTATAGATTTGCAGAGTACCTCCTCTGTTCATTGCTGCGACTATATGTGGGCCAAGATGTTGCCGTTCCTACAAGAAGATGAGACCATAACAAAGCGGCCTGCATAATTGAAACGAACGTCCTATGCAAATTGAATTACAGCAGTAGAGCCACCGATATTTTATTGGAAGACAACTCCCATGGCAGACATTTATCCATGCAGAGTACATCCACCTCCGAGTACCGGCAATGTGTTTTGATGCTGCGAATATGTACATAAATGATTTTTGAATTATGAATGGGCAAAGGGAGCAAACCTTGAGCTCTGTTGTGAAAGAAAGGGTATAACATTTTACCTGGATGCTTTATGTATTGGGAGGTAATTTATAAAATTTGTTGACCACACAAAAGTATAAAAATTTAAATAGATTGGAATATTTTGATTTTTATTAATATACGAATGAGGAATGCAAACACCATTAAATCTATATATAAATCAGATAAAATTGAAACAATTTAATTGGTACCTTGAAAATATCATCCTTCTTAGTTTCACAAGTCCTTTCGTTGAGTGGTTTGGACAACTCCTAATAGTATACTGTGCAACATGGGCGGCAAGTAGCCGATTTCGCACGCTGCCAGCGTAAGCAATCGGTTACGCACCGCCCCAGTTGCACATTCTATTCTTCCACACAAGTGAGGTATGTGATTTTTAGGAAGGAGGGGGTTTGGGCGGGAGAAACGGGAGAAACAGGAGAACCGGGAGAAACAGGAGATACGGGAGAAACGAGAAGTGTGGGGGCGGAGTGTATTATAAACAAATAGTGAGAAGGGTTACACTTATACCTAATTTCCATAAAAAACCAGACCAAACCAAAACCAAAAAACCAACTGCTGACAAATCAAGTCTGTACACATATTAGCAATGTAGTTGTGAATTGTCAGTCAGCCACGTCTTCACTTACCGGTCCAATAAAAGGGCATTTTGTAATAAAAATATAATTATTATGACACAAATATTTAGCACTCTTTACCGACAAAACACAACAACCGATTTAACATCAATTTATTTTTGACTTTGCAACTTTTCGAGTCCTAACCTGTACTAAATGCGCTGAATTGCATGTGGCAACGCCAAATGGTTTTAAAATGGTTTAACTCACACAGAGGAAAAAGCTAGCGGCTGTTGACCAAAATGAGCGAGATAGGTGATGAAATTGCAATGCGAATGACAGATCTGCAGATATTTTTGGTTTGGTTAGTTGGTCTGGTTTTGTATGGAGATTATGCATTACTACCTATACCATTCTCAGATATCTAGAAAACTATCACGTTTCTAAATTTTAAAGTTAAATATCTAAGAAAATATAAACGACCATAAATTTTTTTTTGCATCTGTTTATGCAAGTTTATAATCCCTACCCATATATGTACATATGTATAAATGCGAAAGTAACGCTGCCTGTCTGTGATACTTTCACGCATAAACCTCTGAACCGATTTTGATGAAATTTGGTATAAAGATAGATTACAACTCGGAGAAGGACATAGGCTACTTTTTGTCGGTCTGTCTGTCTGCTATGCTTTCACTTTTCACGCCTATTCACGTCTAAACCATTTAACCGATTTTGATGAAATTTGGTACAGTGATACAGTGATAGATTAGACCATAGAGAAGGACATAGGCTACATTTGGTCTGTCTGTCTTTCTGTCTGCTACGCTTTCACCTTATTCACGTCTAAACCATTTAACCGATTTTGATGAAATTTGGTACAGTGATAGATTATACCATAGAGAAGGTCATAGGCTACTTTTTTTTACTTTCAAATATTAAAAACAATGGGAATTGCTAAAAACAACAAAAATGACGAGTCATACAATGTAAACGCGTTCATATGTCTCCTTTGATCAGAGATTTAAAATGTCATATGACTTTTTAAAGGCCCTATTAACCGGAACGGACAGACACGTCAGGGCAGACGTGTGTGTGAATATTTAAATTTTGTGTTACAACTATTTCAATTTGATAACAGGATTTTTTGCTTTCGATAATGCCTCGCAAACGCAAAACTAATCTAGCACGGGTGAGACCGGGTAATCCAGCTAGTATTCTTATATTTTTATTCTTAGTTAACACAAAAAATTTCAGTTTGTAGAAAACATGAATTCTTGTAGCGTAATATAAATGCTTGTCTTTTTCCTACAAATTTTATTCAATTTGGTCCACGTATAAAGGACCTCCGACTTTTCCATAAAACATTAATCTAATACCACAACAGCACACTTCTTAATTAAGGACTAAAGAACCTCCCTCTTCATGCTACTCGATTCAACTTGCCCTGGAGCTAGCAAATTAGTCTGACAACTAAATAAAAATGTACCACATGAATTTTAAATTTAATTTCAAACAGGGCAGGTGCATGACCGCATCCACGGGACAACGAAATCATGAAAAAAGCACCGAGCCAACTTCAACTTCATATTCGTATTGTTTTTACCCAACTCCCGCCCGCTTGTCCTCCTTGTTGGGATTTAATTTAATTTTTCGGGACGTTCTATGTGCCAACATAAAAATACAAGACGGAGGAGAGAAAAAAATTTTTGCGGCTGGCAGTGGGCATCCAAAGTTTATGAAAGGAAAAATTATGTGGGAGAGGCTCTAAGAGGCAAGGGGGCCGACCGAACAAGGAAGTAATAAATGTGGCCCTACGATGGTGGACATAAAAAATTCCCAGTTTAATTTCAAGTCTTAGTCCCACGGGAGCTGTACGCCAAGGTATCACCGTCCTTCTTAGATACTCTTTTTATTCAGTTGCTAATTTAATTATTGGACGGTAGGTATCGAGAGTTATTGTCTTGGAATTGCTTCAACAATTTTTAATTAATTTTTAAAATCCGATCCGAAGCAAGTTTATCACGCTTTATTGTGGCGTGGAGATTAAAAACACAGTTTCAAATTCATGGCTTGAAATGTACCATTTGTTTTCTGCCGAATAACGAATGTTAAAGCTTTTGTTAATCCAAAATAATTCAAAAATATCGTCGCTATATTTTACAGATATTTAAATATAACGACGTAGCAAACAACTCCATTTAAAATATTTACATAAAATTACACAAATAAACACAATAATTTGTTTACTTTAATTTAATTACATATTTATAAGAAGTATAATTACAACTTAAAGAAGATCACCTACGACAATAACTATCTCCAAATCTTATCATTGCGAATCATTAGTTTCACAATCCGGCAAAAAATCTGTAATTTTTATCCTAGGCCTTTTAAACTACATATTGTAGTCGTTACAGCTTTACCTAAAAGAAAAAGAAACGTTTTAAACGTTATCGAAATAAATAAGTATTAAAAGGTTTACTTACCCTGGACTGAAGTTACGCTTATTGTACATACGCATGCGGGATCGTTATAATATTGTTCCTATAAGTTAAGTGAAGCACTCCTACAATTGTAAAAGTGCAAGCCTGATGACCACGGTCACTTGAAGCATTTCACGCACATTCTATATACATATATATACCAATATTCTTTTAGATAGCTTTTACTGGCCAAGATCAATTTTGTAACTCTCTTCCAATAAAGTGCTCGTTGCGATCGGACGTACAGACTTCTAATTCTCGCGTTACCGAATCTCCTCCTCCTCTTACAATATTTAAGAAATCTTGATTTTTCTTAACGATTTTATCAAAAAATTCATCAACATTCACAACAGTTTGTTGAAATTTATGCATTTACAACAGTTTCTTGAAATTCATGCAGTAATGTTCTAGGCATTAAAAACTATTGCGACCAAAACTTTATTTTTATAAACAAGTACTATAGTGTTGTGTAGGTAGGTACCTTAAAAATTAAAAGTACATTTTCAAATATTACCTTTTCCTCAATCTCACACACAAATTTTCTTGAAAAATAGGAACCCCCGAGATTTTGAATATGCGGTAACAAACAAAAAAGGCCACTTTACACATACTTTTCGTCACTTTTTCACGAACATTCACCAAACTAATTTTAAGTGAAAGTTTATAAAACAAAGAGATACAGCATGATTCAGTTACAACAGTAAACACTTTTATTTGAATATTTTGTTAAATTTATATTCTAAATTAAAATTGTCAAAAAATCAACAAATTTTAATGACTATCAAATGATTCAAATTTTAATGACTATTAAATATTGAATGAATATTATAAATTCAATATTACAACTGCGATATTTTGTTAGGATAGATTAAATTGAGCAAAAAATCCAATGCAGCTCAACCATTAATCTAATATCTATATGTATTTATGTATATGTAAATAAAAAAAACAATATCTAAGTAGAAATGAAAACTGCGTGCTCAGCTACACATAAAATCGAAAATAATATTATGATATAAACACATATACATATACATAGTTAGCTATTAATAAGGTATTTTGTAATTAAGAATAGCAAGATATTTTTATTACACCTGTTACACCTCAACAGATAGGTACTTTAAAAAAATAAGGTGCATTTTATAAATTATCGTAATTTTAAGTAATGTAATTCTTAATTAAATTATAACTTGTTGTCCGTTTGTATATTAAATTATTTATATATTGAAGAATTTCGTCAATTTCGAATTATCTAGATACATATGTATATGATTTTAAGAGTTGATAACTTACTCACTATTGAATGATATTTTACCAGATGCATATCTAGTTATGTAATTAAAGAATAATTAAGAAAACTCACCTCTTGAAAAAATATAATAGATGATTAAATATGTTCCAAATATTCTCATCAGCCTATAGTCGTTTTTAGATCTGTTTTCTCTGTGGAAAGTATAATAATGTATCACTTGAATAAATTCGGTAAAAATTTAGATTTAAAAGGATTCATATTTTAGAAATACTTTTTCTCTTTATTGACTTATATTAAATTGAAGTTCTAATTACCTTTATCCGAGTTTAAATAAGCGTCTTACGTTTATTTCAAAGCTGACTTATCTCTCACGGTTTTCATCTAGCACATTTGAATCAATCTTTGTTTCAAATTAACCGATATCACAAATAATTTTACACACAATGTCCACATTAACAATGTCCGCTAATTATTTCATAATATTTTTTTTTTTCAATTTTCTTTAAATAGTGAAATAAATAAGAAGAGATGTTAAATATAGTAACTACATATTTAAAAAGGGCATTTCCAGAAAACTCGTAATGAAATGCCCTGAGTAAAGAGAAGCTTTAAAAACTTTAATCAATATCGAAGGCGGTGGTCTGTGGGCTGAGGGCGTTTCTTCTGAGCTTTTTCTTATCCAATGAATTTTGTGCCAAACACTGCGCAAAAGCTGTGAATGTGTAAATGTTCCATTTTTGTTCTTTTAAGTTTTTTTTTTAGGTTTGTCATCACATACGAATACTCCATGTATCGGATGGATACATTTCTAGACATGCCTAGAATTTTGTTCCCAATTGGGAGGATATAAATAATGTTTGTTGGGAATTATAGAATATACAAAAATTATTTATTTTTACTTTATGTTATTTAATTAATATAAAATTTTAGGTAATATAATACATTAATAAATGGTTACAGTTCTTTGGCGATTGCTTTTTTTATAAAAATAAAAAAAATTATATAATAAAATAAATGAGCTCATTATATACAAAAATATATATCTCTTATATACATATACAAAACTAGACCTAGAGTTTTGTTATTGCACATTAAATAACTAAACTTTCTATTTACTCTCAACTACCAACAAAGTATCATTCTCTGCGGACTTTTCATTATTACTTTGAACTATGTTATCACTAATGAGTAATTTACTAGAAACGATTTCTTGCAATTCCTTCTCCTTAGGATTCTGAGGAGAATTCCATTGTTGGATTTCTGATTCGCATAAAATTATGTATAAAACACCAGAAACGACTAGCATAGCAGAAGATATCAGAAATACGTACTTCCAACTAGTTACGCTTTGCTATAGACAAAAAATATTTAAATTAGTAAAAGCATCTAAAAAATGCAGTAGAAAAACTTACATTTCCTAAAGTAAGTATGCCAACAATTGCTGGTGAGATAAATCCTGGTAGAACACCAATCATCCCGCTGATCCCCAAAACGATTCCAGCGTAATTTGGAGCAATGTCAACAATACTGGCCAATGGTCCTGTAGAAACAGCTCCATGCACAGCTGTGGCAAGGGTTAAGAAAACAATAGCCGCTGTTGAATTGCATCCAGAGTATGCCAGGAAAAGAACAAATATCCCCTTCACTATGCAACCTAATAATAAAATAAATTATTCATTAAATATAACAAAATAAATTATATACAAAATATTAGTAGTAGTTTCTAATAGTAACTGCATGTGTAATGTGTGAGTATGAAACTTAAAACAATTTAACCAACAATTGCAAAAAGGCTTTCTCAAACAATATATTAACGACTAATAAATTATTTCAAAAATAAAAAACTAGCTTCAAATTTCATATGATTATTTAAAGTCAGAATCTGTTTTTTTATGTATCTCATCTCGGTATTCAGTACCTAGTTATTAAAAAAAAAAAGAAAAGTTAAGCCTAGTTACTTTGCAATATGTCGCATTTTTAATATGCTTCAAAGCCTTTGGTATACATATAAAGTTATTATCATAATTGCGTAACTGAATGAGATATGAAGTTCTGCAACAATGTAAACTAATACTTAATTAAACAAAAATCTTCCAATGATGAAAATGTAAGGCCGCTGTTAGCTAAACCTAAGATTTATTAAAAAGAAAACTGTCGGAAGTTATCTTTCCTAAAGAGATTATACCGATCTTATCTTTTATACCGCTTCTTCTTTTGTCCATATCTCTTAACGAGATGTCACTGATTTTGATTGAAAATTCAAGTCATTTATAAAAGTGACCAAGTTATAAATAAATTTAAGGGAAAAGGTCCAAGTTGTGAAAAAAGTAGTTATTATCAATTAATTGAAAAGTGGCATACTCCAAAAGAAGAACACCATCCAATTTAATCTCATTGCATTTCATAAGTCGTTAGTCATATCATATGTAAGGTTTGTCTAATCAATTTACTATTTCACTAATTTAATTGTAGAACTCCTTTTCTAGGTATATGTACGAGTATATTAATTTTTTTTTAAACATTATAAAAAACTTTATTGATAATCAAACATTACCTAGTACTTCTCTGACTTATTAACTCATTTATTTCATAATTTAAGCTACAAATTACTTAAATTTCCGCAAAATTATCGCCAACAGGAAAATACAAATTGAAATCTTTAATTATCAGAAGATTACTACTAACACTTATGCCTCTAAGCTAAAGCCAGCAAATAAGAGTTAATTAAAGGGTTGAACTTGACATTAGAACTTTAGTTTGTTTAAATATTTGCAAATTGTACTTACACATTGTAGTTGCAAGTTTTCTAACATTAGTCCTACTCATTTTTTCAGTCCTTAATAAGTAATCTCCTAAAATTGAAAAGATGTAGGCGTATATCATTCGCATCATATGAGGTAAACCGGAGAGTATTCCAGTCTATAATAAAACAAATAGATTAATACATGTTGCAATTGAAATGCAATAAAGAATTTAATACCATTGTGATGTCCCAACCGTGAATGGTTTTAAAGTACGTCGGTGCCTGAGTCATCAGAGTGAAAAGGCCCCAAATACCTCCCCATTGCGCTACAACATTCATCCAAACTGGCTTTGACATTAAAATATCCTTCCAAGGTGTTGGCACAGAACTCTTGGGTTGTACCGAAGCTCCAAGAGACTTTTCAATATATCTCCGTTCTTTTTCGCTGATCCTTGGATGCAGAGCAGGAGTGTCGTAAACAAGGAAAAGCCATCCGATGTACCATAAAGTACCAATTACACCGCAGACATGGAATACCCATTCCCACGAACTCCAAGATATTATATATCCAAATAGTGGGTAAAATACTGCGATTCCCACAGAGCTTCCCAAATATGCGGTTACAAATTTACTCCTTTCATTTGGGGGTATCCATTGAGCAGTCATGTTATGCATTGCAGGCCAAGCTAACCCCTAAATAGAATAATTATCAAGATGATTCATTCTAAGTAAGTTATAGATATGAAATACTTACGCAAATCAAACCCTGAAGGACTCTTAGAAAAATCAATGCCTTGTAGTCCCAATAAGATACAATTGGGAGTAGGAAACAAATCCAGCATCCAATGACATTTGCCAGCCCAAAAACAATTTTTGTTCCAAATTTTTTGGCAAGTATACCGCCCGGGATTTGAGTGACCCAATGGATCCAAAAGAAAGAGCCCAGAACGAGCCCTTGTTGGTATTCATTCCACATGAATCCATTCTTCTCGTAGTTTGCCTAGACCGAAAAACAACAAATAATAAATTCAGACGGGTTATAGATAACGTGACGACATATTTGCCCAAGATTTGGACAGACAATATTGTCTATCCCAGTTTAATAACGCGGAAACAAATATAAACGTGATGAAGAGCGCGTGATATTTGCCACCAGTGGCTAATCAGTCATAAATATTTGCGTGAAACGCAAAAAAAAAAAAATTATTTTTTCATTTTCCGAGTCGGCTTAACTAATAAAAATGATTTTTGATTAATTTAAGGCTCCGGGATGTCTAGTTTTTTGACTTTTGAAGTATATGTTTCACAGGTGCCGCTTATCAGCTTATATGTTTACAATTTATTATAAGTTTTTTTGTTAGTTTGCTCACGCTTTCTGCGCTTTGGGGTAAAATTGTTTTTGTTTGTTTGAACCCACACACTGTTTGTTCGATATAAATACAAATAAGGATGCTAACGAAATTTGAGGAGGGGCAAAAATCTTAAAGTAAATGGGTTTATAACACAAAAAAAAATTATCTTAAGCATCATATACATATACCTACGGGAGGCTTTAGGCTTAAGTAACCAAGGCAACGAATGTAGGGTGTAATGAATGAATAGAAAATAAATCTTACTACTAAGGCTAGTTGCAATTCCCAAGTACGAATATTCTTTGTTCTATAGGTATACTATCAATTAATTAAATTACTTCTTCATACCCTAACCATAACCCTAACAACGTAGACTTTAAACAGTTTTATAGATTTCACTTGTTTTCCAAAATAAAAAATATTCGGAAAAGTCATGTTAAGTACTATTAAATTTCCTCATATACCTACTTCTTTTATAAAAACAAAAACTTTAAAACAACGCCATACTACTACTTTTATCGCAGATTCGTAGAAATGATAAACGATGTCTTTTATACAGTAAAAATTCAAATTGTGAATTAAATATTCCCTTTTTTTACTCATTTTAACTCAATTTGAGAAATTTCAAGCCTTATACTAATACTAATTAATTTGCATTTCTAATTTGCTAATTAATTTGCATTTCTAACTTTTTTATAGTTGCTTCGAAATCATGGAGCAGGAAGTGCAGTCCTTCATATGGTGAAAATGGGATAAAATCGTGAATAGTGACGTAAGACAAGGTAAGTAAGTATCTTAATTTTCTAAAAATTGAAATATATGTATGTAGCTACTAGATATGATTTAATAATCATGAGAAAAATGTATTTAGAGATGGTAAGTAGTTTTAGTAATTTCATAAAGGTAAAAAAAGGTTATCAGTAGTACTTTCTAAGAGAAGAGCGCATCATTAAATCACGTAAAAAAAAAATTCTTCATGTTGTAATTAAACCTATTTCAAGCAAAATGTCTGGCAATCTAACGTCTTCTACATTACACAGTTAAGTTTCGAATAATTTTAGTGAAAGCTTTTTAAAAGCTACACCTCGATTAAATAGAAGAGATTTTCGCTATTGAATCGCTCGCGAAATTTTCGCGTTCACAATCACAGCGAATTATTCATGTTGAGCTGTAAAAGCTTCTTAGCTTCTAAGACATCGCACGTGTGGTTGACATTTTAATGCTCCACTTTGTGCAGAGTCTCTTCGGAGCTCCCATATTATTTACAGAGATAGTGATTCCGAAAAATTTGTCTATGTCAGTAGAATTGATATCTTTGTTTAAACTTAAACATTCCATTCACGAGTGTTGCGGAAGGATAAATTTATAGTATCTGACGTTTTATTCACGTGATCTCAGCTAGTTTCTCGAGTTACTAATTACTATTATATTACAAAGATTACTGAAATGATTTAAATGATTAAACAAATTTTTCTTAGGAATATATCATATACTAAGAGCATACTTGAAAACGTTTTACACGGGTGTGCAATATAAATTGGAAGATTGTATCTATTTATAAATAATAGCGATAATAGCAGTTATCGAATCGTGCGAAATCGTAGACGTAATAATTGATTACATGAGCCTCTTGAGATGTTGTTCACATCAATTAAGGAAGGAAATCTAAAATTATGTACAAATTACACTTGAGGGAGGAAGACTTTACAGTACAGCTCTTTAAGAGATACGAAAGTTTCACCAAAATTGTTTAAATATTTTTAAATAAAATAAAATAATTAAAGAAAAAAAAATTAATACTTCTATAGACTTTTTTCGAACAAAACTCAAAATAATTGATCTAAACAGCCCAAACTTTTTAGAGCTTAAATTAAAAGCCATATCAATTCAAAACAACAATGTTTATCTTGCTTTGAGAAAAATAGAAAAAAAATCCACATGATCCCACAGGGTATTTGTTTAAAATTTTGTATTTTACCTTCACCATGAGTTAACTTTACTATAACCGACAATAAAGAGATATAGTCTAAGCCAACAAACAAGATTAAGATTAAATAATATTTGAGCTACACGTCATTGGTATCACACAGGGTCGCATTATAGACAGCATTTTCGCAATAAAACTTAGCATGTTCATATAAAGCATACACCATTACACTTACGAAACAGACCAAATTGTGAATAATCTAAAAATATAATCTAAGCCTAAATTAATCTTAGGTACAAAGTTTCTCAATATTTAAATATGGGTTAGATAACTTACGTTAAATAATTTCAAAATCACTCTCTCCAATGTATATTTTTCGGCTGGTTCAATGGTTGTATTAAGAACACTAAAATCGGATACTAGATTTACTAAACTATTATTCAGGTCACTGTCACTGCCACTTAAAATATTCAGATCACTTGAGATAAATCGCTCGCGTGCGCTATCTGATGAAGAGGATTCCCTAGGCATGTTCTCTCCGGCGGAACACTCATTTACTACTTTCAAGTCTCGACCTTTAGTTGCAGTTTTCTTTTGAGCAACCATGTCGACAATTGTAATATTCAAATTGATGCGAATCATGTAGTTGACTGCGAACCCAATAAACACTAAGTACCAAAGCACCGTTCGCGTATTCGCTGTAAAATTCATAAGAAGAATTTAAGTAACAACAATACAGTGGGATCTTACATAAAGAAGTAAGTACATACCTGCAGCCATTTCTCCGTTTGTAGTTTTTTTTTTTCTTAAAATTTATCCCAACTACTTCTAAGGGTGTAAATTGAGTTGAAATTTTCTTATTCTTTGACGGCTTATTTTTTAATTTAAACCCAACTAAAGTGTCGGTAGTACCGGGTATGCCATCGAGACACTGAAAATTTGAACAAAGCGATTACCAAGAGGGCAATGGCGAGTGCACTTAAGTAGGCAATTGTTACAGAATTTATCAAGCGCTGATATCGAACATCTTCATTATCAGCACGAACAGGTATGATATATCGCATCTGGGTCCATTCTTCTTATCAGATGTTTATCAAACAGAGGAGTACGAACTGAGGAGTACGAACTCTGTATAAATATTTAAAGGAAAAATCAAGTCTACCGCAAACCACAAAAATGCCCATCTTAATAATATATCGCGACAGTCTAAGGCCGGTCTAATCTGATTCCGCGGGAGAGGCATATTTGATCTTCACTCCGCTTTATTTACGCATTTTGAGTAGGAAAATCTACTTTATTAGTCATATCATCACAGTGCTACTGGAATATGCTACTTATACTTTTGTGCCTTTCTCTAATGATTTATAAATTTTTGTTATCGGTTATATTTCCTTCGTTGAACAAATGAAAAAATTTACAATCGTTGTAAAGAAATTGTTTTCATATTATTCAGCAGGTATTTGATAGCATTTGAAGCGATTGATCAATTGAAATTGTTTTTCACTTTACTATCGAAAGTTATGTACCTGCGAAGGGCACTAGGAATTTTACAATGAAAACAATGAAAAATTATTTCAAAATTTTTCTGATTCATAAAAACAGCTTAACAAAAAACTAAATGTTTTCAAGGTGGATTTAAGCGGACGTAACACTTTTATTTTTAAAATGGATATTAATTATTACTAATTTTAATCTATAATTTGCTACAATTTTTCCTTACCTCAACGACACAAAATTTTGCATAGTAATAGAAACAAGGTTGTTTTCATATTTAGCCCCGGACTTAACTAATACAATACATACATAGGCACATACATATGTACATACTTTATACTTAATTAAAAAATTACTTTAGATCAAAACATGATTTTTGGATTTGCTTTCATTTTTCTCAAGTGCATCGTAATACACAATAATTTGTGAACTGCATGCGAAACTTTAAGATTTTTCTCGTCTCGAAACGAATTAATGTCCATAATTTCGTAGAGCTCAAATTTCCCATATAGCTATTAGCTACCTACCATGAAAGTATCAAAACATATTTGCTCTAATATTAAAATCAAAAATCTTTGTGGTAAAATTCACAATTATTTAATAGTTTTTAATTTTCTAAAACAGAATACATTTTTAACAAATAGACACCAGTTTTCGTTCGATACATGACTCGATCAGCCTTGAAGAAATTATTTTTTCGATTAATTAATTAGACTCTAGTACTGCGAATAATTTCCTTTGATTATTGCCCCCAACATACAAATATCCATCGGAAGAGCAGTTTTATATATGTATAATTTCTTTATATATATATACTAGCTGGGTTACCCGGTTTCACCCGGTATATTATAAGTATGTACTATTTAATTAAAGATCCTTGAAATTCTCAACTTTCGTAAAACATTTTATGACCTATGGTCGCCATATTGGGTCCGCCATTTTGAATTTCCAAATTTTAATAGTAGATTCCAAATTAGTGATATCAAAATACCCATAGTACTAAATTTCACTTAAATTCGTTGAAGTTAGAAAATTGTTGGACGCCATATTGGATTCGCCATCTGGAATTTCCAAGTTTCGAGCTTAGCTTCGCAATTAGCACCTCCAAAAACCAGCAAATACTAATTTTCATGGTAATCCCTTAATATTTACAATCTTTGGTCGCCATCTTGGGTCCGCCATTTTGAAAACCGCGAGTAAAAAGTACCCTTAATTTTAAGTCGGGATGTGTAGTGCCTTTACTTAAAAAATGAAAATAATGAGACCAATCTTTTAGGCGTGATTGAGTAACAAACATATTGGGTCCGCCATTTTGAATTTATAAATTTTGTTAGTAGATTCGAAATTAGTGGCCTCAAGATACTTTTAGTACCAATTTTCAATTAAATTCGTTGAAGTTCGAAAATTGTTGGTCGCCATATTGGACACACCATCTTGAATTTCCAAATTTCGAGCATAGATTCGCAATCAGGAGCTCCGAAAACCCCCGAATACTAATTTTCATGGCAATCCCTTGATATTTACAATTTTTGACCGCCATCTTGGGTCCACCATTTTGAAACCCCCAATGAATAATAGCCTATATGTTAGCCTGGAATATGTAGTATCTTCACTCAAAAAATGAAAATGATCGGGCCGATCGTCTAGGCGTGATTGAGCAACAAACAAACAAACTTTTTTATATACATATACATATACAATGTATATATAGGATAAGATAAAAGATTTCCAAATGCCAATATTATCAAGCGATTCCTTGGCATATTATTATTTACCTTTTCACATGTGAATCTACTTAATAAGACAGCCTACGGAAACGATAATTATTCCAGATATAGATTCTACAGAGCTTCGCACTTTCCGCTAAATTTAATATAAAACGAATATATTTATCTACTTATCTCTTACCATTTCCAAGATAAACGAGAATGTTTAATTAATGATATTTAATTTGCACTTCGACTTTTTCTTATTGAAGTTATTAAGAGATTAATTCAAAATGCATCATAAAAACAATTGTTATAGAAAGAAAAAATCCTGAACATTTTTAATTTAACATATTTACGATACTTAATAATCAGTAATTACCTAGTAATTTAACACTAAATTGTCATTCTATCGAAACCGGGCCCATAATCTATGCAATGATGTTTAATAAAGATTAAGTATTATGATTGAATTATAATTTTTTAAATGCTAATCATCAAAAAAAAAACTAATAAAGCAAAAATTCGTCTTCAAAAGTTTGAAAATTGTACTAATAGTGTTCCCATTTCTTCAACTCGAGATTGAACAAATTCTACATAGCTTATAGTAGGGGAGCCCGCGATGCTAAATAGGGATTTACTCGAGCGTCGTGGGGACCTACTGGATTTCGAAGATTACATATTATATGGTAGAAACAAAAAAAGGTTATATCATGTGTTCACTTTCAGCGGTGGGGGGAGTGACTACAGGCTTTCAAAAATGTAAACAAAAACAGTCACATGGAAATACTCGAGCGCGTCAGATATTAATAGTGTTTGCCCCCTATGACGGAGGAATATTAATCTGCCGGTTTGAATGGTGGGTATGGCCGTACGAAGGGGTACAAAATAAGAAAAAAAAAATTTACTCGAGCGCGTCAGATTTTCAGAAGGGGTGCTAAGTAAACCCTAAAGAAGCTCCCATTTAAAAGACTGACGATTTGGACGCGACCAAACCTCATGGCTGATTTTTCAAAATGCAAAAAAAAATCGTGACATTGAAATACTCGAGTGCGTCAGATTAACATACAGTCGGTTCAGTTTGATGTCCTTGTCATGCTGACCCATAATCTAACAATTATGTGGAGGAATTTTCTTAATCTGACCATTTGAAAAAAAATTAATTGTTTCTGACGTAAATTTTATAGCTTTTTCAAATTTTTTTTTGTTCACAAAATACACATTTCGCACTATTATCATCCATTGTTATAGCACATATAAAACTTATTTCAATTAATTCATAAAACTTTTTTTGGAGCACAATAAACTAACCCAAGCGTTGTACACATACAAACAAGAACGTGTCGTCGTGATCAGCTGTGATGGCATCATGACGTCAGAAAGAGTGATCGGAAAGTAGTGGCGGGACGGTGCGAGAGAGTAAGAGATAGAGATAAAATGAGAAGGAAAGAGAGGCGCGGAGAACGAAATACATAGTTCTTTATTAATGATTTTAACTACTTCGGCTTGTGGAAATCGGCAGACTATATTATTTCTGAGATCCTTGAAGGATTTACTTTCAAACTAAAGAAAAATCAACCGCGCTCGAGAATGTCCAAGTGAAGTTTTTTTTTTGCAACTTTGTGACTCTGCCATTTCCTTCCGTCACGCTTAAATCGTCAGATTATTGAAATACATACTTGTTTGCTTTGCATGTGATGAACTCACCATTCCTTAATCTGACGCGCTCGAGTTTTTCTAATGATCGATTTTTTTTTTACTATCCTGCTCGACTGCCCTAGACGTTCGACGCTATATCAAAGGTTCATGTATGGTGGAGGTACTGAACAGAGTGCAAGCTTTCCCTCTTATGTTATTCTGACGCGCTCGAGTAAATTCAAAAATCCCCGCTGGGGCTCCCCTACTATTATTAATAATTAAGATTTAATGTCTGAAACACATAGATTAAAAATAACAACAATGAAATTAAGAAAAAATTGCTCATGCTTACAAGTCTTTAAAGCTATATGTAGTCTAACTACACAAAATTACTTTAAATTTACCTGATTGTGAGTACACACAATCAAGTTCAATGAAAACCATGCCGCGAACAACTTCACAATTTATAACAGACTCAGACGCAGCTTAAAATTATCCCCTTCTTAGAACCGGTCTCCCGTTTATTATTATTATTATTATTTTTATGTTTTTTTTTTCGATGAAATGACGAAATTACTTTTAGGTTTTTAAGATTTTGATGATTCACTACTATTATCTGTAAAGTTTTACTAGTTTTATAAAAAAATAAATCAAATTTTTACGTTAATCTTATCGCTTCCAGTTTCCATTGAATTAAATTTAGGTATGCAGATTTTTAAATCGTAGGTATATTCTAGAAACTGAACGTTTGAGATTTTTCCATCTTATCACCCCTATTGCAAATTGCGAGTCGAACGAAAAAGGTGGCGAATCGCACGATTTTCTAATAAAGTAGCATTTCTAATGCTAAGGTGTACTTTTTTAAAAGCATAGCGTAAAGTTGCCTCCGTTCCCAATGCGCCGGTTTTGCAGTCGGAGGTTTAGTTCTAAAATCGACTTAAATTCAGTATTCAAAGTTCAATAACATCTCACTTTTATTTTGTTGTTTAACTGATTTTTAATTTGTAGTTGTAAGCCAAAATGTAATTCCGCTCTGTAAAAATGTCCCCTAGTATTTAAATAATCCTTATGTATTTATATGTATACATATTTCAGTAATTTAGGATTGTGTTTTTAAAAAAGTTCCAATTTACGCCGTGAAAATTACCCCTCATAAAAAGGTTTCTTATATCCATTAGTTGTGACTTCTATACGTTATGACCTTTGGCTTTTAATAAGTTTATATTTTCGAATCCATTTTATTCTGAAAATATAGGATTTTTCATAACCAAGTATTGCAATATATGTATAAAAATTAATTTTTTGAAGGGTTACAATAAATTTTTATTAGAGAAAAAGAGTTTATAGTAACTGATGAGCCGGTTTTGATAATTCATTTTTTAGGTAAATTGAGTAATTCACATGGCCTGATATCTTTTCTAGTTGTTTTCTAAGAATAATTCTCAGACAGGAAACAATACTAAACAACTTCTTTTTAAGCTATTACTATAATCAAACATTTTCAAAGGTAAAAGAGGTTGAGTAAAGCAATTGTTGCTATTCCAATAAGATAAATTTACGTAGTATGCAAAATATCCGTCCATCGGACTGTAGCTTTCCGTCTACAAACTTCATAAGGATTGGCTTTAAATTCAAACATGCGATTATTATTACAAAAATAGTTTATTCAAAACTATATATTTTAAACACAACTAAGCCTTCTTATTTCCTATGCGATGCCACATTAACAGTCCTCGTTACGGCGGACACACCTTCTTCAAACTTAGTGCGGAACAACACGTTCGCATTGTTGAACATCCCATCTTTAAGCGAAACGATAATAAACTGCGAACTGGTGAAATGTGTCTTAAGCATATTTCCGATGTTTTGAGTATGAGACATGTCTAAAGCTGCATCGACTTCATCAAGAATATAAAGCGGTGCTGGACTAAATTTCAGCATCGCAAGAACCAAGGATAAAGCAACTAGTGAGCGCTGACCGCCACTAAGTTCGCCCAATGAATCCTTCCATATCCCATTGAATCCGACTTTAATCTCCAAACCGCCTAAGTTATTATTTAGAAAAACTGGCTTTAATCTAGCTTGAGCGCCTGGGAGTAGGGTACTAAAAATACTGCTAAAATTCTGGTCAACGACTTTCCAAGCTTTATCCACCTTTTCTTTCTTCTTCTCATCCATTTTGCAAATAATATGCTTTATCTTTTCCTTGTCTTCTTCAACAATCTTCTTTCGGCGCATCGTCTCATTGTATTGCTCCTCTTCGCGGTCGAGAAGCATCATTGCCTTGAGATTTATATGCTTTTCCATTTTATCCTTTTGTTCCTTCATTTGGGAAAGCTTCTTGCCCGCCTCTATTGGATCTTCTTTAGAATAGTCGTACCGAGTATTTTTAATACCGAAAAACTCCCGATCCTCTTTAATCCAGCCATATTTATTTTCTAAATCTATTACTCTAGCAAATCCTTCCTTACTATCGTTCCTAACTTTGTTAACTTCGTTCTCCTTCTTTTTTATATCAAGCAGCATTTCTTGATTTTGTTTCATTAATTTTTCTTTTTGCAATAAATGCACTCTAAGTTCCTTGTTCTGTGAATGTATCTTTTGCTTTTGATTGGCGATTTTCGACTTTAACTCAGAAACTTCAGCTACAAAGATTTTTGAATCTTCTTGTAATTGAGCCATTCCTTCCTGCAATTTTTCCAAATTTTCTTCAAACGTTGCTAACTGCTGTTTAGAAGCTTCAACACCTTTATGAATTTCTTCAATTTCCAAACGTAGAGTTTCATACTCTTGTTCTCTATTTTTCCAATTAGCTCTACTTTGCTCGCTTTTCTTCTTTGCTTCCTTCATAGCATCCTGAGCTGCTTTAAGCTCCCGCTCTCGATATCCTTTAGCATCACCCAATTTCGCTTCAATATCCTTCACTTTCTTTGTAGCTACTTCTTGCTTTTCCCGGGCTTTAATTAAATCTTGCTCCAATTCAGCTGTAAGAAAAGCATTATTATAACAAATATATCTTTAATTTAATTTATTTTAATTTACCTATCTTAGCTTTTAATCTTTCGATTTCTTCCTTATTTTGCTGGAATGTTGTTTGTGCCAACCTCTGTGAGCAAGCGTTAAGCTCGTGTTGGCGAAGTTCTAGATTTCCTCTAACAGCATTGAATTTTTTCGCTACTCCTTGAATACTCCTAGAAAAAAAATTCATTAAAATATACCATATCCTTAAAAAAAAAAATGTAATTTACTCTATTTGCTTCCTGAGCGATCGCAGTTCTTGTTCTTTTGCATGTTTTTCTTCCTCCAAACGCTTGATTTCCGCAAGTTCTTGTAAAATGTTACTCCCTTTAGGTCTTGAGCCTCCTGACAGAGTACCCTCGGGATCGACAACATCACCATCCAGAGTTATAGAGCGGCACATTATTTTTCGATTATACGCAATCTGTGACAAATAAAGGACAATTAATAAATTTAGCTAAAATATGAATCCAATACTTTGCACATTAAACACAACAAAAAAAAGAACACTTACCTGCTTCGCAACATTCAAATCCTTGCAAACCAGAGTATGTCCAAAAACAAATTTCATAACTGGTTCATAATAGGGATCATATTCAATTAATGATAGTGCGGAATGAACATTTTCCTTGCCAACCTAAATAGAAAATATAATTAGAACGGGCTTAGACAAATTATTTTATTCTTACTAATTGCTGGGCAATTTTCACAATATGGGGTTCAATTGCATGAGAAGATATTTTGTTCATTGGAATAATTGTAACACGATGTTGAAGTTTGCCCCTTTGTAGAATTTTTTTACTCGTGATGTCATCATCGGTAACGTAGCTGTACAACTGTAGAGTTCAAACAATTTTATATTGTTTATATTCAATAACATCGAACTTACGCTTCCTCCCGCACACATCATTAAAGCCAGAGAATCCCTCTCGTCGCGTACTCTTAGCAATTTCCCAACCATCCCACGAACCTTGCTTCTATCAAAATTTGGTTCAGGATCTTGATATTGGAGTTCGTACCGGTAAGCGTTTTTACGATCGAGTTGCGATTTTAATTCTCGAATTTCCTGGATTACAGTACTTTCACGATTTTGGAGTTCTTCGAGGGCACCTTCTGTGTAGTTAATTTTCGATATTTCAGCCTTAAAAAAAATTATAATTAAAACACATTTTAAATTTAATAATTAAAAAAAGTTTTAAACTTACCGTTAATTTTTTTATTTCCGCATCTATACTGTCGTACATTTTCTTATCTTTAAGGTAGACGGAGTCGTTCGTTTGAATCTCGCTTTCTTTTTGCTTTAAGATATTTCTGCTGTGTTTAAGCTCCATATCCGATTTTTTAATTGTTGTCTGAGCTTCAATGATGTGTTGTTTGGCCACTGCAAATATTCATTTTAGAAACTATTCTAAAAGTATAAAATAGACTCATACCCATTAACTGATCCTGCAGAGAAGAAGCTTCACCTTCGTCATTTGTAGATAAACCTTGTGTAACCGCCTCAAATTTTTTCTGAGCATTTTCGTACGCTTTAGCATCTCGCTCATCAGCTTCCTTTAAATTTTGAAATAGTCCCTTAACCTGCCAAGAAATAAAGCCTTCAAATACAATAACTACATACATTTTTTGGATCATACCTCTTGCATTTGAGCCTCCTTCTTTCGGAAAGTTTCCTCATCAACAGCAATATTTTTCTGCAGAGTTTTGTGCTTTCGTTTTTCTTGCTCCAAACTTGCCTGTGCTGCCTTCAATTTCCCAGACACTGCAGCCTCATTCATTGTTTTTTTAGAAAGTTCACTTTCCAGCTCCGTCAGCACACCCCCACTTTCAGTGTCGATTTTCTGCTGAATATCTTTTGCAGCTTCTTCTAATTTAACTGCTTCTTCCTCATTGTCAACAATTTTTTTCTTGCATTTATCTATATGATTTGTTAGATTTTCAATGGTTTTCTCGATTTCCTCCAGAGATTCCTTTTGTTTAAGATATTTAAAGGAGATGTGTATTCGAGTTAGGTATTCGATGTCGCGACATATTTTCTGGAATTCCAAATAAGCCGATCGTTCTTGGCGGAGTTTTTCTAGTTTTGGTTCAACCTCCTCTTTAAGAAGAGTGTTTGTTTCCCTCACTTTGGCGTCCTTTTTCTCAATAAGTTTTGTTGTCGCTTCTCGCTTTGATTCATACATGCTAGTGCCTGCAGCCTCTTCAATCATGGAGAGAATCTAAAGAAAGACGAATTCGAGCTTGAAATTTATCCCGTTTTGAATTTGAATCGCCAAAATACTTATAGTTCATGAAAAGATTGTAAGATTGTTAAAATTTCGTTTCCAAGATTAGCAGATTCTGCCAATACGAAAAAAGTCGTTTTCCTTATAGCGTAAAATTCCAATACTTAATTTTAATTTTAGACCCTACCTAAAAAATTTTCAAGAACGCACTGCACCTTTAAATTAATTGATTCTTGTTCAGTTTGCTTGTAGAAGTTTTGAATGCGTGAACCGATTTAAATTATTCTCTTTTATTATTTAAATAGCTTAGATTTTTACTAAGACCTTTAAAGCTCTAAGATGGAGGATTGAAAGTGATAGTCTTTTAATACTAAATTTAATTGAAATCTCATAAAAATAGTCTAAATGCAATTATTAATAGATTAAAGTATTAAGAATGCCAATTTCTCAAACATTCTTTTTAATTTGGAAAGCCTCCTTCGATATATAAATGAAAATTTCTCGGTTTTTACAACAGGAATCGTCTGGATTAATTACAATAATTGGGAATGTACTGCACTTTAAACATACTCAGATCATTATATAAAATTTATTGAAAAAAAATTAAATTCCTTACTTCTTGTGGCTTCATGTTTAAAACTTTTGTGATGCGTCCCTGCATAATGAGGAAGTTCGGGTTATTCACATTCAGCTGGACGGAGCAAAACAAATCCGACACCTTCTTGTTTTGGACATTCTTCCCGTTTATCATGTACTTGTTTTTCCCGCCAACGACAATTTGCCGGGTGACGGATATTTCCCGGCATTTTTCGTAGCCTAAAGGGCACTGCTCTGGGTCGCTGTTGTCGAACACAAGGGTCACCGTCGCCTTGGTGATGCCCGCCTGCCCTCCTTTGAAAACCAAATCTTGGAGGGACGTTGCTCGCACCTTGAGGATAATTGAAAGCATGCAATAAAGCAATTTCAATATTATTTAAAAACAGACTCACTTGGCCCAAATTCGATATTCCCAAAACGAAGCAAATAGAATCCAAAATGTTCGACTTCCCAGTCCCATTTAAACCTGTAATAGCTGTGAACTCCGGATCAAAGCCGTGGATTTCAGTACGCCGGCCATATGACTTAAAGCCATCAATAATCACCGATTTTATGTACATATTGGACTTATTTTCATTCAGAATATATTGAGAAAAAACATTTCCTATAAAAACCAAGCCCCGCGCTAGCCGTTGACTTTTAACTTTGACAGTTCTGAGTTTCAAACATTCATCCATTGAACTTTTAATTTCTAGGGCATAATTCTTGGGCATGTTCGCAGCGTTTAAACTAATTTTTGAATTTGAATTCTTTTAATACTGTTCGAATTTTCAAAATTGGACAATTTTCATATATTTTTATTAATATTTATAATTGATTTGTTCGTTCAATTCAATTAAATAAAAGCAGGCAGTTAGATAAATGAATAATTCAGCAATTCTCATCTTTCGGTATTTTAGAATCACACATTTTTTCAATCAATTAATTTTTGTATATTTCAGAACACGAATTCTAAAAGTACGACGTACTAAATAAACACTGAATATTTTTAACCGACTTCAAAAAGGAGGAGGTTCTCAATTCGACTGTGTGTTTTTTTTTTGTATGTCGTTACGCGATTATTCCGCCAATTATGAATTGATTTTGATGATTCTTTTTTTGTTTGGTAGGTCATACTTCAGAGGTGGTCCCATATATATTTTATCGAAATTGATTCAGCGCTTTTTGAGAAAATCAACAAAAAACAAAATATATACACAGATAAGGTTTTGGTACTTGGTTGTACATTCGGTGCCCGATTGCGAGGATTCAAAATGGCGGACCAAAAAAAATTTACTAAAACATATTAAGTATACACTAAAAAGAATGAAATAAAAAAATGTTTAAAAAAGAAAATAGAACCGACTCTAAAAATCCCAAGCCCTAAAAAGTATAAAATAATTATATTAAAAGTCCTCTGCTACTACTTTCAACATTAAATACCAAGAATTTCCTAGACTTTTGAAGGCGGTGTGAAAACCTGACTGATATTAATCCAATACTAACTATATAAAAAATTAAATAAAAAAATATTTTTTAAAGACAAGCTTTTATTTAACAATGAAATATAAAGAATATACTAAAAAGGAAAAAATAAGTTTTTGCTAAAATTTATCAATTTTGGGCCTAATATATATTTCAACCAAATATACCTTTAACGTATTTCTTCACGGTATTTCTGTATTTGTATGACTATAAATAAAAGCTTGGGCGCTCATTAGATATTAAAATAATAAACAATAGCAGTAGTGAAACGAAGCGAAATATTGTGTAATTTCAGCATAATTTCACTTGTAATGAGAGCGCCCAAGCTTTTATTTATAGTCATACAAATACAGAAATACCGTGAAGAAATACGTTAAAGGTATATTTGGTTGAAATATATATTAGGCCCAAAATTGATAAATTTTAGCAAAAACTTATTTTTTCCTTTTTAGTATATTCTTTATATTTCATTGTTAAATAAAAGCTTGTCTTTAAAAAATATTTTTTTATTTAATTTTTTTTTTGAGACTAAAAAACGATGTCTTTATTAGTAAAAGAACGTCAAATTTAAATGTCAAAAAGGCGTTAGCAAGACGCTGAGTAACTAGTGCGTGGTACCGTTTAAAGCTGAATCGTGCATTAGCATCTTGAAACTCTTCTTTTGAACTTATGCGTTATTATATTAGACGTCCGCCATATTGGATTTAGAATAACGTCACATTACTTATTGTATTTCGCTTATCAAGCCCTTTCATTTGATACCCATATCATCATAGGGGTTACTATGAAAATTATAAATCGCCATTTTGTGACGTCCGCCATATTGGATTTAGAAATGGCGTTACTATCGTTTCCTACTCTTCAAGCTCTTTCATTTGATACCCATATTAAGGGGTTCGACCAAAAATACATGGTCCACCATCTTGTGGCGGCGGCCATTTTAAAGATATTGCAATTTTGAGTATTGCATATTGCATTGTCACCAGAACTAAAGGTGTATGCAAAATTTCAGCCCAATAGCTTCATTGGAAGTGGGTGAAATATTGATTGCAAAATTCCAGGACACACGGTGAAGTTAATATAAAGCTTGTAATGAATGCAATCGGTTTGTCTGGGTTAATTGGATTAATAACAGCCAGGTTTTCACACCGCCTTCAAGAGTCTAGGAAATTCTTGGTATTTAATGTTGAAAGTAGTAGCAGAGGACTTTTAATATAATTATTTTATACTTTTTAGGGCTTGGGATTTTTGGAGTCGGTTCTATTTTTTTTTTTTAAATTTTTTTATCATTTTACAAAATTTATGTAACTATTCAAGTTAATATATCTAGCAGGATCGATTCTGAATTAAATAAAAACTGCTCACTCGTTGCTGCTGAATAAATTATTAATTTTACTGCCCAATTGGATTTTTACGCATTCAAGTACTTATTGAGCTACTCACCTTTTAAATCATAGCCAAATTCAATTTTCTTGCATTGATAGCTTTTATTAAAAAGTGCTCGTATATTTATTGGCTTCGTGGAACTATCCGCTTTCGAACAGACATTCCTCAATTACTTCATAATCTCAGTTTGAGCCTACCAAAAGCAAAAGTATCTTAAAAATATATTTCTTTTCTCACGTCCGTTTTCTTATAGACGTTTAATAGCGCTATTATTAAAAATCAAAAAGTAAAACAAAACAATTTGAAATATCTGGAGGAAAACAACGAAATAAGAGGCAGAAATCTTCTTAAAAATTATATTTATGTAAAATCCATAAAATAATTTTAACGGTATGATTTCTGGTACCGTGCACGGGCACCTGGACCACCGAACTTTTTGGGTTCACAACGACGTGGATCTCCTACCAACAATGTCCTGTCGTATTGTATCAAAATGTCTTTGATTTCCTTTTTAGAGGCCTCGTCAACATCTGCAAAAACACAAAAATTTTCATATAGCTTTAATAAATATGAAATGAATTTTATTAATTTTTGTTGGGTCATTACATCCGTATTAAAAATAATTTCTAATTCGGTTGGTATTGCATACTCATTTGATTTCCCTTTACAATTATCTTTCAAAAGGAATTATTTATCCTAGTAAAAATCTGGTATAGAAAGGGTTTAGTCACATTTTAATAATCACCAATTCTACTTACATTTTTGATAAAAGGCTACCAAAGCCTTTGAAATGGCTTGGCGGATTGCATAAATCTGAGCAACATGCCCACCACCGGATACGCGAACGCGAATGTCAACTCCAGCGAATTTTTCCTGAAAATAAACCATAAAGTCTTATAAATATTTTTCAAACAAATATGGAAAAATTAAATCTAATAGGATATGGCATCAGATAACAGTATTTTCATGAAAGATCAATTTCGGGATAAGTTTATCATCACTTTAAATGGAAGAACACTTTTCAAAAATTTTCTGAAATGATTATACAAGATAAATTTCTAATAAATTAGACAGAAATAACCTTACAGATTAGAATCTTGGTTCCTTCTTATTTTTGTGCAAAAGGCGAACTACTTGTAAAATCAATTCACTTACTTCAAATCGGAGAAACAAAATTACGTTAGTTTTAACTAAGTTTTACGATTTTAGCAGTTTATTCACGATCTGGAGATAGTTTTGGGAAAAATTGCTACTAGATATTCGACAACCGGTTTACTAAAACAAAGGTGGGACAAATTTTTTTGTGTTCACATAACCTTACTTTAACTAAATATTTTGTTTTAATATAAAATGCAAAAATGCAAACACTCACCTCACCCAAAAGCAAAAGAGGTTCTTGCAATTTGTACTGCAACACTTTTGGCTCAATCATGTCCAAGGGGCGTCCATTGACCCGGAGGAGTCCCTTTCCGCGCTTGCAGTAGGCGACTGCGGTCGCGGTTTTCTGGAATATACAAAATAAAGGTTAACTCCACACCGTTTCGCAAACGAAATCATATTAAATAAAACACTGCACAATCAAATTAACCCGCAAACAAATTATTCTTGACCAATTTGCTACACGTCTCGGCAAATCCGATAAAATGTCAAACGCGCGTTCGACACGTGCGGATCGAAATTTTGTACAAGATATTTTCTTATTACTTACTTTGCGGCCGAAGACCTGAACAGCGTGAATTGGTTCTCTTCGCTGTAAAGTTTAAGAAAACACATAATTAGTTACATTAATTTCACTCGATACTAGAGAAAATTAGTCGTTTTTGCAGCAAAATCTTTTTACCTTCTGCATCTTGTTTCGCGGACGAATGGAGAAAGAACGGAACTCACTTTAGTCCGCTGAACGATAATTTTCGTTTGGTTTATTTTCGACAAAGTGCTGACATCTATGATCAAAATTTGTTTCGTTAAATGTTAAAATATTAATATTTGGATTTTGCATTACTTTTTGTGTAGCATAATTTATAAATTGTTTAATTTTATTCTTTAAAAATGCATTGCTTTATAATTTTTTATTATTGGTTTAAATATAATTTTAAATTTTTACAATAAAACCACAATTAAACTATATAGGTCAATTAAAAGATTAAATTTTATTAAAATTTAATAATCTTAACTATTCCAATTAATAATTTCCTGTAATTCACAACGTTTAATTTTTTTAAAGTAGTTTTTTAAAAAGATTTGAACTTTTATTTACAATCGATAAGTAAGACGACTGCCTTATCAGCCACGTTGGAAGTTTTGACGTTTTGTGACAAGATAAATTCGATTGATGGTGTCCTCTTTTTCTGTGTGATATTTATTAAATTTTATTAACGTTAGCAGGCTGGTAAAGGCATAAAAAAGACTTATATAATTCACAAAACCTTTTCATTCAGACGTCATATTAATTAAAAACTCATAAATCATCAAGAATCGCATGAATTTATCAATTTAATTTTGACACCTCAATTAGTCGAACTTATTTATTTTTAATTTCATAGTTTATTCAAACAGTGCACAAGTAAAAAAATTGACAAGATGAAAGTCAAGGAACTGCAAAAGACTGTAAATGTTGCTTGGTCGCCAGCTCAGCAGAATCCGATTTATATTGCAGCCGGCACCGCAGCACAACAATTAGATGCCTCGAGTGCCAACTCAGTGTTAGAAATTTATTCAGGGAATTTCGGCGATCCTGGATACGATCTTGAACTAAAAGGATCCCAGAAAAGTTCCTACAGGTAGTAAAATTGGTTGCAAATTCCAACGCAGATATAATTTTTTCGCTTTTAGGTTCCAAAAAGTCGTATGGAGTCCCACCGGTTTTGGGGCGACCCACCCAAATGGTCTAATTGTTGGTGGATGCGAAGGGGGCCATTTGGAAGTCTACAGTGCTTCGAAACTTCTAGCAGGGGAAGATGCTCTTCTTGCACGCCAGGACAAGCACACTGGTCCCATTCGTGGCTTAGATTTTAATCCATTCCAGCACTACCTGCTAGCTTCTGTCGCATCTGAATCTGAAATTCTTATTTGGGATCTCAACAATACTTCCACTCCTATGGCCCCAGGCACCGTAACTCAGCCGTTGGAGGACATACAAAACGTCGCCTGGAATAAGCAGGTTCAGCACATCTTGACCTCGGTATTTAGTTCGAAATGTGTTATTTGGGATTTACGGAAGAACGAGCAAATAATAAAATTAAGTGATACGCAATCAAGAGTTCGCTGGAGGGCTGTTCAATGGCATCCGGATATTGCCACTCAGCTTTGGCTCGCTTCTGAGGAAGATCAGGCCCCATTCGTTCAACTTTGGGATCTGAGGTATGCAACAGCGCCAGCAAAAACAATTCAAGTCCATCAAAGAGGTATTCTTGGAATGTCCTGGTGCCCGAAGGACTCAGATCTCATGGTTTCTTGTGGAAAAGACAATAAAATAATTTGCTGGAATCCAAATTCCGAGCTGGCGGTAAGAAAGTTTGTCTCCAAATTTAATGGAATTTAAAATAAATATTAAACATAAATTTCAGCAAGGAGAAATCCTTTCGGAAGTTGCAACTACCATTCAATGGTATTCAGATGTTCAGTGGTGCCCTCGAAATCCAGCATTGATTGCTAGCTCTAGCTTGGATGGAAATGTTTCTATTTATTCGTTGTACGGAGGGAGCCAGCAACAAGTTCAAACTTCAAATAAAATCGCCGACTCCTTCCCAGGAATGGATCAATTTGCTCAAGCACCAATTCCTCAGGCGTCGAGTCAGGTCATTTATTCAGATTTAAAGAAGACTCCAAAGTGGATGAAGAAGCCTACGGGAGTGTCGTTTGGGGTAAAATGAATTTCTAAATCTAATTCACAGATCCTTTTAATTCAAACAATTTTAGTTCGGTGGCAGATTAGTTGTATTTAATCAAAAAAATCCGAGAAATGTAACCATTAATCAGGTTATCACTGAACCTGAACTAATACAGCGATCTAATAACCTTGAAAAGGTGCTAGAGGGAGGTCATTTTTCTGAATATTGCAAACAGAAAGCAGATGAAGGTGGTGATCAACACCGTCGCTATCTCTGGTATTTCCTAAAAGCTTATTTTGAAACGAATCCTAAGGATGAAATGTTGAATTTATTAGGTAAATATGTTTTATGCTTATCAATTGAATTCTTATCTAAACGTTTATTTTTTTTAAGGTTATAATAAAGAAGATATCGTCAACAAATTTCAAAAATTTGTTAAATCGGACGATTTGCAAAGCCAATCGAATATAGATCAAGTTACAAACCAAATGGCTACGCTGACTCACGTAAGTGATTTTATTGTTTTGTTAACCGTTTTAGTTTCTTTAACGTTTATTTGTAAAATATCCGGAAATGCAAGCAGTAAATTAGATATTCCGTTAATAGGTATTATGTTAAGAAAACAGTCGATATATGGATATTTTTCTTCGAAGAGTTAAATGCATAGGGCAAATACTTTTTAGTTATTTTATAATTTATTGAATTTATATGTTATTCTACTATTCTACCCTTCTTTTTAAATCGTTTACGATATCAAGGCCTGGCCAACAATTAATCAACTATATTAAACAAAATATGCTACACTGCTTTCATTTCCAGATCTACAATAGGGCACTTACCTTAAATCTAAGACACGCTTACTTGTAAAAGGTACTTGCTTCATACGTAATTAATAAGTGAACACGATTTTAATTCAAATCCCTTCATTATAAAACTGCTAATTACATTTAATTGCTTTCTGATCTTAAATTATTTAAAATGCAAACAAAAATAATGCGCAACCGCACTAAATTGCACAGAGTGATTCGTCTGAAGTTGAGGGTGATCAAAGCACCGATGATAGCACAGATTTGTCGGTAAGACGGCTTCTACATAATTAGCTTAAGTAGAAATTTCACTAGTTGCCTTCTTACTAACGAAAATTATTTGCATTAAAACATAAATTAATTTAATTGAATTTGTTTAGGGAGGGGACAACAATGCTTTGTTCGATGCTATTGCAGCTGGTAATAAAGTTGAAAATGATTCGATGGAGAAGCATGGAATCCCCTTCAGAATTCCGGTTGGAGATGGTATGTACATATATCATGTAAATATGTATAATTTTCCGGATATTTAAAGTTATTAACTATAATTTGCAGATAAAGTTGGGTTGATATGCCAAGCAATTTTGAGCGGTAACATAGAAGCAGCGGTAGAGCTATGCATGGATTCGGGAAAGGACGCAGAAGCGTTAATAATTGCATCCATTGCAGGCAGTGACTATCTGCAGAGGATGCAAAATAGATATTTGAGTAAAAACGAAAACGAATTATCAAATATTATATCGGCGTTAGTGTCACGTGATTGGATAAATGTAATGTTACAATGCAAAATTGATTCATGGAAAGAAGCACTAGTTGCTGCCCTAACACACAACGGCGGTCAAATGGCTAATTTATGTGGTAAATTAAATAATCAAATTTTTGATTTATATAAGAATTTTATTTTATAATTTAGTACGTTTGGGGGAACGCCTTCAAAGTGAAGCCATAGATCCTGCTACTGCTAGAAACGCAATTCTTTGTTATATTTGTGCTGGAAATCTAGAAAAAATAGTAGAGGCGTGGCTCGAGTTAAGAGGTCGAGAGAAGGGTCAAAACGTTAAGCTTAGTACTGACGAAATTCAGGAACTTGTGGAAATGATAACTTTGTTGAAAAAGGGTCTTGAATTGCAAGGACACGATATAGAGGTAAGGATAATCTCCTACAATTGTTTTAAATTATTAAATTTTTTTTCATAGCCAATCGGGAAGCATGCTGATGTTCTTTCTGAATATGCAAATTTGTTAGCGGCTCAGGGAGCTCTAGAATCAGCTTTGTCTTATTTGGGGCCTTCAGTTGATCCCCATTTAGTTGAACTTAGAGAACGTCTGTATTATGCTTTGGGACATAAGCAACAACCATCATATTCTCGTGGAAGTTTATCCCATCAACAAGGTAATCTGTACGCAAACCAAACTTCCACTGCGAAAAGATTCGGACCGCAAAGAGGCTCAAGTTCATTCTCAGCTGGACAGCCGATTCCTACTAATCAAGGCACATTTAATACATCTCTGCCAGGAGCTTTTTCGGCTAATCCTCCTCAAGGACAGCCATGGACGCAGACTCCGGTTTCAGCGGTTCCATCATTTAATGCAGTGCCTTCATTCCAACAGCCACAACCTGTTCAATCAAAGCCTCCAATGGCGCCGCCAAATGTTAATGAAGGCCTGAGTCAGCCTCAACGGCCGTCGAGTGTAGGATCCCAAGGTAGAATTCATTTCGACACATTTTCTGTATTATTAAACAAATTTTTACAGGAAGTACACCTCTAACGAGATCTAAATATGTGCTGGATCCATCTGTCTCATCCGGACCAAATTACGGACAGACAACTGGATTGTATAATCCTCCAATGGTGCCTAATATGGGCGCACAATCATTTAATACGGCATACAATCAATTCAATAATTCTCCTCTGAGTTCAGCGCCGGTGCCACCGTCATCATATCAGCCAATGCAGCCTAGTTCAAGTCTTCCTCCGGCAAACAATTTTCAACCTTTTGTTCCTGCTCAAAATAATATTCCCGGCATATCGAATCCAAGTTACTTAACTGGAATTCCACCAATTGAAACTGCTCAACAGGCAATGCCACCACCTCCGGCAAGTCATAGAAATCCTACGCCACCACCAGGATGGAACGATCCACCAGCAATAAAGTCGAGTAGATCTCAGGTATGTTTTATGAGTGATGAAAATTTAATGAAATTACTGAAATTCTATGATTTCGAATTTTTTTTTTGAAAGAGAACTTTTAAATGTTACAAAAATTTTAAAAATCAGCTTTTGCCTATTTGGTTAAAATTTGGCAGGACATATAATCAGACGAAAGTATTTTGCCCCTTTTAGTCAAGATTTTCGTTGCATTGATAATTTGAGTTTTATTAAACTAATTCAGTTATGTAAGATTGAAAGTTTTAAATACTTTTGAATATTTTGAATACTTTCGCACAAGGCATTTTACTATCCTCGTCATTTCAATGTTGTACTATTGAAACCATGTAGTTCTATCTTTATTTATAGTCTATAGGTTTAGTTGTAAGGAGGTAAGACTTTACTTATAACTTATAAGAACTAATGCATCAATTTCGACTAAACAAAATGTCTAGCTAAGATATAACTTATCACAAGCAAACTTTCAACTCTTTAATGTCGTTCAGGGACTTTTTCTCGATGCTTTTTAAGAGGCGAAGGTGGGAATTAATTTTATAGAGCAGATGGACAATAGGAAATTTTTTTATCCTGTCTTCAGAAAACTCTAAACTTATAGGAAAAAAAAAAGAATTTGCTAATTTTAAAAATAAATCCGCTTTTTTTACATTTTTTTTTATAGCTAATGTTAAATCCTGCGTCAAGTTTGTTCTTTTAAAAAAATTAGAGGTCTAAATTAATTAGTTGGTTATTTACATTGATCGAGAATTTCAGTATTAATTTATATGTAACGCCAGCAGAAAATTATTTAGAATTTAATTTAAATAACATACTCGCACATATTAAGGTGTTCTATAGTGAGCAAAATGAAATGTCTGCAAAGCATGCCGGAACAAGACGGTGGGAAAAAATCATTGGCGCCCACTCGAATGCCAACGAAACTTCTAAAGCAAATCAAAATGCTCGTCAAAGTACTTCAGAAGGCACCTTTATGTTTCAGGTACCATAAATAAAAAAAAAAACAGTTTGTTGCAAAGATTTTGCCATTGATTTTTTGATGATTTATTTTTAGTTTTCAAAACAATCACACGTTCCTAAATCATATTCATATTACTGCTTGCAGTGGATTAATGCTGATTCCTTTAGTCTTGTCTTCTTAATCGAGAGTGCATGATTGCAATGTTTCAATAGAGTTATTTAGAATTTAGACCCCCAACGAATTGCACTAATTTCATAGTTGGTTTATTTTACATTATTTGAGTACTAAAATTAACAAAATGTGCATTTTTTTTTATGTGCGCTAAAGAAACAGTTTTTGTTTTATTGTCAAATCGAAATTTTACTTAATATGTAAGATAATACATTAAAAATTTCGATAATAAATATATAATAATTTCGAATGTTTGAGTTAGGTTCTCGGGATAATTAAATTTAATTTGCGTGGCATAAAAGAAAAATTGTAAATGGATTGTGAGGTTTGAAATATCTATATTTAACCCCCATCGTTACTGTCAGATCGAAAATTTCCTTTACTGCTAAGTAAATCCAATACTGAAATGTTTTAAATTTTTTTATTATTTTTGTCGACTGCGGGTAATGTTGTTCCTTCCAAAATGCATGTATTTTATATAAAAACTATATCTTGAAATTGGCATTAATTTTTCTGCTTTACGCGGCCGTTAGTGTCAATTGTGAAGATATTCTAAAGCCCACTATCGCAAGTCCACCCCCTAATAACTCTGGATGTTTTAAAAGTATATTTTACTTAATAATTTTAAGTGAGTAAACCTTAAGCATTGTAATTTATAAGTTTACAGATTAGAAGTTAGTCAGGTTATTTGAATTTGTTTTATTCTTTGTACTTATAGCTGATAATATTCGGAGTCGTTTTCTGGGCCCTGTAAAAATTGGCCTATGTAATCCGAATATCGGATCATCTGTTTGGATTATTGATTCGACATAAGTCTAAATAAGAAGTTTTTATGTTAGCATTTAACGGCAAAATGGCATTATCAGAGGCGTTAAAACGCGAACGTATGGTGCAAAAAGGCGTTTACCTGAAAGTAGATAAAAACATGTTCGTCTGAATATGAAATGTTTTAAAATGTTGTAAGTTATCAACAAACATGAAATGAACTAATAAAATTTAAACGTAGGGATTCTCAGCTTAAATTTTGATTTAGGTCATTTTTTATTTTTATTTCATAATAGGTTACATTGCTCTGAGGCATTTAAAAATCAAGCATAGTAATGTGCACTGACACAGTAGTAAAGCACTGGATGGCGGAGCTGATGCCTTTTCTTTTGCGTTTGTGGTTTTTTTTTTTAATATATATTTCTTCAAATGATTGTCGAAATTTTAATTGTAGTTACAATGTCCTTGAAACGGCAATTTTTGATTTTAAACTTGAAATTTATTAAATGGCCAATGCTTCTTCTACATTAATAGTTTAAAAAACACACTTATAACAACATTTTTGTTTTACAGACAAAACCTGAACCAGCGCAAGTTAATCCCATTACTCATCCCTTGTTTTTAACGAATCCTTCTCAGGGGCAAAATGGCTATCCAGATCCAAATGTTGGTTACAATAATCCCCAATTTCAGGTAAATAAAAGGAACATTTTTTAAAACAGATTATTTTATATGTACATATAAAAATTTTTCAGACCCAACCACTTCAGCCACCAGTCTCCCATCATCAACAGCAACAGCAGCCGCAACAAATGCCATTCCAAACGCAGGCTATTTCAGCTCCTCCTCAAGAGAGTAGTCCATTTATAAATCAAATTAGTACCCCAAGGTCTCAAATGTATAGTTCATATCAGGAACAGCAGGCTCCTCCTACGAAACCAGAACCACCTAAACAAAAGCCCCCACTTCCAGAAGAATTTACTTACCTGCAGACAGTATTGGAGGAATTAAAGAATCAATGTATTAACGTGGCTCCAGATCCAGTATGTAATTTTAAATATATTTTTTTTATATTAATTTTAACATCGATAACAACATTACTAGCGCACTAAAAGGAAGTTTGTCGATGTTGGAAAACGGCTCGAGAGCCTCTATGATGCTTTGAGGGATAGAAAGGTTTGTTTTAAGAATAATTTTTATTCTTATAAAAAATAATCTTGGTTTTTTTTTACATTATAGTTAACTTCAAACACTCTAACGTCGTTAAATCAAATAGTGCAATCTGTTCAAATAGGTGATTACCAAAATGCCTTAGCAGCACATACACTTATTGCATCAGGACCAGATTTTGCCCAGACCGCAAGTTTTATGCCAGGAATAAAGGTGCTAATACAGTCTGCTGCGGAGCTTAAAGTGTTTTTGAGATGAATATATTGAGAATTTTCGTTGCTCCTCCATTAGCAAGGTTCTAATCAACTAAAGTCAAGACGTTAAAATCTTAAACAACAAAAAAACAAAAGCATGTTGAGCAGCAAATCCATAAAACTCGTAGGGTTGCGTGAAGAAGTTTTTATATGTGTACATCTTTAAAAATATAGCGACAATTATTTAAGTACGCTTTTATTTTTGCGCATGGCCTACATCGCAGCGGAAGTTTATTTTATTTTTTATTTTTTTTTCAAATTTAAATATTGTTATCTGATTAAGCGAAAAGCGGTTCAGAAGACAATGTCAATATGTTAGACATTTATAATAATAAAAATAACTCAAATTAAATTTCTCAACATGTTTCTAATTGTGATTTTGGTAATCTGCAATGGTTGGTTCATTTATTAATTCCCTTGCAGAAATTAAACCTTTAACTGACTTACCAAAATCACAAATTTCCTTACCTTACCTTATGATCGTTATCGCTTCAAGTAAGAATTAGTTAATTTAAAGAAAAAAAATGAATTCTCAAGTCCTTACCTTTATTCAAAATTTAAACTAAAAATTAAAATTAACACACTTTAAACTCCGTCCACCGAAATTACTATCGAATGTTGAATTTTAAACAATCAAATCAAATAACTATTACATATATAAAACACCGAAACGCTATTCCCGATTTTTTCGATCAACTCCCTGGCATGCCCGATGGTAATCTAACCTCACCAGAAAACACATCCTTTTTATCACATTCTCAGTACCTACATACTTCCACAACATCTACTCCTCAAACATTCGAATCTCATATACTCGTCGATCATACCCTTTTTTATTACTATGCTAATGCATGACTATGGCTCGCCAGAGCAATTAAACCCTTAATACTACCTAATATTCAGATGCATCCTTTTTCGACCGATCATGTCCATTCATACCTTTTCTGGCGAGTTTTATTATTACCCATGCCAGGGAGAAGACATGTGATGATGTTTTATTATCTTATTTACGCCCGGTCGGCGGGTTTTCGTTATACATAGATAAAAAAAAACAATGTAAAATATAAAACGAGCCTAGTGGCGTTCTTTCTGAATCCGCTAAATTAGAGTTTAGAGAAGTCCTTTTTGCATAAAAATTTCTAAAATTCTAACTTCGAATTATTTTAACCATTTTGAAAGAGAATATTAACTGGAGTCGAAAGGTAACAGATATTAATTTGTTATTCACAGATTCAAATTTACGAGTTACAGCGCCATTTCTCCCTTCAAGTAACCTAATGGCAAACTTCATGGTACGAATAGCTGAAAAGAAGAAGAAGAGTAGCTGTCAATCGTGTTTGTGATTTCCCGCGAGTGAGTTCGGTGAAGTGCATAATTAAAATAATATCAAAAGAATTTGTGAGTGCTTAATTTTAAAATAAAAGCAAACTTTACACCGTGGTTGTTGAAAACAAGTGCACAGGAATGCGGATTTTTATTTTAGGTAAGTCTTTTTGAAGTTTATTTGAAGCCCAAAATTTGTGACAAATTTTCGCCATTTTCATTCTGGAATTAACTTCTGCGATTAGCTTTATTTATATATTATATGTAGATCTGAATACACGGTAAAAGTACCGTTTGAAAAATTTACATAAAAGGCGGACCGTATATTAACCGTTAAACGTTGTTGGGTAAAGCTACCCGCTTAAAAAACTCACCTAAACTGCCCCGCCGGTCGGTTATTAATACCAATTTAGACTTGATTCACCAATGTTTTTCATAAATTATTTATGTTATAATCATTATTAAGATTATTTGAAGTAATAAAACATAAATTTCATAGTTTATATAATTTATGTCAAGCGCTCTGGAGCTTTTCAGTTTTTTCATCAAACAGACCTAATTAAACTGTAAACCTAAAGTTGTGGAAGAATCTTAAATTAAAAATGTTTCTGTAAGAAATTCTACAAAGGTGCTGAAAATAAGGAAAACTCTCCACGTTCATTTGCCTCGGATACTAAAATATATACTTTCTACCAAAAACGGTCACCTTAAAAAACGTTTTGAATATGAAATTTCAAATGAAAACAAACAGACTTGCGCAGTTTATAAAGATAATAAAATTACGTGTTAAGATTGTTTTCGACCAAATCCAGACAAATACATATTATGAAATATTATTAAATTCGGGCAATTATCTATTGATATGTTAATATAAAAACTTGTAAACGAAATGTGAAAGTACGCTTAGACTGTGCCCGAAGTGCGTCATAAGTTGCTTATGTTTCTCGCAAAGTCTAATCCTAAGCGTTCTGTGAATTTTGCTGGTCTTTCACTGCTGTGTGAAACATAAAAATTAAACTAGCACCGAAATACTTTTAATGCGTAAGTTAACTTTTTCATAATTTCGATGCTAAAAAAACAAAATGTTTTGCCTGCAAAATAAATCGCGATCATGATGGCTTATCTTGTTAATCCAAAGACGTTTTTTCAGTAAATATTCCTACTCAGTAAGTGCTAGCTAACCGCAAGCATCGCGGACGAAGGACCAGTGGGTTCGAGTTCTGCCGAATGATGTGAGTTTTTTGCTTTTTAGCTCTAAAATTAAAACAGAATTGGTGAGTCTTTGAAATAATTTAGTTCAACTTTTATATTCCTTTGATTAAGAATAATATGCTATTGTAGATATTTATTGAGTACTTTATGTATATATTTGTGTTTAGTTTGTTATAAAGTCTTTGGTAATAATTTTATTAAAGTTCAGCTATATTATAGGGATAGTTGCGCTCCGGCAACGCCAAGTACGGGTCAGCTAGTTTTTGTCCAATTGTAAAATAAAAAGAATTTTCTTACCAGTTTTATTCAGAATACCTAACTAAACGTTTTACTTACACAGTGTATAAACTCCATTTTGAATGTATGCACATTTTCCGCATCCGTACATGTTTGTTGCAATACAAATGCATACATATGTAGTTCAAACTCGATGCCAGTAACAGAATATAATGTACGAAAATTTGCCAAATCGAATTATATAACAAAAATAGGTCTGATAATAGAATTTACGTAGGTCTAACGAATACTAATGGAGATATTCATATATTCATTGCATTATATCATTAAAAATAAAAGACATAATAAATAAATAATAAATATGCACATTTTTACATATTGGGAATTTTTAAGAACAAAATCAGAAAATAGTGAAATTTGGTCGTTTAGTAAATCTAGTGTTATATATCGATTTCAAAATTGTGTAACCCCATAATTAGTAAATAAATGTCTTCAAATAACCTGCTTAATAAATATCTAGTATAGTTTTCTTTATCAAAGCAAAAATAAAAATTAAAATAACATATTTCATTCATACTACAGGAAAAGCTTCTTTGGCTTAGCATTAACAAAGTTTTGGTTGCGGAGCAAGGTAAGGAAAATATCGCTCACGAACGAAAAAATATAAAGTTCCCTCCTTTTTTTTTCGCTCACGAACCGAATTTTATTTTTCAACTCGCGAATTTTATTTTTGAGGAGAATTTTATAAATTCCATTCACTCACCGGGAACGAATGCAATTGGTTTGGTACTCAAAAAGTTCGTTCGTGAGAACGAGTGAAAATGAAGAGAATTTAATTTTTCTCTCGAGAGCGAAAAAAAACCGAAACGAACGGTTCTTTTTCACTCTTTGAGTTGAGTTCATGGCGTATGCGCTAATGGTTAAAAAAACAGCAATTATGGGTCACCGGAAAGTGTTTGATATTTCCAAATATGTTAGTTATTATGACATTTCTAATTCATCGACGTTTTTAGAGTGCAGGATTGATATTGTACAGTGTATAGGGAATATAAAAAGAATTCATGCTACCGTGCATTGGCGCAACATCAACACAATTAACGGAATGTCATGTAAAACAAAAATTAGAAAATCTTTCTTATAATGACAGATTTTCCTTTGACACTAATACATATTTTACATTATTGGAAAGGGATTTATAATAAAAATCCTGATTTGGGTCGCTTAGCAAAAGTAGCTTTAGCTGTTCCAGTAACCCAAATTTCCGTTTAATGGGCATTTAGTGCTCTTTCGACGATTTTAACAAAAATGAGAGCAAAATTGTCGAAAGAAATACATAATTAAAAGTATTTTGATTATAATACTAAACAGCAATGTACTGAATAAAATATATATTCAAATTTTATAATAAGTCATTAATTTATAATAAATATGAATATAAAAATTGATGAGTATAATATTTATTTCACGTGGTATAATATTTGATTCGAGAATGATTCTTTTACGAATAATTCGCGAGCGAAAAATATATTTCAATTCCCAAAAATAAATTTCGCTCGCGAACGGAGAATTTAAAAAATAAAACTCGTTTTATAAAATTCGCGAGCGAATTCAAAATAAAATTCTTTGCTTATGATTCACTCGCGAGCGAATTTAATTTTTCCGGTTCTCCGTACCGTGTTGCGGAGTAAAACTTATTTTGCCTGCAAAATAAATCGCGTGATCATGGATGGCTTATCTTGTTAATCCAAAGACCTTTTCCCAGTAGTATATATTCCTACTCAGTAAGTGCTAGCTAACCGCAAGCATTGCAGACGAAGAACCATGGGTTCGAGTTCTGCCGAATGATGTGAGTTTTTTGCTTTTTAGCTCTAAAATTAAAACAGAATTGGTGAGTCTTGAAATAATTTAGTTCAACTTTTATTTTTCTTTGATTAAGAATACTATGCTATTGTAGATATTTATTGAGTACTTTATGAATATATTTGTGTTTGGTTTGTTATAAAGTATTTGGTCATAATTTTATTAAAGTTTAGCTTTATTATAGGGATAGTTGCGCCCGCGCAACGCCGGCCGAGTACGGGTCAGCTAGTTTTTATCCAATTGTAAAATCAAAAGAATTTTTTTACCAGTTTTATTCAGAATACCTAAATGTTTTACTTACACACTGTATAAACTCCATTTTGAACGTATACACATTTTCCGCATCCATATGTACATATCTGTTTGTTACAATTATTACAAATTCATATGTAGTTCCAACTCGATGCCAGTAACAGAATATAATGCACGAAAATTTGCCAAATTGAATTATATAACAAAAAGAGGTCTAATAGGATTTATGTAGGTCTTACGAATACTAATGGAGATATTCATATATTCATTGCATTATATCATTAAAAATAAAAGACATAATAAATTGTAAGAAAGGGTTTATTTTGCATGGGGAGAAAATTAGCGTTCGCTTCTGCCTGCGGAGATTGCGTAGGTTAGCGAAACGCATTTAAGTTTCGGGGCACCTGAGTAAACAACTCAGGGCTGTTTTGCCCGTTGTATACCCTCGACTCTTTGTTTCGAAGCCTGAGAGCTGAGATTCGGCGCATCGCCTAGCGACGTGCGCAGCCCTTTTTGAGAGTTCGGGTTGGGGATTTATGAGGGTGCCGTAAAATTGCATGCGAAGCATCAAGCGTGTTTATGCATCAAAATTTCTTAGGTAGTTGTCTGGATATTCTCCAAGGGCAGCTCATTTTACGTTGAGCTGGCAGAGAAGAGCTATAGTGCGAATGAAAAATAAAAGTGTGGTTATCTAATTAGTTTAATAAAGAGTAGTGCTAAAAACATTGAATAATTAGTTAGCTATTTTGGACGAATAGTGCTTTTACAAAAAAACTGAGAAATTGGTGCATTATTTTGGAACTAGGGTGAGTAATCACTGAGTCACTCTGCTTGTGGTGTTTTGTGTGAGTGTTCACTGAGTGTTCTACTGGGAGTAGTTTTGTGTGGCATGATTAGTTTAAAATGCCTAGAAAAATGTAGATATTGATCCTGCGCAGTGGTAGCGACGAGATCGTTGGGTTTTAAATTTAAATTGTTTAATTTCTGAGGTTAAAATCGTGAGGCCCAATACGACATTTGAAAGGCTGGTTTAAGCCGGGCCGGATCGAGGAACCTGCGGGTGGTGTAACCCAAATTGTTCTTCATTTTCCGGGAGATGTCAGGGAGTCCCAATATGGCATTCAAAAGGTTGGTGTAAACCGAGCCAGATCGAAGAACTTGCGGGTGATGTAATCCAAAATGGTTCTTCATTTTCTGGGGGATGCCGGGATTAAATGAGGTGGGTGTGTTCCCTCAGTTTTCTCATCACGCTGGATACCTCGTATTTCATTTAGTGTTTTTCAAAGAATTATTTGTACCACTTTACCACGATCTCGACGCTGATTAGGAGTTCTCCAGGCGAGAGTGCTCGCAGTGTGTTTTTATTTTATTTTCAGATCGATTGATTGTGTGTTTGTGACAGCCCGTGAGTCAAGATACGCCAAACGGAAGAGGCCAATGATTTTAATGACTATTCTGACAATTATGTATTCCGAAAAATAGATGTGTTTGAAATGTTTTCATTATTTATATTTTTCTCCCCGAATTACTCTTATAAAATAAATAATAAATATGCACATTTTTACATATTGGGAATTTTTAAGGACAGAATCAGAAAATAGTCAAATTGACAGGTTTTGTAAAGCTAGTGTTATACTTATGACACACATAGGGTAAACTAACCGAGTATTTTAATTACCCCCTTTTTTACTCCATGTGTGTCACTAGAATACCCTGGTATTCTCAAATTACCCAGCAAAGCAACCGAGTAAATTTCGGGGTATTTGAATACCCACAAAAATTGCTGGGTAATTCAATTACTCAGTTCTAAAAAGCAATTAACTGACCAAAGCGCCAACTGGTAGTCACTAGAAACGGTAATTTTGTTAAGTATTTAATGTTTTGGCAGTTGAAATGGAGAAAAAACTTCTGAAAAGAAAGTTTTTAAAAGCAAGTGCCTCATTTTTAATGCTTGCTGTTCCATTATTTCATTTAACACTATAATTTTTCTTCAATTTCCATTTTACACACTTCAATCGCTATGCACTTCACAAATTGACAACACCAATCGTAAATAATCAAATATTCAATAAACGTCAAAGATAGCCCGGTTTATGTGTGTCAGGGGGTTGTAATTAACTGGGTAATTTAAATACTCGGTTGTAAATACCCAGTTAAGTTTACCCCATGTGTGTCATAGGTATTATATCGATTTCAAAATTGTGTAACCCCATAATTAGTAAATAAATGTCTTTAAATAACCTACTTAATAAATATCTAGTATAGTTTTCTTTATTAAAGCAAAAATAAAAATTAAAATAACATATTTCATTCATACTACAGGAAAAGCTTCTTTGGGTTAACATTAACAAAGTTTTGGTTACGGAGTAAAACTTATTTTGCCTGCAAAATAAATCGCGTGATCATGATGGCTTATCTTGTTAATCCAAAGACCTTTTCCCAGTAGTATATATTCCTACTCAGTAAGTGCTAGCTAACCGCAAGCATTGCAGACGAAGAACCATGGGTTCGAGTTCTGCCGAATGATGTGAGTTTTTTGCTTTTTAGCTTTAAAATTAAAACAGAATTGGTGAGTCTTTGAAATAATTTAGTTCAACTTTTATTTTTCTTTGATTAATAATACTATGCTAGTGTAGATATTTATGTATATATTTGTGTTTGGTTTGTTATAAAGTCTTTGGTAATAATTTTATTAAAGTTTAGCTTTATTACAGGGATAGTTGCGCCCGCGCAACGCCGAGTACGGGTCAGCTAGTTTTTATCCAATTGCAAAATCAAAAGAATTTTTTTACCAGTTTTATTCAGAATACCTAAATCTTTTACTTACACAGTGTATACTTATAAACTCCATTTTGAATGTATGCACATTTTCCGCATCCATATGTACATATCTGTTTGTTACAATTATTACAAATGCATATGTAGTTCCAACTTGATGCCATAGTAACATAATATAATGCCTGCAAAATAAATCACGTGATCATGGATGGCTTATGTTGTTAATCTAAAGACATTTTCTCAGTAGTATATATTCCACTCAGCAAGTGCTAGCTAACAGCAAGCATTGCAGACGAAGAACCATGGGTTCGAGTTCTGCCGAATGACTTGAGCGGATATTTTGCTTTTTAGCCTCGAAATTAATATGTACAAAATTGTTAATTGAGTCACTGAAATAATTTAGTTCAATTTTTATCGCATACTTATATGAAGAAGATTATGTTAGATATTACGGAATACATATTTACATTACATTTATTTAGTACTAGCTGACCCGTGCCCACTTCGCAGGGCGTCAACCATTTTTACTTGTGATGAAATTATCTTGTGTGGTTTCTTAGTACCTAGTGAGTATTTAGGATTTATTTTATGTTTATTTTATTTCTTGTTGGCTACATTCATCCTATTGACCAATGATGCATCATGTAAAAGTTTGCCAAGCGGTCCATTTTTACGTATGGAACATACTGACTGTTGTTTCAAAATCGGGGAACAAAGCGCGAGCCCGCGAAGAATATGCGAAACGGCTTCATTCTTAACGTTCGCACCCGTCGCGGCTTTCGCACGCTCGCTTTACAGAGTAGTCCGATTTAGATGACTCTTTTTTTATTACATATATAGCTGGGTTACCCGGTTTCACCCGGTATATTATATAGTACTACTTAATTAAAGATCCTTGAAATGCTCGACTTTCGTAAAAACTTTTATGACTTATGGTCGCTATATTGGCTCCGCCATTTTGAATTTCCAAATTTTAATAGTAGATTCGAAATTAGTGATGTCAAAATACCCATAGTACTAAATTTTACTTAAATTCGTTGAAGTTCGAAAATTGTTGGACGCCATATTGGATTCGCCATCTTGAATTCCCAAATTTCGAGCTTAGATTCGCAATTAGCACCTCCAAAATCCCGCAAATACTAATTTTCATGGCAATCACTGAAACCCGTGAGTAAAAAGTACCCTAAATTTTAAGGGATGTGTAGTGCCTTCACTTAAAAAATGAAAATAATGGGACCCAATTTTAAGGCGTGTTTGTGTAATAAACATATTGGGTCCGCCATTTTGAATTTCCAAATTTTGTTAGTAGATTCGAAATTAGTAGTATCAAAATACCCGTAATACTAAATTTCACTTAAATGCGTTGAAGTTTGAAAATAGTTGGTCGCCTTATTGGATCCGCCATCTTGAATTTCCAAATTTCGAGCATAGATTCGCAATCAGGAGATCCGAAATCCCCCGAATACTAGTTTTCATGGCAATCCCTTGATATTTACAATTTTTGACCGCCATCTTGGGTCCGCCATTTTGAAACCCCCGAATAAAAAATAGCCTATGTCACCCGGGGATAGTGTAGCTTCCCAACGGTGAAAGAATTAGCGAAATCGGTCCCGTTCACGCGTGATGGCGTGACCAAGGGAAATAGGGATTCGTTTTTATATACAGGGTGTTTTGCTAAGGTCTGAACAGGGGTATGCCAATCGATTCCAAATGGTCTCCTGATCAACGTTTGTTCGGACACCCCCCCCCCCCCCCTAAAATCGGTCCTTCCCCCTCAAAATCGCGATTGAAAATTTGGAGGAGGTTAACCTAGAAAATGCATTATAAGTTCTTTCAGAGACATCCTACGATACTGGTTGATAACGCATTAGAAAGCTAAGCCTTCAAGCTTTCCAACGATACCACCCACGACCCGATCCGCCCACAAACAAGCGGGAGAGACCGCGTCCAACTTCGAAAATGGTAATTTCAAAGCCCAAAATTTGGCCTTAACCCTTCATTTCGCCAATTTCTTGCATGGGAAGATCGAAACTTTTCTTGAGAAAAAGCTTCCCTGTCATGTGGCCTTTCTCAAGAAAAAAACCGCACTCGAATCTGACGGCGCGTTCCGAAGTTATTCGTGTTATAATAATTAATAAAACACAAAACCCACTACCCGCAATAAGGTTCAATTGGAAAGTGACATCACATTCCAATTGGACTTCACTGCGGATAGTGGGTGTTGTTGTTGTATCAATTATTGTAACACGAATAACTTCGGAACGCGCCGTCAGATTCGAGTGCGGTTTTTTTCTTGAGAAAGGCCACATGACAGGGAAGCTTTTTCTCAAAAAAAGTTTCGATCTTCCCATGCAAGAAATCGGCGAAATGAAGGGTTAAGGCCAAATTTTGGGCTTTGAAATTACCATTTTCGAAGTTGGACGCGGTCTCTCCCGCTTGTTTGTGGGCGGATCGGGTCGTGGGTGGTATCGTTGGAAAGCTTGAAGGCTTAGCTTTCTAATGCGTTATCAACCAGTATCGTAGGATGTCTCTGAAAGAACTTATAATGCATTTTCTAGGTTAACCTCCTCCAAATTTTCAATCGCGATTTTGAGGGGGAAGGACCGATTTTAGGGGGGGGGGGGGGTGTCCGAACAAACGTTGATCAGGAGACCATTTGGAATCGATTGGCATACCCCTGTTCAGACCTTAGCAAAACACCCTGTAGAAGATAATTATTCCAATAGGGGTCGATAATTATGAAATAAATTATATATTTAGCGGGCAAACAACAATAATCGCAGACAAATCTTGTCTTGCAGGATTAAAATCTGTAATGTTTCTTCGCATAAGCGTGTTCCAAACATGTAATTATTGCAAGGCATTTCATTCCAAATACAAATTATGTTCTTTCGTAATTATCATTTTGGGTCGATTTTGGAGAGAAGTTAGTTTACTAGTAAATAAATTTATAAAATTTTACAAACAACAGCATTTCATTCAATGCTTTATTTTTGTAACAGAAATAAAGAATTAAGTTCAAAACAACATTTCATTAGGAATAATCTATTATTGTGTATAGAGGGTGTACTTGATAAATCAAAATAATTAAAAAAAAAAAACGTATCACACAAAACAATCCAGACAAAAAATAAGTATCCACCGGTCTCTCCTAAAATCAGCCCTGTCCTCCACCGCTTGTGCGTGGGCCAGGCAGCGACTTTAAAATTTCAAATGTGACCTTTATAGTCGTTTTGACTATAAGGGACCTTGACCTTATGCGCCTCTTGTATGATAGTTTTTGAAAAGAAGTAGTAAGTAAAAATTGTTTCAAGAATAAATAAATTCCTAATGAACTGCATTATTAAAGAATCTTCAAAGATATAATATCGTATTGATAAGCTTTGCTCGTTATACATTATTTTGAAATGACATAAAGTCCATTCCCTATACCAAATTTAACAATAAATTTTCAAAAATAAAAGATCAACTTCAAAAGTTGTTTGTATTGACTGCAGATGTGGGTATTTCGATTACATACCATCAATACTTTATTCTGTTGGGGTGTTAATATCCATGGATTTTCGACCATAGCATCAATAATTTCCTATCATTCTAATCTCGAATAAAGCGTAAAAAGTTTTAGTACACCCCACATTTAACAATTCCTCGCCAGAAGGGTTTCCTTTTCGGTTCTGACTCCTGTTTTCGCTGATAGATATTCGACAAGTTTACTTTTCCAGCAAATGTTCGCGTTGCGTGTAAATCATTGATAGACAGGCGGTCCGAATAATAAAATTTCCAGCCCAGGGCAATGAGGCAAAATGATGTACACCCAAAAAAGCATTTGGATGGAACGTGCGATATCAATTCGCTTGCTAGAAACGAATAAATTTGTTGGTCTAGGCCAAACCTATTTGGGGTCTCCGTCTTGGGACATGACCTGACCGAATTGCTCTTTTTTTTTTGCATAGAAAAACGATTTAACGTAAATTGAATCCCTCCACTCAAATGCCTTAATCTGATTCGTCCCTGCTTCTTGCCCCAGAGGTCACCGAGCCCTTTAGTAAACTGCAGGGCATCTGACCAAAGTGCCATTACGGTTGGACTACAGACCAAAAAGGAAATGAACTGATCGAACTAGATGCCGACAATTTAAAATATGACTGGGAAAACAGAGAGCCAAGAATAGCCACATTCTAAGCTTTCGCCGGCTCCCATCAGACAGCATTGATGAACGATTTTAAGGACAAGGGAGATTGTCACCCCTATTCCAAATATAGCTGACAACGTAGGCGGAGGGCGGTTTTTACCCTGATAAAATGAAACATACTTGAATGTAACCCCATCGACATGGACAATGTGGTAAACTGTATTAATTGAAACTAATTTTCCAGTGCTCCCAAGGGTGCAACCGACGAAAAGTATATAATATAATATATGTATGTGTACTAGTTTTCATTAAACAAAATCGAACGAGCATGTTTTCACAATGAGTAAGTATAAACATTTTGATAGGATCGCTGTGTTTTGCGTTCTGTGCTTTAAACAATTAAGGGCAGACAGGTCCAGGGTGGATTTGTATAGAATAGACTATACCAAAGATCTTCCTGGCTAATGTGATATACAAGAGAACCGCAAATTTATTACATCGTTCACTCAACCATTTAATTAAAACGAGAAATAATCCAAAAGCTTAAAAAAAATTAGCGAATTTCTGTTTGGAGTTTTTGGCTTGGCAGTGCGAGTTAATTTATTGGAAATTTGAGTAAAACAAAAACTGATATGCGGATAGGCTTATTGGAGGAGTTATGCAAAATTTCATTTTAATGGCTTTACTTTTTCATATATGTATATTCAGACCAATGGAAATTTGTATACATATTTGCTTAAAGTGAGGTACCCAGAGTAAATTTTAAATTTTAGACTCAGGGCCTGTTCAAATTAGAAACTTTTTACTTAACAGATGAAAATTTTGGCAAGTTGAAAAGAAATCTTTACACTATCGTATGGTAGGTAAAAATTTCAGAATTTTACCTAACCCCAAGGTCATACCTAGCAGAGGATCTCTAGATTTTGAATCCCCCCCCTCCCATATTTTTGTTGGGATAAGAATGACCACGTTAGTTGAATACAATACACATTAAATACAAAAAATAAGAAACTTGGAAAATGTCAGTTTAGTGAACTAAGAAAATATATTACCTAATAGAATCATTTTGATTTAACATCATGGAAATATGGGAAAAACTGGAAAATAGTTCGTTTCACTCCTTTGAAAATCCTTAATTAAATGACTGTACACAAAATCCATAATTATTAATATTCAGTCACCACACAAAGCAGGAGTTATTGCTCTTAATATAACAGCGAAATGGTTTCGGCCCTTCTTTGAGCAGTTGTACCAGATGCTGCTGATAGATTCCTTTTGCGAAGGAATAATCGCCGCTATTAATAATTTAATGCCTGACCATATGTCTGCAGTCAGATGAAATCGATTTGAGATTACACCGAAAGTCTGAAGCAGAAATGAAAGCTGAAAGCTGGTGTTAGCAATTAATATCTGAACTCTTCAGTTTCAATAATATCTCAGCGTTGACTTGTTAATGGAGCAGTCAGTATTAGCTCTGTTTTTGATATTTCTTTTAGAATGGGAATGGTTTTATTAAAAATTTACCAATTTTTTCGCCTTCCAGACAGACAGAACATACCCCAAATTGATTTTATTGAAAAATAGTTTTAATTCAATTTTAGAATTGTGCGAAAACGTAGATTAGGTATTTTGTATAATTGTGTTTTTGTAATATTAGGTACATATTCGATGGAAATTGTTAAAAAAGTAAAAGCTACGCTCATCAGTCATTAGGTAAATGTGCATGCTGTAGGTTTACGAAGTTTTCTGGTATAATTATCTCTACGAACAAACGTAAATTGTACCCGTGCAACAACACACATTTTGTAAGAGAAATTATTAATATTTTAACGGAAATATTTTATACACTTGTCTCAAAAATTGTTAACTTCACAAGAATAATAATTTCCGCGGCAACAATAAGTAAATCAGCGTATTAAATGCTGCTTACATTAGTAAAATGTTGTAAAACACTGATAACACAGATATCCTTATGCAGCATTTCTCGTAAGTGTTTTGAGATAATAAAAGGTTGTCCCACAAGCTATTAAACGCAGGAATAAATGATCGATATGCCACCTAAATCGAGCAGAATGCGAGAATCTGGAAATAATGGCTTTGCCGCATAAGTTGGACAGCCCATTCACATATACTTATGTATGTACGTATGGGTGTTGGGGCAGTATACATATGCATGACTTTTATAGCATTATTACAGCTCACACAAAATTATTGATGTCCGTATGAATGTAATTAAAGCACTCGTGTAATTTGATAAGTAGAAATAAATGTTTCTCCTGAGAAGGTACATCTGATCTGCACTTAATCAACTCTATCTAGCATGCCTTACTTACTCCGGTACTCCCCATATTTCATGGGTTTGCATAGAGGCATATGTGGAATAAATCGGCCTTATCGGCTCCTTTTATCTGGCAACTGGACACAATTTTAGTTTCCAGATGGAACGTTGGTCGAATGCGTAACATCGAGGAGAAACCGAATAGTGGGGGGCGCCGTTGGATTCTATCCACATATGCTGCTATACCTTCTATTTCCTAACTTTCCCATAAAAGGATATGCGATTGTAATAATTCGCATATAATGGCGCTTAGAAAGAGTACTACCAGAAGGAGCAGACGGGGCTAATTGCTAGGAATATTCCACATACTGGGAACAAAATCAGGAGCTGTTCCTCGCTAATTAAGTCCATAATGACCTATTAAGCTAGCATTAAGTGGTAAACTGTGTGTACGTGTTGAACTTAATGAGTGAATAACTTGCCATTTTTCTTGCAGCTGCACAGCTCTATGGCGTTAGTGTGGAGCAAGCGGGCTCTACGTACTCAGCTATAATGTTTTTAATGCACTAACCCAGTTCCTTGACTTTCGAAAGGGAAAAAAAATTTAATAAACTTCGCGGCTACAGTATACATTATGTAATATACATATATTTATTGTAAAATTTATGCTAGTACATGTATGGTTCCGGTTATATAAATTAAGCGAACCTGAAAGTAAGGTATACATTACGAACAAATTTTTCTGAAGGAAGGTTTTTCTAGCCGCTTTCATTTACCTTTATAGCCAGAAAGGTCATCTGGAATTTTAAATAAGGGTTTCCCTCAAAATTTTTAATTTCGAGTCCATTACAGCATTCACGACGGATATTATACTGGCTGATTTTAAATAGTTCACGGGATATAATTCATTAACTTTTTGCTTGAACCGTTTGCGAATAGTAGTTTGCTTTGTCGGAGGAGGCGAAATGCATTTTATAGTCATTGTGCTTTCGTAACTAGGCCGTCCGTTCCTTTCGAGAATTCATCTTTTCCGACTGCTATAGGGCTAGTCGAAACTGGAAGAGGAGAATTTTTTTCCTTTTTTTACGTTTATACACTGCTGTTTCTCTCTCTTGTTTCCCTGATGAACTTTTAATTCGAAATAATGATATTTGGCCACGGACCCAGAAGAGCCAGTCTTTTTTGGGCGTGCGGAAGCCCTGCAATTTTCAGCACTTTCCGGAGAATGTTTTGGGTTAATCCAGTTTTGCTGTTTGAAAATGGTATTATAAAGTTTTCACTTCCTGAGCGGATGCATTTTTTCTTTCATTATTTCATTTTAATTGCACTTTTAATTATACTGAAAGGAGAATAATTCAAGTAGAAAGTAAAGTAGTTGGTACTTTCAATACAAATGGTGTTGGCTCAGTAATGGCAAATACACCTGGAGACCTATATTTACAATTATACTACTTATTTGCGTTACATTTTAATGGCAGTCAATTTTGTTAATATTTTAAGTTTGATTATATGTGGTTTAGGAAGAAAGAAAATTCGGAAAAAAATAAACGATAATCACAAAAATATTATAAATCGAAAAACTTCATAATACCTACTTCAATTACATTATAAAAATTTAAATGTTAAAAATTAAAGTCAAAGTTGATGATTTTAACGACAGAAGTTTTACGCGGAATTTCAATTCAAAAGAAAAGTAGTTTTACAAACGTTCATCTATGTACAACATCCATCCAACGATTATCAAAATTGTCTTAGTTTTCTAGAACAAGCAAACTAACAAAATATGTAAATGATTTATTTAAAAAGCAATAAGATTTGTTTGTGTCTGTCATCTGAGAAGATGAGAGATATATGTATGTATGTAGTCCATTCAATTTACATCACTACTGCAGCTTTTGCAAATAATCCTCCTGAATTCCTAACAGAATTTAAAAGTATTTAGTCGCTTGAAGGCAGTCCAGATTGTAAACTTTTGCTCCTATATAACTCAGACATAGAGCTTGAAATCATTTGAGGATTAATTTTTCGTTTCAAATAATAAACGTTATAAATTTTGGAGCTCTCTGCTGCCCCGTGAAGGGAGCGAAATTGAATTTTGCCTTTCCCATCGTGGCGTACCGACATAGATGTTTAGGGTACAACGTTCCGATGAATCAGCCAGCAATATTTCACTTTCTCTAGCCCGTGTGCAGCTCAGATTTCATATCAATGGAAGGACTTACACGCCCCCATATGTTTGTCCATTATGGCAGCGATGTGTAACTTTTAGGGCAAAATATAAATTCAATGGCGAGAGCAGCCCTTGGGGAAGCCCTTTGCTCCTGATTGTTAGCCAGACAAATGGCCATTTCTGACAGTAATGAAACACGAGACTGGCAGGTTTTCCGAAAGCTGAAATTCAGGAATTATTGAAGGGACCTGCGGGCATCAATAATTGATTAGGTGCAACTCCGAAGATTTATTCAGGTGCATCTGACATTTATTGGTTTGACGAAATGGCTTAATAAGCAGAACGTGTCCTCTTCTTCCAAGAGAATTGTTCTTAAATATAGTACATAAAAACTATAGTTAAGCCATAAATTTGATTCCAGGCTCCAATCTTGAAGTTTTATATTCTGTCAAGTAAACATTTAGATTATTACATTAAAATACTACGAGTATATTTTAGAGTAAAGAAGGTTATCCACAAAACAACTTTTCATGAAAACTTTTATTATTATTTCATTATCTCTTAAACCATATAAATTAAAAAATAGTTTAGTTCTAGGCGGTTTACTAACACAGAGAATACATTTAATACAATAATAAAATATTATAAGTAGGTAATAACAGCAATACTTACATATAAAACTATGCCAAAAATTTACAAAAATAACATAAAATAGCATTTTTCATTATTATCAGTTGATGATACCCGGATAATCAAAATGAATGCATTAATGTCTCATTTACTGTAAAAAATCTGTTCGATACTATTGTATTATCGTAACATCGCATGCTTCATAATTTTATCCTTAATTCAGTCCTTGTAATAAGGGGACTTTATGAGTCACAAATTATGACTCCTTAATTTCTGTAAGGAAACTAATGGGAGTAAAATAAGTTCAAATAAAAGTTTCTGTGAAAGTTCTAAACTTTGACCACAGACAGCATTCTACTTGCTCTATTCTGCATGTAATCGACAAAGAATAATGAACAATTCTGATAAAATTAACTTATCTATTTTTCGAAGAATTTTATTTCAATTGTAGGTACTTCACAAACTAAAATTTTGTATAATTTATTTTATAATTAATTTTGGTGGAAGTACAACTTGCAAGTCCTACCTACCGAAGAGTTTCCAAAAGTCCAAAAGCTTTAGTTTAGTTGAACCTCATTAAAGTATCTAAAAATAGAAAACTACATTATGTTAAAGGTAAAAGGACGGCCTTAGACGGGTCCTCACTGGCACATCAGTCAGTTACTACTACTGCTGAGATGTTATTGGATTGCTAATTAAAAATATTAAGCAGATAAATTAACTTTCAAGGGAAGGAAAGGAGCCTCTTTATAGGGATGCAAATCTCAAAAGATTTTCAAAAGAGGAACATTAAATTTTAATTAACTAAACGTCGTTAAAAATAATTGCCCAATTACATAACTGCTTAGAGACAAATTTTCAACGCCCCAGATTATTAAGTGCAGAAATGCATCCACTTTATTATAAGATTTTTTGATTGCATTTGGAGATTCTGGGAACACAAAGGATTATGCAACGGGTATACTCTACAGGCGACATCATATCAATTTCGTGCCGCGTTGAATTTATAAGAGACTGCTTCAATCCCTAAAACCAGCTAATTAGCATTTCTTATCGTGAATATTCGTGCAGTTAAGCTGGTGATTTATTTTTCAAATAAATGACGCTGGATTTATGAGATCAAGAAGACTCTTGACTAACAGTTAGAATAGGTTAATGAGAAGGTACGAAGATTAAAGCTTTGCATCTGCTACACTCCAAAATTAAATTTCAATGATGAAAGTTAAAAGTGAATTATTGAGATTCTTGACTGAAATTTAAACCAACAATTAAAGGCAAACAAACTTTATAAAAAAATTGCATAACTTTCAAATAAAGAATTTTATAATATTTCGTGGGTATTTTGAATATCTATTTACTCTAATCTGGGATTGTCTATAGGAAATTGGAATAAATGGGTTTTTGAGTTATTGACTAGCCCCAACCTTAACGATATTTGGCCATTTGACGGACATATGTAAATATTGTCTTGTTTTGGTCCAAGGGCGGTTTACGAATACATTAAAACTACTTAAGATTGTTTCACAATTTAATCCAACACTAAGGTTCTATTGTTTTTTCAATATTGTTAGTAGCAATAAAATTATAAGGCTAAGGGTGAACAGGTATATCTCATTTTTAGTTTGTAGCCTAACATTTTATTTAAATTTTTGGGTATAATTATATTTTCAAATATTAGAATATTTTTAATGAACTCTATCTTTTTGATTAAAAGTTATTAAATTAAAGCAATAATAAAAGTGCTTTATTTTCGCATCCAAACTTTTAAGTTGTTTATCAGTGGTAGATATAAATACCTTACTCATTGAGGATAATACTGAAACTTATGAAAAAGATCTGAATATTTTCCCTTTTGATATGGTGATATAAATCAGATTATTGTAGGGGATTACTGTAGAAAAACGAAATTTGTCTCGGTTCATTAAAGCAGTCTGGATCTAAGAAGGTCGCACCGAAGCCGCAGATATAAGCGCTACTTGCTCAGACATCAGAAATTAATTCAATGTCCAGACCCGGCAATTTATCTCTGATTTAGTGTATCCTACCAAATAGGATTTGGTGGTGTATTCAGATCCCCGATTGAGCCGATAGAGGAAAAAGCATCCTGTTCACTTTCGACCAAGAAATCGTTTATCAGAAAATCTTGACGTTTTGCCACATACCCTTAGCAACATTGGTGGGAGGGTAAGAGAAAAGAGGGCAGCAACAAAACTTCCCCGGCAAAAGTGATTTATGGGCAGCGTCTGGTGCGGATCTGAATCAGATAAATAAACTCTTAGGTATGTTCATAGTGTTGTTAACAAATAAAAATATACAAATGATTGCCCACCATTAGGTCTGGGCCAAAGTTGCGAAAGCCCTGAGATTTATAGTTTTACGCGCTTTTTGTCAGCCATGTCACTGCATTTGCACGTATTTTTCGCCCAATAAATCTCACAGAAGACGTTTTTAGAGAGACACATTAGGACGTGGCATATGCGGGGCTAAAACGCTCTACAAAATTCATATATGTTTTGCTTTCATAAAAAAAAGTGCTTTTTGTATAATTTAGGTTGCAGACTTTCAGTAACCCAATTGAAATTGGACATTTAAAAAATACATTAATTTGTATATATGTACATACAGTGGTGGCCACGAATTTAGCACAACCTTTCCAGCCTCCTCCATGCTTGACCGTTTTGATAGTGTACTTTGGCGTATGTTCCTGGTTTTGAGGACGCCATACATAACGTTTTCCATCTGAACCGAATCTACAAAACTTAGACTCGTCACTCCAAAGTACATTTTTCCAGAAATTTACCGGTTTGTTTAGGTGCTCTTTGGCAAATTGTAGTCTTGCCTTAAGATTTTTTTTTGACACAAGTGGTTTTCTTTGCGCAATGCAACCACGTAAATTTTTTTCATTAAGGCGACGCCTTATGGTTCTTGAGGACACATCAACACCATATTCTGACGATAATTCGGTTTTAATCTCATTGGAGCTCTTAAAGGGGTCTTTAGCCGAAATACGAAAAATTATTTGGTCTTCTCTAGGTGTTGTTTTCCGTGCTCGAGGATCTTGTTTTACATTTTGTGTTACTCCATAACACTCAAAATGCTTAATTGTGTTGTACACCAGCTTTCTCAAGCATTCTAACATCTGTGAAGTTTCTGCAACGGTCCGTCCATTTGCTTTTAATTGCAAAATTAGTGCTCTTTTTTCTTCAGAGCACCACTGTCCTTTAGCCATACCTAATTTCATGTTTTATTGATTAAAGGTAGGCTAAGTATTTCTGAGAATTGAATTACCACGAAATGTAAATAAATTTTTATGGGAAAACTATAAAGATAGCTGAAAATAAGAAGTGTGCTAACTTCGTGTCCAGGACCAAACGGACTCGACTGATAACAAATCGCGCTGCTTTATCGACAAAGGCAATAATGAATCGTCGGAGTAACGGAATATATTTTGCTTGTATGGCGTCATCGGTTACAGAGAATTACACTGTTAATTACAAAGCAAAAGGTGAAGAAATTTAAAAACGAAGACCAGTATGAGGTGTGCTAAATTCGTGGCTACCACGGTATGTATGTTCAAAGTATATTTTAAAAAAAATTTCTCATATAGAAATGAAATTTACACCAGTTCTAAAAATTCTGTTCTAATTGTCCGCCGGCCGAGCCCATTTAAATTACGGAGGTATAATTATACCCATATAATCCTATAAATTCGTATTACTATTACATAAATATAATCATTCAAATGGATCATACATAAATGCAAAGTTATAGATTCGTAGCTATGGTATCTATACATACATATACTAACTATTGGCTACGTGTACTAAATAAAAGAAATAAATGTATACCTAATATCATAATTATAAATAGCGTAACATTTTTTAAATGAAAATATGAACATTGATCTCATTATAGTTATACATAGTATGTTATAGCTTTCGGAGTTACTTCTATTATTATTGTTAAAATTTATTTTACATAATATTTTACAAATTGTAACATTCGTAGTATACTCTATGTAATTTTAGTACAAATGTTCATATACTAAAATTGGATATTATTAATAAGGATTGGTAAGTGTTACTTATGCCATATTGATTTAACAAATTTTTATTCTATTTGAAAGTCGGAATTTATGTACATATGTATTACACTTCTTCACAAAAAACGTAATATAAAATAAATAGAAAAAGTAAATAAGGAAGAAAGAAACCACCGGCTGTGCCTAGTCAAGAGATGTATGATATTATAAACCATACCTGCTATTACGTCAGGCTCGTGGCGGTTTGACGCTCATGTCTAACTTTTAGTGATGTAGGTACGAGTTTATAAAATTGCAAAAATTAACAGTAAATTTAATAGCAAATAAAAAAGGCCTGGAAAGTTGTTTGGAAACTTAAAAAGAAATCGTGCAACAATATACATATAGAAGATAACGGTTTCTCCTTTATTTTACTATAAAACGTTATTTGTTACCGGTGGTTGGTAGCAGTATTAAAGATTTTAAAGACCTTAATAATTTGAAGGTCAAACTAAAGGTACATAGAGAAAATATGCGTAGGAATTATAAAAAGATGAACTTATGTATATGTTATTCTTGCAAAATCTTCGGACTTGTATATCTCGTCACCGATTAGTATTTTAGTAGGTATAGTAATTTGTTGGCAAGAATATGAATTTATACTATTATTCCATTAGTTATACTAAAAATATTTTCAAATTATTTCAAGAGAATGTCAAATTGACTGAAAAATAAATTATTAAAATAATAAGAAACGACTATAATAATACAAACTAAAATTAACTAAACAATTTTAAGAGGACGGGTTACTTTTTTGTACTGAATAATAACTAAATTTTAACACTATCTATTTCACATGGTCGAAGTGATTCTTGGTCCATGGGCTTTAAATATTATTTTATATATGTACATATAAATATTTACAAACTTTACTTATTATATTTCGCACGTGGTTTAATGATTGTTAAATGAAAATGTTAATTTCTAAGATGTTATAAATCATTATTTTGTAGGTGGTGGTGTTGCGGGTTGATTATTTTTTATGATTATTATACGAGCAAAGATTTTATGGGAACACATCTACTTTTTTAAGCTGTTATGAAAAGGATTTTCTAAATATATTTATCTTTATTCTATAATTAATATTTCGGAGCATATTTTGAAGTCTGACTATAGATATAGAATTTAGAACAGCTCTTAGCAACGTTAATTTTTATTGGAGTACACTCTGCGTTTGGCAATAGGTTTTGAAAGCAAAGGTCATACAATCTACAAGTTCTGGTTTTTATATGCACAGGTGTAACGTTAATCGAACTTTTACGCGCATGAAAAAGTATACCGTTCCTATATAATCATATAAATATGTTTTAAAATTTTATTCGTCCAAACGAAGTGCTCAAAGAACTGCGACGACGATGAGACTGTCATTGGTTTTTGTTGTGTTCTTTTTTATTGCGATATGCGATATATACGCTATCAAACTTTTTGGAAAAAAAGTTAAAGTACCTGATTTTCCTGATGTGAAATTACCTGGAAGACTTCCAGGTTCAAAGGGAGGGAAAAATTCCGTAAGTTCATCAAAAATTGAGAGTATTGTTGGGACAAGACCGAATAGATTGAAGCCAAGAGACTTTCCTAGTAGAAATAGAAAACCAGGTTCCAATTCAGGAGTTCCTTCTATTGATAGGCCTCAAAGACCGCCTAGCTCTGGATCTTTACATTCAACAGATATAAAGAAGCCTGGATTTGGTTCAATAACAAAATCCCCCAGACAGCCTGGAATTGGAGGAACAAAAGCCCCTAGAAAACCCGGAGTTGGAGGAACAAAAGCTCCTAGAAAACCTGGATCTAGAAAAACAGAAGCCCCAAGACAACCCGAAGTAGAAACTCATCACGCAGGATCACAATCTGGTAGAAATTCTGGTACAAAATCTCCAAGACGCCCTGATTCTCATTCAAATGAACCTGAGAGACCAAATCACAGCAGACCAGAAAATGCAGAGAGCGCACAGCATGGAATAGGTGGCTTTGATAATAGAAGAGATGAAATGGAAGATGCACTTGAAAATGTAAAACAAAAAGTTGAAGACGCAGTATCACAACACTATCCAGGAGCGTCTTCCACTTCCCCTGACTATAATGAATACACGCAAGTAAATCAGCAACAGGGTGATTATCAGGACTCGCAAGTAGGGAATCAACAGGGTGATGGGAAAGTCTCACAAGGTGATCAGCAGGGTGATTATCAAGAATCGGAAGTAGATGGGCAAGATGGTGATAATGTGTAATAGCAGAGAAAACCATCAAGAGTGGTTTAACCAAAGAAACATAGTATATTTGTTTTCATCAATTTCAACTTTTATTTCTTTCAAATAATGTACAATCCCCAGAAATATTAACTTATTCTCAATAAAATTACGCTAGGTTATTATGTTACAATTATAATCACAAAAATAAAAATGTTAATGTGTACCTGAAATGGAAATGTTATTAGATTTATGTACATATATGTATTAAAAAACGTTAATTTGACAAATTATAATCACAAAACTAAAATTTTCAGCTTCAAATTAAAATAGAAAGTTTAAATTGGATGTAGGACATTTTTAAATTAAAATTAGTAAATGTTGTTTATAAAACGAAAAATATGTTATTAAACCCATTGCTAATTTCAAAACGTCCGCTTTTAAATTAAAAAGACACAGCTACGGAGCGATTTCACAGCGGAAAATTTTAAAATTAAAATGGTTTTTCAGTAAATTTACGTTGTTTTTCTCTGAGTGTATATATAGAATTTAGAATAGCTGTTAGCAACGTTAATTGTTATTGGGGTACACTCTGCGTTTGGTAATAGGTTTTGAAAGCAAAGGACATACAATCTCCGAGTTCTAGTTTTTATATGTACAAATGTAACGTTAATCGAAATTTAACGCGCATGAAAAAGTATACCGTTCCTTCATAATCATATAAATTTGTTTAAAGTTTTATTCGTCCAAACGAAGTGCTCAAAGAATTGCAACGACGATGAGACTGTCATTGGTTTTTGTTATGCTCGTTTTTATTGCGATGATATCCGATGTACAGGGCCTTCGATTTTTGGGATTGGCAGAATTAATTAAAGTTTTAGTGGATGCGGTCTCAACAATAGGTAGTATAGCTGGAATTGCACGTTCTGTGGGCCATATAAACCCACGAATTATACAAGGATTGTCTGCACCTGGACAAGACATAGTCCCTCAAGAATTTGGAAGAATTTGGAGGAAAAAAAGCCCCTCAACAGCCCAATATTAAAATAGAAACAATTTTAAATTTGCATTGAACAACTGTGATACAAAATATTTAAAGTTTAAATTTGAATTACGACATTTTTAAATTAAAATTAGTAAATGTTTATAAAACGAACAATATGTAATTTAAACCCATTGCTAATTTCAAAATGTCCGCTTTTAAATTAAAAAAACACAGCTATGGAGCCATTTCATAGCGGAAAATTTTAAAATTGAAATGGTTTTTCAGTAAATTTACGTTGTTTTTCTCTGGGTGATATCTATATAGAATTAAGAACAGCTCTTAGCAACGTTAATTGTTATTGGGGTACACTCCGCGTTTGGCAATAGGTTTTGAAAGCAAAGGACATACAATCTCCGAGTTCTAGTTTTTATATGCACAAATATAACGTTAATCGAAATTTAACGCGCATGAAAAAGTATACCGTTCCTTTATAATCATATGAATTTGTTTAAAATTTTATTCGTCCAAACGAAGTGCTCAAAGAACTGCAACGACGATGAGACTGTCATTGGTTTTTGTTATGCTCGTTTTTATTTCGATGATATCCGATGAGGGCATCTTTCCATTTTGGGGATTGATAGCTTTAGTTAAAGTTTTAGTGAAGGCGGTCTCAACAGTAGGTAATATAGCTGGAATTATACATGTTGTGCAACATCACCAAAGAGCACGAATGATACAACAATTGTCTGGACCTGGAGAAGACATAGTCTCTCAAGAGCTTGAATCTGGAGGAAAAAAGGCCCCTCAACAGCGCAATATTAAAATAGAAACAATTTTAAATTTGCATTGAACATCTGTGATACAAAATATTTAAAGTTTAAATTTGAATTACGAAATTTTTAAATTAATATTAGTAAATGTTGTTTATAAAACGAACAATATGTAATTTAAACCCATTGCTAATTTCAAAACGTCTATACTTTTAAATTAAAACGACACAGCTATGGAGCGATTTCACAGCGGAATGTTTTAAAATTAAAATGGTTTTTCAGTAAATTTACGTTGTTTTTCTCTGAGTGATATACTTATATAGAATTTAGATACATTATAAATTGTACTACATCTCAACGTATTTTAAATAGCAATCCCACTTTTTTAAATTGCGCTGCTCGATTTTACATAATGTTATTCAAGTTTCAAATCAAATCATATTTCCAGCTACTGGGAGTTTTTAAAAAAAAACGTTTGGTAACATGAATCTCAGATAAAATCAATGGGTATATTTTACATTATTTTCTTTATTTTTTTGATTACCAAATAAATATTCCTCTGGGAAGTCACGCGTCATGTGTATGTGCATCATATTATATATTTCCTACTATCCCACAACACAATCTTTCTAAATTAGATTTCATTTTCACTTGTGCTTACATTAAAAGTTTGTCTTTAAAGTCGTTTGGAAATCAAATATCGTGTTTTCAATAAATAAATGAATTAAAAAAGTTGGAAGAAGAAGGAATAAATATTGAAACATCCGATGGAAATTTCAGAGTTCATATTGTTTTAGGATTGATTCTTGGTGGCAATTTGGGCCTAAATAGTGTTTTAGGTTTCGCTCGGTCTTTTAATTCTAAACGATTTTGTCGCTTATGTTCAGACGAAAAGGAAAAATACGAAAGTTAAAAGTAGGGAAAATTTTTCATTAATCCGTTCTAGGGCAAGCTATGAAGTTGATGTCAACATGAACGATTTTAAAGAAAGTGGCATTAGCGAAGATTGTGCATTTAAAAATCTTGGAAGTTTCCATGTCACAGAGAATTATTCAATCGATATAATGCACGATATCTTTGAAGGTGTGTGTACTTACGACATACATATGTATGCAATATTTTGACTTCTCATATAGAAGAAAAAGTTATAACTCTCGAAATAATCAAAAGCATAAAATCGCTTTTTCAGTATGGCCCAACTAAAGTTGCAAATTTATCGCCCCCCATCGAGCTTCAAAGGCTAAAATCGTTTAACTTAAAAATTACAGCTAAAGAATGGCGGACTTTTCAACACTTTTTACCTCTCATGATAGGAAATTTAATGCATGCAAATAATCGTGCATGGAAGCTTCTTTGTTTCCTTATTAACATAGTAGATAATCTCCTTAAATCCAATTTTACACTAGTGAATTTAAATGCAATTTAGGGTTTCATTATGATTATGACAAATGGTTTGCTTTCATCAGATAATGCCTCCAAGATTTCAAACATTTTGCTGATTATTTAAATCCTCTTCTATTTGTCATGACGTGGTTTATAACCTAATCAATTGTCCTGACTCTGTTAATTCTGTCATTGATTTTAATATCGTTGAAGTTGTTGAGTCCACCGTGCTTCTTTATTTGAGCAAGCTGAAGGAGAACATCTCTCCGGGTCCAGGCGGTGTCCCTGCTTCGGTGTTCAAGAATTGCTCCTCTTCTTTTGCGAATCCTTTGGCACATTTGTTTAGTCTCTCTCTCAGGTCTTCCGTGTTCCCTGATTTATGAATGTTGTCGTTTATAATACCCCTACACAAGAAAGGTAAGCGTGATATTGTATGCCAACACTGAAAACAAAAACCTCACTCGTTTAAAATAAAAGATGTTAAATTTATGTACAAACAAAAAAACATTGTGTGGTTTTATGAAACCACGATGCAAGTGAAACTTTTTTTCGGATCGTAGGCATTTAACTGAAAATTTTCGGAAAATTATTCGATACCCTAAGTATTAAAATCGCGTTTTTCATCTTAACTTAATAATTGGAAAATGGGAATGATAATGCGAAATCAATAGTAGACAAGATATCCAACTATAAGTTTTAATTTCAATCTGCGTATTAGAGTACGGAATACATAATAAATATAATCATAATGATAGACGCTTTCAACCAAAGATTATCCAGAATAAGATGTGACACTCTCTCTATACTAAGCCAAACCACTATTCCATATGCATTTCCGAAAACTGGGTGAAAATAAATTTCGCCTTAGATAAGGCAGCAAAGCACTACTGCCTAACATTCCTTATGTAAATTCTCATAAGAGCGAACGAGGCAAAAGTAGGCAACCACTCAATGCTCACCTACAGTGCTTACGCTATAGAAAATAAATGTGACCACTTTTTTTATATAGAGTTTCGATTTTCATGCAATACCCATGTATGCGTGCGGCATGCATTCATGCAAGTTGATTGTGCGTGGCTCCAGCGGGCGCATACAAAGAGGGCCTGATTCTCTCAGAGAAGTTTTTTATTCCTTCCTTTGACATGAGCTTCTTATTACTATCTACTTCTCGCAAAATTCTCAATTCGCGTTTGGGTAGTGGTAGCAAGGTCACTAAAATTTTAGCGAATACGTCATGAGTGTCACATCTTATTCTGGATAATCTTTGCTTTCAACGCTGTATCGTTGTCCATCACGATCAAGTGAACAACAACATTTACATCAATACACTGATCAAAACACACAAATACCGCGGAGCACTTGCACGAATGAGTGAGAATATAAATGCTACACGGTCAGCTGATGCGAGCCATTGGCGCTGCCATATTGGCCTTGGCTGCTCTGCCGAGCGCCTTTCACTTTACCCCGTCTCCGTGGCACCCCTACTCGTCGGCCGGCTGTAATGCGACATGCGATAGATGAACGAAAAAATTTGTGGCGATGATAATAAAGTTTCACTTTAAAAATAAATAAATTGAATAAAAAATGTTATGTCTAAAAAGTGTAGTTTATTCTTAAATATTTTTTCTAAGTGTTAATATTTTCAGCTTAAAAACTATAGGCGGCTTTCGCATTAGATCGTACAACATTAATTTATGATAGTATTACTAAAACTTATCAGACTATTCATAAGGCTCATATTGCAGAAATATTCTAAGGCTGTGTGCGAAATCTCTTGAAATGATATCATTTCGATCATTTCAGTCATTTCATGTTCGAAAACAAGATGGCGCCGAAATGATACACCTCAGAGCGAACATTTCAATGACAGTTCGTATCATTTCAGAGCAGACAAAATTGGGATGAATATATTTAATCGGATTTACTTAATACTTTTAAATAGTACCCCCATAGGTCTTGCTATCGACCTTGCATTGTGTACAGTTGAAATTAAATACTCTTCGTATTTAATAAACACTTGTAACACCTTTAATAGCAGAAATACTAAGTATATGAAATTTTGCTCCTCTTCCATTAATTCCACATCCATTATAAAGTTCCTCTTCCTATAAAACAATCTATATTATTACACCACAATATTTCCAAAACAAAGTGCGGTACCTTGACAGTTGAAATGATACGTCAAAGATTTCGCACACTTTTCTTGACATTTCCCATTTTTTTGCATTTCAAATGATTGAAATGATCGAAATGATATTCGAAAGAGATTTCGCACACAGCCTAAGTCCCAAGTATGCTCACATCAGGGTATTGCATTCCAACAGATATTCCAGGCAAAGCTGAGCAGGCGTAAATCACGAGCTCTCACACAGCTCGCGCCTGAGGCACACTGTGTGCTGGAAAATGGAATAGATTTGGGTGTTCTCGAAGTGAATTTTTCTTCTTTTCGGTTTGATACAAGGCAATAGTAGATATTTGAAGCGAACATTTCATCAATGCTCCTGTACGAGATTTTATTGTACTGCTCAAAATTATGAATTTATAATCGTTGGCTGCGCATTCCATTCTATTTCAGCCTTACATACCATATAAAATCAGGAAATATTTCTACTGAAGTTTTAGAGGGGCATAAGAATTTGTTGTCTGTAAAGCTGTTTATACATAAATCAAAAAAACGTATTTTGAGTGAAAATAATATATGTTGTTAAAAGGACTTCGGATTTATAGATATCAAAAATTGAAAAAGGGTGCGATTTTACCTTTCGAACTTAATATTAACAGGTGTATATTGAGCAGAGCAGGTAATGCCCGTTCTCCAATTGCGAACCGACCAACTACGAACCAAATAACATCGCGCCATCGCTTTCCATTTTCTTATTAGAGTCATCTTCTCTCTCGCTTGTGTTTTGGTCAACCGAGCTAACTTTTTAAATCTGTGCGTTTAACCAAAAGTAATAGTCCCCCATTCAGCAACGATATTGTACCAGAATAGTGGCGTCCCCCCAGCTTTTCCGCCGGTTGCCAAAACACCAGTGCACTAATTATAACACGAAACACTTATAAAAATGTGCACGGTAATTTCAGGAAAATATAAAAAGTTAAATTGAGAAGTTGACAAGAGACAGTGTATGTATGAACGGATGAAGGAGCAGGAGGAGGGAAGAAGCATTAATCAAGATTATAATGACTGAGCTGAGAAATATTGTACATATTTTCGAAAATAAAAGATAATTTTTATTCCTTAATTATCGAAAGTTTTGCATTTGATGTACTAGTATCCTTGTGTATAGAGCTTATATGAATGCCAGAAATATTTCGACTCGTTTCCTAGTTTGTTGGCTAGAGGCGCTGCAGTAGGATATAAGCTCTTCCATAATTCGCTTAGTGAGTGCATACCCGCTCAAAGGCTTCATTAGCTTTTTTACTTTTATGTTTAGGAAGTTCAACCCACATTAAAGAAGACCTTAAAACTGTGTGTGACGGTGAAATATATGATCGTACGAATTGAGAAATAGCTCAGATATGTATGCTTCTATTTTCCTTATATGCGTAATATCGGAGAAAATTTACGGAAATGTAAAACAATTTTTCTTATGGACCACAGAGAAAGCAAATTAGACAAAAAAATGCGTTATTTGAGATTCGATTCAAACAAAACCGGATTTGAAGGAATTTATTTTAAATCATTGCAATTTAAAATACCAAACCTTTTTTCCTTAAAATTTGTCTCAATATATTAATTTGCGTGCATCAAGTGCACAAATTGTCAAATATTCATATATATTTTATTTTAAAGAACCCCAAATTAAATGAATTTTGAAATTTGAAGTAGAGTGTCAACTTTTAGAGTGTAGAGGTTTGAGTACTTTTAGTTTGCAATTGCCACAAAAACGAAGGAGAGTTACATGTTATTGCGATTGCAAAATTTTTAGTTTCTCTGCTCTTTTCATTGTTTTATTTGAAAGCAACCGATTTATTTTTCTTGTATAAAATCTTATAAATAGTAATAAAGAAAACTTATTTATATCATGGATATGACTTTCACAGATTGTGTCATTTTCCTTATTATCTAAACGACTCAAAAGCTTCGCAAGTAACATTTTTTCGTGCCGAATTTTCTCAATATTATTTTCAAAATATTTAACTAAACTAAAAACATAGCTAATAAACGGTTCTAATGGTAAAGTTAGCATACCATACTCAGAATTGGTATTTTTAGTTTTATATGCTCTTAATTTAATGAGTGTATCGCTTTCAACGCCCTTCTCTTTGTCGCCGATCATGAAAGATGTACAGGTAGTGCAGTTTGTTCTTTTGGACATTTTATTTGCGATATAACCCGCAGTATAAACAATTGCATTCGATTCCATTGAAGGTGTAGGCAATAAACCAGAACTTTCAGAGTTTTCTTCATCATCATCGCTCTGTTCCTCGGGAAAAACGTATTGTTCCTCTACAGATTTATTTTGCTCATTGTCATCATTTATAATATTATTTAAAAATTCGTTGTCCTCATTAGAAACATAATTGTTTTCATTGTGGTTTTCAACGATATTTAAAAATTGGACATCTAAAAGGGTAGATGATTCAGGTATATTATAACTTGTTGAATTTGTCGGAGTGTAATTCTGAAATGCTATTTGCCTTAAATTTCGAGATAATCTCAATGCAGATGGATTTCTTTCATAACTTCCTTTATTTCTGCGGACAATTGAAATAGAATTCTCCAAACAATCTTGATTCAAATGTGATGTTATTAAAAAACTTTGTTGCAATTTTACAGACTCCCATAAAATCAAAATACCATTGATAGTTTGAATAAGTCCATCGAAACAGAAAGGCCTTCGCATTTTTCCTAAATGCTCCCATGAGTTAATCCAATTAATTGCTGTATATAAACTATTTAACATTTCCAAATTTTCACTCGAAATAGCATTTCTCTGAGGATTTTGGGAGAATTTTGTCACGCTATTCATATTGTCAAATAAATCGTTCATTTTCCGTAAAAAAACAGCTGTATTTCGAGCAATGTGTATTTCGTTGGAAATAAATAAGTTTAAGGAAATAGCTAATTTTATACCTGTTGATACATTCAAGCTGAATACTTGAGTTGCTAGTTTCACATTTAATTTTTCGAACGAATTTGGATTTATATGACTTTCGGTTAATTTAAAACAAGTTTTAAGAATAGTATGTTTTTCTTGTGCATATATTTTCGTTAATATTTTCCACGAAATTATGTCATTTCCGATTTTTATGTCTCCCTTCAGCAAGCAATTCCTAACACTCTTGATTAAGTGTGGTGGATCAAATAAGCAAATGGCTTTTTTATTATTGATATTTACAACAGGATCTTCTGGTGTTACCTCCATCTTTTTAAATGTCGAACGGTTTGTTGACCCTTGATCACATGTTAATACAACAACTTCAAAACCAATGTTTGTGAGGTGAAAAACAATATTTTCTATAATAATTTTCAGATCAGTTGCAGCCACTTTGCCAATATAATAAGAGATATTCTGCTTCCAATTTGCATTTAATCCTCTTATCATGAATAACAAAGCCGAAGAAGCTAAATCAGGGTACTGTTTGTTTTCACCTAAATCACGGAATCCGTATATACAATCTTCTGAGGAGTTATACTCAATTTCATTTTTAATTGCCATTTCATCGAAGAGCAACACACACTTTCTTTGCAAGGAGTTCATACCTTCACATTTCGCTTTCAACATTTCAAACATTTTCTTATTAAATCCAGGAGAAAAAGAAATTCTACTATTCCATTTCAAAATTGTAGGCATTTCAAATCCCATATTTTTCATCTCATTAAATGCCGCAGGAGAAACAAAATATAATCTTTTAAATAGAGAGTTTTGTTCTTTTTTCCATTTCATCCCAGTTTTATGGTACAATTGTGTTTCCATAAATGCTTTTACAGGCTTTGGCTTCTTTCTAAGAGTTTCTGTAATTGTATGATTTCTGCAATCCTTCCTTGCGTTATTCATACTTTTAAATTTTCTTTTATGTATCGTTAATCCCATTCTAGGGTTTTTCTTAATACTTTTATTTGGTGTAAAGTTCCCTTTTTCTAATGTGGCCATGGAATCGGCCGGTTCTGGAAACTGTGAAGGAGAGGGTGTATCTCTATTTGGGTTTGCAGGTAGTTTGTAGTTTCTTATATAAGTCCTTACGTTCGGCTGTCTATTAAGTATTAGTGGAGGAGAAGGAGGGCTAAGTATATTTGCGAATTCAACTTCACTGTTGATATAAATATCACTTGTTTCAGATTTTCTAGGCTTTTTGGTTGGTAAAGCACACTGCTTATCTAAGCTCACCTTGAGAATATTTTCTTTGCATTTAATGTCACAATTATAAAAAGAGCAAGAACATATATGGTTATCAAACGGTACGGGTATAGCGTGTTTATTTAGAGTTTTCTTCAATGTACTCAATTTAATATCCTCAAAACGGAAATGCCTCTCGCAAATCAGAGCCTGTTTTTTTTCTTTAATTTGGCTATTAAACAAATAACCACCGCAATGCTCAATCCAAATTTCTCTCCTGGCATCCATAGGTAATTTAAAGAAACTTAAAAGCGAAGCATCTGGTTGGTAAGAACTATCGCAATTTAAGTATGCACACCTCTGGGAAGCCATATTTAAAAAATAGATGTCGGCGAAAGTTTATTAAAATTTCGTAATCCAAATTTCAAACAGCCAAAGTCAATCAATAATTGAAAGTACCCAAGCAAACAATAATGATGGGATGTAAAAATCGGCAAACAACCTCAACAAGCAAACCAAAAGCAAAATCGCAAATCTCGGAAATCGTAATCGTAGTCAAAAATCAAATAGCAAAAGTTAGTCAACAGGTAAGCAGACAATCACAGCAAAATCGCAAATCTCGGAAATCGTAATCGTAGTCAAAAATCCAATAGCAAAAGTTAGTCAACAGGTAAACAGACAATCAAAGCAAATTCGCAAATCTCGGAAATCGTAATCGTAGTCAAAAATTCAATAGCATGATTTAATCCACAGGTAAAAGCAGAATACAGATTAATCGCCAAAATCAAACAACAACGAATAGCTTCCGAAAAACTCGCCTTGAATTTCAGCACCCAAACGCAAAGAAATCCATAAAGCAAGTGAATTCGTAGCGCTCGCAAGAAGTCAAAAGAACATGCGCCTTCTCTTCTCTACGAAACCCTCACATCTACGCAAGCACAATGTAAAAGAATTAATTGACTTTGGTTGTATTCATTTCATTCGTCCCCCTTTCCTTGCGCTGCGTTTCGATGCAGCGAATGGGCTTCGAAGTTTAAAAAGCTTTCATCTTGCAAAACCAATCGAACAGAAATTCAAAACAGTCATAGTAACGCCATCTAGTTCGGCAACTAGGAAACCTTTTGGCCATCACTATAATATTCTATACACAAGGCTAGTATACACTGACTGAGCTTTTGCCATCCAGGCACAATTTTTTCTCAGAAGCACTAAAATTATAAAATCCAAAATAGCTACTCTATTACTGTGTTTCCATGCAGAGTTAACTCAGGGTTAACCCGAGTTAAAGTCCCATGGAAACCAGGGTTGAGTTAAGTTTCGTTAAACCCAGCTAAACTCAACGAAACAGGTCGGATTTAGCTGAGTTATGCAAGTGTATTGGTAGATTGCTTGCTTCTGTCTAAAAAAGGGGGTCTGCGCCTAGCCGAATTTTTTGGACTTGGGAAAAAAGTGAATTTCTTATCCAAATTATGGAATAAAAAGATATGAAATACGAATACACCACCAAGAGCTGTCAAACTAACTCAGGTACATGGAAACGCGCAGGGTTAACCTCAACGAAAACTCGACCCAAACTCAATCCTGTGCATGAAAGCACAGTATGTTGATAACAAGGATTATCCTCGCAAAACCAATCAGGAGAATCGTAATTAGTTTCCTCTATACATTTTTTAATTATGTGTTTTTTTAAATTTTGAATATGCAAATATTTAGCATATATTTGCTCGCAAACGTTAAAAAATATTTTACACATATTGAAAAAGAAGTCTGTGGGTGGTTGAAGGGCACATGTTGAATTTGTAGTTCCATAGTCTTTGTTAATAATCATGAATTCCGAAAGTAACTCTAATTTATTTGAAGTATCCTTAATCCTTAATCCTTAATGTGTTTACAAGCATCGCAATTAATTTTCTTTTTAATAGTTTTAAAAGTTGCGTATCCAACAAAGTAACGTTTTGCCGCATCTGAAACTTTAAATTCTTTCTCTAAATATCGATTTAATTTAGTTTCTATAATTTTTTCCCGAACGATTTCTTTTTCATCTCTTTCATTTAAAGGCAATATCTCGAGGTTCTCAATTTCATTATTAACATAATTGCCTGTTGAAAGTATTGAATTTGTGGTCCAGTCTAATAGGGTATCGTCATCATCCTCGCAATTTTTAATGTTGCATTTCATCTTTGTTATTTTAGCAGACATTAGCCTTGCGACTGATACATTAAATGTTGCCACCGATGGATTTCTGTTATTTCCATTCTTAGCCCTAACTTGAGCGAAAAAATTCTCAGTTGGGTCTTGGTTGAACCTTGAGATGAAAATAAATTTTATGGATGAATCATCGCTAAATATCTGTTCATTTAACAGTAATATGGATTTTATGGTAAAAACTATACCATCCAAACAGTAGTTTATAGTTTTTTTCCTTATATTATTTTTATTTACAGGCTTGCATTTAGAAAAATATTGTGCTATTTCCTGTAAATGAATTTTAACAGCATTATTTTTTTCTAATGGCTTGTGATAAATACTGCTTGCTTTCAAATATCTGCTATTCAAGCAGTCGGACGTTTTATTTAACTTTAAAATGAACTTTTTCGTATTGCTAGCTATTTGTTCCGAGTTATCTCGGAATTTTTTAAGCTGCAAACAGGTATTTATTCCAGAGGCTACTGTCTGACTAAAAACTTGAGTGGCAAAACGAACTTTCTGCCTATCGAAAGTATTTGGATTGATGTGTTTATATGTTAACTTTGGACATAATCTAACAGTTTGGTGAGAATCAAACTCGTATAGCTTTTCTATTATATCCCAGCTTACTACACCATCAGGTGTAACAATGTCGTTAGTGAGCATAGTATTCCGAATACTTTTAAACAAATGGGGAATATCATAGAGTGTAAATAATTTTTTGTGCACATTTTCAAATTCAAAAATAAAATATGGCTGTTCTTCTTTAACTCCCAATAATTTCATACATTTTCTATTATTTGCGCCTTGGTCACAGGTGATGCTCCTTATATTCAAACCTACTTCAAAAGAAATTTGTAGACTTTCCAATAAAATTACTTTTAAATCTTCACTTGGTATCGCATTTTTCGAAACATAATAGCTCAGGACATATTTCCAATTTTGATGTAGGCCGCGAATCATGATCAAACAAACGTGATCACCGATCACATACTTTCTTTTCCCACCTCCAAGATCGACAAATCCGTCAACTTGATTGATCTGAAGTGTCATTAAACACTAAATCTTTTCGTATTTTGATTTCATCAAATATTATACAAGCTTCTTTCTCCATATTGACCATTTTGGCAACCTGATCCTTTAGATTTTTGACAAGGCAGTTATTGATGCCAGGACAAAGCTTTTTAATCGGTGCCCATCCCCATATCGAACTTTGGCTTGGTAGTTTTGCTACCGTCACGAAGATTTCATAGGCATTCGTTCATTGGGTGTGAAATAAAACGGCCAAGCCACACGTTTTGACTAAAATGTAGAATTTGTGAAGGTAGGCCTGGTAAAGTTAGGGCGCATAGATCAAAAATCTTGGCTCTACATGAGATCATGAGATCTGACCACTTTTTCATATATTTTGAGTAAAGGCCTGCGCCCATACGATCCAGCGCCCTGCGTTCATGCATCGAGCTTTAAGCTGTTGCTGCACGAAAATATTGAAATCCATGCTTTCTTATGGAGCTTCGCCCATAAGCGATGCATGGCGATGCATCGACGCATGGAAATGTTGAACATTTCTCAATATTTTCATGCATCGGGACGCATCAGCCGGTTTGAACCTAGGGTGGACTTTCAAACTTGCAAGTTCCAAGTTGTGCATTCACAGCTGACTGTTTACATCCCGGCAAAGTGTACCTGAAACATTGGACGCACCTAATAGCAGAATTCCTATTAAAAGAAATTTAATTAATATAGTATGATCCATTTTTATCCTCTTAATTTTCAAAATTGCTCCTTTAATAAAATTCCTGCGCTGTGCTGTGGGTGTGCTGCGGCTGTGCTGTGGCTGTGCTGTGACTATTGACAATTTGTGGCATTGTGAGATGACGGATCTTATGGGCGAACCTCTGAATTGCCATGCAGCGGCAGGCATCGAGATCCATCAACAGCTTAAAGCTTGATGCATGAACGCAGGGCGCTGGATCGTATGGGCGCAGGCCTTAAGGCCTCGATCTCGATGCCTGCCGCTGCATGGCAATTCAGAGGTTCGCCCATAAGATCCGTCATCTCACAATGCCACAAATTGTCAATAGTCACAGCACAGCCACAGCACAGCCGCAACACAGCCACAGCACAGCGCAGGAATTTTATTAAAGGAGCAATTTTGAAAATTAAAAGGATGAAAATGGATCTTACTATATTAATTAAATTTCTTTTAATAGGAATTCTGCTATTAGGTGCGTCCAATGTTTCAGGTACACTTTGCCGGGATGTAAACAGTCAGCTGTGAATGCACAACTTTAAACTTGCAAGTTTGAAAGTCCACCCTAGGTTCAAACCGGCTGATGCGTCCCGATGCATGAAAATATTGAGAAATGTTCAACATTTCCATGCGTCGATGCATCGCCATGCATCGCTTATGGGCGAAGCTCCATAAGAAAGCATGGATTTCAATATTTTCGTGCAGCAACAGCTTAAAGCTCGATGCATGAACGCAGGGCGCTGGATCGTATGGGCGCAGGCCTTTAATGATGTTTTGACAACCGGCGGAAAAGCTGCGGCGACGTCACTATTCTGGTACAATATCGTTGCCGAATGGGGGACTATTACTTTTGGTTAAACGCACACATTTAAAAAGTTAGCCAGGTTGACCAAAACACGAGCGAGAGAGAAGATGAGATCAATATGAAAATGGAAAGCGATGGAGCGATTTTGGCTGGTTCGTAATTGGTTGGTTCGCAATTGGAGAACGGGCATAAGGTGTAGTGTCACGGTATACAGAATACAAGGTATGCTCATGTAGATTTTGACACTTCGTCGTGACGTAGTTCTGTCCAATTTTGTATGAAAAATCGGGAAAAGTAATTTTAATTATTTTTTAGTAATAGTACGATAAATCGCTATGGGCACAATCGTTAGTGATGAAAATTTGCAATTTTTTAAAATATAACTTGAATTCGTGTGACTAATGGTATTTAAGTAAAAAAAGATTTCTTCCGTGGGGAAAATGTAAACAAGTTAAAATATGACTTAAAATTGCGATTATTTGCATCACATTAAATGGAATTAAGTAAAATAAAAATCTTGAACAACTAATACGGATTATTAAGCTAATCAGTCGTTCTCCCCAAGGCTATAATGAATATTTTAATATGGTTGTGAATTTTTCCAAAAATGAGGAAGATAATTAAAAATGCACGGATTCTTCTGTAGGTAACTAAACTTAAAACACCTTGTGATTGTATTTCAGAGGTTTTTTAATACGAGCGCCAGATAAAATCCCTAATTCTACGAAATATATAGCATAAAGTGAAGAGGTTTCTCGAGTCCCTCGCTATGTTACCTGCGCAGGTAGCTGGTTTTATTTTTTTGTTACCTGTGGAGGGAAATAATAAAATAAGTAATAATAAGTTTTATGATACAGTTTTATTTTTCTTTCTCCTACATTTTTTGTCAGTATTCTTAACTAATTCATAACCATTTTAAAATATTCTTTATAGCCTTGGGGAGAACGACTGATTAGCTTAATAATCCGTATTAGTTGTTCAAGCATTTTATTTTATTTAATTCCATTTAATGTGATGCAAATATTCGCACTTTTAAGTCATATTTTAAAATATTTTAACTTGTTTACATTTTCCCCACGGAAGAAATCTTTTTTTAATTAAATACCATTAGTCTCACGAATTCAAGTTATATTTTAAAAAATTGCAAATTTTCATTACTACCGATTATGCCAATAGCAATTTATCGTACTATTACTAAAAAATACTTAAAATTACTTTTCCCGATTTTTCATACAAAATTGGACAGAACTACGTCATTTGACGCTCCTTAAAAGCAAGATGGCGAAAACCGTTTTTGAAGTGAGCATACCTTGTATTCTGTATACCGTGGTGTAGTGTAGAGCTTGTAGGTTGAGAGCGTGCAGTCTTTAGAGCTTGGCTTTATACGAGATCTGATAACTTTTTCACAGGGTGAGCTACGTAGACTCGTCTTGGCAACATTTTTACATGAAAATGTTTTTGGTGGGATTTATATTTTCTGAAATATTTTCCAAGGCGGAATCATAATTAACAATCTTTTTATTCAGATCTTTAATTATTTTCTTGTATTCCCCGATATTTTTTTTTCAATTTTTCGTTCTCTTTAATGTAAAAACATTTATTTTTAACATATACTTTTGACATTTTAGGCACATAAATTCATCTTCATCTCCGAACATGGCCCTTGTTCTTTTCTTTGGAGGTGTGTTAAGGTCCGACAGACAGACTTTTATAGACCCACTAAAAGAATCGTTTGAGGGTTCGATTGTATGAGACTCCTTCGGTAAATTTGTATTTTCAGTTTGGTTTTCATCCTCATCGAAATCATATATATTTTGCGGATACAGGTTTAAGGTCGGAATTGCCTGTTTCGGTAAGTATCTTTTTGAGAGGAAATTACTCTGAAAATGACGATCACAAATATATTTGTTTATGGTAACAAAGCTATCGTCAAACGAACAAGCGTTCTTCCATTTTTTTAAAAGTTCCTGGTTTTTGGAAAATGAAACATTTTATGTGGAGGACTCTTTAAGGTGCAGGTTGGTATTGCGCATCTTCGAACGCAGGTCCCTTTTGCTTCATTAACTATTACCGGATAGTTTGGTTCCCATTCAAATATTGAAGGTATCGCATTCTTAGTCAGCTTATTCCCCTTTTTCCCCTTAAAACTTGCATTGAAATGGGCACCACAAACAAATTTATTTTTTATTGACACGGCTGTGTTTATTTTGCAATTTGCTACCAATTTCTCGCAAATTTCAATATTTTTTATGGGAAATTTAAATAAACTTACACGTTGCTGCCTAGTGTTCATGCAATTAGGAACACAACAACGTTTTATAATGACGCATTCCCTTGCGGTACTGAAGGACATTGTCAATAATTAAGTAGATTATAATTTATCAAATTCAAACTCGCAGTCGAAAATCGTAGTCGCAAAACTCGCAGTCGCAATTCGCAAAACACTTCCTATCACGCAGCAGGCTGGCATAGAAAGAAATAAAAAAATGCTCGCATGCTTTGCGAAAACAATTCCATTTTCCAGCACACAGTGTGCCTCAGGCGCGAGCTGTGTGAGAGCTCGTGATTTACGCCTGCTCAGCTTTTGCCTGGAATATCTGTTGGAATGCAATACCCTGATGTGAGCATACTTGGGACTTCGAATTTTTCTGCAATATGAGCCTTATGAATAGTCTGATAAGTTTTAAAGTATTACTTATTTGTTCATTTACATATTTATAGCCAATAGCTCTGAAATGATTTTACAAAAAAGTATTTAACATATACTAATAAATAAAGGTAGATCAATCTAGAATATATCCCTGGAGATATATTTTTCTATATATAAAAAAAACACAAAATTAAATTTTTTAAAGATAAAATGTTACTTTCCTAACAAAATTGGCCTATTCGGGAAGCACGGCGTGAGTAAGCTATAGATAGTATCATATAATAGCAGAATAAGAGCGTTTCAAACCTGCCCTTTATATAAACATCTTAAAGCGTAAAAATTATAACAATTTTTAAGCGAACAATGCTATTTATTACTTTTTGCGTACGACTTTAACATAGAGCGCAGGCTTGAAGAGCTTTTATTCTGCTCTTATATGTAGTATAGCTTATTGCTTCACGAGTGCCAATTTTGTTATAAAAGTGATACCAACTCTTCCACTACATTAAACAACGTCAATATCATAAATTATAATTATAAAAATAAAAATTGCAACACTGAAGTGAAATTAAAACGTAATTAAATCTACATCGAAGAACGCAGAAGTGAATTAAATTGAAAAGTAATTCAATCTACATTACATGTTAATTTAATAATTTATAATCACAAAAATAAAAATATTAATGCGTAACTGAAATTGAAACGTTACAAGATTTAAATCAGAAAACGTTATTTTGACAAATTGTAATCACAAAACTAAAATTTTCAGCTTCAAATTAAAATAGAAAGTTTAAATTTGATGTAGGGCATTTTTAAATTAAAATTATTAAATGTTGTTTTTAAACGAAAAATATGTTATTAAACCCATTGCTAATTTCAAAACGTCCACTTTTAAATTAAAAAAACACAGCGGAAAATTTTAAAATTAAAATGGTTTTTCACTAAATTTACGTTGTTTTTCTCTGAGTGTATATATATAGATTTTAGAACAGCTGTTAGCAACGTTAATTGTTATTGAGGTACACTCTGCGTTTGGCAATAGGTTTTGAGAGCAAAGGAAATACAATCTCCGACTACTAGTTTTTATATGCACAAGCGTAACGTTAATCGAAATTTAACGCGCATGAAAAAGTGTACCGTACTTTTATAATTATATAAATTTGTTTAAAATTTTATTCGTCCAAACGAAGTGCTCAAAGAACTGCAACGACGATGAGACTGTCATTGGTTTTTGTTATGCTCGTTTTTATTGCGATGATATCCGATGTGCAGGCTTGGGGATTAGCTGTGTTAGGCACAATTGGTGGAATAATTGGATTTGTACAAAGTATTATTGATCTCTTTAAACCTAAACCTAAACCAGAATTGCCTGGACCTGGAACTGGAAAAAATGACCCTAATATTCAAATAGAAACAGTTTTAAATTTGAATTGAACAACTGTGATACAAAATATTTAAAGTTTAAATTTGAATTACGACATTTTTAAATTAAAATTAGTAAATGTTGTTTATAAAACGAAAAATATGTAATTAAACCCATTGCTAATTTCAAAACGTCCGCTTTTAAATTAGAAAAACACAGCTATTTCATAGCGGAAAATTATAAGATTAAAATGGTTTTTCAGTAAATTTACGTTGTTTTTCTCTGGGTGATATATAGAATTAAGAACAGCTCTTAGCAACGTTAATTGTTATTGGGGTACACTCTGCGTTTGATAATAGGTTTCGGAAGCAAAGGATATGCAATCTCCGAATTCTTATGTTTTTATATGCACAAGTGTAACGTTAATCGAACTCTAACTCGCATCCGCATGAAAAAGTATACCGTTCCTTTATATAAATTTGTTTTAAAATTTTATTCGTCCAAACGAAGTGCTGAAAAAACTGCAACGACGATGAGACTGTCATTGGTTTTTGCTATGTTCGTTTTTATTGCGATGATATCCGATGTACAGGCCCCGCTGGCGTTTTTTGGAGCATTTGCACATTTATTTGTTCAAATAGCTAAACTTATAAAGGGTGAAAAAAATCACGTAAAGCCATCAAATATGCCGAAAAATCCCGTAAGTCCACCAAATATTGCGAAAAATCCCGTAAGTGCATCAAATATTGCGAAAAATGCCGTAAGTCCATCAAATATTGCGAAAAATCTTATAATTCCATCAAATATTGCGAAAAATCCCGTAAGTCCATCAATAATTGCGAAGAATTCCTTAAGTCCATCAAATATTGCGAAAAAACCTGAATTACCTGGATCTGGAGAAATAAATGTCCCTCAACAGCCTGGATCTGGAGGAAAAAAAGCCCCTCAACAGCTTCAAATTAAAATAGATACAATTTTAAATTTGCATTGAACAACTTTGATACTAAATATTTCAAATTTAAATTTGATGTACGATATTTGTAAATTAAAATTGGTAAATGTTGTTTATAAAACGTACAATATGTAATTAAACCCATTGCTAATTTCAAAACGTAATCTTTTAAATTAAAAAAACAAAGCTATAGAGCGATTTCAAAACGGAAAATTTTAAAATTAAAATTCAGTTTTTCAGTAAATTTACGTTGTTTTTCTCTGAGTGATAGAATTTAGAACAGCTCTTAGCAACGTTAATTGTTATTGGGGTATACGATGCCGCACGGCGTTGCACCGCAAGTTTGTGCTTGCGGTACTTTTCCCACCGCATCGCGTCGGCCCAGACTTCTGCTCCGTAGAGCATTATGACCTCGGCGGTGCGGAGCAGCAGACGTCTTTTGCAGGGTCTGGGTCCACCAATGTTGGCCACGACCCTGCTCAGCGCCGCCGTCACCGCAGCCGCCTTATCGGCCCGGCCCCTGATCTCGTCCCAGAAGGTGAGCCTGCAATCGAGACTCACCCCCAGGTACTTGACCACGCGCCGGGTCTGGACCGTCATGTCTCTCTCAGCAGATCGATGCGCTTCTTTGTAAGAAGGACGATCTCGGTCTTGGCGAGTGCCAACTCCAGCCCGTGGTCGCACAGCCAGGAACTCACCTGAACCTGGTTGAGCCTCATCTGAGCCTTGTCGACATCTCTGGCGGTAATAGCCGCCGCGATGTCGTCGGCGTACCCAATCAGGAAAGACCCTTCTGGCATCTCCATACGAAGGATCCCGTCATATCTGTAATTCCATATGTCGGGACCCAGTATGGAGCCCTGGGCCGCCCATGCCGAAAGAACCCTCGTCTCCGGGCCATCCTCAGTCTCGAAGGTGAGAGTGCGATCGTTCAGGTAATTCCTCGTCATCTGCAGTAGATATTGAGGGATCCTGAAGTCCCGCTCGAGCGCATTGAGCGCGTCCCCCCCAGGGGCGGATCGTGAATTTGTGGGGCCCTGGGCGAATACTACTTAGGGGCCTGCCTTATTACTCAACTAATTGCCATTTTGTCATAAAACTATTTTCTATAGGTAGTGATGTATTGTAGGTATACGGTATAGCACAAAAATAGGACAATAAAATTAAAATATTTTATTTATATAATATGACTTAGTGTTTGTATATACAAACAGCAACTGTACGACATTATTGTAAAATAAATTGACAGGTTATGTTATAAAAATATAAATTACTAGCGGATACCCGGCGTGTGCTACCACGCTAAAAAAAGAAATACATTTTGTTTATTTGTTGGAAAAAAGGAAATTTTCGTTTCATATCTCATCTCATCTCATCTCATCTCATCTCATCTCACATCTCATCTCACATCTCATCTCATCTCATCTCATCGCACATCTCATCTCATCTCATCTCATCTCATCTCATCTCATCTCATCTCATTTCATTTCATTTCATTTGATGTCATCTCATCTCATCTCACATCTCATCTCATCTCATCTCATCTCATCTCACATCTCATCTCATCTCATCTCATCTCACATCTCATCTCACATCATCTCATCTCATCTCACATCTCATCTCATCTCATCTCTTCTCATGTCATCTCATCTCATCTCATCTCACATCTCATCTCATTTCACATCTCATCTCATCTCATCTCATCTCACATGTCATCTCATCTCATCTCATCTCACATCTCATCTCACATCTCATCTCATCTCATCTCATCTCATCTACATCTCACATCTCATCTCACACCTCATCTCTCATCTCTCATCTCATCTCATCTTCCCAGATAGACAAGAATCGATTTAAAATTGATGTGGAATTGATTCCCCGGTATTAAAGAATCGATTCTTTTCTGATGGAAAAGTGATTATTTTGTATGGAGAATGTCCGCTTTTTAAGAGCTATGATTGGCCAGCCAATGAAAAACTGATTCCAGGAATCAGAATAAAATCGATTATTCTTCGATTCCTCCGTATGGAAATATTTGGGTGAGAATCAGTTCCAAAAGTGATTCTGGAATCGATTTATAATTGATTCTTGAAATCAGTTATTCTTCGATTCCTCCGTATGGAAATATTTGGGTGAGAATCAGTTCCAAAAGTGATTCTGGAATCAATTTATAATTGATTCTTGAAATCAGTTATTCTTCGATTCCTTTGTATGGAAATATTTGGCTGAAATCGATTAAAAATCAGTTCCAAAAGTGATTCTGGGATCAATTTATAACTGATTCTGGGTATCAGTTCAGAATTGATTGTGGGAATTGCTTAATAATTAATTTTACTTTTTAGAAAGCTTGTGTACGTACAGTTCTATAAAATCATTTATTTAATATTCAATTGCGACGCATTTCACTTTTGAAGGTGAAACAGATCACGATTTACTAGTACTTATTATTGTACATAAATGGTTTTGTAGAATACACGAGCTTTCTAAAAATTATAATTGATTATCAAACTGCTTTCTGAGAGGCTCAACAAAACATTAATTTGAATAATTTAAACCACGGAATTATTAAAAGTGATATTTTTTTATTATAAAATAATTTTAAAATTCTAATTTTTCAACTTAAATATAAAATAATGCCAATTAAAATTTAAAAAGAAAAATAAACATTTATAAATTAACTTAAGAAAAAAAAATATCATTATCTATAGCTATTTTTTATTTTTCATCGCCCAATTTTGCTTGTTAATCTTAAGTTTTAAGGCCCTTAGTGCGGCTTCCACTTGGACTTCGTACTCCTTCCATCCTAGGCCGAAACATTCTAAAGAGATAAGGAAATAAGTAAAACGGTATAAACGCAATTAGTTACTCTTTTTTAAATACTTACCAAACATGCATTCATTCAGATTTTTATAGCTAGAACATTTTTTTTTATTTTTCTTTCCGTGAAAATTGAATTCCTTTCCTACGCTTTCATCCACTAAAAGGGGTAGAAATCTTTTTATATCCTCGTTTCCTTTCCTCATAAAGATCCACTGCTTCTGAAGAAATAAAATAGTGTTAATAGTTTGAAATTTCATAACTTACATACACCTTACAAATTGTTTCCTATTTTCTGCATTTTTTAAAAAGTTTTCTACTTCGTCCAAGCACTCTTCATTTCTAACTGGTAGTGAGAACGGTAGATTTGGGGAGTCTTTTTTTTCGGGTAGGAAAAAATTGCACAGCCGTTTCAACAAAACGGATTGCTGCGCGACCATCTTTTCTAATTTTTGCACTGCAAGAAAAATTTAATTCTATTAATAATGATTAAACTTAGTTTTCCAAAATATTTTGATTTTACTTCTTTGGCAACAGCAGCACTCCATACCACAACCCTTTTTTGACGATTGCAGAGAAGGTCCTTCTGCGATGTTTATATTTTCTTCAACGTTAGGGACGTCTTCAAGAAAACGTCTAGATGTTGACGGCTCTTGGGGACAAATTTCTTCTACAATGTGCTCTGTAGGGTTGGGAGCGTGGAGTTGCGGCAGAATCTGTTGCGAAATAATGTTGGAGACGTCTTCAACTACACTTCAATTCAACTACTTCACTCCTTTCTCCGCTGTCGTAAACAGTTATTGTTTCCACGTCTTTTTCTAATACATAAAGAGCTAGAATATACGAAATGTAAGTATATGTATACAACTAATAATAGAATAGAATATTTCAAATATTAGCGTTTTGGAACTATAAGAACACAAAAAAAAAACTCTAAAAAGTAAAAAAAATAAAATTTTTCTCTCGGCCTTCTAACTGTATTAAAAGAACCTATTAATGTGTTGGTTGGCCCTTTAACTTTAATATAAGTACTTATTAATATTTTGATCCAAGCGTCGTCGCGTTGGGGGACCGCTACGAAATAAATAATTACTATCCACTCCACAGATATTAAGATCATGAAAATGGGTCCAGCCGTTCTTGAGTTATAAATGGTCTAACTAACCCGACTTTGTTTTATATACATATATAGATTATTTATATTTATTAATTTGCACGAGTAAACACAAAACAATTCTTTCTTTTTAAAAACAATAACTTTGCTTGATGAAAAAAAAAACGGAAGAATAAATTTTGCGTTTGCGTACTGCAAAACATCGCCAACTTAATTTTCCTATTTTTGTGTAGTGCCAACTGTGATTTTTAAAACTTTCAATTAACATTACATATTTCAACACTTTCCGTTGTTAATGTCTTTGGCAACGGCTCTGTCATAAGGTCTGCTACTTGATGTTCCGTAGAAATCTGTTGAACACCAATTTTTCCTTCGATCACCTTTTCTCTGATAAAGAAGTATTTGATTGAAATGTGCTTTGTTCTCCGGTGAAACTCCGGATTTTAAGCTAGTTTTTGTTTTACTGCTGCAGAATTGTCAACCTTTATAATAGGAACATCTCTGAGTTTGATGATTCCTCTGAAAAGTCTGCTCAGCCTAATTGCTTCTTTTGCTCCTTCATTTGCTGAAATAATCTCTGCCTCAGTTGTTGAAGTTGCCACAACTGCTTGTCGTTGACTCATCCAGGAAATCGCTCCTCCTGAATATTTCACTATAGCTCCAGAGGTTGAGCGACCTGTTATTATGCACCCTCCAAAATCTGCATCGCTGTAAACTTCCAAAATACCTTTGTCTGCATTTGTTCGATAGACTTTCCCCTGGTCTAAGGTCCCTGCTATGTATCTAAAGACTCTCTTGACTCGTACGACGTCCTCTTGAGTTGGATTTTCGAGCTTTCTCGAAATAAATCCCACACTGTATGCTAAGTCAGGCCTTGTGCCAAGCATCAGATACATTAGAGCTCCAACCGCCTGTCTATAAGGAAATTTTGATACTTTATATGATACTTTCTCATTTTTCCCTGATGTGGAAATTTCTGCACCCTTGAGCATTGGAGTTGCAACTGGCTTACTTTCTGAAAAATTAAACCGTTCTAAAATTTTCTTAGCATAACTCCTCTGATGAATCTTAATAAAATTTTCTCCATGCTCAATCTCAATACCCAGAAAATAATCAGCTTTCTTTGAGACAATTTTGAAATCTGATCTCAGCTCTTCAATGAAAATATCCATGTCCTGTTGTTCTGTTGTAGCTAGAAGACCATCTTCCACGTAGATCACAATAATGAGCTTTCGACCATCCTTCTCTCGGATGTATAAACATGGGTCTGCGTCACTTACCTTGAATTCATGTCTCTTCAGGAAAGCTCCAAGATGTTTGTTCCAGCATCTTGGTGCTTGCTTAAGACCATAGAAACTTCTCTTAAGTTGATATACCTTGTCAGTTCCATCCTCATACCCTTGTGGCTGTGTCATAAAAACTGTTTCTTCAAGCTCTCCATACAGAAACGCCGTTGATACGTCGAATTGTTTCAGATACATCTTTTCACTTGCTGCAATACTGAGAATCGAACGAATTGTGGCCATTTTTGCTACTGGACTGAAAGTTTCGCCATAATCAATGCCGTATCGTTGTCTGAATCCCTTGATGACAAGTCTTGCTTTGTATTTATCAATACTGCCGTCAGGATTTTTCTTGAGTCGGACGACCCACTTGCATGGAATCGCCTTTGCACCTGGTGGAAGATTTTTCATAATCCAGGTTTGATTTTCTTTCAAAGATGCGATTTCACAATCCATAGCCTTCCTCCATTCAGCTGAATTTTTACTTCTTAAAGCATCTTCAATAGTCACAGGATCGTCAGTCACTTCATTTATAAACTCTTCTACTATCGTGACGTAATCTTCATAACGTTTGGGTCTTCTCAGGGCCGATCGATCTCTTAAAACTCTTCTTCATCTTCTGGCTCGCTCCCACTTTCATATTCTTTGTCTCTGCTTGATTCTTCCTTCAACTTCTGACTGTTCTCAGAGTTGCTTTCTGACTCTTGTTCATCAGATTTGTTTTCTTCTTCAACCCGATCTTCAAGCTCGATGTCTTTCATAGGTAAATTTAATCTCTTTTCACATTCATGAATTGTTTCTTGAAATTGAACGTCTCTTGATAGGATAACTTTGTGGTCGTTAGGAACATAAATTCGATAACGCTTACATCCATCATATCAAACAAGAATACCTTTCACCGCTTTTCTGTCCATTTTCTTTCTCTTTTCAACTGGTATGTGAACATAGCAAGAAAATGCAATGATGCGAAGATGTTGAATTCTTGGTTTTTTACCTATCCCCAATTCATAGGGGCTAACTCCTTCCTTTGATGACTTTCCTGTCCTGTTTAGAATGTAGATGGCTGAGGTCACTAGCTCTGCCCATATCGCATTTGGAAATTCAACTTCACTGTTTGAATATTTGAAAGTCCTTGCCATCTCAACTATAGTGCGATTTTCGCGCTCACTGCCACCATTCTGCTGAGGTGTGTATGGCGCTGTTAGTCTCTGCACAATTCCGCTCTGTGATAAAATGTATTTGACTTCTTCACAGTCGAATTTTTCTCCGTTATCACTAAGCAGCTCTCTAATGTTGTGCCCAAGTGTTTTTGCGTGTGCCAAAAACTGTTTTAACACTACTTTAACATGTGATTTCTGTTTTATTACGTATCCATAGCGGAACTTCGTGTAACTATCTTTAAATGCACAAAGAAGTCGTCTTTTACTGAACGATTCACAAAATGGGCCTGCAACATCGGTTGAAACCAGTTCTCCTGGTTTTGTTGCCTTTACTCTCATGCCAAAAGGTAGTCGATGTGCCTTTCCAAAAATGCAAGGCTCACAAATATCGCTCATCAGTTTCACGCTGATACCCAACTCCCTCTTGAGCATCTCTTTCACGTGTTGTTTATTTTGATGACCCCACCTCTCGTGATACAATTTTAATGTCGAGCTATCTGCCTCTACAATGCTAACTCTCGCTTGTTTCTCTGGTATGACAGGTTCGATGGGTGCCTTGTATAGGGTTCCGCCTTTTACACGATACCCGCACAGCACCACTTTTCCATTGATCTTCAAGTATATAGCATTTAGTTACAGTTGAGTAAAATCTGCTATTCTCATTTCTATCTTGGGCCGCCAAAATGGAAAATAAATTCTTTGAAATTTCTGGAACATACCAGACATCGTTCAAGGTCATTTCTAGGTTGTCATCTTCAGTGAAGGACCTAATCTGAATAATTCCTTTCCCGATTGCCTTGAGAGTTTCCTATCCAGCGGCCTTAATGACGCAGGGACTCTGAAACTCTTGAAACTCGACAAACAGATCCGGACAATTTGTCACATGCTTCGTAGCTCCATTGTCGATCCACCATCCTGACGTCTCAATCTGGAGAATGTCATCACTATTAGCACTTATTGCTATTTTAGTATCTAGGGAGTTACTCTGAGGAGCGTCCCTCTGCGGTCGTCCGTCAGCAATCCACCACAATGCCCTTTCTTCTTAAAATAATTGCATATGTTATTGTCATTTTCTTTTGACTTCTTTTTCGGCTTCTGTTTAGCACTTTTTACGAAAAGAGCATCTCCTGTAGCACCTTCCACGTTTTTTCTGAAATTTCTTTCATACATGCACAGTTGGGTGATTAACTCTTCAAAAGTCTTTTCTTCATTTTTGGACAACGGCATCCAACTGGATCTAAAATTTTTGAAGTCACCCGGTAAAATTTGCAAAGTTTTGCAAACTAAGACCACAGATAAATAATACAGATGCCCAGTCGAATAGGGCAGAAATTTCCAAAGTCGCCGAATTGTCTTTTGCTTGGGCACATGCATGTAGCGACATTTTAGCTCTCAAACGATTTGCACCAGATAATGCGAAGAATAGGGAGAGCAATAACTAACGCAACATTTTGCAACCTGAGCCATCATTTGGTCGAGGGCCCCAACATCATTGCAGCGGGAAGTTTTTAGAAAAAGTGAGCGAAGCAACATTTTACCATCTCTTCATTCTCAGTCCTGTGATTGTGCGCCCGCCGGTGAAAATGAGATTTATTTGTGTGCGCGCTTACGTCCTGTATGTAGGACGGAGACAGAGTCCTTTGCTTTCGCTTGCTCTTATCATTCCTATCCCAGGCCAAAGAATATGGAACCTTGTTACAAAGAATGTCCACTCTATTTCTGCGACGCAATTTACCCCCACCATGGCCACTTTTCAGAAAAAAAAACAAAAAATTTACCCATAAGTCGAAAAGAGAGCTTGTTCCAGTTCCAAATTCTCATTTAAATTGCCTAATAAGCAAGAAGAACGGCAGTAGTCACAAATGCCGACAAACACTATGAAACAAGTGTTCACCTATTACTTTGCGGGCCGAAGGCGAATGCTTTTTCATGTCATTGTGTTGGTGGCGAGCCGGCCGTGCTTTTCAGATAGGAAATACCGGAATTCGAATGCCTGCCTCACACATTGAAGGGGTTCACATATAAGTTTGTTTACGTTTTTTCATCATAGGTTTTCCTTATGCGGGCCGAAGGCGAATGCTAAATCAAATGCGATTGTATGCCGGCTCGCACTGGTACTCCGTTTGCTTCAAAGGACAGGGTGATTAATTCTGATTGTGTTTTAAGAGAAGTTGTTTATAATTTGTGAAATTACGACTAAGCTTTTTAAAATTATAATATTTTGTGGTGAAATGTATAGTGGCATTAAAACAGATATTTTTAAATAAGAGAACAATTATAAAACAGGTTTACTTTTTTATTTATGAACGTTTAAATTTAGTTTTAAGTGCACGGCAGTCGGCACCCTGTAGCTCTGTATCAATTTCTCTAAATTCCTCTGCATTGTTTCTCTCGTTTCCACCACAATGCTTGAGCATGCTATCGACTTCTAGCAAAATCGTGGGGTTGGGAGGAATAACGGTACCAAGGTCACAAAAACTGAAAATCTAAATTGCAGGAGTGAACAGTCTTTGTAACGTAGGTTCCATAGTCCTTGCCCAGGCATCGCCAGGAGCAGAGCGCGAACCGAGAAGGCCAAGGCACTTCAACTTCTAGCACTCGTTCGGTGCGTCTCGCCGACATTCGGAGAGCCCGAACATATGCTTCGGTTTGGGGCAAAGACTATGGAACCTTCGTTACAAAGACTGTTCACTCCTGCAATTTAGATTTTCAGTTTTTGTGACCTTGGTACCGTTATTCCTCCCAACCCCACGATTTTGCTAGAGGATGATACACTGCTTAAGCACTTTGGTCGAAGAGAGAAGAAAAATTCAGAGGCGGGGCTTGGAATCTGAAGAAATCGGTACAGTGTTACAGGGTGTCAGGATTTGCAGAGGAAATATGAAAATCCAACCAAAAGAAGCACCCTGTCAAACCGATCGCAAGAGCGCCTCACCATACAAGCGCATTTGCTTCCTGTACTGAGCAGGAGCACCTAAGAAATCCTATGGTGAAAAAACGTAAACAACCGAATCCGTGTACCCCTTCAATGTGTGGGTCCGGCAGTTTCGTTTTGCCTGTTCCTATTCGAAAAGCACGGGCGCCCTCGCACCAACACAGTCTCACAAAATGCAATGCTTGAGCAGGAGCGCTCCGTAATAGGTGAACTCTCGCTTCATGGTGTTTGCCGCACTTCTCCCTATTGCCGTCTTTGTTCATTATTAGGCGATTTAAATGCGGATTCGGACTTGGAACAAACACGGCGAATTTTTCTTTTCGACTAATGGGCATTTTGTTGTTGTAATTTTCTGAAAATTGTCCATGGTGGGGGTAAATTGCGTCGCAGAATTAGAGTGAACATTCTTTGTAACAAGGTTCAATATTCTTTGGTTTGGGGGCTCGCGTCTGCACCTCTCCGTCCCCCCAGACCAAACACATTTAAAAGAATGATGACAAATTCCATGAAAAAAACAAAGAGGGAAAAGAGGATTAAACTCAGCTGAGAATTGTTTGTGAACTAGCTGCGCGCTTCGAATTTATCTGTGGGGTGGGTGGGTGCTGAGATTGCCTGCATGAATGAAAACTTCTAACGGGTCAACACCAAATTTGCAGCCAAATAAATCATTTCTACATTTATTTTTCCGCAGGTTACGAATTCGAATAAAAACAAAAAAGTTAGGGGTATAATGAACGAATAAAATAAATAAGTTTTCGTTTTACCAAAATAGAAAATGTGTTAATTTCCCTTGGATTAATATATTTTTAAAAAACCGTAATTAAGTGACTTCATGGACAATTTTTTCAATGTTCTACTATGATATTATTTTAATGCTTCATACATATTAAGAAACAATCAAAGGGCAAAAAGTGGGAAAGTTATCCCTCTCTAATTAATTACATTTTGTAAAAAGGGTGACTACAAAATTCTTTAAGAAGTTTTCTGAGATATTATTCTATACCTACATAAGCTTAAATACTACCAAAGAACTTCTAAAGAATGGTGTTTAGAAGTTCTTTGATACTACGTACATATATATACTCGTATACCCTACAATCTGCACCTTCCTTCATTCATACATATATCTGCATATGTAATTTCTTGATTGAGAGATCACGAGTGAGCATTGTTGCGGAAATGGGCTTTGCAATCTTTAATTCGCAACATTCATTTGCTGCGCAACATAACTTGGCTAGACAGCCGAAAACTTGGCTAGCGAAAATGTTGCATTGGTTCCACTTTTCAATGCAGTGGCTGGGCATCTGTATTATTTATCTGTGCTAAGACCAAATCTGGAAGTGCATTTTCATTTTTGCTTTTTAAACCGCTATTCAGCTCAAACCACAAATTTTTCAATTTTGCAATGTGGGTCGAAACATCCTCTCCATTAATCCAACTGAACGCAAAAAACTCGGTACATATCTTAAACAGCTGATCCTTGGATGATGCCTCAAAATTCAACTTTAACTCTTCCCACGCTTCATATGCTGTATCTTTATCCATTATTTTTTGATAAACCACATCAGTTAGGTACTGAATTTGCAATCATTGATTTTGCATAGCTGTTTGCCTTACGAAAAAGATCGCACTTCTCCTTGTGCTCCTTAATCTTGCTTTCCGTAGCAACAGCTGCCAATGGCTCAGGTTTCACTAATCTCCCATCTATTGCATCCAAAGCTCCCTCCCACATTTTTCTCTTCAAAATGGGCCACTGCTTTTCACCATCCAGGGGTTTTAAGTGCTTCGCCAGCTCCATTTCTTTGTACAAGACAACTGGAATACCTACTTTTCAATAATAAAAAAATTGTTTTATTTCTCGCGCACGCTTTTCTTTAATTATTTCTGGAGCCTGCCCCCATAACCTATTATTATTACATATTTATTATTTATATTTATTAATTTGTACGAGTAAAGACAAAACAATTCTTTCTTTTTAAAAACAAAAACTGTTCTTGATGAAAAGAAAAACAGAAGCATACATTTTGCGTTTGCGTACTGCAAAACATCGCCAACTTAATTTTCCTATTTTTTAACCCCCGAGCAAAAACGACGGGGTGTGATAAGTAAGTTTGACGTGTCTGTCTGTCTGTCTGTGGCATCGTAGCTCCCGAACGCATGAACCGATTTTGATTTTGTTTTTTTTGTTTGAAAGGTGAATTAGTCGGGAGTGTTCTTAGCTATGTTTGATGGAAATCGGTCCAAGATGGCCGCCGCCACAGAATGACGGATTACATATTTTTTCACAACTCCCTCAATGTAGGTATCAAATAAAAGGGCTTGAGTAGTAGAATACTATACACTATGACAAATTTCAAATCCAAAATGGCCGCCACCACAAAATGGCGAATAACTTTTTTTTTCACAACTCCCTAAATATGGGTATCCAATGAAAGGGCTTGACTAGTAGAATAATGTACACTATATTGAAAGGGAATGAGGAATATTAACCAACGAAATGAAAACTAAAAACTTGAAAATTATATTTTTGTCTGATCAATGCCCTATCTAGATTGATGAGGAAAGTGGAGTGATGACTGGTACCTAGGACCTAACGAAGCTCACAAAAATATATATTTTATTTTTTTTATAGTTTATAACTTTATTTAAAATTAGTGGACTATCGGAATTAAGGTCCGCGAGTAATTTAAAAAGAATGAAATAAAAATATAACATGAAAAATTTTAAGTAACTCTAAAAAGTAAAAAAATAAAATTTTTCCTTCGGCCTTTTAACTTCATTAAAAGAACCTATTAATGTGTTGGTTGGCCCAAGCGTCGTCGCGTTGGGGGACCGCTAATATCTGTGGATAGTAATTATTTATTTCGTAGCGGTCCCCCAACGCGACGACGCTTGGATCAAAATATTAATAAGTACTTATATTAAAGTTAAAGGGCCAACCAACACATTAATAGGTTCTTTTAATGAAGTTAAAAGGCTGAGAGAAAAATTTTATTTTTTTACTTTTTAGAGTTTTTTTTTTGTGTCGGGTCGGGGGTTACTAAAAATTTTTAATTTTATTTTTTTTGTTTAGGGCCAACTGTGATTTTTAAAACTTTCAATTAACATTTACATTGCTAATTTCAAAACTTCCGCTTTTAAATTAAAAAGACACAGTTTCGGAGCGATTTCACAGCGGAAAATTTTAAAATTACAATCGTTTTTCAGTAAATTTACGTTGTTTTTCTCTGAGTGTATATATATAGATTTTAGAACAGCTGTTAGCAACGTTAATTGTTATTGAGGTACACTCTGCGTTTGGCAATAGGTTTTGAGAGCAAAGGAAATACAATCTCCGACTACTAGTTTTTATATGCAGAAGTGTAACGTTAATCGAAATTTAACACGCATGAAAAAGTGTACCGTTCCTTTATAATCATATGAATTTGTTTACAATTTTATTCGTCCAAACGAAGTGCTCAAAGAACTGCAACGACGATGAGACTGTCATTGGTTTTTGTTATGCTCGTTTTTATTGCGATGTTATCCAATGTGGCTGTTTTCGGAATCTTTTTACCCTTTCCAGGAATACTTGATTTAATAGATGATGTGGTCCATTGGTTGAATCCAAAACCATCACCTAAACCAGAATTGCCTGGACCTGGAAATGGAACAGAAGACCCTCTACGTCTACAGCCTAATATTAAAATAAAAACAGTTTTAAATTTGCATTGAACTGTGATACAAAATATTTAAAGTTTAAATTTGAATTACGACATTTTTAAATTAAAATTAGTAAATGTTGTTTATAAAACGAAAAATATGTAATTAAACCCATTGCTAATTTCAAAACGTCCACTGTTAAATTAGAAAAACACAGCTATGGAGCCATTTCATAGCGGAAAATTATAAAATTAAAATGGTTTTTCAGTAAATTTACGTTGTTTTTCTCTGGGTGATATATAGAATTAAGAACAGCTCTTAGCAACGTTAATTGTTATTGGGGTACACTCTGCGTTTGGTAATAGGTTTCGGAAGCAAAGGATATGCAATCTCCGAATTCTTGTTTTTATATGCACGAGTGTAACGTTAATCGAACTCTAACTCGCATGAAAAAGTATACCGTTCCTTTATATAAATTTGCTTTAAAATTTTATTCGTCCAAACGAAGTGCTAAAAAAACTGCAACGACGATGAGACTGTCATTGGTTTTTGCTATGTTCGTTTTTATTGCGATGATATCCGATGTACAGGCCCCGCTGGCGTTTTTTGGAGCATTTGCACATTAATTTGTTCAAATAGCTAAACTTATAAAGGGGGAAAAAATCACGTAAAGCCATCAAATATGCCGAAAAATCCCGTAAGTCCACCAAATATTGCGAAAAATCCCGTAAGTGCATCAAATATTGCGAAAAATCCCGTAAGTCCATCAATAATTGCGAAGAATTCCTTAAGTCCATCAAATATTGCGAAAAAACCTGAATTACCTGGATCTGGAGAAATAAATGTCCCTCAACAGCCTGGATCTGGAGGAAAAGAAGCCCCTCAACAGCTTCAAATTAAAATAGATACAATTTTAAATTTGCATTGAACAACTTTGATACTAAATATTTCAAATTTAAAATTGATGTACGATATTTGTAAATTAAAATTGGTAAATGTTGTTTATAAAACGAACAATATGTAATTAAACCCATTGCTAATTTCGAAACGTCATCTTTTAGATTAAAAAAACAAAGCTATAGAGCGATTTCAAAACGGAAAATTTTAAAATTAAAATGGTTTTTCAGTAAATTTACGTTGTTTTTCTCTGAGTGATAGAATTTAGAACAGCTCTTAGCAACGTTAATTGTTATTGGGGTATACGATGCCGCACGGCGTTGCACCGCAAGTTTGTGCTTGCGGTACTTTTCCCACCGCATCGCGTCGGCCCAGACTTCTGCTCCGTAGAGCATTATGACCTCGGCGGTGCGGAGCAGCAGACGTTTTTTGCAGGGTCTGGGTCCACCAATGTTGGCCATGACCCTGCTCAGCGCCGCCGTCACCGCAGCCGCCTTATCGGCCCGGCCCCTGATCTCGTCCCAGAAGGTGAGCCTGCAATCGAGACTCACCCCCAGGTACTTGACCACGCACCGGGTCTGGACCGTCATGTCTCTCTCAGCAGATCGATTCGCTTCTTTGTAAGAAGGACGATCTCGGTCTTGGCGAGTGCCAACTCCAGCCCGTGGTCGCACAGCCAGGAACTCACCTGAACCTGGTTGAGCTTCATCTGAGCCTTGTCGACATCTCTGGCGGTAATAACGCTCATCGCTTTGTAAGTCCTTTGTTAAATCGCAATTTATGGAAAGAACTGATAAATGATTTAGTCGATAGTTCGACATTGTTGTCCTATATTTTTTTTTTATATAAGACATCCTGGAGAAAGAGCGCTCCGCTTCACAGCTCGTAATTGGCAACGTTAAAACAATTTTTAAGATGGTATAGCAATTTGGGAAAACATCAACAAGTTTCTTTTCATAAATTAGCATAAAAATTTCACTGCAAGAGATGTAAGGCTCTGGCTTAGATTGTAGTAAGTACCTATATGATTTAAACTGAATGCATTCACTCACTATATGTTCGTCTACGTCATCTGGATAATAATCAATAATATTACGCACACTTTCCAGATCTATGTGTTCCATATTTTTGTCTTGCAAATCCATTAAAAATTTACATTTTTTGCTATCACTTATTAGAAAACTAAACACTCACTATAATAATCTAAAAATAACAAAGTTAATTTGTCACTATAAAGTCATGTTTACATTTAGATTTTTTTTTTTTTTTTTTTGTTTTTTTTATGGGAGTGGGGAAATGCCGTTACGCACCTAGGTGACCGAATCCACCCGTGTGCCGGACTCCCTGGCCACAATGCCAGGCCTACCGGCTAAAACCCCACTCCCCACCTCCAGGAGCTCCACCCCGGAACCGTCTAGTAGACATTACTTCGGGGTGGAGTCCTATACTTTCGCCCGCACCGGGCGCGCACCACACACTCAGATACATCCATCCCTCCTCACACACGCAGCCAACACGGACTCCTCCCAGGAGCCATGTTTTTGTCTGTGTGCCCCATTCCTAGCCAGCGGGTGCTCCGGTGCCGGGCACCCGCTTTTGTCGGCTTCCCCAATAATAAATAATAAATATTTCCACACCAGTAAAATAAATAACACTCATGAGCCAACAGAGGCTCCTTACAAGCCCCTGTTGTTGTCGTGTTCCTTCTGGCGAAGGATCCCTCTCACGAAAGAGGCAACCCTCCGCCAGAAATCGTCACTCTGCAGCATGACCCCGACTATATTGTCCGGGGTCACGCTGCCCGTCGCCACTTCCAACTCGGCCCTCTCCGCTCCCCAACGGGCACATTCAAAGAATGTGTGGAGAGCGGAGTCCGATGAGGAGTCGCAGTACGAGCAGTCCGGGCTCGGCACCTTCCCAATACGGTGGAGGAAGGCCCGGAAGTGCCCGTGCCCCGTCAGCATTTGGGTGAGGTAGTAATCCACCTCACCATGCCGACGGTTCAGCCAGGTGTCCAGCTGGGGGATCAACCGAGCTGTCCACCGGCCCCGCGACTCCCCATCCCACCTATCCTGCCAGGACGCCAAGGTCCTGGCACGGGCCACCCTCGCGGCCTCTTTTCTCCCCAGGGCAGACTTCTCCCGGTGGACGGACTGCCGCTCCCTGGCTAGGAGGTCAATTGGAATGACCCCCGCGACCACCAGCACCGCCGGCTCCGAGACCGTGCGGTAGGAACACGCGATGCGGAGCGCCGCGCGGCGTTGCACCGCAAGCATGCGCTTGCGCTACTTTTCCCACCGCATCGCGTCGGCCCAGACTTCTGCTCCGTAGAGCATTATAGCCTCGGCGGTGCGGAGCAACAGACGCCTTTTGCAGGGTCTGGGACCACCAATGTTGGCCATGACCCTACTCAGCGCCGCCGTTACCGCAGCCGCCTTGTCGGCCCGGCCTCTGATTTCGTCCCAGAAGGCAAGCCTGCAATCGAGGCTTACCCCCAGGTACTTAACCATGTGCCGGGTCCGGACCGTCATGTCTCCTACCCGCATCTCCCTCAACAGATCGATGCGCTTCTTTGTAAGAAGGACGATCTCGGTTTTGGCGAGTGCCAACTCCAGCCCGTGGTCGCTCAGCCAGGAAGTCACCCGACGCATAACCTGGTTGAGCCTCATTTGAGCCTTGTCGACATCTCTGGCGGTAATAACCGCTGCGATGTCGTCGGCGTACCCAACCAGGAAAGACCCTTCTGGCATCTCCATACGAAGGATCCCGTCATATGTGTAATTCCATATGTCGGGACCCAGTATGGAGCCCTGGGCCGCCCCCGCCGAGAGAACCCTCGTCTCCGGGCCATCCTCCGTCTCGAAGGTGAGGGTGCGATCGTTCAGGTAATCCCTCATCATCTGCAACAGATACTGAGGGACCCTGAAGTCACGCTCGAGCGCATTGAACGCGTCCCCCCACCTCACCGAGTTGAAGGCGTTGCGCACATCCAGGGTGACCAGCAGGCACACCGGGCGAGAATAATGATTCCCGCATTCGGTGGCCCGGGCCGCGTCGACTACCTCCTGGATAGCGTGAACCGTCGACCTCCCCTTCCGAAAGCCATATTGTCTCTCGGAAAGGTCTCCAGCAGCCTCGACGGCTGCTTGGAGGCGAGGCTTCAGGAGCTTCTCCAGGAGCTTGCCGGCTGTGTCGAGCATACACAGCGGTCTGTACGACCCGGGGGACCCCACTGGCCCTTGCCCTTGCTGATCAGCACAAGCCTGGCTACCTTCCAGCGGGAGGGGAAAACTCCCGCCTTCAGACAGGCATTGTACATCTCGAGCAAGAGCTCTGGATGGCTCGACGTCAACGCCTTCAGCACCTCTGCTGGAAGTCCGTCGGGCCCTGGCGCCTTCTTATTTTGAAGACTTTGCGAGGCCCTCGTGAGCTCCTCCATCGTGAATGGAGGAGGATCGAGTGCCTCGCGGGCCGCGTAATGAGGCTCCAGCGGGTGGGTGGGGAAAAGAGCATCCACTATGGATCGGACCGTCCCCGCGTCGAGGGGAGTATTCGGTTTGAATGCCCCCAACTTGCGGAGGACGATCTTATACCCTAGTCCCCAAGGGTCCTCGTTGAGGTCCTCTCTCAACCGCTGCCAGCATCGGTGCTTACTCTGCTGGATGGCCCTACGAAGGCTCTTCTTCGCCGCCTTGTGTTCGGCGGATCTACGGGCTGCGTCGGGATCACGCCGGTCAGCTCGTTGAGCCAACCGCCTGAGACGGAGACATGTCCGCCTCAGGTCCGCGATTTCGTCCGTCCACCAATACGCAGGACGGCGCCCCTCCCTGCCTCCTTTCTTCTTCGGCACGGCCTCTCGGCAAGCCCGGTGGATTAAACTCATTGTGGAGTCTACCACCTTGGCGGCCCGCTCGAGAGGTGGCAATCCCTCCGGGACCCCGGCAACGGTTCGCCGGCCGCGTGTGATGGCTTGAGACAGCCTTTCGACATCCATCCTGGAGACATCCCATCTGGGCGGACCCTGCAAGCGCCGGGCCCGCACTGGCGCTATATCACGCACGCGGAACGTGATATATTGGTGATCGCTGGCTGTGTAGTCCTCGATCACCCGCCAGTCCTGCAATCGTGCGGCCAGATTTACTGTCGCCAGGGAGACGTCAATAATCGTCCCCCTGTATCCAGGACGTCGGAAGGTGGACGTCGAGCCGGTGTTTAGAACCACCAGCCCGGTCCTGGCCGCAAAGTCCAGGACACGTCCTCCGCGCGAGTCGGGCACAGGCTCCCCCCACTCCAGAGCCTTCGCGTTGAAGTCTCCAGCCACCACCAGATCCCCGTCCATGAGGCGGACCGCGTCCTCCAAGCCGTCTAACTTGGCCTGGAAGTCCGCTATTGGCTCGTTCGGGGTGAAATAGCAACTGACGTAAGTGACGTCATTGCTCTTCACCCAGACGAAGCCAGCGCCCGCCCCATGATCCGCGACGCCAAAACGCCGCAGATCCGGAACCCAGATTGCCGCCGTGCCGAGGGTATCGCGATACCACGTCGGCTCAGACCCGTCCCGATATTGTTCGCTGACTAGGACAACGTCAGCGCCTTTCTCGAGACGAATCTGAACCAACAGATCGTGGGCCGTCCTACTTCTTCTTAAGTTGCCCTGGAGGACAACCGCCATCAACTTTTCTTGGCCTCCTCTAGGGCCTTGCGGAAGACCCCGCACTCCCCCGAGCCCGCCATGTGGCGCCGCGAACCAGGCCTCCCGACCTCTTCAGGGCAGAGGAAGCATAACGGGCTCGCAGTGCACCCCTTGGCATTGTGGCCTTCTCCGCCACACCGGAAGCAGAGCCCGCTCCGGTCCGGTCCCTTGCAGGCCCGGCTTTGGTGGCCGTACCCCAAGCACTTAAAGCACTTGGGCACGACCACGCGCCTGCGGATCTTTGCCTCTACCCAGCCGACCTTGATTCGGGCAGCCCGCAACAGCCTCCCCACGGCAGTCTCTTCCACCTCGATGATGGCCAGGCGTTGGCCACGCTCGTTCGGGCGGGTAAGCGCGACCCGGAGGTGACCGTTATAATCCCCCAGGACTGCTCTGAGGGCCTTTGAGACCTCCTCCTCGGTCGCGCAGGCGTCAAGTGCCCTGGCCTCCAGCGTGGCTCTGGGGTCCAGCTGCTTGACGGTGCTCGCCGACCCGACCGCGCCCTTTAGAGCGTCGGAGAAAGCCGCTCGAGTCCCCGCGGTGCACTGCCCGAGTTCGAGCAGGACCTCGCCGGATTTGGTCCGCCGGACGGCCTTCACCCTGACCCCGCAGCTCTCAGGGTTGACCGCCTTGCGGACAGTGCTAAGCACGTCCGCATAGGTCTTCCCCGCTGCGGGCCTGAGTAAAATGGCCTCCGGCCTGGCGCTCCCAGCGGGGACCGCCGGTCGGCTGGGAGCCGGAGCCTGAGCTTTACTGGCCCGCTCAGCTCCAGGGGTCTCCTTTTCCGCGGTCTTCCTTCTCTTCTTCTTCCTTTTTTTTCCCTCGCCATTTTTAGGCTTCACTTCTCGAGTCTTTTCACCAGTTCTGGCCGCTTTGCCTTTCCGGACCACCTCGGTCCAGGAGGGTGCTGGCTCCTCCTTTCTTTTCTTTCTTGTCTCCCCTTCTGGTTGAAGGGGAGGGCTGGAAGCTCCTCTCTTTCCAGCCATCGGTGAGGCCGCCACGCTCACTGTCCCCGTCGGGGCAGTTTGCATGCCCTGCGACCTCGTAGATGGCCTCCTCGGGGGGAGACTCCCCCCCGCCAGCGGTGTGGCCTCCCCGCTCACCGCTCCAGCCGGAGCAGTTTGCGTGCCGAAGGCTCTTGCCGCTGGTTTCCCCTGAGGCAGACCGCGGCGGGCGTCCACACACACCCTCCTGGACGAGTCGAGGTCATCCAGCGCCTCCTCCAGAGCCGGGAGACCGTCTTTAACTATCCTGGAGATGTTTGGCTGCTTTTTGAGAGCAGCCAACATCTCCTGGACGAGGCCCTTCATATGCCGGAATCCCCTCTCCATCCTTTCCTCCGCCGCGGTCAGCCTGTCCTCCAGGCTGGCCTTCCGGGCCGCCGTGGCAGCCTGCGGGCGCACCGCATCTCCCGCCACCGCCGAATCCGCCGAGGATTCCCGCGACCGTGGCCGATCCACCGGTGTATGCAGCACCGGCGATCGGAGGACTCGCGACCTCCTCGCGAAGGGATTGGCGGGCGTGCCGCTGCTCCCCTCATCCTCCCCCCCTGATTTTTCGGTTTTGGAATCCATAAGTATATGTTCAAAACCCAATTCGGGTCCGGGTTCGCGTTCTCGGACCATAGCCGAGGCAATCGCCAGCATTTCGCCTCCCGCTCCCCCGGTACCTATAGGAGGGCCCTCCTCTTCCGACCGTCCTTTCCCCTCTTCGAACAGGCCCCGAATCACCAGCGACCTGCCTCCGAGGGTTCCGTAGGCTTTCCGAGGAACACCCCCCTGCACCTCCCGTCTGATCTAAGGATCAGAGCGGGTGTTCTCCCTAGACCTAGGGTGTGCTATTCCCTAGGGCCGCAGCTCCTCGGGGCTACGAGCGCAGCAAAGAGGCGTGTTGGATCCCGAATCCCGCAGGCAGACGTTCACCTCAACCTCCAGCTACGCCCCCTCCCCGGCTCGCTGCATCGTCCGTGCAGGAGGATACACGACCGTCTCTCTGCCAGGTTCGGGCGAGAACTCCGATTGCATAGCGACACCGATGGCTTCGGTGCCCCATATGCGGCAGTAACCGCTGTTTACATTTAGATACAAGTAATGGGACTTGTATCACGATTTGTTCAGAATTAGTATCAAGATTTGTATGAGTAAATTTCTACAAATCTATTGACATGTATAAATTTGCAATTTATATTCACATGCGGTTACATTAGTACACAAGTATATTTGATTCGTAGATTTGCCTTTCCATGGTAAAGAAAAATGTTTTCAGACGAGGAAGATTATTTATTTCTAAGTTCTTGATTAATTATTTTAGATATAATTAAAAATAAATAAAAGAAAACGTAGGTGGTGGATGCGTGAAGTTTTAAAGAAACGCGAAAGCCCAGGCGCGTACAATATGTTAGTAAACGAATTGACTTTAGAAGATGGGAGTTGTTTTAAAAATTATTTAAGAATGGATCGAAACGAATTTGAACAGCTATTGGAGTTAGTGGGACCAATAATATTGAAAAATGACATTAAATTAAGGAATTCAATATCACCAGCAGATCAGTTAGTTGTTACATTAAGGTTCCTTGCCAGTGGTGATTCTTTTGCATCTCTAATATGTATATGCACATCGCATTTCTAAAAGTTCAGTTTGCAATATAGCGCAAAATGTGTGTGAAGCTCTTATCATTCTGATTTTTTAGTGGCGTTAATTTTACTTTGTTCCCTGCTAAATTGACTTTTTATATTGTGTCATTTATCCTCAACTTCTTTCTTGGAACACGTTAAAGATGTAGCTATCTCCTCTAGAATATCATTTCTTCTATTTGTGTCTCTTATTTTATCTATTAAATTTAATGTTTTTCCTTACTCCACATAAACATTTTGGGGAAAAAAATCACTTTATTCGCAACGACACATATTTTAAGTTTCCTTCATTATTCACTTTCTAATACCGAAGTATCAGGACTTGTCAAATCAAGAGTGAAATGCCGATATACAAAATGTATGATCATTTGTATGAGTATAGTGTCAATGTATGAGCATTTGTATGAGCATTTGTTGCATGATTTGTTTATTTGACTTGTATCTCATGGAAATCCCGATACATGTATCTAAGTGTAAACATGGCTTAACGACGAGAAGCGATGGGGGGATTCCCCGTTCCGTTCGACGTTCGATAGACGCGCACACGGGTTGAATCGCAGGGTTGCCAACCTTATGATAGATTTTTTTTTATTTTAGATATTTTTTTTTTGTTCACAATATCGTCTATTGTTATGGAGGCTGGGGGCCCTTAAGTAGATCCGACCCTGGTCCCCCCACCTTACCGAGTTGAAGGCGTTGCACACATCCAGCGTGACCAGCAGGCACACCGGGCGAGAATAATGATTCCCGCATTCGGTGGCCCCGGCCGCGTCGACTACCTCCTGGAACCGTCGACGTCCCTTTCCGAAAGCCGTACTGTCTCTCGGAAAGGTTGTTACATCAGTATCTTTAAATAAGCAAGAAACTGAACCAACTGTGCAAAGGACTAACAACCGATCTCTTTTCTAAACAAAAACCAAATGTCCTTTTTAGAACATTTCTTTTAATAAATAATTAAACAAATGTATCCAATTAGCATCCACTCAAGATATCTTCTAAACAAAACATTTTTTAAACCAAATGTATCCACTCAGGACATTTTCTAAACAAACAATATCCATTAAAACATTCTTTAAATAAAACACCAAATGTATCCATCTGAGGATATCCCAAACAAACGAAAACCATGCCTTGCTTAACCATGCTTCACGATTAGTATAAAAGGAGCTAGATCAGTCCTAAGTAAGACACAAGTATCAACTGTTACGAGTAAGCGTTCGCGAAATTGTTCGAAGTCCTGTAAAAACATATTCTACTAATTAAAATACTGGCCGTGCAATTGCCAAGTAATTATAATTATTACAGAAATAAAGATCTCTAATATTGATACGGTCACTATAAATGTTGATAGGTAATTGATTAGATAACAATTTATAACAACGTTATTAAATAGGTGCTTCCATAGACACTAACTAATATAACTGACTTGGTTTTACATAAGATCTCACAACTTTTTACCGCAGAAGAACTGCGTTGCGAGACTTGGCATTTTTTTACATTTTATGTTTTTGATGGGATCCAATTTTACACTAGAAGATTTAAATGCAATTTAGGGTTTCATTATGATTATGACAAATGGTTTGCTTTCATCAGATAATGCCTCCAAGATTTCAAACATGTTGCTGATTACTTTAAATCCTCTTCTATTTGTCATGACGTGGTTTATAACCCAATCAAGTGTCCTGACTCTGTTAATTCTGTCATTGATTTTAATATCGTTGAAGTTGTTGAGTCCACCGTGCTTCTTTATTTGAGCAAGCTGAAGGAGAACGTCTCTCCGGGTCCAGACGTTGTCCCTGCTTCGGTGTTCAAGAATTGCTCCTCTTCTCTTGCGAATCCTATTGGCACATTTGTTTAGTCTCTCTCTCAGGTCTTTCGTGTTCCCTGATTTATGTTGTCGTTTATAACACCTCTACACAAGAAAGGTAAGCGTGATATTGTATGCCAACACTGAAAACAAAAACCTCACTCGTTTAAAATGAAAGATGTGAATTTATGTACAAAAAAAATAAAAAAAATAAAAAAATTGAATAAAAAATGTTATGCCTAAAAATTATACATAGTTTATTCTTAAATAATTTTTTCTAAGTCTTAATATTTTCAGCTTAAATACTATAGCCGGCTTTCGCATTAGATCGAACAATATTAATTTATGATAGTACTAGCTGGTTACCCGGTTTCACCCGGTAAGTACTACTTAATTAAATATCCTTGAAATGCTCGACTTTCTTAAAAATTTGTATCACTAATGGTCGCCAATCGCCATATTGGGTCCGCCATTTCGAATTTCCAAATTTTAATAGTAGATTCGAAATTAGTGGTATCAAAATACCCATAGTACTAAATTTCACTTAAATTCGTTGAAGTTCGAAAATTGTTGGACGCCATATTGGATTCACCATCTTGAATTTCCAAATTTCCAGCTTAGGATTCGCCATTAGCACCTCCAAAAACCCCTAAAAACTAATTTTCATGGCAATCCCTTCATATTTACTATGTTTGGCCGCCATCTTGGGTTCGCCATTTTGAAACCCGCGAATAAAAAGTAGCCTAAATGTTAAGTCGGGATGTATAGTGCCTTCACTAAAAAAAATGAAAATAATTTAAGGCGTGATTGAGTAACAAACGTATTGGGTCCGCCATTTTGAATTTCCAAATTTTGTTAGTAGATTCGAAATTAGGTGTATTAAAATGCCCATAGTACTAAATTTCACTTTAATTCACTGAAGTTCGAAAATTTTTGGACGTCATATTGGATTCGCCATCTTGAATTTCCATATTTCGAGGTTCGATTCGCAATTACCACCTCCAAAAACCCCTAAATACTACTTTTCATGGCAATCCCTTAATATTTACAATTTGTGGCCGCCATCTTGGGTCCGCCATTTTGAAACCCGCGAATAAAAAGTAGCCTAAATGTTAAGTCGGTATGTATTGTGCCTTCACTTAAAAACTGAAAATAATCGGACCAAGATTTAAGGCGTAATTGAGTAACAAACATATTGGGTCCGCCATTTTGAATTTCCAAATTTTGTTAGTAGATTCGAAATTAGTGGCGTGAAATGATTTTACAAAAAAAAATGTAATATTTACTAATAAATAAAAGTAGATCAATCTAGACTATATCCCTGGAGACATATACAGCCTTGGCCAAAAGTATTAGGCACCCTAGTTTTTTTCAGGTATCGTACAAAATAATTGCTAGAAAGATTTATTTTGTTTGTCAATATGTTCCCAGCAATCATAAATGGTAATTAATGTAATAAAATTTTTCCTGGAAGGACCATAAAACATCTTGTTGGGAAAATCTGTGATTTTGAGTTTTTTGTAAAAAAATTTCAATTTGCAATTACTGCTCGTAATGCAAGCAAGTGCCGAAATATTGTTGGTTTTTTAACGGAGTTTGAAGTGTTAGTCACTAATAGTGTGAAAATGCCTAAAACAAGGGAGCTTAGTGAGCAAGAACGGATGCGAATTCGGTTTTTTCATGAACAGGGCAAGTCTCTAGTTGAGATTGCAAAAACTGTGAAATGTTTGTGTTGTGCGGTGCAAAGTGCTATTAAACGTTTTCTAGACACTGGATCACACAGTACTAGACAAAAAACGGGTACAAAAAGACTGAGTTCGAAACGTGATGATCGAAATTTGATTCGAGAGTACCTCAAAAATCCGAAAAAAACGTCTTCTGAGCTCGCTGCAGGTCTGCCTGATCAGATTGGCAGGACGATTAGTGCTCGAACCATAAGAAGAAGACTTGTAGAGGTAGGGCTGAAAGGTTGCAAGGCTGGGAAGAAGCCATTGCTCTGAGCAAAAAATAAAAAAGCTCGTCTAAAATGGGCCTTAAAACATCAATCTTGGACGGAGGCCGTTTGGAATAACGTGATATGATTTGACGAATCAAACTTTGAGGTAAGCTTTACTTTGTATAATTTCAGTTATTTATAATGGTAGAATCGAAATCAGTCCATTTGTGAACCCATTTCATGAATATTGAAAATTATGTTAAATTTTTTCAATTTTTCAGGTGTTTGGCACCCCTGGTGTCACGTTTATGAGGAGGAGGGTAGGTGAAGCTTACCTTCCCGAATGCGTCGTGTCCACGGTTAAACACGGAGGGGGCAGCGTGGTGATTTGGGTTGTATGGTGTCCCTTGGAGTGGATGAAATGTTTATTTGCGAAGGACGCATGAATAGCGAAAAATATATTGCCGTGTTGGAAAAGGTTCTACACCCACCTATTACAAAGATTTATGGTGACACTAATACGGACAATATAAAAATCCAACAAGACAACGCGCCATGCCATACACCTGCAACCAATATGCGATATTTAGAAAAAAAATTTTTGACCTTTTAGAGTGGCCTGCACAGTCACCAGATCTCAATCCAATTGTGAATCTTGGGTGCATACTGAAGCGGAAGATACATGAGCACAACATTACATCCAAAACCCGACTAAAACAAGTCATCCAGCAAGAGTGGAACGAAATTTCTCCTGAAGAGTGCCTAAAACTTGTACGTACAATTCCTGAGAAAATGGCTGCTGTAATAAAAGCTAAGGGCGGACCGACAAAATATTAATAGTAACAATAAAGGTCAATAAGTTAAACCTAACTATAGTTTTATTTCCCCCTAATTTGCACAAATAAACTGTATTTTGCGATTTTCAGGGGGTGCCTAATACTTTTGGCCAAGGCTGTAGATGTTTCTATATAAAATTAAATTTTTTAAAGATAAAATGTTACTTTCCTAACAAAATTGGCCTATTCGGGAAGCACGGCATATGATTTAAATTAAATAGTAAGCTATAGATAGTATCATATAATAGCAGAATAAGAGCGTTTCAAACCTGCCCTTTATATTAACATCTTAAAGCGTAAAAATTATAACAATTTTTAAGCGAACAATGCTATTTATTACTTTTTGCGTACGACTTTAACATAGAGCGCAGGCTTGAAGCGCTTTTATTCTGCTCTTATATTATAGGTTATTGCTTCACGAGTAGGCCAATTTTGTTAGAAAAGTGATACCAACTCTTCCACTATATTGAAACAACGTCAATATCGCATAAATTATAATTATAAAAATAAAAATTGCAACGCTGAAGTGAAATTAAAACGTTATTAAATCTACATCGAAGAACGCAGAATTGAATTAAATTGAAACGTAATTCAATCTACATTACATGTTAATTTAATAATTTATAATCACAAAACTAAAATATTTAGCTTCAAATTAAAATAGAAACAGTTTTAAATTTGCATTGAACAACTTTGTTGAAAAATATTTAAAGTTTAAATTTATGTAGGTCATTTTTAAATTAAAATTAGTAAATGTTTTTTATAAAACGAAAAATATGTAATTAAGCCCATTACTAATTTCAAAACGTTCGCTTTTAAATTAAAAAGATACAGCTACGGAGCGATTTCATAGCGGAAAATTTTAAAATTAAAATGGTTTTTCAGTAAATTTACGTTGTTTTTCTCTGAGTGTATATATAGAATTTAGAATAGCTGTTAGCAACGTTAATTGTTATTGAGGTACACTCTGCGTTTGGCAATAGGTTTTGGAAGCAAAGGACATACACTCTCCGAGTTCTAGTTTTTATATGCACAAGTGACTTGTGCATATAAAAACTAGAACTCGGAGATTGTATGTCCTTAAGTGTCACGTTAATCGAAATTTAACGCGCATGAAAAAGTGTACCGTTCCTTTATAATTATATAAATTTGTTTAAAATTTTATTCGTCCAAACGAATAGCTCAAAGAACTGCAACGACGATGAGACTGTCATTGGTTTATGTTATGCTCGTTTTTATTGCGATGATATCCGATGTACAGGCCTTATTGCCAATTTTTGGATTGGGAACTTTATTTAAATTTTTAGTGACTGGGGTACAAACAATAGGTGGTATAGTTTCAATTATAGACGCTGTGTACGATGCCGTAAACCCACCAAATAAACCACAATTGCCTGGACCTGGAGAAGGCACAGTCCCTCAAGAGCCTGAATCTGGAGGAAAAAAAATACCATATTTGTAAATTAATATTAGTAAATGTTGTTTATAAAACGAAAAATATGTAATTAAACCCATTGCTAATTTCAAAACGTCCGCTTTTAAATTAAGAAAACACAGCTATGGAGCCATTTCATAGCGGAAAATTTTAAAATTAAAATGGTTTTTCAGTAAATGTACGTTGTTTTTCTCTGGGTGATATTTAGAATTAAGAACAGCTCTTAGCAACGTTAATTGTTATTGGGGTACACTCTGCGTTTGGTAATAGGTTTCGGAAGCAAAGGATATACAATCTCCGAATTCTATGTTTTCATACGCACAAGTGTAACGATAATCGAACTTTAACTCGCATGAAAAAGTATACCGTTACTTTATATAAATTTGTTTTAAAATTTTATTCGTCCAAACGAAGTGCTGAAAAAACCAACGACGATGAGACTGTCATTGGTTTTTGCTATGTTCGTTCTAAACTTATATATCGATTCTAAATGGTCTCCTGATCAACGTTTGTTCGGACCCCCCCCCCCCCCCCCCCCCCCTTCAAATCGGTCCTTCCCCCCTAAAATCACGATTGAAAATTTGGGGGAGGTCAACCTAGAAAATGCATTATAAGTTCTTATTTATTTGCAGTAAGAGAAGCAATATCTTATAGTTTATAGTTTACAAAGAAATATATCAATTATCAACAAAGATTATATTACAAGAGAAAAGAAAAAAGAAGGCATAAATTAACAATGTAGGCCAAAGAGTTTAGTTTTAAGCTTACTTTTCAAATGTTGAGAAGATAAATTAAAATCAAAAATATCATTATGCAAATTTAATAAATTAGCCATGGATGTGACTGGTTCATGTAGTCCGTAATTAGAACGATGATAAGGTATCTTTATCATTCTATTAACTCTAAGACCAGGGCGAGGAACAGATAACGGAAATAAAGACAACAGCTGCGGACAGTTGCATTCACCACTTAAAATCTTGGAGCCGAGAACAAATCTGGAGATCATACGCCTATCCGCTAGGGACTCCATGGAAATAAGCCCTAAGCGGTCTCTGTAAGGCGGTAAGCAAAAAGAATCAGCCCATGGTAAACCCTTGAGGGCGAATTGCAAAAATCTTCTCTGCACAGCCTCAATGCGGTCAGATTGGAATTTATAAGAAGGCGCCCATACAGGACTTGCATATTCCAAAATGGGGCGAACGAATGAAATGAACAAAGTCTTTGTAACAAATGGATCGTCAAAAATCTTAGACCATCTTTTAATAAATCCCAAAAGTGAATTAGCCCTATTAATAATCGTATTTAAGTGTTCGTGAAAGAGAAACTTAGAATTAAAAGTAACACCCAGGTCTTGCACCAAGGTAAGACGTGAGAGTTCACTACCATCCATGGAATATTGGAAGCTGATAGGTGTTTTTCTCCGTGTAAAAGACACAAATGTACATTTACTCACGTTAAATGGCAGATAATTTAAAGCACACCACATAGAAAAATTGTTTAAATCATTATTAAGTAAAAGGCAGTCGTTAGGACAGCGAATAGAGCGGAAAATTTTTCCATCGTCAGCATATAAAAGAATATTAGAGTGTGATAAAGCATCGCTCAAGTCATTTATAAATAAAATAAACAGCAAAGGTCCCAAGTGACTTCCCTGCGGAACGCCGGAAGTATTATGGATAGGTAGTGAAAATCCACCTCGAAAGGATACGACCTGAAAACGATCACTTAGGTAGGATGATATCCAACCCAAGAAGATCTCAGGGAAACCGAATTTCGCCAGTTTACGGATTAACGCTTTGTGGTTAATCCTGTCAAAGGCTTTACTGAAATCAGTGTAAATGCAATCAACTTGCCCGCCACGTTCAATCTCATTGATGCAAAAAGAAGAAAAGCAGAGGAGATTTGAGACAGTTGACCTTCCTTTCACGAAACCATGTTGGCAATCACTTAGTATAGATTTACAGTGAAAGTATAGAATATCGCAGACAATGGCTTCGTAAAGCTTGGGTAAAGCCGACAGCTTGGCAATTGGCCTATAGTTGCAAATATCATCCTTAGCTCCCTTTTTGTGTAAGGGTATGATATAAGATAATTTCCAGCAATTAGGGAAGGTACCTGAGATCATAGATAAGTTAAATAAATAATAAATAACATTCACCAAAGACAAAGCACAAGACTTTAAAACGATACTGGGAACACCATCAGGTCCGTAAGAATATTTGGAGGGCAAATCATTAAGATACTGTAAAATAGTTGCTTGGTCAAAATAAAGATCTTTAGTTACTAAAGTAGTGGATGGTAGTTTCGTCGAGTGGTAAAAAGACTTTGGTATATCACAGTTGTCACAGATAAAAGCGGAGCGAAATAAAGCAGAGAAGAAATTGCAAATTTCAGTTGGATCACAACTGTGCTCGCCGTTGTAGTAAAAACAAGCAGGATAACCATCAGATTTCCTTCTAGAATTAATAAAACTCCAAAAGCGCTTCGGCTCATCCTTCAAAGTATTCCGCAAATTTGACAAATAGGAAAGATATGCGGCCTCAGACTTATCAAAACATTGACTATGTAGAGAGCAAAATGTAAGATAGTCAGTATCACTCTTAGTCGCGGAATATTTTTTCCAGGCTCTGGTCTTAGCGTTTCTCAAACGAATCAATTCGGCGTCAAACCATGGAAGGCGCGCATCAGAGTTCTTATTAAATGTTATAGGAATACACGAAACAAAAGCAGCAGAGAGAATCTCATAAAACTTAGAAGTAGCGACATCAATATTACCTTCCGTTAATACAGGAGACCAGTCACATCCGGACAGAAATACATTCAATTTTGAAAAATCGGCCTTACGAAAGTTGAATGAAATATCAGAAACAGAATTGACAGGTAAATTACATTGTGAAATACAAAAATCAATATGCAGAGCTGGATGATGAAGTGATTCATTTACTAAAGGTGTAGCGCAATTAGATACTGCAGTGTGATCGACGTTGGATGTAAAGACTAAGTCAAGCAGTCTACCAGAGTTATTCCGTCGCGAGTTCACCTGCTGGAGGTTGCACCCTCGGATGCTGTCCAAGAAGAGATGATCACTTTGTCGGGTAGACGATGCATCAGATGGAGAAAGAAAATCAGCAGATTCGTCAAAACTCCAAACAAGGTGAGGAAGGTTGAAGTCCCCCACAATGATCAAATCATCGGAGGGCAGCAGCTGATCCGATACGAATTCCACCACTCTGCAAAATGACTCATATATGTCAGCAGGAGAATTTGGTGGGATATACGCATTGATGACGAATAGCCTCATCTTCGGGAGATTCAAGACGATACACAGACACTCAAGGTCATCTGTGTCCGGGATGTTGAACAGGGCAGACGGATAGCAGTTCCTTATTGCTAAGAGGACCCCACCTCCAACCGGAGCATTGATCTGGGACTGATGACGATCAAGGCGGAACACCTGAAACTCAGGACCAAAAAGCTCAGCGTTCAGGATGCCAGCAGACAACCACGTTTCCGTAAGGCAGATTAAATCGAAGGTAGAATTTGCAGCAGAAAGATAAAAATGTTGCAGTTTAGAACGCAAGCCAGTTACGTTGGCATAGTGGATGCTGAGTGAGCAGATCCGTTTTTTTGCGTTGGAGATGAACGGCCGCGGTTTTTCTGCAACGGTGTAAACTCCTTGACAATAATGTTATCAGGCCAAAACTTCTTGTCCAATAGCACAGAGAAGTAATCGTGAGGGACAAACAGCTTAAATGAGGAGACGAGCGGAACAAGACCAGCCCGCGCCTTTGAGAAAAGCTTCATGCAAGAGATGGAATTTCGTGGAATTTCGGAGTTACCATAGATGTAACTAAGTACGTCATCCTCTTTGGTTTCCGGGTCCAGACGAGAGATAAACAAGATCTTCGGCACAACAGCAGCTCTGAGAATCACCGAACTCATACTATGTGCAATCGGTGCAGACGCAGTAGCAGACAGCGTAACGGTAGGCACGGAAAGAGTAGAGTTTCAGAGACATCCTAGGATACTGATTAATAACGCATTAGAAAGCTGAACTTTCAAGCTTTCCAACGATACCACCCATGACCCAATCCGTCAACGTGAAGCGGGGGAGGCGAAAATGGCAATTTCAAAGCCCAAAATTTGACCTTGATCCTTCATTCTGCCAATTTTTTGTATGGGAAGATCGAAACTTTTTTTGAGAAAAAGCTTCCCTGTTTTGTGGCACTCGAATTCGACGGTGCGTTCCGAAGTTATTCGTGTTATAATAATTAATACAACAACAAAACCCACTATCCGCAATGAAATCCAATTGGAATGTGACGTCAAATCTCCAAGACATCCTGATTCTCATTCGAATGGAGAGCATCAGCCAGGAGATGTAGCTGACGAAATACGTCAAACAATTGAAGACCTGGTGTACGGACTCTTTAGAGAAACATCCACCACTTACCCAGACCCGGAAGATGAACAACAGGTTGAAGATGAAGAACCACATATAGAGGAGCAACAGGGTAACGATGAAGACTCACACATTGATGGGCAGCAGAGTGATTATCAAGATTCTTAAGTTGATAGGCTGGAGGGCGACAATGATTCTAACGAAAAAAAATCATCAAGTGTGACTTCACCAGTATTTTTTATTCGATATAAATTTTTACATCTTTTAATAATGTATGTAACAAGCCCCAGCAATAATAATTCCCAATAAAATTACCCCAGTAATAATTAGGTTACAAGTTTAATTTCTTACAACGCCAAACGTAGCAAGGCATATAGGGGAGAGTGGGGGAATTGGAGCCATGTAAGGAAAAGTGAAAAAAAATACCAGTTTAGGCTACAATCATTTATTTTTTTGGGCATTAATCAGACCTTTACTTATCTGTCTTTCAGTAATTATTAACAAACATTTAAAAAATATACCCTTTGCTAGTTAAAATCACCTTTTTTATAAACTTTACTTTCGCTCCCATTACCCCGCACATCGGGTAATGAGAGCCATCACATAATACTAAACAAAATTAAACTTATTTTTGTCTACATAACAGGAACTTAAACAAAAGAAGACTATAAAGTAATCAACAAAATATAATATTCAACAAAACAAAATATATACAACAAAAATAAAGCATTTTCAAAAGTAAAAATAACTTATCATAATTCTTCATTTTTTCCAACATCGTTACATAAAATGCATTCATTTTCCTCCTCTGAGCGTGAGTAGCTCCCATTACCCGAATGGTAACCATCTCGAAATAATGAAATTAACCTAAAAAATCATCGCTAAATAATTTATTTTTCACTTTTATCGTAAAACTTATGAAATAATAAAATATAATAGACAGAAAATAAAACAGAATAATAAAAGTTTAGGTACTTACTTTGGTTGCGAGATTTGGCACTTTTTTATAACGATGTCTAACGAAACTAATATGTCCTTGTCACCGCCATACGCGTGCTACTGAGCCGGCCAGCGGCGATCACCTGATATAACCGAATGTTCCAAAGCCGTTCTTGTCATTTTTGCGCGACTTGTACGTTCCTGTCTGTGTAAACTGTAGTGGCTCCCACTACCCGCTAGCTCCCATTCCCCCACTCTCCCCTAATACAGAAACACTGTATACCTGTAAACACTGTAAAGCTTTTATCAAACCGTTTTATTTGATGGCATTGATGGCATTCTGTCATCTTGGAGGCGTCCGCCATATTGGATTTAGAAAGATATGTTAACTATACTCTTTGAGGAGGGAAATAAAGGAGGCGACATCCCATAGTAAAGTATATCTATGACAGCGTAGCCAAAAATTCTGTTTTTTGGCTGTCACATTTTTGCTTGACTGTCACATTTTTGTAAACAAACAGCCACCAAAGGGTGTTTGGCGCAGAGACGTAGTCAGAAAAAGGTATTTTTGTAGGTTACCTCGAGATGAAATTCTGAGAAGGAAATGATTAATGGCTATTGGACTAAGTGAAAGTGATGTAAAAAGAGGAAATATATATGCTCGAGCCATTTCCTCTTCAATGATCTTTTTCTTTTGAAAATAAAGCAGCCATCAACAATTTTTAACGCCGCTTCTGACTTTTTAGAAAATCAAGAAGAAGAACGAAAGTTGCCACGGTTTTTTCATCACATGTCATCTCCTTTCGTTCTCTCCTCAAAGCATATACTATATTGTATTTTCACTGGACTTGTGTACCTGTGCAATATTTGAACCTCTTCAGATAACAGGAAATGGTTCAAAATTGGCTTGCAAGATTCCAAGCAGATATGCAAGGGTATGAGCTAAATTAAAGCTTTTAAAAAAGCTTTAACTTAAACTCTTAAAAGAATTTTTTCTTGGTTTTCTTATATCTACTAACACAAAATTATTGTAAGACAGTAATCAGAATAACGTAGCTTTTGGAAAGTCATTTTACATTTAGGAGTTTCTACCCCGTGTTCTTCGCGAATAAATAATAGGCGAAGTTCTACGTCTTCTGTAGCTTTTTTGAAGTTCATTTACTTAAACCGTCTTAAGCCTAAGACCATATTGCAGGATTGTTAAATAAAGCTGATTTGAAAAATAAAATAAATTAAAAGTTACAATGAGCTAAACATTTAGAGAAGATTTATTAAAGGATGTCCAAAATGAAAGCGAAATTAGCTAAATAACTAACAAAAATCCATCAGCACCTATTTTTGTCGAAGTTCTTTCTGTATGCTTTGAAGATTATTTAAAATGTATGAAAGTTCTAGTTTCTAAATTTGTTTTTCATTGTCATTCCTTTGTTGTTTTCGCTTTATGACATATGCCTTTTGACACATCACATGTGTCACATTTTAAATTCCAAACATTCATGGAGTCTGAATTGCAGATATTGGATCTAAACAATATATGGATGTTATAGATGCATATGTGTTTGATTATTTTGTTCGATTTCGCACATTGTTTCAATAAATTAACTATATTATATGGGTAAAAATTTCAAAGGAATATTGAATATACTGCCTTAAGCTATTACGGAAAGTGTATTAAAAATATATTTTTTTTGTTATCTTATATTCAATAGATTAGACATCTACAGGGTCATAATTTGAATTTTGTTTACCTATCTAAATATTAAAAAATTAAATAAAAAAACATTTTTAATAAAAAAAGCTTTTATTTAAATGCTCTAAAAAGAAGAAAATAAAATTTTCCTTTAAAATTTTAACTATCAACTTATAACCTCATTATACACAATTTATATGATCATAAAAGCTTGTCGCGAGGTTTGCGTAAGTACCTATAGGGATCTACATCTATATACTTATAGATCTACATCTATGTACTGATAGGTATTAACATTGCAAGTTAAATAAAAGCTTTTAAAAAAACACTGTGTAACTATCTACATGATCGTTTTTACATAAATATTATTGTCACAATCTGTAGGTTTCGTGCTTGGCAATATTTATGAATATACATTTCAGTACACGAGTATCATTCAAATGTAGATTTTATATGCACAGGTGTAATATAGCATTCTTTTACGTGAAATAGTATTTTACCTTATATAAGCAACTAAATATATCTTAAAATTTTAGTCGTCCAAACGAAGTGCTCAAAAAAGTGTAATTGATAATGAGATTTTTATTAGTTTTTGCTGTGTTCCTTTTAATTGTGATATGCGGCACAAGCGCTTTAAAATCTTTTCGAGGAAGTAAACCTAAAGGTCCTAAAATATCGAGGGGAGTTAAAAATCACGTAAATTCGTCAAAAATAAATAGAATCATTGGAAAAAACCCCAGGGGAAATAAAAGACCAGTGTAGAAAAATGTGAGTCTGGCAGCGCCGTCAACTACCCAAACTATCAACCCGTCGACGAAAGTTAATCACTCTTGAACGAACCACGAAAGTGTAAAGAGCCATTTTAATAAAGTGCTAGTTTACTTACAACGAACAATTAGTTTTATTTTCCTCAATCGATCCCGAGGAAATTTACGAACGTTTATCTTTATTTTCATGGTGCCGAAACCCGGGAGGGAAAAAACGGACTAATTGTTTTATACGATCGGACTAGTGTAATTCGCCGCGACATGGAGGTTAACTATAGGACCGCTTGCCGAGGTCAAGTGACGCGCGTGATTAACTCCATCAACGAGTTTTTGTCTAGAAATAAGCCACCCTCGCTATTTTCTCCCAACGATGCTGATGTCCTGGAGGACTTGGAATCTTTATTGGAACGACTTCGGGTAGCTCAGCAGAATCTAAAACTGGCAAACGAAAAGGTAAAGCCGGTTAAGGACCAGGAGTGGTCTGAAAAAGAATTTGAGGTGTTGTTGGACTACGAAGACAAAATAACTGGAGTGCAGGTAAAATTGCAGCAACGCATAAAACATTATCGTGAGTTGCAAGCAAAAACGGACGCTGAGTGTTCGAGAAGTATAACGGGACGTGAAGACACCGGTGGCGTCGATCTTTCGAGAGACACTCACACCAAACGAAGTGTGGCTGTTAAGTTGCCCAAGCTTGAACTTAAAAGGTTCGATGGAAGGCTCGTGAATTGGTTGCCCTTTTGGCATCAGTTTAAGCCAACGGTTCACGAGAACCCGAATCTAACTGCTTCGGATAAATTTAATTATTTGAAGAGTTCACTTGTAGGTCAAGCGGCAGAGACGATAGCGGGATTTCCGTTAACGGAGCAGTGTTACCGTGATGCTATCTCCCTTCTCATCGAAGAATGTGGGGACAACGAGCGTCTCATCGATAACTGTGTGCGACAGTTAACCTCACTCGCTCCTGTCGTCTCAAAAAACGATGTCAAAGGATTACGGCGATTGTATAGTACTATCACAACGACAACGAGATCTTTATCCGCACTGGGTGTACCGATAGAGCAATACAACGTCATGATGAAGCCTATTCTCCTAAAGGCTTTACCCTCGGAATTAAGAATAGCTTTTTATAAAAAAGATTCATCGACTGTAGCAACTCCCTTGCCGAGGAGTGGCTCACTTACTTGCGGTGCCAACGAAACTCTTCTCGATTTGCCTAACATCGTCAATAACGAAAGAGCTTCTTCCACTTTCAGATCGAGTGACGGCAGCGGGCCGCATGTGCAGCAAATCATCGACTTTCTCAAGCGTGAGGTGGAGGCTTTAGAAAAATCATTCGATCCTAAAACTGATCAGTCCTCAAGCAACAACGGGGGAGGTAAGCATCACAAATGCCCGTTCTCCAATTGCGAACCGACCAACTACGAACCACCGAACGAAAAAGCTCAACCCCGTGTAAAGTATTAAGCCCTTGCCTGTAGTTGTGCCTGCCAGCTGCGAAAGCACAATCGAGCAAATGTTAAATGTGGAAGTTTTTACCACTTTTTGAGCGGAAAAACTTCTCAATTTAACTTTTTATATTTTCCTGAAATTACCGTGCACATTTTTATAAGTGTTTCGTGTTATAATTAGTGCACTGGTGTTTTGGCGACCGGCGGAAAAGCTGCGGCGACGTCACTATTCTGGTACAATATCGTTGCTGAATGGGGGACTATTACTTTTGGTTAAACGCACACATTTAAAAAGTTAGCTCGGTTGACCAAAACACAAGCGAGAGAGAAGATGACTCTAATAAGAAAATGGAAAGCGATGGCGCGATGTTATTTGGTTCGTAGTTGGTCGGTTCGCAATTGGAGAACGGGCAAAAGGCTCTCGCATAAGCACCGCAGCCGGACTTTTAACCGCAGCAAGCGACGAAAAGAAATGCCTCTTTTGTAAATCTGAGCGCCATCTCTCTGCAAATTGCAATTCACCATCTGTCAGTATGGAGGAACGTAAACAATTACTGAAATCAGCAGGAAGATGTTTTCGATGCACAGGACCTAATCATTCGTCCAGGTCTTGCCGAAAGCGGTAATTATGTTGTGAAAAGTGCCGAGGCCGACACGTGCTAGCAATGTGTGATCCTAACTGGAGTAGAACATCGGATGCTGGTCGGAAAAATACCGACATCAAGATACCGCAGCCTTGTTCGGATAAGGTTCATTTCAACCAACAATTGAATGGTGATTCCAAGGATAATTCGGTCAATTTGTTTACGCCTAACATGAACTTACCCAATGTTTATTTGCAGACCGCTTGCGCCTACGTATCGCCCCCCAGTGAAAATAAAAGTCTTTGCATTCGTGCAGTATTTGATGGAGGAAGTCAAGTGACTTTTATTAAGGAGAGCGTCTCCCGCTGTCTAGGGCTGCCCCAGATCGGCACTCACAAACTTGCGCTGTTGCCTTTCGGTTCGACTAGTCGATCATCACCACAGCAGTGTAATCGTGTTCGCTTATGTCTGAAGGGACAGTTTAGCAGCCAGGCCATTTATATCGAAGCACTGGAGGTTCCCGAAATTTGCTTAGATGTGCTAGAGGTACCGAGTATTGACCATCCAAATTTAATTAATCTTAAATTAGCGGACAGTCGAAACAATGCATGCATTCCTATTTCGGGTATTAGTTTGTTGATCGGTGCGGACAATTATTGGCTGCTTGTGACAGGTGAACGGAAGCCTATAACGGATCGATTAATGGCTATAAACACTAGACTCGGGTGGACTTTGCAGGGACCGGTTCCCTTAAATATCGGTAATGTGATGTCATCTACGGTTTTGTCCATGAAGGTAGCTGCGTCGGATGAACAAGTTTGTACCGAAGAATTCGATATCAGCAAATTCTGGAAGCTGGAAGCTATAGGCATATCAATCGAGGAAGGCGGGTCAGCTGAATCTACCCAGACGTTTATGGACAACAACATCAAATTTACAGGTGAGCGTTATGAGATTTGTCTTCCATGGAAAAGGGCAGATATTGAGTTATGCGACAATAAAGCTAATGCATTGAGGCGACTAAAGGGTTTGACTAATAGGCTTATGAAAGACTACGATAAGTTAATCGAATACGACGATATCATAAGAGGCTATGTTAGAGAAGGAATAGTTGAAGTCGTTCCCCCTAATTTTATTTCTAAACGTATTTATTACATGCCTCATCGAGCGGTGTACCGAAGCGATAAAGCAACTACCAAGGCTAGAATTGTATTTGATGCTTCAGCGCACTCACCCGAAGCTACTTCGTTGAACGACAACCTTTCATGTGGGGAAAACCTGTGTGCATTTCTTCCAACAGTTCTGTTGAATTTCAGAATGCGTGGAACAGCTGTGACGGCCGACATTGAAAAGGCCTTTTTACAAATTAGGCTAGCAGAGGCGGACCGCGATTCTCACAGGTTTCTTTGGTATGAGAAGTGCCCGTCGAGCCAAGAGGAGCTTCCGGAAATCAAAGAATTCCGCATGTGCCGAGTGACTTTTGGTGTCACTTGCAGTCCCTTCATTCTAGCCTCCACTATTAGAAAGCATTTGTCAGAAAACCAAATCTTGTTTGGAGATACTTGCAATATTCTCAGGCAATCGTTCTATGTAGACGACCTTGTGGTTAGCGTCAATGACGATAAGTCAGCTGAAAAGTTATATCGGGAATCCATTGATCTTATGCGTTTAGCGGGCATGAATCTTCGGAAGTGGACATCTAATAGCCCATATTTAAGAAATATCTTCAAGGACAACAGCTGCAATGATTCGGAATTAATTCAAAGTCGTAAGGTGCTGGGAGTAAATTGGTGTCCGTTGTCTGACGAGCTCACTATAGATCTAAAGCCTGTGCTGGAGTTTGCAAAAAGCGTCCGTGAGGTTACAAAGCGAGATGTTTTGAAGCTTTTGTCTCGTATATTCGACCCCCTGGGGATTCTGGGACCAAGTACTGTGAGGTTAAAAATACTCTTGCAAGAGGTCTGGAGGTTAAAGTTAGAATGGGATCAGGAACTGCCGAAGGACCTAAGAAAAATATTCACAGATTGGTGCTCTGAAATTGCGGATCTGGCTGAAATTAGCATCCCAAGGTATGTCTTCAACGTTCGAAGTCTAGAGGGTGCATTGGTTCAACTGCATGTTTTCGCTGATGCAAGTCCTCTCGCTTATGGTGCAGTGGCTTATATGACAGTACAATCTATGGATGATGAGAAGCACTCAGCATTACTCTGTTCTAAGAATAGGATAGCGCCCATCAAATGCACTGGAGATAAGGAGCTTTCCTTGCCGAAATTGGAATTGACTGCTGCTCTATTGGCTGCTAGATTGCAGGCCTATCTGATAAAGGAACTTAATTTGCGTATAAATAAGGTTCATCTCTGGACGGATTCCAGAATAGCTTTATGCTGGATAACTGGCGATGTAAATAAATTGAAGCCTTGTATACGCAGTCGCGTATTGGAGATCAAGAAGCTTACTTGTCCTGATATGTGGGGGCATTGTCCCGGTAAACTAAATCCAGCGGACTTGTTAACTCGAGGCGTACAGGCTCACTTTCTACGGGAGTCGAATATCTGGCAGAACGGGCCATCGTGGTTACAAGACTCTTTGAATATTGAATCATCGAATGAAGATCATATTACGGCCGAGATGTTGTCCTGCTTTGAGGTGTCTGCCTCAGAATTGGAAGTTGATTCTGGCGATCGGGACCAGACCCCTTTAATGTCTCTGGAGAGCTTCAGCAGCCTTGGAAGACTACTACGCGTTACAGCCTATGTCTACCGATTCGTGATAAATGCTAGGCTACTCAACGAGAACCTACACGGATTGCCTGACTCACGAGAAATTCTTAGAGCAGAAATCTATTGGATTAAGCTTATGCAACATGAAGCCTTTTATGACGTTATTACAAGCTTAAGAAATAACAATGGCGTTCCTAGATCATCGAAAATCTTAACACTTACGCCGATTCTTGATAAGGACGGTCTGCTTCGAGTGGGAGGACGTCTTAAATTCGCTTCAGAGGATGAAGACATAATTCATCCCATTATATTACCCAAACATTCACGCCTTTCGGAACTTTTGGCTATTGAGGCTCATCATAAGCTTCATCACTTAGGTACTAGCTCGGTCGTCGCTCATTTGCGCCGCCGTTTTTGGATTGTTAAGGCTCGGCAATTAGTGAAAGGAATTATAAGTCGATGTCTTGTCTGCAAACGTCTCCGTGGGAAACCATTCTCGCAGTCTACCGCTCCCTTGCCTCGCGAAAGGCTCCAGGCTACCAGACCTTTTCAAACGACAGGAGTTGATTTTGCTGGTCCTCTTTATATAGCTGAAGAAAACGATAAGGAGACCACGTCGAAAACTTACATATTCCTGGCCACTTGTGCTGTCACTAGGGCGATTCACCTGGAGTTGGTGAAAGACCTGACCGCGGAAAGTTGTTTAAATGCTATTAGACGTTTTGTGGCTAGAAGAGGAGTACCTGCCGTTTTTTGGTCTGATAACGCCAGGACCTTCAAACGGACTTCGCTTGAATTACAAAGCTTATCGAGCTTTGTTACTGGACCAGAGGTGCAGCGCTACGTCATAGAACAAAGGAGTGAGTGGCGCTTCATAGTGGAACGAGCTGCCTGGTGGGGTGGCTGGTGGGAACGGATGGTCCGGACGGTTAAGAACGCGTTGAAGTCAACAATTGGAAAACGAGTGCTGAATTTCGATCAATTAAGTACGTTTCTCGCCGAGATCGAGTCTACAGTTAATGCACGGCCTTTGACCTACGTGTCAGACGACCCCGACGATCTCCAACCTTTAACACCTGCGAACTTCCTGTTAGGATCTACACCATCTATGTTACCTATGGTGGATTTGAAGCGGAACTTTCTTACAAAAAGAAGGGATATGGTCGAGGAATGGAAAATTCGACAAGCTATGGTGAATAAATTCTGGAAAAGGTGGTCAACAGATTATTTGCAGCAATTAAGGACAGCGCATCATAGCCCCTCAAGATTCTCATCACGGGTGGAAGTGGGAGACGTCGTTTTAATCCACGACGCGGGTACTCCCAGACTTCTATGGAAGCTTGCAAAAATTGAGAGAATTTTTCCGGGGAGAGATGGCAAGCCCCGATCATGTGAGCTGAGGACTGCTACCGGTAATTTGTATCGACGACCGGTTCAACTTCTTTACCCTTTAGAAATTCAGCCCTCATCGCCCCGGCCGGAGGATGTAGAAAAATGTGAGTCTGGCAGCGCCGTCAACTACCCAAACTATCAACCCGTCGACGAAAGTTAATCACTCTTGAACGAACCACGAAAGTGTAAAGAGCCATTTTAATAAAGTGCTAGTTTACTTACAACGAACAATTAGTTTTATTTTCCTCAATCGATCCCGAGGAAATTTACGAACGTTTATCTTTATTTTCAACCAGGTTCCAATTCAGGAATTTCTCCTGCTAGAAGGCCTCAAAAACAGCCTGGCTCTGGTTTTTCGCCCTCATTACAGACAAAAACTCCCAGGCAGATTGGAAGGACGAAGGCCCCCAGACAGCCTGAACCTCCAGAAATACAAGCCCATCCTGGGACGAAATCTCCAAGGCACCCTGATTCTCATTCGAGTGAACAACATGGAACAGGAAGTGGTATTGATGACAGGAGAGATAGAACAGGAGATGCAGTTCAAGATATTAAAGAAAGAGTTGAAGAAACGGTAACGGAATACTTTCGAGGAAACCCTACCACTGACCCTAATTACAATGAAGACTTGCAAGTTGAAGGACTGCAGAGTGAAGATAAAGAGTCGCAAGTAGAGGGACAACAGGATTATCAAGACTAGCAATAAGAGAAGCAACATTGTGATGATGAAGACTCAAAAGTTGATGGGCACCAGTGTGATTATCAAGATTCTTAAGTTGATGGACTGGAGGGTAATAATGTTACTAGCGACGAAAATCATCCAGACTGGATTTTTATTCGATATCAACTTTTACATTTTTAAATGATGTACAAGACCTATAGCAATAATAATTCGCAATAAAATTACTCCAATAATAATTAGGTTAAAAGTTTAATTTTTTGTTGTGAATTGCTTATTTCGTATTTTGTACTAACCGCAATGTACCTATAGTAAAACACATGTTTCTATTTGTTTGCGTTTTAGAACACACGCTTACTCGTAAACGTCCATGATAAACCTACTGGCAGAAAAATTGTTTGCTTCTGACGTATGTGAAATAATACTAGTTTTTGCGTAGAAAATGTTCGTATTGCAAAATTTTCATTTTAACCCGTTCACTACCAGACTTTAAAAAAAAACTTCCGGGTCAGCTTAGAACAATAATTTTAATACGACATATTTATAACATTCTATTACGTTTAGAGAAAAAAAGACATTTTGAAACTAAATGCTGCTGCTTTCAATAGAAAAAAGTATCTAAAGTAAATGGAACGGAATTTCAAATTAAAAGTGTTTAATCTTATTACAAAATAAACAATAATTTTAATATAATTTAATGTACTAAGTTTAGAATTTGAAATCAAGCTTCAAATTAGTTCGTTTTTAATATGTAGGCAAGTTAAAGTTTAAAAATTTTAACCACTTAAAAATTGAAAAAATTATGTGAGGCTGGGTTCAAACAAGGCAATGAAGACGTGTCGAAATTATTTGTGTTCTACGCTGGTAACGAAAGGGTTAAAATATAAAAGGAGTTTTGGTTTAATTAAATAAATTAATTCAATTCTTTTAAACAGGCAATTAGGAATATGTATTACATTTGAAGCCAAGTGCCTTGTTGAACTTAATCAAAAAATAAGGATAGCATTTTTTTCAAGTACCAAATAAATACATAGTAAAATCGATAGGGACCGGTTACATATATAATGAAAACATCTTAAAAAAATTAAGATGCATATTTCTTATTATTTATCTACATAAATATACATTCTTCTCTATACCTACTATCTACATACATAAGAAATTAGTAGGATACATATTATTCTCATTGGTAAAATAGACCCATTGGCTATTATGCAAAACAATTAGTAAACATATAATTAATTCGAACTATAAAGTGTAATCTCTGAAAAGTACCTTTTTTCAAAACACTAACAGCCACATACATATATAACAAAAAACAATTGAAAAGCACACTGAAGGCACATGGTGTAACATCTGTTTATCGTATCTTTAAGCAGATGCTTGAGCTGGTTTTTGCGTCAGTTTGAGTTACGTTCCACGTCAAAGCCAGTAATCGAGTTGCTTGAATGTTACTAAATGGTAATCTAAGTCGAAATTTGCTAATCATTACATTAAAAGTATTTGAATATATAAAAAGAAAATGCTATTTTTTGGATTTATTATTTTTATTTACTCCGTTTATTAAACAAAATAATTCTGAATAAATATTTTTTGCAAAATGTTATGTAACACGAAACCATACGTATACAATTATTTAATAAATCCAAAATGAAAACAAAAGGAATTTTTTTATAATTTTTATTTTCCCATCGAATATGCGAAAAAATTTATAGTTCGTGGAATTACACCATGAAACCACACTATACAAAATTAATAAATACTACGAAGTTATCGTAATTCTTGCGTAAATACGATGTGGTTACATACATAAATACTCATAGCTTACAGTTTAGGTATAACTTAAAATTTGTGAAAATGTAAATATATTACGGTTATTGTAGTTTAGATTTTTGTGTAAATATACAGTTGCGTTTGACCCCTAATTCAATGTTTCTGCAATCTCTTGGTGAACTGCTGTTGAACTGGATAAGCAAATATTTCCTAATCGCTACTTTTGTGGAAATTGTTGCCTCTAAAACCTATCAAGGAAAGTGGCAGTGATGTACAGCCTGATATTTGCCTAACAAGTGACATCAGTCTCCAGGGTATGAACGTCTTAAGCATTCTGCTTGCTTATCCGTGGCTTAAAATTCTATGAATATTAAAATGTATAAGCTAAAGCAACTCAAGAACAATTATCATGCTCCATTGGCTCAAAATGTGTGCTATCCTGCCACAGACGCAGGGATATGTGCTCTGTAGCTCTTATGGTTTCATATCATATAATAATTGACTCCACATAATCTGTAAGGATAAAAGAGGTCCTCCATGGGCATTTAATGGTCAGTGAACATCGGTGCAGATGCTTTAATTTTAATCATTTTGTTAAAATGGTTCGCTGCATGATAAGCGATTTAGATTAAGCAGTGTAGAACAAACTTTGTATGTATAGAAATTTGTTTCGTTTTGAATTATCAGCTTTCGGAATGTATGTACTGTACATACATATGTATGTATATCGATATTTTTCCAGCGTTGAATGTACATATCAGTCAAATTTGAATAAGAAAGTTTTTTTGAAAACTATGTATGTACATACATACTAAGAAATATAATAAGTTATTATATCAAAAATAGGACGAGCTTTCTTGACAGTCTGAAATATGCATTTAAAGCTTTTGAACAAATTTATCATTAACCACTAGAAAGATCTTTTTATGTCTACATGTCTTCTTTATTATCTAAACTTCATAGTGATTCCGCAATACATGCTTTGGAATAATGTGTATTCCATTATCATAATAATAACAACAAAAACCAGAATTTCTGCAAACCAGCATTTTCTAAGTTATTCTTCTGGATAGAGCTTTGCGGCGAATTGCATTCTGTTTATGCAGAATTCTGAATAAATAAATAAATAAATTGAATAAAAAATGTTATGTCTAAAAAGTGTAGTTTATTCTTAAATATTTTTTCTAACTGTTAATATTTTCAGCTTAAAAACAATAGCCGGCTTTCGCATTAGATCGAACAACATTAATTTATGATAGTATTACTTATTTGTTCATTTACATATTTATAGCCAATAGCTCTGAAATGATTTTACAAAAAAATATTTAATATATACTAATAAATAAAGGTAGATCAATCTAGAATATATCCCTGGAGATATATTTTTCTATATAAAAAAAAACACAAAATTAAATTTTTTAAAGATAAAATGTTACTTTCCTAACAAAATTGGCCTATTCGGGAAGCACGGCATATATGATTTAAATTAAATAGTACCTAAGCTATAGTATCATATAATAGCGGAATAAGAGCGTTTCAAACCTGCCCTTTATGTTAACATCTTAAAGCGTAAAAATTATAACAATTTTTAAGCGAACGACTTTAACATTGAGCGCATACTTGAAGCGCTTTTATTCTGTTCTTATATTATAGCTTATTGCTTCCCGAGTAGGCCAATTTTGTTAGAAAATTGATACCAACTCTTCCACTACATTGAACAACGTCAATATCATAAATTATAATTATAAAAATAAAAATTGAAAACGCTGAAGTGAAATTAAAACGTTATTAAATCTACATCGAAGAACGCAGAATTGAATTAAATTGAAACGTAATTCAATCTACATTACATGTTAATTTAATAATTTATAATCACAAAAATAAAAATTTTAATGTGTAACTGAAATTGAAACGTTACAAGATTTATATTAGAAAACGTTAATTTGACAAATTATAATCACAAAACTAAAATTTTCAGCTTCAAATTAAAATAGAAAGTTTAAATTTGATGTAGGACATTTTTAAATTAAAATTAGTAAATGTTGTTTATAAAACGAAGAATATGTTATTAAACCCATTGCTAATTTCAAAACGTCCGCTTTTAAATTAAAAAGACACAGCTACGGAGCGATTTCATAGCGGAAAATTTTAAAATTAAAATGGTTTTTCAGTAAATTTACGTTGTTTTTCTCTGAGTGTATATATAGAATTTAGAATAGCTGTTAGCAACGTTAATTGTTATTGAGGTACACTCTGCGTTTGGTAATAGGTTTTGAAAGCAAAGGACATACAATCTCCGAGTTCTAGTTTTTATATGTACAAATGTAACGTTAATCGAAATTTAACGCGCATGAAAAAGTATACCGTTCCTTCATAATCATATAAATTTGTTTAAAATTTTATTCGTCCAAACGAAGTGCTCAAAGAACTGCAACGACGATGAGACTGTCATTGGTTTTTGTTGTGCTCGTTTTTATTGCGATGATATCCGATGCACAGAGCATCGCGATCCTTCCATATTTGGGATTGGCAGCTTTATTTAAATATTTACGGGATCAGGTCCAAACAATAGGTAGTATAGCTGCAATTGCACGTTCTGTGGGCCATATAAACCCACGAATTATACAAGGATTGTCTGCACCTGGACAAGACATAGTCCCTCAAGAGCTTGAATTTGGAGGAAAAAAAGCCCAACAGCCCAATATTAAAATAGAAACAATTTTAAATTTGCATTGAACAACTGTGATACAAAATATTTAAAGTTTAAATTTGAATTACGACATTTTTAAATTAAAATTAGTAAATGTTTATAAAACGAACAATATGTAATTTAAACCCATTGCTAATTTCAAAACGTCTGTTTTTAAATTAAAAAAACACAGCTATGGAGCCATTTCATAGCGGAAAATTTTAAAATTAAAATGGTTTTTCAGTAAATTTACATTGTTTTTCTCTGGGTGATATATAGAATTAAGAACAGCTCTTAGCAACGTTAATTGTTATTGGGGTACACTCTGCGTTTGGTAATAGGTTTCGGAAGCAAAGGACATACAATCTCCGAATTCTATGTTTTTATATCCACAAGTGTAACGTTAATCGAACTCTAACTCGCATGAAAAAGTAGACCGTTCCTTTATAATCATATAAAGTTGATTTAAAATTTTATTTGTCCAAACGAAGTGCTCAAAGAACTACAACGACGATGAGACTGTCATTGGTTTTTGCTATGTTCGTTTTTATTGCGATGATATCCGATGTACAGGCCCCGCTCGCCTTTTTTGGAGCATTTGCACATTTATTTGTTCAAATAGCTAAACTTATAAAGGGTGAAAAAAATCACGTAAAACCATCAAATATTCCGAAAAATCCCGTAAGTCCAGCAAATATTGCGAAAAATCCCGTAAGTCCAGCAAATATTGCGAAAAATCCCGTAAGTCCATCAAATATAGCGAAAAATCCCGTAAGTCCATCAAATATTGCGAAAAATCCCTTAAGTCCATCAAATATTGCGAAAAATTCCTTAAGTCCATCAAATATTGTTAAAAAATCCGTAAGTCCATCAAATATTGCGAAAAAATCAGAATTACCTGGATCTGGAGAAATAAACGTCCCTCAATAGCCTGGATCTGGAGTAAAAAAAGCCCCTCAACAGCTCCAAATTAAAATAGAAACAATTTTAAATTTGCATTGAACAACTGTGATACAAAATATTTCAAATTTAAATTTGATGTACGACATTTTTAAATTAAAATTGGTAAATGTTGTTTATAAAACGAACAATATGTAATTAAACCCATTGCTAATTTCAAAACGTCATCTTTAAAATTAAAAATACAAAGCTATAGAGCGATTTCAAAACGGAAAATTTTAAAATTAAAATGGTTTTTCAGTAAATTTACATTGTTTTTCTCTGAGTGATAGAATTTAGAACAGCTTTTAGCAACGTTAATTGTTACTGGGGTACACTCTGCCGCGCAGCGTTGCACCGCAACGCAAGCATGGGCTTGCAGTACATCTCCCACCGCATCGCGTCGGCCCAGACTTCTGCTCCGTAGAGCATTATGGCCTCGGCGGTGCGGAGCAGCAGACGCCTTTTGCAGGGTCTGGGCAAAGACTATGGAACCTATGTACGTTACAAAGACTGTTCACTCCTGCAATTTAGATTTTCAGTTTTTGTGACCTTGGTACCGTTATTCCTCCCAACCCCACGATTTTGCTAGAAGTCGATAGCATGCTCAAGCATTGTGGTGGGAACGAGAGAAAGAATGCAGAGGAATTTAGAGAAATTGATACAGAGCTACAGGGTGCCGACTGCTGTGCACTTAAAACTAAAATAAAACGTTCATAAATAAAAAAGTAAACCTGTTTTATAATTGGTCTCTTATTTCAAAACATCAGTTTTAATTCCACTATACATTTCACCACAAAATATTATAATTTTAAAAGCACAGTCGTAATTTCACAAATTATAAATAACTTCTCTTAAAACACAATCAGAATTAATCACCCTGTCCTTTGAAGCAAACGGAGTACCGGTGCGAGGCGGCATACAATCGCATTTGATTTAGCATTCGCCTTCGGCCCGCATAAGGAAAACCTATGATGAAAAAACGTAAACAAACTTATATGTGAACCCCTTCAATGTGTGAGGCAGGCATTCGAATTCCGGCATTTCCTATCTGAAAAGCACGGCCGGCTCGCCACCAACACAATGACATGAAAAAGCATTCGCCTCCGGCCCGCAAAGTAATAGGTGAACTCTTGTTTCATAGTGTTTGTCGGCATTTGTGACTACTGCTACCGTCCTTCTTGCTTATGAGAAGATCGATGCGCTTCTTTGTAAAGGCGCTGCTCCACGGCAAAGAATATGGAACCTTGTTACAAAGAATGTTCACTGTAATTCTGCGACGCAGTTTACCCCCACCAAGGCCACTTTTCAGAAAAAAAAAACAAAAAATTTATCCATAAGTCGAAAAGAGAGCTTGTTCCAGTTCCAAATTCTCATTTAAATTGCCTAATAAGCAAGAAGGACGGCAGCAGTCACAAATGCCGACAAACACTATGAAACAAGAGTTCACCTAGTACTTTGCGGGCCGGAGGCAAATGCTTTTTCTTGCAATTGTGTTGGTGGCGAACCGGCCCTGCTTTTCAGATAGGAAATGCCGAAATTCGAATGCCTCCCTCACACATTGAAGGGGTTCACATATAAGTTTGTTTACGTTTTTTCACCATGGGTTTTCCTTATGCGGGCCGAAGGCGAATGCTAAATCAAATGCGATTGTATGCCGGCCCGCACCGGTAATCCGTTTGCTTCAAAGGACAGGGTGATTAATTCTGATTGTGTTTTAAGAGAAGTTCTTTATAATTTGTGAAATTACGACTGTGCTTTTTAAAATTATAATATTTTGTGGTGAAATGTATAGTGGCATTAAAACTGATATTTTGAAATAAGAGACCATTATAAAACAGGTTTACTTTTTTATTTATGAACGTTTTATTTTAGTTTTAAGTGCACGGCAGTCGGCACCCTGTAGCTCTGTATCAATTTCTCTAAATTCCTCTGCATTGTTTCTCTCGTTTCCACCACAACGCTTGAGCAATTCCAGCAAAATTGTGGGGTTGGGAGGAATAACAGTACCAAGGTCACAAAAACTGAAAATCTAAATTGCAGGAGTGAACAGTCTTTGTAACGTAGGTTCCATAGTCTTTGTCCACGGGCAAGTAAATTTCCAGAAGTCGCTTGCAGAAGTGACTTGAAGAGAATATTCTCCGTGTAAAATCGACTGCAAGAAAACTCCAGAATTTTTCATGATTCCATAATTTACTTGCAGAATTTAAATTGCTTCTGTGGAAAAACATTTCATCCAACTTCCAGAATTATTTTCAGCACTTATGCTGAGGCTGGGAAGTTTTTCGTAACTTGCTGCAATTTTTGAGTTGTTCGTTGAAAATACAAGTGGAGTATTTGCTGTTGGATTTTAGTTTGAGAGTGAAACGAGTGATAGGAGACATGCATAAACATGTTCGACCGTAATAAAATCACTATTTATGTTTTAATGACCTGGGTTGCAGGTTTTTCCGCGGGAAATAATGTACAAATTAAGGAGTATAAAATATAAAGTAGATATGAAGAACTAAAATTTTATAAAAAGCTTTCAATTTCGCATTGTTGATTGACGATAATTTGCCTCCACTTGATCCATCAAGTGTAAGGGCCGGGCAGTGCGTCACAATCGAAATTCTTTTTTAAATAATTCTTTAAAACAAGGAAAATCACCTAAAACAAAAAATTTGAGTTTCACTAGATAGTTCAAATCTCATGAATCAGTGTTCTTTTTTCATTGAGCAGAGCACGCAACTCAGAGGATTCCTAGAAAAATTCAACTCCGTCACGCCTCACGTTAGCGCAATCCTACAAGCCCCTTGCGCAGAACAACAGCTGACGGACGGACGGCACAAACACCTGCTTGCTTACATGTAAATATTCCAACGCATACAGATGGGTCGCAACAGCTCCCAAGCCGCAGATCACGGGCAAAGACTATGGAACCTTAAAGACTGTTCACTCCTGCAATTTAGATTTTCAGTTTTTGTGACCTTGGTACCGTTATTCCTCCCAACCCCACGATTTTGCTAGAGGATGATACACTGCTTAAGCACTTTGGTCGAAGAGAGAAGAAAAATTCAGAGGCGGGGCTTGGAATCTGAAGAAATCGGTACAGTGTTACAGGGTGTCAGGATTTACAGAGGAAATATGAAAATCCAACCAAAAGAAGCACCCTGTCAAACCGATCGCAAGAGCGCCTACAAGCGCATTTGCTTCCTGTGCTGAGCAGGAGCGCCTAAGAAATCCTATGATGAAAAAACGTAAACAACCGAATTCGTGTACCCCTTCAATGTGTGGGTCCGGCAGTTTCGTTTTGCCTGTTCCTATTCGAAAAGCACGGGCGCCCTCGCACCAACACAGTCTCACAAAATGCAATACTTGAGCAGGAGCGCTCCGTAATAGGTGAACTCTCGCTTCATGGTGTTTGCCGCACTTCTCCCTATTGCCGTCCTTGTTCATTATTAGGCGATTTAAATGGGGATTCGGAGTTGGAACAAACACGCCGAATTTTTCTTTTCGACTAATGGGCATTTTGTTGTTGTAATTTTCTGAAAATTGTCCATGGTGGGGGTAAATTGCGTCGCAGAATTAGAGTGAACATTCTTTGTAACAAGGTTCAATATTCTTTGTCACGGGCCAGCGTAATCTCGGTGCCGAGCTCTGAAGTCGGATGAATTCTTGGATTCATTTCTGGTAAAATGAACACGATGGGAGCCAATCGAAGGCAAAAAGTTGAAAAGAACGTCCGACAAATTTTTGTTAGAGATGAGTTCTCTATATACTGTGTGCTTGGTGGTATGAGCTAAATTAAAGCTTTTAAAAAAGCTTTAAGTTAAACTCTTAAAAGAATTTTTTCTTGGTTTTCTTATATCTACTAACACAAAATTATTGTAAGACAGTAATCAGAATAACGTAGCTTTTGGAAAGTCATTTTACATTTAGGAGTTTCTACCCCGTGTTCTACGCGAATAAATAATAGGCGAAGTTCTACGTCTTCTGTAGCTTTTTTGAAGTTCATTTACTTAAACCGTCTTAAGCCTAAGATCATATTGCAGGATTGTTAAGTAAAGCTGATTTGAAAAATAAAATAAAATAAAAGTTACAATCAGCTAAACATTTAGAGAAGATTTATTAAAGGATGTGCAAAATGAAAGCGAAATTAGCTAAATAACTAAAAAAAATCCATCAGTACCTATTTTTGTCGAAGTTCTTTCTGTATGCTCTGAAGAGTATTTAAAATGTATGAAAGTTCTAGTTTTTAAATTTGTTTTTCATAATCATTCCCTTGTTGTTTTTGCTTTATGCCATATGCCTTTTGACGCATTATACATGTGCCACATTTTAAATTCAAAACATTCATGGAGTCTGACTTACAGATATTGGATCTAAACAATATATGGGATGTTATAGATGCGATTACTTTGTTCGATTTCGCACATTGTTTCAATAAAATTAACTATTATATGGGTACAAATTTCAAAGGAATATTGAATATACTGCTTTAACCTATTATGGAAAGTGTATTAAAAATATATTCTTGTTATTTTTTCTTATTACTATTCAATAGATTAGACATCTAAAGGGTCATAATTTGAATTTTGTTTACCTATTTAAATATTAAAAAAACACTGTTTAACTATCTACATGATCGTTTTTACATAAATATTATTGTCCCAATCTGTAGGCTTCGTGCTTGGCAATATTTATGAATATAAATTTCAGTACACGAGTATCATTCAAATGTGGATTTTATATGGACAGGTGTAATATAGCATTCTTTTACGTGAAATAGTATTTTACCTTATATAAGCAACTAAATATAACTTAAAATTTTAGTCGTCCAAACGAAGTGCTCAATAAAGTGTAATTGATAATGAGATTTTTATTAGTTTTTGGTGTGTTCCTTTTAATTGTGATATGCGGCACAAGCGCTTTAAAATTTTTTCGAGGAAGTAAACCTAAAGGTCCTAGAATATCGAGCGTTTCAAGGGGAGTTAAAAATCCCGTAAGTTCGTCACAAATAAATAGAATCATTGGAAAAAAACCCAGGGGAAATAAAAGACCAGGTTCCAATTCAAGAATTTCTCCTGCTAGAGGGCCTCAAAAACAGCCTGGCTCTGGTTTTTCGCACTCATTACAGACAAAAACTCCCAGGCCGATTGGAAGGACGAAGGCTCCCAGACAGCCTGAATCTCCAGAAATACAAGCCCATCCTGGGACGAAATCTCCAAGGCACCCTGATTCTCATTCGAATGAACAACATGGAACAGGAAGTGGTATTGATGACAGGAGAGATAGAACAGGAGATGCAGTTCAAGATATTAAAGAAAGAGTTGCAGAAACGGTAACGGAATACTTTCGAGGAAAGCCTACCACTGACCCTAATTACAATGAAGACTTGCGAGTTGAAGGACTGCAGAGTGAAGATAAAGAGTCGCAAGTAGAAGGGCAACAGGGCGATGATGAAGACTTGCAAGTTGAAGGACTGCAGAGGGAAGATAAAGAGTCGCAAGTAGAGGGACAACAGGATTATCAAGACTAGCAATAAGAGAAGCAACATTGTGATGATGAAGACTCAAAAGTTGATGGGCACCAGTGTGATTATCAAGATTCTTAAGTTGATGAACTGGAGGGTAATAATGTTACTAGCGATGAAAATCATCCAGACTGGATTTTTATTCGATATCAACTTTTACATTTTTAAATGATGTACAAGACATAGCAATAATAATTCGCAATAAAATTACTCCAATAACAATTAGGTTAAAAGTTTAATTTTTTTTTGTGAATTGCTTATTGCGTATTTTGTACCAACCGCAATGTACCTATGGTAAAACACATGTTGCTATTTGTTTGCGTCTTAGAACACACGCTTACTCGCGTAAGCGTCCATGATAAACCTACTGGCAGAAAAATTGTTTGCTTCCGACGTATGTGAAATAATACTAGTTTTTGCGTAGAAAATGTTCGTATTGCAAAATTTTCATTTTAACCCGTTCACTACCAGACTTTAAAAAAAAACTTCTAGCTCAGCTCAGAACAATAATTTTAATACGACATATTTATAACATTCTACTACATTTAGAGAGAAAAAGACATTTTGAAATTAAATGCTGCTGCTTGCAATAGAAAAAAGTATCTAAAGTAAATGGAACGGAATTTCAAATTAAAAGTGTTTAATCTTATAAAAAAATAATTTTAATATAATTTAATGTACTAAGTTTAGAATTTAAAATCAACCTTCAAATTAGTTCGTTTTTAATATGTAGGCAAGTTAAAGTTTAAAAATTTTAACCACTTAAAAATTGAAAAAATTATGTCAGGCTGGGTTCAAACAAGGCAATGGAGACGTGTCGAAATTATTTGTGTTCTACGCTGGTAACGAAAGGGTTAAAATATAAAATGAGTTTTGGTTTAATTAAATTAATTAATTCAATTCTTTTAAAAAGGCAATTAGGAATATTACATTTGAAGCCAAGTGCCTTGTTGAACTTAATCAAAAAATAAGGATAGCATTTTTTTCAAGTATCCAATAAATACATAGTAAAATCTATAGGGACATAAGTATAATGAAAACATCTTAAAAAAATTAAGATGCATATTTCTTATTATTTATCTACATAAATACATTCTTCTCTATACCTACCATCTACATAAGAAATTAGTAGAATATTATTCTCATTGGTAAAATAGACCCATTGGCTATTATGCAAAACAATTAGTAAACTTATAATTATTTCGAACTATAAAGTGTAATCTCTGAAAAGTACCTTTTTTTCAAAACTATACTACTGCCAGATATATAATAACAAAAAACAATTGAAAAGCACACTGAAGGCACATGGTGTAACATCTGTTTATCGTATCTTTAATCGGATGCTTGAGCTGGTTTTTGCGTCAGTTTGAGTTACGTTCCATGTCAAAGCCAGTAATCGAGTTTCTTGAATGTTACTAAATGGTAATCTAAGTCGAAATTTGCTCCTCATTACACTAAAAGTAGGTACTTGAATATATAAAAAGAGAATGCTATTTTTTGGATTTATTATTTTTATTTACTCCGTTTATTAAACAAAATAATTCTGAATAAATATTTTTTACAAAATGTTATGTAACACGAAACCATACGTATACAATTATTTAATAAATCCAAAATGAAAACAAAAGGTATTTTTTTATAATTTTTATTTTCCCATCGAATATACGAAAAAATTTATAGTTCGTGGAATTACACCATGAAACCACACTATACAAAATTAATAAATACTACGAAGTTATCGTAATTCTTGCGTAAATACGATGTGGTTACATACATAAATACTCATAGCTTACAATTTAGGTATAACTTAAAATTTGTGAAAATGTAAATATATTACGGTTATTGTAGTTTAGATTTTTGTGTAAATATGCACTTACGTTTGACCCCTAATTCAATGTTTCTGCAATCTCTTGGTGAACTGCTGTTGAACTGGATAAGCAAATATTTCCTAATCGCTACTTTTGTGGAAATTGTTGCCTCTAAAAGCTATCAAGGAAAGTGGCAGTGATGTACAGCCTGATATTTGCCTAACAAGTGACATCAGTCTTCAGGGTATGAACGTCTTAAGCATTCTGCTTGCTTATACGTGGCTTAAAATTCTATGAATATTAAAATGTATCAGCTAAAGCAACTCAAGAACAATTATCATGCTCCATTGGCTCAAAATGTGTGCTATCCTGCCACAGACGCAGGGATATGTTCTCTGTAGCTCTTATGGTTTCATATCATATAATAACTGACTCCACATAATTTGTAAGGATAAAAGAGGTCCTCTATGGGCATTTAATGGTCAGTGAACATCGGTGCAGATGCTTTAATTTTAATCATTTTGTTAAAATTGTTCGCTGCATGATAAGCGATTTAGATTAAGCAGTTTAGAACAAACTTTGTGCATTTAAACTTTTCTCTGTATGTATAGAAATTTGTTTCGTTTTGAATTATAAGCTTTCGGAATGTACATACATTTATATCGATATTTTTCTAGCGTTGAATGTACATATCAGTAAAATTTGAATAAGAAAGTTACTTTTTTTGAAAACTATGTACATACTAAGTAATATAATAAGTTATTATATCAAAAATAGGACGAGCTTTCTTGATACTCTGAAATATGCATTTAAAGCTGTTGAACAAATTTATCATTAACCACTAGAAAGATCTTTTTATCTCTACATGTCCTCTTTATTATCTAAACTTCATAGTGATTCCGCAATACATGCTTTGGAATAATGTGTACGTATTCCATTATCATAATAATAACAACAAAAACCAGAATTTCTGCAAACCAGCATTTTCTAAGTTATTCTTCTGGATAAAGCTTTGCGGCGAATTTCTTTCTGTTTATGCAGAATTCTCCTTAAAGTCCTTATGAGCTTCCAAAATAAGGTCGAAGGAGTATAGATTTATTCGGAAAAACATCCTAAGCGCATGATCTGGAAAAAGAGCTTTTAGTACTATTCCGTTCCTATGCTTTCAGCCACAATCCGTGTTTTAAAATCCTCGTCGAGTATGGAAGGAAAATAAAAAGCAACAGTTTTCTTAAGCTGTCCACAGAAACAATTCTTTTTGTTCCGATTGCACTAATGTGGTTTGTAAATGACTCTGACATAACGACATACTTCAGAGGTTTAGGATATGTGCACGCGATTAACAACAATACAATCTAGGAATAATGTAGCACTTAAAAATCTTTTCGAAAGCACTTATTTTTTTTGGATTTTGCAGACTGGTAATTGTTTAAAACATTTTCGTTTTGTTTAGTTTACAGTCCATTATTTTTATACATGTTGATGTTACATATGTATGTATATACGTAATTGTACGTTAAGACAAACTATTGTTCACCAAAATATTCAGAGCTATCGTATAGCCCAATTTTATATTTCGACAAACTTACTATTCTAGTAAAACATGAGAAAAGCTATTGTAATTAGTTACTTGAAAATATAAATGCACATGACCTAAGTGTTTTTACCTATAGGTACATACATATGTAGGCATTTTACATACTACATACATATGCATGATATGTTGTTGATAAATTTCGCCATCATGAGCTTGCAGAGCTTACATCGGATTTGGAACTTATGCTCATGGATATCAATACGATTTGTGAAAGGATTTTATTGATAAAACTTGGCTTATTGCTTACTATCTATTTATTTAAATGTAAATATATGAGAATTTAGTTTAGTTAAATGCTTAGATATAGTGGTAAAAATTTCCAATCTATATAAAATACATTTACAAGCATTTGTTTTACTATTATGAAGGTTTTGGAGCCAATTGTAGCTTAAAAAATTACTCTTCAAATGATACCGGAGTTTTCGACATCCTTAAGATATATGTATGTTATTAAGTATATGTTGAATTGAACTCCAGTTATTATGAACTTATTTCCTTTTGTTATTTTTAACTTAATCAGGTATTAATTATTAGTCCTTATACTTCTTTCAATGTAAGTTTTTTTTTATCATTCTTGAATCCGTTCGAATCGAATCGTAGAGAACCTTACAAAAGCACTTTTTGGATGAATCTTTTATAAACTTCCTAATTTTTTACAAATTAATTTCAGTTACTTTTAATATTACATCGACTGAAACTGGTTTAAAATAAAAATCATATACGAGGTAGCACTGCTCTAAGTTGTTCAAATTTTCAAAAACTCTTCATAAAATTATTTTCTTCCTTATTCCTGTGAAATTAGAAGGAAGAAAGGATTAACGTTTTTTTTCTAAAAGGATTTTTAAAACAAAAACATCCAAAAACAAATCATGATATATTTTAAATATTTAATATGTATATGTAAAGAAAATATAGATCAAATTAGCCTTATTTACACTGCTATTGTCAATTATGTTATCACCGATATTTATTATTATTATTTATTATTGCCTACTATTTTTTATCTTCCGATGTAAGGAATTTAACAATTTTCATTATTTGTTTACAGACGGAATACATCAATTTCAGCAAATGAAATGCTTCATTAAAAAAGTATGAAGTTTGAATGCGCCAGCGGAAAGTACAAGGCTTTCCAATCTTTTCTATCAAGAAGAAGAAAAAAGGTAAGTGAACTTTCTTAATACCTATATTTAATATTTAAAATTATTATTAACTCTTTCTGTCGCAGCATATGTTTTTGCAACAAAAACAAAACCCAATTTTTCATTATGCATTCGAATATAGTATTAAAATATTTTTTGCATTAATCTTTTTTTAAATAACTTTGCTACTAAGCTCAAACTCAATCATATTGAAAACTGCGCTGACATTTTTTATAAACTTTTAATTAAGAACGAGTGGTTATAAAACTGCAAAATATCAGTAAAAACGGCCCAAATATGTTAGAGTGTGAGCGAGCCAGTAGAAAGCGGCTCTTACTGGGGTAGGTGTGAAGTATAAAATGCTCGGAGGTTTATACGTTGGTTTAATAACTTAGTTTTTCAAAAGAATACTCTACCTAGTCTGAAAGAAATTTTTAATAATAATGGGAGACCATATTGTAGGTATCTATCTTCTATTTGTCTTAAAGATGCCAGAACTATTATATATACATAGTAACACTTTATTCTCGCATTTATCTTAGTGATGTCCAAACTACTATATAACTATAGAGTCTTTTACTATATTGCAAAAATTATTGTTATCATGATCATTTTATTCCTAGAAACTTTTTTGATAGTTCACTTCTTAACGAACACTTTTAATTGTACAATCATAAGTTTAATACATATGAAGTACATAATTTTTTATTAAACATTAGATAATGCAAATAATTTAGAAAATCATTTTTCATCGGAAACAAGATTTAAAAATCATATTGTTTATAATGTGTCTTATTTAATCTGTTATTATTTTATTACTGTGTAGAATTTCAAAAATTGATGTAGGTACAAAGACGCACCATATCACAGTTGTTTTAATTGATTTTTAATGTAGATTTCTTTTGCTTTTGTTATTATTAACAATATCTAGCAAAGCTAAATTTTCTAATTTATATCTACAAATCAAATAACATTTAATTGCTTTCCTGATGGAATGTCCTTACAACTCTCAGCTTCCGCAGAAGAAGAAATAGATTAATCTAGGACTACGACAGCCATTTTCTAGATATAATTTAATTAATTCTTGATAAATCTTTAACGCCTCTTACAAAAGAGTTCAAATTTCGAAGACGTGACGAATGAGGAAAGTATACGAAGGGACGAAAGGTCGGGTGAAAATCTAACACGGATCAATGAGATCGCAATATTTTGGTGCGGAAAATCACGTGGTCTGATCTAATTAAATTAATTTGAACTTCTTTTGAGGGCGAGGCACTTCATCAAAAGGGCATTCATGAATGATTTTATTTATCTCCACGGAGGGATCCCACTTCAACCACAGACGGTTGTCGTCACCCGATGTAACATGGAATGCCCTGATTTCTTCTGGGATTTCTCTGGCACAAATGCGCATTGTGTCCCTTGTTCTACACCAGAATTCATAGAGCTCAGAAAAGAGCACTACGTCATGTGTGATTCTTGGCCTATGTTTTCCGGCCACTGTTTACTTGTTTGATGTTTGCTTTGAAATTTATCTGGCTGCCAACCCTCGCGCTTTTTTTTTTTTTTCATTTAACTTTATTATTTGTGCTTGGTATTGACTTTTTCAATTAGTTGGCACCTGCCATCCATGTTAGCGAGTGTACTTCGTGCAAATGTTTGAATTTGATGGTTTCCTTCAATTTGTAGCTAAATTTCCTGCTTCGAATATTTTTTTCATAGGCCAATTCGGATCCGTCTACATGTTAATTTTGTGATTGCATCCCTCATATACTAATTTAATTTAAAGGGGAGTTCTAATTTTGACGATCAGAAAGAGAGTTTCATCCTTTAATGTTTTGCACTTTCTGTGTTTACAAAACACTCAGCAAACAACTTTCACATTTTATGTAACAACATGTTAAGTGTAACACTTTTATTAGTCAACAAAAAAATATTTAGTTCAAACGTTTGAAATTGAGTCAGTTCTTCTGTCATAACGATTTTCTGAAAACGCACAAAAACGTTTATGTTTTATACCAAGAACGTTACGTGTGTTAAGAAGTCTTTGTTTTTCTTTTATAAAGGAAAGTAAGGCGTACCTACTTCACGCATATCTTTCATTTCGAAACTACTCATACATATTTACATATATAATTTTAGCAAATTGAATTCTAATTCCAGCTCTTTGACAGGTTCAGATTGTTGAATTATATTCGTTAGATGTTTACGTTTTACCATCACTGACACCATTTTCATTTTTAAGATCTAGACCTTTGTTACTGACCTTAATTTAAACAAATCTATTTTACTCTGTTGCACGTTACGTTTTTTGCTTGGACGGGTCTTGTTCCCTTTTTCATTTGTGATTTCCTCCATCACAGAACTGTCTCGCATGTCAGTAGCACTCGCTTTTTCAACTTGAGAGAAATATTCAAGGATTGTAAGGCATAAACATAAGTTAAATAGCCGCGCAGGAGGGCAACGTTTTATGAAAACCCTCCTAGGAATACTTAAAATAAATTCTCCAGTCTACGAGGTCTGTTCAAAAAGTATCGCGAATTTTGTGTTTTTTCAAAAAGTATTTATTTATTCATGAATATCTATTTTGTCCCCTTCAAAGTAATTCCCATCAGATATTATACACTAGTGCCAAAGTTTTTTCCAATCCTCAAAGCACTTCAAAAAGTCATTTTTGCTGATCTTGTTCAGCTCCTTCTTCGATGCCGTCTTTATCGCCTCAATCGTGGCGTAGCGTCGTCCTTGCATGGGCCTTTTCAGTTTTGGGAACAAGAAAAAGTCATAGGGGGGGGCCTGGGGAATACGGTGGCTGCGGCATCATTAGTGTGTTGTTTTTGGCCAAAAATTCGCGCACAAGCAACGATGTGTGAGCAGGGACGTTATCATGGTGCAAAAGCCAATTGTTGTTCTTCCACAAATCCGGGCTTTTCTGGCGGATTGCTTCGCGCAAATTGCGCATAACTCGCAGGTAATATTCCTTATTGACCGTTTTACCCTGTGGCAAGAACTCATGATGCACCACGCCCCTGCAATCAAAGAAAACTGTAAGCAAGACCTTCACATTCGACCGAACTTGGCGCTTTTTTGGGTCTTGGCTCGTGCGACAGCTTTCATTGGGATGATTGAGCTTTGGCTTCACATCATAACCATAAACCCATTATTCGTCACCAGTTATGACCCTCTGGAGCAAATTTGAGTCGTCGCGGACAGAGTCCAACAGCTCCTTAGCAATGTTAATGCGATGCTGTTTTTGGTCGAAATTGAGCAAAAATAGGCAAAAATCGAAGATGAGCCAAAACCCGTCCAAGCAAAATAGTTATCAAAAATTAACTGAACATTCAAAATAGCCGAGCTTATCAGCATAAGTGAGGGACATGAGTACCAACATAACGCCACAAAAAAATCGCAAATCGAATATACGTAGCCCTAGGAAATTCAAAATTCGCGATACTTTTTGAACAGACCTCGTATATCGAGAAAGGCCTTTTCAATCATGCAGCTATTGTAGTGACGGACAGTATTGGTATTATTCTTACGAAATGGATTCTCGTAAAATCCTTAGGTATCGCGTTATATTCCTTCGGTAAGATCCTGAATTCCATTTCAATTTGCATCGATGTGAAAAGATTGAAATGTCGGAAAGCACTCGGAACATTGTAACATTTGTAAAGTTCTCCGCTTTGAAAGTTGTTTCATTGTCCTGGCAGGAAGGGCACTCAGCAGTCAGCCCTTTGCAGTAACAATGAAAAAGATAGCCTTGCATATGTGAAGCATACTGGGAACAAATTTTCATGCACGTCACTTACAGGCATGCTGGCAAAAACCAGCCACTCTTATGCGCTTAGCAGTGTCGATTTAATATAACAATTAAAAATACTGTCTCAGGGACCGAGACCAAGACCGCAGCGACGCACGGTCATAGTTTTGTATGTGTATACAAGGACTCTGTTCGTTCGGCTCTAGCATTTTCAGCATAACCGAAACATCCCGGTGGTCAAGCCCCAACATACTGCCTCCTGTAGAACCGTCCGTCCTGTGGTTTAGTTATGTTTGAACATAATTAAAAGACATTGTCTGCTGTGTAACAGTTGCTCTCCGATAACTCACAGAGCTCATTTGTATTCATGGAAAATTTTGGCATCAGAAATTGCTGAAAGTTGATTGTTTCATTTTTGGAGGTTATGAAAAGCTTAAATCCCTTAAAAAGTTTAGTATGTGTCGTCACAATTCGTGCGAGGGCGACCCTTCCCTTTTCTAGTTTTCTCGTGGGTGCCGCTTATGTCATAATTTATCGGCGCAAATCAGGAAACTTTTGCATTCAATTAAAATATTTTGATATGGGTTGACAGTTTCTTGCGGCAGTCGCATCACCCAGATTTGGCTAAAACTTCTCAATTTTGGAGCTTTAGGGGTACAATCCTGTGAATTTTGTCAAATTAATTGAATAAAATTTGGCACGTCAAAACTGATATTGTTATATACGCCTAGTGTGGAAATCTCCTACCGTCCGAAAAGTTTTTAATGGAATGTGCCTTGAGGGAACTATTTAAAATTAAATTGAATCTGGGAATTCGAACTAGGGGCTTTTGAAGTTATTCCTTTATTTAAGGCCCTTTCAAAATTAATTTTAAGACTTTGTTATATAATAAGCCTACATAATACAAAAAGAATTTACATTGTGAATGTATTTCTTATGCGGGTAGAAATTGGTCTCCAATGAAATCAGGAATGTTTTCCTTTTTTAACTTCGTTATCTTTGAGCATCCATAAAAATATTTAACAAAGCTATAAGATTAATATAAAATCTTCTCAAAAAAATTTCAAACAATGTCCCTTTAATTGAAGTAAGGAAAGGAGCCTAATGCCTAATCTCCATAAAAAACCAGACCAAACCAAAACCAAAAAACCAACTGCTGACAAATGAAGTCTGTACACATATTAGCAATGTAGTTGTGAAATGTCAGTCAGCCACTGCTTCACTTACCGGTCCAATAAAAGGGCATTTTGTAATAAAAATATAATTATTATGACACAAATATTTGGCACTCTTTAGCGGCAAACCACAACATCAATTTATTTTTGACTTTGCAACTTTTCGAGTACTAACCTGTACTAAATGCGCTGAATTGCATGCGGCAACGCCAAATGGTTTTAAAATGGTTTAACTCACACAGAGGAAAAAGCTAGCGGCTGTTGACCAAAATGAGCGAGATAGTTGATGAAATTGCAATGCGAATGACAGAGTTGCAGATATTTTTGGTTTGGTTAGTTGGTCTGGTTTTGTATGGAGATTAGGCATTAATCACCATTCATAAACATTCCATTCCACTCGTTGACAAAAATAATAGTAAGATAAGATAAGATAAGATGTGTTGGAAGTGTTTGAAACATTAATCGAACCTTTGAACATACATACTTCTTATTTTATTTCCATATCAATAGTTAATCGTCTAGCTTTTTATTTACCAGTATTAAAATAATAAGATTCTTGCTTTTACTATACGTTTCGAAAAGTACAAAATTTAATTAAACATCAGTTCAACTGCTTTAAAGGTTCAAACACAGCTTCAGTGCGGATGGTTTTATCGAAGCTAGATTCTGTGACATACACTTTGGGAAGTTCCATATAAAACTTGAAAACTTTATTTTCAATTAAACTCCACAGATGTTCGTTGGAGTCATTTTAAATGTAGAACTTGGGAATCATGCAGTCACATAAGTCAACAAAAGACTCGCCATTTCAACTCCATCCGTGGCAATGGGACTGCCTTTCTGGTCATGGGGAGCACACATATGTTGAAACGTTTCTGATAGCCTTACCTTGTATAAATTTCAAACTCAACTCAGGATATTGGATCCACTCCTCAAAGTTATGGGGTCGCCGGACTGCGAGGAAGATTCCTGCAAATTAAGATACCGAGAAAATACTAGGAAAACTGCTTCTTCTACTAAATGGGGTATATCGAGTCTATTAAGAGAAAACTTCAGCGATAGGAGGTAAGGAGGGAGGGAGTCTGTGTGTGGGACCGATTGAACATAAATTGCATTTGATTAAGTCTTAAACAGGGCAAGTGCTGAAACAGCCACTTCGCACTAAATTCGACTTTAAATCGATTTCTCATTAGGTAGATCAGCAGCTCTAGTGGATGCCAATCGAACTGACGGTAAGTGAATTTGCATGTCGTCTCACCTTTAGCTCGCTATAGTAAGATATTTACTCAGCGTCTGAAGTACCCTTCGCTGGGGATAAATATACATAAATAAGGCGCGATAGCAGCATAATATTCCACTTAGCCAAATAAGCTTATCGTAAAAAGTTTTAATTAGATTGTTCTAGAGCTGAAATCATTTGTGACATTGGGGCTTTGCCTGTTTCGTTTTGGCTAGCCTCGCTCTAAGGTAACAGTTTTGCCCAAGGCAAGGTTGTCGTACTGTCGTTTTTAATTTTAATTAAGGACAAGACAATGTAATTGAAATTAGTTTAAGTATGTCTCGAACTGAATTCACATTCTTAGGGGCTTGTCGCTAATCATTAAAGTTCGTCGAGGGCCAATTATGTACTTTTTCCATTTGTATTTGCATGAGTCGCTAAGAGAAAATCGCTGAAAAACCATTGTAAAAAGGTACAATGAATTTATTATTTTGCAATATCAAATGGAGACATAAGATGTTTTCCATAAATCAAAATAAAAAGAAACAATGTTAAATATGCAATGAACTATTTAGAAAATTGTAATTTCTTAGATTTGAATCTTGAAAGACAACCATCTTGAAGATAGGTACAATAAAACCATGCTGAATATGCAAAAACAATTTTTAAAAAAAATAGAACCGACTCCACAAAATCCCAAGCTCTAAAAAGTATAAAATAATTATATCAAAAGTCCTCTGCTACTACTTTCAACATTAAATACCAACACTTTCCTAGACTTTTGAAGGCGGTGTGAAAACCTGACTGATAGTAGTCCAACTAATCCAAACAAACTGATTGCATTAATTATTTAGTTAGTATTGGATTAATATCAGTCAGGTTTTCACACCGCCTTCAAAAATCTAGGAAAGTCTTGGTATTTAATGTTGAAAGCAGTAGCAGAGGACTTTTAATATAATTATTTTATACTTTTTAGGGCTTGGGATTTTTTGGAGTCGGTTCTATGTTTTTTTTTTTATATTTTTTATTTCATTCTTTTTAGTGTAATATTTTTTTAGTAAATTTTTTTTGGTCCGGCATTTTGAATCCGCGCAATCGGGCACCGAATGTACAACCAAATACCCTCAAATAGTCAAATAGTCATTTTGTTTATGAGTCCCAGACATTTATCATTTTTATTACCTTTCTGTTGTGGCGTCCTTTTGTCCCTCAGGGTTTTCATACATACATACGTATCATTGTGGCCCCGGAGAATCTTAGACTATATACCTACAACAAAAAAATATTAGGTACACTAAAAAGAATGAAACACCGCCATTTTTTTTTTTAATATATTTCGTTTTTATCAGGGCTGTATGTATTACCTATGTATGTATGAAATTTCAGCTTGATCGGTTACGTGTTTTTATTTGTAAGGCGGCCATCTTAGAATCCGCCATCTTGGTTCTTTAGTATTTGTTAGTCAATCCCTTATAATGATACATATCCTGTCAGAAAAATAATTTTCAAAATCGATCCATAATTGTTGAAGTTATTGCGTCATGAAGTGAGTGAAAATCAATAAAATTAAGTCATCCCCTAATTTTCCACCCTTAGAAGTGGAATATTTTAATGAAATTTAAATGGGACCACCCGTGAGGCGTAACCTATCCATTAGAAAAAGAATTATTAAAATCGGTCCACAATTGACGGAGAAATCGGCGAACGTACATAAAAAAAAAAGATTCCGATGAATTGAGAACCTCCTCCTCTAAATAAATGAAGTCTGATGATGATAGTTATTTTAAACTATTAAACTGAATAAACACCCATTTTATACTGAATAAACATCCATTTTATATCGAACGTTTTAATTTGCATTGATTTAATTTAATTTTACAAAGCCACTTTTTTCTAAGTGTGTATGCCTACATTTTTTATCTTAAAAATTTTGAAAACCCCTCTTATTTCGGGTATTATTTTACGTCTTTGTCAATCTTAAAAATGGTCTAGGTACTATGTAACATGATTTATTGGATGTTCTAATTAAGTCCCCAGGCAGCACTCAATAGGAGCTAGGCTTTTGCTTGTGCAACGTACAGAGGGGTTGTATCAAATTGGGGTAAGATTTAATTCATCCTGTCCGCACACCGATATAGGCTGTGTTGTTCACCCTCCCACGCATTAATATAAATTCCCAGCAAAGCAAAATGTTCACACTCAATAGCTTAATAAAATCCCTTTCGAGGCATGTATCCCTCCAGGGATCTTATTTATCCCCAAATAATAAACCCTACGTTGTGGGACCAACATAGCCAAGGAGGTTGTTGAGCTGTGTTAAATAAATCATTGTTGACAAATAAAAAATAACTAGCACTTTTAGACAGCATTCTTTTTGGACGTCGCCTGCACTCCCTGACACCTTTTCCAAAAATTTCTCCAGAGGACTGACATATGGAGGGACCCGGGTTTGAAGCATTATCCCTTGTATGGCTCCTTCGAAGGTTGACTCGCATGGATGTGCTTAAGACGGCAGACGTTGAGGGCTAGTGACAATGTGTCAGCACGAATATGTTGAAATGCTTATCTAGATAGTAAAATAGATCACTACAATAATGGGCGAAATTTCACAGTCGCGAACGATCTCCTTCTGTTTGCAGGCCTAAGTGGCAGGTGTAAGATTTCTGCATACACCTTCTTTATGTAATTATTTTGAGCTTAATATATTGTGACTGCCATGCATGAGTAATTAGCGCCCTATTAAGACGCTCGTTTTTCCTCTAGAGTTTTCATATAATTGTGCTTACTTACGGATGAAATTCTTAATTCTATATGTGCATATGCTCATAAATATAAATTCTTTGCGCTTTTGTAAATACAAACAAAGTGCCTTCATTAGTGAATATTAAATAACAGAGTATCTTCTTTAACGCGAGTGTTACGGTTTTCTAAAAATACAGGTGAAAGGAAAAGATATTTCAAACGAAAAATATAAATGTATACCAACATCCATCATTCTCCACACAATATCAATTTGAAAAAAATCTTTTTTAGGTATCTTCATACTAAAAAAATTTGGGTAAAAGTATTATTTTAAAAATGAAAAATCTCTAAAAATGTACCTACATATATATGTAATTCGTAAACATGTCCAAAATGTGATATGTACCTACTTATATTTATAACTAATAAAATGTTTTTCCACATCCGAAATTTAAAATGACATACATACATATGTACATTTTAGTTGTAAAATTATGACTATAGAGTAATAGGATATAGTAATTAATTTCTCGACTGATTTAAACGAAATGAAAGTTGCATTACACGTTATATTATAATTTGACAATTTTGATAGTAAAGCACATACGCATATCGCTCTCAAATTAAGTTAATAATAATAGTAGGTATACGTATTTCCTTTACGTAAACTATTTCATCAATACAATTTTACTGTGAATTAAAGATAGATAAATTTCATATTTGATACTATTCCTATGTACCTATATATTGGTTTCCATTAGATATATGTACATACCTATAATTAAGAAATAATTTTGATTAGCAAAGTTAGAATTAAAGCTTAATTACTGAATTAATATTTCAATTTTCAAAAATCGCTAAGTATTCAGTACTGGGTAATGGGCCTTTTATTTTGAACAAGGTCGAAATGTTATATGAATTTAAAAATTTTATGTAAATATTAAAGTAGCTTCTATACAAAAAAGTGCCAGTGCCGGAGAAATGCATCCTTGGAAAATTTAAAGTCCTCTCGAGCTTGATCTGAAATTTTTGTGAGTATCTTGAATGGAATTATTTTGTACTTTTCATTTCAAGGAACACTGAAGTGCACTTTTTTCTCCAGAATTACGGATAGGGGAGAGTTGCGAAATAAGGCCAGGTAACCTGTAAACTTTCCGCAGCGTAAGAAAAAGTTCAGTTGAAGGCGTTTTGTTTTGCAGCTAAAGGGTCAAATTAGCAAAAGCCTCCTTAAGGGTATTAGAATGACTTGAAAGGCATAAACGTCGGGAGTATACTTTTCTTTGCTTTTAAGCGAAATTTGCGACGCGGAGTTTTGAAGTTTTTGTACAAACAAGAAAATCAATTAAAATGGAAAAAAAAATAAGTTTTCTTCCGGCTTGAAGAGAATTCGGTGATACCTTTCCTGTTCATGTTACAGAATTACGTCCGGTATCCTTATTTATTTTGCTCTCTTTATGAAATTAGGGTGTCTAAGATTTCTCACAAATCCTTTGATTTCTAGGCCTTTACTTAAAATTCTTTTTACTTATAAAGTATGCCAGATTTAATTTTACAATGGTTATTAAAGGAATGACCGAGAACAATTTTGTTCGATACTTGAAGCAATTTTTGTTTAGTCTTAAGGAAAATTTAATTAAGTGCAGCGATTAAACATGGCTTACATGAATTATTTTATTGGACGAATTATATATGATATTTGGACATTGGAAAATTATGAGTCGAAATAAATATGTATACGTAGGATGCGCAAAATAAATCTGATATATTTTTAACATACAAAATTATAACCATAACCATTGAAAATCTACTGTTTATATTTAAGGGTCGTTTCAATCAAATTTCTATATTTATTAATGTAGGTATACATGTATGATTCAGAAAAGAAAGTTTTTGAAATGAAGTAATAATGAATTTTTAGTAAAGTTTTTAAATTAAATTATGAACGATTCATTTTAACAACCAGAACGGGAGCAAATTTATTAAACAAGCAGAGTACGTGAGTGGAGGATATTACGAGCTTCATCTTTGAAGCAGGTGTTTCATGATCCATTTTGGGTATTAACCACACCCTGCTTGATAAATTATTTGAGTCTTTGACTAAAGGAACAAGCGACAAAGTTGTCTTTTTCGATTTGGCGACAGGAAGGATCTGCTCCGCTCGTCAAAACTTTTGGTATAATCGTCAATGCATGAAGCAAACCGAAATTATTCAAAAGTTTTTCTTAGCGTAACAGAGGTTATGTTCAAGCGTATGCATACTTGTATGTAAATGTTGTAAGTTTTTGCACTTTCACATTGCACGTTTCACCTGGGAGGTCTCTTTCAAAGGAATTTGTTGTCGTTTGGTTACATATTTCGCGTTAATTGGAGAAACTTATCCCCAAAGTCTACAAAACCGAAGGATGTTTCAACTGAAAAACTTTTTGGGACCTTTTCCATACAGGAAGCTGGGACACAGTTGTACGTCAAGAAGGCAAAAGTTTGGTTATTTATATGACTTGCACTCTTTTAATGATAGTTTCAGGTACTTTGGTTCTTTAGCCTTCTTCTTTGAGTTACGGAAATTGCCTTTAGGAAGTGATTACCCAAAATTAGAGGGAAGCGGAAAGTGCTCTTGTCAAACAAAATGTAAATTTTTGGCACGGTCTGAAAGTGAAATATTCAATTACACTAAAAGCTCCAGAAATCTGCCTGAGGGACAAGATAAGCTTGGTGGAAAAATCAGGTATTGCATAACCTTTTGCGCTCTTTTGTTTCACACAGCCCTTTTAAATTTTCTTGTGGAGCTTGTTTGTGCGATGTTGGCACCTAAAAATATATTTTCTTGATTCAAGAAAACACCGTATAAAAATTAAGTCATTCCACCTTGTAAGACGAATTTTTAAATTAAGATAGGTAGAGTCAATGACGTATGTAATTTTGTATTATTTTCAGGCATGTATTAGTATTAGTTCATTCTTTCATTTTTAGTCAAACGAAATCAAAGGCATGCGATCTCATGCATAAAAATATTTAAGACATTCTATGCGATCTAAGGATAAAATAGTGTATCAAAGTATTCACTAACATGACTAGGAACTCTTTTGCTGAGTTAAAAATATCGGTTAAGTTATTTGGTGTTCAAGCAGCGAAAACAAAACAGGTTTTGTTTTTAATATTTAGATAATAATTTCATTTGAAGTACATAGGTACCTAATGCAATACTCCTCGATATCGCTTTTGTTGATACACACGGACCTTAGCATTATTAACCGTTAATGTACTAAAAAGGGATGCAGATAAGAATTTAACATCTTTGTTTATTTATTTTGAGTCTGAATTTTTACAAAAAGATCTCTTTTTGAATAAGAAATCTAAATTTTTACACGAATATACTCTTTTAAAGGATTTAAAAAAAATCTAAATTCAAAAAATTTAACATACTTATTTAGGTATACCTTTTAGCTCTTGCTCTTTTCGGGCTTAAGCCTGGATTAAAATTTAAAATAAAAATATGTTTGCTGTTCCTCACTAAATCGATGCAGTAGGTAGGTATACAAAATCTTATGTATGATGTATTTACATATATCACAAAAGTTCTTCAATCCGCATTCATCCTATTCTCATCCCGCGAGGAACTCAGTTGAGTACAAACCACAAAAGTTAAATCTTGTTTGAGCTTCGAGGTCGAGGAATCTGTCTCTGGAGACGTTCAAGGGCTGTTTCACAACTTTTGCATATAAACTTCAAGCAAGTAACATAAAACATCCTGCGCCCTTCCTCATGTTAGCAGCAGTTTGTGAGTGCCTGTGCCGTAAAAATCCTCTCTTACTTTTTTTTTTTTTGCATATTGGTTTTTTAATGTGCACATTTTGGCAGTATTTTTGCCAAAAACCAAAATTAATTTGAACAAGAGCAAACAGGCACCAGAACATTTTTATTAAGCCCTCTACATGTGCAGCAGAAAGAAAAAGTTTTTCCTTGCGCTGCGGTTCGATGGTTTTTTGTAGCAATCGCCATGACAAAATGGAAATTTAATTTAAACTTTTTCATTCAGCGTTATCCACAATGTTTAGTCTATTCTATCCAAGTATGATGCCCTCTATCGTGTTCAATTAGGATTGGTTATTGTGCTGCTCTGCAATTTTTTTATTATAAAGAAAAGACCGAATTTACTACAATTTCGTCAATATAGGATTTAATTACTTCTCTGAACAAAATGTAATCAGCGAATATAGAATGTGAATAAAATCCTCGCTTGAAGCAAGAAAACACGCGTAAGTCAGTTGCATGTCGTCTGTTTATACTTTTGTAAATTTACCATAAATCAGAAATAAGTGTCGTAGCAAATGCCATTATATACATTTGTCATAAAGATATTATTTTCGTAATTTATTAATTAACCTGAGAAAACTATGGATATTTTATCAGAAAGGCTACTTATAAGATAATTTAATATTTCTGAGACGATTCATTGTATGTATACTGAATGAATGATGAATAAATGAAATTTAAATGAATCACAAACCATTAATCAAAAGCAAAGATTTGCTTTATAATTCTTGAAAGAGAATTAATTTTAAGACTTGTCACAGCGATTGTGATTTTGTTGAAAGAAAAAAATAATAATAATTGAAAAAATTGTCGCAAAATTTTAGCTTCAGAAGGAATCTAGGTATATAGTCTCTATGTACAGAGCTTCCGCAATAAATAAAATTGGAAGAATCGCCGTAGGGTGCATAGGGTTGATGGAAGTTTAAATTTTTATTATTTTGCCCGAATTTCAAATAGGAAATTTAGAGTTTCAGTTCCCATGTGTCGATACTTTCTTACTTGAATTATTATGATGGAGGTTAAACACTAAAGCACTTGAGGCAGGCGAACATAAGCACACATGTTTTGCTGTATGTTATAAATATAATCAGAGTAGATCGATATTTCTTTGACATTGAGAAAACATTAGACAACCTGAAAACTTTGGAAAGGAATAAAAAATATTCGTATAACATTCTCCTCAGTGCTTTGCTCAGGAACATGCTTAGAACGAAGGAATGACATTCGGGTCTTCACGTCTGAGAGTCAAATTGAAGGAAACCAACATTCACTATCCTGCCTCAAGCCAAAGCAATTTATAAAACTCTAAGAAATGTTGCAGATGGAAGTAAAATTCGATTTTCAACTCTTTATCGTCGGAGGATGCAATCTAATTGGAGTTCTAGGAGACGTACTTTTTTTCTATTTTAAAAAGACTAAAATGTATACCGTGGTGTTCCCTGCTTGTTTCGCTTCCAAACCCATTTTGAGTAGAGTAATGGAATCTTTTTGGTCTGTGGTAAAAACCAATTCGGGGCTTTCCTTTATTTCTCCTATTTTATGGCTATTCTGTTGTTTTTACATTTGTGTTTATTTCTAGTGGCGACCTAGACTGATACAGAGCTTCGTGGTTAGGGCGACATGTACTGGCTTTCTCTCATACGACAGTTAATTAACAAGAAAATGAAGTACTCTTATTGGCAAAGAAAAGTTTTTAAAAGATTTGAAGTTTAACCTAGATTCTAGTATTATTAATTCATGAAAGAAATGGTTGTTGTTACTACTATTGAGAAATTAATTTGGGTAAATACTGGCTGAAGATCCCGAGTCTCAAATACCATTTGAAATTCCAGTGATATTCGTACTTGAACGAATGTTCTATATAGTTGTGAATTTTAGAAACTTCCAGAACTTTTTCGATGCATTTTTAAGTTATTTCATATTCGTAATTTTTCACTCCAGTTCGATCTCTTGTTATTATTTTCAATTTTAAGAAATTCATTTGAATTTTTGCTATAGACGAAATGTTCCGATTGACGCTTCATCAATCAATAAATACTCATAAAAGCATTTCTCAATACTGCACTAATTTTATTAAATTTTCAGCACCTATTTCCAAGTTATTGCAATATCAATTGTACGATATATTGTACTTCTGTCGAAATTTATTGAAAACCAACTAGCACTTAATGCTAGATGTACTTCAGTAAATTTTCCTAGAATTCAGAAGAATTTAATTGGTACAGCAGACAAATTTTTTTGGTAATACCTGTTATACTTCCCAGAACTAAGATGGGAATAATGGAAATAATTACACTGATTTCCTTTTCACTATATAGATTTTGAACTGCATATCTAAAAAACCAACTTTAATACCATTGACACACTACACCGTCTTTATGACGAAAACGGTAATGACGCCGTGACACATTATACCTTTTCATCATCAATTCTGTCAGTAGAAGATTTTCGTGAGTGTCAAAGTGAAGTGAAAAATATTTTTGAATTTTTAAGCTGATTGTTCCTTAAATTTGTGTCGAACATAGACGATATTACTGTCATAAGCATGCTATTGCATTATTTTAAATATAAAATATGTGGATAAAAAAATGTCTAATTCCAGTTTGTCTATTTTCCAATAGATGGCAACTTTTCGTAATTGTGAGATAATGACGGTCGTTTTTCGTACTTAGGAAGGATGCTACTTTTCGTACTTATCTTTTCGTCTTAATGATGGGGTTATTCGACATAAAGACACTTTTCGTCATAATGACGGTGTAGTGTGTCAATGGTATAATTGACATTCGCTGCATGCTAGTGAGAAAACATTTAGAATGTACCTATGTACTTACGTTACAATTTCATCAATTTCCTGATTCAATTTAAAATTTTATTGATACCTTCATACATATATTATAGTACGTATTTCTGAGAACTTGAATTTCGAGATTATTATTATTACCTATTATTTTTGTTTTGGAAATTTTTCTTTTAATGTTTAAAATGAACATTGAAAAGTCTCTGAATGTCAATGAAGTAACATGGTGTTAATGTTTTAGAAGGTTGATTCTTGTATATTTTTTCAAAATAGTGTAACTTTATAAACAATTTGAATTTGTGTGTCATATTTTTCTTTAAAGTTTTGTTAGTGTCTGTGAGTATTGAATTTTTTTTATAGAATATAATGTTTTTGTTTATATTATTTTATTATTATTATTATTTTTTTCCAATAAAGCTTGTACAATTGTAGTTACATATTACAAATTAAACGCTCTGAAATAAAACCAGTCTTGCCAGCTTGTAGGCTCCAATCACATCTTCAATCTTATCCCATTCCATATCCTGTGCCTTTTGTCTTGAAATTCTCCTTGTCACTTTATTATCAAGTTTGGATTAGATTATCTTTGAATTTATCGTTCTATTGGTTCACACCGCTATTTTACCAGTGGCTTTAAGTAAATTTTGAGCGTGGGCAAAAGGCTCCCCCGACTTTATAAACAAAATAAAACGTAAATTTTATTACAACTCAATTTGGCAAGAGGGTGCGGGGGGGAGGAACGGCACGCAGCAACTCATAAAAAGTCGAAGCGGAGGGAAGTTTACAATAACACGAAATTGGGACACAATAAACGAATAAACCAATAAAATGCTTCTTCCCGGGAATGTTCCATGGTGTGGCCATGAGTTTGTTAGGTTAGGGCGTACCCGATCTCGGGAGCCACTCTGAATGTATCACGGCTCACTCTCCTCTAAAGGCCGTATCAGCATCTCTCCATGTTATGAATAATTTCAATAAAAATTTTCGTTCATGCCTTTGTGAGAAATGTTATTATTTCTGAATAACAAGGACCTGCTCGTCTTCATCCTGTTGAGTAAACTTCCTTTGTCTTGTTTCGCCTTCGTTTACGATCCTTTTCAGCCGTTACCGGCTGTGCTCGGAGCTTTCTTGCATAAAATAACTAAACTTCAGATCCTTAGATAATAATGTGAAGCCCTGCATTTAAGCGAAATTTTTATAGAGCCAGGTACAAGGGCCAAAAGCCGGCATCTCACTCGTCCAGACACTAAGATAATAATTTTCGAATAAACAGTCTAAAATGATGGTGGATGGAAAATTTTTGAAATTCCTGAGTAAAGAATTATTTTACTACCCAGAAAGGTGCACTAAATCTGATTTGAAGGAAGCTTTGAACTTCCTCTACTTCATTCACATCATAATGGATTCAGTGCTGTTGCTAATGAGTAATGTACTTTAATCGTTTCCTGTGTTGCTTAAACCGCTGCATTAACTTTACATGACTGTAGAAATTATGGTTTATGGTTTTGTTCCTATTCTCCTTTGTAATTTAATTCTTACCCTCGTGTCTGTTATCTTCCACGATACTAATTTCAGAAAAGGACTAGTACTAAATTTTATACCAAGCACTTTGGTGGTCATTGTTAATGAACAGCACACCTGGTGGTGTACAAAATCTTAATTATGAACCATAAAGTAACTAATCTGCCTGCTTGGTATATCTCATGTTAATAATTAGTCTACCAAGAAAAACTAATTTAACTTTTCTGAAAGAGCGAATGTTTTGTTTTTACAGCGTCACATAAAATAAAATTAGTCGTGCCTACAAATGGCTGAAGTAATTACATTTCTATATGGCGGTCATGAATAAGTATTTTCCTTATTCATCAATGACATCCAATCAGAAAATAAATAAAAGTATTTATTGAAAATACAAATCACAAACGGATAAAGACTTGATTTTTCTCATTACTTTTCGATGGAATGAAATTACGCTAAAAAATTGTTCTTATAGCTCGCATTTTCCAAAATAAAAGGCTACACTCATAGAAACTGTATTAAAATAATCTAATTAATCTTTCGAAGCACAATCCTTAAATGCTAGAGTAATAAAACAATGTGACTGAGAATTACGAATTAGCGGAGTAATTTTAACTCTGTAGTCTATGAACTAACTATTGTCTATTTTCTACTTAGCCACAAATTGGTTATATATTTTTAAATTTGCGGCTTATGAATGACGATTTTTTGAGTGATAGCAATTTCCGTTGGAGATATTATCGGTATTTGAGTATTCATATACAAGTATTTTTCTAATCAATTATCGAATATGAAGGGGGGAATGATAAAATCCAAATTGATGATATGTATTTATTTTGCAAAAAGCCTATAATCGCAATATTGTAATTAAAAATTATTGACAATTTGAAAAATCGAAAATAAAATATACATTTTTGTGGGTGGTATTTACCTTTAACATAACATAGTCATAAATTTTGGCATCATTAATTTTCCAAAATCGTTTCATTGGATAGGCTGTAAATAGGTAGTATTTCTATGCAATCTACCAAAAACGATAACTAAATATATAGAATCCAATTCTAGTAAAACTTAAGCTTATTTAATGTTTATATACTACAGCTTCCTATGGCACTAACTGTAAAAATTTTAAATACTTAAAAAAGCTATGTATTAATAATTATTTATATAAATAAAACTCTGATATTTCATAATACGAATGATATTAGCCCCTTGGTGGTAGAACGTTTCCACGAAACTGACCCAGGTAATTGCCAGGAGGATTGTAATTAGCCACAACATAGGCAGCATTTCCTCTGTAATACAAAATATAATTAAGTACATAATAAAATAGAAAAAAATTAGAGTTTTAAAAAACCTACCTATATGCAACAGCACATCCCAATTGTTTGGAACCCTTCCAAACTACCTGGGTAAAATGTCCAGTATGCTGCGAGAAACCCGATCCATATTTGTATAGTTTTATTTCATTGTACCAAGAACGAACTGCTGTTCGACCAGTAACTTTTAAACCAGTCGCCATGTAAAGGTTCTCTCCATAATTATTGTTTGGTCTATGGTCAAATTTACGAGTATTGGCAAGGTGCTACAAAGAAAAAAAGCAAGTTTTTTCAAAATAAAACACAAATAAAATGTTTTTTGACATACACTGGCCCATTTTTGTGCATGTTTGTTTAAAGTTGGATTTAAGGTTAAAGGGGGTGCGCCATGTATTGCTCTTAGTTTGTTATGTTCGTCTAAACATTCTTTTTCAAACTGTGTATATCCAGTCACTGCTACCGACCACCACAAACTGAAATAATAATAAATAATTAAATTTTTTTTTTTAAAGTACTTATAAGTAAGATGTAAGATATCATCATAAAGCAAACCATGCAGTTAATTAAAACACAAAATTAAAATTAAATCTTAATAAATGTATTATGATCGACAGTGCACTAAACATCCACATTATCTACACTGTGCATCACTGAAATGCATTTAACAGCATTTAAAGATTATAGAAAGAATTCGATTGACATGAATTTTATATACCAATGTTGGTGATAACATAAAATTAAAGTTTTTGTATTAAGGTTCCAATAGAAAAAATGGTGAGCAATAATCAAAACAAATTAAAAGGGAACTTTCGTTAATACATTTGCCTTAAATTCCATTTTGCATATTTTCTCATATTCTTTAATATTTTAAATAATTTATCTTCTGAATCAATTATTTACCGGCAGATTTGAAATAATGATATATGAGCCAAACATTGGAGGCAAAATTGCTTATTTTTAAAATTACATAGCAATTATAACTAATGTTACATCAATTTTGGCTTTCAAGAATAAGTTATTATATCTAATTAGCATATTCCTCGATCTTCATTCACATGGCAACAAAAACTCCTTTTTTTTTTAAAAGAGAAACAACTTTTTGTAAAATTTTCTACTTGTAAAATAAATCACTGAATAAATGTTTTAAAATCATTCACATAATAATTTGGTTCTTAAAATGTTCTAAAACAATTGGAAGAATTTTCACTTTAGATTAATTAGAAGTTTGTTAAATAAAATAAAATTGAAGAACTATACAAAAAAAATTTTCAAACACCACTTTTAACATTTTTAAAGCTTAAACTTTTGATTAATAATTTTTATATGTAAATAAGCTCACCAAGCTAAACAAGCAAATTTCACAGTTGAAAGGAGAGACATCGTTGAAACTGATTGCTGAAACTCCACTGAGCCACATATTCATTATACCTATATTTATATACAAATTTAGTTAATTCGTTCTCTTCTAAGCGACATCGAAGTTTCTTACTAATGACATCATTACTCATCACCGGCGAATATCTGTTGACATGTTTTAAAACGATGAATGCATTTGAAAACTCAAACAGGAGATAAGGGTTTATGAAGAAAATTTTAATTATCTATATATTTCTACTTGCAAAAATTAGAAAAAAATGAATAGTTTCCCGGTAAATACCCCGAATTGTAATTATAAAGTATAGAAGTAAATAGTTACTAAGTGAGTCATTTTTTTGTATAACAACTTAAATTAATTCAATCCAAGATTATATAAAATAGTTGACGATAAAAAAAATTTGATTGAGAAAGCTTTCAAGAGGTTATTGGATACAACCAAAATTTCAAGTCTCGTTCGCGACCTACTGTAAACTTTATTTGCCGATGCCCAGACCAATGTCTGGCCAGTTTAAATCGCATGGCAATAAGCTCCCTGTTCGCGAAAAGAATCTTTAAAAGAACTCCAGATTCAGCACGTGAGGTTATAAAATAAATCCTACAGAATCTACATTTAAGGTCATTGGTAAAACGTTTATGAAAATAATCTTTACTAAAAATATACACAGCATACCAATTTAATAAGGAAATTCCTATGATTTGGTTCGGTGAAAATTTAAGATTAAAACCCCCGTCTAAATATAGGTTTCTTTGAAATTCTAAATGTAGTATCATACTGATAAGATATTTTCCAGTTATGGTATTGTACTACAATGAGATCTATTCAAGTTTGATGATTATACAAATTTCCAGTTTTATTAGATTAAATCGATTGATCACTTTCGAAAAAGAAAAATTAGGTAACACTCTAAAGATTTATTGGCTTATCCTTATATTTACATTTATACATATGTATATTCAGAGAAATTTTTTTTAAACAAAATATGAATGTATAATGTATATGTAGATTTCATTATTTTTTGCATATTAAAACCGTCGGTTGACGATTTATATGTTAATCGTTTGTAACATTGAAAAAAAAAAGTTTTATATGTATAAAACTATGAAAAGCATTAATTGAAAATTTTGTCAAATTTTGATGAATTAAAGTCACTAATTTATTAGTATATATACTTAGTTAATATTAAAATTCTGAAATAAGATATCAAAACATATTTACATATTTCATATATTTAGTAATTTTATGGCTTAAAGGTAAATTACTTACTATAAACTGGTTAACTGAGTGTCGAACCATGCTCAGTGTTGAGTTCCACAGGCAGTACGGCAATATTTAAGTAATTTGTATGGATTTTCTATGAACTTTTCTTACACACCCTACTAAACGTCATAAATTGATTGACTATTAATCGAAAACTAGAAGGGCCTACTTAGCTGCGCTAACTTCTCTTTTAATCTAACAAAACGACTATTTTAAAATTTAATATTTCTTAATTGAAATGAAAAAGGCAGGGGATTTTGATCAAACTTTATTTACACATCAGTGCAGGTCAATAACTCAGTCACGTTTGGAACTGCAAACAGTTGGAGGTATACGAGTCTGAACTTTCTTCTGTACTATTTTTTCTTATTGGTTCATATTTCTTAATCGTTACCTCTACTGAGTATCACCGAAAAGTAAAACGAATAGATTGAAAGTATTTTATAATATACTTCTGTCTCTAATCATGAAATAAAATATCTTTATATTGAGAACTCTAAAACGATTTGTGACGAAATTCAGTGTAACTATCAGTAAGAAAATAAAATAAATGAACGAATTTTTACAGTATTTCATAAATATCCCTCTTTTTAACTCCATGAAGACAATTCAAACATTCTTCATACTTATAAATAAAAGTTCTCATATTAAGTGAAAAAGTACGTAAAGATTTTTGTATTATATTTCCAGAGTGAATTCCATTGCAATTTCATTAACTTCCAGAACATTCCTCCAATCCCCACAACTTCGAAATTAAAATGGAATGTCTGGCTTCAGTATCTCAGAGTGTTCCCCCCAAATGGAAAAAGGTGCTTTCGCTTTTATGGAATAAAGTAAAATTTTTATGGACTCTTATTCTACAATTAATAAAAGAGCTAAGGCTATAAACTCCAAAAACTCTATTATTGCCTTGTTTTCTGGAAAGTGTGAATAAAGCCACGGTTGTAAAACGTAATGACATCATATTGTGCTAGAGTTTTGCTCAGGAAACATCGAAAATCGTAAATTATGGCCCTTGTTAATGCCGATATTTATTACAGGGATCGTAAAATTCCATCTGATATCACTTTGCCGTGTGAAAATTTTTACCATTACCTCTTGTTTTCATCCAATTAGAGTAAAAGACTTTAGATAATGATTCTTTGTATTAGAACAATTTCGACAACATAATTCAAACTTAGGTACCTACTCATTTGGAATTTCGTATTCAAGATTTAAGATCGATATAAAAATAATCGAGTTCAATTTGATTACAGAATAACAAAACCATCTTTAAATTTTATAAGATGTTTGAAGTCAGCCGAAAATTCAAACTGGATAAAGATAGACTAGTCAAGTTTTCGAGTTCAAACATCTAATAAAATCGAAGAGTATACTTGTATTGTAAATAGCAGCGAAGAAATCAAAAGTGAATGTTATTTTACAAATTTTAGAGTTTTAGATATTTTAATGGCAGTCGTAATATTTTAAAGAAACATTTCATTTCGCAGTTTTTTCTGTACGACTGAGTAATAATTTGCTATACGCATGTAAATAATATACGCCGCTTTGCATCCAACATATCAAACTTTTAAAATTCAGCTTTAAGTATTAAATTAGTGAATTCTATTTAGAATTTTTAAAATCATTCTATGGTGCAATAATAAGATTACAAAATTTATAAATCTAATGCTATCCAAAGGTGCTTCTTCCTCCTCCTCGAAATCGCCTGATTTCAAGATCCTATTAAATTAACTGCTTTATTTGGCTAATTTTATTGAGTTTGTGCAACTGCTTAACTGCTCGGAGTTTGAATCAATCAATAACAAGACAAATTACAATGTTCAGCGATGCTGTAATGATGCTGAGTACTTATTATAAGTAATCCTAGGTAATGCTGAGTAATTATGTAAATTATCCCATTGTCATTGACTTAGGTATAGGAAAAGGAAAAATGGCGACGATGTCACGCACTTTTCTCCTTTTGTTAGATTTATTGATAAAATAAAGAAATTAATTTATAAACATTTCTTTCTATATCAAAAGCAAACCAAATGCAAATTGTTTTTTAAAGCTTTATGCTCGAGCGGATTAGCATAAGAAAAATTCTCGCTTTACACGTGCTTACTCCTGTTAGTGACTATTGATTATGTTTGTAGTAAACAATTATTTTGCAAAAATTCGATAAGCATGAATACATCCTCGACTTTCTCCAAAAACGTTATAGGTTAACGTAAACACACGTCGCCACGCCAGGGGTAATGTAGGGTAGGGATATGGGTAAATATTTGTTACGAACCCAACAAACATTGCATAGAAAAGAGTTTGCTTCGAGTGCATGAACCTTGATCCTTGGGTAGGTACTTCCTATTTAATCCGTCTGTAAACATAAACTTATCGCCTTATTATTTTGCTTCACTCCAGTTTTTGTAGGTTATCCGTCAGACAAATAAATTCTAGGGCTGTATACATAAATCTATCATTTCAAAATGTACATATTTTATGGTCATTTGCTTTCGTTGAATTTCAAATCGGGTTTTAATTGCGCTCCAAAGCTATACATCAATGTCAGATATGGTCAGGGAAGTTTAGGCAAAGTATAGTCTAACGACGCGACGACAGAGAATCTTCCTACACCAAGAATCCACCGCGTTTCTGCTCGGAGGCCCCGGCTATTCTAGGAAAATGCACAAATTGCTCTGTCCAATATGCAAAACTCAATTTGTTGGGGTCTTGGGAGGAAGGGTAACAAATGACGATGGACAGAAAAGGGCTAGGTCTACATTCTACAGTCAGTCCCTATGTATTTTGTAGTAGAAGGCATCTGAAAAGGTTTCACTCGCTGAAAAGTTGCGCTATCTTTTATATAGTTTAAAAAAAAAAAAATCTAATTTTCCTGAATGCCAGCTTTGTTTATAAATGCACTTGTTAAAAGGGTTTGCTTAATAGATAAAAGAAAAATATTTAATTTCACTCTCGACGGTATTTTTTGCTTTTATCTTGATGCGGTAAATAGCTCTTCCTCTTGTATAAAAGGACCTTGCTTAAATTTATCGGAAATTTATGCATTAACACTGTTATGCGAGTTCTGAAGTGGAATGGATGACCTCCCCGGAGATTGTGCCTGTGAATAAAAGAAAATTTATGACAAATAAAAGGGAGATATTTTTGAAAGGAAGAAAGAATGCGCACTAAATGGGTTTTTTTAATTTACATGCCGAGCCATGGTCGGATTTTGCTTGCACTTTTCTCTGGGCCACTATTGAGAAATATGTCGGACTTTATTATGAAAAAGAGCCGTAAAAAAAATACTACTTTCAGGTTTATGTGCTACCTCTCATTACTTTTACAGTCTGCATCACTGCACTCAACGTATTGCATGTAGTCTCTTCACAAAATGAGCACATAAATTTCAGTTTTACAATTTATTTTACTGGTTTCCTGATTGTATGTATCATATTTAATAAATTCCTTTGATGATGAACCATTTATGAAATGAATGTACATCCGAAAATTTAAGGTCAATATTTAAAAATTCAAAAAATTATTTTTAAAAAGGTCTATGTTCTTACTATTTTAAACAAATTTTTATGCTTGGAATAAGGTATTTAAAAAATATTTAAATAATAATCTATTAGGTTCTTTTGTACAAATCCTAAAAAAAATAACAGATATAAATATAGCCGAGGCAATATTTAGTTAATTTAGTGGTTAAAAATACGAAGAGGGTCTACGACAAGGGTTAGGACTAAGCCTCACCACAACCTTTTCAAATTTTATTCAAAAGTAAATTGCTTTTATGATTAAAATTTTTAATGGGTTCTTTGAGCAATGCTGGTTTTGGTGCTCTGAAAACCTATTTTTCTGACACTTTTATCATACCTACACAGAGATGATGTTATACAATGGACTAAACTAAATTAAATTAAGCTCATGTAGGTATTGGTTGTTTAGTTTTTTTCAAATACATTGAAGAGTCCATAAAATACATATTTCAGAGTAATTACAAAAAAATAATTGCAGTATTTTTCACAATGATATATGCAGTATTGTTTTTATCTTGAATCAAATGAAATAAATTTTGATGATGATAGTTATATTATAATTTTTTAAGTCTAAAATTTATCTGCCACTTTTGAACACTTTAAAGGGCTCCAGACGAAACATAAAAATGTGTGTGTTCTATAGAGTTTCGAATTACTCGTAGATGTGTCTTTAAAGGATAGAATTCACAAGGTGGCGAAATTATATTAAAAAATGTCTAGTAGTGGAATTTTTCACTAGATAAGAAATTGCGTAAATGTAATGTACTTTAAGTCATTATAATTTATTTAATAGAAGCAACCTTAAATAGTCTTTCTTTTCCTTTTCATCAAATCATTAAATGGATTTCTCGTCCTTGTTCGCGAATGTGTCTTATCTGAGAGAGTCCCTGAGTACCTCTTTATTGTTTACTGCCGGAAACTCTATAAATGTGACGAACATTTTTTCTTTATTTTTAGCAAGAAATTGCTTGTTTACAAACTCTTTGCCGGAAATTTCAACAGCTCGGCTTTGGCATGTCACCTCCGCATCTGAAGTGAATTGAGGACGTCGAGCTTTTCCACATAAAAATTCTAATTTTGCTAGCAAAACCACCAGCGCCTTCTCGTTCACAATGTGAAAATTTCATGAAATTCATTTTCGTTTGGGGAAAACTTTATGGATTCAGCAGTGGAAGGCCGTACCATCCACTCGCGTTGATTTGTGATGGAAATTTAGTCCCAAATGTGGCAAACTGTTTGACGGATATAACAAATAGCATCAAATATGTGGGAATATAGGACAAGTCGTTGAGCTGGGAGGGGAATACTTCGCCCGGTGTCATGGAAAGGCGTTCCAATGCAGACAGAATAGAAACTGTAAAATATATGTATATTATAAAACAATTTTTCGCTGTCAAAATCCAAGAACTTTTTGGGGATAAAATACAGATACGCCCTGTCGCACTCGGAACCCTTAAGAAAAATATTAATCAATATAAAAATCACTACTAATATAAAAATAAAATTAAAAATGTAAGTAACCCCCGACAAAAAAAAAACTCTAAAAAGTTAAAAAATAAAATTTTTCTCGGCCTTTCTTTTAACTTCATTAAAAGAACCTATTAATGTGTTGGTTGGCACTTTAACTTTAATTTTAATTGTATTTTTATTTCATTCTTTTTAAATTACTCGCGGACCTTAATTCCGCTAGTCCAATAATTTTAAATAAAGTTATAAACTATAAAAAAATATATATTTTTGTGAGCTCCGGTGAAAGTGTTGAACATGGGGCTTGGGAGAAAAAGTAAAAAAGCTCAATGGTATCAAAATACCCATAATACTAAGGACCTGTCCGAATCCAAGTCTATGTCTACGTCTTCGTCTAGGTCCTAGGTACCAGTCATCACTCCACTTTCCTCATCAATCTAGCTAGGGCATTGATCAGACAAAAAAATTATATTCAAGTTTTTAGTTTTCATTGCGTTAGTTAATATTCCTCATTCCCTTTCAATATAGTGTACATTATTCTACTAGTCAAGTCCTTTCATTGGATACCCATATTTAGGGAGTTGTGAAAAAAAAAGTTATTCGCCATTTTGTGGTGGCGGCCATCTTGGATTTGAAATTTGTCATAGTGTATAGTATTCTACTACTCAAGGCCTTTTATTTGATACCTATATTGAGGGAGTTGTGAAAAAATATGTAATCCGTCATTTTGTGGCGGCGGCCATCTTGGACCGATTTCCATCAAACATAGCTAAGAACACTCCCGACTAATTCACCTTTCAAACAAAAAAAAACAAAATAAAAATCGGTTTATGCGTTTGGGAGCTACGATGCCACAGACAGACAGACACACAGACAACAACAACTTATAACACCCCGTCGTTTTTGCGTCGGGGGTTAAAAACTTATAACACCCCGTCGTTTTTGCGACGGGGGTTAAAAACACTAATGAAAACTAGTGGACACTAAAGAAAACCTAATGAGTTAGTTCATTAGTGTTTTCAAGAGTTCATTAGTATTTTTCTAAGTTTGATGGAAAAGTCCTATCTAAATTAAAACGAAATGAGTATCCCGCTTTATGAAAAATGTCTCAAATATTAACCGGCACTGTCCCAAATCAAGCCCTTGAGTTGAATTAAGGCAGGAGTTGAAATATTTAGCAGCATTAACAAATTTAATATTAAAAAATTCTATCCATCAAATAGACCGACCAGACGGCCGGAACCGGGACAATGAGGAATATCCTTCATGCGTCATCATCGCATTCACAGAAAGCGGTACGAAAACTGTCTGGGAAAGTTATTTCATTTCCCTGGAGAAATGTGATTTATTTAGGGAGCAGCCCAGTCCCGGATATATTAGACCGTCTTATTATTTTTGTTCTTATTTTTCAGGCAGAAATGAAAGTTTTCTAGTAGCCGCCCTTCGGATGCTTTACTTTGATAGATTTCTCGAAATATGAGACTTTTTTTTTATATTTTAGACGACGAGAATGCTGAGAATTTTTTCATTTTTAAGGGTAGAAAGACTTCAAACTTCCACCCCATTAGATTCCAAACCCTCGCAGGGATTCTATTACTCGAGCCTTGTTAATACTTAATCTAGTACGCTTAGGATAATTCTACAGCATTTTGTTAGTCGTATGTCTAATTTAAAAATTTATATCTTACACTCATTGTATTATTAATATTTCTTAAATTTCCGTTATTATTTCCAAAGAAATTTTAAGAATTTTTATGATGTTGGAGTACCTATTTGGCTACAGCTTTAAAAAAATAATGCTTGCTTTAAAATACATACAAAAAGCGGTTTTTCATTACGTATTTTAATACAAAGTAAATTATAAAATATACCATAAATAAAGTAATGTAATATTAAAGCGACAAAACTCTTAAATTGGAAATCGAACTTTTTGTTTTCAAAATTATAACTTTTTAAAATAAAATACGTAGGTATTGTGCATTTTAAATTTCAATATTTTGGACTGTGGTACAACTTTTTGCATCAGATTTTTTCGTTTATTCATTCAGATTAAATAATAAAAACACATATGTATAAATATAGTTTTCAAACTTGTTTTATTTAAATAATACCAAAATACCTGTTAATTCTCAAAACGGAAAAAACCTTGAACTTTATAGAAATCAAAATAAATAATATACTTTTTCATTTTTTCTTTTTTAGAAATTCACAAGTTTTCATAGAGAAACCCTTTTTTTAAAATAAATTGGCCTCCATTCAGGAGCATTCACGTTCACTTCATTGGTTTAACTTACTCCACAAAAATCGAAAAGATAAACAGAATTTTCATTTATTTCACTGTAGATTTCATCCGCAGTATTTAATTCACTTTCCATTACGAATTTGTTATTAATCAATATTCAAGTTATAAAGACTCTTACATTGAATAACAGATTTAATATTGATGCATTTTTTATTATAAGGGTATTTTTGATCTTATAACATTTGTACATATTTTTGAAATATTGCAAAAGAAATTAAAATACCACCACACATTACGCTGCTCACCATTCTCCTTATTTATTCGGAATAAAAATAGACCTGAGTTAAAATTTGCTGAGTCTTAAATCAAAAGTGTGAAGTTTTTCTTTTTATCACCGACGACGTTTGGCATGTCCTACAGAAGCTTAAGTAATATGATAAGTTTTTTTGAAATAAATAAGATAGGCGATCGCTTTGCAGATTTTTATATTATATGAAAAGTCATAAGGTTCAGTAAAATGTAGCAAAAATAAAATAAGTAGTATGTGAGTGGCGTCGTTTGCAAAGAGATAAAAAATTGTCACATATTTATAAAGAGTAGGTATTAAAGTTTTTTAAATTTTAATGTTACTACAATTCAATGAGAAAGTCGTTCAAATAAACCTCTTTTTAAATTACTCGCGGACTTGAAATGCTCGACTTTCATAAAAAGTTTTAAAGTTTCCAAATTTTGTTAGTAGATTCGAAATTAATGGTATTAAAATACCCATAGTACTAAATTTCACTTAAATTCGTTGAAGTTCGAAAATTGTTGGACGCCATATTGGATTCACCATCTTGAATTTCGAAATTTTGAGCTTAGATTCGCAATTAGCACCTCCAAAAATCCCCAAATACTACTTTTCATGGCAACCCCTTAATATTTACAATTTTTGGCCGCCATCTTGATTCCGCCATTTTGAAACCCGCGAATAAATTATAGCTAAGAACCATCTCGATCACGTCAGCTTTCAAACAAAAGAAACCGCATCAAAATCGGTCAATTCGTTTAGGAGCTACGAAGTCAGGGACGGACAAACAGACACGTCAAACTTATAGCACCCCTCTTTTTGCATCGGGGGTTAAAAAGGAAAAAAAGAGTAAGTAGCTGACAAGTGTGCTTGTGATTTTGGTGCAGTCCGAGCTGTTTAGTGAAGTTTTTACATAAAACAAAAATGTTTAAAACAATTTGTAAGTGTTTAAACTAAATAATAATAATTTTTCAATCATTAGATAAATTTATTCGATGAAAAATTAAATTGGCTTTGATTTAAAATAGCTCATTAGGTGGCCAGTTGAACGAAAAAATTTTAATTGCACAAGATCCAAAATGGAGCACTACTTTTCGGTTCACTTTATAAAAGAATAGCTTTAAAAGTTAACGATAATGCAATTAAAAAATAATATATAATCAATATTTGGATGATAACAGTTGAGGAAACTTGGGGAATAAAATTGGCTTATACAGAGTTTTATCAAAATACAAAATTTTATTTTTTGTAGTAATTTTCTTGCAGTGATCCGCACATATTATATTAAATTACAATGAAATCCTATTATTTCTCGAAAATTCTTCAATTATGAAGCTATCAGAATGTGTGTAATTAAATATTGGTTAGAGAAACATCTTTAAGTAATCGGATTTGGGGGAAGGAATTCAACGCATGCACCCCTAATATCGTTTCCTCCAACTGAAATGACTTGTTAGTGATGAGAGGGGGCCTTAAGCTAAAGAGCCTACATACATCAAAGGGATTAAAATTTGGCAAACATTTCTCGTTGATGATAATTCAATGAGTCCTCGTACTCCGACCGGGGCTTTTTAACGCAGGAAATTGAATCAGTAAAACGATTTGCATACGCTTTCTAAGAAACAGAACGTTCTCAAAGGCGGTATCCCTTTGTTCTGCCGTAATATTTCTATTTCAGCCCATCAGCAAGAAATTTGCATCATTTTGTCTCCTTGAGGTTTCTTTTGTATACGCAAAAGATGAAAAACTTGGACTGGCCACCGTTTTTCCCTCTAATCTTTTCTCTGTCCACGACAATGCATTGTCAACAATAACACACAATGACCTAAACATTCCCTTCGAGTATTATGATTTCTTTGAAAAGCTTTCTCAAATTCGAGAGCTTAAAAGGATTTAGGTTGGATAACATTTTTCTTCAGCGGGAATTGCGCGCTCTGGAAAACAGCAGCACAAAAGAAGTTTATCCATAAAAGAATAACGAATAAACTCGAAGATTAAATTGGTTAGCTTCTGACGGGTACTTTAGCTTTTGTCGAATACTCTGCTCCACTTAGTGGGGCGAAAATTCAAGTTCTGCTGCTAAATTACTTTTACAAACCCAAATATTTGACCTTTTAAGGGTCAGCACATTATCTCTACGATTCTTGTTATCTCCGCTTGTAACATCATTCGGCATTATTTTACTCGTTGAATATCTGAAAAAGACCAAGAACGAAATAATAGATAATAAAACAAAAAAAAAAAACCAAAAGAAAAGGTCTATATTCGCACAATAAAGTAAAAGATAAATAGCTGGAATCCACTTGAAAAAGGACAATAATTGTAAGAAAAGTACAATAAGAAAAAATTAATTTAATTCAAATAAAAACATGTTAATGATTTTGCACTAAAATATTTTATTTTCTCTTAAACGTACTTGACAATGAAGCACAAGTAAAAAAAAGTTATTTATTTCCATTCCCACAACACGGACCATTTTAATTTTATTGGGTATTATGGAAAATATCCGATATTTTTTAATTTACAAAAATTATTTTGACCAGTGATTTCATTAATTAGGCTTACTTATTTATTTATTTACATATTTAAAAACAAACAAGGTACAAAGTTAATGTCTACCCTACTTGTTTGCATATGTTTGACTCAAATTTATAAAAAATAAGTGCAACAAATATTGGTCTCAGTTCAATATTAATCTTTTGGAGAGCTGTTTGCTCATTTAGTTTTATATTGTATCTCTCGACATGTTTACAATTTACGCACTTCAGTCATAGTCTGAAAGGCTGACGAAATATGTATGTATGTATGTACAGCGAAAACAGGAAAACGATTGAACCAACTGAGATTTTGAAAATGTTAGTAAAAAAATTTGTCCTTATGTTGGTCTTTCTATTTTTTATAAAGGTAAGACAACTAATTCATTAATTAATAAAATCTAGTGAGGACAATATAAAAAAATCTGTCAACTGTTTTTTGAAAAAGGACTTTTCTTTTATTCTTATAATCATGAATTTTACGAACTCTCTACCATATTTTTCTTTAAAAAGCTTCACATGTGTTTGGGATTAAAAACGACCGATGAAGTTTAAGTATATTAAGTGCTTTAAATATCCTTATTTAAACCACCTCAAAGTTATTAATCTATTTTGTCTGTCAAAGTCAATTACTTTATTGTAATTAATAATGAAACTTACATAACTATTATATTCATTGAAACTGAAATTAGAATTTAAGTTTTTATTTTTAACTTTATAAGATTTTTTTATATATATTGTTTTCATCGGGTCTCTTTAAAATAATGCATATTTTAATCAATAGGATAAAGTTGTAGTTTAAATAACCAAATGAAAAAGAAAATTATCTCATTTTTTCTTAGTTATTTTTATATTCCAAAATGGAATGGGGATCAATATTTCGTTGAAGTTGCAATTACTTAGTAATGAATATATTCACGATTACTATTACAGAATTTAATACGAAATCGTTGTAAAAGTATGTTTTAATTACTCGAAATGGTAAAGTTTGAGTTTTGAGGAAATTTTTATTGCATAGTAGTTCCGAATTAGTTATCCTAATATGTATGCTCTGCTGATTTTAGCATAAAAATAAGAATAAAGAAAAGCAGAAGTGTTCACTTTATATAAAGTAATGCATAAGAAACTACACGCTGTTATTAAAGAGCACATCTCCACCCAGTTGTTTTTGCAATAAAAGACAGATTTGGGACATGACGACCAATTTATTCATGACGAACGATATAATCTCGCTGGAAAAAAATTGAATGAAATATTTTCGGTGTAAGTTGCCGATTGCTGGGCCCGGTGTTGCATATCAGCTCCATCAATCAACTGACAGAGAAACATCTCCTTATTGTCAAAATAAAGATTGATCTTCCAGCTTATGGCGTCACGCCCTGCTGGTCCTCTAATTCCCTGAACCATGAAAACGGGGAAATGGGCGCGCACAAGTTGGATAAGATACAGGGAAAAGAAGAGGACACATCACCTTTGCCGCTTTTCCTCCTGTTGAATATTTATCTGGGAAAATTGTGGAATTTTCATGTAAGGCACGGTTCCCACCCTCCCCCGAGGAGGGGCGTATAGGCGCTGACACCGAGAAGCCTATTTCAGAGACAAAGTGCTGGAAAGCGATTGAGGGCCCCCAGGGACGCATAAAAAATTTCCGCTTTGTTGCACATTCCCTTTATTTGTTTCAATCTAATTAAAGCTTGTTCCAGAGATGCTCGTGTTATGTCATCATCCTTCCGAATATGCGTACGGGTGCGTCGATACGACCCGTCATCAGCTTCAAGTTGATAAACGCGAAAATATGATTTTGAAGTGCGTATATCCGGGCTGGAGCTCCGCCAACGCGCGCCGAGCGGAGCCTCCGCTCATCCGGATTCATTTTGCCATGTCGACATTAATGCGTTCGCTTCCATTACACCTCATTAGGTTGCCGGCGATGCGAACTTACATTTGAGTGCATTCTCATGTTTAATGGAATTACTGGAGATGTTTCAGAGGGAGCGTATTTACAGCTTTTGTTGAAATAAGTTCCTATTAGCGCCGTCCTCCCGTGAAACCAGCGGCTGACACTCCCTGAAATTGTTAACCACTTAAATTATTAAAAGCAAAATCCGCTTGCAAATTGTTTAATTAAAATAGGGCACCCAATCTATTTTGTTCGATTTGCTTTTGCTTTCGGTTAATTAGTTACATATACATAGTAATCAATATTTACACACAACCACAGCCAGATCAGGATCGATTTATCAGTAAGTTTGACATAGTTTGTTGGAAAATATTTAATTCAGCACCAAATCAAGCAAATTTTTCATGGTTTCTGACCACTTCACGTGTATGGGGAACCAAGTCGAAACCAGCCGATTTGCACTGGTTTGTCGCATTTTTGTCCAACATAACTTTTATTCCGAATTTCGTCGTTTATTGAATCGATTTCTCTTGGATTTTATTTAAAAAATAGAGGAAAAAGTGTTTTTTCTTATCGTCTTTAAATAAAGAACTAAGAATACAATCAGAGTTAAGAATGAATGAGAAGACAACACTCCTCATAATAATATGAAAAAAATAGAATATTCAATTCATAATATCTATAGAATAAATCGATTCGTGCGTATCTGCCAAACAATACAAAAATCGATTCTAGAAGAAAAATTCGATTAGAGAAATCTATATAGACTGAGAATTGAGTAATGAAGGGAAAAAATGCAAAACAATTATAGAAATAAATAAAAGCATATTATGAAATATGCACACTGAGAAAATATAGAAAGAATCCCTTAATAAAACATGAAAAAATCTCGTGAATGGGGTTAATTTTTCTTCGAACAATACACATGCCCTAGCAAAACAGGGAAAAAACACCACTGCTGCGGATGAACACACAAATGATGATCGAATTAAGCAAGCTCACGCTGGCAGCAAAGGGTGCCAGTTTAATTAACCACCAAACGGTGTACTTTAAACGGAGTTTTAATTAAAGAGTAAGTACTTCGTATTTTGTATTAGAAAATGACTTAAGTATTAAAATATTGATTTCCAGCTTAAAAATTTCCTGACGATTTTGAAATATTTCTTCGTTTACTAAACTTGACTAGTGACTACTTATAATGAAGATTTCCGACTTAAATTTTTTAAAAAATACTTAAGAAATGTCAATAAAATCGTAATTTTCGTCTATTTATACTTTCATTTAAATTCCCCAAATAACAACTACGCTACATATGTACATGTATATCATACGAATTTGAACAAATGTGAAATATTATTAGTTTTTTAAATATCTATGTTTTTTTCATGATACACACATACACACATACACAAATATATCATAAAATATTGCCAGCGACACAAGACCTTTTCTAAATAAGAGTTTTTATAAAAATGAAGTTTTTGTCAATGAAGTAATAAAATCATTATACATATTATATGTAGATGAAACAATTCACAAAAATCCAATTAAGAGTAATTAATCGACATCGGTGAATCAGACTTAATTAGACAATGCGCTTATGGTGTCGTGCTCGAAGGAGCCGCTCAAAGGCTATAAGACACATGTGTCCCTGACAGTCTTTATGAGCGATATTTATTTTCCGTAGATTTCAATAAAGTAGAGCCGAGCAATTAACATGGTGATGCCAGCGTTCATCTTAATTATATTTTGCTTTAGCGCACAACGTTACTAACAAAATTTATTTTTCATTACATATAGGTATAGCGCAGAAACTTGGAGGTTTAGTAGACAGTTGCTCGTGTTAATATTTATGAGCGAGCCAAAAATATTCCAACATAATTCAGTTTCGAGAAATTTATCATAAATGTAGAAGCATAAAAAATAAAATTTATTGTTTGAATTTATCAACTTTTGCCTGAAGGGAAAGGAAATTATTTGTAATAATTTTCATGTTTTAATTAAAAATATTTAGTGCGTTGCATTTTTTCTATTAATTATTACAAAACATTTTTTTAGTCCTGTAAAATCCCACGTTATTCAGTACCTACTTGGAAAAAAAGGGAACGATTGTTTCGACTCGAGAAATTTTTAAGAATACATACATATATGTATGTACATAGGTAAAGAAAAATTAAAAAGTCCATTAATATATGTATTAAAAAAAAAAAAAAAAGCGAAAAACTTAGGTATAATGACTCTAAATTGTATTGTCGGTTACTGGATTTAATTGACTTTAAAACATGTTTACAGAATTAACTTTACCCAAATCAAATTCACTGAAATGGAAGACAGGCCTTAAAATCATAAAAACAGATTTCAATACAGTAGTTTCTCTTGACACGTAAAATAACATTAAATATGCATAAGGCAGGACAGGATAGGAGACACTTTTCACCTATAGGTCCTGCTAGACATAACAAAATCGTTTCGCCTGAATAGAGTATCAATAAATCGTTTGTTCATGACAGAATTTCTGGCATGTAACTCACTCTTGAATCAGGCTAAGGCAAATGTGTTAGGTTAGTTTGGACTTTCAAATTCCCGAAACGTATCCCCAGAATCGTTAATTCCGGAGCCGTTGTGTGACGACCACTGACATCCTGGACCAATAAGCCATATCATATGCTCAGCCAAACCCTAGTCGTTATTTCACTTACGTGAAATTCAATTAGCAGTCAAGTTGAAGAGGCCTTGTTTGAATATGCATATTGGACAATTTGCCTCCGTTTTCGGACATGAAATGGAATATAATGGCCAAATAGATATCCAATAGGACTATTGATGAAAACTGATCTGTCGTTTTGGGATTTCAATATAAATTGCTCCAAATCCAGCTTAATCAAATTTTACTTTAGATACATTGAAACTATTAGCTAGTGCCCTCTGCCCTCAACTTTCAGGTGACTGCTTTGCATCCGTGACTAGCTTAAGATTTGCATTTATTTCATTCAATCATTTTCAAATTCAAATTGAATGTAGGTACATATATCCAATTAGTTAATATTGACTACTTATTTAAATATTTTTTTAAATTATTCCACTTATATATTTTTGTATTTAATTTCAGGTTTAATTACTGGTCTGTTATGTATATGAATTTTTCTAAGTGTACCGAAGAACAACAAAACCTGCGGTAAGTTATGATTTGTTTGACTTCAATAAATTAATTAAAACATATTCAGAAAACTTAAATTTCGTGCACATTCTTTAACATCTAATCCGCTTCGAATTTGGCACTTATTTGCCATAATTTTTTTTTTTTTTTTATTAGTCAAAGCCTTGAGACCTTGAGAAACAAAACAAAGTTAATCTAAAGCGCATGACTGATCAATCATCATTTGGTTCTATGTTAGTACACATGCGACCATAACCTTCATGCAGATTTTTCTTTAACACATGCTTACTGACACGAACATCAAAAAAATCAGCATTCTTATTAACATTTAACCTCATCCGATTGATGGGTTGAAAAAAACTATGGTTATTTTTACAAAGACTAGTTTGCAGAAGCTGCACCACCCTAAGATTGCGCTCGTTCGTTCTGAGAGAGAATTTTGTTTTAAGAAACGTTGAGTCTATCTTACCGATTAATAATTGGTGAACAAATACAATATCAGCGATCTCCCGACGTTTGTGCAGAGAATGCATATCAAGGAGTCTCAGCCGATCATTGTAAGGAGGAAGAATGACAGGATTGCTCCATGGCAAGTCCTTGAGGGCGAACCTAACAAATTTTCTCTGCACGAACTCGACACAGTCAATATGGACTTGATAATATGGTGACCAGACTTGACTCGCGTATTCAAGAGTTGGCCTGAAAAAAGAAAAATAAAGCTGTTTAAAAACGAAGCTGTTGGAAAACTCCTGTGACCATCTTTTGACGAAACCCAACATTGAGCTGGCCTTAGTTACCATATAGTTGATATGCTCCACGAAGTCCAGTTTACTATCTAAGATAACACCAAGATAACGAACAGAATTAGCACGACATAGAGCATGATTCGATAAGGTATAGATACTCTAAACTCAGGGGGTTGCGGCCTCTATTAAAGGTCATGATTTCGCATTTATTAATATTTAGTTCTAAATTGTTATGTGTGCACCACAAGTGGAAAATGTTTAGGTCTTCTTGAACCGCGTGGCAATCGTTAATATTTTTTACATGAAAGAATAACTTCATGTCATCAGCATAGATTAAGATTTTGCAGGTTTTGAGAAGGAGTGAGATGTCATCAATTGATAGAATAAAGAGGAGCGGACCCAAGTGACTACCCTGCGGTACTCCTGACGTGGCTAGTATCTTATGCGAAGTGGCACGCCGAAAAGAAACCTGGTATGTTCTGCCTAGTAGATAAGACCGAATCCAGTTGACAAGTGCAGGTGGGAAACCGAGATTTAGTAATTTAAGAATTATTACAGAATGCGAAAGCTTATCGAAACCCTTACTAAAGTCGGTATAAATACAATCTGTTTGGAAACCTTTTTGGAAGCCTTCAGCAAGAAAGGTAACAAATTCGAGTAGGTTCGTAGAAGTAGAACGACCTTGGAGGAAACCATGCTGGTTAGTTGAGACCAGGCGATTGCAAACAGCCGAGATTTGTGAGTGTACGATTGATTCAAACAATTTAGATGACTTTATTCTCTTGTTAAATATAGTTTTCGATCGGCTCATGATTGATCGATCACGAATATTGTTAATAAAAATTTGGAACTCAAGATTATAGATAAATATCGAAAATATATTTCTCTAAGATTTGCATGAAAATGAATATACTATGTAAAGAATCATAAAGGCATTATATACATATGACAGATATTATTTTCACTTTCAGCTTTAGTTTTTGTTCAATTCTTTTACATGTTTCATATGTTTAAAACTATTTCTTAGGTCCTTTATGGGTGTATATTGAAGTTTGCATGCGTTTGTTTTTGTTATAATATTCTAAGTAAGCTGAGCGTCGTTGATTTCCATCGAGTCAAGAGTCGAATCTTCCTAAATAATGTACGGCTGGTTAACGACTGATAGTGAGCCGATAGCCCTTTCTATAATGCTTACTACCGAACTTCTCCAAAGTTTGGAAAATAGACTTAAAAAAAAAAATTAATAAATTATAGAGAAGGTCCAAAAAATGCGAACTTAAATCGTTAATTAAACTCATTTTCTCCGTTTTTGTTTTAAAGCAATTCACGTCTATGTAAGGTAGGTTACCTACCTTAAGGCGTTCTATTCTGGATATTCTGAAAATAAGAAAATATCTTTAGTTCGAAATCAGCAACAAATCTTAGCTAAGCACCCCTAAACGAGTTGTTCTTTCACTAGAGCGGAGCGCCTTTCATGCTTTAACACGCGTATAGAGGGAACAACAAACTACAGATAAGGGCTTAGGGCGACCGGGTGTGACAATAAAGCCAATCGCTGATAAACAAAGTAACGCTCTGCGATAATAATTTTCACAAAATTCAAGCTATATACCGGCTTTAAAATTTCCTTTTACTGCGAGCAGATTCAAAGGGGGAGGCAATGGCTGCGAGATAAGATTCAAAGCAGACATATGCTCCACGCCCGGTTTATGGATTTGATAATAGCATAAGGAACGTGGATAGAACCCTATAAAACTGCACAAGTGGTGCTATGCTACCAAATGGAAATGAGTTTCCTGCAGAAAACAAGATTAATTGACATTTTACAGTCGCAAACAAGGGAGTAAAAAAGTTTTTTTTTCCGCGACAGGTCGTCATCGGTGCCAAGGTATTTGCAGCACTCGTTCGGAAAAGTTGCGATATAGTCGTGGCCACGTTCGCAGCATTTGTGCAATTAATTTTCCCTACCAAACGAATTGCGAACGTAGCCCGCAACACCGATGGACCCCACTTCTGAATCCTTTCCCCTGATCCTCTTCCACGGTGGTCTTCTAGGTCCCTTGCTATTAGCACACAACTAAGTGCAAACTTTTATCATAAAGACTTTATTTGAAAAGTTTTTCCTCCACGACATAAATTGCGGTGCCGCTGAAGGAGAAAAAACAAGCCGTCGGTTTATTTAACAGGGAAAATATTGAGCCACGGGTCGTCTGGGCCGGTGTTTGTCCGCTGCCTGCCCGGGGAGTGTCCAGTTCGGGTCAAAGTGTAAGTTACACTTAATCTGCAGCTTTTCAGGAAAATATAAAACTTTCCTTTCTGGGGGGGGGTCGACGTTAACGTGCGGGTAAACAAACGTCTGCTGAGCCAAATTGGGATTTGTTGAACTCCTCTGGCCAGTTCTGTGATCATCGTCAACACATGGCGGTTGCCTCGACGTAATAAATTAATTTTATCGCCCAGACACTCTCGGCAGCGTCTGCTTGCTGTACCTGCGTCTTCGGTGAAATAATTATTGCATAATTCTCGTCCATTAATGCTCCAGCAATTATCGCAGTGCTTTAATTATTTTCTACGCCAGAAGTTTCGTAGTTTTACGTGAAACGCTGAGTAAGCAAACTAATTTCTTTTCCATTTAGTGACAGTCCCATTTGTGGCAATAACTATAATTTTCTTATGTTTCCTATTTTACCTTTTATTGAAAATTTTAGTTTTAAAGATGCACAAGTTATAGCAAATTTTTTCATTCAATAATAATTTAATAAAATACTTAAGACCAAGTACCTACAAATGATGTGAAAATGATGCTAAACATTGAATAAAAACTGACCATTATAAAGCCCTTTCTATAAATCAAGTGCATGCTCAGTAAAAATCCATCTTCAGTGTGCATTTTAATACCTACATACGTTTCAAAAGGTTTTCTAATTACATGTGGGCTTCTGGTTTTTATCACATTTCTCTATAAATTATGTTTGAATGAATATAAAATTCATGACATTAAAAAAACTTCTTCATTTTCAAAAATGCAAAATATCTAATCAAATAATCATCAAATTGAAAAACAAGGATAGCTAAAGCCGTTAAGATGAAGTGATCCAGTTATTTTTTATTAATTAAGTTGCGAGTAAAATTGTAAGAATCTATAAATAAATATCAGAATTTTTAAGCCTATGTTCGCGTAATCAACATTCTATTAAGTAGCTTTTAACAACTATGAATTAAATTTTGAATTCCGAAATTCGAACTTTTTTAATTTTTTATGAAGACAAGCTACCAATAATACAAAGCATAAAGGGGTTTGAAATGAATTCGCACACCTAGCTAAATTTAATTCAATGAAACTTTGAGCTTTTGGAATTTTAGCTCCAACTAAATTCAATTTAAGATACATACATATACATATGTATGCCAATTTAAGTTTAATTTGGTGCGATAAATTCAAAGAGTTTTTGAATTTTAAATTTAGCGTCGTATGAATTAGTGTAAAATATGACAAATAAATATTCAAATATTCGTACCGAATATGAAAATGTAACAAAAATATAAAATTTGATTCGATTTACAAAAATAAAGGAGATCTGCTATGTGCACTCTTCTGAAACTTCACGAGCGAATATTATAAACAAAATTGTTTATAAAAGCAAGGATACTTTAAAAATGATTAAACATCAAACTGGCGGATTTTGATTATTAAACCGCATATTGGTATATTAACTTGGTTGTATTTATTCTCGCAGCAGGAAATAAATTTGTATACGTAATTAAATTTCATGGAATTTAGAACTTTTTGAATTGAGTGGATTAAATTTAATATTTTAATATGATCCGGAATTAGTAGACGGTTTGAGAAGCTGTAAAAAATTTTGATTCGCATTAGATAGAGTACATAAATTATAAGAAAAACAAACATTTGAAAATCAATTATCCTCGGGGAAGGTACTCGCAAGCTTTTCGCTCGCTTCAAAGATTATGTAATATATCAAGGATATATGTATGTACATATTTATTTAATTTTTACCCCAAAAATCCTTCACAAGCATATCAAAGTACGACACCGACCTTGATGGCTGTAAATTCCGAATATTACGACCTAAATATGTCTTTTAACCTCGAAAAAATTTGTTAATTAAAATTGTATCCTAATTTTAACAGATAAAAGTAAGATAAGCTCGCAAATTCCGCACATAATATCATTCTTAGCGTTTGTTATTATTATTAAATGCAGATAAATTAAAAAGTATTGTAAACAAACACAATGAAAATGAAGTATTAAGTCCTACGGCATGCGGCGTTCAATCGAAACATTTCATGATTTGTTTTATTCAGTGAATTCGTGAGGCATATTTTTCCACGCCTGAGTTGGGGTCAGAGAAACCGATGTCGATAGCAATCAGAGGCTTTTGTTTATATTTTTTTCCCGAAATTGAACCTTCTGTGTGACTGATGTCAATTTGATAACGACGGATGGCTGTTTGTTGCAGATGAACTCTTTGACAACAAAATGGAAAAAGTGAATATACAATGAAAATATGATTTTCAGAAAATGTTCTAGCGAATGTCCAAGCACTCGATTGAAAAAATCATCAAAAATGTAGGCTAGTGTATTCTGGGCTAACACCAATTTGGATTTTTCTGTCGTTAAAATCAACAAGTACATACCGGTTCTGAGTATTCTTAAAATAACAAAAATATTTTCAATAGGTCCTATCCAGAGTTCTTTCTTATTCCTAATAATCACGAATAATTTAAATTAATTTTCTTTTCCCTTCCTCATTGGTGAATGCGACTAGCTAAAGTGCACTTTTAGCAAACAAAGAGCGAATTAAATTTTTAAAGGCCGCACAGTCACAAAGCACTCAGAAACAGGTGGACAAAGTTTTCGTTCGTAAAATATGACCAAAGTCTTCTTTTTGGATGAATTAAAACTACTCTCCCTTTGGTGCCTTTACCTTATGCAAAAATTTTGCCATTAGGACGCGCAAGTTCAGGTCATAGAGTTTGTTCGCGAAGGTCCTGTTGAAAGCAAGGCCACTTTTAATTAAGCAGGAAAATGTTTGATTGGAGCTCCACAAGTTAAACTTTCCGCAGAAGGAGTCCCCAACAGTGAGATTAAAACTTAATTACAGTGATTAGGCGGTGCAACTCCGCGGGTTATGAATGGAACTCATTTAGCGCTCAAATAAAGGGAAATTTTCTTTTTTGAAAAGTTTTAAACTACCAAAGAAGCCCCCCGGGTTGCGGACAACCATAAATAAGAATCCAATGAAGCCCAACGAAAACGCATTTATTGTTGACAAGTCTATGACTAATGAATATTCAACAGAGAATCAGATCGATTCGGCCGAAGGATTTTTTGTTACCATGATCCTGACAGAATTTATACTCAGCGACAGAAACTTTTTCCATTACGACGTCTTGCTGAGACAAAATCCATTTCGGGTGAATAGAACTTTTCAACTTGAAGTTTTCCCTTTTCAGGTTCCGCTTGGCAGCTCTTCGGATAATATCGATCTACCGGTCGCCTTCATTTGATTGATTTTAAAATCCACTCGTGAAACAGGAAGCTTAAGAAATATCGCCAGCTAGACTTGAACATTCAATTACATACCTCTAGATAAGATGTCCCCTGCCGAGCCCATTGGATATGACGTACACTTTTATGATGCAAACGACTGACGGAGCTCTTCTGTTGTGACAGAAAATTATTCTGCGTTATGAGAAAAATGCTAAGCTGAAAGGAAGTTATATTGTTTGTTTCAGAATTGAAGGAATTTGAATAACAAATTAAAAGTTCTCTTTATTTTTCCTGTTCACAAAATTTTCCGCCATAAAATACGAATGTATACTTTCAATTTTTGTTGGCAAAATGTTTTAAATATTCTTAATTTTTAAAGCTTCCTAGAATTTCACTTATTAAGGTGTTTCTAATACTTCTAAAATACTTACATACTTGCGTACCTATCTACACTTAAATTAATTTCTTGGCTATATTTTGGGAGAACTAACTTAACAGAACTTCGTAAAATATGGATAGAAGGCTTATCCCAATGATTTTCTTCCCAATTTATATAGATAAAAATGTAAAGCCCTTGCTTATATGCTTTATTTATGTGGACCTAAGAAGTAATATAAATTTTGGTTACTTTAATGTATATACTTACTAATTTCATTTGAAGATTGCCAACTCGAAAACCTGACTGAAAATTATCTGAGATAGTATTTTTCAGTCTTCCAGCGATACTCATAGTATTTCGAAGCATCTCTCAGTGTATTCTTGCGTTTCTCGTCTATGACTAAGTTTTTCAAAAGAAATACTCTAGTCCCTTCTAGGAATATTTGAGTTTTCCATAGAAATATTGAAATCTTCTTAATTTAGTGGAAAATTTCACAAAAAAAAAGTCTAAAAAGTCTTATATGGGGAGATTCAAATCCACAGACATTCTCGGATTCCCGAAATGGTTTTTACTTTGAATATTTTTGGTACCTACTTAAACCAATTTTTGAATTTCTATATTTTAATTTACTTTAAATTTTGGAACATTTCATTTTATGCAGTTAAATGTTACTAGATTTCGGTGTATTTTTTCTGAATGACTCGAGTAGCTAATGGAGACTCTCAAGGCTTTTAAAATAAAAATTAGTTAATTTCTTAAAGAATAACATTTTTTGAATAATTCGGAAAATTCTCGTTGTAATTTGCAAATAATTGAATTAATTTATTTTTCAGTAGGTAGGTACTTTATTCGATTTTTTGCGTGGAAATTGCTTTAAAAAATTAAGAGTCATCGATGCTCAGTTTACATGAAATTGATCTTTAATATTTGCAGAAAAATATATGTCTATATAGTCTTTTAATAAGCGGTTTTGTTCAATTATAATAAATTTAAAAGCTTCCCAGATTCCTTGCCACAGCTAGACCACCAAAAATGCAGACGAATTTAGAAGTTCCTTTCCAAAGGAATCTGCATTGAGAACAACATAAAATCACTTTACAATTTCCAGTCGAGCGAATTCAACCTTCGGCTTCGACCCTAGCTGGAAAGCGATTTATCACTTGAAAAAGGTTCGAAGACCTGTTTGGGATGCTTTGAGATTTCTGGACGTGATTCTGGGACCACAACGTTAGAAAATTAGGGAATGCTTAGCATATTGTTCGCTGCCTATTAACGCAGATTTTTATAGATTCCATAAAAAGAGCAATTAAAGTGGACATAAATTTTGCTGGCTTTTATTTAAGGTGAGCCCTGGGTATCTCCACAACGTCCACATAATTTATTATGGGGCGGAATACCCCTGTACCTATATTTGTGCACTTTGGTGTATTTAATCTGAGGGACGTCCTACAATTGTGAACTGGGGGAGGATCCGGGCATATCCACCCCGCTATACTTTACAAATTAACGTTTTTCCTAGAATCCGATGAGGGTCCAACAAATTGGCTTTTTACGTTTTCTGCATACACAAAACCTCACTTTCTGTCTCAGCGCAAGGATGCTACAGCTGGAGCCACCTCCTGGCCGGGGGGGGCGAAACGCCAATGGGCAACCCATTCATGACGAAATAATACGTCTAGAAGGGAAATCGCTCCGTGCATTTCAAGTGGCAGGATCTGTCCTCTTTCGTGCAGGTTTCCTTCCTCCCGGTCGTCGGGGCGTGTCTGCCACCATCCTGGGGACCGCATGGCCAGGTGGCGGAACCTGATCAAAGTAAAAAAAAAAAAACAAAGTCTGCACCCGATGGACGTATTTGAGCAAGCAGAAACTGAAAACATTAAATTAATAAGAGCCAGTCCCAAGGTCTACATCGTCCTCGTTATGCTTTTAAGCTTTTAAAGTGTTACAAAGTGTCGGAGTGTCGAACATACATGTACATACTGTGAAAACAATTTAGGGAAACGAATTTTTTATGGGGTTTTCCCAGGTATTGAAAATAATCATTATACTTACTTTCGAAATTTAAAAAACCGTGTTAATAAAAAAATCATCAGGTTCTCAGATTCTATAATATTTTGCATTAAAAGTTTAATTTTGTTCGGCTAATTTTTACTTTTCGGTCAGTCGATAATGATTATACCAAGTAATTTTTATATTTCGATTAGTTGATAATGATTACGAAGTAAAAACGCAATCACGCACACCGAACATGTACCTACATAAATTTTAGTTATTTATTTTAAAAACTATTTACATAGGTACTTGTGTACATGTCTCTTGGAAAACTTTATTGGGATTATGAAGTGAAATGATTCACAAATTATTTTTCATTTTAGTAATATGAATTTAATGCAATACGAAATTTTGCACCGATTCGTATTAAAATTAATTAATATGACTTCAGAAATAAACGTCTGCCCTCTGCAATGTTAGTACAAAAATAATGTTATCAATTTAATATTCATCGCATTGTACCATCCCAAATTAGGAGCATGGTCTTCGCTTGCATATTGGAGTCCTACTGCGAAGAAAATTTCCTTTCATTTCCACATTTCAAGGAATAATTAATTAAGTGTGCAAGGCTGCCTTATTATGAATTCAGTAGGGAAAATCGAGCTAAGTAAAGTGCTTCTTAAATGGAGGTCGTTCCTTCAACCACAAAGAGCTGGAACTTATTGCTCAGTGTGATTCAAACCCAAACACTCGTTCGGGTAACGTCATGGTACTATCCAGTATCCATTGCGGTTCAGGAAGTGATCAGCATGCCCTCTATTCCTATCCTCCCGGTTTCAAGTTTACCATTGAATTAGCTCAACGGAGGAGCGTCAATGAATACGAGTGTACCCAATAAAGCACAAATCCAAGAAAATCTCAGCCTCGCAAACTTTGGATTTTATACTCCTCCTGATGGACACAATAATAGACTTACGAAAAGGTACTCCTGTGGGTGCGCTGCCATTGTGAGAGTATGCAAATTTGAGGATAAAACTTTTAATGACAAGCATGTGCCAATTTAAATTTTCATGAATATAAATTACGACTAAGTTTTGGGCGTTTCAGAGTAGATTAGGAGTTAAATTACAATTTCGCAGGTTATACGGCCGCGAGATACTTACAACACTCGTGACTGACCTTGCTATACGGAGCATATCTGCTTTTCTGGGGCATACCCTTGTGCTGAAAGTAATTGTTTTTATTTAAATGTATATAGGAAATGGATTATGCAGCGTCATGCCTCATAACATTTAAAAAATGGTTTTAACTACACAAACTTTGTATACCATATACATAAGTTGTATATAACAATTCTGAAGAATTTTTTCTGTGGATTACGAATTCACAAACAAAAATTTCATTCAGGTCATGTTTTTAAGCAGTAGAAAATATTGTTATGAAAAATCATTAATAAGGAACCTTTCTCAGTCTAGATATATCGTAAAATTCACCTTTTCTCATAAACCTATAGATTCATACGATAACATTGTTGTAGGAATAAAAAATAGCCTACACAACGATTCCAAAAAATTAGGGTATAGTTTTTATTTATTAAATAAGTAATACTAATTAACACATAGTTAACAGAACAACCTAAAGGAAATTGTTAAATGAAATCACACCGCTCGCACGCATCCATCTACCTCTCAGCAATCTTTTATTTAAACTCACTCCCCATTTTTTACATCATTCTGACAATTTTCTAAATTTACTTTTCATGGCGCACTAAGTTTTATAATTTTGATGAACTGTTTGATTGTGGAAAATCTGGAAAATTAAAGTTTCATTTAAAAATCTAACATACAGTTCTACATTGTGAATACCTACAATTACAACTATTCAGTCAGAAAAAGTAAGATTCCCATCAACTTTATACTACAAACATACTGAACTATAAACTATGCTACTACGTATAATTTGAACTTTACTTTTAAATTTACTTTTAATGGTTTCGTTTGAACAAGAGTTGTAATTACAACTTGGCATTTCAAGTTGACTTTAAATTGTTTGACTATCATACTAAACTTATCATGCTTGATAGTAAACATCAAATTTTAATGTTATTTTTAAATATCTTAAATTATTTAAGTAGTTAATTCAATATCATTTTTTTTCTGACATAAGTTAGAAACTAAAATTTTTTACAGGACTATGGGGCTGTAGACTTTAGTATTTCGTATTTATTTCATCTCAATTCTTCCTGCCATTCTTGAGAAGAAAGGTCTTGATGGACAACAAATTTATTAATTTATTAATAAAGGTTCTGTTTTTGTTTTTTTTTTTTGCAAAAAATCGCCCCAAATATTATCATCCATCCTTCCTGAAATTTTTCGATGAAGTTAAGAAATTTCTTACCCAGGACAACACAAATGAATCTCTTTCAAGGGAGGTATATTTAATTAAATATCTAATTGACCGTTGGATCTTCGATGCAGATTGCTTTTAAAAGTTGCATTTCATTCGAAGTTAAAATCACCCCTTGGACCATTCTGAATTGAGCTTCGGACTCGTTTGCGATGCTTTTAATGATGCACACAGAATAAATTGAATCAGGACTGCATTGGGCTGCTTTAAGTTTATTTATCCAATGCCCTTTTACCCTCCCATTCGATTACAACAAGCAAACCAATTACAAAACAAATCTTCTTCAATTCTAGATCCTTTCAATTCATGTGATTGCACTGAAATCCAATTCAAAGTCGAATTGTGAAATTGCAACTGTTTTGCCATTTTTTTTTATATACCTCCGTGGCCTATTCATGGGGGTTTGTAACCCTCACAAAGGAGACCTGTCCATTGTTGATCGACGGGGCGGGTTTCGGAGCCACCCCGTCGCGTCGTCGGGCCAGATACGCGGACTTAATTCAATTTCATAAACTTCAACAGAGCTTTCAGTCATTGCGGTTGATAGCGATAGCAAACAAATATTTCCGTAGAAGAGGGTGGGTTCTGAAGGGAGCAGCCACTCGAAGTGTCTGCAAAAACCCGGTAAACAACCACCGGCGATACTTTCTTAAGGCTAGGGCTGAGGCTAAGGCTGTCTGCTTCTGGTACGGTTGGATTTTTCAGAACTCCCTCCCCCTCTGCTGATGTATTCCACTCAGCTTGGTCTATTCAGATGAAATCGAGATTAAACGAATCGTGGCGCAATAATGAGAGAGCACTTATTGGTTATTTTAAACGATTCCAACTGGGAAAAATCTCGATAAATCATTACCGTGACTCGACAATTTAACTTGGACCTATGGTACCGAATTCATAGGGTAAGATCAAAAACAATATATAGAAATAAGACGTCCCAACAGAGCAAATGTTCAGCGAGATAGCTTTTAGATCAGGGATCCGACTTCAGCGTAGAACTTTCGCTGTAGCCCACATTATTGTATGCTACTGTAGAGCTTCATGAGAGTGGGCAGGACAGACGCAGCAGAAGAGCTCTGAATGATATGTTCTTTCTGAGCTGCTCGTTCGTAGCTGTTTGCGATAGGGAAGGGTAGGGATATTTGGTGCGGTGGGGTGTGGGCGCTACATCAGGCAGCCAGGGACACGAAATATTTCAATAAATGTAGCGCTGCGCAAGGGGCTTGTGGGCCTACCCCAACGTGAAGCGTGAGGGAGTTGAATTTTTCTAGGAATCCTCTGAGTTGCGTGCTCTGCTCAATGAATGAATGAAATCTTCAAGGGAAAAAGACACACGGACAGATTCATGAGGTTTGAATTATCTAATGAAATTCCGATTTTGTGTTATTTAGGTGTTTTTCATTGACTCAAAAATTCGTTTAACGTTTGTAAATTTTTTTTGTTTTTAATTTCAATCTGCTAAAGATGCATTTTGGATTCATTAAAAGGAATTAATTAAATTTATTACTTGCTTCCAAGCTTGGACTTTTGTACTTCAAGCTTGGAAGCAAGTAATAAATTTAATTAAATAATTCCTTTTAATGAATCCAAAATGCATCTTTAGCAGATTGAAATTAAAAACAAAAAAAATTTACAAACGTTAAATGAATTGTTGAGTCAATGAAAAACACCTAAATAACACAAAATCGGAATTTCATTAGATAATTCAAACCTCATGAATCTATCCCTGTGTCTTTTTCCCTTGAAGATTTCATTCATTCATTGAGCAGAGCACGCAACTCAGAGGATTCCTAGAAAAATTCAACTCCCTCACGCTTCACGTTGGGGTAGGCCCACAAGCCCCTTGCGCAGCGCTACATTTATTGAAATATTTCGTGTCCCTGGCTGCCTGATGTAGCGCCCACACCCCACCGCACCAAATATCCCTACCCTTCCCTATCGCAAACAGCTACGAACGAGCAGCTCAGAAAGAACATATCATTCAGAGCTCTTCTGCTGCGTCTGTCCTGCCCACTCTCATGAAGCTCTACAGTAGCATACAATAATGTGGGCTACAGCGAAAGTTCTACGCTGAAGTCGGATCCCTGATCTAAAAGCTATCTCGCTGAACATTTGCTCTGTTGGGACGTCTTATTTCTATATATTGTTTTTGGTAAGATACTTTTCCTGTTGGTAGAATGTTCATTAAAAAAGTTTGAAGGGCTCCAACGATGAGAAAAGTTCTATTACTTGATGTGTCTGAAGGACCTATTGTGTTTCGCTAAATATTCTTAACTTAAGCAATTTTCCTAACTGTCAACAAAAAATTGTAAAAATTGAGTAGCTTGAAACTCATGAAATTAATTAGGGTGAATATCAAACTATATAAACTCCGGCGAGGAGAAGTGTTCATGGGTTGATGGATTAAATCTTAATTTATTTCGTTTATATTTTATGGACATAAGCATCCTACTTACACTTATTTATCTATCCATTTATCATTTGATATTTTTATTGGGCTTAGTCATTCTTGTAATAGACCATTGGAAAACTTACCGCATAATATCGATTAATTTATTTATTAAATTTAAAATTAAGGAAACAATTAAACGCCGATTACAAAACTCTTGCTTTGAGAGACGCGTTTAGAATTTAACAAATGAATTTTCACATATAAAATGTACTTACGTTCAATCAGTTATAGTCTACAACTTTGGTAGTAGTTATTTCGAATTTTCCTCTGAAATTTTCAGAATATAGTTTTAAAATATTCCAATAAGATACTTTATAAAAAGTTAGGGTGTTTTGTTAAGGTCTGAAAAACAATCCCAGAAAAAGATTTCAGTTTCTATTTGTTCTGGTAGATAACCCTTAGGTAATCTCTTTAATCGCTACTTAAGAAATAAACCTTAATATACAGGGTGGCCCAAAAGTTTCTCCCCCTAAACTTTTCATCATAAAAACTAAACCAAGAAGAATTTTTGAAGTATTTAAATTTATTTACTACGCCAACAGGATAAGCATTATGTTTCTAAGAGCTAATAGTGCGTATGTCTACCATTGTTTCCTAAACACTCCAAAACGCGGTGACCAAAGCTATCACACAAACCCTTGGTCAAAAATTGCCGTAAAAATTGTAGCCTACCTTTGTTAAGCCAAGAAAAAAGGATCCTTGTCGTCTGTTGCAATAAAAATATGGCAGTAGTTTCCTATAGAGGTCACAAACTGAGTCATAAAAAGCAATTATCGTTAAAGAGGTTTTAAACCTTTATCTGGACACAGGGAAAACTTCAAGTTTTTTTGTTTTTAATGGCTTTTAATGATAGCTATTTAATTGGCTAGAGTTCTCCAGTTTCTTCTGCGGTTGAACACAAAATGATTTGTATGATATCAGTAGGTTTGATACTTCAACTCAGCTTGGGAATTTTTTCTGAGGAAGTAGGAATGGGCGTGGTATATGAGAAAAGGATGAGGCAATGTCTCCAGTACATGGGGAGAAACTTTTGGGCCACCCTGTAAAAACAGTTCCATTAATAATATATGATTTTTGTTTTAATTATTTGTGAAACCTATACCTATATATTTTATTAGGTATACATACATATATGTATTTATAACATTTTACCTTATTCCCTGCTAGGTAAAGGAAGTTTAGTGCGTTTGAAGGGTTTTTGCTAAAACCTTTTTTGATTCAAAGTAATCAAAGAGATTGACTTTCTACGTGCCATTTTGCACTGAGTGGTACTGTAGACTATTACCTTATTATTGATTCGAAATGATCATAAACTCGCCCGTAACCCTTTCGATGCTTACTTATGAACGAGTTAGAGCTGATCCGTGCCTTTAACTAACTTTAGCTTCTTGCAGGTCTTTCAATATCTTGTGAAAAGAAAATGTAACACGTCGACATCGTAAAAAGGAAATCTGTTAATCCATTTCCATGAGTAAAACAGCATCAGCATCAAAAGCACGAGGCAAGCAAAACGAAAATAAAGGAAAAGGAGGACAAATTCTAGTCTTGTAGTTATCTCATAAGCACAAATCCTATTAAAACAAGAGAGGCCCATTGCAAATAACTTGTTGGGACAATCCGGGGGTCGTTGGAGTCCGAAGCCCACTCCCAATCGCTTCTGCCGTAGACAGTTAGAAAACTCAGAAACACATCAGATTTAATGCTCAACATTAAAATTTTATGTGAAGGCTGTAAAAATGCCCGGAGTCCAAGAGAAATTTCGATTAAAGTGTCAGGGATATTGCTTTGATGGTGAGGCTTGTGCTATTGGCAGGGCACTCATAGTTAATTAAATCGTAACTGCTGCGACGCTATGCATTTCAGAGATGTTCCCCATTACCGCACGTTAATGTCCCTATGCTTATGCATCAAATGAACTTTATTAGCAATAGGAGAATTAAGACAAGCCAAACGCATTTAATTTTCTTTCAACTCACCTCCGTGCCGGCGAAATGCATATTTTGTTACACTAAGAATTTTTACTTTAACCCGGTGGATTTTTAAGGTTCCCTGGAAACATAAAACCGTATTTAGGACCCTTAGAAAATCGTTGTAGTCCCCCACCCCTTTGACCAACCAGAATTACATATTTTAATACACGGCTTAGAAATACATCCTGTGAATGTGTAGGCCGAGTTTGATCTATGTATAGCAGCTAAAAGTACGAAATATATGTATGTACGTATACTGAGTGTTTTGCTAAGGTCTGAACAGGGGTATGCCAATAAATTCTAAATGGTCTCCTGATCAACGTTTGTTTGGACACCCCCCCCCCTAAAATCGCAAATTTGGTGGGGGTCAACCTAGAAAAAGCTTTATAAGTTCTTTCAGAAACATCCTGGAATACTGGTTGATAACGTATTAGAAAGCTGAGCCTTCAAGCTTTCCAACGATACCACCCACGACCCAATCCGCCAACAAACAAGCGGGAGAGACCGCGTCAAACTTCGAAAATGGCAATTTCGAAGCCCAAAATTTGACCTTGAACCTTCATTCTCCCGATTTTTTGTATGCGAAGATCGACACTTTTTTAAAGAAAAAGCTTTCCTGTCATGTGGCCTTTCTCAAGAAAAAAAACCATATACGAATCGGATGGCGCGTTCCGAACGGAGGCATAAACGCGACCAAATCTAGAATATATAGCGAATAAATACGCCCGTTTTGCAGGTTATACGCGCCCGCAACAGGGTCGGAAATTGGTAAATACGCACCACACACATAAATACAAATACGCATTAATTTTTTATATTAGGTATAGTCTACTTATTTAAAATTAAAATAATATGTAATCAGTTTTTTGGTGCGGTCCCCTAAAGTGCAACCTAGATAGTCTATACCCTTAAATACAGTCCTGCTGAAACAGCCTCAATCAATACTTGCAAAAGCATTTAGTGTTATACATCAACATAGGGCACAACATTACTTCTAATTTTAAGTTTATCTTGTTTTTCTCCGTTTATGATTAACCTGCTGGAAATAGCATTTTTACGATACATATGCATTCACCTTTAAGTTCGTTAAGGGAAAACCACAAAACAAGTTATTTCCGTATTCATCTCTATGGAACTTAAGTACTAGACAGGTCCTCCGAGCTCTGGACCGTTTTATGGTTCAGAGCAGTTCTTCTAACTTTAGCAAATATTAGAATTCTCCCCCTCTTAATTTGAGTAGCAGATCTCTGCCTGGGAGCATCTACAATCTAATTTGAAGCAAGCTGAAATTGACTTTTTCTCAAATTTAAACAGATACTCTGCCGGGTCCATGTCACTGCGAAATTATTCAACGGTCCTTTAATTAAAGTTGAACAAACACTCTTAAAACTTTTGAGTTACTTACAACTTCGCTTTGGAGTTTTTTGCCACAAATAAAAATATGTTGCTTAGAATTTAGATTTAAGATTTTAAATTGTTTCAAAAAATTTTTTCATGTTTGTGGGGACTTAATATAATAAAAATACTTTTCTTATTAGTGGTTATAATAAATAAATGATAGTAAATTACACCGAATTATTTCTACACTACAAAAAAATTAATATTATCATTAATAAAATCTTAAAAAGCCCTTTATAACACAACCTTTGGTAGTACACTATTTTAAAAAAATAAAGGGTTTAAGTTCTGGCCGCCAGAAAAAAAGGTTTAATATATCGATTCATACTAATAGGTGCATATCAATTTTAAGCCTTTTTATAACTATCTACCTACTAAATTTAAATTATTTTAAAGCTATTCCAAATACCTTTAAAATTTTCGGCCTATCCACAAAAGCGTAATAACTCATACCAAACAATCACTCCAAAGTTGACTATTTTAAGGTACGGTAATATTACACTTTCAATCATATTACACCTCCTGGTAAAATAAACAGAGTTTCTGAATTCCACAAGCAAAATCAACTCTGCTGGGGGTGTAATCATAGCCTGAGAAGTACCACTCATGTCCAGAACTGGGGATATTAATAGTAGTAATAATGTTGTTAGGGAACCGGCAGAGCACCGGGGTTCATGAACATTTTATTTCATTAATTTTTCTCTGAGTGCCTCGTTGAAACGTTTCCGAAATTTAACACTAAAACTCTGTGAATTTCTGTTTTATTCTGACTACATAGAACCTACGCTTCGATGACTCTTTAATAGAACAGAATTCTCAATCAATATTCAATTAGCTTGGAAATGGTCATAAATTTATACTGAAAATTGAAAATTATACGATAAGGAAGAGCGATGATTACATTGCTTATTGCTTAGGAAGTTATTCATTAGCCACTAATTGATTTATTTCGTCCAACTTTGCTGAGAAATTTTTTCTCAATTCATTATACTCGTATGTATGTACATATAAATTAATTTTTTTGGTACAATGTGGAAACGGATCGGTTCTCAAAAATGAGTTTTTGCCGCATTTTTTATACGCCATATTGAGGGAAATACACTTGGAATTGAATTGAATTGAATTTCAAAAACATTAGTCACTAGGTATATTGGGTCCGCTATTTCGAATTTATAAAATTTTATAGAATCTGAAATTATACCTTTATTTACTTACTTCACTTTCATTGACGTCCCCCAAATACTAATTTTTGAGGCAATACCTTGAATTTTACAATTGCTGGCCAATAATAGCCACCATCCTGAATCCTCCATTTTGATACTCTAAATTGTACATATAGGATAAGAAAATATTTTTGTTACAATTTTTGTAAAACGTTTTCTAAAACTGTATGTACTATATTTCAACTATGAGGACATGGAAATGTTCAGACATATTGCACCTTCATTAACTCGAATCTCATTCATCTTTTATAATTACTCAATCCAGTCGTTAAGCTCATTAAATTGAGTTTTGATTAAAAGCGAAATGAATTCCCTCTCCAACCGATTCATTAAAAAGTTAAAAAATATCATTAGCAGCATGAGTGGACAGAAAAAAAAAGAAGTTGTAAAATTTACACAGGAAAAAGTCTCTCACTCTGAAGTGTATCTAACAAGTTCGAGAGTTTTCGTTTAGATTTAAACGTTTCCCAAGTCTTCCGGGAAACGTCTGGCCATGATAAATTCTCATTTTTTTTATCGTTAATGGAGCGTGAAAAGTCTTCCATTTCAACTCGCTCCTCGGTTCTTCCAGTTCCAGTGATTTCTGCTCAATCAGTACACCATCCTAAAGGTCGATTAATGAAAAAGGTTAATTAAGAACTGAAGGGTAATTATGGCAAGCCTTTGTGCTTGACTCGACATTTTGTGTGCAATTACAAGAAAGACTCAATCAGACTTTGTTGCCACAAGCGGAATCAGTTTAATTGATGCACGTTCGAGCAATGACTAGTAATTAAGGTGAATATTGTCATAGTCGAATGAAAGTTATTGGTAAAGACAATCGAATCCTTACTATGCAACCTTTAAGCCACCCGAGCTCTCCTATCGCATTAAGTGATTTCTAATAATAATTCCTTATCAGAGTCGTTAGTGCCGGGCTAGGTCAGGCTGCTCATTAAATTATGTCAATCACTAGTAATTAATGTAGATACACGTCATCTTCATATCAATGATTAATTAACGAGTTTTACAGCTAATGATTCATTTCAGGGAATCTCGACTGCACATTTAAAAATGATATTAAAGAGTTTGCAATTCATATTTTTCACAAAGTAAAATTAAGGGCGTATAATTAGACTGTCTGCCGAAAAGTTTTCGACAACAATTTGTTTTTTTTTTTGATAATTATATTTTAAAGAAAAAAAGAAAATTTTTGTTTTGAATCCTTAAAATCGATATCGTCCAAAAAATACCCCACTCGATCGGTATAATAGAATTCAATGAATCTGCACTGTCATGTTTGCTTTAAATTACCAAGTTATTGATTAACTACAACGGACTAAAATGACTAATTTAATAATACAACTAATTATGTTTATAATGTTAAATTTGTTTATAGTGCGACAAATTTCCTTTTCCTTTTGATTTGCTCCTTATAATTAAATTCTTTTATTCAACTTACACTACGTGTCGTACTACGTGTCGTCAAATCTTGCAATCAATATTTCACCCACTTCCAATGAAGCTATCGGGCTGAAATTTTGCATACACCTTTAGTTCTGGTGACAATGCAATATGCAATACTCAACATTGCAATATCTTTAAAATGGCCGCCGCCACAAGATGGTGGACCATGTATTTTTGGTCGACCCCCTTAATATGGGTATCAAATGAAAGAGCTTGAAGAGTTGGAAACGATAAAATGAGTAACGCCATTTCTAAATCCAATATGGCGGACGTCACAAAATGGCGATTTATAATTTTCATAGTAACCCCTATGATATGGATATCAAATGAAAGGGCTTGATAAGCGAAACACAATAAGTAATGTGACGTTATTCTAAATCCAATATGGCGGACGTCACAAAATGGCGATTTATAATTTCCATAGTTACCCCTATGATATGGATATCAAATGAAAGGGCTTAATGAGCGAAACACAATAAGTGAGGTGGGGTCTTCTAAATCCAATATGGCGGACGTCTAATATGATAATGCATAAGCTCAAAAGCAGAGTTTCAAGTTGCTAATGCACGATTCAGCTACGAACGCTACCACGCTGAATTGTGCACTAGTAACTCAGTGTCAGGCTAACGCCTTTTTGAAATTTCAATTTGACGTTCTTTTTTTTATTTACTATTAAACACATCGTTTTTTAGTCTTAAAAATAATTAATTAAAAAGACTAAAAAGTAAAAAATAAAAAAAAAATAAAAATAAAGTTTTTAAAAAAATTCTTTTATTTAACTTAAAATGATAGAAACAGTAATAACGTACTAAAAAGTAAAAAATAAAAAATATTAACCAAATAAAATAAATAAAATATGTAAACACTATAACAACAAAATAAAAATCCTACTTATCTTAAACAGTTAAATAAAAGAATGACGCATTTTTATACTTTAAATATAGCAATCATTATCTTAAAGAATACATAACGGCCAATATGACGAAGTGATAAAAATGCGTCATTCTTTTATTTAACTGTTTAAGATAAGTAGGAATTTTATTTTGTTGTTATAGTGTTTACATATTTTATTTATTTTATTTGGTTAATATTTTTTATTTTTTACTTTTTAGTACGTTATTACTGTTTCTATCATTTTAAGTTAAATAAAAGTATTTTTTTAAAAACTTTTTTTATTTTTTTTTTTTTATTAGATATAAAAACAACAACAGACTACTTTTTTAACGAATTTTTTCGTCACATGTGCACTGCATTTATTATAGATTAGGTACCTACTTCTTTTGTTGGTATATCATAAATAAAACGAAAATTAAATTACTCGGAAAACGAAAATTTCATATTGAAATTTCCCGAGGCTCACATAAAAAAAAGTTAATTAATTAATTAAATAATGTTATTCCTCATTCACAATATTATGGGCAATAATCTAAAGCCAATTACGTTGGAAGCTTTTAGTGAATTAATATTTTGCAAAATTTGCGATTGAAATAATTAAAGGGTAAGTGGATATTGTTTACAGGCCATTACACATACCTATTTCTTACTTCAGCGTCATTGGGGTAGAAAAATGTTGCGCGGACGTTGGGGTGGGTCAATATCACCCCGGTATTCACCTAACGATATTTCAATGGGTTTTGAAGAAGTACCTAATTAATTAATAATCATATAATAGCTGTATTATACTGGGGTTACGGAATTAAAATACAAAATAATTATAATATAAAAAAGAGAATGTCAATGCCAGCTACTGAGAAGGATGGAAACCTGAATGACGCTCTTTGTTTTCAAAAGTTAGGAAAAGACAAGTATTTCTCTATTACATTTATTTATTATACTTACAAGAGACAATCACTTCGGAAATTTAAACAATTTATTTATGTACATATTTTACTTACTGCTTTTGGTTTACCTAAAATAACTTGTAGCATTTATACATTTTTCCTCAGCTTATCCTAAAAAAGAGCCCTAGAGGTAGCAATAAAACAAGCAGTACTGGACCAAAAAAATTTATTTTCATAATTTTATATTACAAACAAAGGGGAACAAAACTGCAGAGATTGTATGTGATTGAAGAGATGCTGTGTCGTTAAAGTTCGCCTCTTTTAGTGTTATTGTTTTGTACGATAGATAAATCTCAACTCTCAACGGGTTTAATTTGCTCTCTAGATCTCTATAGTACTACAGCATTGGATTTTCATTTTTTAATTCTTACTTTCGTTTATGAAAATAGTGTGATTTGTTTAAAATGTACTCAGTACAAATATAATTACATTTATTGATACACCTCAAGTAACTAATCTTTTTTTTTATTTTTATTTCTACAAACCTCAATATTAGTGGCATCTTACCCCTATACATCGTAATGTTCATATTGTTGTTACCTTGGCTTCATCGTTAATATTCAACTTTTTTTTTTGTAATTTTTTGCTTTATTTAATAAAAACTACTTTAATTTTATGGCTCTTACTTACAAGGAAATACACACATCCGATATATTGTCAAATGTCCTTCTTTCTGTCTGAACATTAATTTATCCATGATATCTTACACAACATTTCGTTTTTTAACCCGAAACTTTGTTCACCTTTCAAGTTCAACTTCAGTTTAGTACTGGTTTTTCCTTATATAACAGATTTTCCTGTCTCACTGAACTGAATGCTGCTGGCGGCTGGTTAGTTTTTAACAAAATCGATTAAATGAGTTTTTCCGTTTCATCTCCTTAACTTTAACGTTTACGTTTCTGTTTGTTACTGTATTCAGTTAGATATATAATGTTCACTTTATCCCTATTTTTACCAAGATATCCTTATTATGTCTGATTGTTTATTCCTTACGAACTACTGTTACTCCTTTGCTCATGTATTTGACCTGCGGGAGAAATAAAATATTGAATTATTTATTGTTTGTTTAGATGTATTATATTCTTAACTACATATGTATATGTAATATGATCTCATCCGATACCTTTTAATATTAAAATTTTAATTCTCCAGTCTTCAGATATATTGTATTATCTTCTCAAGTTGCTTTGAAGATGTGCGCCTATTTAATTTTTAAACAACTTTTAAAGAATAACAAGTGATATTTTCCAAAAAATACAGCTTTTGTTACCGTAGACCTTAAATACCTAACAATGCCTCCACAATATCGATTTAAATTTTGGACACAGTACGAAGGTATTATTTATGCTAAAATCCAGCGCACTGGGATATTTTTAGACGATTTCAGCATTTTATACCTATCCAAGTTATAATTCACCATTCTCGGGTATATGGGAAACAGAGAAATTCAGAATATGTAAATTTTGGAAAAACTTAAATATACGGTTAGCTATATTAACCTGCAACTTGTCGATGGACATTTGGTTCATTAACTAAGGAAAATGTTTGTAAAATACTAGGTTTGGAGATGATTGGTGAATAATTAAAGATTGTAAAGTAAAATGTTTCGAGGGCGAATAGTGCCCAGGGTACCTACTCATTAAAACGAAACCTTTAATAGTGGAAAGAAAACCACCACTGAAAATAATTCTGGACAAGTGGGTTGAGCTGCTGTATATACATAGTTATTATGCTTTTTTTTAAAAAAGTTTTTGCTGGCTGGTTTTCATTTCAAATTTCGTAATCAATTAAGAGGTACCGAAAAGTTGATATATGTATATGTATGTATTGTATATCATGAAAAAATATAGCTATTGCGGCAATTCGAAGCACTGGAAAGCTGAAAAATTTACCTGCTTTAACGAACTTACCAATTGAAATAATTGGAAGGCGAATGGCAGCCCTTGGCTGAGCCACACCACTTTGACTCCTGGAGAGGCGGACACGGTCGACCGCCGTGTTTTGCATGTTTTATCACTTTTCTGTGTCGCTGCATCTCCCCGATGCCACATGTTTTGCTGCAAGGACTCCAATCGGACCAGTGTCCGACACGGCAGTCCTTTGGTGGACGTATGACACGTTTCCTGTGTTTTCTTGTCCTATAATTACTGCCGATGTTATTCAGAATAGCGTCCTTGTTGTTCCTTGGCATTGCGTTTGAAATGAGTGCAATCTTTGTGGTGTTTTTCCTGCAAAACATACATAAACTCCTTTAAGAGCAATCTAGCTTTGAGGGACGGATGTGGAGAAAATTAATCTTTTTCTATCTGACTTAATTTTTGTTCCTCTTCCTTAACATTCAACTCAACTAAACTGAGTGTTGATGTCGGTAACGCAAAGCTTTTCAAAATGCCCGAGAAAGGAAATAACTTAGTGGGCGTTCCTTTAGCCTCCCAACGGCCACTGGATGAGTTCCACTCTGCTCTAATTTAGCATAATCCAAAGGATGTCAACGCTCGGAGCTGTGCATAAAAGTGATTCTCAAGTATAAACCTCTTTCAGCGTAAATTTCCATCAGACGAAACATAAAGAGGATAAGTGGTTACTGGAAATGAAACAGCGTAGTAGTGGCTGCTTTGTGGGTTTGCGGTCTTCAAAGATGGAAAACGGGTCAAATCTGGTACCCTCTTCTGGCCCACGACTATACCCCATCCTTTTATGTAACTAAATTTTCCGTTCAACCTGGACACAATGAAAATGGGGTCAACGACACCTTTTTAACTCCAATGAATGCATTTTAGTGGCAGTTGCATAGAGTCAATCAAATAAGGCACCCCGGGTCTTATGAAAAGCGCATATATGAAAGCGATTTTATCAGCGTAAATAATCTCAAGATATCTTCACTCTACTTCAACGCGGTGAAAGTGGGGATGCGAGAAAATTTTATCAACTGTATATCAAGCTTTTCTAGTATAAATCTTTTGCAAACATGAACTCAACGTTGAATTTCTTCTGGGCGAAAATCCGATAACCTTTGAAAGAAATATGGAATCTTTTCAAGGTAGTTGCATTAAATATGAAGAGGATATTCCAGGTAATGATGCATGGAATGGAAAATAGGGTAAAGTACATTTTTTTCAACAAATAAAAATAATTTTCCTCCACTTAGATATTGATATTCTTTTTTAATCAATAAGAAATTAATTACTTAATAATTGAAGAAATAGCAATACGGATGTAGGTATACATATTATACCATTGACACACTACACCGTCATTATGACGATGACGAAAAGTCTCTTTAGGACGAAAACGGTAATGACGCCGTGACACATTATACCTTTTCATCATTAGTTCTGTCAGTAGAAGATTTTCGTGAGTGTCAAAGTGAAGTGAAAAATATTTTTGAATTTTTAAGTTAATTGTTCCTTAAATTTGTGTCGAATATGGACGATATTACTGTCATAAGCATGCTATTGCATTATTTTAAATGTAAATTATGTGGATATTGACTAAAAAAATGTCAAATTCCAGTTTGTCTATTTTCCAATAGATGGCAACTTTTCGTAATTGTGAGGTAATGACGGTTGTTTTTCGTACTTAGGATGCTACTTTTCGTACTTATCTTTTCATCTTAATGATGGGGTTTTTCCTCATAAAGACACTTTTCGTCATAATGACGGTGTAGTGTGTCAATGGTATTATACGTTTCTTAATCATTTTGTTTTAAAACCTTGCTTTCACATTTACGATAAAATCATGACAAGATGTTTCGTCTTCTTAATGACATCTTCGGACTTTAGTTATTTAGTTGTACTGAATAGTTTTCCCCCGTATAGAGTTTAGGTATTTTATAAAATCAAAAGTAAAATTTGGTGCTTTTGCACTATTAATATGTTAAATTTTGAGGTCTCAAAAATTTAAAATGATCCCAGTGTAAGTTGGTCTAAAATGAAATTAGAAAAGTGAGCAATAAATTAGAGCCCGGTCACCCCATCTGTTTTAATCACAGGATATAAATAAGTGAGGAACTGTGTTCTTTAGCCACAAATCCCCTCGGAAACAACCATACATTAAAGCTCCATCAGGCTACAAGTTAAGGCCCAATTTTAAAACCATCAGGATCTAATCCTCCGCCCTATTTTTGCTTGCCAAATGTCGTTCGAATTTGGGTCATTCGATATCATTTGAATGGTAAATCTCCCATAAGCCTTTAATTGGGGGTTTGTCGTTGTCCGAACTTTCCTTTTTTTTTCTTTTCTTTTTTTAAGTTACCCCCGGAGTTTTCCATGTCATGTCGTGCCGCCCAAGTCCAAAACTCCGATCGGGAAGATAGTCTTAAAGGCGTCGGGGGAAAACGAATTGTAAAGTACAAATAAAATAAAATCGAAAGGGAAAAAAAGAAATTTTTTACTTACGAGGGGTTCATTTTTGCCAGGAGTCTGGCACGTACCCGGTCCCTTTCTGAGAACGACGCTGGGACGATGGTAACTTCGTTTTGGCGCTCCCTTTCGATGCTCGCCGACAGCTCGTTATTCATTTCCACGTGATTGTGCTCCGACTCCAAGTGCGTTCGTGTCCTGACTGTCTCGTACTTTCGTTCGTCTTCTTGAAAATTAAAAACTTCGCTCAATTCGTACTCTTTCAACTGGAATGGGAAAAAAAAAGAATAAAAAATAAAAAAAATTGAAACTTTCACAAAAGTCATTTGTTAAGAAAATTGATCAAAATTGATTGCAAACAACTGGGAACAAGGTTTCAAGGATAAATACACATTGGACTCAAATTCAAAATCAATCAATCTTATCCAGGCAGAATATCTGGAGCAGGGATAGTACCTAAGATATGTTACCTTTTTCAATTTATATACCTTCGCAGAATTTTTAATGACTATAGGGTACCTACCTAAGTTCAATTAAAATTTCGCTCAAAACATAAGCGTCTTCTTTCTGAACCTTTGTTTGCATAATCGCCATGGATAGCACTTTTGCACATTTTCCTCAATTCGCCTTTGTTCACAAATTCAAAACGATGCAAATTGTTTGACTTTCATCTGAAAGTGGGATGTGTACAGGAAGAGTTTTTAAAAAGCACGAAGCTGTTGTTTTACCTTCCACAAAGGATTTCTGGAGTAGCGAAGGGCTCAGTTGTGCTTGCAAACCAAAAGACCAATATCTTCGTTGCAAACTTACACAAGAATGGATTGTTTCCAACTAAGAACGTTTGTAATTAAGTCGTGCTTTGAGCAACTTCCATACAAAAAGAATAGAATTTTTAATAAAGCTTTGTATCTCTTTATATTTATGATCATCTTCGTTGAAGAAACATATTCCTTTTATCTTCCCATCAGGTTAAACACTTGTTATGCTTCATTATTATGTCAAAGATGTTTCGTACTTAATGAAGTACATATACATATCCGGATATCCCAAACCATTATTTTATAAATACTTCAAACTGTTTTTTTACACGCGGTAGATACGTTCCAAGAAAAACCATTTTAAAAAATATGTGTCCTAAAAATTTAAAAACTACTCTAAAAAAAATTGGACAAAAAATAAAAAATAATGAAGCTGAAAAATGTTAGCATCCGCCCCACCGCTTTCTCTATTTAGATAAAATTTTTTTTTTTCAAATAAATGTAGGCACATTACAAAATAGAGCAGGAAATATTTTCTTCATTATTATAATAGAAACTCTTTAAAGAATTGATATTTACTTAGTTCTTATAAATTATTCATATAAATTGTGAATAAAATGTTCATATTTGTAGAATTCAAAATGAATATTTGTTAAACAACAATCCCACCAAGAAATTAGTATTTAGTAGCACCATTATAGAAGTGTCTACATTTAAATAGAAACGATGTTATTTTTCTATTTCATTTTATGATAACTATACTTAATCTTTCCACATGACTAAACTTTTCTCTTTTCTTTTTAGGTTGGAAAAAGATCAATTTTCGTGCTTGCCAATTAAAAAGGAGCCGTCCAAGGTAAGTACCATTTGGCTTTGATTTTTCTTTCCTTTTTCTAATATATTATTCTTTATAAATATTGAAAAATTACTATGTCGAAAACATGCCAATTGCTTGTCCTATATTAGGTAATTTTCCCAATTTTATTTTAACATCTATTTTTTAACAAATTAAAGGAATAAAAAGCTACGAAATTGTGTAAGTGTGAATACTGAATTTTTGGGTTTTGTTATTTGAGAGTATATGAGTTATTATTATTAATTGCGATCCAACTTAAATTTAACATAACATATTTACCACCAATTACAATTCTAAAATTGGGTTCACCTTTTCTTACTGGAAGTAACGCAGCTTTCCGATGATTAAAAGTGTAGCCTGATGTATGTATGTATAATTATCTGATAAGCCACAATTTATTTGAAAGAAATTATTTGTCATATTTTGTATTACATATGTACTTAAAAAATAAAAAATTAGCATTTCCACTAGGTGCATTAGAAATACATATTCACTTAAACTTAAGATTTTTGAATTGAAGAAAAATAATCATTATTTAAAATGGAAGTCCATTTTATGAAACACTCTTGAAAACTTTCTGGAATCTATTCTTTTATTCTTTCGTTTAGTGAACATTTATTCATTCAACTAGTCGTCTTGAGATAGTTTGCAAAAGGCACCAAGGTATCCGGCGTCAAATCGTAAAAACCTCGTTAATATTAACCGAGCAACTTCTGAATTTCTAGTTTTTTTTTTATAGTCATCCAATGAATTATTCAAACTCCACTTCCAATGGCAATGTGTATAAGTATTTTTCGAGCATAATATTCAATTATGTACACGTACGTACAAAGTTTCGTGCAACAACTTGTGCGTCGAGTGGTTTTATTAAGAGCCCAATATTCCATATTGCAAAAATTTAGGTCATTTATGAGAAAAAAAAAGTTGATGGTTTGCTTAATTCAATATAAACCTCCTGATTGCTATGCTTCGCAGAATTTTTATTAGTCGGGAGAAAGTTTGAGTTTTGAACAATTCTAGGACTCGTTGCGCTGCCATGAAATGCTCGAAAGTTAAACAAAAATTTTCATTGGCACTTAAGTACAGTGCTTTTAAGTGAAAACTTTTATTTTCCAGATTCCGTTGAGGAAATCGAACATGGCAGCAAGGTACTTCAGCTGGTCTTATTTTTATGTGAATTTTAAAAATTACTCCTGAATTCGATTGTTTCATCTACGAGTTTATGTGGATTAGTTTTATAGACTGGAGCTTACTCAATCAATCTCAATAAGGTAATCGTATCACCTTGTCATAAATCAGCGAGAAATTTGATTGAGTTTTATCATACATATAAGTTATGACGAAAAATTTGATGAAAATCTTTTGCAATTGACAATATCCTGTAAGAAAACAAGTAAATAAAATAGGTACATTTTTTCTAATTATCTTCTATTTCATACAACTCAGATTTTTAATTAATTACATTCATTACATCGACTAGTGCAAATAATTTCAGTCTCTCTACTATTCACACAATTACTTATTGGTATTTAACATGCTAAGATTTGCATTGCAATTTAATTATTTTTCTATAATTTCTAGGAAGAAGTCAACTGTCTCTCATATTTGCCACAAGTTTTCCGCACTGAATAAAACTTTAAACTTTCCCTAATGAAAAAAATTATCTCTTAAAGTTAATTGGTGCAGGCGTTGTTTTTGTGAATTTTTTACGATGACCTATAAGACGCCTCCTTTACAAGAATCGACTTGGATTATACTAAAGAATTCTCGAGGAAAGAAAAAGCGCAATCAGACTGATTCTCGGCGAAAAGTTAAAAGAATTCCACCCCTCAAAGAAGTTTTTGCGTAAGAAACCAACCGGATTTTAATTGAGCAAAACAAGGAGGAAAAATAAAATCTCCTCGAACTTCAATAAAGTGGACAAAGCGAAAAACGTCTTAATTCTGAGGAATAATTTTCTTAATTATCCTCCTTTGTGTCAAAGGAGCACACCCCACAAATGAGGTTAAACTTTATTGTTGCGCTTGAGTTTCAAAAACGAGAGGCGAGATTTTTTTTTTTCATGCCGAACTCTCTTTTGATCTAGTTACAAGTAAGTTTCCACAAAAGAAGTTAACGACTTTCAAAGAAATTCAAAGAAATACCCTTCGGGTGGGAGGGGACAAAATTGCGTACTAGAGGCAAATCGGTAGGTATATATGTATACGGTCGATCTTCAAAGCTCCTAAGAATTTTAATTTTCCCATTAATTGCCTGTTTGAGAAGAGAGCTAATTGCGAGAATAAATAACAAGATATTTCCTTTACTCCCACACAAATTTTTTAGCCTCATTAAGTTTCCTCCATAGAAAAGGTATTGCCTTCGTTATACCATATTTTGAACGTATATAGCTAACCAGAAACAAATTGGTTAATCTTAATCCAAAATTAAACACGAAGCGCCTGGCAGCGTCCTTATTATGTTTGCCCTCGCCTAGATAACGAGAATTCATTTGAATCCATTTAGGCCCGATAATATTTGCATACGACTCCTGCCACCTTTAAATACAAAAATCGATTGTAATACATTAAGCTCTGTAAACATTAAGGTCAAATTTGCAATCTTGAATAAATAAAACGTGCAATCGAACTAAAAGTTATCTTTTATCTCGGCGACCGGTAACGAGCCCCGGTTGTCCTCAACGCCACGACTATCGATGACCCGATTGCTATGATATAGGACAGATAGGCGATAGGCCATGAATTATTAATGCAGCAATCGTTCGTAAGCGCGGTCTAAGTAATTTGCTTCAAATTGGTAAATTGTTTGTTCCGCAGACGGATGCAAATAAATTTAAATAATTTCCTCAACGTGAATGTTCATATATAGCGAATATTTCAATAAAAAAAATGTATAGGTATACACGTATTATCGAACTACTTAAATGTATAAAACAAACAAAAAAAATTTTGATTGCGTTATAATGCCACAATATACCATAGTATTTAAATTTCCAAACTTGCAATCTTAGTTAATCATGTTTACAAAAAATTGGGATAAGAATATATGTATGTATGGTATTATTATTCATCTAATTGTCTTATTCTTGAAACCACCAATTTCACTTTGTGATTTTGCGACACCTTCAAACGTTAACATCAATACCGCAGATTTTCCAAGAAAAGAATAATCCACCTCAAAGACTTCGTTAACATATTCTAATTCATTTAAAATTGAATTCTCCGGATTCGTACTTATTTTTCCTCAAATGGGAAACCACCCGGGAATTCAGCTTAAAATTCATGTAAATGTTTTCAATTGAGATTTTATAATCTTCAAAATCCTTTCAATATTAAAATACTTACTGAATTTTTTAAAAAGATTTGAAAGTAGGTATATACTTTTGCTTATAACTTTTTTTTAAAGTATTAATTTAAAAAAAATTAGAAGCTATATTCTGGAGGTAAGGAGTTGGGTATAAAAAGCTAAAAAAAAAGATGTTAAGGGCGTGTGCCAAACCGGCTAATGCTGGCTAAATGCTGACTAAATTCCAGTTTGCCTTGAAAATTTAGCCGGCTAATTCCAGTGCTGTGCCGAACTCGGATTGGAATTAGCCAAATTATTCAACTGTCATTTTCATTTGGCTTGTCATAACAAAAGCTAGTTTTCAGCAATTTGTCAATATCTTCTATTTTTTCATTCATTTCTTCTCAGTGATATATTGATGCATGCTTACTATATCAAATGTAAAGACGAAAATTCGAACACCCTTGTAAACACGAATATCAGAATTTAGCCAATTAGCTAAAGAAGAAGAAGCATTAGCATGCTCGAAAATTTACTAAATGAAAATGTACTAGATTTAGCCGGCTTTGATAACGTTTTTGAAAGAATTTTGGTTGAATATTAGGAAACCTGCAAACTTGCAAAGTATAGGTTTCCAGAATTTGTCATTAGTATCTAAGCTTTTCAAAAATATAAAAAAAAATGTTGTAAGGAGTTGGGTATAAAAAGCTAAAAAAAAAGATGTTAAGTATGTATATTATAATGTAAAAACTATGTAAGAGAAAAAATGCATATATTGATGCACTGAATAAGTTGATAATCGAAATAAATATTCGGTTATTGCCAACAAACATAATAAACATAACTTCCATTTATGTTCAATTACACCGCTCTAAGAAAATTAAAATGAATTTTTTATAACCTGATTTTTCAACTGCTTTAAAACTAATAACCCGATAATACATGAAGTTTTGCATATTTATTTCTAACAAATGTTGTCTTATAAAATTTATCTTCAAATTGGCTATTCACTGGGAATTTTCCTTAATATACAATCTGCCTATTGACAACATATTCTGGAAAATTTAAGTCCTAAATATACTTTAACTAACATAAATATAATAATTGTCATATACGAAAATACGATCTGAATGGCTTTTTAATTATTTCGTTTCAAATGTATCTTTTATTTAGCTAAATCAAACCGAAAATAAAAATAATCTTTTTTAAAAGGTAATTTTATTGTAAAATGAAAAAATAAATAAAAAATTCTGGCGCTAGAATGTCTAAAAATATTGAAATTGAATTATTTCTTTATTTCTTTTCTGACTCAATACGATTTCAAATTCATTTAATCTGTAGTCTGTAAATCAATTTGTGCGTAGGAATGTGCTGTAGAATAGTGCCCTTATATCGGTTGAGTTCAATTGGAGACGATCCTCTTTACCACTTTAAGTGTCTGAGATGAGTCTGTCGGCTCCAATAATAAAGATAGTAAACTACACCCCGTGTCCCTCTTCCCTTCCTTTGGTTATATCAAAAGAAATTTTTATCTGCCATCTTCCGGCTGAGATTGCGTGGGTAAGATGAAAAATACCGTATCTGGTCCGGAGGCAAAAATTCCTCGAGGGAGGAAGGAAAGAGCAACCCAATTACTTGTACATTTTGAAAAATTTACTTGGAAAGAAAAGCCGGAAATAAAATGAAACTTATACCAGAGGACGGTTTGGAGGTGGAGGGTTTAAAGTGGAAGGTATTGTGGGATGGGAATTTTGTGGGTATAGGTTAGGTGGAACCTCTTCTTGAAGAGTGCTCCAGAGAAAACTTACTGTGGAGTACAAACCTTTATGAATTGGAACGTTGCTATTGGGGGCAGACGTTTGCTCTTCGGATAAAAGAAACTGCCAGCTGGATGGGCCGGGTATCTTGATGTGATGCGATAAATCACTCCTTGTGGATCCGTTGGCCAATTTGGGGCGGTGAATGTGAATCCATTATCAGTTCCCGCGTCTAGGGGATCCATTTCCACTGTAACCGTATCGATCCAGGAGCCCCCGACACAGAGCTGAAATTAAAGGACAATGAAGCCTGGAATTAGACAAGCCCTTCACAGAACGATGGAAAGGAGAAGAAGGCTCCTTGTCATCGCCAGTTTTGAAATTTTCTTTTTATAATGAATGAGAGCTCGTCTCCTACGCTAGCCCTAGAAGTGCTAGAGTATAGATACGGTCCAGGGACAGGGGTAGGGGGCATATTATTTGCATGACGGATAGCTACCTGAAAGGAATCAACTCCAATGAACCAGTCTGGTGACGGGACAATTCGTGTCATTAACGAGACTAAGCTGTGATTACCGTCAACAAAGAACTTTGCCTCGTTTCGGCCACCGCCCGTTGGGATCGCCGGGATGTTGAACTCATCTAAAATGCTACTCTCAGCATGTTGTGATGATGATGATAATGAACCACCACCCGAGGGGGAGGACGACAGGAATGATGCAGGCGGATGCTGGGCCTCAAGAGCATCCGCCTTCCCGATCTCAGCGAAATCCTTCACAGCCTGGGAGGCTGGCTGCCCGATGTGGAACAATGAATACGCTGAATCATGTGATTTACCTGCAAAAAAGGATTTGAGACTTTGTTAAGTGTTCCTTGTGGCAGGCAATATATAAGATAAGTATCTTTAGAGTTAATACCAAGTCTCTGTACCACCCCCGCACCCATCCCCTGTTTGTTGTGGACCACCGGCGCGTCTCCAGACAAACAAATTAGTCAACTCCGGTTGGCGGCAAGTGGCCCCTTCCATCCTCGGAAGTTTTTTGAGATAGCAACTAAATGGCGACGACTGACGAAGACTGACGATGGAATGAGTTTTTGGGTGAGGGGGCTCCAAGATAAAAGAAAGTCACAGAAAACGGGCACATCAAAAGGAAAATGTTTGTTAAATACCATTCCATGCCTAATTTCTTTCTTTACGCACCGATGGGCGAGCTCTCCGCCGCCACTGGAATCGTGTAAAGCGGACTCCGCACTTGGGGGCGCCTTTCAAAACAAGCCAAACGACAAATCCGTCGAATCCGAAAGTAAAGATGGGTGAGCCGCTGCACGTACTATTAAGGAAATTGAGTTTTTCGTTCCATGACGGATCCATAAAGAGATTAAAAACATCAAGCTCGAGAACTTCAAAACCTACCCGCACCCACCCCAAAACCACCCAAACCACCCACTCACTCTTACAGGCTTTCAATGTAATAAAAGTGAAAAGTTTATTTATCCGCCCCCGTTTTTCTGTTTAGCTTCTGGATGAGCAGGTTAAGAGGAATATTCGATGACTGCTTTTAGGGCCGGAGCGGAAAAGGCCGTAAAAGGTCCCTCCACCCTTAAAGTTAGCCCTATATTTGATATAGAGAGAGAGAGATAGAAATATAGTGAATTTTTTTTGGGGTAGTTTGGGGGCTGTATGCTTTTGATTAGATGGGAGGAGCATCAAACTTTTTTGAACCCGCACCAAATTGCATACAAATAAAAATACGTAAAAAACAAAAAAAAGAAAGTTTCGGTTGTTGCGGCCTGTGTTTTAGTGAAAATCAACATTTTTCGCTGACAGGGTGCAAATGGGCTCCGAATTAATTGAATTTACAGTTATTCGAGGAAAACCGTACAAACATCTGTATATACAGTTATGTTGCGGTTGAATTTTAACGATTTTCTGCTCCATTTGGGGGGGGGGGTGGTATAGAACGTTATCCAGAAAAGTTAGGGACACTGACATTCGCTCGACTCGCCCCCAGGGTTCTGTTTTCTGTCATAATAAATAAAAACTTAATTAATTTCATATCATTCCGAGGTTTGACACCCTAATAGAGACAAATTTGGCAAAAAAACTGTTTTATGTGGGGGATCAGTTCTAACCAAACCAGTTTTAATTTAAAAGGGGAATTTTGGTCTAGACGTGTGCCTAAAACGGTTAATTTGTTTTTTAAATTTAATTAAGGGGAGGTTCTCATCAAAATTGATCAAAAATACTTGTTTTTTTTGTGAGAGCATATCATGTGTAAAATATGTATATGTAATGTATTCCCCAAACGATTTAATCAAAAATTATCTTCTCCAATTTTAGCATATATGAATTATAAATACAAAATATTTGCATACTATGCTACATACGTTAACTCGCAAAATTATAGTACGACTTCATGCCAAAGCTGCTAAGAATATATTATATAGGAGGTGCTCTCTAGTCTCCTGCATCGTTAGTGGATTCTCTCTGTTATAGTCAATTTTCTTTCTGGAAATTGTTATAATAGTATAAATTTTCGAATATATGTATATCAACAATAAGAAATAAAATATATTTTTCCCTGTGAGTTAATGGGCGAAAATTATAGCTATAAAACAGCTGCTTTTAATGGACAAAAGAAACGCAGCTATTATAGGAATATTGGAATCAATAATAAATAATATGGAAACATACATTACGCAATATAGGAATATAAATTACGCAATATGGGAATAGGCATTATTTATGTTTGAAAATGTTCCTCTACAAAAGTCAATAATATCCACGATAAGTAGGGAATGTTACTATAGAGGCCTATAGGTATGTGTAACAAAATATTCTTCTTTTTAGGGTTCCGTACCCAAAGGGTAAAACCGGACCCTATTACTAAGACTCCGCTGTCCGTCCGTCTGTCTCTCTGTCCGTCTGTAAGCAGGCTGTATCTCATGAACCGTGATAGTTAGACAGTTGAAATTTTCACAGATGATGTATTTCTATTGCCGCTATAAAACAAATACTAAAAAACAGAATAAAATAAATATTTAAGGGGGCTCCCATACAACAAACGTGATTTTTTTGTTCGTTTTTGCTCGATATTGATAACGGCAACAGGTAGACGCTTGAAATATTCACAGAATATTGAGTTATATTATTCACTTTAAAAATAAATAATTAAATTAAAATAAAATTAATATTTAAGTGGGGCTCCCATAACAACAGGCATGATTTTTTTGCCGTTTTTATAAATAATGGTACGGAACCCTTCGTGCGCGAGTCCGACTCGCACTTGGCCGGTTTTTAATTGTTCATTTAGATGGTAATACGGTAACACTTTTATACGAATGTGTGTTAAAAATTTCTTCGAAATCGATTACTAATTTGTTGAGTTCTCTGGAAATGACCACCACAGTTGAAGAAAATAATAAATTATATTTTTACATTCAAATCTACTAACAAGCAATTTACAACATATGTATGTAGGTACATTTCTTTAAAAGTTAAGGAAAATTTTGCATTCTAGGTACAAGGGAACCACTTTAAAGCGGAACAGAGATTTTTAAAGTAATTTGTTGAAGAGATTCCCCAAAACTAAAGCATAATTGGTAGAGAAGCTTTTGCACATCCATCCTTAATTAACATCCCGGTTTTCCCTGAAATAATAGGACCGTGCTGTGTTGTGCATGAATTGGTAATTAACTTCATATTCCCCAGCTGATTGATTACGCCGAAGTGAGTTATGCCTGGTAAATCTTCCTCGAACAGCTTCTCATTTGCATAACATCTTCAGCGAGCGTTAACGTATATCAACCCACCCACCCCCACTCGCGGGTAATTGTAGTGTTTCCATGTTACCCGCCGGGAACGAGGTCGCTATAAAGACAACGTGAGCAAGTATTAATTCACTTCAACACGCCCTTTTTTTTCCCGGAAAATGATTATACACTAGTTAAGCGCCACTTTGTGATTCCTTTATTCTTTAAAAGGGATCAGGAAGCGACAGAATGGGATTGGAATGGGGATCGATTTTGTCGTTCTCGGTCTGCTTTGAGTTTTGAATACCGCATTAGAGGCACATATGCTACCCAGAAGGGTGCACTTGAGATAAGTTCCCGAGGGTTCTTGAAACAAAACGACCTCCCATTTCCATCCAGGGATCTATGATGGCACCAACGGCAGGACCTGTGCGAGTTTGCAAGAACATAAAAAGGAAGAAAAACACAATTTTGCCATTTCCATGGCTCGTTCTACATGGTGTCGGTCGTGTTTTGGATGGAACAAAAATCCGAAATTTTCTACGGTAAGCTGTAGAGGATTGCACCGAGAACAGCGTAAGTCCTATATTACGTCTAAGGTTCAGGTCCAATCAATGAACCAAGTCACGTTCCCTGACGATTTTTGTAGCCGCTCCCGACGTCCTTTATACCATTGCTGCAACTTTTCAACGGCTTGCTACATTTAGTTTCTATAGCATTTTGAGCGGTTAACAAAATCCAGGGATAAATTCAAGGTGCATCTATACAGGGGTCGGAAAGCTGGAGAATCGATTTTTTTCGTCTCTTTTCCCTCCACCAACTCCCAACCCATACTCTGAGGGTATGAAGAAGCATTTTCTTTATTGCACGATTGGGATTTCCAAAATCGATCACGGAGTAATCTTGAATATGAATTCTGGTTCAAGTAACAGACGTCAAATTTATTTACGAACATGACTGGGATTCCAGGTGTAGCAAGGTGACTTCATAGTCTGAATTTCAAGTACTACGGCTATGGCCGGCTGATTTCTGATTTGCAAGTACAAAGCACTTTGCAACATGTGCCGAAAGGGAAATGAGCATAAAGTGGGATATCTGAGCAATTTATATAATGCAGTGCGTTTGAAAATTGAATAGAATAAGGAGTGTAACGATGCTCTGAGTATTTTAAAGTGCACATTTTGAAAGATCGGAAACCCATTTTATGGGTATACTTCGACGGATTTGGGGGCCATTCTTTAAATTCATAAAAATTTAGTTTTTTCTTTACATTTCGATCGGTGAAATGTTGAGGAATTTAATACCGAATTTGTTTGCACTAATTCGGTATAAGAAGGGTTTATTTGATTTCATTTCATTTACTTTATTTAGTTAATTTGATTGAAAGAATATGGTCACTAAACGCAACCATGACACGCAACTCTGTCCACTATTGAAAATTTTCACTTCCCGCCCTTTCTCTCTTCTGATTGATTTCTGCTTTAATTTTATAAATTCTAGAATATTAGAAGGGTGGAGACCTTTAAGTTTCTAATATAGAATAGAATAGATATACACATACATATGTATGTACATATATCTCAACGATGGCATACTTAAGTTTGGTTAGAGCTAAAATCTGAGTTCATTCATCGGTTTTTGTAGCTCAGAAGAAATATTTTCGGTTTTTAATATTGAAAATTTTGGAAAAATCAGTAGGGGAAGAGTGGCATGAAAGAGCCATTTTCATTTGCATGACAACTACCGACTTAATGTTGTGCATGTACTTTTTTCTAGTTAGCACTACTGATCACTCCATTAAAATTTGACCATTATTTGTCCACAACTGGCGTTGGTACAACATTTAAAGATTTTGGGTCCAAAAAATAACTTTTTAATGTTGTTTTATTTAGTTCCTAAATTCAAATGCCAACAACTTATGAAAAGATGATTATGCTGTTAATGTTGTATAAATTTTAAGTTTTCCAACGATTGTATATTTTGTTAGGTAAGGAAGGACTTTTATTTTATACTGATTTTTGGAATACTTGTTCTTGATATGAAATGCTTGATATGAAATGTATTTGAATATAGGGGAGAGAGCGAGAGGGCAATATGGGCATTGAGAAGCAAAATGGGCCTCCTAACACTTTTGATATCTAACAATTATTGAGAGCAAAATGAACCTCCTAAACTTTTTGATTATTATCAGGTTGTAAGCATTTTGTTAGGGGGCCCATATCGACCCTTCATCCCCACAAAAATATCTCGTTACAATCGCTATTAATATGTTATATATTATTAAATTTAATCTAAACACTGTCATAACTTTTGGTGGCTCCTTCAAAGCCTATGTGTTATGAAAGAGCCGAATTTTAATTTTTTTTAAAATCGATGAAAAACTATTTATCTTGTTAATTTTCGTAATTTCATCTCTAAAACTTTGTTCAGTAATATTGAAATAATAATTTTATCTTTGAAAACAAATTTATTTTTTCAATCCTTACTGATTTTTTTGAGCCTTTTTTAAAACTGGCTCTTTCATGCCACTCTTCCCCTATGTATGTAAATGAAACCCAATGAGTATTACACTAATTACTAAATCAGGAATTAAAGCACATATCGATTTATTTAAGGGAACCTTACACTTTCTCGGTCCAAAATTTTAGTGATTTTTATAGCACTGATAAATTTCCTAATAAAAAAACATTTTTGAAGTCCGTAAGTTTTTTGACATACATAGATATACATATACGAGTAGGTACTTTAAATCTATAACATGCAAGAAAAACATTTTGTTTGAACAAAAATTCAAATAAAAATAGTGGACTCCCTAAGTTGGTTTTAGAATAAAACTATAAAATTATTTCAAATTTTATTTTGATCCTACGTAATCATAATTATGTAACCGTATACGATCATGAATGAATACGTTTTCTCGATCAACAGAGATTTATCTCTCATTTGGTCAACCTGCCATTCAGCGTAATTTCATTAATCTCATAATATTTAATTTCCAAATCATATTTATTTCGTATTAGGCAATTTGGAAGTTTTATGGTTTTATTAGGGTTATGGTTAGTATGGGTTGACAATACAATTTTATACCTGTTAAATTAAAATACGTATAAACTAAGCATTAAGCTCTTTCAATTTTATATTAAGCTTGTTTTAAATTCATAGTTAAATCAGTTTCGCTAATGGTTGCCCTGCTGGATATATGATAATAAAAAGTGCAAACTGAAATTGAATCCATAACCGAGATGGGTTTATGACGCAATTGTTTCCCCGGAAAAGTTGTATGTTATCCGGAGGCGTTTGGTGGTCCAACTCCCACACATTTTCCATATCGCATCGAAGACTATTTTTAATGGTGCTTCAGTTCCCGAGGAGAGGGCAAAAATAACATCCCCAGTTACTTTATTTATAGCCCCATGGGAGACCTCAGTTTCCATTGCATTTTAGAAGCAAACCTCCCGGAGTTGGTTGCGTTGCTTTGCTCCACTGGCATCTTTATAAGCACCCTATACTTTTGCACTAACAAGAAGCTAGTGGTATGCGTTCCTGGCGGGAATTCTCCAACCGCCCTTATAACAAGATGTATCACATTGGGGGTGTAATAACTTTCTTATGTCGATTTTCTCGTTTAAATTTTTCTACCATGGCACTAGGTATTTTTGCTCTTCGACTGTGCAGGTATATGCCAGGGGGTTTATTGAAATTTAATTTCGAGCATGGACTCCATTCGGTCGCACAGATTTGGATCACCCAGCACATGGAGCAGGATTGATGGCCGGCTTGTTGAATTATCTATTTCGAGTGAGTTTACCTGCTGGAAATTCAATTAGCGAATTAAAATCCACAGCTAGCTAAATTTGCGGCATTTACCATACTGGCTCCGATAGAAATTAACAGTTCAATTGACAATCGATTTCTCCGCCAATTTTGTGTACCTACTTCCAATTGCTTTCATGTTTGCGGGCACTTAACTGAGATTTCTGCCAAATTTCGAATCCGTTGAATTCAAAATCCATACCCTTGTTTTATCAGGGGGTTGATTTTGCTCAGATTGGACTAAAAACAATTTGTTACCACCATATAATCAGGTAGAAATTAAATTACATCCAGGATTAATCTGAAACCTTATTTAATCGCAAAGTATTTATGTGCCTACAAAACTTTGCATGCACATTAAAAACTTTCAGGTCCACAAATTCGAGAATTGAGCAACTTACCTTTTCCAATTACTTTAATGTGCCAACCCTCGTATAATAATTTCTCCGATGCCCTTTTAAAAATTGGCTGGATTGGTTATATTGTTTAACGAATGAAACTTGGGCTGACTATTGTGAAGCATTTTAATTATTATATCCCTTTCCTGGTAAACAGGAATATATGTAGCAACATTTCCCCTTGAGTCTAGCGTTATTAATTTACGCAATTTAATTAACGTATCAGTTTAATGAAATTGACAGAGGCTCAATAAACTATAAATTCTCTCTCTGCAAATTATTGTTTTTCACTTCCTCCCTGTAGAACCAGCACACACGCACAAAACACTTGCAAAATTTCAGTTAAATGATTGCGTTTATAATTAAAAATATTAACAACGACTTATAAATGAATAAATGAGAAAAATATTAATTTAAAATGACGCATTAAACCAATAATATCATGTAAAATTCATCACATATTTGAATTCTTTTGGATAAAAATTATTTCCATTGGATTTAAAGCTTCAATATCCAAAAAAGATAAAAAGAGGTACCTACCTACAACGTTTTTACAAATACAAAGGTCTTCATTAATTGCAATTTATCAAGAATTCACTCCAATTATAAAAAAAAAAGGAATTAGGCTAATCTTATTAATTTATGTTCATAAAATTCTTTTCTCATTTTGATTCATTCATATTACATACATATAATAAATACATGTATATAACTAAAATTTTCATTCATGTGAGTGCAAAAATCTCCAGAGCAATTTATAATAAAAAACATACACATTAAATTTCACATTTATTTCGACACAATGAATTTTTAAGTTCATTAAATCCAAAAAATTAACATTCCGTCGACCTTACAACCAAGTAAATATTTTAGTGGTAATTACAGGATTTACTTGTCACTCGTCGAATAGATCCACGTGGGATATTATTTAATCATGCTGAAACAGTTTTGACTTAACATTTTAAAAATAAAGAGAAAAATAACAAATTCTGTTCGCAACTGATAAAGTTAAATATTTGTCACCTAATCCTCCATTATCCTTCCTGTCTCAAAATGTTATAAATAGGATCAGAAATAAACAAATGCATTTAGTAACCCGGTTAAATTTGCGTGATTTTGAAAAAGCACTGCCCTCAAATTGTTAATGTTTCGCCGAAATTGAATCACTTTGGACGCGGTTCAAATTTTTAAGCAAAAATTGTTGTTTTTTTTTTAAAACAATAAAGTGGACGGCTGCATTTTTTTTACCTCTAATTTTATGGGGACGTTAATTTCAGGTGAGTCAGAATATTAATAGGAGACAATTTATTTTTGTTATTTCAGTTTCCTTATTGTTTCAGTATTAGTAGCAAGCGATGGTAGAGATGTTTAATGCTAAATGATTTTCTTAAATGAAATCTCCCGAGGCGTTACCCTTCAGCGTTATTTAAAAGCGCAGACATTGTTTAGAAATCAGCGAAATAAAATTTCAGAAGCGGAAGTAAAGATTTGATCGAATCTGTAAGAAGATTTTCCCCTAATTTTCCTAGGTGCCGTACGCTTGCCAGCAAAAGGGCTTGCGGTCTCGAGTTTGAGAAAGTTTAATGAAACCTTCGCAAGGAGCAATTAAAAGATCAAAAGGTTCCACCCAAAACTAGGAAGAGCCAAGGGAAAAGTTTAATTTTATTAGGCATAAGTTTGAATGTGTTTTAATCCCCGCCTCAGTTCGCTTCGGATGAAGACACAACTTTAAGTCTGGAGTTTATAGGTGTCTATAAAAGTGTGATTCATGGCATTAGTTTTCGAATGAGTAAACTTTTCTCCGTTTAATTAAAACCAGGGGAGTATTTAGGCCCCCTTTGTAGTTTCGATTACTCTTCAGAAGATATGTAGTTCAAACGATCTGCCTAGAAATTAGCAGTATTTAAAGGTTACGTAAAAAATATAAGAAAATTTCGTTCTTCCTTTAGGTTCCATAAGAAAAAATTGAAAAAATTAAAAGTTCTATTTTGGCTTCCTTACTGCAAGAAGTACGTACCTTCAAAAATCGATTTCGCTAAAATTTTGTTTAAATGAAAGAATTAAGATGGTAAATTTACACCAGTTTGACATAATTTTATATAGTGTTAAGCGGCCCATACACGGTACGACTAGTCCACGGACTGAGTCGAGTCTGAAGTGCAGTCTTACCGTGTGTAGTTCTGACTGACGGACTCATTTGACAGTCGCCGAATTAGTCCGCTAAAATCCAAAAATTTTGATTTTTGGGGGAGCAGCTTGCAGTCCAGCAGGCTAGTCTTATCGTGTGTGGAGGAGTCTGACGAACTTTTTGACATTTCATTTGTTTTTCGTCTTTTGCATTCTTGTGTGTGCCTTGCAGTTAAAGTATTTTAATTATAGATAAACACAAAATCATTTTTCTATCCATATTGTTCACTCTCTCACTGTTGGCTTCGCACTACTCAAAAATATTAGATGAGTCTGATTGCTCAGTCCGAACGTGTGGGGCAGTACATCGAACTGAATTTTACGACTCAGTCTGCGGACTAGTCGTACCGTGTATGGGCCGCTAGTGTTCATGATTATGTTTACACAAATATGGTGTAAAATCGTACAAAATTGTCAAAATTGAGTTTGGCAGCAAACGTTTAGAAATGGTGATTTTCACACTATTTTGCAAAATTTTGTCAAAAATATTCGCAATATATTAGTTGATGTTAAACTATAGATAAAGTTGGTTATCTCTGAAATTGATTTGATTGACATTATTATAGCGAGGGTTACTTTAGGTTTTGATTTGATTCAAATATAATTTATATTTGGAATAGAAAATTAAATATTTCTTATGTAAACAGTGAAATATTAATAAAAATGGTAAAATAGTTCAATATAAGAATTTATAAATACGAATCAATTATGCGAAAATAGTGCTTAATTTATTGTTGGGTTCTAAGGACATTAATGAGGCATCATGATAACGAAACAGCCGAGTTCATTAATTTACTGCCTGGTATTGATTTTACATCGCTTATGCGCCCATCACGGAAGGATAATTTTGCGAGCTGAATTTAGTGCACACATAACAATTATGTGCACGTATCAATCCATCCGTGAACCGCATGGCACGGTCTCTTCAGCTTTATGATGACATGCACGATGGCTCCTATGGGGTCGCTTCGTGCAATATCAATTAACCCAAATCGATAACTCGCCAAAGTGAAATTCACGTAATTATTCGCGTATCTTAAAAGCACTTTGCGCTAAATGGCTATGTGCCAGTCGCTCTAACTCTACCTCTAGCTTTAGATCTAGTCCTGTGCCTCGATTAGTGAACGTTATCGAACATTTGGAAAAAAAAAATATACTATCTATTTTTTGTTGGCACTATGACGAGTAAAGGAAGGAGGATTTTCCTTCACCGGATAAGGATTGAGAGCAAACCACACGTTGTCTGCAAACACCGTGCAGAAATACCTCGAAAGTAATCTTCCTTGCAGCCGCAGATTCACAAGAAAAGCTCTGCGACATCTTTATGATGGAGCAGAGCACCTTCGTGTGCTCGAGTGATAGCTGCACCTCGTATTTAATTTCTCCAATGTATTTATAGCCTACTTTGCTTCTCTGCACAGAAATACTCCCGTGCCCTCGTTTGCATTTAAATAACTTGAAATTTCTGCCGTGGCGCCTCATTCTCCGGAAATTTCTCTGGCAAAGATGAACCACATTGCTACAACATAAATGGTAACCGGGTGCACCTTCAAAACTTTATGCCGAAAGTGGATTACTATTTGCTCGGATTACATAGTAAATTAAATTAAACAGAGATGAAATTCATGGAACTGATGGTTACACCAGCACAGCCTGCTCTGGTTCATGCACTTTGAGAATAACTGAAGGAAAAGTATGTAAGAAGCGAACGAAGATTTGGTATTTAGACAAACCTAAGATTTTCTTAATTAAAACACGATATTTCGTGCTCTTTATTATATTTGTTCTTCTCCTTAAAAATGTTAAAACATTTAATAACGTCTACGCCTACAAATGTCTGGAGATCTTTCGAGCTTCAAAAGACGCAATTGTTTGATGAAACTTGCACTTCTATGAACATAAAGTGCATTCATTTTGTGGTATCAGAAAGTTGTAGGCTTTGGGATTTTTTTTTTTTAAACGCTACTGTTACGCTACGACAGATAATGTTGTGTACTTCAACAAGAATTATTTTATTTACCGACTTTACAAATGTAAATAGTTAGAGTTCTTCCTTTACCAAGTCCAAGTGTTGAGGCTGAACTGACAGTTCGATTCCCTAAATGGCTATAGCACGGTACACACGCTCGTGTTTCGTCGCAGTGTACGATGCACGATATTGGTCGTACCACGAACATTGACAGTGTGTACGACAAACCGGGCGGGGAATAACCTCGTGTGCGAAATCAACATCAGTTTGACTGATATTAATCCAATACTAACTAAATAATTAATGCAATCAGTTTGTCTGGATTAATTGGATTAATATCAGTCAGGTTTTCACACCGCCTTCAAAAGTCTAGGAAAGCCTTGGTATTTAATGTTGAAAGTAGTAGCAGAGGACTTTTAATATAATTATTTTATACTTTTTAGGGCTTGGGATTTTTTGGAGTCGGTTCTATTTTTTTTTTCTTGAGCTTTAAATTGAATGTCAATTTCGGAGGAATTCTTGTTTGAAGAAGAGTAACAGACATTTTTTAATTTAATTTCATTTCTGTATTTTTTTTATTTTAATTTACTTTTTAAAATTTATCTAATGAAATTTTACATTAATCCTAGTTGTATTTTAATACCGGTTGCAGGTATTAAAAACTTACAAGAAAAGTTAAAAATAGAATTTTACATGCAGTAATTTAAAAGTTTCTTTAAATATTATTTTTGTTTTAAATTATTTATTTTTTTCTGCAGACAAAGTATTAATTTTAAATTTCAAATTTCGCAATTTCCAGTTAATCAACCTTTTCTAATATTAAATACCGTTTCATCGTATAGCACCTTTTCATTTTAAAAATATTTCACATTTTTTATGGTGGAAAAAATTGATTAACCCCAATATTATCGTTTTAATTAAACCCAGGCCCATTCAATTTTAGTATGTTCATTTCTGGTTCTAGATGCGGACATTTACAGAAAACTCATTTTGCCCTACTTTTCAAAATATAAATGATCCGATAATATTTAACCCTGTGAAAACCCTTCGGACAAAAATTTTATTCATTACTTTTTCTCTTGGGCGGTGGCCGACGGGCATATTTATTCGAAGTTTATTCGTCCGAAGCGGATTTCGCAACCCTAGTTACCATAATTTTTGGCAACTTTTTTCCTTTCCATTTCTCCTTATTACTCCATTTCAACGAAATTTACGTTTAATATTGCCATAGGCGAACTCCCAGGAGGTATCGTCTTGGAAAAAAAAAAGGGTTGGTGCTCGTAATGGTATGAACTATGATCCTAACTGCATGAAAAATCTGCCGAACTTAATGGTCCATAAGCATAAACCATGCTCCATCAAAATATCCCAAAAGGTTTTTGGGCCTTCTTTCGTATAATCTTAGGCGAAGAAAACCCCTTTTTTAAAAAATGTATATGCTGGTGCTATCAAATATGATCGAAGACTTGCCTTATCCACGCCTACCCCTATTAAGAGCATCCCGTACCTCATCTGCTTGCTGAATCACGTAGGGCTTTTCCAGTCAGCCTCCAATTTTGTATATTAGAGTGGAATTTCTAAATATTTTCGAGAATGTGGGGGGGCCACTGAGGCCGGAGGATGCCAATCAAATTTCCATTACCTCGAGGTGTTTCGCAACTATACCCCGGTATATCTACGTTTGTAGAATTCTGTGCTGAAAGTGTGCCCTTCAGGCAGTTGCAGACAGATACACCCTGTGTGAAACCTACGCCCATCTGGATCTGGATCCTCTGCAGCCTCAACCCAAACCTTTTAGCCCGGAAGGGAGCGCTAGAGAGGCCTCTTTCAAATAAAATTGTTACCGCCATCCGGGCTTCGTTATTTACGCCATGTCTTCCACCAGGATACCGAAGACTAACAAAATTAATTTGTAATTAGATTTTGCGGGGCTGTGAATTGAATAATTTATGGATACCGGATTTTGCTATTTTCGCAACTTTGGAGACGACTCCCAGGCTCTTTCCGGGGACCCAATTGCACTGGAGTTTTTGCGCTATTCCATAGGATAAATGAATCGTCCGGCAACAATGGCCAGCTACGGTTCCACTCGGAGAACCCTTACCCTTCTTTAACTAAACCTCGAAAATCTCATACCAATTCATCGTGGCTCAGTGACATCTCTTTCAGGTATTAGCCCCAATATTGGGCAAATATAGACTGTGGCGAAACTGCGAGGGGCACTCCCCGACAATAACTCAAGGAATATTTAATTGAAATTTTATGGTTCCAATAACATTATCAAAAGATATTGGCTGCAGGCAATGTCTTTCTTTGCCAGCCGTGATTCCGCCAATTATTCAGCTGGCGCCTTTGCATTTCCAATTTCTTCCCTGTTTTCGTAAGCTTTACACTTTGCCAAATTACAGAAGGGAGCCTTCGCAGGAGCTCATTTAAATTTTAGCCGAATGCGATTTTCCGTCAACGAATTTATTTTTCCTTTTCCCCAAAATCCTCACACTAGAATCCGGCGACGAGCGGCGGCGGTCGCGATGAAATTTATCAGAAATTTTCGGTAGATCCCTTACTTTTTTTTTTTTTTTTGTTTTTCTAGAATAGCACGCGGTCGCTGTTCGCAGTTCTATTTGTTGCCAGGATGGCAAATTGCTGCTATCGTGTACACGTAATGGTTTCAGAAATTGCCAATTTAAGAGAATGGAAGAAATAAAATTTTTTTTTTTTTCTTAAAGTGATTTATATCAAAACCCGCCGTTTTTTTATTGGAATAGCAAGTGATTTCGAATGATTAGTACTCAAGAGTATTGTGACAATTTAGGGGGAAGGATAAGCGATTCGTCGTGGGCAATTATGTGGATTATATTATTTGAAGAAGATCTGAGTTTTTTTGTCAAGCCTATATGTAATGTAGGTACCTATTTAATCGATTATGTTTTGAAGATTTTATCGAGCGTTGTTGATTTTAATCTCTCTTATTCTGTAAGAAGAAATAAGAAAATTGCAATCTTCATGAGTTTGTGGTGTTTTTATCATCCCTGTAAAGTGGGACCTAAATTGCCGCTTATCCGTCGATAAAAGAATTTAGGGGAGGGAGCAGGCGCGTAGTCATGAGGGTTTTGAGAGTTGGAAAACTCTCTGACATGTTTCAAATTCTGTTCTCAAAATTTGAATACAAACGTAAAAAACGCACACGAGATCATGACCACCCTTTCTCCTGAGTGAGTTTCTTATAATTTAAAATTTTATTTCAAAAATAAAATTAAGAATCTCAATTTCTAATAAAGACTTTCGAAACCAAGTGAATTTGGGCACAAATTTAGCTAAAACAAACCATTAGAATTCTAGGGGTTACGTTTAGAAATTCAATGAATTTTATAAGATATATTTAAATCAAGTTGGGATAAAATTAAGAAAATATTACTGCTTTTAAAAAAATTCCCTGTGAGTTCTATTTAAAACAAAAACCATAGAATTCTATCGTACATATTATATTCGCAATTCTACGTAGTATCTTTATTTTTACTAGATTACTTACTGAAAAAAGTTTGGTATGCGTACATATATGAGAAATTCTGGAAGTTTGGTAAGTCATGGTAAAAACTGACTGAATTCAAAACACTATCTCAATTATTTGAATATATATAAATTTTATATTATAGGTATATTTTATTTTTAATTACAAAAGGAAATAAACAATAAATCATAATGTATAAAATGAAAAATGAGAGAATTTAGATATTTAAATTTACTCATTGTATTTTAAAGTATATGAAATAATTTTGCTTAATTAAACTAGTGATGAATTAAAAGTATGAAAAATTTGCACACCATCAGAGAGTTTATAAATTTTGGATTTCGCAGAAAGATAAAAGTATTTCTTAAGTCATTTAAGGAAAATGAGACTGTCATTTTGCCTGTTAAGCATTTTTAAGAGGGCGCTTAATCAAGAGATTAGGGAACATTAACCTCGCCATCTCAAGAGTAAATTATCACCTCATGAAAATAATGCCACTTATAACGTGATATTTTCTGTGAAAATTGCGGCAGTTGGCTGCTGGCAAAGAACCAAAAAAATCATGGCGCGTCCGCTTTAAGTTGATAAGTTTTAATAGCCACCACCCTGCCTTTATTAAAAAGCCTACCAACAGCTAGCAAAAGAACAAGATTTATCAAATTTACACGACTCAAGCATTTGAGCTTGTCACCGACCGAGTGTAAGAAATCTTACAATTTTCCATAAATAGATTTTGTTGTGTAAGGAACCTCCTCCGAGTTCCCAGTATTTCTAGACAGCTTTCACTTTTTCTTCACAGAACAAAATGTAAACACTTGAACTACACTTGAACTATTTTACGTATTTTGTACCAAGTTGTTCCATTTTTAATTTTTCATTAATATTATACAATCCACAACAAAACATATATTATTAGGTACTTCCTTATGTGAAATTAAAGCTTCAATTCAATTCTATAAAATAGCTGCATAAGTACAAATCCGTAAGCAATTTCCCTAATGTTTCATAAAACAATCAAACCAATTGTGGTTTGGATTCCATTATTCCATTATTTTTATCAAAAGAAATCTCAAATTACAAATTATCGTGGTTTCTTATATTGGAAAGCGTATAGTTATTTGATTATAAAGTTTTCTCCTAAATTAATTTAGTCCATGGAGTAAAAAGGGAATACTTTTAAATTAATGAAAACCTAAAGACGTTAATAATTTACATTAATTTTGTACATCATTTGTAATTCCATTCGTGCATATGCATGATATAATTAAAAAAATAGGTATATATTAAAAGCCTATATTACAAAACAAAAAGGTTTTTGTTAAATTATGAAAATTCCGATTTAAAAAACAAATCAAAAATTGAGTGAGCCTTAAAAAATTTAAGAAATTTCCCCATTTCATCATTTAATTATAAAATAAAATTACAAAAATTATCTGATTTTGTTTTTCTCAAAATGTAAATTGATTTTGTTCTGAGAGCTTTCCCCATTCCATTTTTCGACTACTACAAACTCCTCTTCATTAATTAAATGTTACTTTAATAAATATTAATAGATGAAATATTGTAAACAGTGTCGTAACAATAGATGTGTAAGCGATGCTGTGACGACATAGAGCTCTTTCAGAGGGCGCCATTCAATCTACCTGGGACAAATAAATTAGATATACCTACATAATACAAAATTTAATGAACAGAATATTACAGTAACACAAATAATAGTTTGATATTGGTACCATAAGCTTTGATTGAATGAAGCGGATGTGTGAAGGATTTGAACAATAATGTTATTCCAAATAAAGAGAATATTGCTAAAATGGCGACGTTTCACAATTCTAAGGAAACATTTGAAGGACCCTTTTAGTATGCGTGAAGGAAAGTTATATACCTCATGAGATACATGTTTTAACTTTTCCTTGCTAGGTTCAAAGAACTCTTTAGAATTAAAAAGGATTTGTTCAATTTTTATTTAAAACTTTGCTTACTATCGCATTTTGTTCTAACGTAAAACTATCGTAGTTCCTCTAACTTTAGACCACTTTTTGTTAGAGATTTGCGAAGTGTGTAGGTACTCTAATTTTAGTATTTAGACTTTAATTTCTAATAGATTCTAAAACTTAATCGTTATAGAATAGCTTTCTGAGCCATGTTATTTGTTTACTATATAATAATAGGTATTCCAACTATTTTTCTGGTCATTCTTTATTACTCTCGCCTTTCCAACTATCGGAACCCATGAAAGTTGAACTCTTAGCTGCGATTCGTTAGCATCTTTTTTATCTTTTCTTTAAAATTGGATGACTATTTCCAAGTTAATTTTCGGAGAAGTAAAAAGATAAACTTTTAAGACTACCATTATAAATGGGACTGAAAGTACAATTTCGCTTTCAGAAAACGTTTCTCTGCTATCCTCAAAATGGTAAAAATGTACCTGCTGAGGTTCGCCAAGGTTTTTACCAATTAAAATTCTGATATTAAAATAAAAATTAAAAAAAAAAAACTCGTTCAAAGGTGTGGCCTCTATATTTCCAAAGGGAAAGGAAAATATAAAGCTTTTTCGATGACTTCATGCAAGAATGCTGAAAAAGGAGACAAAACGAGGAAATAAAATGCGTATTTTCCTTAACCACCCCCATGAGGCATCCTCGAAACTCGTTGCCAAGAATTTTTCGAATCGCATATTTTTGCAAGGAGTTCCGCGCTGCTTCTTTTCAGTTGAGCTGTAAATAAAGTACTTTTAGATGTCTTCATTTTAAATTACTAGAGGAGAAGCAACCCTTTCAGTAGAAGTCTCTCCTTGGTTTGTTTTGTTTTTTTTTTTCGAGCGTTTCTGTCTTTCTTTTGGATTTAAACACCGTCTCCGTTTTATGACAAAAACTTTATGTCCTCGGGTAGCAGAAAGCTTCAGGGCTGTGGCAGTTCTCTCCGCCGCTATTTATTATTTATTTCACGTTGCCTTCACATTTCATCCCGCAATGTGTTTCAGATTTTAATTTTGTTGTGGAGCTTTCTGGTATTTTACACGTTTTATCTTAACTTAGAAAGTATACCGCGGAGGATCATAAAAACATCCATCCAAGATCTTCCAGAATGGCCTGTGTTTTGGCAAATTTTCAGATTCACGGATATCTGCTTGTTTTGACGGAGAACTACGTCTTTTCTGGCGGTATGTATAAGGTGGTTAAATGTGCAACGAAAATTCTACACACTTTGAAAGGTTTATATCTTCTACAATAAAAAGTCTTAGAATTATGACTCAAACGTTGATTTAAACTTTATGTATATAGCCTACCAAGTACCATTTATAATAAAAGTAGCTTCAAACTCTGTTCTTAAAGCTTCAAGTTAACCCTTAGCTCCCACACTGGGTTCGTCTAGTAACCCAGCTACTAAAACGATTAGACTATTTTAATTTGAAAAAATTGCCAGGCATTATTCAAACACTGCTCTATCATTAAATTTTTAAAAAAGTATAATACCTACTGAATAAGAATAAAAATTAAAACTGTCAGAAAATTGCAGAAATTATTATTTGTGACACAAAAATCATAAATACAGTGTAAACTCTATATAACGAACTTCTATTTAACGAAAAACTCCTTAAAAGCTAGAAATTGCTAAGGTTTGTTTGGTTTACATTAGCTGTGTTTTTTTCACCCGGGTCAGGTTCTAGTTCTGTGTCAAATGAAAAAAACGATGCTGGTTATAAACCCAGAAAAGGATTTTTGTTTCTTAAAGGTTGGTGTGCTTGCCTTTCAGAAGTAACAAATAATTGAAATTTATGAAGAGTAATGCATGCAAACATGTTTTATTTCACAAAAATGAAATCAAATTGCCGGAATTTATACCCACTTTGCGTTAAAAACTTAATCCACAAATTTACCTCGTGAAAGGTTTGAGTTTTGGATATGTAAAAATCATGGCAATTTGATGCACTTTTCACAAATTTACAAATCTCGATATAATATACATATTTACGTGACGGCTTATTTATTGTTTTCCTTTTTTTCGCTGTCACAACAAACTAAACGTTCACCAATGCGCAATCTGGTGAAATATTTTCGAATTAATCCTGCAGTTCTTAAACCTACAACCCGATAAATCTTGGGTTTCATGTTGTTGTTGTATTTCTCTGTTAAAGCAGAGAACTAGAACCTGACCTGACCCGGGTGAAAAAAACACAGCTATTGTTAGCCTTATATTGAATTGAAACACTCTTTATAGCGTACCAACCACTCTCAATAGCGAAACAATACATCATTATTTAGACCCCAATAAACATTAATTTCATGACCTTGAAACACAATACTGATATTTCGTACGTAAAATGGAATTCTCAGAAGATAAAGTGGATGATCTTGAGCCAATACCAAGCATTGAAGAAGCTTTGCATGCCGCAAAACTATTAGACAAATTCTTTTTATTCAACGAAGATGATTCCACTATATCCCAAGATTATGAAAAAAATACATCGAAAGATACAATTAAAATACTGGCATAGTAAAAAACGACAAACAAAGATAACAGATTATAATTTTGTTATGTAAATTTTTTCACTTAATGTAGTCAAAATTAAAACCACTTATTCGAAAAATTATATTTTTTTCTTGTACTCTCCGTTTAACGAAAACTCTTTATAACGCAACAAAATACATGGGTCCCTTCAATTCGCTATATAGAATTTACACTGTATTTTGATTTTTAATTAAAAGATTTAAACTTTTAATTTTGATACTAAAAATAGTTTCATATTTACAACTATTTTTGCCATGGAATTATGGTTATTTATTTGTTAAAAAAATAATCAATTAATTAATAAAATAATGTATTATATTATAAATGATGAAGTAACACATAAAAATTAAAATTCAAGCTCGAATAATCAAATATGGATTAAAATGCTGTTTTATTTTTGACAGCTTTAGAAGTATTACTAATAATTCTTAAATAATGTAATTTTTTCTGAAAAGACATGGCAGCTAAACTCTTAAAAGAATCTGTTTTTTACTTTTCTTATACACAACACAAAATTATTATAAGACGGTAAAGAGAATAAAATAACATCTCTTTTGGAAAGTCAATTTTACTTTTGAAAGGATGCAGTCTCCATGAATACATAATAGACTTAGTTTTATGTCTTCGGTTGCGGCACAGTCGTAATTGTGCCTGTAGCTTTTCTTTTTGGTTTATCACATGAAAATCTTAGAAGAGCATAAAGCTCTGCGACGAAGTCTAGTCTAAGGTGGCTCCAAAGAAAGTGAAGGAGGCTGCTTCCTGGACCAAAAGCTCCGAGACTTATAGAAACAGGGTGGAGCACGGTTTGGTCCTTGGTCCTTTTTCATTCAGCAGCCCCGAAGGAATAGGAGAGCGTCTGCGACAACTGGTTTCCGATAGCCGAAATCCATGTGACAACCATAAACCATAGTCGGGAACAAGCATCCGGATTTCCGGATTCTAGCCTCATTTCTCACGTATGTACATGCGAACACATGTAGTTCAATGAACTTTGGCAATATGACGCCAGTTCCAGGCAATTGGGTTGCATCATGTTTGTGCGGAGGGCTTAAGCGTCGGAGCCGGCTTCGTTTCGGATCATCAATTTCTATTAATTGGGGGGTCTGTGTCTGCAATTACTCCCGCTGTCAGTGGCGGCTTAAGATGCTCCGCATTACGCTCACTCGGCCAGAACACTTCCATTATCTCGTTAAGGTCGCCCCGATTGGATTAAAAGAGTGCTTTTTTCAATTAGCTTCTGGTGGCGATAAATTATGCGGTATACGTGACAATTGAAAACACACCTGGTTTTTATCCCTCAGCTAAGCCATCGTTTTATATACCTACTGAATTTAATAAAATAGTGCACTTCCTAAGTTTCCCAGACACTTTTAATTGAGTTTTCAAGAAAAAAGCTGCAGAATTCCGTTTCCAACATAAAATGCAATTAGATAATTAGAAATAGGTAGCCGGAGAATTTGTGAACGTGAACAATTTAGCTACTATCAACTTAGTTAAATCAAGTCTTTAATTTTTATTTGTATTTCTTTGCCAGCTTTCTGAATAGACACCTAACATTTCTGGCTTAAATTATAATAAAATTTTCCATTTTAAACATAGAAATGTTAAAAATCGTTCGTTGAGACAGGAATTACATTTCAACCATGAACCGCATATTATATCCGATGTGTGAAAGTTTCCTTATCATGAAACAGGTAAATTTTAAAATTTTGGTATATTCATTCTTATACATACTAATAAACAACCAATAAAACAAACGAAAACCAAAAAAAGAACAAACCCAACAGTTGGAAACTTGTGCACTTATTTCAATTTAAATAAATTTAAAGGGTTTTTCTTGTAATAAAGTCATTTAAATGTTCTAATTGCAGTATTTACCAAATAAAAGTTTTTTCACATTGCAAACAAAAATAACCATATGTTCTTTTATGAAAAATCTTAAGTAAGTGATGAGCAAAATCAGTCTTGGTCTTGCAGGTTTGGTCTTGTTCTTGCAAAAAATGCAAGACCAAGACCAAGACCGTACCTGCGGAAGCAAGACCAAGACCAAGACTCGACTTACAAGAACAAGACCAAGACCAAGACTCGACTTGCAAGAACAAGACCAAAATCAAGACTCTCGCATATTTTGAATAAGAACAAAAGCCACCTTTAAACCCTTTAAGCTTTTCAAAACAATATCATACACATTGAAAAATGAAAATATAATATTTCCACTTTTAGGAAACATGTCTTAGTATACACTTTAGAATTTTCAAAAAATCAGTTTTTTTTACTTGCTTTTGTTTAACTCACAATGTAAGCATATGTATACTATTATTAAAAAAATCAATTTTACATATTTTTTTATTATTTCATGTGGGCGTAAAAAACATACTTGGAAACCGTAAGAAATTCGAATGGTAAAAATCCGTTGAGAGTTTCTATGGAAATGTATGAATAGGCGAACGCGTGCAGGGAGAAAAAAGAAAGTGATGCCATAGGGGTGTGAGGGTGCTCCTTCCGCTGTGTACGTGAAGTCTGAGATATTTTTCAAAAACCGTTGAGCATTTCTATGGAAACGGATGAGCTGAAATGACGAACACGTGCAGAGAGTAAAAAAAAATGTGACGCCATAGGGGAGTGAGGATGATCCTTCCACTCTGTGTTCGTTGAATTCTGACACATTTTTCAAAGTCTGTTGAGCATTTCTGTGGAAACGGATGACGTTAGTTGGTTTTGTGGAAAAAATTACGACTTCGCAGGAGTGGAAGTGACAAATGCATTCAGTTTAGAAAAAAAAGGAAATAATGAGATTACTTACTTCAATAACTATAGTTCAGTCAAAAAAACTTATCATTTTTCCCTATATATTTGGTTTTTTTGTTTGTTTGTTGACTAGTTAAAGGGTGTAAGAAGCTGAAAGTCATTTAATCGTTTTACTTACAAGATACTTCGCAAGTATACGAGTAAAATAAATTATACAAAATATTTGGGTATGAAAATGCAAGACTGCAAGAATCTTGCAAACAAGACCAAGACTTGATACAAAAGAACAAGACGCAAGACCAAGGCTAAGTCCATTACTGCAAGACCAAGACCGAGTGTGCAAGAACAAGAACAATACCAAGACTGTCTAAGTCTTGGTCTTGTTCTTGTTTTTCTCATCACTAATCTTAAGGCACTTTTTCGCAGAGTTTAATTCAAGTTTTTTAGATTTACTCTACTAGTCATTTTTCTCAGAAATTAAAAAAAATTCTTTTAGATTTACTGGTTATTTTTGTTGATCGCATTTACTTTGAAAAATTTATCGATCTTAAAATGCGATTCAATAATAACTATACTTATGTACATAAAACATACTTAACGATTTATAAATATTGAAAATTTGATTAATTTCTAATTGAAAACCTTTTCGATTGGTCATATCAAATAATAACGTATATTATATTCAAATATGTATAAGAAACCTCAGCTCATTACAAAAACATTTTATTTCAATAGAATTAAACTTTCGTTCCAAATAAAATAGTAATAATTGTTACTTAAATTACTTAGCATTACCAGTGAAAAAGTCATTCTAAAAGCAGAAAGAATTTAGTTCTAAAAAGCGTATTAGAAGCTTAATTTAATTGCCATGAAGTTTCCTTAAAATTAAATCAGATTTTTCCAATTAAATAAAGCTCTTCTGTAATGAGTTCCAGTTTAATTTATCTGAAACAAATGTGAAATTAATTGAACTAAGTTTAGAGTTTAAACGATTTGAGAAAATCGTCTTTTTAATTGGGTTTTAAGTTTGCTTAGCTGGGAAAATCTAATTAAATGAAAAATGATCCTAAATAAAAAAATGAATGCTCTAAATGTAAATATCAAACTTTCAGATATGTACCTTTAGTCGTACACTTTTTTACATATAAATCTTATTACCAACATATTTATTCTATCTCAGCATTAAATTTTATATTTTTATTTATTTTTAATGTGAGAAATAGTAATCTGAAATTGTTTTCATCTTCATTATAAGGGTTTTGCATTTTCGTTTAATTCTTATGCATTATTTTGACATGCTTAAATATGTAAATTCATTAAATCGTTGGCTTACAAACCAATCCTTTGTGAAAAATAGGTTAATTAAATGCATAGCAAAATATTAAATAATTCAAAAAAATTTTCCTCCAAATGCAGAATATAGTCTCGTCTTGTTAATTTGCATATATCCGCCTTATGCAAATAAACAAATGAATTTAATTAAGAAAACCTGAGACATCATAACAGTCCGTTTAATTTGCTTATTCATAATTGAAGAGCAAAATCCCTTAATTTATTCACGAGCTTTGTTTGAACAACAGAGATGCCTCCATAAATTAGAGCCTGATATTTGCCCTTATACCTTCACGTGCGAAGAATGGGCACCAACCCTCGACACACATCCTTAAGACCTTTATCGGATTTTGTTAACAAGGTTCAAATACCAAACGATTCTGTTTTAATTTCTTCTTTTGGGAAATCACAGCCGTCTGAGACTGATATAACTAATGAGATTATTATCATTGAATTTCAGGCCTATAACCTCAAGAGGGATTACCATAAATTTGCATCAAACTTTATTCCTGTAATGTGGGATGTAACAATTTAAGATATAACCATCAATCTTTTCGGTAAGGGGACATTTACCCCATTGGACGCGGGTGGTACCGACCTTCTCCAACTAGAGTTGTTTATTTTGTATCGATGGCTTTATGCAAAAAAGGAATAAATTTCAGGCAAACAGAAAATTCGTGTGTACAAACAGTAAGTCATAACTCATTTGTATGAAAGAGTAACTGCTAATATTAGGTTTTTACATTGTATGTATGCGGACATTAAATAACTTCTATCTATATATCCATCTGTCTATTTTGAGGTATAAGAGAACATGGACATATTAGTTTTAGTGCAGTAATAATTTATTAAAACCCAAGAGTCGAAGAGTCAACTGCATCGTTAATCTGTTTAATTTTTAAATTCCTTCCAAAAATGAGGTAAAATTCAAGGATATGTTTATAAAATCTTTCAAATCTTTGTTTATAACAAACCGTGTGCTTGTATTTTATATTATTTCAGATTTTTCCGAAATTGCATTCAGGGGTGATATCTACCTAATTGAAAATGACCACTTTTGAGTAGAATATTTCAAAAACGGGCCAGACTGCAGACTTGCTTGTTTTAGTATACGAACTTGCAGTGTACATATTTTGCTTATATTGTACGTTCATAGTTTTTAATATTAGTATTCCTTTTACTGCACTGCCAAATTTTAGACTGATATTATATTATACGTTAAAATTTCGGCAGGGGATATCGAATGGTTACGACTCTAGCATCAGAGTCGTATTTAAAGACTATTTCATAACAACAAACACGTATTCGAGAAAGCCCAATAAAACATAGTCGTAAAAGGTTCTATCGTCTATAAAATGATATTATTTTGGTTTTTTTTAGTGTTTAAGGCTTAATTATTATGAGCAAACTAAAAGTATATATTCAGTCCTCTTTTGAGTTATTTGTAGATATTATGCATGCAATCATAAAAAAATTGAAAAAAAAAATTTTTTAGGAAACGCTTTTCTTTACCTTATTGTGAATCAAATTAAACAAAAATCAACTAAAAAGTAATTTACTTTTTAGTTGATTTTTGTTTAATTTGATTCACTATAAGGTAAAGAAAAGCGTTTCCTAAAAAATTTTTTTTTTCAATTTTTTTTTATTTTTTACTTTTTAGTCTGATATTATTGCATATTCGTGAATTATCTCGGGAAATACGTATGTCTGCAAAATTTCATTCATTTTCATTGAAGGAAAGGCAGTCAAATTAACGTCCAAAGTTTTGACCCAAAAGTGTAAAGTAAAGAAAAGCATTTAAAAAGGGAAATATTTTTACTATAAAAAATTAGAGCTGAAGTTTAGTTTAGCTATGCATATTAATATACCATTAACATCATTTTTATGTAAACAAAAATGTCCTATTTTGTATGTGAAGTCACGAACGAATTCGATGAAATAACTCAAATAAAATGTGTGTACCTCGAAGGGAAATCTATTCAATGGTACAAAATTGATATAAATTGGCAAAAAGAGACACAGAATTCCCAAATAAAATGTTATTTATATAATTATTTTATGTATTTTGCATAATTACAGTTTTTGTTAAATTATCACATAAATTCAAAAATCGCTTTTAGTTTTGAGCCAAATTGTCTACATTTATTTAAAACTCAGCTGTTTTATTATACTTTCAATTCAATATGTTCGGGTCTGCAAAAATCATCCAATGAAATTCATTACAATAAATAAATCAATAAAGGACATACAAAATATTTTAAACGATCCCTTAATGTTCTAATACGATATAAGTAACGTAGGTCGGGTATTATTACATTAACCCTTTGTCGGAATTTCTTGATTTGCTTGTTGAAATTTTAGATTTGAATTTATCTCGAGTTCAACATTTTTGTTAATTCTGAGTTAAACATCTTGGTATTCAAGTAACAAAGGTTTAGCGAACATTCAAATTAATAATATCTAAACAATGTTATGTAAATTTCTTACGAGAAACCCGAAACGAAGACAGTTCAACTTACCAAGAGGTTTTTGTGTTTGAAAGGTCAAAAAGTAAAAGAAATCGATTTCGGAATTTGTGGATGTTATTTCTCTTGGGAGTTTTTCAGGTCGTTGGCTGTCGTTTGTTTTGGAAATTACGTTTTAAGTACGAAAATTCAAAACAAGAGAAATTGTTGGGCTAGCTTGTGTCAAGTCTCCAGAGAATCAAAAAGGGCCTTTTTGGGATAATAAATTGGATAAGGCTTAACATTTTCCGGACTTAGGGAAAATACATCAATAATATTTATGGTTTTGTGTGCCAATAAATAGGCACCCTTAGACCATTTCGATTTTATGTGCTGAGGGAAATGAATAACCTTTTGCCTCTGCGGTTTGAACTTCTTGCACAGGTCCAATATAAAATCATACAAAACACTTGGTCAATGCAATAAAAATTTTAATTTACTAAACTTCTGACGTTTTTAATGCATGCAACGTATTTAGATGAATAAATTATATTTTGGTGTTTTTATTAAATTAAGTAATGAGTTAATTCTCTGGATTTTAATCAGAAAGATCACAACAAATTTTTTAGGTACAAAAATCTCATTTGTTTCTTTTTTCTATTTTCGTGTTCAACAATTTCCGTAAATTTATTTTCTCCTTTTCCGCGACGTTTGCCCTTATAATAAATCCACTGCCGCAATGTTTGCGTTTGATAAAAATAATTTGATTATTTTAGTATACGGAAAAACCAAGAGTCCTTCCACCTTGGACTTTATCTGTAGACTTTCATCCCCAAGAGAAAATTGATGATATCTTTTCTCCCCCTGACATTCCTCAGAAACAGGACCTGATTTTCCAGGATGTTGAGAACAAGAAAGAGGCTAGCAAGACACGGCCGACAAACAATCACGCTCATAAATGGCGAAAAGCCCAACTTTCGAGGTTCCAAGGTAATCAATTTTGATGGTCCATGGCCGGGGATACAAACGGGGGTGAGAACACAACAATCTCATATTTGCCCCGGAAAGGACTAACAGACACGTACGAATCGTTTTTGGCGTCACAGAAGTATTTGGATTTGGCCAGCAAAAGTATCTCTGACCGAGTGGAACACATTTCGAATTTTTTCCCTCCGACTTGGTAATGTTGTTATGGCCTCAACAGCAGAAACACCACAAACCAATAAATGCTAGAAATTGTTCCCTTGAATGAGTAACAAAACACTCAGAAAAATTTCACTTCCTGAATTAACTTCTAAGAACAGCCAAATCCAAAAATGTTTATTTAAATCTTCAAAAGATTTATTTTACTCCCAGACGTTAAGGAACGCTTTCTCTAAGTTAAAATACATTCCTAACCTGCTGCTGGTTAATACAAAACTGGGAATAAAACATGCTTAATTTAGAAAAAGGAGTCATTTTTGTATCAAACTCATTTGGAATAATCACCCTTAGTAACTAATTCACTACTCCAATGATTAGTAGTGTTAATATAATTTCACAAAATTTTATTTATAGATAGTTCGTTTAGACATCGGGTTCTGAATTTACCTAATTTAGCTAAGTAGAGGAATTATTGATACTATCAGCAACATTTTAAATAAACACTATTCAAAGTTGTATCTGAGTACAATAACTTTTGCAGGTTTAGTTAACACTACACCTGATTCAACTTAAATCTTTTGTTTTAAATCTCGAAGTTGATTTGCTATTGGACTCTATGTTAAGAGTTATAATGCAGTTCAGGATTATCTAAAACCCATTACCGAAAAGAGTTAAGAATTCTCCTGAAAGTGTTATATTTTCTCTAAATATTTGTTTTAGTGAAAAAACTTGATCTTAGAGTTTTTGAAGAGACGAGTCAATCGTTTTTAAGGATTCAAATGCTCACCGATTGTTTTAGTCCACTGTGCCGGTGGCCGCCAGTCTGGATAGTGTTTAGGGAACAGCTCCCTTGTCCAGTAGGTGTGCAAAACGACTTTATAAAAAACGAGACGATCTGAAGTACAACCACTCGTACTCTGCTGGTAGCTTTGATAACTCGAATTTAAATTTGCATGATTACTCATTGGTCGCAAAATCGAATAGGGTACTGCACGAATTTCACTACACAAAAAAATGAGTAGCAATGCACAAATTGGCATTAAACTATGCCCTTTTATACCCATTCGAACACAAAGATAGTCACTTTTCGCCATCGTTATATCCTTTCTAACGGAACACGTTTCTTCACCAGATCCTTATCCCAGTGCCGAAAGTGCCGCGAGCACTAACTAAAAGATTTTTCGAATATCCGTTGAACGCCCGCCCGACCGAACTGACTCATGGAACTAAACTGCTCTAAAATTTCGCCTCGCGACCGATAACATCAAAAAGATAGATTCTCCCTATGCCGCATGTATGGCACGAGACATGAGTCAAATTGAGGGGCATCTTAAATTTAAGTCTCCACATCAGAACACAACACCTACGGGGAACGTTTCGCTCCACAAATGCCGAGCTCCCGATGGATAGAAATGCGGTCTCAAGTTCTAAGTTTGGACGATTCTATGTTCTTTCTATCCCGTGGGGAAATTTTGGGCGCACATGGAGCATAAAATTCCTGTGGAGACTATAGAAAAGCTCCAGGAATAAGGCATGCGCAAATCACATTTTCCGGGTTGCCGAAAAACCAAAACAACATGTTCCTTCACCATTAAAGCTTTTTACCTGCGATAATGTAATTCATGCGCCGCTGGCATAATTCGGGTAAAACGTAAAACTAAAGTGCCGGGGGTCGGTCGTACATTAAAGAAATGAGTTGCTTGCACAACAAGATAGAAAACTTTTTGGGCAAACGACAACAAAACTGGGAAACTGGTTCAGAACCCCAAATAGCACTGCCAAGATATTGTACATATCCACCCCTCCCCCCACTTGCATGGATGATGCACTTGGGGGTTAACTAATTTGATTTATATGGCCCCATTAATAGCAATTTCAAATTCGCTATATTATAGGGGTTAGTTCAATCCCATAAGTATCATAATTGCCCCCTTAACCTGACCAGCATAAATGATAAATAATAAATGTTTAATTATGCAACGAGTTACTCTCTGACGGCCTCTCGAAATTATTAATTGACCCATACAAACCACTTCCTGACTAGTCAACATCACGGAACCACAAGGGAAATCTCAACACACGCGGTTTTAAGGGTCTCAACAAAAAAGAAATTCTCTTAAATACACTTCTCATTTATGAATGACATGTTTACCCAACAAATAGTCGAATAATTCATGTAATTTGTTTTCAACTTAAAGCTCTCTTCCTCAGACGGAACCTTTATAATTTACTAGAAGCTCAAGAAATTTTTATGCTGTTCAAGAAAAAATTTATTTCTTTACAACATCAGCAATATCTTAAATCTGAAAAATTACGATTACCTACTAAATCAAATATTTTCAAAAGTATGGCAAAACGGGCTCCGCGATGTTAGCACCTCATTGGTGGAATTTTAGAAAACCGTTTATACCATCTAAAAAGTCAGAAAATGGTCATAAAGGTCAATTAATTTCAGTATAATTGGTCAGTGATAGAAAATTTTTTATCAATTGTTAAAGTTTTTCAATCTCATTAGAAAATGTTAGCACCTCATTTTAAATAAACAAAAAATTTAAAAGAATTTTTGATCAGAAATAATCTGCTGATAATTAGTCAGTTAAAATAAAAGATACCTAGCCACATCCATTTCTTGAGAAAAAAAATTAATTACATTTTACATTGCATACATGGAGCCTGAGAGTATTAAGGATGTTTAGGGAGGGAATAAACACAACTCCAAAAAATGTATGCTAACTTTTAGCAATTTACTAGCTGGGTTTTTCGGTTTCACCCGATGTATTATATTTACAAATTGGAATGCTGTGTTGAGTTTTCAAAATATATGATTCAAAATATAAAATTCAAGAAACAGAAAATTTAACATGGCCAATACTGAAACTATATCTATGTTGAACTTGCTCAACATTGAGTCTTTTATCCAAACTCTAAATTAATGATAAATGTTAGTTCAGCAAAATATGTACAAAGCTATTAAATATGATATAATAAGATGTTTAACCATTTATATTTGTGTTCTCATTATTTTATCCATTTATGCAAAAATTAGATATTTAAACCAACAAGTGGTCTAGAAAATGAAGGAAGCAACGAACCAGAAATACAATAAATCAAAAATGAAACCGTTTTACAGCTCGAAATGAGCATCTTAATGAGCGCCCTGTAGCGCGTTATTTTCAAATTACTCTGAAGCTTTTAGCTCCATCGAAAATTTTTCGGTACGTGTCTATGTGGTGGGTTACGTACCCAACAACCAGCACAAAATCTGCAGAACTGGGTGAAGACTTAATTAATATCTGACTATTGCTCGGATCCGGAGTTAATTAAATTTCTAAACACTTTGCCTTGTTCAGATCGATTCAGTAGCGAACTATATGGGTGCCTTCGTTGATATGGTACATTTTATCACCACCCTGTAGAATACCCACCGGCACACAGATTTTCTAGCTTACTGTGTTGTAGGTTTAGGTATAGTAGGTACAACAACGATCCCTGCAGAGAACTTTGCTCCAAACTTCATTCAAATTTAATCAGATTTGTCGAAATAATTTTTAGATGTATTTATGATTGCATGGTAAGTGAAGTTAATTAATTCAAACTCCTATTGAAATCAATAATTGTGTCTACCGAGACCAAAATTTATAGGTACCCGAATGTTACATGGAAGGTTTTCATTTTTTCGTTTATTGATAAGGTTTTATTTGTAAATTTTTTAACGAGAATTTTTTTATTCAATTAAGTAATCCAAAAAGATTACAATCACAAATGGCAAAATGAGAAAAATAATGTTCCAATAAATATTTATAGCTAAATTTTTTAACTTGATTTGCGAATTAGTATCCTCTTTAAAATTATTCCACTGTTAAGTAAATTTTTATCTTAAAAGTTATTATTATTATATTAAGCCTCAATGGATTTCTAGTAAAATTAATATAGCCAAATTTTTTGGTATAATTTTAGTAAGGGGTCATTCTAATAAAAATTTGCTAGACCTATTATATTCAAAAATTAGAGCGTACATAGTTCTGGTTAAAAAGATGCAACTTTTATGTAGTCGGTTTATACATGTTATTTTATATTATTATATTATATACAACCTTTAATTCAACTTTAAATTTTTTTAAAGCAACATTCCTAACATTCACTTAAAATTGTTCGCGAAGTACAAATTTTGTGTATGGCGGCCTAAATATGTAGAAATGCTCGTTATCATATTAAATCTTAGGAACATACTTCTGAGAATTCCAAATCCCTAATTCCCAAAACTTTCAACAAGGCTGCATTCTATCATTATTTATGGTTCGCAGGGATTTCGTGAGGAACACGGGAACATATCGCACGTACGACTAACATAAAATAACAATATTAAAATACCATTAAATATAAAATAAACTAATTTGGTTGTCCCCTAACAGAATCCGCCCCTTGGCCAACTTTCTAATAAACTTAAGGCGGAAAGTAATCTGTTTTTAATTATCAAACGCGGAAAGGTATTTTACGCCTGCCTATTTTAAATGGGACTAAGACCCTCGCTTTCTACAGTATTTGCTCCTGTTTTTCATGCATACTGAACTCGTGCCGTTCAGAGTTTTCACGTATAGTAATCCGTTTTATCATAGCTCTTCTAAAAATTTGGAACACCTTTCGGAGGGGCAGATGAGAATTTAATTCAATGGAAGTTTCAAACTTTTCCTTGAATTGATTAATAAACGCTTTGAGGAGCGAGCAGAAGGAAGTTATGAATAGGTAGAGAAGAGGTACCCCAAAGGAGCCTTAATTCGACAAGATTCGCATGAATGTTACGGAGGGCACTCTAAGTGGTAATGAACCCAGTAAAAGGGAAATTCATGAATGAAAAATTGCGTTAAATTCTTCATCTAATTAACATAAATGGAGCAGTGGGTACCCCTTTTTCATGTAGTTTCATGAATCACCCACAAATCATTTCTTAAGCTAGGGGGGCCTAGGGGAGAATACCGAAAATTGAGCGCAAAAGCCCACGGACCATCTAAAGTTCAAGTAATTATTCGGGGGAGTTTTTTCGTGAAGAAATAATTTAAATGATGAAATATTAAAGCCATCGACAATGTCCTTATTAATGAAGACAAGTTTACGTAAATACTACTACTACCCGCGAAAAACGCAAAAGACCGGGCAACACTTGGCTCTTTCCGAATGACTTGTTATCCTGTGTGTAATCCAGCAGCCGGTGGAAGGTCCTTTGGAAATTGATTCCTTCTTTTGAGCGCATAATTTTTTTTTTTTTTTTTTTCCATCAAAATGGATAAGGGGGATAGAGCTTCCCAAATATATACTATACAACAACTTTCGCAAGGGTCGATTCTATGGGTGAAAGTTCAGAAAGGCTACAGGGCGAAGGACAGTCGGAGCACGACATCAGAGCCATGTGTTGCCTCATCAATAAAATCATCGAGGTCATTAAGTGTATTAACTGCTTCCATCAGGAGCATATGGCGCTCGGTTGGCGCACAGTTCGACAGCATAAGCAGCGATCTTCTTGTGATAAACGCAGACGGGAGAGACTTATGGGATTCTGGAAGATAATTATTGAGGCAGCTCCCTCGTTTTTCTTGTGCTCCCGGAAGGACTTTTGAAGTCCTTCATTCTGAGGGATATGCCATAGTGCCAAAGGCATATACTGGGTCTTGGTCTTGTCTTCGGGTCCATGCTGGTGCCTCCTTTCAGAAAGTTTCCTTCACACTCGAGTAAGCACACACGACGCATATGAATCACACGTCCTTTTGATACCTTTATATAGTATATTTAATGGCATAGTAGATAGTGACAGCCTCTGACTTGGAGAAATGAGCTATGACCACAAGCCGAATTCGGCCTCTGCAGGTACCCATGAGGGATCCCATCTGATTAACCTCCTGACCCGGTCAATGAGGTAAATGTCTCGTAAATAATTCGGATAGACCTTACGTAATGCAAATGATTCCTCCCATCACTATATCTCAACTTTTGGTTGGCCCCCACTCTCCCCAACCCACCGTCTCTCGAGAGTTCTGCCACTTGGATGTGGACCAAACTCAATCGCACTTGACATCCAATTTACATGAGGAATCGTGTGGATCCTTGTTGCGGAAATGTGTTAAATGTCCCGTTATATGGGATGTAAATGCTGTGATGATTCCAAAGTGGTATTTATGGCCTCAGGCTGCCTTCGCTCGTTTATTTCCCCAAGTTTCCGTGCGGAAAGCCATGCAAACGGTAGGCAGGACTAAGGTTTTATTGAACTATGCTCTCAGCGATAGTCATATCAAATGGATTAGAGGAATTTCGTGATAACAATAATTTAGAAGCTTTCGCTTGAACCAGTCATCAAGATATCATTGAATTTGAAATGTTTCAAAGGATTTCAATGGTAAGTTAAGTGCTGCAGATAGACAAAAGTCTTTGGTACTAATTGATCTCGGGGGGTCTTTTCATGATTTAGATAAATCTTTATTAAGAATATTTATTTACACTACCATAGGCAATTTTCAAAAGTACTAGTTATAATACTTGTTATAAAAATTGTTGTATTCAAATACATTCAAAATTCGCCAAAATACTATCTCCGGTAAAGATTTTTTTAGCATCGCTTGCGGTGGTCCATTTTACTCCTGATCGACTTATCTGAAATCAAAACCCTAGTAAATATTATAACCTTAAGAAGGGATTGACTAAAAAATTTTATTAAAGTTTCAATTTCCAAAAATCTTAGATATATGTACCTATATAAAATTTTTAGAGAAAAGTTAATTTTTCGTGGTATGTATTATTTTAATTTCAGTTTTTTTTGCAATTGAAAAAAATATATAATAATTTAGCGAAATCAAAAGCTTTCGTTTAGTCCCTTCCCTTTATCATAACAAATAATTACAGATTTTTTTTATAAATATTGTTTGACGACTACATCACTAGGTGCATCTAAAATAAAAGATAGTTTTCTAAGTAAAATAATATAAGATACATATTTTAGTCAAATTTGTTAAATCCATACCAAAAAAAAGTGTGTTAAAATCCCTAAATTGCGTTCATTTAGGCTTAGTCCCAAGTAAATTTAAACAAAATGAAAAAGAAAACATTTTATATTCACTTTGAATTCGAATGTGATTAAGTAACCGTTAACTGATAGAATTTGTATTACTTAATTGTGTATACAAATTTAAAGTACATATTAATAAAGCACTTACGAGAAAATAATGCACACACTAATTCCAAATTTTGTGATTTTCGTGAAAACAAATATTTAAAAAAGTTTTTACCCGCAGGTAAAATTTTTTATACAAATTTCTCACAATTTAGCTGAATAAAATTTGCGTAAAAACACCGACTGCTTGTCATGTTGTATTTAGCAACGAATATTAAAAGTGAACGAAATGTTTTCCCGGTTTGAAGTTCTATATACACACAAACGAGACTTCAAGCATTTACCCAATTTTTTACATGAAGTCGTATATTTTTGTGATTTTTATCCCTGCATTCTGCAACCGTAGGTATTAAAGTTTTTACTCCATTTTTATTCAGCAACTTTTTATCCAGAGATAACATACAGAACTTATTAGCTCGGCGTAATTAGGGAGTTTTTTAATATTTTAATAAGCCGTTTTTCGTGTTCTCTTATTCAGGAGTTTTTTTAACATTATTTGTTTAAATCAGACCTTTGATAAAAAGATGGAATATGGACCTATATTACAGATAATGTACTGAAATTTATTTCCTAAAAATGGGAAGGATTTTGCGAATATTATATTTGCGAATATAAGGAATTTCTAGTTTAAAAATGTGACACAAATAATTGCAGCAATTATTATATACATGCATATACATATTTGCTTCTTCAAGAATTTTCTTGAAAACTTTTTCATTGGTTCATTTAAATGAGAGCAAGGAACATCATTACACGTACAAAACGCTCTGATAATTTAAAATCTGCTATCGAAAACGACAACAATTCCCAAATCCTACTATATTTAAAATCTCATTATCCATTTCCCAATTTCATTAATTGCATCAACAGGATCCTATTCCAGGGTTATCCATGATATCTTGTTGCACGACAGTCGAACTTCAAGCAGCTGGTTTCCAATTTTTGTTAATTTAATTCCCATTTAAACTTGGTATAAACTGTTAAGAAACATCTTGGTGGCGTGTTTCACGAACTTCACCCAAGCCAGTTGAAGAAGCTCACGCTGTAAATTGATAGTGTTTTCAAGATAGCTAGGATAAAGTTTCAAAAGAGTCTGGTCCTGTGATATGATTGCTCGTAAATAGAAGCTGCTATGAAAGGGCAACTGCTTTAAAATTTATTTTAGTTACATATTCTCCACCCCTCAATTGGCGGAGTGTTTTAAAAAAGTACATTCAAAGATATAATTTTATGCTTAGATTCCTAAATTTGATGCAATTCAGGGTTAAGATTTCCAGTATATGTAATATTTAAGTAACCGATTAAATATTCAAAGCAGACTTTCGAAACTTTAACGTCAACGGAGATGAATGCCACCAGCGTGGATATGTCTTCAGCGGAAGTAATGTAAGCACTTGAAGAAAGTAAAAATCCTTTTAAAATGTCTTTTTTATCCGGAAAAGTACTACTTAAGTAGTACAAAATGTAGCTCTCATTTTAAATTTTGATTTTGGTATACGAGTCGGTGGATGAATCGCGTCGGAAATTTCCATAATAGCCTCTTCCACACGAGGAGGGTGTTTGATCGATAATCGTGTCTGTGGACAACATACGTGAGGCCGCACCCAACTCTTTGAATTGGAGGCGAAAAAAAATATATATATATGTATATATAGTAGGTATATCTCATTCTCCCGGCTTCGTTGCTAAATTAAGTGATCCAGTGGATGGCACTCAGCGAGTCATGTAATGGGTAAACTTATTCACTGAATGTGCATCATATTCAGCTTGCGGCACCCCCACAAGGCACGCGGTTATTTCGGGAATTTTGTTGGTTGTCAGCAAGACCATAAATTTTCAAACTCAATCTGATACCTGGCACGAGTATATAGCCTATTCGTATATTTCGTACTATAGCTTTGAATCATTCAAAACGAATTACTCATCTAGCGCGGACAATCAGGAGGGATTTCTAGTATGCCATGGCAATGTTCCAATAAAATATCTGCAATCTCTCCAATTAGCCATACTATGGGTCCCAAATGGTAGAACTGAAAGCGGACAACTCTCGTCTCAGACGACTGTGACTGATTCAAAGTCACCCAAACAAATCTTCCTCGTTAGAATTGATATTCATGAGAAATGCACTTCCATTAGAAGGCACTCCCCAATGAAAGAAGTCGCTTACCAGCAGCCCCATAGTGAGTGAGGTGGTGGTGCAAGGTGGAACCATAGAACATGAATTTAACTAAGAGAATGACTGAAGAGGAACTATTTTTAGCAAAATGCTATTTATACGTTGGGTAATGGCCCCACTTTTTCGGTCCTCATTGGATTCATTTTGATACTATACTAACGATGGCCACTGCTTTATTTGTCAGAAAAGAAATATTTAGAAAATATTTGGTGCGGTTTTTGTGAATACAAATTAGGACTCTAAATATATACTAAAACTTGATTGCCTCAGGTCATTACGTCATGTTCTTTTAATGCTGTATTTTATAGTTTCCTGTTTAATTGAAAAGATTTATTATGGTTGTATCATTCTTATATATTCAATACAATAACATTTGGATGTTAAAACTATTCAGGTTGGTACTTCATTCACCATATATTTAGGATATATAGAAGTTTTCTCAATTTATATTTTCCATTTAACAATTTCAATTTTAATGGTGTATAAAATCCCAAATATGAAAATTTTTCAAATTTGAAAGGTTCATAATTCCTATTGATCAATTATGTACAATAAAATTTAAACTATTTTCATTAACAGATTCCCTAACCATTTCTAACTCTTTTACAAAGAAAATTAAACAAAATTTATAAATATGCTAAATATGTATATAGGTTAGGTACAATTTGAAAATAAAAAAATTACTACATTTTCGGTAAAGTCAAATATAATTAAATAATAAAACATTTTTTGGTAAAATATTTTTAAGTAGGTATTCCTTAGATATATGTAAATTAGCAAGCCTCTATTTCAAAAATTGCATATGTTTATTATACATATTATTATTATACATACATAATTTTTATCAGATTAACTTGAAATTTTAATTGTAGCTTCTTAAATAGATTTGAACAAATTTGCAAAAATCAATATTATTTAATAAACATGTGTATTTCAGTAGTAAAACTCTTGTAAAATATATTAAAGACTTTTTTTCATAATTGTTCTAGGTGAAGATGTACGTAACTTCTAGGTACTGCGGTTTGGGATCATTTGGCCTTTCTGTAAGTAATATTTAAAAAAAAATTTATTTATGTAACTTATAGGTATTCATACCTCATCTACTTTGTTAATTAGCCCTCGACTAACACACTACACTGAGAAAAAAACAAGGGTAGAAACAAACGTTTTCTCTGTAAAATTAAGGCTTTTTACACTTAATTTTTGCGCTAAAGGCCGACCATTTTATTTTAAAATGTGAAAAATATTTACGATAAAAGTGTGTAAAACTTTTGTTTTAAGATCTCTTCGCATTTACTTTAAAGTGTCCAAGAGTAAATTTAAAGGAAAGATACTTTTAAATTAAAAAGGTTAACTTTGTGATTTTAAACTGTTAACTTCTTAAAACAAAATGTTGTACATTTTTAATTAAAGTGGCACAACTTTTTGTATCAAAATGGTAAACTATTAAAACAAAATATTATGCATTTTAAAATAAAATGTGTTGAAGTTTTGAATCAAAAGTAAAAGACCTTTTGATATCTAAATGTTTTTTGCATAGATCGTTCAAAAATGTACTTAAAAATGTTGCAATTTATTTTTTTTTTACAATAATTTTAAATATTTTATGGATGAATTCGATCTTTGCAAAAATTCATCGAATTTTTCTTAATTCATTCATGCAGGTAAAATACAATAAAAACAATTATTAGTTTTCACAACTGTTTTATTTACATCTTCAAATTCAAATAGGTACACGAATAAGTTACGACAAGTGAAGTACAGAAATAAAAAAATCATACAAAATATTTCTTTAATTGTATTACTTTTTTTAAACCATTAAGATAATGTACAGCAGTAGGTGGACCATCAAATTCACTTAACTCAGTAATAGTTTTTAACGTAGGTATACCAATTTCATAAGCTAAAAAGTGTGGCAAATAATGGACCTCATATTCTTGCGCAATAACAAAGCAAGTTGTGGTACTGCTTATTGCAAAATTTAAAACTTCAAATAACCTTGTGACTGACATCTGCACATACTTCTTAAAAATTGAAATTTTAAATGAAATTAATACAAATACCACCGAGCACATTACCGCTTCTGACGAACTTCGACTGAAAACTGCGCAGGTGGCTTGAGTTGGCATTTACCAAATATTAAATCAAAAGTGTGAAGTTGTCATTATTAACTGACGTTTGGTATTACATAATTGAAAATTTTACATTTTCATTTTAAATGATGCCACTTTTATTTTCAACATTTTTGTTATCCCTTTAAAATCAATACCCAAAACATTTTAAAATAAATTGTTAAGATTCTTGAAATAAAAGTTTTCCATACTTTTATTTCAAAAGTTTTCTAAATTTTGTTTTAAAATTTTGAATTCTTTTAAAATAAACTAAAAACGTCTCAATTCAAAGGTTTTCTCAGTAAAATCAAAGGTTTTTGCAACCTTTTAAATTAAAATTGTAGTCTTTTTGATTTAACAATGTATTATTTTTCTCAGTGATTTTATATAATTTTCAATCATAATTCTGTGACGCAACACAATAAAATATTTTTTTCAACACCTTTGTGAAGCGAATCGATCATTAAATAAAAAAATATATATATATTAGAAATATGATAGTGATTATAGAACTACCTTGACCAAGTAATGAGTGATTCTGATCTAATTCCTGAACAGCTGCTAATCTGTTTATTTTAATTTGAAAATGCGACAACACGGAAAAAAATTAACAAAAATGCCTAACTATTATTCCATAAATGTCTGAAGTAAACATTTTGTGTTATATATGAATTTTTGTGCTGTTAATTGGTTGCAATAGATTTAACTGAAACTAATTCCCACTAAATTTTAACAATACAAATATGGCCTTAATTTTCATGCAAAAAAAAAAATATTTCAACTGTAAAATAATCCTAGGTGATTAATTGAAATTTAGTTTAAAGATGTTGGCACATAATTGAACCGTCTGAGTTCCTGGCATTTCTGCGAATAGCAACAAACATTCATCTCTCATCGGTTAGCGATAAATAATACCATAGCATTCCTGAATCATCAATTGAGCAGTTTTCATCAAATTGAATAATTCTATCTTTTCTGCTTAAAGTTAATGGTCAGAGTTCAAGTTCAGATAAATTGAACAGTAGCGAACTCCAATATACGCAATCCAATAATTTTTTGTCAAAGAATTTGGCATTCGGTCATTAACTACAATAGCAATTTAATCGGATAACTGATCTGTCGCCAGCTGTGTTCGTGTTTGAGTTCAAAAACCTCTTGACAAATAGGCCTTAGGCCACAATTCAACAATTCTTTATTGAGGCCAATTGGCTTCGATTTGGCTAAATTCCGCAAATAATTTCGCATCGGTCATTGCAAAAGTTATGCTAATTCAGCTTATTCTGTCGGAATATTAAAATACACCAAAGAGAAAATATTCACGACTTATTAAATCCCCAATCGATTTTCAACCGAATTTTCTTAAGTATTATGAATGTGCATTTAAAGTTATTGTGATTTCTATTTTATTAAATTTGACAATGCAGGGGAAAGGAAAGTGGATTATATTTCAAACAGGGCGCCGCTGGATTTTTTTTTTACCCGACATCCGACTTCATTCAACTGGAAAAAGTATCACTTTAGGAAGATACCACCGGCAAGATTCGAAAGGGTGCTTTTCACTCCTCGGCCATCGAACACATTTCTTTTCATTCTTTGTGTGCCGTGTATTCGACTAGATGGACATAAACACTCCACTCTCCATTTTCCTAGCCAGTGCCTTAGGTATTTGCGTTTTAATTTCACAAAAAGGGAAAAGTTTATCCATGCAGAATCCCATTCGGAGAAATCGAGATATTCATTGAAACCTTTTTCATCAAGTTTTATTTTTGAGCATCCTACGGAACAGATATTACATTTAAAAAACATTTTCGGAAATATGTCTTTATTATGTTATGCGGCATCGATGAGAAATTTAAGAAAAGAAAAATTTATTTTTTACTTGAGGGAAAAATTACGCTCTGTTGTATGTACTTTCAGAATATGAGTCGTTTTATTTTTGAAATTAGTACCAGTCTACTTTTTGAAAAATTCATATGAGTAGGTACTATCTCTTTAAAAAAGTGAACTTTAACCACTTTAAAAAAAAAGTGGTTCATATATTGATTTATTAAGCGTAATTTAAAACAAAATTTTACGAACACATTTTCACTAAACTATAGTAGTATTCACGATGTGTCGAAAACGTCAAAATCGTCGCAGATCGAGAACGTCGAAAAGGTCCAGATTCTGAACGACCTTTTTCCGTCTCTATCGAAATCATCAAAATTGATGTCGAAGAAGAAGAAGAAGAACACCATATACGCTTTTGCTTTTGCTCCATCAACACACTTTTTTGATCCATCAACACGCTATTATTTCTGCTTTATTATTTTATTTTCTCACGAATCTTTAACCTCACTTCTAACAAATCAATCAGCTGATTGAACTGACAATTGAAGAATTACGATTTTCGACGATAAACATGCCCTCAGGCGTGGAAGTTGTTGCAGAATACGCAAATATCAAATTCATATACATGTTCTTCGACGTCGAACTATTTTTTTTCGATTTACGACGATTTCGACGTTTTCGACACATCGTGAATATTACTTATATAATATTAACATAATAACTTTCCAGACAACTACATTCATATGTATAATCTATACATTGTACATAATTGTTCTATACATACATATTTATAAATGAGAGTTGTCGAGTTGTTACTATATACGAATTAAAAACCACTGTTCGTAACTTCAAAATCGATGTATGGATTTTTGGATTATCCATAGTTTATTTCCAAATGATAGCTTAAAATTTTAAACTTCAACTAGAAATAAAAAACATATCCTTATATCACCAGCCGTCTTATATTTAAACTTATTACACCTTGCATTTTTAATATTAATTGTGATATTTAAGAGCTGCGTTTTTGTTTTCAAGTCCCAAAAATATATTTGCAGGAAATAAATAAAACTTATCTAGGTAATGGCAAATTCTGTAGGTACCTACTTCCTTCAAAATATGTAGAAAAAAATGCGTATCCGTTTGTCTATCTTTCTCTACAATTTTCTTTATTTCACGACAAATGTTTAGACAAAGAATAAGTAAACGATAAAATTTATAAATATTATATTACTATTATAAAATTTCAACAAATTATCATACTAAAAACTTTTAAATTCAGGCACTGTTGAAATACATAATTTTTGGCTCCCCTCGGCTATAATTTCCGAGATACAAACATTTATTTATTGGTGTTAGGGATAATTTTTTAAGATTCCAAGATGAGGTCCCAATTTTAAAAATTTAACGAAATTTCTTTTATATTGGTTTTCTTTTTGCTGTTTTATCTTTTCAAATTAAAACATTTTGCTCTACTGTTTTCTATGTTTATGGCTTCCAAGAAAAATATATAAAAATATTTAATTACAAATCCATCAGTAGTATGATTTGTCAGTTGTGGTCTTTTATTTCGTCTTGAAATGCACTGCGCTGGATAGAAAAACCAGCTCAATGTATGTATAAGAGCTGCACTTAATTTTTTAATTATTTAAAGTATCAGTTCTTGCTTTTCCATAGCCTTAAAAATATATTTTTTAATTTGCACATCCTTCTTTATAATTATGTCAATTTTTAACCCTTATTACCACATTCTCTATTAACCTTCCTGATTATCATTTATCAGAATTTGAAGACCAGATTGAAAAAGACGTTTATATTTTAATAAATATCTTTTAAATTAATTTCAGAGAAGCCATTATAAACTTGCGATCCTAATAATGAACAAAGTTTTGCTATGTAGATTTAGACGGAGCTTAATTTACATACAATAGCAGAAATTTCCAAATCACAACTTTAGCGTTAATTAAAAGCTGTATAGGTGTTTAATTACATTCACCTGTAGGAGCATGAGATTGTAATAATGCAAAACGTCCAATAAATATTATATGAGATATGTTCATGTGCAAGATTCCACTCGGAGTAATAAAACCGAATATCGTTACTGAAATTGTTATAATTCATGAAATTGCCTGAAAGCCATATAAAATGACAAAAGGTAATAAAGCATTCCACCCCTTTTTGTAACTTTAGTCATTTCGCCTGCGGGGCTAATAAATAATTTTGTCAAAAATCATCCCATTAGCACCTGAGATGGGCACCCATGTGAGCAGCATGCGAGAGCTCCCTGCAAGGCACCAGCACCAGGAGCACCGTACTTAACTCGGGATAACTGCGGATGATTTTGGGATAAAAATCTTCCCATGTCTGGGATTTAATGGGGCTGACACATTTTAATATTCATGGGCTTATTATTATGTGAGGTGCTTTGCGGGGATGATACCCACATTAACCGAGAGTGCTGGAAAAGGTCGATCTGATGATCTATGTATCTGTTCTGCTCAATGTATGAGTGAAATTCGCACTGATACCAGAATCGGCCTTGGGGTAGAGCCAGTGGTTCACCCTATAAATTTGCATTTGGACACTACAATGAAAACCATTGACAACTTATAGAACTGATTAAAATAATTTCAAGGAAAACGTGTCCTACCAACTCAACCCATGTATAGGCACTATCATTTCGTGGCCATCGGAGAACGAGAAGAGAATTGAATTTATAATTAACGTACCTAATTTGGGAATGTAATTTCGATATCATTGTGAGATATTGTAAATTTATTGCTAAAAACAGATTAAATTAAAATTAATTAGAGTAGGGCACTGCCGTACCTTTTCTCGAAGTGTCTCAAAAAATTCTAACAACTCCGAAATAACACTTGAGAGCTAAAATTTTCAGAATAGAATTACATCCAGACTTGTTATATGCGAAATTTCATTTTTATGCTTTTGATTTTATTAATACACAAATTTTATTGATTGCCTAATCGTTCCATAAAATAACATATTTATAAAATAATATAACATCATCCGTGGTCTTCGCAGTAACTGATAAAAATACAAATACTTCACATATTAAAAATTTTCTTAATTCATAGTTTCAATCCAACAATTTGTCATTTAATTAGGTTATGGTATGTAAATAACAAATATGAAAATGTTTCCAATTTTAAAAATTTGTAGTGGTCAAGTATTGTAAATAACAAAAATTAGACTAATTTCATTCACAGGTTCCCTGCCCATTTTTAACTCTTTTACATAGAAAACATTAAGAAAATGCAGGAATGATCAGTTAAAATTTAATTGCATTTCATTTCATTCATTGGCTAAAAAATAAATAAATTGATACTTTCACGCTAAAGGTAGGTAACTACTTAAAAATGTGAATATTTATTTACTTTCCCAAGAAGAATTGAGATTAATGTAGATCGAAAATAACAGATAATTAAAAGAAAAGTTATATATTTTTTTCATTCTTTTCTTTCAGGATTTAAATAGGTTAATTATCTTTAAAACAAATGTTTAAATTCGCTTTTTTGTGTCATGGAAAATTTAAAAAGAATACTATCAAAAGCGAAATTGTGGCAAAATTAATTTAACTGTATTCCCAGCACATTTTCTTTTAAATAGAGATCCCAAGAAATACTTAAAAAAGATAAAGAACCTTTAGTGGAAAAGTGACAATCCATAAATCATAATAGAAAGGAGTACAATTAAATATAAAAAATAATAATTACTTCTGAAACAAGAAAATCTTAAGAATAATTGCTTGAAATTGCTATGAATTGTCTCCTCTATTGAAATTAAGGTCCATAAAGTGTAAGACAAATTATTGAAGACTTATGTATATGTTTTCTATAAAGCTTATACTGTGCAAAAATCTGCCAAACTCTTGTTTAATTTTGAGGGTATACTATTTAGTACTTATGTACTTAAGTATAGTTGCTAGAAATTTCTTTAGAAAACTACAGTTTTCCAAAGAAATTCTTACTTTTTACCTTTTGTTGTGCAACACTCTCTGAGATTTTACTTATTTTTTTTTTATTAAATATTTCCAAGTAAGTTATCAGCGTAAATTAAATTATTTTTCTGTTGAACATGCTTAATAAAAATTAAAGAAATTTATCTTCTAATTTTGTTGTTATTTTTCTAAATATTATAATAATTAATTATTTATTTTCAGATAAACATAAAGATGGGCAACGGAATTCCTGAATTTTATACGGATAAAATAAGCGATTACTATAAAGATTCAGTAATACTTATTCACAGGTACGATTATGGGAAAAGTTTTGCATAATACAATAATCAATTTTATTATTATTATTATTTTTCGACTGGTTCTACTATAATAAACTTCTCGTCTATGGTCTTAGAAGATGTGCTCTTCTGGAAAGTGATGACACATTGAAAACTGCTAAAATTAAAATCTGGAGGTAAGTTGCTTTTATTATTTATGGCTAAATGGTTCAAACGGTTTTAAGGTAAGTTATATTTTAGAAATTTAATTTTCAAAAATTCTTTTAAAATTAGAATCTATTTAACTAAAGATAAATTTCCTTTCTCGTCAATTGGAATTTTGCAACTTGTATGACCGCATTTTAAAAAGAGCTTTTCCTGCTTCTTTCTTTTTCATTATCCATAACGACGAGTAAAATTTAATATAATTTGAGCTATAAGAAAATTACTGTACATCGATAATCAAAACTCAAGTAATTTCAATTTTCCAAAAGCTTTTAGTATATTTAGCAAAAAAATAATTTTCTGAGGAGCTCAAAATTTCAGTTATTTTGCAATGAAAGAAATTTAGGGAAATCAAAAACTTTTCGTTCAGAAATTAGTGACACAAAATTTGAAATCGATCCCATTAATAATTTTTGTTATTGTGAGAATTGTAAAGTATTCTTTGAAATAAATATAGTTTTGAGATAACGCGTTTTGACGCGGATTGTAACTGTTTAATTCCATAAAATTCTTATACCGAAAAGTATTCATATATTTTTCAAAGGTTAACAAATTGTTTTACGATAAATTTATTAAAACATGATTTCCAACATAATTCTTTTAACTTCCTTTTACAAAATGAATTTCAGAAAAGAATGAAACATAGTGAGAACGTTTACCAGAACATAATGCGACCGCTTGTTTGGCGGTATGTCGTTGCACAGCATCGCAAACTGGATGAGGCTCCAGTCTTCGAAGACGATTTCAACGAAGTAAAGACCGAAATCTCAGCCACAAATTATAAATTAATGGAAACATTGGGAAATCAGCCAATTTTTGCTGAGCAGAAATAATTTTAAGAAAATAACCATTTTGTTAAAATTGTTGGCGAAATTAATGAATAAAATTTAAAATAAATGTCTCGTATTCTTTTAAATGTCCTTCTGCCCCTTTGCGAAATTGTAGTTTAAAAAATGGAGCTTTCATGTTTTCAATCATTTTTTATGGTTTTAGGGGAACAAAACGAGAATGTGTTTGCTTTTCAGGTGTCTAGCGTAACAGAAAATTGTAATTTAAAAAAGGGAAATTTATTGAAATGTTGAAAAATTTTGGGAAATTTTAGCAGATACGCGAACCATTTTGGGGACGTTTCTCGCCAAGCCACGGACGATTCAGGGGAAATTTTTAGCAGGGATACCAACCGATATCAGGTAGTTCCACCGGCGCGGGCCCAGTTTCGAACAGTTTTCGGATTTTGTAACAGGAGCCCAGAAATCGCAGCAGGGGCAAAATTTTTTTTTTTTTTCTGGTTCTCCAAGAGGTGGGCTAATTTTGCTACCTCTGATTGGTCAAAAAAATTCTGGGAGCGAGGACGCGTTTCGATTTTCGGGATTTTGGTAACAGGAGCCCAGAAATCGCAGCAGGGGAGAACAATTTGTTTTCACTTTTGGTTGTTCTCCAAGGGGTGGGCTCATTTTTCTAGCTCTATTTGTTTTTTTGTTTTAATTCTGGAAGGGAGGAGCGTGTTATTATTTTTTTTTTGCTTTTCTATAAAATCAATCCTCTAGCTCTAGGAGCAAATGAAAACTTACCTTTTTGTCTTAAAAAGCGATCAATTTCTGAAAATTCTTTGGAAAGGAAAAGGAAGGGCGGTAAATAAAAAATTACAAATTATGTTTAACTGTTTACTTTCATTCTTTTTCTTCATTTTTACAAATTCTGGACAATTTTTTTTTGACTTAATTCTAAGTACGGGTGGAGAAATTTTAGCTTAAAACACGGTCTTGTACAAAATGAGCATTTTTGCAATTTTAGTACTACTTTTAATATTTTTGTTGTTGGTGTTTTCAAAGCAGTTGGGTCACTTCAGGTTTAATATTTAACTATTAATAATATATGTCCACCTAAAATAAAATTTATGTAAAGTTGGAACATGAATATAATTTATCAATTAATTTTAGTACATAATGTACATACAATCATTATTCAGGGGCTCGAATAGCGAAAAATTTTACTTCAATTCCAACAGAAGTCCTATGAAAAATTGACTGAAATCTAAATTTTCACTAAATTAGTTGCAGTAATGAAATTGTGAATGAAATGCATCACACACAAAAGGTCACAATTATTATTTTTAGGCTAAAAATATCTCTATATACAAATATTAACCCTTTTTTTTATTCAAATATTCAATATTACCTTACCTTTCATAGTGTTTTATTAACTAACATCGGAATAATTGATAAGTAAGTACATAGTCACATCAAAAGATTTTATACTTTAAGCTTGTATTTGTTTGTAAATTAAATTTAGCATCGATATAAAAAGTCGTCTGCTCCTGCAATTGCTTGATCATTAAATATTGCATGATACTTTCTAAATTAAACCGCATTATTTATTGAAAGTTAGCATTTACCAGAAGTCCAAATGAAAAATAAAAAATGTAAGTACTCAACATGGCACGTAATTAAATGCTTGTGGGCAGTCTGCAGGCTGCTCCGCTTTTGTTTATCCAGACGTTATTTCATTATTAATAGCGCACGAATTATTTCAGAATGCGCGTTTAATTAATTCTTGAAAGTTCATCTGAATCCGAAGAAAAGAGCATATGCCAAGCAACAAATTGTATTTATTTAGCAATTTCATAAGTCTGCAAGCTCCGAAAACACCGCCTAGGGATCTTAATTTTAAACATTTTTATTATTTTTTGTGCCAGAAAAAAAAATATTACGAATTTAAATGAAAATAACTAATTGCTTTTGCCTTTTGTTTACATCAGAATAAAAAGCCTTGGAAGAGTTTAACTGCACTGCAATTTACATAATTTTGTACGAGATGAAATTGAAATCAGCACAATTGCCATTTACGAACGTAAAAATGAATGTAAAGCCGGAAGAAGGAATTTTAAAACAGCAATCTCAACCTTGAAGCCATACATAAAACCTACCATTTTTATGCAACATCAATTTATCCTTAAAATCACGTAAAATTTTTCTGCGCAAATTGCAAAGTTTTACCATCAATCAGAGGTTATTCAGTTTTGCTGTTAACTACAAAAAAGTGAACTTTACGAGTTAAAATGTTCAAATAATTAAAAGCAATTCAATTTTATACTCCCGTTGATGGATTTACTATACCAAATTTAATATTGCGAATATATGTCAGGTGAAAATTGTGAGATAAAAAAAACAGCTAATGTAGGCAATGTATGTAAATCAAGGATTCGCATCGGGTTGAATTTATTATTTGCCATCCTTTAAGCAAATTTAATACCCGCGCGTACCTCTGAAAAATTCTCGTACATGTGTCGCGGCTGCTTTGTCCTGCGCATGTTCACCTTCGGCCCTTTTTCCAGGGGTTGTTGGACGTGACCATTAAAAAGCAAAACTCAAATATCTATCATATTTTGTTAATAAAATCACAGGTGGAAGGGAAAACCAAAATCGCTGATGTGCATGCTAAAAAGTCTCAGCATGGAAGAACCGGTGGAATTTATATGTGTAGATAACTAGACTTACTATAAATATTAAAAACCCGTGAACAAAGGGACGACAGGTTGCTAAAACGAATATATGCAAAATAATCTACTTGTTGCAATTTTTTTTGTCTCCCACCTATTGTGGTTTTTCAGATTATTTATATCTTTTCAATGGTGCAAAAAATTCTAGGATGTAATTCATTATATTTATAGCTATGCTGTAATTTATTTTTCATGCGGGCTTCACTTGAAAGGTTTTTATCCTGAAATTGTTACAAAGTCTATTCGGTGCATGGTTAACGCAAGGTACCTAAATCTAGGCCCCGCTCTTTATGATATTAGTCGGATTTTTTCCTAGATTATAATTTAGTTCTCGATAGAAATTATGTGTAATTAAATCATAAATTTTTTAAAAGAATTCATATTTACTAAACCAGTTTTATCCTCCTATACTTTGTTTGACCTACGTAAAAAACTTTTTTTTAGTCCCTATTCTAAGTGGCAAACCATTCATCATAAAATCGAACTGAATTTCAGTTTTCTAAATAGACAACCATTTTATGTATAAGACTATAAGAGCATATTATATGTACAATTTATTATTTACATGATGTATTGCAATATTCCATTTTTAGTTCCTCCAAGAATTTAGATAAAAAACCCAATGAAAACTAGGCAAACCCCAGGGAAAAAATTGTTTGGAAAGACAAAGAATTTTGATTATCGCATCAAAAACTTGTCGTACTTTTTATAAAATTATAATGTATAATTCCTGCAATAGAGTAATTTCAAAGTGAATAATAAATTTTCCTCATGGATTTTGATAAAATTTTGTAGGAATACTCATTTAGGTTCAAAAGTGAAACAAGGATAAAGCAAACAAAATTGAGAAATTTAACTTTAAAATATTAAAAAAATTATAGTTTTCCGCCACAATTCCTCCATGCTTCCAAATTTTGTTGGTGTTTCTGCAAAAAAATTCTACACAAGTACTGAAATTAGGAAAAATATTCTTACTTTTATAAGGTAAGTCGAAAAAGATATTTACCTTTAATTCGTTAATTTCAAAGATTGCGAAATTGTTTAGAATATGAAAAGGTTCGGAATTTCTTGAAATACAAGTGAGCAACAAATGAGCCGTTCAGTGCACAAATCGATTAACTCCACTTTTTGAAAAATCTTAAATTTAAATGTCAAAGCACTTGGTATAGTCATAACTTTTTATATTTATAATAAATTTCCTGAATAATAATGATTATTATTATTATTAAACGACAAAATTTTTTTGGCCACTGAATAACAAATAATTTGTTTCAGAGGCCATTTTAATTAACTCCGGAATTTTTTAGTGCCGTTGCCGTCTTCTCAGAATTAGAGTAAAATAAATTGGTCAGTTACAGCCGAATTGCCGCAGGATCAAAAACTTGTGAAGTTAAATTAGTTGTTATTAAGAATAAAGTTTAATTGGGTATATTTTAACTTCTACTGTATACTTTACCAATATTACACGGACTACATATTTTTTCTCCCAGATCGTATTTGAGTTTGAATTATTATAAACAATTATTTCAATTTGTCAGTGTTTTTACACTGGTGGTGGTTTTAATTTTATTGTTTTTCAGTTGCCAAATCGATTAACACTACCAGTCACATAAAAATTGTAACATTACTGACGATTATTTTTTGACTATTCTTTTTTATTAATTTTATATACCGTTATATGAAAGCTATATCTGTATTTATGCATTCTACAATATATATTTGAATTTATATTATAAAGAGAATATTAAAAAATAATCTACATTATTTCATCGTATTTCTCAACTTTTTGTTTGAAGGAGTTAATTGACTTGTGCACTGAACGGCTCAAATGTTGTTTCCATATACATAGGTACCTATTTGTCACTCTTGACTCCAAATGACTACTCCTACATAGTTTTATTAAAATCCGTGATAAGACCTCAAATAAATAAAAACAGCCGAACTGCTGAACTTCATGTAAAACATAAATTATTAAATTTAATTCTTCAAAGTCACAAACTAATAATTCTAAAATTTCAATATTAATTTTCTAAGAAATTCAAAAACATTTATGCATTTAAATAACTAGGAAATATGTCATAATGTTTCCTCATGTTTACACAATATCTCCAAGTTAACTTTAAACATTACAATAACAGCAAATAATAGCCTTGGTACTAGTTCGTGGTAATTATCATGGTTAATTTCAGGACGTTCCCCATGTAAAATTAAGCTATATGTACTTATAAAATAGTGACTCATTAAAAGTAATTCAATTCCTTCATCAAACTTTTTTAAGCGCCAGTAAAAACTTTTAGATGTTTAATTCAAATTAGTTCATTGTTTATTTTATTTGCCAAAATTCTTGCTGAATTTGAGTCCTTTTAAAGCTTTTAGCAATCTGCCCCTGCCTATTCACAGATATGGATCGATCAATTATGCAGAGCCATTTACTTTGCGTCTGATATCAGATCAGCCTTTGGAAATGATACACACTATGGGTTCTACTCTGGCAAATCTGGGGAGTCAATTAGAGCTAGTTTGATTGCTAAACAGTGGGAGGTGATTGTCATGGCAATAATTAGGCTAATTTATAAGGTTCACCCTTCTTTGCTAGAGATTTATTGGAGATCCAATTAAGATTAGTCATAACAGTGTGCAGATACGTTACGTTAATATAAATGTCGCACAGATTTGGGCCTGTTGCTGCGAGACTGCATCCCAGGACGTGTTTCGTTCTACAGGACGAGTTAAGCCCATTATGCTTCGAACCGTTTTCATATCACCTTAAACTAATTGGCTGGCATTACATCGGAGGAGTCTCGCATGTAACAATGTTTGTCATCCCATAAGAACGTGCCACCGCTCGGAATTAATGCGTAATCTCCGTGACAAAGGCATTTGCATCGCTTAACCTCTTGTGACAGACAGTTTTGATATCTTAATCGTCGGCTTGGGGCTCCATGTTTTAAAGAAGCATATCAACGTCAAAGTGGTGTCGTATATGTGGTTCTTAAGTTGCCGCTCATTTGTGTCTCTGGGTTGTGCAACATTTTTATTTTTTTTATTTTTTCATAACCCCATAAATTTTGAGTATACTATTCTGAAAAACGAGGGGTTCCTCTCGGTTTCCTCAGTCTTGGGATTTTATGCGGGAAAACTCGGGGCTTATTTATTAATCGCCATTGAAAGAAGCACGCCTGGGGAGCAATGGTTTTTTTTACTGGGCTCAGGAGTTGTTCAGAAATTGTTGTTTAAACTGCCAGGGAATTGTGGTATGGGACTTGCAAATAGGAGTAATTGTTCATGTCTCCGAGTTCTCGGAAAACCTGGGTGAGCTATTCATGCCAGAAATTAAGGAAGAATGCATGAAACGTTCCAGTGGGTGATCAACAATAGTGCATCAGTTGAGCATGAAAGTAGAATTTTACGCTTAAGTGATTAGAAAATAGCTTAGACCTGGTGAAATTTTTTGCGATTTTGATTTTTAAAGAAAAAATAGCATATGTCTAGCTAGACAGTCATAAACATACATTATGTATATGTACCTATGTACACTTGAGAAAAATAAATAATTGTCACACTGTACATGAGATTTTGATTTAAAAAAATGAACCTAATCGTCACTTTAAGTAGAAATCATTATACATTATGTCCAATACAACAAACTATCATATCGCAACCTTTTGAACTAAACAGTTTTAAACTTAGGCGGCTCATCAGAAAAATAATCAGTGCATGCAAAGTAAAAAAATATTACAAACTATAAAACAAGAGTTATTTACTTACTTTTTGTAGTATCAAAGTAATTTAATTCATTTTTTAGCTGCTCAAAAAGGAAACCCAATTCTGTTTTTACACCGTAGATACGATCCAGAAAAAACCGTGTAAAAAAAGACATGAAATATGTACATAGAAAAAAGGGGATTAGTTCCATATCCTTTAACCCTTTAAAAAATAGGTAAAATAAAATGATTCATACATTATCTTACTTTATAAAAGCCAAATTAAATTTTAATGTGCATTCATGCACAGTTTATTTCATAGAAACAAAAGGCAATTCAATTCTTAAAGTAAAAGGTTACATAAATATAAAATTATCGCAAGTTGGGGAACTGAAAACTCATATGTACAAGAAAACAAAAAAAAAAATAAAGAAAAGATACATAATTCAATTCTTAAATATTAAAACAAATTAAAAATAATTAAAAAATTAAAAACAGTCAAGGTGATGAAAATAACATAGCGGTTAAAACTACATACATACATACATATTTTTCTTTAAAATTTAAATCGTGCTAAATCAAATAAAATAGTGTAAAAACGGAATCAAATTTTTTTTCTAGACCGGGTTAAATCAAAACCGTGTAAAAAAAGGCTGTGTAAAAACAGAATTGAGTGTACAATTCGCAAAGTTCAAATCGATGCGAGTCGAATAAACTTGCTGCCATTACATAAGTTTTCTTTTTATTTACTTTACTATGAAGTTGTGTGATACTAATTCAAATAAATTTAAAAAGTAAATATGTATTATTAAATTGCGTTTCCTTTAAACATCCCCCATGGATAGTTTCCATTACAAATGAAGTTCCTTATTTGTAGTCCTCGCTGAGAATGCCAGTTGCCCCAAATATGGGCGGATATCGAATTTCGCCCATTAACGTACCTACCATCAAACAGGGAAAGGTAAACAAATATTTAAATTTAAAGAGAGCTATACCCAGCTAAGATTTCCCCAATTCCCGATAGTCAATGTTTTCCTCCGGATGCTGTAAACATATCAAATTTAAAATGAGTCGCAGTGATTTAGATACGGGTTGATTTCAAATGGTGGCCTTTATTATGCATGATCCAGATTCTTTATTTATAAAGTAATGATAAAGTAAATCAGTTTTAAGTTCCTTCAAGCTATTAGATGTTTAAAAAGTTATACACGTAATAATGCAGCTGATGAATAAATGTTTAAAAACTAACATTACTATTTTATCTTTATTTTTTTTTTACCCTAGGTATTTTTTTTTATAATAAAAAATTTAAAAAAATATGGGAAAGTCACCAATATATGTACAAAAAGACAAAAAACAATTAAGTAATTTGCCGAAAGCAACGATTAATTTAACAATTTGTGGCTTTTATTTTCAACCAACAAAATAGTTGGTTACCTTTTTCATTTTAAATTTTGAAATTGTTAATGTAAAATACCAAACCTTTTGTAAATTTATACGTTGTTACGTAAAATAGTAGTTAGCAGCCCCGGCAAGAGGAGTAGAGTTCGTCCATAGAAAAAAGAAATTGATCTCGATAGCGTGACTGAAATTATGTGTAAGTTAAGTTTGTAATAACATTGTTTCAATCTAAGTAATGGGCCATATGGTAAATACATTGATTACATTTTAAAAAAGTGCTTTTATATAATAACATAAATGTGAATCAAAGATATTTTTTTTGGCATTATTTTACATTTATACATACATCAGGTAATTATAGCCTATGTACTGACACCAATCAGGATGCCCTACCAGTTATTTAACAGATTGTGATTTTAAGAAAGAATTTCTAATATATGTATGTATGTATGTATGTACCTACATACTGTTTGTTTTATTACTTATACAAAAGTACTTAAAAGTTCTTGCAAAAACAATGTGTTCATAACGACTTTGAACATGTATTTAAAACTGATTTATAACCTTAAAACGAAGCTATAGGGCAGCAACAATAACGACCTTAATATTTCTACAACTTTAGAAGCAAAAAAGAAGATTGGCGAAGGGAAAGGAGTTAGTTCATAATGTATGTGCATACATATGCCACGGCTGGCGCGGTGCTTGCATGTTTCCTTCTTTGTTAAGATATTACCAGTTTCAATTCAAAGTTGACTCTGGAAAACTTTGAGCGTATTTTGAAACTTAAAGTAGTTCGCATAGAGCAGTTCCTTGTCATCCTCATTTTGATCGCCCCCATTGTGAGCGCGCCCAGGATTCAGTTTGCTATAGCATTCACCAACTGGCGGATTCTGAATAAAAGCTCATAAATATTCTTGCAACTTTCCTCATTAGTCCTCCATTTAGTATCCGAAGGAACTGGAACGATGGGCGTGATCAGGACCAGCTTCCATAAAGCGACCCAGAACAATGGGGCAGTAATTATAGCCCTGACAAATATATCATTAGTTCCCCAGCAAGAAAATCAGAGGCGAACACCTTGGGACGTGTGAAGGAGCTATCTGGATTAAGTGGTTCCACTGGGGGCGGGGGAGGAGGGGGCGGGTATCATGAGGCGAACGACGATTAATCAAGGTCCTGGGAACCCTTTTCGATAAACTGCATGAAATAAAAGGGAGCCCCTTTGGGGGAGCACATAAGAAATAACTTTAGTTTATCACGACTCCTCGTCCCTGACACGGAACAAGAAAAACTCATTTCAAATGATTTATCTCGGGTGATGGCTTTCGATTTGAATACTTCGCCTCAATCATTGGTTTTGGCGCCCCGGAACAGAGGCTTGGGCGCCCCTGTTCCCGAGGGATTGCCGCAGCAATGGAATGTTGTAAATTAGATGTCAATAGAGAGGTAATGCGAGACATGGTAGAAGAATGATCCTTACGCGCTCAAAGAATTCCATAGGAAATGGAAGATTATTAAGAAGTTGCTGATTTACCCCCATCCGAATGTCGCCCGGATTTCGAAGCTCATAAATTGCCCTAGGGGAATTTGAAAAACCCTTGAAGAAAGTAGCGCTTCAGATTTTATTTCACGCGCGATGAATACTTAAATTTTTCAAGTTGTTTTATAATATGTAGATCAGGTGATGAATCAGAAAACAGTTTCTGAAATTATTATTATTTAATAATAATAATTCGCGGGGTTTCTTAATGCATTTCATTATAAAAACTAAAACATTGCGTTTAGTGGATAACAAAATATAAGTAAAAATCTCATACATTTTTGGGCACCTACTAATAGAAGAAATAGTTTTTTTTATTGTATAAATAGGTATACATATGTATATGTCATTAAACTTAAGAAACAAAAAACACTTAAAATATCTAGAATGTCCTACTATTGAATGATAGTTACTAGGTATTTGACTGTAAATGGTATATAAAGGGTGTTCGTATATAACATGTTTACTTGCAAATCGACAATGGTCCTTATTCCGGTTGTCACCTCACATGCTATGTGACGTAAGTCTACGGATTTGGTATTCTCGTTGTCACTCTAAGTGACTTCTGACGGTATATGCCGACAAATATCGAGAGTCGTAGTATTCTAATAGAAATAATATTACAGACTCTTATTATTTTTAATTAGATAACTAAAATAGCTAATAAAAAACAGTTTGAGGGCTTAGTGGCAATAATGGAAAAAATGTGGGGCCTTATTCCGGTTGTCAACTCACATGCCATCTTTCGTGAGTCTGCGGATTCGGCATTCTCGTTATCACTCTAAGTGACTTCTATTGGTATGTGTCACTTCATTTGCTCCTCACGTCACGCGACAACGAGAATACCTAATGCGAAGTGAGGTGACACGACTGTGAGGTTTGTCACTGAAGTGAGGTGACAACCGGAATAAGGCCCAATACCTCATCTTGAAATAAAGCTTGGCAATGATTGACTAAAAATTAAAATATCTATGCATTAAAACTTCTGATAATTAATTACTAACACCTCTTCTGAGATTAGAGAATTGAGAATTCCTACTAAAAAAATTTTGTTGATGATAGAGAATAAAAATATGTAAAAAAATATATAATTTATATAAATTCCAGGGATATATAACCACTTAAGTAAATAAAATAAATGGTGAGATGTCGTTGTGCAAGGGTATCATTAAAAGCTTTTTATTAGCTTTACCTGTATGTAACGGAATCTTGGAAGTTAAATTTGACCCACTTCCCGATTGAGCTGAAATTTTGCACACTTATCAAAGACTGATGACAATACAATAATTTAATAAATTTGTCCCATTATCCTGTACAGGATCGCCAGGATCAATAATTTATATAACATGTAGAATTATTATTCGAAGGAACTCATGGGTAAATCGATTTTCTGTGTTTTCCAGTAGAACTGTCATCCACTTAAATTTTGTAAATTTGAAATACGTCGTCGCGGAAGTTGAAATGAAAAAAAATGAAACTGCAACACAAAAAAAAAGGAGATTGGCGAAGAAAAGGAAAAATTTAAAAGAAATATCAGAACTTTCTAGCGAAGAATTAGAAGAGAGAAAGAAAAAAAGACGACTCAATATGAAAACTTATATAGAGCCTCACAATCAGAAAAAGACAGAGCAGCTTACTTGCAGTATATGCGGCAGCATAAGGCGGGATCCAGAAGATTATGCAGAGCGAGTACGACGGGCTTTATGCAGGCGATTAACAGGTTTTGTGATAAGATATGTAATGTTTGCGTGTTTTTTAGTCTTCAAATTACTATTAGTTCGCTTAAAGACTAAAAAAGTAAAAATAAATAATAGTTTAAAAAACTAAAAAACACGCTTTTTATTTAGATCGAACTAAAAAATAAAAAAATAAATGTTATCCCTACAGCTACAGCGAAAGGTAGTCCAATAACTTGATAAAATCAAATAGTTTTCAGAGAGTTCAAAATAATAGTAATGATATAAACAAATAAAATTTTATTATACAAAAAGCGAGGGGTGCTTTGTTATATATGTATTTATACTAACTCAAATAACAATTGTTGTCGAGCACCCCACGCTTTTTGTATAATAAAATTTTATTTGTTTGTATCTTTATACTATTTTTTTGAACTCTCTGAAAACTATTTAATTTTATCAAGTTATTTGATTACCTTTCGTTGTAGCTGTAGGGATAACATTTATTTTTTACTTTTTAGTTCGATCTAAATAAAAAGCGTGTTTTTTAGTTTTTTAAACTATTATTCTTTTTAGAAATCATATTGTAACACTACATAAAACTTTAAAGTCGGTGAAAGGTAGTTGAATCGATATATCTATTAACCATTTAAATTCAAAATCTAGCTACATGGTTATTATAGGGATTTCGTCACAGCAATTAACGATAATTGACAGCGACAGGGTATAATTTATAATAAACAAGGTGATTGGAATTAAGCCATTTATGTATGATCGAAGTCGGGAACAGATAGGTCAATTAGCAGCTTATCTTACAAAGAGAGCTCGCAACAGTTCCGACTGAACTTCCGCAAGTTTAAACGAGATGATAACAGCCCGATTAAACGACCGTTTAAAATCTTAATTCCAATCAACAGGTACTGTAAATTCCACCTTCAGGTGAAAAGTTTGTCTGCCTCGACCGTTAATTAACTATAACTACTACAGTACTTTGACCGAACATACTTTATAGATGAACTCCAAAAAAATCTGGGAAAACAAGCCAACCAATCTCTTTTTCAATTAACTACAAGCCGTGCAAAGTTTACGACAAAGCCCATCCAGCTACCTCATATTGGAACGAGGAAGAGTTCTCCGAAGAAAACTTTGAGTCAACTGGGAAGACATGGGCCGCCGTATCACTGGTGTTCGCTATCTTCGTGGTGCTCTGAACGTGACCCAACCCAACGATGAAGAAGAACAACAAGAAAAATTCAAAGTTTTCTTGGAGCTTATGGCGGCTGATTTATTTCATATTTTTCGTCCTGGCGACTTCTTGTTCCGCGAATGTCATACCAAACGCTTCCCTATTTTTTTACAGGCCCTGATGCTTGGATACTTATTTCCTCGGCAAACATACTTCTGACTGGGGAAAAACTTTATTCACTAGAAAAGATTTTTTGCAAATTTCATTTTGATTTTATTTTCAAATGCTTCCCCGGAATATGAAAAGTTTTTTATAGATATCAGAAATTCGTTGAGCGAGGGACGCTATTTGTCGCTCCAGTTTCGTACAAGGCGTTATACACAAAATATCGAAATCATAGAATCTGTAAAAAAATGGTGTTACGACTTCAAAGAATCTGCATCTCTAATTGTATCGGATTTTTCTTTTTTCCGAAACAATTTTTCCCATAAATTACATTTCCGTAAATCTTAAAGGTGCAATAAATTGCACCATCGCGCCTCGCTGGATACTGCAGCTGTGCTTGTTTTGGAAGATGATTTTTCCCTGACGCTTTTATATTTCACACATCCGATCGCCATAAATTGCTATCGATAAAAGCCCGCGCAGAATTTGCGGAAATGCATTGTCCCTGGTGCATTTAGCACTTTGATGGTCCATTAAGTGCAACTGTTTCCGAAAAAAAAATATAAAAAAAAAAAATAACAAACATAAGCGAACCGCTCCCAGCAAAGTGTGAAAAAGTGAGGTCAACCGTAGGCCATTTATTCGGAATTTATGGATGCTCGGTAAACTACAGCGCATATCTGCGGTGAACACAATTGGTGCTGCTTTTAAGAGATGACTCCATTTATTCCTCCTTTCCAGCTAATTTGGGCCAAAAAGTAAATTAAGATATAAACAGGGATTTTCAGAACGGAGGATGCCAACTGCCAACTGAATTGGCTATTGCACTAGTCCAAAACACCAGATTGTACTCTGCCAATTTACAAAAACACAAATATCACTTTCTGATTCATTTATCGTTTTAAATGAGAAAATTATATGAAGACACATTTTATAAATATTAACATTGATAAGATAAAATTTTAAGCTATTACAAAACTCGCAATCACAAATTTTCAGGACTATCTGTATGCGGATAGGAGAAATTATTTTATACTTTTTAGTTCGTTTTAAACCGTGATATATTATTTTCTGCTTTTTAGTCTTGTGTGTGAAATTTTGCAATCGATTTTAAACACCTTGATGATATTATGACAGATACACGCGGCAAATTGTTATCTAAATCTACTAATAATCTATCAATCTATGTAATTTTTATTTTCCTGAAAAATTATAAATAAAGGAGCATGCCAGGAAAGCGAGTTAATATTTTTGCGACACCTTAGTTAGTGGTTGACAATTTTGTATACCAAGTCGGCATTGCCTTCGATTTTTCATTCAGAAATTAATTTTACGAAGGGTTCCGTACCATTATCTATAAAAACGGCAAAAAAATCATGTCTGTTGTATGGGAGCCCCCCTTAAATATTTGTTTTATTTTAATTTAATTATTTATTTTTAAAGTTATAAAATATTCTGTGAATATTTCAAGCGTCTACCTGTTGCCGTTATCAATATCGAGCAAAAACGAGCAAAAAAATCACGTTTGTTGTATGGGAGCCCCCTTAAATATTTATTTTATTCTGTTTTTTAGTACATATTTGTTGTTATATGGTGACAGACGGACAGACAGACAGACGGACGGGCAGCGGAGTCTGAGTAATAGGGTCCCGTTTTACCCATTGGGTACGGAACCCTAAAAAAAGGCCGCCTATTGAATCTACCGGAATATTGAGTATTATAAATTCCAAAAATCAATTGCAAAATTTGTACCAACAAACAGACAGACAAGAAAGCGAGCTAACAAAAACGTGATAAAATTATATATGAAGACATATTTTATAAACAGAGATAAGATAAAAAAAAAAATTATTAAATGGAGAAGACAGTTGAAGTTTGGTACAATTTTTCTTATTAAACTCATAACTTTAGATGCAATCGACCAAGTGAATAAAAATTAAGAATTTACTGATATCTGATAGAATAAATGTCGAGCTGGAGAACAAAACAATCGAATTACTACAAAAATTAAATGAACAAGGAACCTTCCATTTATCCTGAAACGAAAGGATCTTAAGGAATTTGTTGTCAGTCGACTATCGAAACATTTTAAAGGTTTTAAGTTATGAATCGATGCAAAAAATCAGTTTTTTTTGCATCAGTCGATGTCCTCACATTGGTCCAAAAATTGAAATTAAATGATCAGGAACGTCCAAAATGAGTGAAACTTTCACAGGCATCCTTCAAAGCAGTAACCAAATGGTTTTGATAAGTAGCACCATCTTCAAAACTTTTCCAGACTATCTTCGTATGTATTGTACCTACACATCTATCTAATGAAAAATGCTTTTTCAAATTTTTTGTTCATAATTTTTAAAAGATATAAGGGAATTCAAAATATAAATTTTTTATTCTGTCTATTGAAACAGATAGAAATTTAGTAGATAAATAAAATCCAAACGCTCATGTACCTATTCCAAAAACATATTACAGGATTTTATTAATGTATAGGTACCTACATATTCTAAAAAAACAAAAACTGCTATACCGTAGAATCTCTAAAACCACAGCGTACAGAGAATTAACCTCAACTACTGGAATACTTAGGATATACAAATTACTGGTTTAACTTAATCATATTTTAAAATTCAACATGCTGTCGAGTCTAATTCAGCACTATTCCAGGAGAGTATTTTCCCGAAGGAAGTCTTGCATTTACTGCAAAGACCTCGGTTATAATTAACTAGGGAATTAGGAAAGCGCTTAAAGTTTCCATGTGTGGAGTCATTGTTTAACGAAGCCACACTGAACTTGAAGGCAGCACGGGGGGAGATTGAGAGTGCCGGGATGGATATGAAAGTCAACGAATGAGCGAAGGTATGGGGATTTCCTCCCACACACCTGCTAATTGCGCTCGAAATTTAGAAATTAATTGCCACCCGCAAATACGTGCATGCTTCATCAAAACGAACAAATTCCGGAGCAAACGACGTAATTTGTTCCTTTTGTATCCGCTTTGGTGCCTGCTGCTCAACGAGTATTTTACGAAATTTCACCCCTATAACTATATACGAAAATTTGGGAAGCCACCACTCGGGTTCACGTACCGTCTCCCAAGAGCCGAAGAATGATGATCTGATTCCTGGTGTTTTGCTATTTTCTCCACAATTTTCCTGTGGGATTTAATTTATTGCTGTGGGAATTATAAACACCCGAAAACAAGTCGAGATTTTGTGCCAATGGCGATAGCGAGCCAGCATATCCAATCTTAGATAAATCACTCCTGCCAAACAAAAATAATTGAACAGGTAGCACAACTCTGTGGCGCTTTCTGCACGATATAAGATAATAAGTTAAAGGGTAGTAGAGACCTCCAACAAAATCTTGGGTACCCACCTTAGTCAGCTAGAAATATGTAGGTTATCCCGGTACAGCGTTAAAATAAAAGGAAACCCTGGAATTTTACCTTTCATCTTGTTTGTTTGAGTTTTCCGGTTGAAATTTAATGCGGAAGGTGTGATTTGAAACATTCTAAACATTCTAAACAAGGCACAGGCAATTGGTATTTCTGACTTCAGGGCAAAATTTATTTGATTTGAGTTCGTTTTACATATATTTTATTTATATTGCAAAATATGGATTCATACAATAATTTTACTTAAAAAATATCAGAGATATTCTCTCTTCGGTGTATTCAAATAGCAAATTTGTAGTACCTACTTGGTTACAGTGAAGAGTCAGCACACTACAGCAAAATATGGATACACCCTGTATTTCCTTGAAAAATGCAGTCAATTGTGGAATTTGAGTTTGATTTCAATGTTCAACTAGTTCTAATGAAGTTTTGAAATTCATTCTCTTACCAGACGTTATCATCATTGAATTGGAGGATATGAAAAGGTGTACATAATAAAAAATCGCAGTTTTTAATCTTTATTAATAATATAACAAAACAATATCTTCGATTTAAAAAATAGGAAAAAAAATCTTTAGCGCTTGTAGAGAAATTAAGACATATTAATATGTTCTACGTTGCAAAGGGCGGGAATTCATTGCCACTGTTCTGGATCGTTCTGTATTTGTTGGAAAATGCCTTAGTTGATATAAACGTTGCTGTTTTACAACAGTTTGAATATTTTCTTGACAAATTAGTGCTCTTTCAAGTGGCATTTTCTTAAGTTGAAGAGCGATGCTTCTCCCAAATAAGTCAAATTCGTCCTCGTCCTCTTGGAAAATTTCAAATATTTTCCGAAGCTTTTTAATCGCAGTCAATTTTGATGGTATTTTTTTATTCCTTTTTACTTTCGTTGTATTTTTACTTTTGGAATATTCTGCTTTAAGGGCATTGGCCTTATTCAAACTCGAATTATCTACACTTTCTGTTGATTCTTCAACATCTTCCGCGATATCATCGATTGGATGCTTTTGTGATTCACGGCAGCTCTGCAAAATATATAATAATATTATAATTGTGTTGCTACAAGTTACATATATATACGATTAAAACAGGTTAAAAATGAAATGTTTGTACTATTCGTACTAATTCTAATATCGATAAATATGAATTTTTAGCCGAATTTACACGAGAAAGTGACTTGCAATAATTTTGCTGAAAGTAATTTGAGCAAGCGTACATATGTACATATGTACATACATATCTATCATCGAAATTAAAATTCAAAATTCAAGGAAGGACCTCAAACTCATTTTGATATGATTTTCATTAATACGTTTCATACCTATTTCTTGGGTCCGAGTCTCATAAACCATACAATATTACATAGGAACCTAACTCATAGATATTGTACCAAAATATTATAAATAAACATAAAAATACAACAATAATAGTTAATATAAAAACTTACCTTTGAAATCTTTCCTTTTAAGTCGGATACACCTCTAAGAAATTTGTCTGCTTTTTTAAACCAAAATACACGAGGAGTATAAATTTCGAGAGGTCCGCTTGCATTAATTTCTGACTTCAATACTTTATTTAATTCCGATTTATAATTTGTGCGTATTATTCTAATTTTGTTCTTCACATCGGAAACTAATAATCCTGGTAAATTCATGGACTCACATATCTTCTGATAAGCAATTTCACGCGATATTTTATTTTTATAATGTTCACTGCCAACATTCCAGAGACACTCATGTTTCCTGTATAAGTCCAAAAAGGGTTCAACATATCCATCACGCCATTTAAACACCATTGTTTTTAGTGTATAAATAGACCTTGACTTTAATAAAAATAGCAAACTGATTAAATAAAACACGTAACTTCAGCAATTATGCTCAGCGAATGGATGGCGAATTGAACAAAACGAAAATGATTTTCACCAGCAATGAAAGCATAAAATGACTGATCAATGAGCCACTCAAACCAAACCCAGTCGACGCAGACACGCAAAATGTTTATTTTTCATACCAGCATAAGAACAACTGACTACATTGACAAATTTCATGACTGTGGGCTGCGATTCATTTTAGTGTTGCCAGCAATTAATTTAGTAGTACCTACATAATTAGATAGGCATGTTGCTTTTAAAATTTTTGTTTTAAGTAGGTTCAAAAACTGCGCAAATAATTAGGTTTTTCAAAACTATAGGTAAAAATTAATTTACCAATTTGCTGCAAAGCAGAAGAATAGTTTTAAAATGAGGCAATTCAATTTTATTATTAGCTGCGTTTTTTTCGCCGGGGTTTGTGACCAGATTTAACAGGAAATCAGGCGCAAGAACAAATAAAGCGGATGGTTTGCCGACACGTGAACATGTCACGTACAAGTGACCATGAGAAAAACATGCATTTTCTAAATTCAGACCACAAACACTCAAGGATTGGCCTTGTGATTTGTTAATAGTTCTTTTTAATGTAATATTTTTTAGTCAGTTTTTTTAAAGTTTTCCTTGGAGTTGAATCTATTTTTTTTTTTAAGTTTTTTTTATTACATATTTCGATTTACATCTCTGTTGTGGCGTCCCTTTGCCCCTCAGGGTTTTCATACATACATATATGTATATCACTGTACTGTACCTCCGGAGAATCTTAGACTATCCAACAAAAAAAGATATTTTTAAATTGGTCCACAGGCGAAAATATCGGTGAACATATAAAAAAAATAAAACATGCAGACGAACATAGAACCTCCTCCTTTTTTGGAAGTAGGTTAAAAACAATTTTAAAGTATAAGTTCACCTGCTCTTTGTATTTTTTTTTAAATGAACTTCCATATAAAACTTCTGTCTTAAAATGATCTCAGTAAACTTTGACTTAAATTTTTTGCATTCAACTTTGACTAAAATGTTTGCATTCAAAGTGTTATAATCTAATCGAAGTAGCTATTGTGCTTTTTTCGATCTACTATTTTTTGTGGTTTTCCTTTTCATTTTTCCGAATTTTCTTTTCTTTTAAGACACCCCTTTATTAAGACGAACAAAACGAAAAAAGAATCATCAAAATCGGTCGAGCCGTTCTCGAGATATAATCAAAAAAGCGGTTCCATACAAAATGTATGAGAAAATGAATTTTCTTCATAAATTCTTTTTCCGTGAATTTTTCCGATATTTTAATAGTTATTCCGGGCGGAGACGAATCCAACAAATCAAAGATCATAAAAATCGGTCCAGCCGTTCTTGAGTTAGTGGTCTAACTAACAGGAATTTGTTTTATATATGTATAAAGATCTCGTCTTCACTTCATTTCGATAGGACTTTTACTGAAAGGCTGAGGATTTTGTCAGACATGTTTTATACCACTTATTAAAAATATTGTCTGTTTGTTTTTTGTTGTTAGCTATACAAATTTATATCGATACCCCCATTTTAAAGCGCCCTGCCTCTTTATATATGTAACTTCGTTTCACAAAGAAGAGATTTATAATATTTTCCGAAAACATTTTTTACTTTCTTAGAAAAATGTTGGCAGCCCTACTCCATTTACACTTTTCATTCGATGAACGTAGCACCAGGTGATAAATTCCGGCCCCTGCAAGCGTCTTTCCCATGAAAAAAGGTTTTGCTTCGTTGCCAGCCTGCACGAGCACATTTACCACCACTTCTACTGAATTCGCTCAACCTTTTGCCTGTGTGAGAAGTCAACGAATTCCATTTCATTTCATTTTATTCACTCACATTGAAACAAACTAAGAAAATGATTCAGTGAAAATGAATCGTAGAGCTGGATACTCACTCAACTTAATTTTGTTGATAGATCCGATTCTAGAAATGAAAATCCGAGTCAATTTTCTGTTGCTCACACAGAGGAGCTTAAAAAATGCTGCATAAAGTAACGCAATTCGATAAGAAAGCTGCTTGATGTTGCTTACATTGAAGCTCTAAACTTCTAGCAATTGTTTTCTGCTGAAATTATAAGTTTACAAAATAATAATGGTTGGTCCAATTCTAAGTACCTGCATGCATATACATACATACATATATTACATGTATTTAGCAGTATACTTGTTATACCTTCTTAATTATAAGACAACCCCTTTTTAAGGTATTCCTCGTCTCAGAGCCCCTGAATTGAATTTTCAGGTAGAAACTTACATACATTAGTGAAATGAAATTGTTTCTCTTGTCGACCGGTGCGAATTTTCAAAATAAAAATGTGGAGCCGACCTCACAAAGAATATTTTAATATGACAACTTTGTTCGGAGTTTGTTCTTTTACGAGAATTGATAAATAAATTATTTGTTATACTTAACCAAGACTTCTTATATCTAAATTACTCAACCTTACCTCACCTAACAATTATACAATCTGCTACGTCACAGTGATGATACTTACAAATTTAACAATTAAGTGAAATAAACTTGGAATGTTATGATTGATTACACAGGAAAACAAATTTTTATTTTTTTTAGCGGAAGGACAAGTGGTACCTAGTTCTTTTCTATCATTTTTTTTCATAGATAATGAATCCTCAAACGAAATTACACACCCCGCGGGTGTGTGCTCTATTATCGACTAACGCGCCAGCCTCAGTTATTAACGATAAAAGTAATCATATTGCAGGCAATTTCGCAATAAATAAATTTAAATTTTTAATGTAGCTTTTTGGAAAGAAGAGATCTTGTTCTATCAATTGATACCATTTTTAAATTTAAAAAAATATTTTTTAAGTCTTTTGCTTTTGAAAAACAACATGCGTCTCCGTCCGTTGGTCTGTACGTACGTAGGTATGTGTGATTTGATTACACGCTACAGGTCGCAATTCTTGACCGATTTTCCTGATTTTTGTTTCTATCTCTTCGAAATGTATCAGAATAGAACCCTATTGATTATCAAAATGATTCCTCTCATAGTTCAATTATTATAAACAATTATGTAAACAAACTCGCTGATTCCCGTGCGACTCGCCTATTTTACCTTGTAATGGGCGACTTATGGGCCCGGGGGTTTTTGGCTGCGTTTTACCAACCATTTGAAATTGGCTTCCGTTTTCGAGAAAAGTAGTAAAACACAATATTTTTAACAGGACCTAATAATTATTGTTTCTCAAGAACATTTTAAATATCAATAAAAATTAATGATATATAATGTTTAATTGTATTTAATTTTTAACTTTATATAACTTAAAAAATGTTCTAAAAAAACTTTCTACCAGGAGACTTCTGGTAAAAATTGGGTAAACTTTGAAAGACTTTCTTTTGTGCGTAAAATGACGAATGGGGTCATTTAAATTTATGCAGCAAAACTTATATGTTAAAATATGTTTAATTAATTAAAATAATTTTCGTTTACATACCATTTACCACACCAAAATATGAAAACACAACGAAAAACACCGCACAAATTTTGACCTGAACAGGAATCAGCTGGTCACTGACAAGAAGTCAATGATTTTACCCAAATTTATCCGAGCTCCACACCATGGCTAAAATCTGCTAAAAGCGGAAGTGCTCTCAAGAGTTCAATTTTTCCCCTCCGTGGACTTATAACAAACAGACCTTAAAATCTACTAAAGAAATTCCTACAATGTATTAATATACACCTAATTCAGGGTATTTATTGTATTTGTTAAATTTTTTGTATTTATTGTATTTATTAAAATGTCGGTTAAATTATTCTAATAATAATATTTTGTCATAACATACTTACATTACATATCCGAATAAAAGGTTCAACCTTCAACATCTGCACTTTCTTCACAACTGGAAGAAAGTTGAAAAATCTCATGAGGATCGAGAACAATTTGAGATGGAGAACTCCTTCATTAATAAAGATTACCCCAAAACATCTTCCTTAAAAATTGAATTGGTGCGTAAATTAGCAAATAATTTTTCAAGTTATTCTTCAAATCATAATTGATTTCCACATTTAATTTCAGAACGTACGAATTCCTTCCAGAGGAAGATTGGAGGGAAATCAACAGTTGGGTTTATTTTGGATAAAATAATAAAAAAACCAGGATAACATATTATAGAGTGCATTTGTTTCATTTAAGTATATAATAGGGTGCTGTACAATACATATAAACAACAATTTAAGTATATCAATATTAATGGCTTGTTTTTCTTAATATTTTTTTTTTATATATTATCTTTAATTATATTTACGTAATTACAATGTAATACAACATGTTCTTAAGCTAAATCTGACATATACACACATATATCGTAACGGGGACTGAGATCGAGACGAGTACTGCTCTACCACGGCAGTGAGGCCAGCCCAGTTGCCAATTGTTACTCGATCAAACTACTCGTCAAATAAACGTCTTATACAAAAGTTAAACCACGTGTTTGCAATATCTCCATGTGCAGAGATACTACATGGCGCAGTCGGTTAAAACTAAGTGAGAATCTAGTATTAAAATTACGTATAGTAAAAATTTATCCGAGCATATCATATCATCATGGATAAATTCCATCCACCCGCAAAGTTAAATCTAACGGGAAATCTACAAGAGAACTGGCAAAAATTCGAGCAATATTTCTCGATATATCAATTGGCAACCAAAGGCAATCAGGAGTCACCGGAAATACAAGTTGCTCAGCTTCTTAATATTGGGATTTGACATCGTGACGTTACGATCCAATATGGCGGTTCCTGACCAGAGCTTAACATGCGTAACATAGGCCAGAAGCGTCTTTTTTTAATTTTTCAAGTAAATGGAATAAGTGTTGCATTACTGTTGTACACATTTTAAGAAATTAAGTTATTGGTATTATTTTGAGTAGTGATTTGTAAGAATAAATTAAAGTTTTCATTCATTTTTCAGGATATTAAGTTATTTCTTGCGCGGTGTTATTCTGCTCTGCTCCGAAACGCGCAGCCAGCCGAAAGTAGATACATATGTCGATTATGGAGCAAGAACCGACTGTAAAGGAAGAAAGTATAGATAAACTGAAGGCATGGCAAATAGCACTTTAAAGTTAATTCTGTAAGCAACAGAAGCAGGGTGTGCTCTGTGCATTTTAAACCAGAAAATTATGTCCTCTCAGGTAAGATGTCTCCTATTAAAGTGAGGTTTCTCCCTTATATGAGTCGTCTGCAAGCACGACGATGACACAGACGTGAACTCCGAATTTCCAGTCACTGTTTTTCCACATTTTATAATGTGTCCCGCTTTAAACACTCGCTCACCTTCCACAAACTCGCGCTGTGCTTCATTATTACTCCATGAAAAATGAATGAAAACTTTAATTTATTCTTACAAATCACTGCTCAAAATAATACCAATAACTTAATTTCTTAAAATGTGTACAACCGTAATACAACACTTATTCCATTTACTTGAAAAATTAAAAAAGACGCTTCTGGCCTATGTTACGTATGTTAAGCTCTGGCCAGGAACCGCCATATTGGATCGTGACGTCACGATGTCAAATCCCAATAGCGGGCGAGGAGGCTATCGAACTCTTCAATACGTTCGATATGACAGCAGCGGACAAGGCGGACATAATAAAGGTGAAGAAAAAGTTCGAGGAGTACTGCAACCCAAGGAAAAACATCGTATATGAGCGCTACTTATTCTACTCGCGCTGTCAACGTGAAGGTGAAGCATTTGACCACTTTCTAACGGACATCACGAAGCTGTCAAAAAATTGTGATGCTGCGTGACCGAATCGTTCTCGGAGTCGCTGACAAGGAGATCCAGACGAAGCTTCTCAGCACAGATTCCCTGACCTTAGAAAAAGCCACGGAGATGTGTCGTGTGGCCGAACTAACTAACGCTCAAGCAAAGGAGATAACAGATAGCAAGAGTAAAATAGAGGTAATACGTAAAAATTCTACTAATATAAATAAACATAACTGTGCAATTTTGTAAAGAATAACGTAAAGAGCCCTACTCAGATCCGGTCATCTCAACCTCAGTCTGATAAGCGCTTATCGCAGGAAAAAACCGCTAAGCGGTCAAATTTTAATTGTCAGAACTGTAGTTACAACCACGCGTACGGTAATTGCAATGCATCATACGGCTCAATTTGTCGATTGTGTCATAAAGGGAATCATTTTGCGCATAAATGTAGAAGTAAAAAAAGAAAGAATGAATGAATTAATGAAGTTCAAGGTGGGACTGCAGAAATCGATTCATTATACATTGATGAAGTGCTTATCGGCTCAATTTGTGATCAACACAATTCCTGGCATGCTAAACTAGTAATAAATAATGAGACTATTAATTTTAAAATTGATACGGGAGCTGATGTCAACGTGATTCCTCTTGCAATATTCAGCAAAATAAGTAAAAAAAAACGAAATCGCTAAAACAGATCTTAAATTAGAAGCGTTCGGTGGTTATCCTCTAAACTGCGTGGGTGAAGTTACTCTTAAGGTTTAGTATTATAACCAAAAGGCAGTGCCGGTAAAATTCATTATATTGTCCAATATACAAACATTAAGCCAATACTAGGCTTGAAAACGTGCATTCTTTTAAATTTAATTCAGAAAGTTGAATCTGTCCAATGCGCTTCATCAAGCGAAATTATTTCACAACATACCTAAAGATATTTTTACGGGCCTAGGAAAATTTCCCGAAAAGTGCTCACTACGCTTGAAATCCAATACAGTTCCAGTATCGAAGCCCCCTCATAGAATTCCTTTTAGTATACGTGATAAGGTTGACAACAAATTAAAACAAATGGAAGCCTCAAACATAATTTCTAAAGTTGAGGAGCCTTGCGAGTGGACTCACAATTTGGTTATCGTGGAAAAGCCTGACAAATCGCTTAGAATTAGTCTCGATCCACGTGAGTTAAATATAAACCTGAAACAAGGTCAATTTCTAATACCCACACCACACTGGAAGATTGTATGGAACATCTCCGTAATATGAAATTCTTCACGGTCCTTAACCTTAAGGACGGATTTTGGCAATTGGAACTTGATGAGCCGTCTAAAATGTTAACGGTTTTTAGTACTCCATTTGGTAATTTCAAATTTAACGTTCTTCCATTTGGTTTGAATGTAGCACCTGAAAAATTCCAGCAAGTCAATACTAAGTACTTTGGCGACTTGCCTGGTGTCTCTATATACATTGACGACATATTAATATTAATGGGAGGTCGAAACAAGAGCGAACACGATGATAACCTCAACCGCGTAATTGAACGAGCTCGAAGCATCAATGTTAAATTTAACGCCAAAAAATTTCAGTACCGAGTGCAGGAAGTTCGGTATCTGGGCCATGTCTTCTCCCATGGAGGAATTGGACCCGATCCGAACCGCGTTTCGGTCATTCAGAATATCAAAATCCCTACAAATCGGAAGGAATTAGAAAAAATTTTAGGTAAATACTATTAATTATTTACGAAATTTCATTCCTAAGTATGACGAGCTTAATGCTCCTCTACGGAGCCTTTTAAAAAAGAATAAAATTTTTAGTTGGTCTGCATATCATACTAAAGTCCTTGAAGAAATAAAGGAAACGATAGCTAATACATACAACCCAACTACAGATATTTTCGCCAAATAAATCTATAATAATACAAACTGATGCTTCAAAAAACGGACTCTGGTGTTGCCTAATGCAGGAGAATAAACCGGTATGTTTGTGTATGTACATATATGCCTGCCGCAAATTTCATGATCTAATCTACGGTCAAAAAGTTACCATACACACAGATCATCGGCCCCTCGTTTCAATAATGAACAAATTAATTTCCGAAATACCATCTAATAGACTACAGAGAATGCGTATAAAATTGCTTATTAACGACCTAACCCTAACATATGTCCCCGGGCGAGATCTTCATGTTGCTGACCTACTGTCAAGACATTCAATGCTGGACCCCTTTATAGATACCGATCAATCCTTAAGTGCAGTTGTGCATTCAGTCAATTTACCTGAAAGTAACAGATTGCTGTTCATCAAAGAAACGGCAAAAGACCCAATATTACAAAATTTAAAGAAATTCCATTTGGAGGGCTGGCCAGCTGATAAGTCGAAGCTGCCATGCTCGATGCGACGATATTGGAACTTGAGGGACAAGCTGTACTTTGAAGATAGCTTGATGTTTTATGAAGAGAGGATTTTCGTTCCCTTCGCTTTGCAGAAGGATATGCTTGAAATATTACATGAGCCACATTTTGGGATATAAAACCAGAAGTCAATTTTAATCCCGGTGATAATGTTGTTTATCAAAATAAGGGTAGCTGGGAACCCGCCACAGTTATTGAACGTCATTCTCAACCTAGATCGTATCTGATTCAGAATGAGTAGGACAATATAATTCGAAGAAATGTAGTGCATTTAAGGCCTTCTTTCAACGCTCCTAACTTCAGATCTGTCGGTGATACTGATACTGATCCCTCTACATCTAATCCTAACACTGATCCCTCTATATACCTACTCCTAACACGGATATCAGGTCCTCTACAGAAAATGAAAACCCACCGCTAGTTTATGTAGTTGTAACTACTTAGTTCATTGTGAGGTGAAATCAAGTCTGTCCTTCAATTTCAAGTATTTTATTTTAATAGAACCAATAAATATTTTTTTCCTTTACTTTTTTGTTTTTTATTACTTAAATTTATGTTATATCTGCAATGTTTCTTATTACTCTCGGTGTTAGGTATATAAATACAATTAATCTATTTAATATCTCTAAAACTATTTTATATTATATTTCGGTATTGCTGCTATATACGAATAGCTCTGCCTTTAAATGTATACACGCAAATTAACACATTTCTTTATTCTTCATAAAATACCCAGTTTTTCTTTAATATCAAACCAATGTTACATTGCGCTTGTAATAAAATTAAATAATAACATCCATCCCTTAAAATAGTCCAAGAGGGAAGGATATTCGCATTACAAACTCTCATCGAAGATGTTATAAGCAAATAAGCATGACAATAATGCTCTTAGGTAATTTCTTAAATCTTAAAAAAAATAACTATTACTTGGAACAATAATATTAATATTGTGTATATAATATATTTAATCCGTCTCTCTATAAATATATGTATTAAATATTTTCTCATTTTATTACTTTTACTTTAAAATGATATGAAATCGATAGTAAGCATATTGGATTCCTTTCTTTTTTTTTGTTACTGTTTTTATCAACTGTTTATCACAAATAAGTGTTAGTTGGCTCATGCGTTGAATTTACACGTTTTGCTTAATTCAAATACATTATGGCACTTCAATAATATTTAATATATTAAATGCACTAGTTTTTTTTCCAATATTTGCGAAACATCAGTTTTGCGAATGTGATTTTACCAAAAACAGTTGAAAATTAATTTTCATTTTGCAATATAATACTTCTTTTCCAGAAGCCATGTCTCATCCTAATTTGTGCGGATATTCGTAACTCATTATTTGTAAGAGCATTGGTTTTATTATAGTTTTTATTATAAAAGACTGTAGCCATACCACACTATAAACTGTACACTGTGCTATGATTTCGTTTCACATTTTCTTCTTTTATAAGGCGGTGGTTTTATTTAAAAATAAAAAAGGAATATTTTATTACGCGGATTGTCTTACAATTTAAATAAACATGCGAAACATGTGATTGTTTAATTTATTATTTATGATTTAACGAAGCGAGGCAGTCCTCACTGTTGCAAAAGTCTAATCGCAGCAGTCATGCCGGTCTCCCGTTTATAAAGATTGTTTATTTAATGTATTTATTAGAAAATTAAATTTCTTTAGTCGGAAGAAACTAGATTTTGAAACGCATATGCTTTTAAAGTCCACTCTAATTAGTCCTCATATTATCAAATCATTTTTCAAAAATTTTTAGAAAAATTATGCAAAATGATAACAAAAAGTATCGCAACAAGAAAAAGTAATGCTTTTTAATGGAGACTTTAAGGATTTTATCGGTTTAAATTTTATGTGGTATCAATTTAAAAATCGGATATTAAAAAGCAGGACATTTAAATAAGAAAATATAAAAACTGACCCAATTTATTCAATACTTGCGTTATTTGTATCAAATATGTAGGTGAACTTTTGCATTTGCATTGTAAAAGTGGCGGAATAAAAACAAATTAATTAAATATATAATTAATTAATTAATTAATTAAATATTAATTAATTAATTAAATATATAATTAATAAAATATATAAGAATACATACGTTAGAAGAGTTGAAGAAAATAAAACTACAGCTCTAACCCGCTTCCATTAGATTCCGACCTTTTTAAACCCATTGGATAGAGAAAACGGCTTTAAATTTTAAATTATCAACGACGATAGTACGACTAGTGCGAAATATAATGATGCAGTTCTTTTGCAATAAGGAGAAAATATCACAAAAATGATAATTATAAAAAAAAAGAAGCTTTTAATAGAAGAAATCAGCAATTATATTAAATTGTCATTTTGTTTTAGAATATAAATATATTTTTTTTCTTTTAACAGAATAGGCAAGGACGGACTATATATCAAAAATTATTTTGTAATTGTAAAAGTGCAGAAGTATTGCAATCAATAACATTGAAACATTGATTTAAAGCAAAGCTGTTTGTTCTCATCTGTTGATTAAGAAGATTCAGTTTGCTATTAAGATGATTTTTACCTCTTTCTGGATTTCAAATTAAATCAACGAAAAACTGCTTCAAATTTTTAAAGTTTTTTGAATAATATGAAGTATAATATATTTGATCGGACATAATATTTTCGAAATACCGAATCCTTAAATTTTTGGAACTTATTTGGAGTATTTATTTAGTTGGGTTTATCAACGCACTATGGTAGTTCGCCAGTCTCTTTTTAATAATAATCGAAAGATATAGTACCTGAGAGAAATCGTGACATATTTCTAATAAATTATTCAAATTCCCTTTTAATGTTATTGCTTAATTTAATTGCCATTATATCGTCCGCCAGAAAAAATCGTATTGGAAAACACTTTAATCAGTTTTAGTATTTAAGAACAGACTTGACTTTCTTTCAGAGAGTCTCCTTTATTCTTTTCTTTTGCTCCCATATGCAAACTTAAACATTTGCCTTTCGTTTATCGCAAATATGCACTTAGATATTTATTCCTTAGGTTAGCTTATACATTGGGGTCACGTAATTAATATTGCTAATTCCATGTAGACCCATTTAAACGCCTCCATTACTATATATCATCGTATTCCCCTTAAATAAAATTTTCTTATTTTCAGTCGGGTGAAGTAGCCACTCTCAGCATTCAATGAGCAAGGTCTAACATAAATTCAACCATGAACAACACTTAAAATTTGTTGCATTTCAGAATTAAAAATAAATTAATTATAAAACCTTTGCTCCACAGACCTATTGAAGACTTAAGACCCCAATCTCAAGTTTTAGCCTGGTAATGTAAAATCCGTCAGAAGTAATAATCTAATTTATAAATAATTTAATATTTTTCTATCTTGTTGCTTCAAGCTATAAACTATAGGACATGAGAGTTGTGGGCTTTTAAATCTTCATTTTCTTGGACTAAATGGTCTTTAGGAAGCCTAAAGCCAAAATATTTGTTGGTTTATTTTTTTTTTAGACGGATATTTACTGGGCAAATGGGTTCCTGGGTGCTCCACCTGGTATATCAAGATTTCCTCCAGTTGTTTGGTATGTTCCATAGCTGTTTCCTTGTCCATTTTGATTATTTAAGTCGTTTAATCGACTACTTGATAGAGCCCGCGGTATTGGATTGCTTGGTACGCCATGTGGCGCAAGATGCGATGTCTCTTCAGCTACCTGAAATTTTTATAAACGAATTGTCAAAATTAAATTTTCTATTTTAATTTCAAACATAATAGAGTTCATATTGAATTCAACTAATATAGACTAAATTATAAAACGTTATAAAATGGAAGCACAATCAGACCCACATACAAACCATTAAACCTTTTATGTGATTGAAATATTAATTAGTATAGTGTAGTATAATTTTTAGTTAAACTAAGGTAAATAATCTTAAAATTAGTTTTTTTTTTGGTTTCTGCTTAAGAAAAAGAAGATCGACAATATTTCATTGAGTGATGATTTTCCTTTTTTTCCAAAACTACACATGGTAATAAAACTCAAACCTGTAAAAGGCAACGTTGGAAACTGCCGGTAATTTAAGGTTTTTCAAAAAAAAGAATATGCCTTCAAGATTTTAAATAAATTTCTAAACCGTTTCGGAGATGTATCAAATATATATGTAACGAGGTAAAAACAGAGATGTCTTAAACTCCAAAAGCGTTTTCTCAAAATGACATCTTAAAAGCCGTAACTGGGGTATTTTTAAAAATAATTTATCGGCCTAAATCGTGATGACTTTTATTACTGATTGATTAAGTATATTACCTAGTAAAATTTGGGCCTAATATCCATTTGTTAAATTTTTAACTTCTCCTTTTGCGAATATTTACCCCAAAATAACTAATTTTTTCTTAAATTTTTACAATTTTTGGAATTGTGACCACTTATAGACTACACATTTCTAACAAAACGGCTATTTGATGTGCGGAACAGTGCAAACTTTTCGGATGAATGCAAAAATTTGTATGGATCAGAGCAGGATTTAATTAAGGCACATGGAAGAAACATGTGTCAACATATGAAATCGAATAAATCAATGTGTGTGTGTATATATATAGTGTATGAATTTCTAATGTAAAGAAAAAAGTGCGTTCTTATTTTTACCAGACTACGTAGAACATACGAATAAAATACAAATAACTACACACATATAAATAAATAATTAGCTAGATAACCCTTAGCTCACCTGATGTGGGTCTTCAGTCGCTGGAATTTCGGAAACAAATCCTTGTTCCTTTCGATAGAAATTAATAAAAATGAATCCAGCTAGAACAATCAAGCAAACAATGCCATAACCGCGGAATGTTGCTGTGGTTCCAAAATATGTTACAAAAACCCCTCCTATAATAGCTCCACAACCACGGCCCAAGCCATGGTGGATACCCTGAAGAACTCCTTGCGCAGAAGAACGAAGCTGCTGAGGCGTATTATGAGCAATATAAGAGCAGCATGCGGCCCAAACGGCAGCGTGGGTAATACCTTGCATAAATTCAAAGGGTAGAACCCACCAAGGATTTCTTAACCACGAAATATAAAGGAATCGTAATACATTGCCAATTAATCCAAGACAAAGTACTTTAACGTGTCCAATTTGTGTAATTATACGAAAACTGAAGAAATATGCAAAAATTTCAGAAATGTGATTAATTACAGATGCAACACCAAACAATGTTGGTGAACCGTCATAGTCTTGAAGATGCCAAAATAGGAAAGTAAAGATGAGACCAATTCCGAATCCCATAAACCATGCAACGAAGAGGAATGCAGCACATTTAATATCTTTAAAGTGTTTCAGGACTGCAAACCATTCAGGCATTTGTCGCGTTGTTTGCGCAAACATTTTCGTTTGGGCCCCCAAAGCTGGTTGATCAGCAGTTTGACCAGTTCCAACCCCACCGCCACCTGTTCCAGGACCCACTGCCAACGAGGGTAATTGAAGTTGCGCAGCCAACTGATTTTGCATTTCATCCTCCACACTTGGCTTATTTTCTGTTTTTTCACCAGTTTGATCTTCAGCATCTTCGAAATCATATTTAAATGTTATTTGCGTTGCTGTAATAACAGCAGCGGCCATCAATACAGAAAATGTCGCAAAACAAACACTATAATTTTTTTCCTGTCTCTCTGGACCACAAGGATGATTGGGAAAAGACGTAGAATGATCCAATTCAATACCAACACAAAACATAGCCAATCCCCATCCCAAAGAGCCAAACATTCTTTGATGACCATATTTATCTGCATCTTCTCCCAAAAGGGTTATCACAGCCGAATCGGCTAAAGTTATAGCTGGAGCACTGAAAAATTCTCCAATAATTACAAGCAACAGCAGCAGGAAGAATGCCTTTTGAATATCCTAAAAAGACAATAGATAATACAAAAATTCTCGGTATTAAACAATTATGAAAAATACCGGCGTCCTGTATACTATTGACGAGAAGAGTGGGCTAACAAAATCTTTGTGCTGCTGTTCATCGTAATTAGAGGCATATTTTACATTAATTGGAGATACACCAGCTTCAATTATTGGAATATTACGACGATATCTATGTAGCTGAGTAAAATTAAAATCTAATTCTTGATTTTGTCTTTCCAAGTCCATCATATGGGTAATGTCCCTTTTTTGGACACGTGGAGCGACCTGTGGCATAGTTAGCACATAGTCCGTGGCATTCTGCTTTACTATGCATCTTGTTGCTTCTGGCTGGATGAACCCCAGTGGCAGTGTAAAGATGATCCACGAAGCTAAAGACGCCAGAAGCAATTTCTTACCCTGTCGACATCTGTAATAAAAAAAATAAATAACATAATTAGGTAATTCCATAATATATCTAAATTGTTCTTTATTTGTCATCAAGAGTAAAAACCTTTTACCTATCAGCATAAGAGCCCCAAAAGGGGGCCGACAAAAATTCCACAAAAGGTCTCATGCCAATCAAAATTCCGCATTGTAATGGATTCATGCCCATTTGCTTGAAGTAAACTCCCATAAGAGGAAATAATGAGCCAAAAGCTGAATAGAAGAAAAAGTAGAAGCTCTTCACAATTAACAGCTCTTGATCCACACCACCGCAGAGCATTTCGATGATATCCGACCTTCCACGTATCTTATGCGTGGCTTCCTTAGGCTGGGGATATCTAAATTAGATAAAATTTTAGTCACTCTACATATTAACAACATGATTTTAAATTTACAAATTTGGATCGACTTCTCCTTCTGCTTCTGGGTCAACTCTAGGTCGGGCGGTGTACGGCGGTGGTGCTGCTCCCCCTTGATTCTCCCCATATTCGGTATATCCACCACCATAATCACCCCCAAATTGCTCCATTTTTAGCTCCCTCTCGTTATGAAATTAAATCCGTTAAAGTAGAAGTTTTCACGGCGATTTATTTCTTAATGGCACATTTTTCTGAAATGATAAAAATAATTTAGCCATAAATAAACAACTACAATATAATGAAACGATTTCACAAACTGACGACGAAAGGGAAATTTATCTTTAAGATACGGATAAAAATACATAATTTAGTAGATGTTACAAAGAAAAGGTAAAAATAAAAACAACGAGCTTTCATCTGTAAGAAAACATAATTTAAGCAGTGCTCTTACAGTTTGAGTTTTATCTGAGGATATTAAGATATTTCTTTTGAAGCTAAATTACACTCATCAACATTTTTCATTTTTGATATTCGTTATTTGTGTCACAAAACAATGAAGGGGTAGATAAGCAATAAAACTCTTTTTAGCCACTTTCAAATTTATTTTTAAAATTTTTCAATCATAATTAGAAATGATAAAGAGATTCAAATAAAACCTTTAGCTATTTCCATAAAATACGAAATGGCTAAAAATTTAATTCAATTAGTTTTTTAAATATGAAAAATCCTGAATTTGTAAGAATTTCTGATATGAAAAATTTACTTCAAGACAATTATGAATTAAGTTTTATAGATAACTTTAATGTGACCGTAAAATAAAAAAATAGAGCTTTACCCTTCATCTAAGATTTCGAAATATTGAAACCCACTCTCTTAAATTTTCAAATTTTGATAGTAAAATAAAATGAAACGAAAAGCGCAGTGCAAAAACAATTTGTTTTTCTTTTAACGGACTTTAAGAAACTATAAACTTGCAAAGAAAAGAGAAGGAAAAAATAATTCGAAAACTTTTCTTCTACTGCTCCTTTGCCCTTTCCTATGAAAAGAGTTTGTGATATCTGAATTCAACATCTTAAGCTGATATTCTGGCATGACTGAGACGTCCCTCCAGACGTCCTTGGCTGCCCTAATAGTTTATTCGCACATAACATGTTCTATAGCATTGATTTCGCCCACATAAAACAGACATGAGCAATGTCCACTAACAGTCCATTACATCTGACCAGTCGCAGAGGCGGCAAACTTTTTTAGATACAACCTTAATAGGTTAAAATAAAAATAAAAAATAGAGTGGAAAAAATGTTGCCTTCTTTTTAAATTTATTGTCGCATTTCCGAATCAGAACTAATAGCTTAACGATACTAAAGACTAGCAAAAATCTTTAAAACAAAAGGACATACCATAATAAGTGAATTGTAAAATACCTACACATATTTTTAAAAGTAGAACAGAAAATTTGGTATCGTAAACCAAAATTTATATTAAAAAAAATCCAGCCAATTACATATAGTCAGCCTTCGGCAGATAGCAATAAATTGTGGAGTGAAATTCTTCATCTTTGGTGATAGAGATTTTCGTGATCACTCTTAAATTCATGCCAAAGGTAATAAAAGTACATAGTTGTATTTTATCATTTTTCGGCATACATTTTAGAATCAATTTACATCACCTTCCAATTACTTTCTTAAGGATGAGAACCATAACGATTTTCAGCCAAGTGCAAAAAATCTCCGTTTCCACCTTTTTAGTTAATTAAAGAAAAATATAAGTTTGAGAATTGAGACACAACTAAAATACATAAATTTATAAAAAAGATGAAATTAATTTGAGCTTTAAAAACTTTAATGGAAATGGGAAAAAATATCATTGAAGTGATGAGATCTAACACAAAGAGAGTTACTACCACTTTGCTATTTTGGGATTCCCTAACTTGAGGACCTCTTCAACTATGTATATTCATTCAAAGTCCGAGGCCAAAATTTCTCTCTTTTAAAAAAATGTAAAACGTTGTAGTCGTATTAAAAATAGTGAATAGCTAATTTTCGTATTTGATCTCTTAACCCTCCGTGTAAGAGGTGGGGTGTGACATACCCCACTCCTTCAAAAATCGCAATAATTTTAAAACTGTCAAAGCACCGAGGTTCGAATTCTCAGTAGCTGGAACGACGTGGGCATCACACACCCCCCCTCGCAAATTGAGCCCCGATGATCTAAATTAAGATAAATCCGAGTTTAATTTATGTTTAATTATTAGAAAATATGTATATTGAAGTTTTTTAAATTAAAATGATTTTGATAATTATAAGTGCCGTTTAAAATTAGCACATAAGAAAATGATTGTTATGTTCAAAGATTACAGAAGTTGTGTTTTTTGTTCTTCTATTAATAAAAATGTTTAAATACATACTTATACGTACATATTTATGAATACCAAATATTTCATTTCCAAAAAAAAAAAAAATGCTAATTTTATCACTTTTATATTTTGGGGTATGTCATACCCCACATAGTACGGGACGGGCTTTTTAGTCACCTGGTACACGGAGGGTTAAACTCCAGCAGCTGCTATAAACCTAATCCACAAAATTTAAACCCCGAAAAGATTATATGAGAATAAGAAATATGAATTTGTAATTTAAAACTGCTTAAGTAGGAAAATGTCTTAAAATCTATAGTTATATTGCTCCTAAAAAAATAAAATTAATTAAATATTTAATTATAAAAGAGCATAATAAGGAGTTGATTAAATATACATGAGGCAGCATATTTTATAGTCACTTTGAAGATGAAAAGATAAAGTTAGTCTAAAAAGCTCGACTACAGAAAGTACAATAAAATAGAACCTTCCGTTTTTATTACCGCATTTGCAATCAAATCATCCATGCGACATCTTCCAGAAAGGACCATGAAAATCAACTTGCTAGTGACAATTTTATCTCACAAGGTTTCAAAGGCCATCGAGACATTGAATCTCATATGGCGAGTTGCGAAATCAATGAAACCTTTCCGGTGAAATGAATATTTAGCTATTTTCGGGTCTTCCGACAACTTTCTAAACTATCATTCTGTGAAAATCATATTTCTTTTATTTTATTGTAGCTCTTCAGAAATGAGGAAGATACTTGTTTCATAGTTTTCCGGATTTATGGCTTAATGTCTAGGAGCAAAACAGCTCAGATCATAACAACTACAACATAAATCAATATCATCCTCCTAGATGCAGGCTGCTTTTTGTTGATAAAGTCCGACAGTGCGGACGGAGGCTATGAATGGAAGCAACCACTTTAAAGGAAGTTTTGCTTCCGGATTTTTAGTGTGAATACAAAACTTCAGCCATTCCTTCCTTCGTGTTCGTTCTGGGAAATTAATAAACCAAAGCGGAGGAGGGGTGGGAAAACATAAATACGTCGTAATGTTCAGGGTAATTTGTGGTACAATTAACGCGACCTCGAAGAAATTATCAAAATTCATAGTATACATATGTATGTAATTATAATGTGAGACGAATAAAAAGCTTTATCAAAAAAAAAAAAAACGTATCTTGCCCTTTAACCCTGGGCCAAAATGAATACGTAACAATTTTCCATACTTACTTGTTTTTTTGACTCCAAAATAAAAATTTTAGTTTAGGAAGTATGTCCTTATCACAGTTTCACGGGAATTAAATAAATAATATATTTTTATAACCATCGACTTTTTTCCTGTACCAAACTACACACAACCACTAGTGCCAGAGAAAATTCGATGGCTGAACACCTTCGGACGTTACGGAACACGCACAAGACACAATCTCCAAACTTTTTTCTTTTTATTTTTTTATTTTTTTTTGCACGATTAAAATAGCACCAAAAAACAGAAAATTTCACGGATAACAATTGTTCACAATTTGATTTTCAGATAACCTGCGACGGGATTTAATATATTATTATTATTATATTTTGTTTTATTTTACACAAAAATTTCAATAGCAGTGAAATCGATAGACGCCTTTTCTATAAAAGACTGACAGCGCCACCACACAATCGATTCATAATGAAATGAAAATTTCACACGAAAGCTTCAACCAAAGCTTCTGGGAATCCTGTCCAACACCAAGTGGTTTCCAACCCCTAAAGCCATGAGAATTCCCCAATATATGCGAAATCATGCCCATGCGCAAAATTTCATTAAATCCCTTCCGTTTTAGCATGAAACATCGAAAGCCCCAACTATTAGGAGTCCGGCGTTTTGAGAGGGTGCTCCGTCGATGCCGCTGGACTTGGACTAGAGCAGCCCCTCGGAGTCACCTTGCTCCTTCCATTGGGGCTCTTTTGCTTCCGCCTATATTAAAAAATTGCCCTAGACCAGAACTTGTCACCACTTTGGTGCTCGATTTTTTGACCTAGTGGCTCACTAAACTTGAGCTGTTCAGGTGTATGTCAAAGACCTTCGAATCACGCTGAGGCAGTTATTAGCTAACCTCGGTGGGGACTTTTTCAATCCCTTGAATATTTTTTATTTTTACCTGAGCATGTCGAATTCAAGGAAATGCTGTCGATGCCGATTCGGTTTAACGCCCACGTAATGGAAAAACACAAAACCAAATATAAAATAATAATAACGATGAAATCTGCCGAAGGGTGAATAACTGAATATACAGAAAATTTTAAGGGTTGAAACAACCCCAAATTTCATATATTCTATTATTAAATGTTGTTACAAAGTTCCCGGAAGGGAAAATTATTTATTTACGCCTGAACAAATAGAAAATCAATTCTATAGGATTTTTTTTTTTGTAAATAATGAATTAGAAAACAAAAATATGCGAATGGTCTAGGTGCGACCCGTAAAGTCCGCACGACTAACTTCCCAGAGAACTCATTTTCAATTGTTTATAATAAATCAAACTGTTATCAACAATATCCAAGAGTTCTTACTAGTATAATATCATGAAGCACTTATTCTCACACTCACTCATATAGACTGTTTTTCCTTGAAAATACGAAAATATATCCGCTAGAACTCATTTTCAATTGTTTATAACAAATTATTGAAAAATAATATATTTTTAACACTGATAGATAAGATTTCTCGAACTATTGTTGCAATTTATGCTGAAATGATCATAATTTTTTATAATAAATGACGAATTTTATCCACTTTCAGATTCTGTTAGTTTGGTTTTTTTTAGTTTTTTTATTCCTATTAAAAAACCGCTGAACCGATTTTGCTGAAAACTTATTCAGTTCTTAATTAAGCGATTATGCGTCGAATGAGCCCAGTCTCATGTCAATATCATGAGTGGTTCGCAAGATAATCGAGACGAATCAATCCGAACGTACATACGCACATACGAACATACGTACATACACACACAAGACATCACCATAAAAACGTTTGATTCGGATTCTGGTGACCTTGAAACGTGGAGATATGCAAAAACTGGGAATTCACAAAATCGGCCCCATTACGTTAACTTCCTCTGGGAAGTTAAAAATACTCAATTTTCTTCAGTAAAAATCGTGTTAAAAAACATAAAAGGTCATATTTTTAGTTTTTACTATTTATAAAAAATCATAAATAATATCGAATTGTTCGAGGTACTACTAATAATAACTTAAGTAAAAGGCTTCAAAAAATTCCGGAATAGTCCATGAATTTAACTTTTCTCCATTAACTGATTATTTCATAAAATTGATGGCAATAAAGAACATAAAATACGCATATAGTATAATTGGTATAATATAATGCTAATGTATTACCCCGTAAAATTTAATTAGTACTTACTTTATAATTACATATCTATGAAATTTTAATTATAGAAAAAAAAGTAATAAGACTTTCAAATTTATATATTCCATGTAAATGGAAAGACCATCCTTCGTATCTATTTCAAGAATCTAGGTCAACGGGAAGTAGGTTCGGATGTATCAGTCAAATAAGTGAATTTGTCTTGTTAATATAAAAATGCACTTTGATAGTCCGTATCCTTCCATGCCATTAAGTTAGAACCTTGAATGTTTTACAGGACGACATATGCGACCATGGACTTTAGTAAGTGACTCAGTTTGTCTCCTGCCCCCGCTTTTTATTTTATCACTCTATCTTAACATTTCAATAATAAGCGAAATTAAGTACGTCTTAATTTAATAATTTAAATGAAACTTTTTTCTTGATAAAAATAAAATAAATGGTTAATTTATATCAAATTGGATTAAAGTACATTAAAATATATTATGTATATTACAATATTATGTTTGTTTATGGAGTCTTCACACTCCTGTATTTTTAAGTTTTAAGTATTAATTATACGTTTTAAAATATTTCAACCTTTGTACTTTGTTATTAGAAATTTAAGTTATTATTAGTAGTAGTGCACACCTTCGTCATGCCCGTGTAAACGGCAAAAAACATACCTAGAATTGGACGAAAAACTTACCATAACATACATTTTTACATATTAAACGTGCTTTCCATTTCCGCGATTTCAGCCTAATTTTAGAAAAAGGCTCATGTATTATTCAAAGAGTTCCCGATTACCCACTAAAAAAATTAGAAAGCTGCCTTTAGACTCTGCAACTTTTAAAGACTCCGACAACATAAATTAAGGGATTACATCACCTTGGCGCTCGGAATCAAAATAGGTACCTATAAAAATAAGTATTTTTGCGTGATTATTAAATACCTAAAACAATCATAATTTTGTAAATAAATTAAAATAAGCTAAAATGTAGCATAGGGAAAAATTTTAAAGATTTGTTGATAGTTCTTCCTTCAAAATATAAAGTTAACCATCCAATCAAAAATTATCCTATGCTACATCCTTGATAATAGTTAAAGACAAAGATGTAAATTTCTTCAAAATCGGTTGAGCAGATCTAGAAATATTTTGTTTATCAGTTTGAAAAATATGATTTCGTTTGCCTAGCATCACGACCTTAATCGGAGACTGAGTTAAACAATTAAAACCGCCTTCATCTCAGAGAGAAATAAGGAAAATAAAATGCATTATTTCTGGTAATTTGTTTATTTATTGTTACAAAATAACATTCCAGTTCGAAAATATACGAGTTATTTGGAAGGGTGTAAACTAAGTTCAAAAGTGTACGGTTCATGTTCGATTTACAAATCAATTAATGATCGATAGATATTAAAAGCCGAAAGTCCTTGATTATTGTGTTCCTAATAAATTAATTGATCTAAATTGAATTTATGGCGAAAATCAAACGAGAAATTGTTTTGTAATAAATAACTAATTTCAGTGTACTCAAAATTTATGAACTATTTCTTAACCGGTATATCAACGTTAGTTAATTATAAAAAAAATCATTTACAATTGGAAAACTAAACTACGAGAGCTTTTTGGCCTTCTGATACAGAGTGTCGACCACTTTTCCCATACTTTGAATTGTTTCTAGCACTCGTTCGTAGGTTTTGTCGACGGGGGTCTCTTCAAATACGATCAGCACACCCTCTCCTTGATCCAGAATTCCACTAAATTTCTTGTCGAGGATCATTTGTGATAATTTCTTTTCAACCTGTGGCATTGGAAGCTTTATTGACTCAGCAACATGGGCTACCTGTAATTATACGATAATTTTAATGCTTCTTATTTATATTTTTTGAAAAATATGTGCGTAAGCGATGAAAAATAAAGGGAATACACTTTGAATATAGACATAGTAAAAAATTTCTCCCTTATCTAAAACGGTCAATAAATTGTTCGTTCATATAACTCGTTTGCCCAAAGTTGTGACGACACTTTTTTGAATCTACAAATTTTTATAAAACAATACTGGTTGGTGTGACACAGTTAACAGCCCTAAAATTTAAAAAAAGCAGAAGTTTTGTTCACCAAATTTCCAAATTTACAAAACTTAACACTAATTATTGCGTGTTGTCTGGCCGCTAGCCAAAAGAATGAGGCTATAAAATTTAATTTTATACTACGAATGAGCATGAATCATACCGACTCAAGTTGTTCAAACTAGAAAACATTTTATTTTTACTTTACAACTTGTTTTTCTAGTATTTCAACCTTTGTTATGAAGCGTAAATTTTTCCAACCTTGGTACCGCGGCCTCAATAAACCGATATGTATAAAAAAATTATATATTCGACCTTTTCACAAGGCTGGTTCCTCCTTTAAAAGAAGTGAAGCCAATCGTATTAGTTTAAACCGAATTTTGCTTTTCTTAACACTGCCAATAGGAAACAAAAATTAATTTTCTTTGTCGGGTTCACAGTCACTTTTAGAATAAAGAAATAAACAATTTTTTTACGAGGGTTTTAAGCCCATACTTGCTCTTCTCTATCCAGTTAATTAATTTTCCAAACTCAAAGATATCACATAATTTTAATCCCAATCCTTCTTCTAAAACCCCTCTAGTCTAAATAGTAAATTTTTAAGGAAAAAGATATTTCTACTTTAACACAAATTGTCTGATTAGTTTAATAACTACATAGATTTCAGCGATGCGGTTTGGGACCATGTTGACTATTTTAAGGTATGCGCTTAGAGGATTAAAGCCATGAACAATTTACGAAATATGAAATCTCTATTTTTTTTAATATTATATTCTTACTCTAAGAGGGAATATTGTTTAAAAATGCTTACTTGGTTCAAAACTATGTCATAGCTTTAAAAGTTTTGTAGTAATTGACGAAGGAATCAATCTATAACTCTACAGCGCTTACTTACAATCCTAGAATATTAAAATTCTGATAGTTTACCTCAACTCTAGAGTAGGGCTCTATTATTCTGCACAAATTCTGTTCCAGCATTGTATCATACAGGGTTCCTAAATGAGCTTTAACGATAGGATCCTCCTCCAATTCCTTTTTGTAGTCTTCCAAGGCCTGCTGAAAATCTGCAAGTGAACGCTTGTGTGACGCTTCTGCAACCGCTTTCATTGCATCTATGTCTTTTCCGGAGTATGTTATAGCCTGGAATTTATGAAAAAAATTAATTTATTTAATGTTTAATTGTAGCAGGGGATACTAACCAATTTTCCGCTAACAATTTGATTGACATCATCCGATTGCCCAAGCATAATTTTGCAAAGAAGCATATATTTTAATGCGGTTAGAGCCTTACTGCTTTCGACGCTGTCGAAACCTTCGAAAGCCTCATAGAAGTACGAGAAAGCCGTCTTGAAATCTCTTTCGTCAGCGGCATGCAAAATTCCAGATTGTAGGTCGAGAGCGCCCTGCATCTTCGGGGGGCAGTAAATTGCGTTTGCCGTAGTTCGAGCAGATGTTAGGGCTGCCCTCGCTTTTGGTAGATTACTCAGCGCATGGTAAGTTTTACTTTCGAGTAATTGGACCTCGACGAGCAAATTTTTGTCATCCAATTTTTTGAGCTCCTTCAGGAGCTGTGAGCCCAATTGTAGGGCTTCTGTGTACATGCCCGTATCGAAATAAAGTGCGATAAGTCGCGCCTCCAGAGACTGGCGCAGGAATGTTCTCTTCTCCTTTTTCGCCCATTCGATGCATTCTTTGCATAGCTGCACCTCGATACCGGTGCCCGCCTCCAAATCTAGGAAAAAATCTACCAGCGATCGAACCAATTTAGCGGCCTTCGCTTTACTGATTAGACTCAAAAAGGGTCGAGTAACCTTTATCAAGTCGGCGAGTTCCTTGGCCTTTCCCTCCTGTTTGTACAGCTCCCCGAGCTGAAGAATGCCCTGCTCCTTGATCCGGATTAATTCCTCATCATTTTCAGCGACCTCCTGCTCCCGGACAATCTTATTAAGTAGCGAAATTCCCTCCTGTCGATTAACCGAAGACATTGCTTGAGCCCTTTCAAACAATAACGCACCTGCCATTGTTTTTAAATCACTTTTATACCCGTGCAAATTTTCTCGTGTTTTCTTTTCAAACGTATGTCACGAATGCGATGATTATGTGCAAGTGAACAAGCGCTAGTCATTCTGCCAGGCCTGCTAACCAACATAAATTAAATTGTGGCCACGTTCAAAAATTTTGCTTAAGACACTGCACTTTATATTTTCATGTAAATTATTTACATTTCCCCATAATCGATTTAAATGACAATAAAAATACAAATTTATTCAAAACATACAAAAAAAATCCAGTTTTTACAACATTCTTTAAATTATTGCAATAGTTCCTGAATTTTCGAATGGCCCTACTTATTGTAGTTGTATTTTTTATCCATCACAGTTGGCACTGCCGACTTTGAGCAGTGTTTTGTTTTTTCCGTGTGATGAACGGATTTTAACTTTACAGGAGTTTATTTTGTTTTCAACTGCTATCAATCAGAGTTCAATTCAGGAATATATCCACCTAATATTAGGCTATTTTAAATATTTAGTTAATGCCTGAGCAAATGAGTAAACGAGAGGTGGGTGTCAGAACAAAATTTGTTTACTCCGGCAAAACATCAGCTGGGTTTTTAAACATATTGATCAAATAATTCGTGTATTTGATGAACGTTTAGTCTCTCGATTGTTTTAATGAGAAGTTTTTGCTGGTTTTCGGTTGCAAATCTTTAAACCTCAAAGCAAAATCTTTTAACATAACCTCTATCTTTTTCAGACTTCTCGGTCCAGGAGCGGAAGTCATAGAAGCACATCTCACTTCCATATGAGGCCCCGCACACCCGAAAGGAGGAGGTAAGCGTCATTTTTTTTAGTTAAAATGTATTTCGTTTTGTGCTCTATATAACTGCATTAAAATTTCGTAATTATCAGGGCTTCTCTGATTTGATAAAGTAAATTTTCAAATCGCTTAAATATTAACTTTTTACTGCTGTTTTTGAGCACAATTTTTAAGCCAACGAATAATCATTTCGAAGCAAAAGGGGAGTGTAAAATTTTACATTATTATAATAAATGAATCCTCTAAATTGAAATCCCAGGAGAGCTTCATATCAAGGAAGCACGCAAACTTTTTCACCCCAAGGTCGCCCCCTTTGCATTTAGATTTTAGTGATTCAATAAATTCTATCTCGCCAAACTTTTTTAATTCGACCCTGAAAAATTCTCCGGATCATTTTCAATTGTAAAAAACCGCGGCATAGAGAATAATTCAATTTTTTAAACAGGCAAAATTAATTAATTAAAGAAAACGAATGGTAGAAAAAACAAACACTGGCTTTTGACATTAACATTTTGGTAAAAATAATATGAGACTAACTAAATAAGTAGGTGCAAGAGATTTTTTAGTCGCAGTGCCCACTTTATTATATTCGGTTCTATCTTAATAATTAAATAAATTATAATTAAATCTTAATGTTTTTTAGAAATGTAAAATTTTTTACTTTCAGGAGAAGTATTACACCTGATAGACGCAAACATTCTCGAAATCAATATTCAAGGGAGAAATACTGCAAATCCCGCTCTCGGACAAGGTCTAGATCTCCGAGGAGGTACAAAAAACATTCGGAAAGTAGATCTCGATCAAGGTAAATTGAGTCGACTTACTCGTAATCTTCTGGCTTTTTAAGATGGCATTTGTAAATGTTCACGTTTCTACTTACACGCAGAGGTTTGAAGACTTTAAGAATGTATTGAATAAGTTGAAAATCTTTTCTTCAAGACAAACCGAAGACTTTGAACACAATTTTCAATTATTCAAAATTAAAAATTAAAACAAATATATGTTAAACCAAAGCAATAGAGCTTTACAATTGAACAGTGCAGAAGATTTCCATTTCACGCAATTCGATAACTATTTGTTGTTACAAAGCACTAAGCAATTGTTTTACAATCATAAGGTCCTACTCACCGTTCGAGCGCAGAAGTTATGACAGAAGAAAATCTTACTCGCGCAGTCCTCTTTCTCAGAGACGAAGACATGTAGGAACAAGGGTAAATAGAAATTACATTACTAAGACTAAACTTTTATTTTTTAATCATAAGGAACACCCTCACCAAAGCCGGTGCTTAGGAGTGTTTGGACTGAGTATTTTTACAACTGAGCAGAGAATAACCCAAATTTTTTCAAAATATGGACCAATAGAGAGAGTTCAAGTGGTAATAGATGCAAAGGTATGATTTATTTCATAAACTAAAAGGCCCCTGGATTCCGAAAAAATGGAATTAATTTTATCGTTTATATATGGTGGCTAGATAAAATCGGAAAATTAGATAGAACCCTGTAAAGGCAAGGGTTTCTAGAAAGGCTTTCCGAAACATTAACTAATAATTGAAAATATAAGCAGAAGAAATATCTTTTTTTCCAGACTGCTAGATCGCGAGGTTTCTGTTTTGTATATTTTGAGAGTTCTGAAGACGCAAAAGTTGCGAAAGAGCAATGTTCTGGGATGGAGATAGACGACAGACGTATAAGAGTAGATTATTCAATAACCCAAAGGGCGCACACTCCAACTCCTGGAGTTTACATGGGTAAACCAACAAGGTAGTATCATGCATTGAATAATTAATTCAAACTCTGACGAAGTTGTTCGCAGGTTGTATAGAGAAAGAGAATACCACGACCGATACAGAGATGAGTATGTCAATTTGATTTTTTTTTCCATTTTTGTTTTGATTTAATTGGACTCTTATTTTCCAGCGATTATTACAAAGAAAAGCACAGAACTAGAGAAAGGCATTCCCCTTCTCCACATTATCGCGACCGTAGAAGAAGATATGAACGTAGCCGAAGTAGATCTTACACTCCTCGTGATCGTAATAATTTTATTTTATTAAAAGTAAACAAATTTTATCTAGTTTGTATTTTTAGGTCGTTATCGTTAATGCTTTCCAAGTATTCTTCGTCCTACACATTTTAGAACAATGCGTTTGTGGGTTCACAGATCAACTTATTTTTGCAAGATGGATTTCTTTTTGTTGTTGTACATAAAGATTTGTTATAATTTTTTTTTGTTGAAAGATTTTAACATGAAAGGATGCATTCAATCGTGGACTGATATAACATTGCTCTTATCATTTTCATATATATTTGAATGCTGCATTTGAGACTTTGAAATGTTAGAATAAATTAGAATAAATTTTAAAATACAAGTTTTGATTTGAAGAAATTGTCTATAAAATTAGTCTCTTTTTTTAAGGTTTAATTAATTTCGGCTACATCGAATTTTAATATTGCTAATTTTATCCTTAACAAATTGTATAATGAGTATTTTTATAGTAGAACGGGTAGCTGATATTAGATCTGTGTCAAAATTTGGTTCTCTCTTGCATCGTCTATGAAAAATAAGCATTTGATTTGAATGCGTCCATTAGTAGCATTTTGTTTCAATATTGTAGCTATATATAAAATTATACATGAGCAATTCTCTTGAGAACTATTTGTGATTGATTTGAAATTTTTACAATATATAAATTAAGATATTTTAATGACAATTTGTTTTTTGTTCAGGTACACCTCGTAGAAATCCTTTTTGCCAAAAGTTAAAAGAATGAAGCCTAAAAATTCCTTAAAATACGCCCATATTCTGTATTCCTTTTGAATTGAATTCCTTATTAAAATTCCAATCAAAATGTTTTGAATTTTGAAATCAAAGGTAACTGAATTTCGACGGATTGCTGAGAATTTTTCATTGAAACAAGTGTTATTCGAGAAACTTTTCACTGTGAAATCATTTTATGCTAAGTGTAGGAGAATAAGGGTGTAGAATATTGCGGTCTAGTAACCGATATGTTTTTTGGGTACTAACTGACAGTCAATCTACAAACAATCTACAGAATTTTGCTAATTGTCAAATTCGTCGCGATCGGCACTGACTATAAATTTTAATCAGTTTTCGTTGCGATAAGGCAAGTTTAAGTGAATTTTATCAAGATGTCCCTCCTACTGAGCAGAGGGCTTTTTTTTACAAAATAATAACTTGATATTCACTAAAGTTAAGGTGAGCCTTGTTCTAAAAATAATACATGAAATGATTTTAGACTGAAATTAAATTGAATTCTATTGCTTTATTTGCGCACTATTCCCGCTGAACTATGCGTTCACAAGTAAAGAAGTTGATCACTTTGAATAAATAGGACAAGTTTTGAATTCAAATTTATGGGCAATTGGCAACAGGTGTAACGCTAGCATCCATCCTACTTAATATTTTAGAGATTATTATGTGAAACTTTATTTTAAAGTTGATTATAACACGCCACAGATATTGAGCTGTAAGTTCTCAAAAACTGTGGAATCAAAAAAGATATACGAGAATGCAGCTTGTACCATCCACGATATCCCAGATGGAGCGAAGATTCTGTTCGGTGGTTTTGGCTGCTGCGGTATTCCCGAAAATTTGATAGCTGCTCTCTTGGATAGAGGCACCAATAACATCACGGCTGTGTCCAATAATGGAGGTAACAAATGGAATTATTTTTGTTTTTATCGCCAGTTTTAATACGGAAAATAAAATATTACTAGGTGTGGACGATTTTGGTATTGGTCTGCTTATTAAAAAGAAACAAATTAAGAGAATGATTTCGTCTTACGTGGGCGAAAACACAGAATTAGTTCGTCAATATCTTGCTGGTGAATTGGAAATTGAACTCACACCACAAGGAACTTTAGCTGAAAGAATTCGAGCTGGAGGAGCAGGTACATTACTATACTGTTTAATTTATGCATATACACCCCGTCTCTGTTCCAATGATTGTTGGCAGTTGAAAGTGTGGGCGCCCTTATCTACAAAAAATTAGTATTAAAGGACTAAGATGACTCCCCTACGAGACCCCAGTGATGTTATAAAACCGCAACAGTATAATTTGTAATGACGACCGATTATTTGAAATTCAATGGTTTATTTCAAACGTTTTTCCACAATTGCTAACTTTAAGTCTACTATCAAATTTTGAAAATTGAAAAACGAATATTTTATATTATTTTTACTGCCGATTAACTTGATGCTAGGAGATCGTTAATTTTAAATATGATATCAAAATGTTGTGTTTTAAAAATATTGCATTACAGGGGTTTTTCATGAAAACGGACTCGTAGGGATTTCGAATCTCTGACGTTGGCAAAATACTATCAATCATACAGCTCTTTTTAATATTGGAATATACATATGTAAACAGAAATTCTATATATTATTAAGGAATTCCCGCATTTTACACTCCAACTGGATTTGGAACTCTTATCCATGAAGGTGGTGCTCCAATTAAGTATTCGAAAGACGGAAAAATTGAAATAAAAAGTAAACCTCGGCCAGTACAGCAATTTAATGGAAAAAATTATGTTTTAGAAGAAGCTATTACAGGAGATTTTGCAGTAATAAAAGCATTTAAGGCGGATTGTTCTGGAAATTTAGGTACTGTTCTACTTGATTGATAACGTTTTTATATTAATTTAATCAATTGGCAGTTTTTAATAAAGCCGCAAGAAATTTCAATGCACCAATGTGTCGAGCAGCAAAAATTACAATAGCTGAAGTTGAGAAAATTGTACCTGTGGGTACTTTAAAGCCTGATGAGATTCATATACCCGGGATTTATGTGCACAGGATTTTAAAGGGTCCGAAGTTTGTGAAAAGGATTGAAAAATTGACGATTACTGAAGAAGGCGCCAAAAAAAAAGGCGGCAAGGAGAGTGCAGGTGCTCTTCTAAGAGAAAAAATTGCACGCAGAGTAGCTTTAGAATTTAAAGATGGAATGTCCGCAAACCTGGGAATTGGTAGGTGAAAAAAGTTCATATTATTTATTATATTTTAAAAATTAAAAAATTTAGGCATACCGGTGTTATCTTCAAATTACATCCCGAAAGGTATGAATGTCCTTCTGCAGTCTGAAAATGGTATTCTCGGTTTGGGGCCCTTTCCTAAGAAGGATGAAGTAGAAATATTATTTTGTTGCAAACAAAACTAAAACGCACTTATTCACAGGTTGATCCTGACTTAATCAACGCGGGCAAGGAGACGGTTACGATTGTGCCAGGAGCATCTTTTTTCGCCTCAGATGATAGTTTTGCTATGATTCGAGGAGGTCATTTGGATCTAACCATCCTTGGAGCCATGGAAGTATCTGGGAAGGGCGATTTGGCAAATTGGATGGTCCCTGTATTTCTCCCAAAGGACGTGTATTGCTTTTCAAATTTACTCAGTTTTTGATTTGCTGCAGGGTAAAATGGTAAAAGGAATGGGAGGAGCCATGGATTTGGTTGCTGCACCTGGTACTAAAGTAATTGTTACAATGGAGCACAACGCACGGGACGGATCCCCAAAAATATTAGAAAAGTGTTCTTTGCCTCTAACTGGACGAAATTGCATTGATATGATTATAACTGAGAAGGTAGAACCACAATGTTTTTGATTTCATACTTTATATTTAAATATTTACTTTTAATTTTCAGTGCGTCTTCAAGGTTGATAAAAATAAAGGACTTACCTTAGCAGAGCTCTCTTATGGGTTTTCTGTAGAAGACATTAAGTGTAGCACGGGATGTGACTTTGAAGTGTCAGAAAATTTGAAAAAGTGCCTTTGATTGATGTTTGAACTAATGTTAAGGAAGGATAACAAATAATATTACTTAATCTGAACTTATGTGCGACCCTTATACCAAATTTAATTTGTCTGCGAAGCACATAACGATTTATTTATATTTCTATATTTTAATATTTATCTACATTATTTAGGAATTTCAGCGAAGGATCCACAGAGCCTAAATTCTCATGCCTGTAAGGTATAGAATTAGGTGAATGTTTCCAGCAATATGCTGAGAAGTGCGTCATAATTCTATTATTATAAAAAAAAAAAATCGGTTTACTACTGGTCAAAAAGAACTTTTGTGATAAATAAATGTGCATTTAAATTGTGTTACTTAAATTTAATTTTCTTTTGAGTACTCACAGTTCATTGGTTTTATATATGGGCTTGAATAAATAAAATGATTAATTAATTAATTGTAGGCGTTTTCGGTTCGAATATTTTGAACCAGAAATTGGAACCACATTAATTTTTTTTTTAGGAAACATTCTATTTTTGAACGTTTATAAAAACATCAACTTGAAAAAAGTGTTAGATTATAAAGGATACTAACGTTACCTAATTTAAGTTATAGTCCATCAAAGTTAATTACTACGTTTCTTCTCATAACTCGACTAATGCAATCACCTCTTCGAGATCATAGCTAATTAAAAATTCGGCAAACATATTTTTCGGCATACATTAATGTATTCAGTAAAATAACGACAATACAATTTTCGAGTTAAATATCGTTTATCACCTTTTTTGTTGTATAAAATCAGGTAGATGAATAAAAATACAGTTGCAGTGATTAAACAGTGATAGGGCCGGAAAATGTTTCTGGACTTCTTTTGACCTTAACCATAGCAACGACTCTGGACGATTCACTTGTTCCACCCAACAAGAAAGTCAATTATAATTGTTATAAAACTTATCTTAAATACATGTACCTCACTTGAACCAAAAACTCGTAGTTTTAAATTAAATGCTCTTTTTCGCGTTCAAAAAATTTTGTCTACCAACTGACACTCAACCTACAAAAAAAAAAGCATTTTCTACTGTCAGTTCCGTTCCAATTCCAGTTAGTTTCCTCTTCAAAGGTTAGAACTTTTGACACTTGACTGTTTACAGAAAATCAGCTGTTATTTGTCATAATTCGAAGAGAAGAACGCCCCAGCTTAAAAATGTTGTCATCTATGGTAAAGGAGCATCAAATTCAACAAGCGAAAAGAAAAGAAGAGCAAGGTGTGCAATACGTTTGAATTCTACATTCGTTTTCTATTTTTAACTGGTGTTTTCTTTCAGACGTTAAACGCAAGGAGGCTGTGGAATCTGCTAATGAATTGACTCAAGCTTTAGTTGACCACCTAAATGTTGGGTAAATTTCTTCAAAAAATGCTTTATATTACCATATTTTATGGACTTTTAACGCAGCGTGGCACAGGCATACATTAATCAAAAACGTCTGGATGCAGAGGCTAAGCAGCTTCACGTAGGAGCCACCAATTTTGCTAAGCAAACGCAACAGTGGCTTCAATTAATCGAGGGATTCAGCAGCGCATTAAAGGTACATATTTTGGTTAAAAGAACTATTCTAAGCAAATTCCATTCTGGTGCTATTGTTACTGGCTTTATAAAACATTCTTGACGAATCTGATAATAAACCAAAATTATACATACCCAGAGCTACAGAAATTGCAATTATGTACATACATATAAAGCTATGTTCAAAAAATAATCAAACATTGTGGACAATTTTATCACAAAAATCCAAGAAAGGAAATGATACTTTGACTGAAAATAAAACCAGACACAATCAAATTGCACTACTTACACTTGGTTTTTAAATTGTTACAGGAACTGGGTGATGTAGAAAACTGGGCTCGCAGCATTGAAAGTGATATGCAGGTTGTAACAAACTCGTTGGAGATTGCCTATAAAACGGTCCGGGAACCCCCACCATAAATATTTAATAATTTGTAATTTTTGTGCACAATAAATTGCTTTTCAAATATTTGGTTTTTATTTTTATTCATAGAATGGATAAAGCCCAGAAAAACAAAACCACTTAGGGGAATTCGTATATCACAGTTAAATTTTATTCAGATTATTAAGACTATAGCGCTGAAATTTAGTAGACGATAGATAATAATTCTCAATAATTTTATATAAGGCTAAAATTAAAATAAATAATATGCAAACCTCTATATTCAAAAAGCTGAACGTGAAAATACTATTTTTCGATGTGTATGTGACCTTCAATCCATTAAATAAATTATTATTGCTAAGCAAAATTGATCCTTTCTTTTCCTAAACACTGCCGATAATTGCAAGTAAATTTGCAAATAGATAAAATAAGCCTCTATATAAAATTAAACATTTCTAGACGTCAAATCGTTTTTACGTGCGCAAATTAAATTATTTACAAACGTATTTCAGCTTGAACAAATATAAGTCGACATACACAAAACACATGATACTGGTTATATCGCAATTGTGTGATTTTTACAAATTTAAAGCTAAAGAAAAATTTGTAATATTAGCGAAAATTGTAAAATCAATACCATAGATAAATTTTCGAAGATTACCGCTAAAAAAAAGAATTGTGTAAAATAAAAAATTGCATCTATTGAAAAACACAATGAAAATGTTTTCAAAAAATTTTATAATTCTTGCTTGCACATGCTACCAAACAAAATTAGGCAGTGTTTTAGTATCACATAAAATTTTGCCTGTTACATGAAACTGTGTATAATACAATTTTATTAATATTAAATTAAATACAAAATATTCTATGATTTATTGCTGTGATAGTAATTTACTTGATCGCTGAAACAACTTCCATATGCAATGAAACCCATCTGAGGTTTGGGCTGCAAATCATGAAATTCAGAAGGTCGACAATATTGAACATTTTCAGCTAAAGGGGGTGGAGCTGTGCGGTCGGGGAGAGTTTCATCCCTTTTTGGTTTTGGTTCATCAATAATTGCAGATTTGTTATTAGCAGCTTCCAAAATTTTGTCGTATAATTTTTTCGGCTAAAAATATGTATAGTACTTTTTTTTCAGCAGAATAAAACTTATTTCTAGCAATTGTGCAGTAGTTACAAAAGCAACAATTAAAATAAAAATCGATCAATAACAATAAACAACGAAATAGAAGTTTCAGTATTTATTACAATGAACCACAAGATAAAAACATTTTAAGCGGAGTGGAGGAGTGGCACAAGGTCGCTTGGTCTTTTTATTATTTATAAACGAAATTATTTTTACCACGATATGAATTAAAGTTAGAAGGTTCGATTGATCCTACAAATCCAAATACATATGCCTGATACGTGCTAGAGTCCTTCTGTGCATTTCGCCTCATTAATTAAATACTAAATATAGTTTTCGAGAATCACTAATTGAATTTATTAAATCTCAACTGGTCTAAAAATGGGCCTTTAATTAAATATGTTATCACTCTCTGTACTTTTAGTAAGAGACTATTGCAAGCAAAACAAAATAAAAAGAATAATATAAAATAAATCGGTCATACCACACATTTTGTAACTGGTCCCAGTGATGCGGTCCTTGGAGGATCTTTAACAAAAGGCAGAGTCACCACACCACTTTCTAATTGTACGAGAAGAAACCAAATGTAATCATTTCTAGTCTTTCTCTCGTCATCTGATGAATTCATGCCGTAGAGCTTATGCATCCATTTTTGTACGCTTGCCCGTTCTTGAGAGGATATAAATTATTTTTGGTTTTTTTCAATCATGCAATTGAAATTATAACAAAAAATTAATTACCATCACTTGGAATATAAGGTAAGAGACTGGATACTAGAAGAGCATTCATTTGAAAATACTCATTGTCTTGTTTTTGTTGTTTCGACGGTTTCACGTGGCGGATCGAAGCAATGGAAGTTGCTGATTTTGATATTGATGGTAGTTTAGATGCCCCTCTAAGTTGGGACATTTTGAAAATTTAACTATAAAAAAATTGAAGTTCTGAACTGAAAACTAGAAATTCACAAATAAAATAAATAAATAATTCAAAGCAACTGCGATTATAAAGAATAGTTTTTCTTTTCTTAGCTATAACGATTGCAACTAACGAACTAGATTTAAATACAGTTTTGAAACTTCACTTTTTAGCGATCAAAGGGTAAATAGAAGGAATATAATCGTTATGCATTCAAAGTCTCAGTAATTGTTTTGAAAAGTGTTCGAACGTAGCTCGATAACCTTTTAAATCCAATTTTATTGTATTGAGTTTAAGCTTAAGTTTATTAAAGCTGGCTCAATTTCAAACTAGTTCGCAGTTTATTTTCCTCAACGGCTTAGTTAAACTCAGTTGAATGACCGACACTTCATTTGTGATTGCAAATAAAAACAGGTATAAATTAAACAAAGTACTTGCTTTTAAAAAAATGTATTCACCATAAAATTAACAATAGGTTGTGGTAATAGTACAATTTAATGAACAGAATTATCGGTGCCTTAAATTCCAACAAGATCTAGCCTGAAAGAAGGAAAGTTATCACAAGTTCTTCTCGCATTTATAATTTACTCTCTAACTAATCAATCCATATTATGTCAAAAATCGTCAAAACTTTTCAAGTAAGAGCCATGCATTTGCGATCTAACCTGTTTAAAATTCACCATCAAAAACCAGCAGACTGACAAACCTTGCACATCAAATCAAACAAGCGAGGATTGCTTCAATATTTAATTTTCTGTTAAACAATTCGGACCAGAAATTCCTGCCGATTCCTATTTAGTAATCGTGCTACGAGATATTCGTAAAGGGTTAAGATGTACGTGTATACACAGTCGCAAATTTTCCTAATTATTTATTACATAATTTATGTACAAATATAAATGTACGTCTACAAAATAATTAACTTTTTTGTATAAACGCTTTTCTGCTCATTTTGAAATTTTCAACGTTTCTTTCATATTTTCAAATTTCTTGAAATCTTTTAGGCAAACCAATCACAGTGTATTTTTTTAAAATTAATTTTGATACAGTTTTTACAGGTATGTATGTATTAAGTTTTCAATTTTAAAGATGAAAAATTGTTCATTTTTTATTCGACTAAAAAAGAATGTTGTGTACGAGATATTATTTGTTATGATACACAAAAGTGTTTTAAATGTATCTTATGCCCATCAAAATTAATTAGTTTCTTAACAATAAAACTGAAAATAGCTTTAATTCTCTGCAAGAGTGCTAATTATGTTTAACACTTTCCTTTGAGTGTGAGGTAAAATAACGAAATAATACAAAACTAAAACCATAGTTAATTTAACATCATGAAGGTTAATTGAATTTGATTAATGAAAATTTTTATATGAAAATTAATCGCATGCAATTTTTTGCACCATTCACCGTGCTTCTAACGAGCAGATGTACGTTAACAAAATGAAAAACTACTGAAATAATTAATTATACACCACCGAAACAACAAAACACTTGATGTAGAAGAATAATAAAGATTTATTCGGATTCTCTTGATATTAGTTTGCTATACATTCAGTTTAGGATATTCCTAAAACCGAACCAAAATTTTTTATGATATCTTCTAATAAAGAAAATAATTAGATTTTATTGTTCTTGGAGGTTTGGCCATAAAAGAAAATCAAACTAGGTATAAGGTTAATCGGCCAATAAGCCGACAGCTAATAAAAAATTTGTAGCCTGAAAAAATAATATCGTGGAAGAAAAATTGCAATATGTAATACCTTGAATTTTATGAGAATGATATTGTAGGATTTTTAGAAATAAATGGCAAGATCGCCTCGACGTGAACATTTTCCAAATGAAGAAAATTTAAATGACAATTAAACCAGGATATATAAAAACAATTCAGGGACACTTAAGAGGACTTAATGAACACCGAAGTGGATGCGTTTTTCATTTATACTGCACTGCTCGAAAGTTAGAACATCTCTCATAAGTAAATAAATAGTGAACTATGCAAATTAGGTTCAACGCTGGAAATTGTGTAAAAAACTACATATCAATCAACCAAGGTTTATAATAAATCCATTGGTCGAAAATCATAAAATCGACGACAATGAATGAAAGGAAAAATGTAGGACTCCTCTAATAAATTTTATAAATAAATTGCATCTGGTTAAAATGATTTGAGGGCTATTGCTAGTATCACTTTTCAGCCTAATAGATAGCCAAGACTCTAAAATCCGTACGCAATTTGATTTAAAAAATATTATGTTTGTTGAGGAAGATTTCTTTATTATGAAAAGGCCTTTATTTGAACTTAACAATTTTGGATTACATATTCCATGCAAAGCTCGCTCGTATCCCAAAAGGATACTTATAAATTACAAAAGCAAAAATATAAAATAAGACAAAAATAAAATAAATAACAAATAAAGAATTATTTTTAGTAAAATACCTATTATAATCACATTTTGGGCGATGTTCAGCAGTTTCAGTCAACAGAAATTGATATTTTTGAAAGTTACTAGGCCTATGTATTACAAGATCCGTCGTATCGAAAGAATGAAATGGAATTCAGTTTTAATTTTTCGTATTAAAAAGTATTACATCGGATCTTGAAAAAAAATGATTATGTTGGATTAACCCGAGCGAAGCTCAGATGTTTTTAAGCTCATTTTAGAATTAAATAAAATCAATAAATCATAAGTTTTTTTGAAAACGTTTCTTATTCTGAACCCTTTAATACTTCTTTTTATTAACCTTATATTGTATATTTAGAGCTATATAATGATAAATAAGAAAACATGTAAATTTTGTGTAGTATACAATTTAAGTTCAACGAAACATCAACTGGCAATATAGTCCTTAACTACGTAAAACACTCGCATTACTCTATGAATTTGTCAACAACAGAAAAAATCTGGCTATTGTCACTGGGTTACATCTAGATGAAAATTACTTATAGAATATTATCTCAAATATACACGTTTACTTGATATACAGAAAAGTAAAACCTGAGAAACGCTGGAATAAACAAGTCAAGATTATACTTACACTGTTTTTGGTTTTTTTGATAGGTAAAGGCTGGCGACAGAAAAATTTGTCTGAATTTTGTTAAGTACATTTCGTAATTTTAGCGATAAATTCTTAACTGTTTGGTATCTAGCAATAAGATGAGTCTCTAGTAAACATTTTCTGGTCATTTAGTTGTATGACAACTGCTTCTTGTCGATTCGCTGGAGGCTCTGGTGCTCTTTGCTTGCGCGTTTCAACTGCTACAAAAATAAAGTTTTCATTGATTTTAAAACGATGACTGAAAAAGCAGTTAAATGGAACATAATTGTAAGCAATTCGCCCTAGAAAAAGCCAAGCAATAATTCCCATTTTTTGTTTTTTTTTGTTTGGAAAGCTGAAGATGGTTTGGACAGTGAAAACAATACTGCAAAATGCTCTAGGTTCTTAATCTGAAATATGAAAAGATAAATAAGGCATGCCAGTGACTATGTGGCTTAGGAACCACTACATCTCTTTTGGTAATTTATTACAGAAAATTAAAAGAATACTACTTGAAAATCTGAAAGTGGAAATTTTCTACCTTAAGTTTGCATTCAAAAACTTGCGCATTCCAGATTTAAAATGTATCTTATATAAATTGAAAATATATTACCTAAAAGAATATATTACTACATTGGAATTTAATATACAAATATAATGGAAAACAAGGACAATTGAGGTCTGAATTCTACGAAATAAAATTTCCTGGGTCTAGATATCCATCATTTAGATCCGTAAGGGAGTCCCAAAGGTGACGAATAGAAATCAAATTTAAAGGAAAGTCCCTAATATGAACTTTATATGTTAAAAAATAAATTAAACTGAGTATGAGTGTTGTTTGTAGTTTTTGAATCGTATATAAGAAAAGTAGTGCTAGATGCATTTTGAAATTTTATCATATTTTAGCAGGGATATTTCGAAAATAACTTTCTTTTTGAATTTATTATGAAAATTATATATTATTATATAGATTTTTGAAATTTTTCTTTTTTTCCCTCATATTGGATACACCATTGTTAATTTAAAAAATCCAAAGGTAAAGTTGTAGTCAGCGACTTCAGAAGCTCCAATATAACAATTTTTATAAAAAATCGATGGATACAAAAAAGGGTTGAAATTAAATTATTTCTTCAAATTCCTCTATTGCCACGCCCCCAGGACTTTATAGATTTTATTTATGTCTTCTTGAACGGTATCGAATAACATAAAAAGAATATTATCAGGAATTTATCAGTACGATAAATTTTGTTTTAGAACTTAGCTAATCGATGTCTACAGACAAACATTAAGTCATGTGGGTAGACCGCTAAATCAACAAAATATGTATGACCTTCGGCTTTTCTGACCGGAAAACCGAGTTTTTTAACTTTATATTTTTTTTTTGTATTTATACAAATGCGTAGTCCATAATACTATACTATACGTCACTTGTCCTTGAATTTTGCTCACAAAATTTTGTTTGTTTGTTTCAAATGTCGTCACACAATCGCATTATTTGCTTGAACAGCCGGTCTCCCTGAAGCAAGGATTGTTGCCACTTGCATTTGTAGACAGTTGTTCCATTGTGTTTGTGTTTAATGTAATTTCTGTAAGACTAAGTAAATAAAGAACACTTGAAATTATGTATAAAAGGCATGCAATAAAAACGAGAGCTCTCAGCAGTGCTTGATAGCTCAAAATGTTTCGAATACTTCTATTATTTGCCGTGAGCATAACTTTTACAATAATTAATGGAATGCCTGATCGGCAATTCCGAATTGTTGGTGGACAATTAGCCAAAGAGGGACAAATCCCATTCCAAGTGGCAGTATTAAATAATAGCTATATATTTTGTGGCGGCACCATTATTTCACAAACTACTGTTGTAACAGCTGCTCATTGTTTAATGCAGGAAACTATAAATCTTTCAGTGCTTGCTGGAGCTACAAACCTTGTTCGAGGAGGAGGTGTAATAATACGTGTTAAAAGTTATCTTAGTCACGAAAATTTCGTCTATCATCCATTCCTTACAAACAATGATATTGCGCTATTATATTTAACTGAACCACTCACCTACAGCAAAAGGATTCAACCTGCGAAACTGCCACGTTTCTACGATGATTACTTAAATAGTAACGCAATTGCGACTGTAAGTGGTTGGGGTATTGAAAAAGAGGAAGGTAAAGTTTCACAATTTTTGAAATTTACTCAAGTCCAATTGGTGCCGTGGGAGCAATGTAGCGCACGTGTATTTTTCCTCGCCTGGAATGTGATTTGTGCCGGCTCAGTGGATGGCAAAAAGGATGCTTGCTCAGGGGATTCTGGTGGACCATTATTTATTAACGATACCTTAGTAGGTGTTGTATCTTTTGGATACCGATGTGGCGAAACAACTAAACCTGGTGCATACGCTGATGTCTCAAAACTACGTAATTGGATTCGATTTAACGCCAATGTATGATGACTCATAAAATTTTGCAGAAGTAAAACATTTCGAATATACATAAATTATTTTATTTAGAACAGTATAGAAATAATTCTTCGAATCCGAATTTTACGTTACAATTGTATTATCCTTGAAAGAGTACCTATGTTCAACTATCGCATCTTAATTTACAAAATGCCCATCCATGGTTTTGCTTGGTCCCCTCATACCTAACCCTAGCAATCTTGGCCCCCTTTTGGTGTTACAATATAAAAATATGGCTTTCAGTTGACAAAATGAAAAATCAAGCTGTTACACTTAGCACACAATTTAGGTTTTGTAAGGTTGTCTAAAGAGTTTAATGATCCCTACATGTTGAATCTTCTGTTTGAATACGTTAATTCAGTCCATGAGCCCCTTTGTAAAACACATTTTAATCATATTGAGTTTGTTTAACGCGGACTTAAAAAAATTACTTAAATATGTTTGTTAATTCATTTAAGTGTCGTAAAATCTTACAAATTGGATTTACGTTCTTGACGATGTTTGATTGAGCTGAAATTTTTATTCGTAAATTCGATGAAAATGCAATTTTATGGTAGTACTGAATTGGTCTGATAATAAATACAAGCGAAAGGTGAACACACGCTTAAATTCTTCAAAGTAAATAAAACATGTTATTTAAAAAGATGTTTGATTACTATCTTCTTTTTCCCCTTTTATCGCTAATTTAATGTAAGTAGACAGTATTTGATGAATTCATGATAAATGAATAAGTAGGTATGTAAATATGATCTCAAGAATATTTTTTTTTATTTCCGCAAGAAACTTGAACCTTTAGAAGGGCAAGTACATATACGAATTGAATGTATATACTAAAAAACGGTGTAAAATCGTTCATATTTAAATTGAAACAGTCAAGTTATTTAATTTACTTACTCTTACGCTCCAAGTGTAATAAAATAGTTTAAAATTAGGTATGAACGGTTTTTCACTACAATTCGTACTTTCTTTTTTCAAATCAAATCAATGCCCATTTTTAAAACTGAAAGTGTGTTGTTTTCTACCTTAGATCGATCGATCGATAGCATGAATATATTCTGATATTGCGCAGCATCAATTACAAATATAATACTACAAAAAAGCATTCTTATAACAATTTGGTCGTACTATGTTATGGTTGAAATTTATGCCCCTATATGTGATGTTTGAATTCTCTCGTATTTGTTTGAGTCGCTCCGTAATCCAGCACCTTATACTTCGATAATTCCCCATCATAATTTCTACGATTTCAAACAAGAGTCTACTGTGTTTTTGTTTTTTAATTGGCTTGATAAAATAGTTACAATTATGTATGTTGTACGCATCTTTATATAATCCAATATAAATAAATGAAGAAACAGAAAATGAGATTTGAAACACTGATAAGCGACTTTGGTATATTAAGAACATCTTTAAAGAGATTATTTTACCAAAGTTCACCGTTTAATACAACAAGATGACCAAACCATAAAGCCATGATCAAGAGCATCCCATAATATGGTCATGAATCAGAATTTTTCTGTGGTATATAAAAAGGAAAGTAAATAAGGTTTCTGCGAGACCAGGACAAAACAAATCAAGAATACAAATGAAAACAATTAAACAGAAGGCAACAGGATGGAAATATGAGAGCTAAGAAATCAGCTCCATGCAGAGTGCATTTTCAGGTATTCTTGGATGATATGCCGTTTTATTCATAAGCATGCTGTTAAACGTTAACAAGATTAATAATACAAAAATGGTACAAAATCAAATATTCATAACTGTTGCTTTAAATAATTGCAAAACAACAAATCTAATATTTATGGATTATTCACATACCGTTAGCTGTTTTTATATTATTTCGACTAGGATACGTTTTGGGAATATTTAAGAATGGTGGCGGGGCTGGGAATTCCGTAACATTGTGGAACCTAGTGGCGAACTTCGTCTCTAAGTCGACAATCAGCCTGCTGACTGCAACACCCTGTGCTACTACACTTGTTGCCGTTGTTGAGGGTGCCATATTTGTTCGAATCGATGAGTGCCTTAACGGAGGCACTGGAGGAGCACACGTCTAGAATGAAAAAAATATATAAAGACTGATTTAGTGACAACCAAAACGACCAAAAATTAATTTAATAAATATGTATATGCGTTAGCGACAAAACAGGGGAAAGTAGTTTGCACGCTAATATTTTCTTTAATACTATTTATTTTTACAAATAAATTCTCTTTTTTTTTTAGGTTGTTATTTTTATTTTTCATTTACATAAATATAATTTTCCATATCCTTGCTTTACAATTTATTTTTCTTTTGTTTTGAAAAGTAGCCTTATATTTGTGTACGAAATATTATTAAATGATATAATTGACTGAAATAAATATTTGAAAGATTGCTGATCCGAGTATAACAAACAGGTAAAACGCAAGGAGCCATGGTCCGATCGAGTATTGCTTGTTCTTATTCTTTGGCGGTTTATGGACGCGTCCACGCATTTTAATGCATTTTTTCGTCTTTTCGCTTCCTATACGCATCCTTCGTTTTGAAGCCATATTTTTTCATGTGCTGTCAACAGGAATCAGGTAAAAATATAAACTCCAAACTCTTGTAAATCAGATCTCAATTTGTTGCCGTTTTCTTATTGTGGTGAGGTTCAAGCGCACCGCAGGAAATAATTTGCTTTACGCTGTCATAAAAAGAAACGAAAACAAGCAAGTAAACAGAAAAAGTCATTCATAAATATCCTAGACATAGCCTTCTTGTTGAGTCCGAAAAACAAATCTTAACAAGACTAAAGTATAAAACAAAGTAGGCTCCCATTAAACTGCATATGATAAGCCATGATCTGCAGTTTTCTTTTAATTTTAAGAGTTTTGCATAATTCTTTAAAGATTTCGCTTGTTTCCCTGCTCAGTTATGGAACTGGAACTTTAGAATTTATTTTATAAGTACGTATGTACTTAAATTATGTACAATTTTTTTCGTTTGATGAGAATTAAATTTTTCCTTTTACTTTATACTTATATTTGAGGGACTTCCTTTGGTCTTATTGTTATTAAGTGTAGCTTAAAACAATCACTGAACTATTCGAAAGAAATTTTTTGAATGATGCGCACCCAGACACGAATCGTGTTATGATTTTATTTATATAGATTTTTATAAACACTGTGTCATGGGAATATTTTGTAACATCTCTACACTATTTATTCTTCGCTGCAAACCATCCACACCAAGTTTTTTAATTACTATTAAGATCCACGCCAAATCACACAATTTTAAGACATAGTTTGCTGTAACCTCTTCAGTTATGATTCTCAAAATTTCTATAATAAATAATATACTTACATTGGTTGGTTGCCTCTGCGGAGGAGGTGGTGCCGGACATGTCCGATGTGGAGGTAAAGGCGGCGCTGTTTCATTCGCTTTTATTAGTGGTTTATCCCTGTGACTGTGAATAGGGGAACCAATTTTTGCCACCGTAGCAGTCGGTATACTCGGGGTAGTTAAAGTATTATTTACATTTCCTAGGGTGGGTATGTTGCTTGTCGAGCCGCCATGGCTCTGACTTTTAAATTGCTCCTTCAATAATGCTACATTGCTTGTTGATCCAAACGCCGTGGTACTTGTAGGCGGTGTACTCAGCGGAAGATTGCTGAGATTCGTGTTTGACACGCTTCGCGCTGGTGTTGGTGGCGGCGGCGGTTTAACTGAAGGCGGTTTCGGCGGAGCCACTGTAGGTCGTCCTATTCAAGATTTTTAAAGTTAAGTATTCTTGAAAATATACAAAAGATGAAAGCATTACCAATTGGTGGATTTGGAGCCTGTCTTGTACTAATAGATTCCTGCGATTGAAATAATTGCGGAGGACCACGCAACGTTCCAAAATGTGAAGCAGGAAAAGTTGGTCCGCTTGTTGAAACAACAGGAGGGGATCTTTAAAATATAAATAATTACGTATAAAGCAATTGAATTAAATAAATATAGTATGATAAAAAAATGTATCTACCTTGGGGACTTCATACTGTGATGTCGGGCTACTGTGGGTTTTCCATTTGCAATTAGCTGTTGGATCCCAGGAGGCTTGGGGGCACAGTTTGGCTTGCCATGATTAACAACAGGTTTTGTGATAGGAGGGGGATTTGCAATACTAGATGAGTTACTGCTACCAAATAATGTCGACTTATTTGGAATTATGCTCTGCGCTAAGGGCGTTTGCATTGTTGAACTATCGTTATGTACACTAGAATTACCTATGGATAAACTAAAAGGGAACAAACGTTTAGATATGATGGCACTGATTAAGTTAGCACACGACACCAGATTAAATAAAATTAATACAAACTGAACATACAGAACAACTTCACTTACCTTAGATTAGTGTTTTTCTTCGATAAATTGCTGCTGCTGCTACCCTCCGAAAGAGTGGGTGAAGACGCTTTTGCATACGGTTTAGATGATGTATTGCTTTTTTCCAAAACAGAATCGGAAGCACTCTGAAATAGCAAGGGAAACAATTAATTGAAAACGATTAAATTGCTTGCGGATGCGACCGCGGCTGTGCTTACAGATGAAATGTTTTTCTGCACGGGAGGCTGAGGCGGCGGTCCCCTGTTAGTCCGTAAATTCGCTTCGGTCGCGTTTATTTGCTTCTGTCTCTTCAGTGTTAGATGTTTTGTTAGCTCCGCATTAAAATCCAGCGGTGGACCATTGCTCTGGGGGCTGGTGACACTATTATTGCTTTTTTCTTGCAATTGTTGTGCAACAGTCCCTCGTGAGGAAGACACTGTACCTAAAAATATTTGCACATTTAAACAATAATCTCTGAGATCTACGAATAATAAATTCCATTTTATTTTTTTTCGCTTTGTTTATGTGATTTTATTTTTAGAAATAGCAAGAATTCGAGTTGTATAAAAAAAACACTGCGTCAATCATAAATAACGCAAGAAGATTTGAGGAGATTTCAACAAATATTGTAGCAATTTATTAGATTTGGACTATTTCTTAACGATTCAATTAATATTGATTGGTAAAAAGAAGTATCGCTTTTCCTATTTATAATATGCATTACCGTTGCAGAAAAAAGTACATACATACAGAGGGGCAAAAAAGAAACAAATAATTAAATATAGAGTATTTATAGTGCTCCAAAGTTTCTGGATGTCTATCTATCTATCTAGATACTTTGAACTTCAGACGTTGGACGCGGTTCAGCTTATTTATTTATTTATTTATTCGCGAATGAACTATGAATTCGTTAATTTTAACAATAATTTTCAATACTTAAATTCTGGAACTCAACATTTTTCAAGGAAATGAATCTGTTTTATAATTTTTTAAAATATCTTGCTTTAATTTTACCTATCACAGATTGATTGATTGATTAAATAATATAAAAAGTCTCTAACAACTTCCCAGTTTATCGCTTAATACTATAATTTTATTATTAAATGAAAATAATGTTTTTACCTCAAATCGCATTCTTTTTACCTAACTAATTATGTTTTCTACCTAACTGATTAAAATAATAACAAAACAAGTAACACATCTGGAGGTAGAATTCTTATCGTGCAAAAATTACATTAAGCAACACTTATTTGCGCACAAACCTCTGTACGTTTTTCAAGATAAATTTATCAACTCGTTCTTGGAAAGATTAGATTAATCAACTCTAAAATTTGTTTATTGAATGAGTTATGTTATTTCTTACCTCTGCCATTGACCGGCTTCAGTTTTGGCATTGAAGACAAGCCTTCAAAGAGGCCAGCCAATTTCGGACCACCGTTCGCTATGCCCGGCGAAGGTGATATGTTGTTTATCCTTTTAGGAGACGTATTTGCTTGTCCACATACTTTTCCAGATAATGCCGGACCGCTTTTATCTACAGTAACCGTCTTTTTCAATTTTGCGCCTTTTTGTATAGACTGCAACAGTGCCGATCTTGCATCTCCAGAACCTCCTCCACCAAGTTTTAAACCGCCCATTGGAGGTGGTGGTGGAGGACCGGGAGGTGGAGGTGGACCAGGAGGTGATGGAATAGCCATCTGAAATTATAAATTAAATAATATTTAATTTAATATCTTTCTAAACATTAATAAAATTTGTGTAATATTTTTGAGTTTAGAGTTTCCACTTTTGTTTAATAACACGATGAAGGACAGTGGTTTTTACATATACATACCTTAAATGTTTTGTTAGATGTTGGCTTAAAACTATCAGTTAAAATTGGCTCTATATTTTATTTATTATATTCACAAGAATCCTTGAAATAAACAAAAGAAATATAAATATCATGTTGTACTTAAACAAAAGAACAAAAATTACGAATGATGCATAGTCATATAAAAATATGTATATGAAATGGACAATAATTTTATCTATTATTTTGAATTTCCATTCATTTAGATTGTTTAAGAAATGTCATATAAATATAACATAAGTATTATGTTTTCTTATTAGGAGGAATTGTTTTCTTTTTGTGTTCAAGTTGTTTATTTCTCATCGTCCCTTTTATTGTTATTCTGTTTATAAATATAATGATATCATTTATTTAACAGAATGTAATAGAATATGTAATGAGTTTTAAATACAATCTATTAGTCAGATATCATTGGTAAGTACGTCAACGTCAATCAAAAGCGAATAACGAATAGTTTATCAAGCTTTAAGTCACTAATTCTCAGAAGAAAAATGTATAATTTACATACATATTCATTAAATTTATTCGCTACTGATCTACGATCAATTATGTTTTAGATATTCAAATTTTGCACTAAAGATCTAAAATCAATCAATAAATTGATGCGCTTGAATAACAAATTGCTGCATTAGCATTGTAAGTGGAATGAATTCAATATGACTTCATTTTATGAATTAATTCAGACCCTACTTTCAATTTTGTAGAAAAGTGAAATCAATTTGAAATCATTAGTAAAAACTTATAAAATTATCCTCTATTAAAGCAGCAGAACGATTCATCTGCTTAGTAGTTATTTACGTATTTTTAAAATTTCCGATCTACATGCGGTCTCAATGACGAGCAGGTAAAGCTATTGATGAGTCATTGATTTTTTCCCGATTTCTTGAAAAAAAAAGCTTATTAACATTCTCCAGACGCCTTCTTTGAATTCAAAATCAGTTTCGTATGCAGCTGTCGAATGACTAATTTGATGCAAACTCAAAACTTGTCGCACAAAAATAGGAAGTGTTTGGAAAACCAGTTCATCATGTTTAAGCTTACACAATTTTTTTTAAAAGTTCGATCGAATCCGAAACCTATCACCTGGACATCGTGACTGAAAGGTTTGCTGGATAATTTAGTGCTGATTTCATGATATCGAAAAATTCAGGGCGAAGTAAAAGTACACCCAGATTGGTGTCGTTTTTCTCGTAATTTAGGTTTTGACCCAACCTACGAGGATGTTATTTTTTTTGCGCTGATTCATAGTCCGCCCTTTTGCCAGTAAAGAAATTTTGGTTTGTTTAGAGCCTCGCCTACGGTTTCGTGATAACTCTCGTGGACTGATTGAAGCTTTTTACCAAAAAAAAAAAAAACTAAATGTAAATATACCTGAAATATATCCGGCTCAAAATATGGAAGTCTGTTATATGATAACTTTAGTACATTAAATTGAGAATCACTTCATTGACACTTCTCGTGGAACTAGCTTCAAAAATCAGTGGGGAAATTGAACCCCCAACTAACAATGATTTTTTTTTCTACGAAATCGAGTTATCAACGGTCTGTATTTGCACATTTGGAGAAGTTTCCTGTACTTACAAAAATTTTCATAAGAATTCAAGCTGAATTTATTTATAAAAGAAATTCTGATAACCAAACCAAACGCAAGCTGCATTTAAAAGGCATTACAATCGTTATTAAGTTAAATTTAATTGAAGTGTGAAAAGTCCCCACCTGTCGGGCCTTATTAGTAGAAAAAACTAATTCATATCATACCGTGAAATGTGAAATGAAAAAATAACCATTACTAGTCTTTTACCTCATTCCCTTCAACAAAGATAAGAAATATCTAACTTTCGAGATTACTATAGAGATAACATATATAAACTAAAGCATTTATCATAAATTGAATGCCAAACAATTGGCTTTAGCAGATAAGACAATACAATTCTAAGGAAATTTGTTTGTGATATTAAATTTTCTGCGTATATCAATAGGCAGGGGATTTAATAAAAGGTATAATAAAAACCCTTTTGAAAACCAAAACCGTGTTAATTTAGATTGGTTTCGATTTATTAATAGAAGGATAAGCAAATACCTTATATCAATAAAGCAAAAATTTGTAAACTAAAAAATTCAAATATTTATTTATGTGTATATATAAAAAATACTCGTGGTCTCTTCGTCACATGAAAATTGTCTATACAAATCATTGTGTTTGGTAAATCTGGAGGAATATAATCATTCTTAGTCTGAAAACCAAAACCGTGCTACTTTAGATTGGTTTCGAATTATTATATAAATAAAGAAATTTTTTTTAAACTAAGAAATTCAAATGTTTATTTATATATAAAAAATGCTCGTGTCTCTTCGTCACATGAAAATTGTATATGCAAAACATTGCGTTTGGCAAATTTGGTACTTCATTCGAGAGGTTAGAGCCTTTAAGGTCCAGAAGGGTTTTCAAGCACTATCTGGAAAAGCTCAGTAAATTATCTTGATGAGATGTAGAAACAGATACGCTGGAAATACGTTTAAAGATCTTATCATCAACATAAATTAGTACTTCTGAGTGATTAATAAATTACAACTTTAACATTGTTTATCGATAGTATAAAAATTAAAGGACTATTAGGTGACTACCTTGAGGGGCGCCAGAGTGAGAAGCAAAGGGGTTAGGGAACCGTTGTATTAACTCAAACTCTGTATTGTCGATAATCGAGGGATTTGATCTAGGAAATAAAACGAAGTTAAAATCCTATGATACTAAGTTTATGAATCAGGAAGGTTTCCCGACTGTCTAAAAACAGCAGTTATAGTCCCAATATATAAAACAGGAGATAAAAATGATCCAAGTAATTATAGGCCCATAGCTTTAATAAGCTCATTAAGCAAGGTTTATGAAAAGATTATACACGAGAGAATTGTTGAATTTATTAACAAAAACGGAGGTTTCGACCCTAATCAATATGGATTTCAAAGCGGAAGTAACACCACATCAGCGATATTAGATGCCATGAATTATATAAATATAGCCCTAGACAAAAACAAGTATGTGGTAGCAACCTTTGTGGATCTTAGAAAAGCGTTTGACACTGTGGACCACGTGGTGTTATTCGAAAATCTTGAGGAAATAGGTATACGAGGACAGCCACTGCACCTCTTAAAGGATTATCTGGACAAAAGGATTATCAAAACCAGAATAAACAACATCCTCAGCCATGAAAGACATATTAAGGTTGGAGTACCTCAAGGATCGATTCTTGGACCTTTGCTTTATCTTTTATATATAAATAATATCAAATACCAAAACCTTAGCGCGAAAACCGTCATATACACAGACGATACATTACTACTGTATTCAGGGGAATCGAATCGCAGGGAGAATTAGAAAACAAAATTAACGAAGACTTAGAAAAATACGATCAGTGGTTACAAGGAAATAAATTATCAATGAACAGTGAGAAAACAACTTATATGATAATAAAGCAAAAGAATAAAAATCCAATCAATATCAATATACGAATAAATGGGAAGGAGCTTAAAAGAACATCGGAATACAAATATCTGGGAATGGTAATAGATGAACAACTGTCCTGGACAAAACACGTTGACACTATTAGGAGGAGAATGGCTGGACTGATTGGAGTTTTGAAAAGGAACAGGTACATACTGCCAAAAATTAAAAACTTAATATATAATGCTAACATATTACCGTTGGTAACTTACGGTTTAATAATATGGAGCCAAACAGCAGCGAAGAATTTGCAAACGGTATCACGACTACTGAATAGAGCCATCAAAGCAGTGTTTAACCTTCCTAGGGATACACCTACCGAAATTGTATATGAAAGTACAGATAAAATAAACCTGAGGCAGCTAATAGAGATTGAAAAGGGTCATTTATAACATTGCAAGGAAACATACAAAATCATCAATTAACCTGGTACTAAGAAAGGAGATTCATGGACATAACACAAGAAGAGCAACGATGGAAAAGTATAACCTACCTGCACCAAGGACAAACAGACTTAGATACGACCCGATTTACTCTGCTGTAGATTTCTATAATAATCTGCCAGAAAACATAAAAAACGCTCGCAGCACTTTTGAATTTAAGAGGATGATTAAAACATACGTTAAGCAAAAAACAAGTAAAAGCTAATGTTAATGAAGGATAACAAATAATATTTTCTTAACTTATGTGCGACCCTTATACCAAATTTAATTTGTCTGGGAAGCACATAACGATGGTTTAACTATTTATTTTTATTTCTATATTTTAATATTTATCTACATTATTTAGGAATTTCAGCGAAGGATCCAAAGAGCCTAAATTCTCATGCCTGTAAGGTATAGAATTAGGTGAAAAAAAGAATAAAAACAAAAAAAAAAAATGAATAATGATTTGATGGAGGATTTTATCAAAGGCTTTACTAAAATTTGTGGTAATTACATCGACCTGTTTGCCATTTTTCATAGTTTGCAGTGCACGTGAAACGACTTATCTAATCTATGTAGTTTAAAATAAACGCTTATAAGAATAAATATGTAATATTTTCTGAAGAGTGCTGGTACTTATCAGCAGGCCTTGTATTCTTGCGATTTGATGGCAAATGTATCAACTTTCAGATACATCCTTTTTTGACTGCATGTTTTGTTTTTATAAAATTTTTTGGGAGTATGCTTGGCACATGCCGGTTATATCAGAAAAAAATGCAGACACATTCTCGACCAGTTGGGTTGAGGTATTAAAGTATGCATCGAAATTTTTTTAAAAAAAAAAGGCACATATGCTCCGCTTGTGCCTTTAAAACAGAATCTTAAAAAGTAGCCACTTGAGTTGACTATCGGCGCATACAGCGGACCATCGGAACGATATCTAGTTACAAGCCTGGAGCACACCTAGCATCGTGCGACCGTGCGGAGCCCCATAATCTGCTCGTTATTTAGCGATCGCTGTAGGGAATGTAAATTCTGGTCTCTGGTCATCAAAAATGGCAATGCAAATAGGAGAAAAAAAAACACAATAAAAAGAATACCGACCACCGCAACCGCACAACCGAACCCACAAAGCTCTGCGGAGTCACACAATGACAAGTGACATAAAAAAGCGGTTTGTGGGGCGCCTTCACTAACAGTTTGACCCCCACAAGGAAACTCTGATTCATCGTTTATTTACAATTCCTGGAGTGATTCATTAAAGGAATTATCTCAGCCAGACTGAGGCCAGCCAACATTCTGATGCACCATGGCAATGTGCAATGCGGGGGGCAGGGTCGCCCTGGTGAGAACTCCCGTGCCACCAGTGGTAACAGCTGTCATGCATTGTATTGTCTTGGGGCTCCTCTGAACATGAATCAATGCGTCCAAGAGTTATTCACATGACACGTCCAGTTCGTCTTGTTTTTCAGGGTTTTTATGTTTTCTTTTTCCAGAGAGCCCCACTTCCGTACCAAAGAAAGGGCCCCCTTCTTAGCAGCAGAGCGTAGGCAAAGATTTATTTGATATTTGCTCCTTAGGAGACAAGTGCGTAGGGGCTCTTATCAGTATCTTAACTGGGCTAAAAAAGAAGAATTTTTCTTGTGCCATTACCCCGCATTTGATTACGGCAATAATTCTAAAATACACAACGGTGGCCCCACCGATTAAAATGTGTCATCGGAGGTAGCGAAACACCTTGAGATTAGTTATGCGAAAAAATCTGCCATTCATCTATCAAATTTTTACGCACTTACCTCTGTAGTGGGTCTGTTTTCTTCCTATTTCACTAAACAATTACAACAAAGTCGCATGCAATTCACGGAAAACAATTTCAATTTGTCTCCGTTGCTAGAATTTTCACATTTTTCTTTGCACTTTTTTACACACAACCTCAGCACTTTCGCCCCGTGTAAAATGCTGCACCATACACTCCGGTATTATAAGCGGCGATCATTACGTTTCTACGCGATTACCATAATCGGTACGGCCCTTTACCGTAGAAATTATTTGATTTTTGCTAATTCACAAAACAATCCACGACCTAGTCGTCATCGCGTTGACATAAGATCATTCAAAAAAAATTCCAAAGCAACTTCACAAAAACGAACCGAATCGAAGTCGAACCGAAAATGACCACAGCTGAGTGTTGCAGTGAAGGTGGTAACAATTCATGCTCCAATTTCCATCGAACGGGTGTGTTCGGTAAAAATTGTTGTAAATGTTTCATTTTAAAGTAATATGTGGTAATATGCTTACTGCAACTAATTAAAGTGAAGATATATCAATAAAAAGAGTTTTTATGTAGTAGAAATCAAAATTATTAATTATTTACTTCCCAAAAATACCCTTGTACTTTAAATTATTGCCTAGTACCTCGTCAACACTGGCAGAAGTAATTACGAATTCGAACACATATGTCACTGAGACGTCAATTTCGTGTTGACAATTGTTTTTAATCAAAGTTTCGCTTTTATTCCCCGGAGTTGTTCGACAGAAAAGAAATGGCAGGACGTGAAGCGGTGAAGAAAGCCGTGCGGCAAGTTAGACCCATCCTTTCCGTGGACAGGGAGGAGGCTAGGAAGCGAGTCCTAAATTTGTACAAGGCTTGGTATCGCCAAATTCCTTACATCGGTAAGTCCAGGCCGAGGTTATGTTTTGATTTGGAATGTTATGTCATCGATTTACTCAAATTTTTGCGTTTCTTTTTGCAAAAATTGATATTTTGCTACTTCAGATGAGAGTCGGCATTACTAACAATCGAGAAGCAATTCTATTTATTTACTAGAAAGCCTAGATTTGGCCAAAAGCGTGGAACTGAAGAAAGGTTCCCTCGGCATTTTGAGCTTGTTCCTCATTGAATTGGCCTAATGAAATCATTTTTGCCTATGTTTAGGCGTTTCAGGAGTCTTTCGACAAAATGCCGCATTCTATTTATCAAAGTAAAATGTAAAATTCTGTTGCAGGGACTTTTGATTGTTAGTGTTTTACCCTGGGAAAATTAGAACAAAATTTGTTCAGTAGTTACGGAGAAAATCGCGCACAAAAAGACGTGGCAGGAAACTGTTTTATAAGATGTAGTGATTATGTCCTAATTCAAATTCCACTTTGGCCAGTATTCTTTTTTTAAGGCTCAGTACTTCAAAAGGAAATAGTAATAATAATCATTTATTACCCTATTCATAGCAATTTTTCAAAACAAGCTTTTTATCTAAACTATCCCTTCGATATTCGTTTGAAACTAGAATTTTTTTAGTTACGAATATGAAGTTATTTTCTAACATAAGACTTTTTAATGCTTTTTATATTTCCATTGAATGCTTAGGTTTTCTTCTACATAGTTTTTGCTTGGATTTCGGCTATTAAATCAAGTTTCTCCTAATTTTTTTCAACAAGTATGATATGTACGATAAAAAATTACACACTAATTACTAATAAGCAGGCTCTAAAATACAAACAGAAATTTCAGAATTATTAATCGAGTGGATTTTGTAGTCTGGTTGTAGTTTTTCATTTTGGTCTGTATATTTTCTATTTATTAATTACTTCTAGCTTCATTGAGCATTTGAATATTTTGTGCACAACATTTGAGTGCGTGTATGTGAGTAAAATGTGTGCATGGATGCGTTGTTGTGTGTATGTGTACCTTACAGCATGGAATATTTTTAAGAAATATTATTCAAGAATAACAATTGAAACGAAACAGGTAACTTTTTCACTGCTGATAATTTCAAGAAAATATAAAGAGCAAGTTAGTTTCTTCTTTTCTCTTATACATTCATTTTTCATTATTTTCATAAGTAATATTTTCGGAAAAAAATAGTTCTTGCATTGTTGCCAAGCCAAGTTACACAAACTAATTTGCTTTTTCCACATTGAATAATTCCAAAAAAACTAATACAATATATTTAAATGAACTATCTGCGTGAATTGTATTAATAAGTAACGTTTTCTTTTTAGTTATGGACTATGACATCCCCATGAATGTCGAACAATGCCGCGAAAAGTTGAGAGAAGAATTCCTAAAGCACAAACACGTAACCGATATTCGTGTTGTAGATATGCTGGTCATTAAGGTAAAATGTAGTTATTTCTTTGTTTTAATAATTTAACATAATTTGTCTTCACACCAGGGTCAAATGGAGCTGAAGGAAACAGTAAATATTTGGAAACAAAAAGGACATATTATGCGATGGTGGAAAGAATCTGAAGAACCAAAGCCAACAGATTTTCTTTCCAAGTTTTTAGCTAACCAATAAATAATAAAAATAATTTTGGTTTAAAAATGTTATCAAACATGAGTTTATAAATCCGCCTGTTGATAAATATAGTAATAAATTTGAAATAATCTTTTCTTTATTAACTCTTTTTCTCAAATAATAAGTTACACAGGTCAACAAAAATTATTTGAATAGGTAAAAATATATTTTCTTTAGTATTTTTCCTCTATACGACGAATTCGAAAAAGAAAATGCTGTGGGGTTTTTCTATTTAAAAAACAAAAATAGGATTAAAAATTATAAATGACCATTAACTTCATCCTTATCTCGATTTATTGTTAACAAAGTAAACATTTTCATATTTGCAATCAAGTTTTCTTAAATTATTATAATTACCAGAAGTTAAATAGCTTCATATTTAATACTTGCGCGCAATTTCATGAATTTTCTCTTGAATTTTTTTAAAAACATTCTTAAAATATTACTTCAGGGAAAAGTAATATATTGTACAATTTTACAATAAGATTTCATTACAATTTACATTTATTTTAGTGATGGATTATGACATCCCCAAAAATATTGAACAATGTCGAGAAAAACTAAAGGAAATGTTTTTGAAGAACAAAAACGTAACTGATATTCGAATCATAGATATGCTTGTTATCAAGGTAAATTGTTCAAATATATGTTATTGTAATATTTTACCAACAAAAATTCATCTTATACTAGAGTCATATGGATCTCAAAGAAGCAGTTCATATATGGGCACAAAGAACACATATTATGCGATACTGGAATGATACTGTGGAGCCAAAGCCAAACGATTTCTTGTCTAAATTTATAGATAACCGAGTTTAAAACAATGAAAAACAAGTTAGATTTAAAATTATTTGTTCATTTCTCGCTTTAGGTATAATCAAAACCTTTTGAACATTTTAAAATTAATTTTCCTTTTGGGTGTATTTAAATGCAAATTATATTTAACAGTTTTTGTTTTAATTCAGTCAAGCATCCTCTCAACCCATAAATAAAAACATTACCCAAATGAATTCGTCCATGCTTTTAATCTAAATTTTCGTTAAAGTATATGTATGTGTTAGTTTCCGATGGATTGAACTGTTAGTTTTCTAGTAGGATTTTTAAATATTAAGGATTTAAATATTAAGTAAAAATGTTGAACTCCTGACAAGCAAAATCAAATGGAAAAACGTGATTAAGAGCAATTTAAAGATGATTCATTACTAAAGAAAAATCTTACTCACATCTTATTTTGCATAATTGCATGAAAATAAAACACTTATTCCAATCTCGACTATAATTCTTTTGTCCGACTCTTTTGTGGTTGGAAATCAACAATATATGAAAGAAATGTTAAATTGATTAGAAAGGGGTCCACGACGAATTATGCATAATGTAAGTTCTAAGAATGCAACTCTGACACTAATATTGAAATATTCCCGTTGCCATATAATTATTAGGATGCATATCGTCTTGCAAAAGATAATTTCATTGTTAAGAAGCAAGCCCGCGAGAGATTGAAGAAACAGTTGATTTTAAAATTAGAATTTTGCTCCAACCTTGCCACTTGCATCCATTATAAAAGTTGAATAGCCATGGCCTCCAGCTGTTGCATTTAAGTAATTTTTAAGTACTTTCTGAGCGGAAAGCTGTTATTATCGAGTTGTATAAGTCTTAAGCTTTAACTCAAATTAACTTGCGTTAGCTGCACTGAAGTTATTAAGATAAGAGGAGTCATTGCTTTTTTTCAAGTTTCATACCTGAAACGCCTCAGTCTTCATCCCCAAGAAATTAATTTTAGAACAGGTTATTCAAAGTTTGTTAGATTCAAGACTCAGAGTATCGCGATTACTCACGATCTTTGGAATTTCGTGACTCATAAGTTTGCGTCAAATCTGGTATCAAAGACCACGAGGTGATTCCGGTTGTTTGATCATTTGAGACCAGATCTTGAGCATGGACCATTTTAACATTAAGATGGTATGAAAGTAATTGCTTCATTTCTTCCCGGTGATGCTTCTCCCGAGAAGCCTGAGTAAGCATTTTGCTTCGCAACATAAGAATAGCTTCCCTCCGGGGGGCAGAAGAAAGGGTTTTTAATATTTTGATCAGATCTTTAGTTTTTGAGATGTTTTGTAAGGTTGCTGTGTGACATCATGCTCACATACGAATCTTGCGCAAACCTTCTCTTGGGGGTTTCGGTTGCACGTGAAACCGAACGGTCTGACGACGTTGGTATACTCAAATGAAATCGATTGCTTATTTTTATTTAAAGCTGATGTTACAGTATATGCGGGAGGAGTGTTGGGCCCCGTGGAGGCCCGAACGACCACCGCCACTAGCTTTAGTTTTTAGAGAGCCCACACTCGACTGGTGGTGGGTTTGCTCTGCGCCTGATGAGATAATAACACCTCGCCTGTTCAGCTAAAGTTGACTAATTGAACCTGAGTCACAGTCGTAGTGAAGTAGTATCACTTTGACTACTGGGCTGAATTGTTTTTGATCCGCAGCAACGGTTTTATTACGCTTAATTTTGCGCACAAATCCCGAGACGAAATAAAAACTAATAGTGCACTTACAAATCGGAATCCTCAGAAGTTTATCTTATCGCATAATACATATTTTCAAGATTTCGAGCCTAGAAATTTGTTGAAAATCCAAAGGTGAGCGCCATGTAATGTATAAATAGTTTATTGTGCTAGAAATCGAAAAGCCAATACCCCGTGGTGGGTAGTTACTTCTGTTTGAGGTGTTCAGTGTAAATATTGTGTTTCGGAGGTAAAAAAAAAAAAATATACATATTGGTAATTGATATCGATTACGACAGCCTCGAGTGTGAAGGTGTTTTTCTGCATCATTTTCGAGGCTTCGTCTTGCACTCGCTGGTGGTCAAATGTAAATTTAACGTTCAATTCTTGCACAATATGTAAAAAGGTTGAATTGAATCTCTAGTTTACATCGTTTCCGTTTATTCGTTCCATTTGTGGCTTTTTAGTTTTCCACAATGAGGCACTTTTGAATGAAGGTATCGCCCACGGGTTGGTTGATCCATTTTGTGATTAAATAGAGTTGTATGACCTGCGGAGGAGGTTTCAAAATTATGAAAAAAATTTTAATGAAATTAAGAAAGAAACAATCTGATCTTCAAAAACGGCTTAATAATTGATAATTTATTAATACCACTTTGTCTTTTTGGACTTTAGTTATTCAAATAGGATAAAAACTTATAAAAAATCATTAATTTTATTCTGGCTACTAATTTGCTCTTAATTTGATAATAAAGATACTTTTTATTTGCGACAGTGAAATACAAAACATTTCCTAGTTTATTTTGAATATAAATCTATCTATCTACATATGTATATAAGTAGTATATAAAAACGAATTCATAGTAAAGTAAAAGAACTAATAATAAATCGAAACACGTCATAATGTACCTACTTGGATTAGATTATAATATAATCTGTAACATACTTTTATTAAAGTTTAGTTTTATTATAGAGATAGTTGTATCCGGGCAAAGCCGGGTATAGGTCAGTTAGTGTACTAATAAATCAATAAGTCCACTCGGTTTTTAAACCTCAGGATGAACTTCCTTTTATTACCAATTTTAACGAAAACATTATTTATCCTTGAAATGCTGGCCTGTCTGATGTTTTAAAAATTAATATACTTATTAAGCATCCGCTCTGGATATAATCAATTTCGTTTTAATATTCCTGTCGTGTGTAATCTTATTAGTCTCAGATATATTGATTTTTAGAATACAAATAAGCATGTTTCACTGAGCAATGTAAAGAAGTTGTTGATTAATTATTATTCTAAATTACTCCTATAAATATTACAGTCTAGCAGTAGTTCCATGGATAGTGCTAATTTTTCAAATAAGCTCATTGTGCATGGAAACGTTGTTTATGATTTGAATATATGTATAAACACGTACTTGATTTTATGTGGAATTCTAATTGTACGACATGAATGTGTGGTATCTTTCCCTTCTTAAAAATAAAATAAATATAAAAGTATAAAGTATATTTTTGCAAAACTTGTGAATCTAGTTTAGTTATTTTAATAGTTCAATTAAATTTTTATTTATTCACAAAAGGGAAAGTGAATGTACAGATGATGCTAAAAGGTTAGTAAGGTCGTGAAATGCTTTAATTTAAAACATCTCATTGAATTAAAGATGCTGTGTGAATGTTAATTATGATCGAAATAAAGGTCATTCATTTATTATGGTGGAAATAACAGGAATATTAAGACGGTTAGCGTTTATATAAACAACAGTGGCTTTTTAGATGAATTTAAACTTTCAAAACTTTCTAAGTTTTAAGAATGATAGAAAATCAGTGAAAATTATTTAAAAATGAAATACAGAAAGGATGAATTTTTTCTAAATATGTATGAGAACTCTTAGAAGATTTTTCAAATAAGTGGATGAATTAATTGGATAGACAAATACATGTAGTTTGCAATTCAGATAGAAAACAAATACCAGTGATGATACTCATTTAAATTCAAAATGGATAACATTAAAAGTAGCATTTAAAATTTTGCACTCATTAATGAGCCATTGTTTTTGAAAGTGGAAGTCCACTTTTTTTTTACATATAAATTTTACAACTTCTCTAATTAAATCTTATAGTGTAGATAACCCTCATGCTAATTTTTCAAAAAGTGGACTTATACAACTTTTAAAAATAACGACTCATTATGTATGTACATATACATATGTAGGTACCTACATAATCTGAATTTTATTGCATTGACATTTATTTTTTGGCAGCCAGTGTATAAATTATCATTCTTCTAACCTTGAGGTGAACGCCTACGAACTTTAAGCAGAACAAAAATTTATCGAACACATTAGAAAATCGTTTTAAATATCTTCGATATGGATTTATGAGTTTTTTCCATCTTGAAATTACTTGGCGAATTTCGCCCCATCGCAGAACTCAACGAATTGCGTGCCAAAAGACCAATGCTTAAATGGAAAGTCATCAGGTGAATTAAGGCAGCCCAAAACACCTTTGGCTATTTGTTACGATAAATTTCGTAGTCAGCGTGTTAATCAATTGCTTGCAACGAAGTGATTTCCTAATAGTGCGTGAGATTATAGAAGGTGTGTTGCTTACTCTGCATAATAACAAGAATTAAATCGTTCATGTTAATTTATTTTCTTTGTAGTATTTATATGTACATATATTTGTACTATTTATTAAATTAAATTTTGCATCGAACATCAGACACTACGCAAAGTATGTAGCATAGGTACATAGCTATATTATCATGTTGTTGTTCCTGCATCAGCATGAGATTAAATTTTTAAACGTCCCCATTTTGAAAACTCAAGCCACCTTTCAATTTCTAATAGATAATCAATATCAAATCTACTCCACTATAAATTACATTAGTCACTGGCAGACTCTTTTAATGCCCGATTAAATTGAAAGGAGATAAGTTAGAAGATTTAATCTCAAAATTGAGATATTGACTCGAAAATTAATTATATAGGCTATTAATTTATATATATAATATTCATTCGAATTAGCAAGCCGAATTAGGTACAGTATCATCTAACTAATGTGAGGTACTCGTAATTTACTGAAAACAGACCCCAGTTTATTTATGGATGGTTTTATACTTAACCGGATTACGTTTCGATAGTAAAGGAAAAAAAATGTAAATTGTAATATTATTATGTAATTAGTAAACATTTAAAACAATTTCAAAAAATAGATTTTCCTAATAGGTATCCTTAAATAAAACTTTGTATAAATTCTAAAATTACACATTATATTTTCGTATTATAAAAATATGTAAGATACATAAAATCTAGAAAATGTTTACTCAAATAACGTTTATTTATTTTTTCTTTAGGTTGGAAAATGTCGGAGAGCAAAACAAAGATTACCCTTCGACCTGGAATAATTTCAGGAGAAAAATCATCGCCTCCAACTGGCCTTTTAATTAACCATGGTAAACCAAACTTCACCATTTCTAGAACAACAAAGAAAACAAATGTTATTTCTTCAAATGATATGAAATCTGAACAATTTGGAACTATAAATAGGAGAGCAATGTTGAAGAAGACTCCAAGTAATGGAGGTTTTAAGAAAGAAGAAAATGAAGAATGTATTGAATTTCTTCAAGCACACAGGAAAATTAGTGAAAAAATCGCAAAAGAAAATAATATTTACGATTCCATCGAAAGGAGAGAGGAAGTAAATAATAATACATCATCGACTTTAAGGCTTCAGCCTAGTAAGGAACAAAATTTTGTACAAATTCAAAATGGAAGATTGAATACCGCAGTTGTGGTGACCAATAATATTCAAAATGGAGAGGTTTTACCTTCAAAACTAAATGGGTGCTCCAAGCCAGCTCTGCCAGAAAAGCCAGTAAATCTACAAAACTACAAACCAACTTCTCCTACTGGTTTATGTGTTAATACACACTACCCCACACTTAAAAAACAAACGGTGTCGCCATCTTCTACATCACTATTTCAAAATGGTGTTAATTTTGAACAAAAAACGTTTGTGTCATTTTCTAAGGATTTATCATCCGAGCCTAACAAGTATCCTGAAACTGTAAAAATTACTAAGCCAGTCGAACACTACACAGAAGCGAAGGACAGGGTGATTGAGGAATTGACAAAGTTGAAATTTGATATTGTGTCTAATGGGGAGGTTGTGGTGCCCGTCGCAAGAAATAAGTAATTCAACGCTATGGGTCCTACACAACCCCTTCAAAATATTTGGTGGATTTTGTTTATATTTTAATGGCTGTTACTGGGTGTCTATCGGCCGATGCCATTTGCTATGTACAAAGACTTACAGTATGTATACATATTATTTAATTAAATAAAATTATATGACATAATGATTGAACACACACTATGTAGAATCATGTAAATAAATATTCCTTATAAGTTATTTACATATTTTTTGATGTTGTACCTATTTTGTTGGATACAAGGTTTTAGCTTTGCGAGTGCATGGTAAAAGAAGTATTCGAAAATTTCTGTATCCCTTTCTGTAAAAATGTCTACATTTAGATTTTAGATAGAAGATTCGAAATGAGAAATTCTTTAAAATGTTTAGTTGTTCTGTTTCCTTTTAAAATGTGTCATTAAGTTGCGATTTGCAAAATTTGAGACCGATAAGAAAATGTAAGTGTTGAATTGTATCTAGTCAAGTAAGTACATATGTAGATTAAAAAAAATATTTCTTGAATAATGTTGATGCAAGTAAACCGAAATAATCTTAATTATTGTTATTTCAATAAATATTACATACCGTTGACATTAGTGAGGGAAGTACAATTTTGCACTTGCCTGATTGTTTTTTTTTGTACCAGTCACTTTACATTTTACGTACCTAATTTAATTAAAATAAAAGTACTTTATTCCTTACCAAATTCTTATTACAACTTCTCACCTGCCTCATTATTATTGCTTTAAAACGGAGGGAAAAATTAAAAATATTGTTGTCAGCTGGTGGCGGCACTGAGAGAATTTTTCACAAAAACGCATTTACCACGGCACAGAAAACAAAAAACGTATGGTAAAAAATTGCTATTACAACTTGTGACGAAATGCCGCACAACTTTGTATCAGATTTCAATGAAGGACCGAATTAATTAGTTATTAGGAGATTCCAATAGGAATTTTTGATAATCTAGGACAAATTTGGCGTTGCCCGGTCTTCCACTTTTTTAGTTCAGTGGAGCCACTGATCGCCAATTTAAGAGAATTTTTACTATACCGTGTTGTTTGTGTGCACCGTGCGAATTTACACGTTCTTATTTAATAAACAGGTAAATTGTGTCCTCAAATATTACTTTAGTTAACCTGGGAAAAACTAGTTTATTCTAAAATCGAGTTTGGGAAAGCCTAAAGAGAAAATTCGGCATGTAAATGTTTTCATTTCGGTACCTTCGGCAATTTCAGAACAAAGAAAATTGGAAAAGAAGAAGAAGATTTAAAGCTGTCACTTGAGTTCGCGATTTGCCGGTAGTGAGTTCAATAAAGTCTTGAAATATAATAAAAATAAAGTTAATTCAATTTTTTTGATGCCATAATAAAATAAAGGTGTACATAAATTTGTGTGTTTAAATTACATAAATAAACTTGCCGTGATCGTGCCTTGTGACGAGTGCGAGGATTTGCGGACTTTCCTTATTTGGTTTCTAAATAGGTAAGTAAAGTTTTATTTAAAGCTAAAACTTCAGGGCATATTTTGGAAATAAAGGGTGATACAAATTGTGCGATTAGCTTTATATTTTGTATAATAATAGTAAATTTGTCTATGTCGCATTGCTGGAAACATTCACCCAATTTTTCAACGTTACGGTAGAAGAGTTTGGTGGGCTCTGTGGATCCTTTTAAACCTAATTTCTAAGTAAAAATAAAAAAAAACAAACACTTTCCTCATAATTCAATCACTCAAGATTTTAATTTTTATCTTATACGAATATCTCTCATTCATCGCCCGTCATGCAGATCTTATTTACTATTAGGCCCTACTAATATTTTACGTTCATGCCTATTTTTACATGTTTTTTTATTGCGCTTGGAAACAGTTTTATATCATCCATTTTTTATTTCAATTTTATTAGTATACACGAATAAAGTAAAACGTAAAAGAACCGCCGGTCGGTTATTAATACCCAATGTAAGTAGAATAACTCTTATCAACGATGAGAGTTATAAAAGTTGATAAGTTTGTCAGTGTTTAAATTACATAAATAAATTTACCATGGTCGTGCCTCATGGCGACGAATTACGGAGTTTTAATAATTTGGTTTCCAAAAAAGGTAAGTGTTTATTTATTATTATTATTATTATGTATTCAACCTTAAAATTATATCAAAACATACAATTTAGTGCTAGAATTCAAAATTGAAAATTCATTCAGGTATACTAATGCTAGGTTAGTGCATAAGCACTAACACTTTTTTATCCATCAAACTTGAAGTGTTTTCTAAAGTACACTAAAAATTTCGTATATATTGTGATCGAAAAAAATTTAGAGCAGTTCAATTTGAAGAGTTTATAAGCAAGTGTAAACTAAAGGGGTTTTGAATAATCTTTCCTGACTATAACAAGTCATTTACAAACCAAAAATTTTAAGCCTGGATTATACCTTTGTAATAATGGTGACCAGATATTCAAAATAAAAAGTCGGGACAACTTTGCAAATTAACTTTGAAAATGGCGCAGTTTAAAATGTTTATGTGTTTTACTTTAGTTCTTTATAGTATATCACAAAGCATCGTACCAAGCTGTGAAATGTTTAATTTAATTAAGGACCAATTTTTCAATCGGCTGATAACTTTATTCTTCAGATAAAAAAACAATTTGTTTATGAAGAAAAATTATTTTTCACTCAATTTGCCAAAATTAACGGACGAATAATAGTTTTATCTACCGGTTTAAGGAGTGAACGAGTTTATCCGTCTGCTATTTAGCTATTTTAAATCAAAATCAAGTTGAATTTATGGGATAATTTTATTCGATGAATAAATTTATCGGATGATTGAAAAATTGGCTCTAAAGATTAATTTTTAATTTTTTTTTTTGAATGTGTACAATATCAATTTTTCAAAATTATTTGTTTTCTTTTATACAATTTAGTTAGGCCTTTACTCTATGACTTTTGCGCCTTTGTGAAGCATATTTTATCCTATTGGACGATTTATTGCTACAAACACCAAACAAATCACATTAAATATTTAAAAAAAACAAACAAAGCTGTTTATAAATACGATGCCCGATATTTTTATTTAATGCAGTAATCCTTTCTTTGTTGTCTTATAACTGCGTCAAGCTTGAGGCATCGATCTCTTAGGTTGGCATTTTCTTTTTTTAAAAAATCTAAAGTAGAATCTTTCTTCTCTATTGCTTGTTGTACTCTGTAAAATTAAATGAGGCAAAATTTAAAATAACATAACTATGAACATTATTATGCATATACCTTGTGTATATTTTTTGAATCTCGGCATCTCTTTCTGCTGTGATGATAGCAATTTCGCGTTGAATTTCTTCGTGGAAATTGCTTTTAATTTGTTCCTTCTCCGAAAGGGTTTCTTCGTACATCTAAAAGTAAAATGTGAAATTTATATTGGATTACGGGTGATAAGTCCAATGTTACTTTTTTGCTGTGACTTAGTTCGATTTGTAATTGTTTAATTTCTATTCGAAGATTCGAAATTTCGGCATCAGATTCCGCCAATTTATTTCTTGCTTCAGTACACTTTTCTCGAAATGATTTCTCGAGAGCTTCAGCTTCGGTAATGTCCTTTTCATATTTTTCTTTCATTCGGCTTAAAGAAAGATTTGACTTAATCTTAAGAAAAATGTTGGTGACATAGATTACCTTAACTTTTTATCGAACTCCTCCTGATTTTTTAGGGATTCTGCATCCATTTTACTCACTATTACGTCGATTTGATGATCCCTCTCCGCGCGGTAGTGTTGGCGAATTGAATTTTCCTTTTCAGCTTCGCGAAGTCGACAGGCGTTCTCGAACTCTTTCTTCCAAATGTCGAAATCTGATTCGAACTGCTTCTCAATGGAATTTATCCTATTCTAAAAAAAACTATATTGATAGAATTTAATCAGCTAGCCAATTTAATGTCTCACCTGGTACTTTTGTTCCTGCTGCTCCAGCTTCTCCCTGTATTCCTCTTGAGAACGGAATAAAGCAATTTCCTTTTCCCGAATTAATTCTCCTATTTTGATTTCAAATTCGCTCTCTTTTTGCCGTAATTGAGTTTGCAGACGTTCTCGTTCCGCAGCAATCTCCTCTAAAAGTTTAGCTTTTTGCTCATCAAAATCATTTTGTTCCACTTGCATTTGTCTATCGAACCTTTAAATAAAAATTTATGTTATAAAAATAGTAAATTTATAGCAATCACAAAACCTTTCCCGCATTGCGATCCTTTCTTTTTCGATTATGGCTTCACGGTCCTTGCAAAGGGATTCTCTCAAAGATTGTTCCAATTTTTCATACTTCAATCGAGCCTCTTCAAGAGCATCTAGAAGTTCTTGCTGGTGTCGCCGTTTAAGGTCTAGTATTTCTTGCTGGTGATTATTATTCATCTTATTTATTTCAGCTTCAAGCCCTTTCACAGTCAGTTCCTGCAAATATTTATATTATTTTATGATTATGATACAAGCACGAGTAGGATAAATAAAACCAGAAAGTTTAAGGCAGTTTTGTAATGTAAAAATAGTATCAAAAAGATGACATTTTATGAAATCTTTTCATTTCTACACGATTTCACGAAATTTAAGCTGCCAACTAATTTCTTGAACCACTAATACTATTTAGCTTCAAAAATGTATTTTGAACTAGAACAGAAAATTATCGTGCAGTGACCTTTCCTCAGTTCAAAGTCATTTCTGAAAGTCTTCTAACTAAAAGTGCATCTTAATAGTTCATTCTATGATAAAAAATAGTTTTTTTTTTGAAAATTACTACTGGGTGTAATGTAAATCTTATTCATCTATTTATTATTTATCGCTACTGCAATATATACTTCTTGTCTTATTCTTAAAAAATTAACTTTGCTACACTATCTCTACTGAACCTGAATACATGTTATTCGAAAAATGTATGTACGAAAATATTCAGAAATTGTTTTAATGTAATATAATTTTCTATGTTGCTTATAATCTGGCCCTTTGGTCTCATTCCCCTCTCCCTCATAGGTTTAGTGCCAGTTTTAAGTACGCTCTTTAACAAATTGATTTTATTAAAGACTTTTGGAAAGTAAGTTAATAAAAAAAATCACGAGATCTACGAACCTTAATTTTCTTCGTGTTTTCCCTGACCCAACGTTCCCTTCGGATTTTCTCACCAGCCAGAGCAGTTTCCTTAGCGCGGGCCAATTCAGTTTCTAGCTTGTGCTCCCACGCCTGATTTTGGCTGTCTAAGCGCCTTGTCACGGCAGCAATCTTTTCGCATAGCAATGCTTTGTCCTTTAGCAGCTAGACGGTTAAAAATAATTGAATTTCTGAAGAATGACAGCAAGATTGCATTTGCATTTTCACACCTGCTCTATGAATCCTTGATGCCGGGCCACGATGCCTTCATAGTGCTTTTTCTGTTCCCGTATTCGATTTGTGGCACTCTGCTTCTCGATACGGAGTGCCTTTTGCTTTTCCAAACGAATACGAGACACAGTATCCTTTGAACACTGAATTGCATTTGTTAGCTCATTTGTTCGAAGGGTTAATGATATTACCCTTTTCGCTAGCTGGTAGTTGGGAAGCACCATCAAATCAGGCAATCTAAAATGAAATTTGTTTTTTTTTTTTAAATAAGAAATACATATTACATGTTTAGGTTCAAAACTATATTAGTTAGAGGCATTAAGTTGAAAATATGTTATTTTATGTTGATACTTACGTTGGAACGTCTTCTGCAACGTCTTCTACTACATCGAAATCAATTTCAGATTTAGTCGACTCAGGTAGGGATCTTCTTGTTTCCATTATAGTTTTTTCGCAACTATGCTCTACATCGTCTAAATATGACAAAATGTCCCTGCAATTAATTTTATAAATACTGATTTATTTAAGTCTCATTAACTGACTTTAATTGATTTTGATGTGTTGGAGAGTTTATGGTTACAGTAGCAGCAGTAGCGTTCGATGGTTTGGACTCTAATATTGTTTGCAACTTTAAGTCCATAACTTCTGCAGATTCTGAAGATTTTTCTGAAAATTTTATTCAACAATTGTCAATAAATACAGAATAAGAGAAAATACCTTGTTTTTTATCATCTTCAATCTCTCGTATGACAGAAACGATTTCTTCATAAGTTGAACTATCTTGGGAATCTGATTTTGAATGTTGAGGACTAGCTGTTATATTATTTTCTTCGTAATCCTCTGGGGAATATCTCTTAACATATTTGGGGGTTTGAAAATTTTGGCCGTGACTTGATGAGGGTTTGTGGAGAGACATCCAAGTATCAACTTTGTCTAAGTGAAATTCATCTAAATTGGTGTCTTCTTTAAGACAACAAAATGTTCTTGCGTTCTTCAAGTTAACTTTATGTCTTTTTGATTCCTCACTCATTGTTGAAGCTGATTTGGAACGGCGAGTTTTTATTACCTTTCTACTTCTTTTAAAATTAGAAGTGTTATTTTGCTTTTTACCTGATGAGGTCCGGACAGTCTCTAAGTAATTTTTGATTGTTGGGTTTGGACTTTCTGGAGTTGATAAGGTGTTTTCTCTAGAAGTGTCCTCAGTGCTACCTATATCAGGAGTAGTCTTGTGTACATTTGAAAAATTATTTATATCCAAAAAATCATTTTGCTTGAAGGAATCAAGTTTATAGTTATTTTTTAAATCCTTTCCATTTATTTTATCTCTTTCCCTGAAATCATTGTTGACACAATTTGTATTGTTAAGTTTATCCACGTCATTTAGTTTCCCCTGTATTTCTATTTGAAATGTCTTCCTATTGTTCTCTATATTTTCATTACTTGTCTGAACATTTTCATTGTTTACGCCATCTCCATATTGCCTGATATGGTTGATTTCATCTTTCGTCACCTCAGGTTTGTTAAAACCATTCTTTAATCCTTGATTTTGGTCTATAGACTTAACAGGGATTGAAATATTTGTAAAATCTGAAGAATTACATGAAAATTCACACAGACATATTGGATTTTCATTACGTAAAGGGTAATTTTCCGGTTCAGGTGATGCTTGCGGCTTACAAGAACAATTACTTGTAGAACATTTACTGAAATCATAATCGTCTTTCATTGTTTCATTATGCTCTTCAAAATGAACACTTTTTTTACTGCTCATTAAAGAATTACTGGGAACTAGCAATCCGTTTTCATTTTCACAGTCGCTTAAAATGTCTTCATCATACACATTACTTCTTCCAAAAGATACTTTTCCTGGTAAGTCTAAATTCGAATTTAGCCAGAATTTATTATGGTCTCTCGAAAGAGTTGAACCGCCAACATTTACTTCGGAATTGTTTTTGGTAGACATTTTTGGACTTTCAATACTTTGTGATAAACGATCAACAAGCATTGATGATGATTGATCTTTTAATTTATTATCTTCCACACTGAAAGTAAAAGAAATTTAAAATTTAAATTAATTAATAATGATGTTCCACAAGCAATGGTTTTTGTTTTTATTATATAGTCAGAGTTTTGAGTCTACAACGTAGTTGTTATTTTTCGATCAGTTGATAATGATTACGAAGTAATTTTTATTTTGCGATCGCTCGATACCGATTATAAAGTAATCTTTATTTTTCGATAGCTCGATAAAGAATAGCTTGAAATTTTATTGTACATACTCGTATTTTCGCAAATGAATTTTCCATTTTGGAGAATTTTCAGGTACATATTTATATTTCATGAAATTTTGCACCGAAGTCTAAACTTCAGTGTGCAACTCTCTCTGCTGTGTTTTGTTTACACTTATGTTAAAATCTGTACGATTTTCTTTTTAACGGACAGCCCTTAGTCTTGAATCTGTTCAAATAGAATTCAAAAGAGCTTATAAAAACTTTTTTTGAATAAAATTTTCTTGATAAAATTCCTAAATTTCTCACATATTCAATTTAATTATCTTTAATTCAAATCAATTTTTCCACATAATGAAAGCATCAAAATAATTCGGTTAGGTTTTTTATCGAGTTATTTTGAGACATTTGAACGAAAAGTTGAATTGAAGTCAAAGGCAATTAATATAAATTTGTTAAATATTTAAGAACTTTATAAGGGACTTTAAATTCAGAATAAGATTTTTTTAGCTCGTTTTGATACGTTTCGAATTGATTCAAGAATTGCGTCAACAATTTTTTTTTCATATCAGTACGTACATATATTCTTTTACATATTCTTTTACATATTATATTTAGTTTTTCCTTTTTTATAAACTTCAATACACATGTAATAAAGTTTTCGCCTTCCTTTATTTATAACTTCTATTCTATTCTACATATAAAAATTATTAATTAATATTAGTTTTCAAAAATATTAAATCATAATAAGCCTTTCACGAAAAAACCAATTTCTTGGTTTTCCAGTCCTGCTATCCTTATCTACATATATTTTATTTCAATTTTTGATTGTATAAGTGAAATGATTTTAATAACAATTTTTCCGTCTCATAACTAATAAAAGCAGTAGGTGGTGAAATACGTATTTAGTCTTTGAATTACCTGGAATTTTCTTTCGAACAATGGGAGTTATTCCCAGTTTCTTTGAGCAGACAAACCGACCTCGTATCTTCTTCACTTTTTAAATCTTCAAGGGAACGAAATATATGTATGTAATAAGTTTACGTTCCTGCAATTTTACTTATTTTACCTCCTATACTGCTTAAAGAAATATCACAATCTGGGCAAACCCAGGAACGCTTAATTGGTTCATTTAGCAAAAATTTTAACAAATTGGAAGATGTAGTGTTCAAAGACTTGTGCTAAAATAAGACATAATGAGTGGTAAATTTTAGCAAGCCGCATACAATAGTCTCTTACATTAATTTTATTGCATTCTTCTTCCTCATAAATTCTCTCTGGCAGGTCAATAAAATTTCGAAATCCTAGTTTTAAATCCACAGAAAATGGTCGACGATATAGAGGCGAATTGCAATCCAATGTATTTATATTTGCGGACCTGGGCCTTAGAAGGGGATACTTAATATTTGGCGCTTTGGGCTTGTGACGAACAGCTAAATTTATCTGAGGATTTTATAACTTGAATTAATTTGAATATGAATTAATAAATTAAATTGTACTCGCCTGCGATCCCCGTAAACTCAGATCCATAATAAATGAAAAATCATATTCCTTGAATTTTGAACGAGGTGATTTCTGACTGCGCGAAATGTCACATATTTAATATAACGTAATAAATAAGGAACTTTAAAAAAATAGGTTACTATGCTTTCACTGAACTCAAGAAACTGCGGTGCGCTTACTTCAATATTTCAATCAACCCCCTTGTGTTTGGCGCTTTGTTTGGTCGCAGGTGAAACCTAGAAACCTCATGTTTATAGGGGATAATATGAAGACAGGTGTTCAAACCATGAAATTAATTTCATGTTGAGGCTACGAAAAACTTAGATATTGTGCGATTTGTACGTGTAATTTATCAGAGGGGTGACTCTTCGAAGAAGTATAGAAACACCGAAAGAAAACATCACGGCAATATAAAAGCCAGTGTAATAGGTCCTCCTCAAATTCTTGTAAGATATTAATTCCAAATTGCTTTTCCCATTTATGAGTTTTTAAATGCACTTGGGTGATCAGTTTCGTGTTTCACTGTTTTGTCAATAGCCATTTCTAGGATTTTGAATGGAGAAGGTTGGGCATGACAAATTTATTTAGTGAGCAAACTTTCATGATTGTTTTGACATTGAGTGGGTTGATGAATGTATATTAAAAACTAGGAAATCATAGAGCAAAAGACAAAAGCAAAACAGAATAAAAAAATTTAAAAAAAAAAAAGAACCGACTCCAAAAAATCCCAAGCCCTAAAAAGTATAAAATAATTATATTAAAAGTCCTCTGCTACTACTTTCAACATTAAATACCAAGACTTTCCTAGACTTTTGAAGGCGGTGAGAAAACCTGACTGATATTAATCCAATTAATCCAGACAAACTGATTGCATTAATTAAATATTTAGTTAGTATTCGATATCAGTCAGGTTTTCACACCGCCTTCAAAAGTCTACGAAAGTCTTGGTATTTAATGTTGAAAGTAGTAGCAGATGACTTTTAATATAATTATTTTATACTTTTTAGGGCTTGGGATTTTTGGAGTCGGTTCTTTTTTTTTTTTTTTTTAAATTTTTTATTTCATTCTTTTTAGTGTAATATTTTTTAGTAAAATGTTTTTGGTCTGCCCCTTTGAATCCTCGCAATCGGGCACCGAATGTGCAACCAAATACCCTCAAATAGTTAAAGAGTCATTTTGTTTATGAGTCCCAGACATTTATCATTTTTATTAAGAATAGGTATTAATGTATATAATAATTATCATGACGGCTCCTTACAAATACATACAATCTTCTTGGTTTTTGGCTAATGTTTCTGTGATGATAGTTAAAAAACAGAGATTGAAAGTACTCATCAAATCACCAAAACTTTTGCTGAAGGGGAACCACAAACCAAAACATTATCTGTGTATATATTTTGTTTTTTGTTGATTTTTCTCAAAAAGCGCTGAATCAATTCCGATAAAATTTATATGGGACCACCTCTGAAGTATGATCTACCAAACAAAAAAAGAATCATCAAAATCAATTCATAATTGGCGGAAAGATCGCGTAACGACATACAAAAAAAAAAAAACAAAAAAAAACCATACAGTCGAATTGAGAACCTCCTCCTTTTTTTTTTTTTGAAGTCGGTTAAAAAGAAAACAAATTTATATTGTTTTAAATAAGTAATGTGCTTTATTTAGGGAAAAGTAACTTTAATACAAGTTTTTTGTTTGGCTCTAAATAAAATTGTTATAATCGATTATATTAGGTACCTACTATTCTCGGTATTCCAATAAGCATTCGAAGAAATATGTGAAGAAATACTAAATTTTAAGAAAGTTATAAACAATTTTGTAATGCGTCTAAAATATAGTTTTTGTGGTGACATGACAACTACCATTTGGGGCTCATTCATTTGAAACAACATTGAGCCAACAAAATTTAGTTTCTTATGTTCTGGCGGATGATATGTATGTAAATTTCAGAAATATTTTGATTTAAAGCAATATAAGGAAAATACAAAAACCAGAAATATTGATTTTTTCAAAATGCAAATTTAAAAAGCAATTGTAATTTCATATTCAGAGTAAAATAAAAATACATACATATGTATGTATGTATAGTCGTGTGAAAAGAATGCCTCTTAGTATCTAAATAAAAAAATAAAAATAAAACTCCTTTCAATACGGAAATAATATACTTTTAATTTTAAAATTATTTTCCAAAAATTTGAACCTATTTCTTACGTCTATTAGCATTTATCAATATCAGCATTTATTTTATCACGAACGCTTTTCCTAACCATTATAAAACTGTGCTAAGTTATCAATATCACACTCAGGTAAAACAGAAATGCTGGAGCATCAACTTTTAGCTTTTATTAAATACCTTTCGAGAGATGTTCTCTACTCTTGGATTATAAGCAAACAAATTTTACATCGATTCCTTGAAAACGAAGTATTTCTTGAAAAGCTCTTTCACATTCATATGGGAATCAATAGTTTCGGAAATCTTTTTATTACTTTCAATCTGATGGAGTTCTTAGAATAGCATTGAATTCTTCTGTATGTTGCTAGCGAAAAAAGCATTTAAGCTTAATATAACATCACCGGTACAAGAGTGTATTTTACGCACTATGTACGATTACAAATTTTCTATTATTCGCGAGATTCCGCAATCAATTAGAGAACCCAAAGTTGCATATTTTTAATGTGCTATTACGCATTTGTATATTTCTCAACTGGTGGTATGTCGGTTCTGAAAGTGTTTAACACTACACAGAAGTAAAAGAGCGACATGGCCACTCTGCACCTATAAATCTCAATCTCAACCACAAGCACAATCATTGTTATGTTGCTCTGTATAGAACAATACCTGTCTCATACCTGCTAAAAAGCAAATACACCTGAGGCCGGCTCATATTACTCACCAGCTCAGTAAATCTTCAAGGTTATTTCAAAAATGACGTCACTATTTACTGCCCGAGACGGATTCCCTTCGACAGTGCAGTGATATGTAATTATATGTAAAAAAAAGAAGTAACAATTGCAAACGTTTTTAAATTAGGTTAAGGTCGATGTTCTTCAAAAACGGTAATGGTTACGTATACAGTACAATTATGTGTTATTTATTAATATACGAAGTAACTAATTTAATAAGCTCCAATTTAATTGATATGAGGCAATTGTTAAAAGTAAAATAAGTATATGTAAGAGTACAAGTAATTTAATCAATATCATCCTACTAGTGCATTTGAATCATAAACTTAAACGAGGTCATTAGCTGGAGACTACGAGACTAGCTTTGTAATTGGTTTCAGGTTGGCATTAGAGGCGATCGATATGAACAAAAAACGATGAAGTGGTTCCTTTAGTACCAACTACCGCGCACATTTCATTAGGAATGGAATGCATTAAGTCGGTCAATATGAGACTCCCTGTCTAAGGACATGTCCCTCTTCCCTTTTTTGTGCTATTCGAACTGAAGTGAGGTCAGCATTTAAGAACATAATATAAAACTCGATATCTATTAGCCATGTATTTCTATAGATACGTGAGATGAGTCTTTTCCAATCATACTGTTATGTATCTTGGTTGGTAGCTTCATATGCTTTGAAAGATATTCAGTGGCGGTCCCTACACATTTCTAATTTTATCTCTGCGAAAAAACCAACTACTTCATATCATAAAACAACAACGTGAGATAGCTAGTTTTTTTTTATATATATAAGGTTACTTTATTAAGGAATGAGTTTATGCATATAGTAATTCAAAATCGAAAATGTTTAGTTATCCACTTCCTTTGGCCTTATATTAAAATACAAACCGCATCGGCTAATACTACTACATATTACGAAAGCCTCTTTATCAAAAATAGCCAAAATATTGTACTTGTTTTTAAAAACGCGATTTAAAGAGAAAATCGTTGATGTTATACATATATGTATTTATGTAATTTAACGAAATTCTATACCATTGTGACTTTATCACTAAGTATGATCATGTTAGAAAATAAAAATAATAAAAATGGTATACATGTGTATGTAAGAATTACATTGTTGTCATTTTCGTGTTACCACCGTTATGAAACAAGCAATTTATTATTTATTTATATTTATATATATATATTATATTTATTTATTACTATTTATTTATTTATTATAAGTTATGGTACGGAGCACAAGTTAATAGTACCTACACTTAATCTCTTTTTAAATGTTTAATACTTTGAAATTATAAGTGTAGATTTGCTAAGTTGTATGTATATGGTGTTTTTAAATTTGAAATTTTGTACATGAAACCTCTAATTGAAAAAAAAAATTGAATTTATTGATTACACAGTTCGCGACTAATTATTATTCATTAGGCATACAATGAAATTAAATTTTTGTTATTTTTGTATTAGGTACTACAAAAAGTAGGGTCGGGCCTTTTTAAATGTTTATACAATTACATATATCAAGATACAATTCACGTACGAAGAAAGCTGTACCAGTTAATACCCGGCAGTGTTGAAACTCTAATGTAAAACAAGAAAAATAAAAATCTGGCCAACGATACTCAATTGAACGTGCATGCGGTCGATTAATTGAGTACTTTCGATTTGTTTCCACGGGTTAATAGCCCGTAAAGAATCAAGTGGTTCCAAAATAAGACATTCACCTCCTTGGAACTTTGAGAATGCTTCATTTATTTTTCTTGTGTTCCGAGTTAATTTTATAAATTTCTGTCGCCGCCCCTGTTCTTTCTAACTTTGTATAGGTGAATTTTTCATGCTGAACACTTATGCTATCTTCGCTGTGGGGGCCACTGGGTTAACTTGACTCCGCGTTGGGGAGCCAGAAGTAGTGAATCTTTGGAGCCGTGAACATAAAATCCATCCGAAATATTAAGTTTTTACCTTTATCGTTCAAGTTAAGTAAATAACAAGAGAAATTTTTCATTGAATTGTTTCCGTCGTGAAGTAATTAAACCGTGAAGCCAGTTATACGATTTGAACCAGTGATAACTTCTGTTTGGATTTTCATTTGGATTAATTGAATTCACCTGTGGGTTATTCATCAGCTGGAAACAAAATTTGAAAATGTTCAGCGGATTTACAGGTAATTAAGCAACTTTAGCGAAGACCACAAAATATGTTTTTTTGCGACGCGTTTATATCAAAATTCCAATCTTAAGATATATTGATAGATTCTGGAAGAAAATCAATAGTGAGTCTATAAAAAGGACAAAAGCTAACATTCTATCCTAGAATATTTTAGGTATTTTATTCATGTGGTTTTATTGTTTTTGTTCGTTGAAGGCCAATTCTTGAATCTCTGGCCTAGCGAAATTCTGTTGTTTAATGCGACTTGTAATTTTTGAATTTTGTCGTAGCTCCGAAAAGTTAAAAATAGATTCGTTTAGGAATCCAGCTAAATATCGTGAAAAATTGAAACATATGTTACGTTGCTTGAAAGCATTGAAAAGCTTAAGAAATTCGAAAAGCTCTTCAATGATTTCAGCGGATGTTTTTAAGCCGGGCGGCTGTAAACAGAAGAATTTTTATTAGTTTTTTTTGTTTTTTTGTTCTATCAAATTTTCCACTGCAATTTCAATGGTTTTATTAATGAACTCATGATCAAATTTGGTTTTATTTTTGGATAACATGCAGACGCCTCGAAATGTGAGTATCGCACTATATTCGTATAGTTAGCATCACTTCTTAGAGTAGATTTAGCTTAGAACGTAGCCTAATTGCTGTAGATAATAATTGGTTCAATGTTTTTTTTTTATCTCATCCTTCATGTACGACTGGAAGTGATTTTTTAATTTTTGCTATTTCTGGAGGAATGACTTAATATGCACCGTCCTCTGGTTGATATTGCTAGTATCCGGGGATATCGATCTATCTATGTATGTACGCAAGTAACGTTGCTGCACTATGAGTCAACGATGTCCAGGTTGGACATATAAAAGCTTCTTGGAAATGACCGCTTTATTCTTCGACGGATTTGAAATCAAATACATATGTAGATAATCGTATCAAATTAATAATAAAACGTATTACATATTTATTATATCGAATTTGTTGGATACATATAAGACAAAGGATTTGTTTATAAATATTTAAAACTTCACACGCTCAGCTAAAGAATTTACGCCAACATCGAAAATTCGTAAACAGATTCCGTTGGTATTGTATCATCGCTCGCTATTAATGAAGCGAACTGAAATATGACGCATCTCATTATTATTATTGTCTAGGCGCACTAGGTCTTTGATAGACTTTTTTCTCTAAGTTTTCCACCTTCTGACTGTCTTTAAAATTGATACTGCTGTTTGCTTAAACAGCTTTTGGAGTGAACGTATTTATCTGCGGCGTAGTTTGTATGCGACTAGGCGGTGGGGTGCGCAGTAATTTTGAAAAATAATTGAAATGAAATCATTTAATTGGTTAATCATGTGGACTGAAGCTATTTGACATGCAAATGCATACTTCAAGTGTACTCGAGCCATTTACCGGTACATATTTTCAAATAATGCTATCAAATGTTTTTGAGATAATTTATGTATACATTGAAATTTACTAAGTTTTTGTAGTACCAATTTATTTGTTTTTATATCAGTATATCGTGATACTAGTTTCAAAAATTTTGTACTAAGGATTTATTAATGTACAAAAGAAAATAATATTAATACCTACATATGTAGATATGATATACCTACACCCGAAGTCGAATATCAACAAAAAACTTGAGTAATATTATGAAATTCAAAATAAATTTGTTTCCTTGAAATGTCTGCATTTATTAAAAAATGTTCGTACTTTCGAGATTTACCATAGTGCCGAAGCTAAGATAAGAATAAAAAACAATTAATTAATAAAACCGTAAACCGGAGGGTATATTTCATAAACCTAAATAAACTTGACGAGTAAGATAAGAGTGTTCTGGTTGAACTGATATAAAAAATAATTTAGACATGCAAGGATTTTTCGCTATTATCAGCAAAATATATAATTTGAGATGGAAAAGTAGAACTTAATAAGTTGAATATTTTCCTTCAAAAACTGGACATAAACAAGAAAATTTATAAATTATGTAATGTTTATTGATTCCGGTCGGATATCAATAATTCAAGAATTAATTATATACAAATTTGTTTTTTTTTATATTCTGTAGTTAAAACATACAAACGATAAAAGCAATACCTTAAAATAATTTAAATGAAGCAGATCAAATACATAAATAAAATCCAATATTTTTGTGTACAATTTTCAATTGACAGTAAATATAAATTTACCCATACTTTGCTAACATTCTGACATTAATGTTCTTGAATGTGGGTGAATAAATTTTTTATTTCAGATCTATAAATCTTATAGATTTATTTGAATTTCTTCGACTGTTTTGTTTTCGGACATTGAAATGTTTTTGCTGTAGAAATGGACATTTATTTGATTTTCCATGCATACATACATATATGAACATATGTACATATGTATTCATGCATTTGTGTGCCGATTTTTTTGTGGTGCTGGAATTAATGTTTTTAGTCCATTTGAGGGGTACTTTTATGTTTGTATATATACTATTATATTTAACCTAAAAATGTTTGTATGTGTCGTTAAATTAGAAACATAATAAAAACAGAGCAGAAGTTTTCGATATGTGTAATATTATTATTTTGCTAAAACAAATTTTAAAACAATCTACTAAAACTAATCGAAAACATTGCGCTGTTAAACATTTATTTGCATCTTGCGTAAAAAAGGGGATTGAGGCCTTTTTAACTGTGACACATCGATTTTATGAGAATAAATTTGAACGAAAGATTGTAAGGAAAAATATACATGCATTATCGGCAAAAATTTACGGAAAGAAATCTTTAAATTACATCTTTTGTAAATTTGATAAGCATATAATATTATATACCAAATCGAATGGAGAGTTTTTGCTTCTTCATTTAAATTTTTCAGTTGTTTTTTTATCTGATAGTTTTAAAGCCAATTTGATCCTTTAAGTTAATTTGGTATTTTTCTCATATTCGAGGTTCCTTGATAACTAATTCTAGGTAATCTATGTACCTACATATAGTAGTTCAAATATTTTAGCAATGAAATTAAATAAAATTGAATATTTTCATATTTCTTTCGTCGTTTGCCGAAGTAAATTGTATAGATAAGAAATATGCAAAGCCAAAATAAAGATCTTAGCTATTGTGAGAAATGTTTATGCCACTAGAGCGGCAGGAAACTTTTATTTCGTTTTCTGTAAACAAAACTAATGTACACATGGCGTATGCGCAAAAAAACACACTGATAGAAACTTCGAAAATTCTGAGGGGAAGCTCAAGTAAAAGTCACCCATGCCAAGTGAAAAATGATGTCACTTAACCAAGGTCAGGGCCAGAGCTTTGGGCTTTTTTATTTGTAACATGAATTGCTTTTGCGCAGTAATTTTGCTACTGTCTATTTCCGTTGGAAGTCGTTTATACATATATTGATATAACGGCACTACTTAAATTTGTGATTTTTGCAAAGCAAAAAGGCCTACCAAGATAAACCAAACAAATCCAGGTTATCGCTAACTTGACCTCTTATAGTCTGTTAGTCTTAAAATTTTCTTGCAAGATTACTGTTAATAAGCCAGGAGCCAGACAATGACCACAAAACTGGTCAGAAATGTCGTGAATGCTTTCTTTCGAAGAAGCAACTGCTGTTTTAAAATTCCTACGAGGTGAATGGGCTTCCAAATAAGTTGCTTCCTCAAGATATTACTTGAGGTGACTAAGCGATTTATGTAATCTATTTAACATTTTTTTTGAACTGTAAAGGAAATAATTTTTGAGAAAGTTGTCTTGCTTTTTATACATTTCGGAATAAACGACTATATATGAAAATGTAAGCAGCTGACATTGTGGCGAATCGTATTTCTTCCAATTGTTACATTTTCTTATACCAAAGAATGGATGCTTGCTTTGAAGTCGTTGCGGTTTAGTTTTACTCGCCAAACGAGATTTTTATCTTGATTTCACAGAACCGGCTTTCAAGGCATACCCACGCACGGATTCATCCAAGTGTTCAAGTCTGCATGCACTCGGTTGTTAAATCTTCGGTGCAACCATTAAGCTTCTAGGCGGTCGTTCTATATTTAATCGCAAAAAGAAGAAGATTCTATTTTAATAAGAAGTTTCTTAAGTTCTTAAAGAAAGATACATCAGGTAAAGCGTTAACAGAATTGTTAAGGTTAGTCAATTTAGTTTTACTATGTGCATTTTAGTTATTTAGTCATTTCAAATTCACGTATGTGATATTGAATTTTTTTTTTTAAGCTCTATGAATTTATTTTAGTCCTTCAAAAATATATCTTCGTCTCATTAGAGAAAGCTGAAATATAGTCGACAAAGATGTTGCCAAGCAGTAATATATCTGCGAATAAATTTGGAAAAGATTCAACGCTACCGGAGACGTTCACTTTGACAGCATTATTAGCATTCTATTTTAGTTTTTACGAATGCAATTCAATTTCCTAAGTCCTTTGCAACGACTTGTTTTAATAGGTTTCTTGATCTCTAACCTTGTGGTTTCTAAAAATATTATACAAATATAATCAGTGCATTAAAAAAATTAAATGCTTAGTATAAAAAATTTTCTATACATGTTGATTCAAAACATTGTCCCTATATAAATAGAATAAAAAATTTTCGCCACAATAATCAGTGTTTGACCAAAATATTACACTTATAAAATAAACCGGCACTTTTCAGAGAAATGAAAGATTAAGAAAGTACATATGGAAACCGCAGATTCTTGAGGAATATTCAGTCTGCAGTCTGTTCTTGGAGTAACATTTTTTTTGTTTTTGTGAAGAATACATACATATTACATTCAAATCCTCTTCAAATGAAATAGGGATAGGGATTGAAACACTGATACTAATAATGACCATCATTAAATTAATAACACAGGTCTGTAAAATAGATAATTTGAAGGTGCTAAATTCGGTAATTTAGAATGACTTGTCCTTTTACAATACTAATCCTAAAATAATCATGGTAAACCTTATCCACAAAGCAAGTTGTATTTCTTCACGGTAAATCATTCACAAATATAACCAAAGTTTCAAGGTGAATTGTTTCAACATTTTGAACTTGGAAGTCTTTTTCCGATTTAAAAATATAATTTCTCGCAGAAATTAAATAGTAACGATTTTATTACGTTGAAATGTTTTAATAACTAATGTGTATAAAGAAGTAGTATAAAGAAATAAATATCTTAAAGTTTATTGCCGGCCTTGAACGTGAACACTTTGAGTTAAATAAACTTAAAATTAGAGATTCTGTTGAAAATTGGGGCAGGGATATAGAAATATCACAATTTCAGTGCAGCAATTAGTAGTGCCTATAGCAGCTGAATTAGAATTAAAGTGAGTTCTAATAATACCATAACATCTGAAATTTTCGATTTGTTAAAGAACATTTATTTGACCATTGAATTTCATTTATCCCACATTCCTAGGAACTTGTTCAATATTTGCACTTGTTTACTGCATTTGCACGTTTGTACAAATATCCGAACTTAAATTAAATTATAGTTTATAAAAAAAAATTCACTGTTTGCTTTCTGCAGCAAAACATAAGGAACTTTTGAATTATTCTTCTATTCTTGTAATTAAATCTTAGCATCACTCAAAAGCTTCGGCGATAAAACGGCCAGCTTGTTCGGTAGGAAGAAGGATGATGCAGAAAAATTGGCTCAGGAAAAGGCAACAAACGCTCAAAAGATGGCGGAGGAGCAAGCTAAAAAAGTTGGTCAATCAATAAATCAAACAAGGAATGAAGCTGAAAATTTGGCAGCAAGCACAGGTAGAATTCGTATTTTGTTTTAATAATTATGGAAATCTTAAAAAGTGATATTATTTATTAGCCAAGGAAGCCGCAGGTTTGGCTGCAGATGAGGCCAGCAAGGTTGGAAGGGCTGTGGATGATACTGTGAAGGGCGCTGCAACCATTGCAGACAACACAAGGAGAACTGTAGATAACACCGTAAACCAAGTCAGTTCGACTGTGGATCATAGCAAGCAAGTGGCCGCCAACATTGCAGATACTACTTCCAAGGTAAAATCGCATATTTTGTACCTATGTAGTATAATTTTGTGTAACTTAAATCAAGGGTTTTAAAAAATGTAATGAAGAGCCGAGATGAAAATCAAGCTGTAATAGAATTTTCCCACATTGTAAATCTTAGTAAAACTAGATTTCTCACTATATATTTTTTTTACCAAGTATAGTTACTTTTTTAATATTTTAACTTGAATTTAAAATTTTTGGGTGTTGTTTTTATAAACTTGAAATAAGTTCTACATATCCTTTTTTTTTAAATTGATCTTTAAATAATTGAAAACGTCTATTAATATTATATTTTTTTTAAAGTAAAAATTCCCTAAGATTAAAGTTCTCTAATAGTTATTTTGAAATATGTATTTTAATTAAATATTATAGAAATCTTATGGTATGAATTGACTCTACTTTAGCTGAAGCAAACTGCATGTACATGTTTAGCTACAAAATTTTAGATATGAGATATGAATGTTTAAATGAATCTTGGATTTATGATTTAGTGCTTTTATGCTTATACTGCGCCAGAAAGAGTATTTTTAAATAAATACCATAGTTAAAAAATTCGATCCTAATATCTTGCAGGCGGCAACTGCAGCAGTGGATCAAACCAAAAAGGCAGCAAACGAGGCTTTGAACAAGAGCGTTAAAGCTGCAGAACAAGCAGTTGATTCAAAAATGAAACAAGCAGAAAAAACTGTTGACGGAGCAATGAAAGCTACAAGTGATGCCATTGATCATAAGATGACCGAAGCTAATAAATATGTAGATGAAAAACGTGAACATTTAGAAAAAGTGATTATAATAATAAAATATATTTTAAATAAAATAAAATTAACTATTATAATTTTTTTAGACAATCCATGATTCAGCAACTCAGGCCCAAGATACAGCTGGAGCACAAGCGGCTAACCTTTTAGGAAAACTTCACATTTCTAAGTAAAAAAAAATAATGCCAATCAGAGCAACGGAATTGTGAGGCATCGCCGTCACATCAATTACTTTAGGCAAATAAGTTAGATGTATTCTGAAAGATTTATATCTGCGCACTTAAAACCGTTTATGACTAGTCTATTTCAGAGAGCCTTACTTGCACTACTAACTATCCCCGAATAAGCTAGCGTAAGACATTACGTATAAAATAACACCGTCTACAGTGTCGATGTTTTTAATAAGTAAATGCTTTCAAAGCCATTGTTGAATTTTCAAAACTATAGAGTGCTTTTGTAATGTACATGGGATAAGCAAGAATTCTAAAACGCTTCAATTAACTCAGGCCAACCATAAAGTGCCAGCCAGCCAATAATATTAACAATCGAAAGTTAACTATGCACTCGTAAACTCATAAATAAAAGTTCTACAGAAAGCCTCAAAACCGTAAGTTGCCTTTTAGCAGCTATACCTCTACAATATATTTTTGTACGAAAAAAATTAGGGAAGCCATTAGAGTTCCGTATTTTTAGGGTCTTTATATTACATGTACTTTGGCATTTCGTTGCTTTTTCAGGCCACTGTAAGTCGATGATTTTGTTTAAGAAGATCAACCTATCGAATTCTCTCGAAGAAATAAAACAAGATTTATTTGCACAAAGCATTGAACATTTTTTTTTTATATGTATTATAACTTGTTACAGTACTCTAGATTGTAATTTATTAGTATTTCCTTTTGTAAAAATAAATGGCATTTGCTGTTATTTTACTTCGCCACTGAGTTTTATTTCTTAATTTTTTATTTAAAGGTACTTATATTTATGTGGAAAAATCAAAAACCAATTAAGACGTATTCTCAAAATAAAATAATAACTTATTAATGGGTTGAAAAAAGTTATAGTTATGTTTAAATAAACTATGTATAGCTTGCAGAATCGGTACCACCTTAAGATTAAGCTTATTCGCTTTGCAAGTGAATTCGGTCGATCATTATTAGGAGTTTGAAAAAACGGATCCCTCCATAGTAAATCCTTGATAGCGAATCTGGCAAATTTCCTTTGTACAGATTAAATATAGTCAATTTGAGCTTGATAATAGAGCGACTGTTTGAAGATAAATCTATTGGAAAATTCACGGGATCATCTTTTGATGAATCCCAACATATAGCTGGCTTTATATTATACTTTCCATATAATTGATCTCAAAGAAGTCTAATTTGCAATCTAAAATAATTTCCATATCACGAACAAAATGAACACGTCGTAGAGCATAATTTGCTAAAGTATAGTCGAAATTCTATGGTCATTTACCAATAGTCAGTTCTAAATCGATTCATTGTTTTAATTTTTATTATAGAAATAAGTACCTTTGCAATCGTAAAGGGACACTGACCCTAAAATAATATTATACCTATAATTGTAAGATATGGTTGCTAAATAGATGAAAAGAACACAATAAAATTCTAACATTAGGTATATGATGTATATATATGAATAATAAGTCGTTAAAAAAAAAGCTGTGGCGCCACTAAGCGGCGCATAGCGCTTTGAGAATTGTCAAAAAAATCCAGAGCGAATTTTGGGCATTTTGGCGCTCTCATCCAGCGCAAATTCGGCGATTTCAGAACAAAGAAAAGCGAAAAAGAAGAAGAAGATTTAAAGTTGTCACGTTGTGTTCGCGATTTGCCGGAAATGAGTTCAATAAAGTCTTGAAATATAATAAAATTAATTCAATTTCTGCTGTAGGCAGATTTAAAACTAAAGAAACAAGCTAACAAACAATAAAATAAAAGTGTAAATAAATTTGTTAGTGTTTAAATTACATAAATAATCTTGCACGTGGTCGTGTCTTGTGACGAGTGCGAGAATTTCCGGATTTTCCTTATTTGGTTTCTGAGTAGGTAAAGTAAATTTTATTTAAATTTAAAAACTCGCGGCAGTAAAAGTTTTAAAAAACGTACGTAAACTGCCGGTTATTAATGCTTTACCGTTGGGTAAAAATACCTGTTAAAAGATGTTAATTATTTTGAGCTTTTAATTTTAGCCGTTTGAATGCTCTCCGAAAATAAAATTATATCGATATCTGTTAATTGGAAGCATGTAAATTTGATTTGCATTACTTTCACTTGATAAATGATTACAGCATGTCCTAAAATTTTAATCTGCGTCAAACTCACTGAATCGTTGCCAAAATTGCAAATTTTCGGTTTAATTCAATTTTCTGACAGGCCTATTACTAGACGAAGTTCGACTATTGAAGATTTTATAAACGGGAGCCCATGGGAGCGTTAACTAAATAGGGCATCATCATTTTATGTTTGAGTTAATCGATTTTTGGATTCCTCTGTTTTCATGGAGCCACCCACTGAGTTCAGCAATGAAGCTAAGATTACACGGGCGTCTTATCAGCGGTCGTAATAGCGCCTGATGATGCCCGGACCGGATGAATTAAATTTTCGTAAAATTTTTATTTGTGATTTCCAATCACGTCCCTTACAAATTCCGGGGAACAATTTCTGGTGGCGGAAGCAGTTTCCGCTGAATTCTAGAGACTTCATCAAGTTTTGGTTGCGACACAGCTCCTTTTGCTGAGGTGTGGAGCAGCATGCAGAGCACTATGATTACGATAAGATCGCCTGTTTCCTTGCCGGTCTAACAATGTTTTGATGAAGTTTTCCTGACGTCATATTATACTCCTTTCGAATTCACCCAGGAAAGGAAACTATGAAATTTTGAGAGGTAAAAAACGTTCTCTCCGTTGACCGGTTTGGAAAAGATTTCAATTTTAGATAAAACTCATCAGCACGTTTTACAGAAAAGAAAAGGAATATTAACCTACGTTGTACGAAAGTAAGACTCGCTGGATTTTGTGATTTATTTCTGCTGGTGCCTCTACCATTTAAAAGAGGTTTCTTGCAACTACAAGAAGTTAACCTAAATGCATTGAATTTGGCGCATGGTAGAGTTTCATGAATGCAATTTTACGATAGCTAAAGTTTCGGTTGCTTTGTGGGGATGCAAACTCGAGATCAATTTTACAGCCCTCTCCCGTATGGAGGTTCCATTTTAGTAGGTGCTCACCTTGGCCCTGACCGGGGCTCGTACAATATCCAACTTGATTTGCTCGTAAAATCCAACAATCACAGATTATCCGATACCGCTATGAAAGCAGAAAGTTTAATGGAAAAGTTACATTGAGCTACAAATGGTGATAGCATTAAGGGATTTCCCTCCACAAAGTAAATAGCCTTAAAAGTGCCGGCCAGCTTAAAATCAGCCCTGAAGGGATACGACATAGGCTCGATTATTTGACCATTAGCATAACAATCTCTGTCAAGGCTTATTGGTATGTGAATTTTATGACAGGATTTGAGCTGAGCTTTATACCCCATGTATCCCCTGGTGGGGTGCTCCTGGCGATTTGACTTAATATACCCTGACATGTTTAAGGTGGTTCAGTAATCTAAAAGGGCTAACTGAGTTACTTAGTTTGGGATCTTCTATTATTTTATTTGTTCCTTTATTCTATCGAATTGGGACCAATTGTTTCACCACCTTATGCATTTTCAATGAATACATTTACTTTATATTAAAAATGAGCCTCGATTTTTATAAGAATTACGAGTACCTAATGCTTGCATTAGAAAAAATCATTTTTATTTTCATTGTAAAGAAATATGTAGATAGATGGTCGAAATTTTATAGTGGGTATATAAATTTATTATAAAAGGGCTTCATTTCCTTTTAGGCCGCATAGATTTCGACTTATGATGAAAATGTTTAAAAAAAATTCCATACTAAAGGTATACCCTATCTATGTACAAAGTTTGCATAACGAATAATCTGAAATAATTAGAGTTTATAGAGAAGGTAGGTAAATATTATAGGAAAAATCAATGTCTCTAAACTAGTGAAGCTCTTTAAAAATGAGCAAACATCGTTTACAAACAAACTTATAGCTATGCGGTCCCAAAAATGTACTTGATTATGTGCTAATAATACTTATAAATATTCATCATATCTTTTTTAACCCCCGACGCAAAAAGAGGGGTGTTATAAGTTTGACGTGTCTGTGTGTCTGTCCCTGGCATCGTAGCTCCTAAACGAATGGACCGAATATGATGGGGTTTCTTTTGTTTGAAAGCTGACGTGATCGAGATGGTTCTTAGCTACAATTTATTCGCGGGTTTCAAAATGGCGGACCAAAGATGGCGGCCAAACATTGTAAATATTAAGGGATTGCCATGAAAAGTATGTAGTATTTGGAACTTTTTGGAGGTGCTAATTGCGAATCTAAGCTCGAAATTTCGAAATTCAAGATGGTGAATCCAATATGGCGTCCAACAATTTTCGAATTTCAACGAATTTAAGTGAAATTTAGTACTATGGGTATTTTAATACCATTAATTTCGAATCTACTAACAAAATTTGGAAATTCAAAATGGCGGACCCAATATGGCGACCATAAGTATAAAACTTTTTATGAAAGTCGAGCATTTCAAGTCCGCGAGTAATTTAAAAAGAATGAAATAAAAATAAAATTAAAAATTTTAAGTAGGTAACCTCCGACACAAAAAAAAACTATAAAAAGTAAAAAAATAAAAAAAAAAAATTTTCTCTCGGCCTTTTAACTTCATTAAAAGAACCTATTAATGTATTGGTTGGCCCTTTAACTTTAATATAAGTACTTATTAATATTTTGATCCAAGCGTCGCGTCGTCGCGTTGGGGGACCGCTAAGAAATAAATAATTATACTATCCACAGATATTAGCGGTCCCCCAACGCGACGACGCTTGGATCAAAATATTAATAAGTACTTATATTAAAGTTAAAGAGCCAACCAATACATTAATAGGTTCTTTTAATGAAGTTAAAAGGCCGAGAGAAAAATTTTATTTTTTTTACTTTTTATATTTTTTTTTTGTGTCGGGGGTTACTTAAAATTTTTAATTTTATTTTTTATAAGTTGAATATACATAGATGCAAAATAATCATACTTTACTATATAAAGGTATCATTTGAAAGAGCTTCATCATAAATTTCTATATTCCTAGTTGTATAAAATTCCTTTGAGACGAAATGGACAAATTTCTTGATAGCTCATTCACGTGTACGAATGCGCTTGTCCATCTGAGTTGTAATCGAAATTCCATTTAGGTACTATCTGTGAATACTAAGCGAGATGGGAATTATTAAAACCAGAAAATCAAATAGGGGAGCAGAAAAAGCAATAATTACCTGTCAGAAGCCAAACGCGTAGGATATACTATCTATGTTCCTAGCAAAGATAAATAGATTAATTGCGCACCGAAGCGCGAGAGCTTTAATTCAATAATGCAAACAATGCGCCCGAATCGAATGCAAAAGAGGAATTTTTCATAGTCGTCGGGTATCGAAATGGATTTGGTGGATTATGGATGCTTTCTGGTTGCATAATGGATGGGCATGCAGGGTCCTTAGAGTATGCGGCATCCGGCATTCATTTGGCGCAGGTTTTGAAAAAAGAAAAAATAATACGTTTTCATAACACTTCGGAATGAAGACGACAGCCCTAAATTAAGCTTCGCATTGCTTTCTACTATTTTCGGGTTATTCCCAATTTCTCCAAAAACATGGTGCACCAGCACCGACCATTTCGCTCAAAGTCCAATCGAAGTGTCGGCTTTCATTTGTTCGATTAGGAGCTCAATGATACGGCAAATGAATGTGGGAGCCCCGAGCTCCACAGCTTTGGAGACGATCAGGTAATTCTTTTGATACTCTCAAATTGCCTTGAGGCGGAATATAACAAAAGTTCCTGACAATGCCTCCCAGCTGTCACCTGTCAATGGAAACGTAGTGGCAAAAGGAGCTTACGTTAATGGGACTGGTGAGAACAATATCAGAAGGTATCATATCAGGTTCCAAATCGTATATGATGAAAATAGGTTCCGAGGGATGTGTCTCAAATCCCATACAAATAGAAATGCTGAGACGTTTCTTTATTATTATATTTCAATGCGAACGTAATCACAGCACAGCTATGCTTGGCATAATTAATGGTTCCTTTTTCGATTTGTTGCTTTTAAATAAGACTTCAGCATTTTTGAACGATAGTTAAAATATTTATGCTCTGAATGTATTTTGCGACAGTAATTGCTGTTCTTAGTGTGAAAGTATTAAACATTTTTTAAACTTCATAAAAACTTGATATAATTTATTATATCATTATATAGGTATGTACAATAAAGTGATACCTACAATTATTTGATTAAGCCATTTTAAACTATTAAATTGTGTTGAATTTCTTTTCATTACTGACTTATTTGAATTACGTATTTTAACAAACAAACCATTCAAATTTCGATATTATTAAATTTCGTTTATCTATTTCAGGTGATGAAATATTCAACATTACATATTTGTATGCTCGGATACCATTTAAAATTTAATAGGTAAGTACTTACATCAATTACAAATTTTGTATGTAGTTTGTAACAAGTAAAATAGCGATTACACGAGTGAACAAATTTATTTATTTTTTTCAAACTTATTTTCGAGAAAAATAGATTTAAGAAATAGAGCTGAATTTTATCTGTTTTTGAAAAACATAATTAAAAAATAAGGGTTCGTCGTAGAAGTTTAAAGTGTGCTTTTTATCGAAACCTGAAAGTAAAACAAAATGTGTTTTTTAAAAGGTATAGACTAAAAAAAAAGCCATAGATTAAAGTCAATCATGCATTATGAAACTTGTTAGAAGTTAGCGTCACTTACCTAAATAAATAATTGCAATCAAAATTTCGATTAATTCTAATTAAGCTAGAGTTTTGAAATTTTGCACACGTGTAAAAATCTGGTGACAATGCAAGTTAGAGTGTTCTGGGATATGAGATATGTTAGAAACACTATCAGATATGTACTTAAAATCGACGAATTAAGAATGAAGAAAATAAAATAGTATAAAGATTTAACAAAGGAAAATATAATGATCTTTGAGTACATATACATATGTTAGTGTTTTCTCCCCACATCTTTGATAAAATGAACAAATTTGCAGCTATTGTTGGAAATCTATACTGGCAATAATTCACTTAAATCTTTTTCTTTTTCGTGAATGCTTCCCGCAGAGCTGAGTGGAGCCCTTTTTGGGTTGAAATGGCTCCCGTTGTTATTCAATTTGTAAAATTCTTCCTTTACAAGAAAACAAATTTATGCAGTGCTGCTATATGTGTCGGTGAATTTTAAAGGATAACGCCATTTACCACGTCTTGTTTCATGCTACACAACTAAATCTTCCCTAAATTTAATTCGGTGGCTTTTTCTTCAAAGTGATTTACTTTTAAAGTTAAGCAGAATACTAAAGGTCCATTATTCTTACACGATTCCAGTGCTACTTTATAACTGCCAGAAAGTGGTATTTCTTGACTCCAAGTTGCTAACTTTCGCCGGGTGATTCGGGTAGATGAGCACAGAAGTTTCTCTCGGGCCGCTACCAGAAGATACCTATTTTATACCTGTAGTAGGATAAGGATACATTTTATCGGTTGTGTTGCATTTTCTACTGGTAAAATACTGCAAGGGGATCAAGTGGCAGCTCGAGGAATTTAGAGCCAATCTGTAAAAGTTAACCACTTCAGAAAGTGAATTACCAAGATATTTCGAAAAGTTATTCAATTAGGTGCGATACAGGAAAATCACCTTACATTGCACTTTAAGATGTAATCGTTAAGCACTTTATTCGTCGCCGCTCAGGTGAAAGTTTCTTATGAACGTTAGTGCAATGCACTAGAAAACTTTAGAATTTGACAAAATTCATTCAAACTAAAGTGGTTTTGCAAAATTGCGTTCAACCCTTGTAAATTGACTAGTGATTAACAAACAATTGAAAAGATATTTCGAGTATTAACTTATAGTCTTCTATCAGTACTAATACTAATATAGCACCAGGTAAATGAAAATACTATATTTTTCTGAAATATATGATTTTATATTATCCAAATCTATGATAATGAGCAATACGGCTAAATAAAATTGTATCATTTTGTGGAACAGTGTAATTATTATATAACTTTGTTAGAAAAATGACATCCTTGTCATAATAAATTATCAAGGGACTGCATAATCGTTTCTTACCTCTCTAGGAATGGTAATTCTATTTTAACTTAAATTAAATTGTAGGAAATTGTAAAAGGTATAATAATTGACTTGGAGATTCTGACACGCTTTACATTTAGATCACTATTAAATTAGATTAGAAAAAAGTAAAAGGAAAAAGGCACTTTTTTCCATGGTTGGTGCTGGCCCCTTTCGGAAACTATTGAGACTTTATTGGAACAATCAGATTAATGGATTTGGGTTAAACAAGCCTCCAGTCAAACAGCTTGAACAGTTCGTACGTAGAAAAAACATCTGAAATGGAATTCGCCAGCTTAAAGGGCTTCTCAGTTCACTGTAATTCTGAGAAACTACCCAATAAATGACATTCTGACTATAAACCCAGACTTTGATGTCCATTTCCCATAAAAAGTTCCCTCAAGCAATAAAATAGGGCTTTAACCTAAGCCTGAGGGTAGGCAGGCACCCCGGCCCGTCGAGATTTCATGCCGAATTTCACGTTCATTGGGTGAAAATTTCATTCACACTGCAGACACACAGCGGAGGAGATTCGGAAATGAAAATGTTCTGGCAGTAGAAATGATTACGTATTTAAGGCAGCAAGTAAATCTTGATTAAAGAAAAACTTTAAGCGAATTAACTTTCAAACAGGTGCAAGATCTCAATTTGAGATCTGGCTGGCAATGGCTAGCAATGAGAACTTATGCTAATTGTGGTAACAATTTTTAATCGTGAAACAGCCAAGTAAATGAAGTAAAATATTGTTGAAATTTTAAAAGTAGTTAATAACGAAATGAAATCAAATGGAAGAAATTTGCGGGTGAAGGCAGTACGGAAACAATTTTCTCCGGGTGGAGTTTGAAATTTTATTCGGACGTCTAATTACCTCGAAGTTCTGAAACACTTCTGCAAATCCGACGCAAAAGTTTAAATTGCTTCTTATAACTTTGGGCCCAAGTGAACTGCATAAAACTTATTATCACTACTTTAATAGAAATTAGTGAAAATTCACAAACAATTCTCGATTACTAATTGCACTGTAATTAAGAGACATTCGAAAATTGGGTACCTAAACAAAAAATGTTGTAGTAACTTGGTGGTTAAAATATATGATCGAAACTTGAAATAGAACAGAGAAGAAACAGAAAACAACCTAAAGTTTTTAGAAAATTTATTCATCGTAAAAATCACTGGGATTTTTAGAAGCTAAATAAGTATTCATAGCTTTTGGTTTATGTACGTTTTTGTTTATGTACTGTAATAGAAATTATACTATAGAACTATTTCAAAATTCTCAAAAAACATGCCAAGCACTATTCAAGACAGTATGAAGGATTTTTGGAAGAAGAAAAATTTTTGGTATGCTGGGAAATAATGGCTAGGCCTCCACATCGCCAACTATTCAAATATTGAACACTTGTGGGACTATCTTGCCTTTAAAGCTAAAAACTTACAATCAGCAAGTAGTGCACACAGCATACATTTCAAAGATTATTTGGAGAAATTACTGAATAGGATGCAAAAAACATGCAAAGCAGTCATTTTTTATTTAGTATTCCATTTTTTCATAATAGTTTTGTGTCGATGAGAATGTATTTTTAATCAATTTTGACAAAAACGCCATTGTTTCTAAATTTTCTGACGGTAATGTAAGTTTATAATGAAAGGTATACTAAAAATAGGAACCGTTTCATGGCACAAAGCTTAATTAGTAACGACATACATATTTCCTATTCTAAGCTTTAATTTTCCTTTTGGATAATTATCACTCAGATGAAAAATTGGTTGAGACAATGATTGTGTTGTTGAGGAAAGCGCCAGTGTTCTTTTTCCTGATTTCCTTTCAGTTAGTCTCTTTTCATTTATTACAGCAAACAACACTCCGGAGATGGGAATAAAAGGAATTTTTCTAGCTGTGCATAATCCTTACGAAGCTCAGAACTAAATAAAATATGCGGGAAGAAAGAAGGTCAATTACGTACTGTCGGGTAGAATGGTGTAAACGTAAACTGGCTCATTGCAGGCAGCGCGGGCTCACAAAGGAACTCTCCACAGCTAGATCGCAATACAAAATCCCAGAAACAATAGGGCCTTTTTAATTGGCTGTTGACCTCGAGAAAGGTAAATGAAATTTTTCTCTCGTCAGGAGGTTTGCTTTAATAATTGCTAAGCGCAATGTGTGAAACAATATTCTATCTAGCGCATTTCTGCTGTTAATGAGACATTTGGACCAACTGCAAGAATAACAATTAAATTTTCTTCACAAATTTCATTTATCCTAACTTATATGATTTCAAGCGTGTAATTAGGCAACTCATATCATATTAAAAAACCGTTGACTAGTAAACATCTTTGACACGCTGATAGTTGTAAAGGTTTGGTCTTACGAACTTAAGTTGGACATTAAACAAGAAAGCTCCTTTTTTATTATGTTGGTATATTTTGAGTCTATCACTGAAAGAAAAATGACGATGCAAAATCTCTCCAATACGGCAGAAATATGCAAATGAAACGAAGAAATATCATGTTTTTACAGCATATTGTTTTTATAAGAAAACTTATTGATATAATAAACGATCCTTATAAAATTGTGGCTTTGTGATAACAATCCATTTCATTATGCATTGTTATTAACAAAACCTTTATGTATGTACATACATGTACATATATACATATATCAAAAATGTTCAAAAAATTAGTTTACTTCAATTACCCCTAGTAACAATGGGCTTTCGAAATCATTGAGTATGTTTCACTTGATAATAACTTGTCTTCACTTTATGGCAATTGATAAAATGTCCTCGTGGCGCTGACGCGTAAAGACATTTTCCTAATAACATACATAATGTACATATGTAGGGTAATACGGTGATACGGAAATTATTACGTTTACATGTTATCATATGACGACGTTTTTTCATATTAGAGTAATGCAATGTTCAGTTGTTAATAATTTATTATTAGTAATTCTTATCTATTATCATACTAATATTATAAAGAGGAAAGATTTGTATTTTTGTGTGTATGTTTGTAATGAATAAACTCAAAAAGTACTGTGCCGATTTAAAAAATTCTTTCACCATTAGAAAGCTACATTCACCCTGAGTAACATAGGCTATATTTATTGCTAGAAAAGATTAGGGATCCTTACTAAAACTTTAGTAACATAACCCAAGGTGTAAAAAAAATGCCGACTACTTCGATTAGATTATAACACTTTGAATGCAAAAAATTTAAGTCAAAGTTTACTGAGATCATTTTACGAGAGAATTTTAAAATACGGAATTTCAAGGAGGAGTTGAGGGGGTGTCCGTGGGAGTAGATGAAGAAGGAGTTGAGGGGGTGTCCGTGGGAGTAGATGAAGGAGGAGTTGAGGGGGTGTCCGTGGGAGAAGATGAAGGAGAAGTTGAGGGGGTGTCCGTGGGAGAAGATGAAGGAGAAGTTGAGGGGGTGTCCGTGGGAGAAGATGAAGGAGGAGTTGAGGGGGTGTCCGTGGGAGTAGATGAAGGAGGAGTTGAGGGGGTGTCCGTGGGAGAAGATGAAGGAGGTGTTGAGGGGGTGTCCGTGGGAGTCCGCGTGCAAAGCCGGGGCGGGTTGCTAGTAATTTATAAGACTAAGAATTTAATTTTAAATTGATATGTTTAGCAAATAATTTTCCTAATAAGAAAATAGTTGATCATTTTTATTCATAAGACTTTAAATTTCTTTTACTTATCAAATTATAAGGAATATGAAATTCTCAAATTTTAAAATAAAATAACACAAATTATTGTTCTTCCTCAAAAAAACTTTTCACATAATAATCACACAAGAAACCAATATTAAAATTTCTTTAACGTTCTATTAAATGAGCATCAATTATGCGCATATTATTACAAAGAAAATGTTTTACAATTGAAATGTAAAAACTTAAAAAAGTTTCGTTTGACTAGTTTCCAAGTTGTATTGACTAACTGAAACAATACGGTACCAGTCCATGCGTCAAAAAGCCAAACAAAAGATATATCACACGAAACATTTGATTGACGTAGTATAGAAGCAAATATTTAATTGGTTTCTGTTAGTTTCACCAAGTTTTCGTAGCTAATCTGCATTTGCAAAAATTCAATGTTATAAGGGTTTTGTTCATTCTGTTAATAGCGATGAATAGTTACAACTTAAAAACCTAGAATGGAATAGGCATACATATTTTTAATATTATGAAAGATTGAAATAAATATGCTTGGTTTGAATGATATTAAGATAATATAGGCTTCAATTTTAAAGAAACGATCTGAAAAATTGCATTTCGATTTCGATGATTGAACATGATTTTGATTTTGAACATTTCAAAGAAGGTTTTCTTAAGGGCAAAAAACATCGGCATCATATTTTGCTTTATCATAGGAAAACTGTATCCGGGCAATGTCGTGTATGGGTCAACTATTAATTAAAAAAATTTCAAAAGTTCCCACTAAGTCTATACATTTCAAAATAATGTTATGTACGAATATTATGCCTGTTCGTTTACGTTACGCCACCTTCATCGTATTTTGTATATGATAAACTAATTAGCAACATGCTTAATTTGTGATAAAAACAAATACTGAAAGTCTTAAAGTATTTTTCTATTGATTATTTCTGTCTTAATTTCCTTATTCCGTTCCGAACTCCAATCGAAAATTAATTAGAGACTCCAATAGAGGGTCGAACTTCGACGTTTCAATATAAAAATTTCGAACAACTTCAATAACTTCCCAAAAGTTAACTTTTTATTAAGATAATTTCAGGCCTCGGCAAGGTTTGCCAGCCCCAGCCGGTGGCGACCTTTGAGAAGCTCTCAGAACCGTTTTGCTAGGGCAAAAGGACAATCGGTCTTTCTTCGCCTAGGCAATCCATTAGCCGTTCGGAACGAGCCCCAAATGCCCTCAATTCACCTTTCGCAAAAACTTAGGAAATTAAAGGCGTTTTGTTTACAAACTGTTGGGCATTGAATTGAACAAGAGAACAGGAGTTTGAGGTGTCTTTTCCCAGCCCCTATTTTGTGGGTATTTCTGTAGGACGCAGGCGCCTATTTCGAAGGGGATAGAGCCTCAAGGATGTGAAGCACCCCATGGAGCTGGAATGGGATAAAATTATATTTTAGTTTATCGGAATGGATAAAACTTCGCAGTGTACCACCACCAGGCCCTTAACTTATTTTCATTCTGGGGATGATAAGCTTGGGACTTTCACATTTTCACGGCAGTTCTTTGCTGTGACTCGACACGGTTGCATCAGAGGGTGCTCGGATTCGGATCGTCCTCAATATCATAGGCATGTTTCTCCGATAAATTGACGGAAGATATGCTTTAAATTGTTATTTTTTTTCCCTATTGACGTAATTAAATTAACTTTTCCACGCATTCCAACATATTTTTTGTGTTTTCGTCATCATTCACAAAAAAAAAAAAAAAATTATATATGCGGGTTTTGTGGTCAACTTTAAAAAGGAAGTGAGGTGGTTTGGTGTAAAGAAGTGTCGCCGGATGCGACCCAAATGTGAATCGTTTTTAACCTCGAGTGGGGAAGTGTGACTGAAATTGCTGCCGTTGGGATTTAAAAAATATATATATATGTTTTGCCACCGGATGGATTATCTTGGCCCATCATAAAAATATATCTGTGAGATAAATTGCGGCAAAAGTACCGGCATCAGAAGTCTTATTGAGTGAGTACGAGAGTTTTTGATTTAATGGGTCCTCGGTAAATCAAGCCTCCAAATCTTGATTAGATGCGGCTTAATGGATTCGACACGGTTATCTAATGATGCTCCATTTTACTCATCCCTGTGACTCATATAATTCATCTGCAACATTCTCCTTCCCGACCCCATCGATTTCACGTGATTCCAGATCGTAATAAACTCAGTTCTGAGGACAATTCGTGTAATCGGGACGGTCAGGATGTTCATTTCGAGGAGATTTATCCATAAGTTGGTCCGATTCCGGCTATGTCCTGCCGGTTGGATCATGTGGCACTACCGCCCAAAAGGTTCCGGTCCAACAATGGTTTGATGGCAGTTTTATGAGGATTTCATTTTATGATGATCGTCGGTATGAAATTTTAATGTGCATTAATGCCCCAGGACTTGACATCCAACTCCCTTATTGCCAGGAAAACTTGTGCCGGCTGTCGGTTGAATTATTTAAGAACTCAAATTGTGGCGTACTTAGATAGCTTCCGTACCAGGAGCGGGTCTACTACAAAAAAATATTTGACTTTATCCTTGAGTTGGTTTACGGCTTCCCTTCAGCAAACAGGTCGATCGGGTTCTCAGCCTTTCCTCACGCTGGTTGCTTTGACAAAATTGGTCAATAAAATTTCGCCAAGTGCTGGGATACGTATGAGACGGCAATAATAAATTATGGGGGAAATATATAAAAATGAAGAAATATGGTCGAGACCTAACCCCCGTGTTAGTGCAACATTTTGCGCTCTTTTTGCGGATGGATTTCAACCACAAATTAAACTTGTACCGCAGTTGACTTTTAGGGAAAGACTACCAAATATCGCATAGTTTTTAGAACTATTTAGAAAACAAAATGCCTTTCACATAAAAAAACGTAATGTTAACTTTGTGGCTATTGCAATTTGCAATTATCGTTATAACTTATTGGCAAAATATCGGAAATCTTCGATAAACAAATTGCCAAGTGTGCTGTATTTATAAACATTTGTAAAATTAGGTTTTTTATAATTTTGCAAATAGTATTTTACTTTAAAATTTGTGAAATTAATTTCTTTTTGTATACTAGATATTCAATCATATCAAAGCAAATTATATTTTCAAATAGCATTTGAAGTTGTAGCAAACTACAAATCATTGCACTGATAGGATTAAATTTGAATTGCGCACTGATTGGCTGTTTTTCGCCAGAATTCAAGTCACGCGCTATGATTGGTAATGCAATAGTCCTATAAAGATAAAGGATCGATAGGTTGAAAGTTGTTTTGTGTTAAATATCCTAATGTTGTTCGTTAAAATATTTCAAAGCGAGGTTCAGGCTTTCTTTTATTTTAAATTCTTCTGTTCTGTTCAGGGACCACGGGTCTACATAGCTTATGCTGTAAAAGTTGTGGCAATGATACAGGGACCAGCGCGAAATAAATTAAAATTTATAAGTTTTTTATCAGTTCCGAAATACCTAAAAAAAAATTTTCTTTCTTTTAAGTAATTCATATTGATAAAAGCCCAGTTTTTTTAATGAGTGAAAAATAAAACCCTCCACTTTAGCTTTATTTCTCGGAAAAGTACCGATTAGTCCAGTTAATTCGCTTTATAAATATCGAAATATACATAGCTTAGGAATCTTGAGTAATCAACAGAATTTAATGTTTTTTTTTAAATATATAGAATGACGAGCTAAATCAATATGCAAATTTTCATCAATTTCGATTAGGTACTATTTTATTTGAAAAGAAGTGCTCTCTTTTACCCTTTTCACTTGAAAAATCTCAAAATTATGTTTCACTATAATAAAGGCAAATTGCAGAATCGTTAAATGAAGAGGATAAGCTTTGAGCTACATAGTTTTTTAATTCACGAGATATTTATCTTTGTCCAGTTTCCCAGAGAACATATTATCAAAGTATGCATAGGATTAAAAATATTTGTATTTTGCATTGAGGTATGGTATCTTCGGTATTTTATATAAGTATACTCAAAACTAATATGACAGTATGGAATTTTTGTTATTTATTTTAATATATTTTATATTTTTCAGAAAGCAATTTAACTATCCGTAAAATCTAACCCCATCCCCTACTCTTAATTTTGACTGTCAATTTTAATCTCAGAAACTGTTGGCTGAAACGCTTTTTTTTTTTTGATCATTTGCGTCGCTAAATAGCTGGCAAAATGGTTTTTATAATAGGATAAATTTAAAGACTGAATATATTATGCTTGACTGAAAATCAAAAAAATCCTTAATAGGTTATAAGAGTATAAAAATGTGAAATCGTCGTAACATACGAGTATTGTTGTTTCTAAAGTCACTAAGTGTGTTTTTAATGTACACAGCTGAATTTTCGCAAAATATCTAAATGGGGAAGTGATATCATTGTCTTCAATATAAAGTGATGTTTTGATCGATTACGGTCCCATTCTCAATTACTAAAATCCCAGCGAATACGTTTTAGAGTTACAATGAAAATAAGATTAATATTTTCAGTAGTGCTTTTTTTTGTAATATGTTTTGTACACACTTCTGGTGCTCCACAACACAACTTAAAAAATAGGCAGAATCAACAATATAATTTTGATCAGCAAAATAGACAGAATCAGCCTAATAGGCAAATTAAGCAAAATAGACAAATTCAACAAAATACACTGAATCAACAGCAAGGATCAGGTAGAAATGGACAAAGTGGACAGCAAAGAAGACGACAAAATCCTGCAGCATCTGTACCAACTCAACCTCCACGGAATATTGGATGGACTTATCCAAATACGCCAACATCTGCACCGCTGCAACAAAAGAGGCGTCGTCCAACGAACACCATAATTCCTGGACAAAACAAAAACTCTGGACGGGAAAATGTACAGGGCAATCACAATTCTTCATTAAATAGACCAACTAAATCAGGAAGAGGCGGCCATCGCAATTCTACATCAAATAATAATGCACAAAATTCGAAACAGAAGAAAGATAAAAATAAAAAGACGAATCAAAATTCAAAAGATAGAATTCGGGATAGTAATCGGGATTTCATAGAATCAGAGTCAAATCACCAAAATTTCCCTTCAGCAACACCTTCTAACTCAACTAAGCCAACTAAAACGTCAACTCGCAAATCTGGATCAACTAAAACTTCAAATCGCAATACTACATCAAATAACCGTACACAAAATTCGAAACAGAAGAAAGATAAAAATAAAAATTATATACCAGCAAAGACGAATCATAATTCAAAAGATAAGATTCGAGATATTAATCGGGATTTCATAGCATCAGAGTCAAACCACCAAAACTTTCCTTCAACTACGCCTTCTAAACCAACTAAGCCAACTAAAACTTCAAACAACAAGTCTGGCTCGAAAAAGCCACCAACCAATCATTACGACGAAGACAATGATGTTTCAAATCCGAAGCGCCCAGGAACATCGAACCATAACGATCATAATGAGCATTCAAACGAAAGGCCAGGATCAAATCTCGATTACGAAGATAGTGATGAAGACGTTTCTTTAAAAACGAAAACAGGACCAGCATCTAATATAAATGAAGATAACGATAACTCTGAAAATAGAAAAAAAAGGCCAGAATCTAATTTAGATGCTGATAACTATAATTTTGATAACGGAAAATCTAAACCAGTATCTAATATCAACGACGATTACGATACTTTGGTTAATAAAAGAAAACATGGATCTAACCTCGACGACGATGATGATAATCTGAATAACAAAATGGGAAATTCTGGGTCTAAACTCAACGACGATTACGATAATTACGATAACAAAGGAATAAGACCTGGATCTAATAATGATGATTATGATAATTTAGGAAACAAAAAACGGGGAAACATGAAATCCAAATTTGATAAAGCAGTAGATGCTCTTTTTTCAACTAAGCGGCCGAACACAGATTACGACGAATATGGTAGTGGAACTGATCATGAATCTGGAGGTCAAAGCAATTTCGAGAAAATTGTAAACGCGGGAAAAAAATTGTGGAAAAAGCATAATGCTTCAACAAAACAACCAAATGCAGGAAATAAGCAAAATAATAAAGACGAGGACTATAATAATAATAGTAATGAAGACTATGATGACAATAACAAGAAAGCGACAAATAATGACTTACCTAAAAATCCAAACGGAAAAAAAGATCAAACGAAAGATGATGATAATTCAACTGAGGACGATTATGATGAGTATGTTGATGAAACAAACAAATCTCCGAAACAAAAACAAAAGGAAAAGACAAGTCTACAACAAAATCATACGGACGATAACGAGGATTACAATACCGATAATACAAGTAAAAAAGATTATGATGACTATGTTGATGTACCAAAGAAGTCTTCAAAACAAAAACAAAAGGTAGAAGAAAATCCAGTCAATTCTGCTTCCAACAACGCAACAACAAAACAATCAAATGTAGATAATAAGCACAAGAGCAAAGACGAAGACTATGACTATGATAATCATAAAAACGAAGACTATGATTACGATAATAAAAAAACAGCAACTGATGATTTACCTAAAAAGGTAAACGGAAAAAAAGATCAAGAAGAAAATGAAGAAGAGAAAGAAGAAGACAATCTAGTCAATTCTAAATCCAACAACGCAACGAAGAAAAGTCAACAAAAAAATCAAACGGAGGATAACGACGATAATAATACCGAATATCCTGATAATACAACTGAAAAAGATAATGAGGATTATGTTGAAGAACCAAAACAAAAGAAAAAGGTGGAGGATAACACAGCGGAGGTCGATGTAACCGGAGAAGACAACCACACTGAAGAGTATGATGGAGTAACCGAGAAAAATCCAAAAATTCAGGAAGAAACAGAAAATTATCCTGATGAAGACGACGACGATAACGCCACTAAAAAGAAAATCTCTAAAAACCAAGGTAATGTCGACTATGATACTGTAAATCCTACAAATATACCACAAACGGATGCAAATGGTCTTAGCAATAACGACGATAATGCATACGATTATCAAAATACAACCACCAACACTGACGATGTTTATCCAGAAAACGAATATCAGCAAGTGACTGAAGAAAATTAAGATGAAAATGATGATGCAACCACTTTACTTCTAAGCACATCCCATAAAGGTAGAGAAAATCATGGGAAAGTTGTATCATCTAAAGTCAGTGAAAATATGTCCATGCTAAAAAAAATTTGAAACTTTAAAACGAACTACATATTTGCAAGTAATACCATGTTTACATCTCCCCAAAATCTCGGGATTTTGTGAGATTTCGCGATATCCATATGACAATCTATTAGATTTCCCATACAAAATCTGATTTTGAAATCTTGAGATTTTGCAAAAATCTTCAATCAAAATCTACTAAACTCATTGTGGCATCCCCAAAAAATTTATTCAGCACTATTAAACATAGGCGTTAAAATGGACAAATTTATAACTGTCATTTCATTTAGTGATTCAAAATGGAAAAAGTATAGTGGAAAAAAAAGAAAATATAAGAAAAAAAAAGTGGAATTCAAGTGAGGAGCAAGTGCTAGGTGCTAGGTTTTTGAAAATATTTAAAATATAACAGTTGAAATATAAAATGTCAAATGAAATCGCATTGGCAGATGGAAACACTTTTAAATCGCTTATTCTAAATCTTGAGATTTTCGGGAGATGGAAACATGGTATAAGCAAATATCTTACTTGATTCTGCAAAATTATTTTATACACCTTTATTTCTCTGTATAAATTTCAATAGATAAATTTCAATACTTAAATCCTACAACATTTGTCAAATTTTTTATATAATAGTTTATGTGCTTCAAAACTTTTCAAAATCTTAACACTTTCAGATGTTAAATGTTTTTATTTCGTTTTGCTTTTCTATGTTCTCGAAATTGGTATTACAGGCTTGGAAATAAACATATTTTTTCGCAAACTATCAACCACTCAAAGTGGTATGATTTTTAATAATAACACAATTAGGACTGCTATAGGTGCGTTAAATAAAGTATTGTAAGACTGTTAAAATGAGAGTGACTTACTATTCTATGATCTGTTAGCAAACTGTGATAAGGCAGTTGGTATACATATATCACTATCATTTTGTAATTTTTAACGTTGCAAAATTTATCTTGTGTACTTACTTGTATGAAGATTTCCAAAGCCCATCAACTATATTTATTTATTTCAGGCTTTCAAATGTTGTTTGCAGAAATATTTTCTATTATCAAAATGTTTGTTACATTTTTCGGATTGTAAGCGGGCGGTTTTTTCATATGCTAATATCCCCCGAAAAAAAATGATGCAATATGATCATGACAGAATTCATAAAAAAATTAGATCAACATTGTAAATTATAGGTCGTTTTCCTTTTTATTTAAAGTAAATTGATTAATACTTTAATAATCAATTTTTGTTCCAAATACGAAACCTTGTATATTGTTTATTTTATAGATGATCAAAGTAAAATTTCATAGCATAAAATAAATTGAATTTTTTTTTTTCTAAGAAAAAAAAGTGTTATCAAATGTTCTATTAAAATAGTAGCACTTTATTCTGATGTAAATATGTATTAAGAAAAGAATAAAAGGACTGGAAAACTCATGTTCCTTCTTTTGTTTTTAAAATAACCTTATTGAGCGACGCTATCAACTAATAGACTTGCATCTATTTATAGTTTTTGTTACTGGGGATAGTTCAAATTGCCAAAATATTAAAGATGAATGTCAAAAGTCACAATCATACTGATTGACGCAACATCAAGAAACGTGCTTGTTTGGTTACAAGGCTACAGGTGTGAAATTATCGGCCATATTGTTTCCAAGACCACTAAGTGTGTTATGAATGTATACACAGCTGAACTTCCGCTAGAATAAATGATGAAATGAAATTTTTGCCTTCAATATAAAGTGATATTTAAATCGATTAGGGAATCAGTAATGAGGAGCCGACTGAATACGTTTTAGCCTCAAAATGAGAATTACATTAATATTTTCACTAGTGTTGTTCCTTGCAATATGCTTGGTGTGCAGTTCTGGTGCTCCACAAAAAAAACCCAATAGGGGGCAAAACCAAAAATTTATTAATCAGGAAAGAAGACAGAATCAGTCTAATAAGCAAAATAGAGTGAATCAGCAAAATAGGCAAAATCAACAAAATAGAGTGGATCAGCAGAATAGGCAAGGTCAGCAAAATAGACTGAATCAGCAGCAAATAGTAGGTGGGCAGCAAAGAAGGCGACAAAATCTTGCAGAATCTGTACCAACTCAGCCTCCACGAAATATTGGATGGATTGATCCAAATACGCCAAAAACTGTACAGCTTCAACAAAAGAGGCGTCGTCCAACGAACACCACAATTCTTGGAAACAACAACTCTTCATTAAATAGACCAACTCCTAAAGCAGGAAAAGGAGGTAATCGAAATTCTACAATTGCAAGACCAAATGTAGGAACGAATCGCAACTCTACATTAACTAGACCAACTAAACAAGGTAATCGAAATTCTACAATAACAAGTCCACATGGAGGAACCCGTCACAACTCTACATTAACTAGACCAACTAAACAAGGTAATCGAAATTCTACAAAAACAAGGCCACATGGAGGAAACCATCACAACTCTACATTAACTAGACCAACTAAACAAGGTAATCGAAATTCAACAATAACAAGACCACATGGAGGAAACCAACGCAATTCTACATTAATTAACAGAGGTGGTCATCGCAATTCTACAGCAAATAGCCGTACACAAAATTTAAACCAAATTAAAGATAAAAATGGTAATTATATACCAACAAAGCCGAATCAAAATTCAAAAGATAGAATTCGGGATAGTAATCGGGATTTCATAGAATCAGAATCAAATCACCATAATGTACCTTCAAGAACGCCTTCTAAACCAACTAAGTCAAGTGAAGATGTACATTCCGACAATAGTTCAAGTGAAGAAGACGATCATAGAGACAATATTCGTTCGAAAAAACCACCAACCAATCATGATGATGAAGGCAGTGATATTTCAAACCAAAAGCCTTCACGAACATCGAATCATGATAGTCGTAATAAGCAATCAAACCAAAGGCCAGGATCTAATGAAGACAGTGACGAAGACCTTTCATTAAAAACGAAAACAAGACCAGGATCTAATGCCAATGATGACTACGATACTTTAGGCAATAGACGAGGAAGCTCTGGATCTAACCTTGACGACGATTATGGTAATTTAAATAACAAGAGAGGACATTCTGGATCTAATTTCAACGAAGATTACGAAAATGTTGGTAACAGAAGACAAGGGAACTCAAATTCTAAAATTGGTGGAGTAGTAGATACTCTCTTTTCAACTAAGCGGCCGAACACAGATTACGACGAATATGGTAGTGGAATTAATCAGGGATCTAAAAGTCAAAGTAATTTTGATAAAATTTTAGACGCTGGAAAAAATTTGCTTAAAAAGGATACTGTCCCGACAAAACTGCCAAATGCAGGAAATAAGCAAAATAATAATGACGACGAGTATGACTATAATAATAGTAACGAAGACGATGATTACAATAGCAAGAAATCAACAACTGATGATTTACCTAAAAAGTCCAACGGAAAAAAAGATCAAAAAAAAGATGAAGACGATTACAAAGGCGAAGACGATTATGAGGATGTCGATAAATCCAAAAAGTCTCAAAAACAAAAACCAAAGGTAGACAAAAAACCAGTCAGTTCTGAATCCCACAACGCAACGGAGAAGAGTCAACAAAAAAATCAAACGGAGGATAACGACGATAACAATACCGAATATCCTGATAATACAACTGAAAAAGATTATGAAGAATATGTTGAAGAACCAAAACAAAAGAAAAAGGTTAAGGATAATACAACGGAAGCCGATGTAACCGGAGAAGACAACCACACTGAAGAGTATGATGATGTAACCGAGAAAAATACAAAAATACAAGAAGAAACAGAAAATGACCCTGATGAAGACTATGACAACGCAACTGAAAAGAAAATCTCTAAAAACCAAGATAATGACGACTATGATACTGTGAATCCGACAAATATACCAAAAACGAATGGACATGGTCCTAGCGATAATGACGATAATTCATACGATTATCAGCAGGTGGCCAATGATAATGCACAAAACGATTATGATGAAAATGATGATGCAACCACCTTACCTCCAAAACCATCCCATAAAGGTAAAAACAACCATGGTAAAGTTGTGTCTGCAAATGCACATGCTAGAAATAAGTTGAAACATTAAAACGTAGTATTTGCAAGTAAGCAAATAAATAATTACCTCAAAATTGTTTAATAACTTTAATACTTTTTATAAATTTGAACAGACGACATAAATATACGTACATAAAACCTGCAATATTATAAAAATGTTTTAGTTACATATATCTGTGTATTTAAAAACTTTTCAAAATCTCGACACTTTCAAATGCAAAATGTTTTTATTCCCTTTTTTGCTTTTCTACATTTTCCTAAAATGAAGCCCAAATTTGTACTTTAGCTTTGGAAATTGACATTTATATACATATCTTCGGTAGAATTCAGGCGAGTCTAAAATGTGTAATCCATGTTTTTGAACATGAATATCTAATTATTCGAACAGTTTTCCAACTGCGTTTAAAACTCATGAAAATGTTATAGAGATTTATGCTCATATTTCTTTATTTATTGTCTTTATCATTCAATCGCTTAATTTATGGAGATTGGACATTTTAAGGCCAATATATTTATATTCGGCTTGAAACTTTATTCAACACCAAATCTTAAGAGCTAGAAGATACAGAGTGGCATGAAAAGAAATTAAATTTAGAAAATATATGATGAATATAAGGAACATTTATTGATAGTCTTGGGTGACTTATATATGTAGGTACTTTATATTTCGATGTACACATTAACCTGACTTTCCTAATAATTTCGTTTCTTTCTTCGGAAACTATTGAGATTTTAAAAACATACTTCGTGATGTTTTTTGTTTTTTAATATAAAATCAGTTTAGGGTAATTAACGAAATGGTCGGATGTATTTTTCATTACATTAACAAACGATAGCTCTTTGATGTACATTTTACCTTAAGTTAAGAACAGCTAAATAAATAAACGTTGAATCAATGACAGGATGAATGTCAAGATTGCGGTAGTTTTTTCAACCATATGGAATATGTTATGTTAGGTTTGTTTAACTGTTTCAAGTTTGCTAACATTTTCGACAAGTATTAACAGATGTATTGTTGCTGACATAATAGCCATGAAGTATATAAATGTCGACTGACGAACTGTAAATTTTAGTATTCAGATAACAATTGATCGGTTGTATTGAAAATATGAAGCAGTTTTTATTTTATCAAGTATTTATCGTACTTTTTATACACGTGGAATGGAGTAATTGTGCTTCTTCAAAATATCGAAATCATGATACTCGAGGTGCCTTGAAGGTCCAAAGCTTTTCAACTTTACCACCATTACCACCAAGACCTACAACACTACCACCGGTACCATCAAGGCCAGCTACTTTTCCATTAGTACCTAAACGAACAGCACCACCAATACCACCAAGGTCTTCAACAATACCGACGAGGCCCCCTCGATCTTCAACTTTACCTCCAGTCCCACCAAGGTTTTCAAGGCCTGTAAAATTTTCGACTTTACCTCCAGTACCTCCAAGGTCTTCAAGGCCTGGAAAATTTTCAACTGTACCCACGAGACCCTCACGATCTTCAACAATTCCTCCAAGGCCTCCAAGGTCGTCTACTGCTCCTCCAGTACCACCAAGATCTCAAAGACCTGGAAAATCTACTGTACTCCTGAAACCTTCAAGAAGTGCGCCTCCAATACCGAAAAGATCTTCTAAAGTAACTTCACGTTTCTAAGATTTCTTACTGCATCTTGAATACCTTCAAGTTCATTCAAGTAGTAAATTTGCTGCAATCTTAGAGTATGCCAAAAAGTGTCTAAACTTTTAAAACAGTGTCAAAAATGTAGAAATGGAAATAAAATTAATAATAATAAATTGATTTATATACGCTGAAGGAAGAAAGTGTAAATAAATAAAAATTAAATATTTCAATAAAATTAACTCTCGCAATCTCATAATTAAAAAAAATTCATTAAAAAATAAATAAACTTTATAAAATATATTTATGTAGGTTCGGTCGGTACATTTTTATTAAAAATATTTCTGAAATGAAATTATAATTATAGGCAAAATTTCATTTCGGGTCAAGAGACATGAATTTATAAAAATTTTTCATTTGCTTCTACTTCTCGAGAGGTAGACCTCAAAGTTTTTGTTTGATCAGATTTACCCTAAAAATACTCTTCCCCGATATTTAAATTATTTATTGAATAATAAAACAATTTGTGAAAAGTAAAGGGGTCCATTTTTGGATCTATTAAACTGCTTTTTCGTTAATTTACCACGATGCGTTAAAATGGACTATTAATGCAAAATTACCTACAGTTTATTTTAATTATGAATTTTCGATAAAAAATTTGTATGTGTTTATTAGTCAATTTGCCTAAAAATAAATACCAATACGATTGCATTTTATGTTTCTTCGCATATCAAAATGCATTTAACGGATCGATTATGTAAAATTTTCGTAGTTCCTGCAAAAAGCGTAAATTCAAGTAAAATTTTTTTTTTGTTTTTTGCATATGAATGTGAACAGTTTTTCGTACATGATCTGAATATTTGGGAATATTAATCAAGCTTGTGAAAAACACATTTTTTCTCTAAAATGTTTAATGATTGCAAAAACGGACTCGTTTAATTTGAGTTGATGCTAAATCCGCAAATGTGAGTTCAATGTGAATACCGAAATCTCCTAAATTATCAGTTCATGTTCTGCAATTTGTTGAACGTGCTTTAATGTGTTTAAATGAGCTCGTAACGTGCATTTAAACTTGTAGTCGTGATTAGTCCTAGTAATCCTGGCTGAAGGTCGATATGATTTATGGCTGGAAGCATAAATGTAATTAAGCCACACATCTGGGCTTGTCAGCTGTCCAGAAATATTAGCGAGACTGCTTCAATATATTTTTTTTTTCTCCTCAGGGATATTAAAGGCTCTTCTTGTCCTTGTTTGCAGCACTCTCGAGAGTATTGTTCTGCACAATTGAAACACCCTGGCAAGCATGTATTACTGAAATTCATGTGCGAGACGACTACAATGACATTCCACTTTCTGTCTCCACAACCCTAATCAATCAATTTCAGACAAAAGCTACATTTTGGCCTCGTTCTAAAAGGGATTGGAACTTTCTAAGACGTAAACATTTCTGTTTTTGCCCTCGCCCAGATATTTCGTGTGAGAAAATTAACTCAATTGTACGTTGAAGCAGACACATGAAGCTAAATCTGGAAGTGCTGACTGGTTGTGAACTTTGTTAGAACGAATTTATGTACATTTAAGTTATTGTGTTTCAAATAGTCTTACAAGAGTCTGTACATCTTCCAATTAAGCTGACAGTTTGCGATGTTGTCAGGACGCGTTTTAGATTTTTATTTACTCATTTCTAAATGTGTACGTACAGTTTATACCTACATATATGATGAGAGATATTAGGTATATCTCTTTTCATGTCATCCAGAAAATCATTTATTTTTCAAGAAAAACAGATATTGGAGATTTAAGGAGACCGCCAATCACAGGAGACTGGAAAACAATGTTTTAAATTGCATTTATAACATCTCTGGAATATGTGGATAAGAAGATTTTTCGATATTCGAAGTGATTGGAAAGTTATACCGGGAGAATTCTGATTGCACTTGAGCTTTAAACGTATTTTTCTCGAAACTGCATTTTTTAAACTGGTTGATATGATACATCAAAAACTACAATGAAAGAAATTTTAGTTCTAGTAGCCATAATTTATACAGATTAATTTCCATACATTATATGTATGTATATGAGCTGGTGTATATGTAGACCGAAAAAAGTAACTAATTTAATCTTTAACGAAATTAACCTATAAGTAGGTACTTGATTTATTTGCTAAGTTTCCGTAATCTCCTAGAATATGTATGCACTAATCTGTTGCGTCATGTTATGAAAATTGTGGCCAACTAATAAAATCAAATTAAGAATTTGATAAGCGGCAATATTTCAATCATTGTGCGATGATCGCTATTCAAATTCATTTATTTTTTCTTTTTACACTAGAGTTGATGCCAGGGCCAGCAGTAGAGATACATAGCTTAAATTAAAATATTCATCCTAGTCAATATTTGCTGTTCGCGGGTGTCTACCGAGTAAACTTTTTAATTATTCAATTTATAACGTTTTCGCTTCGATTTACAACTTTTAGAGGTGAGTTTTTACCAAAATGCGACCGGAAAGGGGATGCAGATAGTTGCGGTTAAAATTTCACCATAGTTACTTCGACCATTTGTGATTTCAGAGGTTTATAGTATGGCAATAAAAACTCGAATTAAATATTAATTAATTTTTATTTTCGGTTTGAGTGAATGGTGGCTTGTTTATATATAAACGGTGGAGGGCAAGAAAAATGCATTTTTGCTAAGCGGGTCATCGTTTAAACGAAATTCAAGTTGAAATGATTCCGGGAATACAGACCATAATAAAATGAAACCCATCAAAGCTTTAAAATTGTGTTTCATCGTAAAACAGCTCGAAGAGCGCTAGTACAAAGTGAAACAAAACTGGCCCACTTCTTCAGAGCATCGCTTTGACTTAGCTCAATCTCCAGGCAGTCACAAAGAAACTGGGTTGTTCCGTTTCGAAGAAATATGGAATAAATTCAAGGGTTGGTAATTTCAAAAGAATTTATTGCAGGAGGTAGTTGCGGGCGCTCTCCCTCTTTTGTACATATAATCGCAATTAAAATGTTCTGATTCCTGCAGTTGAATAATCGGCAAAATTCACTTTTAACTTGCACGAAAAGGAAAACCCCAAGAAAACGAACAAAGTTCGACTGTAAGGCTTAACTTTTGTAAGGGTAAATGGTTGGTTGGATGTAAACTTAATTTGAAATTGACATGAAATTATTCTTTTGGGAAAAACCAAAATGTCTTTCGAGAAGACAGGGCAGTATCTTTAAGAGTTGGTATTCCATGAGCGGAATTGTTATTTTTTTTACGTTATGGAGCTTAAAGACTTTTTTGATGGTATGGAAATCCAGCATAAACCGCTGGCACATAAACATTTGAGAATATCCAATTGTTATTGGTCTCATTAAAAAAGTCCCAAAAATAAGAAATTAGGACAAATACATATCAAATGGATAAAATTAATTCTTAATTGAAATTAAAGTATTATTTAAATTGGCTGTTATTTCCAAGATTATACTTACTCTAAAAACTTTAAAAAAAAAACAGGATTTCGAACACAAAAAATTAGTACCTATGTATGTACATATATTAATGCAAAAGTGTATAGATTTATAACTTCATTTAAGTCCAATTGCTCAATAAAATCTTTACTTAAATACATTATATGTATTTAAGGCAGTGTTGCCCCTGGCATTCACTATATGAGTGAAGTGTTAAAAGCCGAAAAAAATCATCCATACCAAATTGAACTTACCATTGCCAGACTATGGGGGTGGGAAAAAGAATAAAGTTTTTATTGTATACATGATGAAAAAAAAAAAAATTCTGAGATGCTAGCAGCAAACGTCCAGAATTTCGTCCTTGGGGTACATGAACGAAGAAAATTTCGTTTTTTTTTTATGTGCCTTGAAACTTCGAGCAGGACTGAAAATGATTTCTACAGGGTTTTCATGCGATGATGTCTGCAATTAGGTCAAACAAAATAGCCGCGGGGAAATTCATTACAAGCGCAAACATTTGTTTTCGACATGGCAGTGAACCAAGTCTCATAAAAAATCCACGGAGGTGCAGCAGTTATGACACCTTAACTACCGACCATTTACCTGGGCTCGTTCTTTTACCTGTCCTCGCTGTTCTTCATCACCACGTCCATCAGACGGAAAGTGCTAAATAGATGGGAAGGTGCCAGCTGGCAATCCCCGGAATTAATCACTGCTAATCCCTTCGAGCTTAACGCTTTTCCAGCGGGTTAACCTAAAAGACATATTTAAACAAAAGGCATACAGGAGCTAGGGGTGGTCTATAATAATTAGACTTGTGACCTCCGACACCTAGGAAATTGTGATTTCTTATAGGTCTTACAGCTAATGGAATCAATTAATTTGGTGCAATATAATTTAAGCTTCCAGCACCAAATTCGCAACATATTTTTCGTAAATTCTGAATAATTGCTCCTTGGGTATTTGCTGTAATGGACGGCTTTGGAAAGATTCTTTTGGTAAGCGTTCCGAAACGTGGTGTAGCGGGTGGACAGATTTGTGCTGGGCAAATTTATTGCGACAGAAAACATGATAAATGAGAATTGCCGGAAATCCTTTGTACAGGTGCGGGGGTGTTAGACCGCCATTTCGTTCGAGCGGCATGAATCTTCTTTGAGGTGTCTATTACGAGAGACGTGCTGTCTCTTGACTTCGTGATTTATCGCGTTTCAAAACGGGACGGCGCGTTGGTTCCATGTGATAAGCACATGACATCTGCATTTTTGTAGGATAATGTTGATGTCGAGGAGACGCGCCAGGAAGCTGCTTTTCCTACGCACCCTTTGTTAAGGAGACTTTTCCACTTAATCCCACTCCGACCAGCTGAGGTATTTATATTCAAATTTATTTGGCTCGATTTGCGTTAAATCCCATTAAGCGAGGAAAATCAGGGTATATTCATCAGGGTTGGTTGGTTTCGTTAATTTGCTAGTATACATGCGAATCAGACGACATATTGAGTTTGTCTGCTGGAGCTTATTCATTTAATTAATTTGAAATGGATGTGCTCTCCCTCTGTCTTTCAAATCTTCCTATTGTCTTTAATTAGGAAAGCAAAATATCTCTTGGAAATAAGTATACCCTTCTCTTTCCATATACTCGTAAATAATATCAATTAAGGAAACCTTCTTGACTGTTTTGTACAGTTTGCTTTGAATTCTAAAACGGCCTTCATAGAGATTTTAAAAGCTTTTATTTAACTTTTCATGTTAGTTAGTATGTTTGGGTCAAAACTTTCAAGTGAATTTGTATCCCTAACCGATTAAGCTTTTTATCAAAAAAAGGTTTCGATCTTCCCATACAAAAAATCGGCAGAATGAAGGGTCAAGGTCAAATTGTGGGCTTTGATATTGCCATTTTCGAAATTTGACGGTGTCTCCCCCGCTTGTTTGTTGACGGATTGGGTCGTGGGTGATATCGTTGGAAGCTTGAAGGCTCAGCTTTCTAATGCGTTATCAACCAGTATTCTAGGATATCTCTGAAAGAACTTATATGCATTTTCTAGGTTGACCTCCTCCAAATTTTCAATCGCGTTTTTAGGGGGGAAGGACCGATTTTAAGGGGGGGGTCCGAACAATCGTTGATCAGGAGAACATTTAGAATCGATTGGCATACCCCTTTTCAAACCTTAGCAAAACACCCTGTATGTTTGGGTCAAAACTTGCAAGTGAATTTGTATCCCTAACCGATTAAGCTAAAATTATGCACACACGTTTGGTTTTGGTGACACTACAATATTCTGCTTTATATTTCAAAAAAATGAAAATAACAAATTCTTTTTTTAGATAAAGTCTTCCCTCCACTTCGGCTTATCTGAAAGAAATAATTAATATCAAAAATCATTGCAGTTGTCGCTTTCTTCTGTACTATGTAGAATTGAAAGTTTGTATTGATAATTCGGAATAACACAATTTTCTGTTTTAATAGTTTTTTAAGAAAATATTATAGCTTCTTATAGGTTAGTATAAGAATTTTTGCCAAATCGATGTAGTAAAATTTTACTAAGATCTTGTCAAAATTTATTTAGGTAGGTACTTTGTAGGTTTCAGAATTTCGTAGATTTCGTGATGTTTAGTTTATACATAGGTATTACATGTAATGAAACATAAATTACGTACCTTGCAACTGTGCTATAACTATGTATTATAACGAACGAAAGAATCACTGATTTTGACAGTGTGAAAAACCTTTTTTATATAAAAAAAATAACAATGCCCACCAATTTAACAAAATGAATTAAACAATGTGCGCTTCATTAATAAAAAAGTACGCTCCAAATTTGTTTTCAGACAAACTCCAACCTTTTCAAAGGTTGAAGTGGGCGACTAAGCGATAGCTCGTTGTATATTCCAAGTCAATAAAATGCTGGCAACCCATTTATGTAAAATTTATTCATTACTGCAGTAGTAGCAAAAAGGGTACTTCTCTCGGAACTCGACGGGATCCCTCGACGTTTTTTACTAAGCACTTAATATGGCGAAATTCAATATCCGGGTCTTTTTTTTTAAACTGAATTAAATTACATTTTCTCTTTTCGGCGAATGGTTTTCATTCTTAAATGCAGTGCGGACGTATGGGGATTTACTGCAGAATTTTAAATTTAAAGCTTTTGAATTTTTTAAAATAATGTATTCTTCTTACCTTGGGTATATGTCTGGAAGTTTCTTATATTTTAATGCGAAAATAAAGGTACCTATTTCAAAAGTAAAGAGATATAAAAAATCAATATTCATATCGTGTCGGCGGCCGGCATTTTAGTAAACCATATTTGAGGTCAAAGGAAGTGAAAATCAGTTTTTCTTGAAATTTTCGCTTTGTATTAATCTGAAGTCAATAGAAGTTAATGAACATTGTAGAATGTAGATCATTGAATTTTTACTACCTGTAGGAACTTTGATTTTCAGTATACATATTCAAACGAATATCCTGACAATTATTCCCTTAGGTACTATGTCCGAAAATCCAGATTTCATTGATTGGTATAACAAGATAGTTGTCGCTTTTCTTTATTTTCTCATTCATTCAAATTGATAGTGATTGATATAGTGAAAGAATAAAGATTTATGAGGGAGTCTTCAGTTTTTTAATTAATAAGACAAAACCTTATTTATTTTTGGGATCACTATATCATCAACTTAATAAAAGAAGCAGAATGTATGTAGTGTTAGTATGTCGGTGTTCTTCCATCAATTTAGGAAACTTTGATTAAATATTTAAGGATTATGTATATCGCGAGAGAGAAAAATTCGATAAACTGTGATAAAGAATGAACCGAACAATTGCACTAATGCTCCTACTTTTTTAGAATAGAACTTTTATGAGACAATTCATAATTTTTCCGTCCCAAAAACATATTATCTAACCATTCTAAGCCGAAACAAATCTTCTGCCGTTAGTATAACCCCGGGTACATCTCCTCCTGATTGTTACAAAGCTTTTTCTGTCCTTAAGAAGTTATATCGTTAAAAGACAAAAGTTATGTATCTTGCAAATTTGTTTTTGCCACGTTACCAACTTTTTACCTTTCTGGCTGGTGGATATATCACTTGTAATTCAGCTTTCTTGTAACATTTGCTGAGAGGTATAAGATAAACATCCACCAGCTGTCAGATGAGTGTTTATACAGGGTTAAAACAAGCGGGGCAAAAAATGACATAATATTGAATGAAATTCCCTAAGCGCCAAAAAATATTTATCTTTGTTTTTCCTTCCGGTGAGAGTGTGTTAAGAAAAAGACGAAGTAGCCAACAGGTTACTGGGCTCTTCCACTACAACTGGGGAACATCTCGCCTTCGACACTTCGAGCGCATACATTTTTCATCTTCAGTTTTATGATTTAATAAACGTCCTTTTCAATACTTCGTTCACATCGAGAAAATGCGAAATTGATATTGAGCAAGGAAACAATTTTCGAGGAGTGATTGCTCTAGAATCGCCTTTGATTTCATGCGACACACATACGGCAATAACTTGTGATCTGGCGGCGAGCGTCTTATTCCAACGGCGTCTTACATATGAGTACATTATGTAGAAGACAACATGGAATGTGCTTAGGAACTTTTTTATTGCCTTCTCATAGGGGGAGATTTATCTTCTTTCTATTGCTGTGAAATCAATATTTGCGCGATTATGTTTGGCATGAAAACAATGTGTGTGCAGACGTGCGCTTCTGGAGCTCATTAACTTAATGGCAAATATTTAGGACAAATACTTCGCGATTATTGTGATAGCGTTATTTAAGCAAACATCCGATATTAAAAAGAGCCTTAGTTCATTTAAGAGAATTGTTACGTATATACATATGTAGTTTAAATTTTATGGTACAATATTCTATATCACATCATATTATTAGTTTATAATGATTAATGAAGTACTAAATCAGTGCTTTCACCAATAAGAATTAATTACCAAATATAATTAAATTTTTATTTCTATGCTACTTACATATACCTATTATTTATAATAATAGAAAAATAGCGCTTTCTTATCACATTTTGAGAGCTAATCAAAATTTGAAAATATGTACCTACAATATAAAAAACTGCTTGCTTAAAATCAATCAAGTAAATAAATATAAAAAGGAAAACGAAGAAATGTCCAATGATCTTTTTTAATTTTTTACACTTACAAAATGAAATAACTCCATATCGATGATGGTCCATTCAGAATAAAACTTATTTCTTATCTTTTTAACATGCCTCGTGTCGACAGTCCATTTAAACATGTCCGACAACAACTAAATATTTGCAAAATGCCTATTGACTAAATACTTATTTTCCGTTTACGAAATTCCTATTGCTTGAATATTGTATTTTCAAAAGGGAAATTTTTTGCATATTTGTCGGTAACTCAGCTATTAGACAAAAGGTTGTCGGGCATTCACAGTCGGGCAAATAGACTGTAATACTTGTTATTATATCAAAGAAATTAATAAACTGAATTTTTTGCTTTCAGGTTCGGTTATAGTCGAAATTCCAAACTCGCCTAATTTATTCAGAGCTTCGTTTCGAAGGCCTCGGTGCTGGGGTGCGGCCCAACATTTATGTGAGTATTGTCCATATTTTCACGTTTGCAAGGAAACTGAAGGCTCCCTTGATTGCCTTTGAGTAAATTTATAGAGGTCCCATCCTCGAGATTAAATTCACGTCCGGGAACCGAGACCCAGTTGATGAAGCCATTAAATCCACTTATTATCGATTGTCAGATTTACAAGTTGTATATACAGTGGCTTTCACTTGTTGTTGTATCGTAACAAACAAGGACAAGTGATTATACACGAAAATTTTAACATCCTTTTTGGTAAACAACTTTGTCGGCGGGGGGAGAGGCGGTGGAAATAAATCAAATTTCCTGGGACAAATTGCGTTTGGTTTAAAATGCTCGCCTAACAATGGCTGCTCAACCGAAAGCCGGAAATAATATTGGCTTCTGCCCTGCACGAGCCATAAAAGCACGTCCGCTCGAATGTGGCCCTTTTCCTCGTCCCTTCGGATAAAGTTGCGACAGATCGAAGGGCGGCAATCATAAAATTCCCGAAAAAATTGTGCAAATTCCGGCATCAGTTTGGTTCAGTGGATGAGTGGAGGGGTCGTCTTAATACAAGGAAACTTTAAGGGATCGGCAGGTGAAATGTCCTCAGCTCAGGTATCTGGCGGAGTATACCACCGCATCATGATTTATCTTTGAGAGCCGACTAGATCCTTAGGGTCCTGGGACAGAGTGTCTCGACCGTTAAATCCGCATCACCGAGGCGGAAAGTTACGCGAAGCACATAAAATGTTCGCAGTTATGCTTGGATCCCTTCTGGCTTCTATGTCGTCTTCTATGTCCCCAGCGAATGTCATTTCATTTGCTGTCACTTAGGCCCCAAAGACGTAGTCCCAGTTCTGCAAGTTTCGCAGAAGCTAACCTCCATGGTCCTGGTGTATGTATAGGCACATTTCTCATATCTCTGCAAATGTAAATTTAATGTGCCCTAGATCCCAGGTCGTGTCCCACGCATTTTTAACCCTTAATCCGTCCAGGATCTGCTCCAAGTCAGGGTAGGCTCTGTGCAGCGGGTGGTTTCTAGTACTATTTTCCGCCTTTTGAGTTACGAATACTTAATGAACCAGCACTTGGAACGAAGTACAGAAACTGTGCCCTCTATCAGATGAAAGCGGCCTGGCCCAGGGGATGCTGTAATCAAAGTTTATGACATTCCACCTACACTTCAACTGTCTGTCTAGCACGTTTAGCAACAGCCCTTCCCGTGCAACTTTAAAAAAAAACTAAACAAATTTTGCGAAAAGAAGTCTGACGATAATAACTCCCTATTTACTCTTAATAGATGCAAATAACTCTAAGATGGAGTACTCTTGCTAAGCTAACAATTAACCTAGTTGCCAAGAGCATATGTTTATGCTGAGAAAGCATCTCAAGGCAGCTGTTTATGAATATAGGAACAGTTTCCTGCTGCCAAAACAAGTTACCGAGAATTTTAGATGTGTATTACTTTACATACATAACTATGTGAAATTTTGTTAATGAGGTTTCGTTTTAATAGGAGCAGTTTTATTTTATTCGAGAAAGCATCCAACCTTTTTGCGAGCATTGGTAAAATTGAATATTTGGCACATTTCCAAATTCAGAAATAAATATTTAAATCAGTCCACATATTCTATTGTTTTAATATGTTCAAAAACTGTGCAAATCGTATTAATTATATTATACATTAAATTTTCATATACATACATATATATTTTTTCTATAAAAGCAGACTGTGCTTACCCAAAATTATCAATAAGAGTTAGAGTAGGGTGGTCTAAGTCTAAGAGTGAGCATTTTTCAAAGTAAAACCCATAAATTAATACACAAAATATTAAAGATAAAAATAAAATAAGTAAGTAGTTTTGTTAATATTTGGTAGAAAATACAAAAATATACGAAGCTGAATATAAGCACTCTTATCCGATCAGTTGGGTGGGGTAATTAAAATACTGAAAACTGATTATTTCACGAGATGCTCGACAAAAATTTTGTATTTTTTTTTTATTTTTTATTAAATAAAATATGTAAGTAAATGTTATTAAATTTTCACAATTCGCATTAAATACAATTTTTTTTATTTTTTTTTTAATGCTCATCCCAGAAAAGCTTTTCGGGAACAATTTTAAACATAAACAATTTTATAACTCTCTAAAATATTCTTAATATTTCAAATCTCCAAAGAAGTTTTATTTTGTTCACACGTACTGAGGGAAAGCCGCGTGTTCCCTTTAATCTTCAAAATTGAACACAATATGTTTTTTTATTTGTAAGGTTTTATGTCTATTATTATTAAAGTATTAATACCTAATATATGTAAGTGGTAATGTAATAAAGAGAAGTTACAGGTTTAATCTGGGCATTGTTGCTATTATACGAAGCATTTTGTTGGAAATTTTCTAAATGAGCAAAAGTTTTCAAAAGCGGAACAATTTGTGCGGGATAAATAGTAAGTCGGTACAATTGCTTTCAAAGCGGGATTGTTTCACCGAATGTGGGTTTAAGAGGTGAAAGTAAAAAGGGTATAGTTTTCCTGACAATGATTGATGGATAACAGCAAGGTGTATACTTTACACAACGCTGACTTTATTTCTGAGGTTGTTTTACACCGAAAGGTTGAAGGGGGTGCAAGTCGAGAGAATAGTTTTCCAAAAACAATCGAACACAGCATATACATATGCCCATATCACAATACATGTTTTTCTTAATTTTCGACAAACTTACCTCTCCTTCTTCGCTCTTTTAATCTTGCTACAAGTCACTCCGAAAATAAAGTCAGCATTCTTAAACTTAACGTTAACTTTAATCTCTTCAGTTGCAAGAAAATAAGAATAAGTTTCACTAATATGTGGTAGAGAAATTTATACATATTAACGTATACCGTATACGTTTTTAAAATACATATGTATAATGAATTGATGAGATAATAAAATGTAATCAATTGAAAATCGTGAATGTAGGTATTTAAGAGGATTTATTAACATGACTATAGTACCTGCAGATTGCCTAGACTAATATTTGAATAACTCTTCTATTAATACTGTTAGTACCTACTTATAAAAATGGTGCCGAGACAATAATAATTTGGTCGCCACCTTTCCGTTCCATTTATTTTTATATCCTAACATATTGTCTTTGATATTGGAAACATAGTTTAATCCATCTAAAACAAGAAGACTGTTGGAAGATAATTTAGTTAGAGATGATAAAACAAAAACAATTTGTTTTAAATTAATTAATGCATCTTAGTCTGAATTTTAAATGTGACAAAATAGTTTTATTCAAAAAGTTGTATCTACAATAAATTTACAAACATGACCTCTTATATCGTCAATGACCAGACGAATTTCTTTTCTACGAAATCGAATAAATAATAAATCAGCGTGAGCATGCGATAATGTGGACCCTTGGCCAAAGCTGTTAACCCTTTTCAAGCAGTTATGCCTTCCAAGGGTCGACCACAATAAATCACGAGTAAAAATCCGCTCTGCCAGCATGAAATATTTTATGCGAAAATAGACCTCAAGAGCAAGGATTCTGCAAAGAACTTTATTTGCCGGACGTTATTGGCCCTGTATGGTTCCTCGTACCGCGTACATGCGTGTGTAAACAAGCACGCACTTTTATCCTTCCGGTTCGGTGGGTTGACTCAAGCACGGCAGACACGTACGCACAGGCTTTGTCCATTTACATTGAAATGCTCTTCTTATTGATTCAGTTGATGGCCCTTCCCCTTTGAGCCAAACGAAAAACCCAGATATTGCCCTTTGCCGTGATTTTAGTGTAAGCCATCGATTAAATGGATTCGGGGACAAAATGATTACATCGCTTTCGTCTTACGCGTCTTCTTATAAGGTCGATGTTGTTGATGATATTTCACTCGGACGAATCTTCTTAACGTTCATATGAAATGGGGAAAATGTGCTGGGGCCGAAACGACTTGGTGTTTATTAGATACCCCCATGACAGGACTATTAACTTACTTAAGGGAGCTGTAATTACTATCAGAGATTGCGAACAATTTCGTAAATGTACCCACAAATCGGTGATCTGTCGGCAATAAATCGCTTCCTTTTTGTTCCAGTGATTATCGGCTTGCCTTCGGATAATTATTGAATAAAATTCGGTTGAGAGAGAAACTCAATGAAAAAATTTGGAAATAAATTTTGTTGAAGGCTTTTTTTACAGAGAGCAATTTCGATAATAATAACTACTATTACACTGAGGGAAAAACTTTCGTAAGTTTAACTATTTCATATAGTTATAGGTACCTAACAATTTTACTAAAAAAAATTGATAAGTATTTAGTAAAATCAGTAAATTTTAAAAGTCATTATTTTTTTAAGCTTGACTATTTAGAGTATAGTCATATTTACATAAATTTTAAAATATATAATTTCCTAAGTGAACTAGATACTCTTAATTAAATTTAATTTAATTCAATAATTTTTACTATATATTGTCTCGAAACCCGTAAGGATACATTTTCATTTTAGAAAGAAAACAAAAGAAAAGAAAAAGATACAACATATTTATTTATTAATTTATATGTGTACGTACATGTTCCTCTTTAAAGAACTTTGAACAAAATATGTGGCCATGTGGGAAATAATTTTAGATGAGTTTGGCGGATATTTATTTTATTATTAAGTATAACTTTAGTATGATAGAATTAAAGTTTTAGCCAAATAAACTAAGTAATACAAGTAGGATTTCATGTTAAAATATTAAAATCAAATATGTATCTTAATAATTTGTTTTAGAGTATCAAGTTTGTAAACCTTACTGCCACAAATAGTCACTTTATTATTCCAAATGGTTATTATCATTTTGCAGGGTTCTAGTAAATTTTACCAAACGAAGTTATTATTTCCACATTTATAAATATTCTATTTATAACAAATACGAGGTCTGTTCAAAAAGTATCGCGAATTTTGTGTTTTTTCAAAAAGTAGTTATTTATTCATGAATATCTATTTTGTCCCCTTCAAAGTAATTCCCATCAGATATTATACACTAGTGCCAAAGTTTTTTCCAATCCTCAAAGCACTTCAAAAAGTCATTTTTTGTGATCTTGTTCAGCTCCTTCTTCGATGCCGTCTTTATCTCCTCAATCGTGGCGTAGCGTCGTCCTTGCATGGGCCTCTTCAGTTTTGGGAACAAGAAAAAGTCACAGGGGGCCAGGCCTGGGGAATACGGTGACTGCGGCATCATTGTGTGTTGTTTTTGGCCAAAAATTCGCGCAAAAGCAACGATGTGTGAGCAGGGGCGTTATCATGGTGCAAAAGCCAATTGTTGTTCTTCCACAAATCCAGGCGTTTCTGGCGGATTGCTTCGCGCAAATTGCGCATAACTCGCAGGTAATATTCCTTATTGACCGTTTTACCCTGTGGCAAGAACTCATGATGCACCACGCCCCTGCAATCAAAGAAAACTGTAAGCAAGACCTTCACATTCGACCGAACTTGGCGCTTTTTTGGGTCTTGGCTCGTGCGACAGCTTTCATTGGGATGATTGAGCTTTGGTTTCACGTCATAACCATAAACCCATGATTCGTCACCAGTTATGACCCTCTGGAGCAAATTTGAGTCGTCGCGGACAGAGTCCAATGCTCCTTAGCAATGTTAATGCGATGCTGTTTTTGGCCGAAATTGAGCAAAAATAGGCAAAAATCGAAGATGAGCCAAAACCCGTCCAAGCAAAATAGCTATCAAAAATTAACTGAACATTCAAAATAGCCGAGCTTATCAGCATAAGTGAGGGACATGAGTACCAACATAACGCCACAAAAAAATCGAAAATCGAATATACGTAACCCTAGGAAATTCAAAATTCGCGATACTTTTTGAACAGACCTCGTATATAGTTGATTTTACATGTGTTTATAATTAAATCATTTATAATTTTCTTTCAGTGTAGTAGTCAGATAAAGCTTATTTAAGTGGGTCTTTTCATTTCTTAATTTGTAGGTTTGCAGTACCTACTAATCAAGAAAAACGAAAGGCCTAATCACAAGGTCCGTAGGAAGGCTTTTCCTACGTGTTTCATTTCCTCCCTGTTGGTAGGCGTTTTACTTGAAGGGATATTTCGTGCAACAAGTAGACGCTTGGCGTGTAATGGAAATAAGTTGTTCTTTCCAAATTAGAAACCTGCAATCTTGAAAACATTTCTCTGATACGTGCCATGATACAATCATGAAACGGGTATTTAGATTCGAACACAACGAATAAAACTATTTCGGGGCAAAATTACTGCCTTCAATTTGATAACTCCTACCTAGAAGTAATTACCTAAAGAGTGAGCTTCACACTTCCAATCAAATGACCTATATTGATAAATTATATCGCAAATTTAATTTTTGCGGTGAATGATCCAATTTACTGTGTTTTATCCATTTCTCGATTTCAATGGTGAATAATGTTGAGCGTTTACGAGGCAGTAATTGAATCGATAAACTATAAAGCTACACGAGCTTCAACTGAGCACTTTTAAATGGAATCCATCATCACGAATGGGGAAATAGCTACCGTAGTGAAGCATAAACAAAAATATATTATTGCTTCGATTTTAACAGCTTTATTGGGATTTATAGCAACGCTGTTAACCCATTAGTCTCCTATGTTGGATTTATTGTTACAATGCTGATAAATCAGTACATTGGACATTTTAATACGAGTATTACTAAAGGCAACTTAAAGTAGAATAGATATGGTATAATGATAAAATTATTTAATTAATTAGAAGGTACTTGAGCAAGGAAAAGAGTAACACAATCCGCAAGAAAGTCATTCCCATATGCAACTTGGCACTCTTAATTAAAATTTAAGGGCTCTGTAAAATAATGCAACATTAAAATGAAACTTAACGCAATAGTATTAATTTTAATTAAGTTTTAAATATGTATGTATGTAATGTGAAAATATTGTATCTGTAATATTTGTTTGATTGATAATTACACAAAAAGCATTACTTTTGAAATGTTTTAGTGTAAATTTTCTGCGAAATAAGTTCAACGTTTAATTATAAATTAGCTCTATCTTTAAATTAGTTCTTTACTGTTTTAGTCTTTCTGTGTCTTGTCTATAATTCAATATATCTTATATAAATCATTTTCGTATCGAATCGTTCTTTCAATGCTATTACAGTATGCTCTATTATTTCGTGAAATTACTTCTTTTAAATTACCTATAAAACGTAAGTATATTACGATATACTTAATGAAATAATTATTTATTTTATATATTATATTGCAATTGGATGCTTTACGTTTCGGAAGACATCATGTATAATTTTACTGGTCTACGTCAGTTTATTATGGTACAAGTATCATGTAAAAGAATATCTTCGAAGTTTACGTGAGAAGTGTTTATTACATAACGAAAATTTATCGGAAAATTATCCACTTAGTCGTGCGGTTATCAACAACAGCAAATTGGGGTTACATAAAAAGTAGCCCTGAAGGGTAGTAAGGAACTTCATAAGGAACTGGCTCCCCATTCTGCCTGCTTTATCTCGCCAAGAAGTTCGATCAGCCACGGCAATTTCACAAAGAAAAGCAAAAAACAATCGATGCCGGTATGAGCTAAACGACACATTAAAAGCGGCATTATCGGTTTATTCAAGATAACTGCGCCAAGTGTGTGAACCTCTTGTAATCCTTGTAGTTACAATGGCGGCCCACCCGCACACAGGGTGCCATGCAAACTCGATTGCCTCTAGAACCTCTTTGTGTTAGAGTCCTGGAGGCATAAAGTTTCCACTTATCCTCGCGGGTGGAACCAGATCTCCTTCGGCGTGAAATTGGATTTTTGGAGCAGAGGCAGCTGAATATCTACTCGAATCGATTTTATTATGTATGTAAGTAGGATAGGAGTTGAAGAATCGCGTTGACACCCTGTAATAATGGGAAGGTGTTTAACGTGATACGCGGCATTGAGCTGATAATCTCCGCAAACGTTTACTTCACTTATGGTATTGAAACGGTGGGCCTTTGGGAATTGTAAAAATGAAAAGTTGCGCCCTGACAGGATTGAAGGAGCACATACGATATACACTGCCCGACATAATTAACGCACCACACAGTTTTTTTATATTTTTCCCTACAATAATAGGACTTACGGCTTTTTATCTATTGTTATCAACATTGTATACGAAACGAATCATATACATATTATCCCTGAAAGAAGTTTTTGGCATAAGGTTGTAAAAATCCATTTTTAAGAAAATTAACAATTATTCATAAATAATATTCAAATTTTCGATAATTCCCGAGAGCATAAAAAAGAGACCCAATTTTGTTTTCGAATTTTTTTTAATATGCGGTGTTGCCACCTCTTGCTTGAATGACAGCTTGGAGTCTTCTATTCATTCCTTCAATTAAAATACGAATTTGTTCTTGAGGGATGTTGTGCCGTGCTTCAACTATTGCCCTCTCAAGTTCAATTAACGTGCTAGGTAGTGGAGATCGATTACGAATGGCTCTTCCCATCATGTCCCAAACATGCTCAATGGGATTCAAGTCTGGACTGCGAGCTGGCCATTCCATACGATGAATGTCGACCTCACGAAGATATTCGATTACCATTGCAGCAGTATGCGGTCTGGCATTATCCTGCATAAAGATGAAGTCTTGTCCAATAAATCCAGCAAAGGGCATTACATGAGGTTCAAGAACTTCTTCCAAATATCGACGAGCATTCATAGATCCTGTACGAAAGACCACCAACTCCGTCCGAGCTTCTAAAGAAATGCCTCCCCAGACCATTAAAGAGCCGCCTCCAAAACTGACCCTCGATGAGATAGCACATTGTGCGTATCGTTCTCCTGTTCGTCTCCACACACGTTGACGACCGTCTGGAGAGAATAGAGTGAACCTCGACTCATCTGTGAACAAAACTCTCCTCCAGTTGTCCAAAGTCCATTCTTCATGATTTCTGGCAAAGCGAAGCCTTGCGATACGATGACCTGTGGTGAGTTGTGGTCCTGTTGCTGGCCTTCTGCTCATTTATCCTGCTTCAGACAAACGCCTCAACACCGTACGACTGGATTTTGAGACATCTCTCATTTCCTGAAGTCTCCCAGCTAGCTGCACGCTAGTGGTTCCCCTATTTGTTAGGCACTGAAGACGAAGAAAACGGTCATCTCTTCCGCTGGTACTCCTCGCGCGACCTTGTCCTCGTCTTCTAGCGTGTGATCCCGTTTCTCTGTATCGTCTCTACGCTCGAGAGACAGTGCTGTGATTGATACCTAGTCGCCTGGCTACTTCACGTTGACTATAGCCTTCTTCCAATAGAGTCAACATTCTGGAGCATTCAACTTCTGACAAATTCCGCGCGGTGGACATTTTTTGTTCTCTCTGTACGACAACGTTCTAGCTCTAAACAGTCAACAAGACTGAACTTGTAAAATGTCGTTTTTTTATTTATAAACTTAAGTTAGAAAATATCAGGTACCTAATATGAAAATGTCCTTATTCCACTTATGCCGAAATTTTTATTACCTACTTAGAAAAACCCTTCCGTAAGTAATGAATTTATGACTCTTTTCCTCCGTTATGTCTACACACCAAAAAACTAGGCGTCAATCGGTTTATTGCAGGCAAAACCCATAAAAAATGTAGTGGTGCGTTAATTATGTCGGGCAGTGTATGTATGTATTTATTTATATGTATTCATATACACTGGTAATTAAGGTTTTTTATAATTAGCTATTTGTAAATGGAATCAAAACATTAAAGAATCAAATCAATCGTATCATTCGAGTCAAGGGTCCATTCAGGAACTATGCTTAAGATTTCAAATTTTTATTCTTTTATGTACTTGTTGTGGTTATAAATACTAGTTAGTGGAAATCTATAAGATATTTTTTTTCTACTCCAAAATTATTTCTGCTTTCCTTTATGTTTGTTTTTTTTTCGTTAGCTCTAAAATCTTTTTGACTATAATCGATACCAACAAAAAATCTCTTCTTGTTGATTTCATATGGGTTTTGTAATTGTTCTTTCAAATTGATCATATAAATTTCACTCAGTCATCTTAACGAACGATTTCATTTGATAATTTATAACGATCTAAAAAATATTATAGTTTAAAAAACTAAAAAACACGCTTTTATCGCGCACTAAAAGTTATAAAATAATTAAATTAAATAAACTTTAATTTGTTACGATATATGCATGTTACCCTTGCCAATATTTTAACTTTATTGTAGGGTTAACGCAAACATATATTTTTTTATTCAATATGTGACGGATGATAGTTATGCTAGGTAGTTATTAGTAAACTTATCACTTCTTTTATGTGCAATGACTAATTCAAAAAGTGTGGAGCGCCTTTTGGTTATGTGTACTTTTAATTAATTTAGACAAAGCGCTCCACACTTTTTGAATTAGTCATTGGACATAAAAGAAGTGATAAGTTTACTAATAACTACCTAGCATAACTATCATCCGTCACATATTGAATAAAAAAATATATGTTTGCGTTAATCCTACAATAAAGTTAAAATATTGGCAAGGGTAACATGCATATATCGTAACAAATTAAAGTTTATTTAATTTAATTATTTTATAACTTTTAATGCGCGATAAAAGCGTGTTTTTTAGTTTTTTTAAACTATAATATTTTATTTTATACTTTTCAGTCTTAAAATGACTTTAACATGCTAATCATGGCATTGTCATCCAAACTAAACGTGTATGCAAAATTTCAGCTCAATCGGAAACCGGGAAGTGGGTCAAATTTAACTTCCAAGATTTGTTTACATAGTTACAGGTGAAGCTAATAAATGTGTGTTAAAAAAAAAAAAAGTGTGTTAATTAAAAACACATAAATTATTACTCTACAATTAAAGTATATAGCCATGTTTTTTGGAACTTTTTCCACAAAGGTTAAACTTCAGAGTGTTATTAAAATGATTAAATAAATTATCATAATGGTATGTCGATTATCAGCTTTACATGATTTTTGATGAATTTAAATGATTGTTACATTCATATATGGTAAAACATAAAATTAAAAAGAATTTCTTAAACTTATCTAAACTAATGTACCTATCACTATCATATATACCTACTACGACAAGTATAAATCAGAAATAACGTTACACCGCAACTTTGCGGTTCCTCAATGTCGCATTCTAATCCTGTTTATGACTTAACCTCAAATGATTGACTATTCAGGAAGCTTTTTATGCTCCCTTTTGCGGTTCCCCAGGGTTTCAGTCATTAAGGGAGGATTAATTAGAACAAATTAGGGCTTATGCGACAGAGGTGGGATGTGGTGTTTTTACTTTGTTCCCTATCTGAGTCAAATCACCATCCCTTTCTCTCAAATAATTTAGTGAAAATATATTCATGCACATACTTAGTTCTCACAATTTAAATGCCAAGACGAATGTCTTTGTGGTGGACGATAAAGCTTTAAACATAATTAAGATATTCCCTTCAGGTGAAATTTGTGAATGTGATATGTATCGCAGCCGGGTTGAACCAGGTGAACCCAAATTAGTGCCAATGTAAATTGGAAATTCCTGACACGTGCGAGCCCCAGCCTTATCTGACCCTTAAGCGGCACTTACCCACTCGTATGCGAATTAAATCCTAGGAATAACCCCCTAGTTAACAAGATTTCGCTGTAAAAAGGCAAATATAGGTTTCCTTTTCGTATAGACTGGCAGGCACCAATTAGGTGGATGGCTGAAAGTACTCGTAGCATTAATTAAACGATGAAGTGATGTGCACTGTAGGGACCTTGGTATTTGGGGTATCTTCATTTACGAGGACAAGAATTTACAACATATTTAAAGGGCGCCCATAAACCAGAGCGCGCATTCTCAAAGAGACCAAAATTTCAGGATCCTTGAGGGGCGTTCTACATCTGTAATAACAAGCTAAAAGGCTAACGACATGAGCTGGGCGCTGCAAGGTCTTCCAAGGATTAATCGAAAATCTCTCCTGGCCCCGCCAAAATATGAATTCTCTAAGTATTTACCCCAGGGGAATATCAACGTGAATACAAAGTGAGTTTTCCTTGAAAAAATTCCAGCTGGAGAGTTCCGAAGATGAATAAAATTTGGATTAGAAGCAAATTCGAACCCGCTGGGGAGCACAAACAAAATTATACAGCAGCCGCCTGGCTTTTAATCTTCTCTGCTAAGTTACCCTGCATTTGTGGATAAAGGACGGTTTATTAAGATTTATGCTGTGGACAGTTTGCAACTGTACCGAAGGTAATCGTTTTAAACGAATAATCTCGGCCTGAGCTTTCGAACGTAAATAACCTTACTCCCTGAATTCAGTTCATTTTGCCTTTCAGGATTCTTATGAACTTTTTTGGGAAAGGACCATACACGCGTAGTTTATGGGAATTTTGTTTTTAATGAAGATTAACGACGATTCTTTTGAAGTTTCAGAGCTTACCTGCTTTGTATGCGGTTATAGTATTTACTTTAATTTTAAATGGGAAAGAAAGAACATATTTAAATACAAAGCATATAAGTATAACGATTTATAGCAGTTTTCTACATGTTGATTGATAAATTGATTTTAAACACAGGTTTTGTTGCTTCTTCTTCACTGTACATAATGTCAAGTTCCTAAAATGTAGCCTAAACGAAAAAACACTAAAATCTAGCTAATTTCTTTATCGATTTGAATAAATTTGAAAAATTGAGTATTTTACAACAATCTAGTCAGCCCTAAAAATATTATAAATTTATGTGAATTTCGACGTATAAACCTCAAGTGCTGTCTGAATTCCGACAAAGAGGTTTGGTTACCACGTGAAATATGTTTCGAAAAACTTTTTTACACTTTTAGATTAGCGTATTTATAATAATTATTCTTTAAGAGTTTCGAATATATTTTTATAAATTATCTTTTTATGTACAGGTATATACATATAATAAATTATAACTATTGCAAATTAAGCAATATCTACATTTATTTCTTTTGAACATTATACTCAAACATGTTTTATCTCAATTTCATTTTGTATCTTTCCTTCTCTAAAAGGGATGTTTACATTCACCTCGGTTTTTCCCCGATGTATTTTTTGGAAGCATGTAAAATATCTTGAATTTAAATATTTAATGACCTAAAGAAAGTTGTACATTTATGACTTATTGTGAAGAGCCACTGGAGATACATATGTTTATGAATATATTAAAATTGTGATGTTTTATAGCAATAACAGTAGGAAATAATTAAACGAACCATTAACTGGTGCAGAAACAAGCAATTTTAGGAAGTCTGTCTTGTCACAAGTTTGTTGAGAACAACACCTCAGTGTACCATTTTCAGAGCCTCTCGAAAACCGCAAGTGTCCCATTCTCACATAAACTTAGACTTGTTCGCGTTATGGGCTTAATGAAATATTTCCAAATCCTGAACGTGCCACTGTCACCCTAATAGCGTTCGTCGTCATTCGGGGACTATAAAACGTTGTCTTTAAGTTCTAAAACAAAATTAAATCGCCACATTTTGGGTGGAGAATGCCTGCGGAACGCCTGAGACTACTAGTTACACTCTCAGGGCCAATTTGCATGCTACCTAACTTCTCCTTTCAAACTTTCGCACCAGCAAAATTCGCCGACTAAGGGAACTACTGCCTTGGGTGAAAGTTTAATAGCAACCAGTGAACATTTCCGACCTCTAATTCACTTACAGTGATTTTGTTCTGAAATTACTCATTTTTCCGGCAATGGGGCACTGATGGAAAACGTATAGCTTTTCCTCTCTGAGCTTCAAAGGATTTTGGGATTATATGGAAAATCCAATTAAAGTGTAGAATTCACCCCCACAGTATCTTATAGGCTAATTATCGATTAGCAAGTTATGTTAATATTTAGTTTTCATTTAGTACCATTAAACTTTACCACAGAGTTTACTATCTCTTATATTACTATAGTTATTTCATTTCTTCTGCAGTGGTTAGTTTTCACCTAGTTTTTTTAATCAATAAGTAATTAACTATCTTTTTAATAAGTAATTTACTGATTTCAGCAATCGTAACCAATTTTAGTGCTTTATTTATTTTATGTTTAGTAATATTATTTCTACATTATTCAAGTAAAACTTCTTTACGCACGCTTGACTTGGGGAGTAAGCTGGTGAATGCGTGACGAGAGCGTTACGAAAAGTGTGACCGGGCGAGACGAACGGAAGTTGAGAGGGAGATATAAGTTAGTTCGTTTGCGAGTTTGCTAGCGTTACGCGAACGGTGATTTCTTGATTATTTCGTAATTTCATTTCGTTCTTGAACAATTTTATAAATTAATATTTTGTTCAATACATTAAATATTCTACGTTTAAAGTGAATAAAATTGTAATTACTGATGTATCCGATAATGAAAATAATGGATAAAAATAAAAAATCTATTCAAAAATATTAATTTATCAATGAAAACCGATAATAAACTTAAATATTTGTAGAAAATTAATATATGTATGTATATGCATATACATGTATATATTATACATATATACATATATAAACATATATATATACATACATATAGATGGAGCTAAAGAAGTTTTACTTCAGTCGTGTGGCTAAAGCACACTCGTTTTCTAGAGAGTTATTTACATAACTATACTTAATATTAAAATGCCCTTCCCAGATACGTACCTATGTATTTGAAATGTAACCGAGGTTAAATCCATGTAAGCTTTCACTTCAACGTCTTTTGTTCATCTGAAATAGTAAGAGCAGACATTCGTTTTCAAGTGTCTTATTAGCTTGCTCCTTACAACTTTCGGGACAACTTGGAAATTAAGATGATACTTACACCCGCTCAACTCCAGGTAAAAGTCTGGTACTTACTTGAGCATAACTTTTCTAATATTTCTCTCTCTTTTGCTCGTTTTACTTACTATAAGTGAGCATTAGAAGAATCAGGCATGAAACAATCAGTGCTATCAGAAGAGACGAATATCAGAACGAACGGCAAACTGAATATTGGGCAAAGTTACATACTTGAGACTAAGTACTGTTTCAAATATCTAATAATCTTTATAAATGCTAAAGGGAAATACATCAATTTCTTCCTCACTTCAGAAAAACGAGTATAGCTAGGGACTTTTTGTCACAATCCCTTGTGAAGAACTTTAAAAGTACGCCTTATTACAAGCTTTTTATTAGCTTGCAATGTATGTATGTTTGTGCGGGTGGAATCTTGCTACTCAATTTTGAAGCAGATATCTTCAACCGATTGAGCTGAAATTTTGCATACAACTTTAGTTCTGGTGACAATGCAATATGCAATACTCAAAATTGCAATATCTTTAAAATGGCCGCCGCCACAAGATGGTGGACCATGTATTTTTGGTCGACCCCCTTAATATGGGTATCAAATGAAAGAGCTTGAAGAGTAGGAAACGATAGTAACGCCATTTCTAAATCCAATATGGCGGACGTCACAAAATGGCGATTTATAATTTTGATAGTAACCCCTATGATATGGGTATCAAATGAAAGGGCTTGATAAGCGTTTTTTAGTCAAAAAATAAATTAAATAAAAAAACATTTTTAAAAACAATCTTTTTAAATGCTCTAAAAAGAAGAAAATAAAATTTTCCTTTAAAATTTTAACTATCAACTTATAACCTCATTATACACAATTTATATGATCATAAAAGCTTGTCGCGAGTAAATTTCAATTTAATTAAATACTTATAGGTACTTACGCAAACCTCGCGACAAGCTTTTATGATCATATAAATTGTGTATAATGAGGTTATAAGTTGATAGTTAAAATTTTAAAGGAAAATTTTATTTTCTTCTTTTTAGAGCATTTAAAAAGATTGTTTTTAAAAATGTTTTTTTATTTAATTTTTTTAAATCTCATTTCTCATTATATCTTAACCGATGAATACTCCACTTTATGTGTGTAGATATAAATCCTGCCGTGTTCTTTCGTTAAGCCTTTTCACATTTCGCATTAATTCTTTCTCTTTAAGTTCTCCTACCGCCTTAAAAGGGTTCCATTGAATTTTGTTTCATGATGACGTCCGAAAGGACAAAGTTTTAATGTATTATGTGCTAGGGGCCGGGAAAGGCGTCCCATGGTTATGAAATCGTATAACAACTTTAAAGATACCCCATACAAACTTTCTCAGACGGAAATGAATTTAAAATTTTGCAAAATGATTTACCTCAGCCGAGACAGCAATTTAACGTCGTGGCACGAAAATTGTTTTTGACACTAAAAATGTATCCAGTTTGTTTATTATTAAAAAAATGTTCTCTTTTTTTTTTGAGTTTCAAAAGACGTTCTATGGTAGCTTAAACTCTACTTGTGGTTAGTACAATTTTTATAAATTTTAATAGCTCCTTTTTACCTTCAAAGGGTTAAAACAGAATTTAATAAGGTCCGCAGAATTTTGTAACATCTCTTTGTGTTTCAGATTTGAAGGAGGTTGATCTGATTTGATTTGATTTAGGTGTAGTGGGTTTATCTTGACACGATTTGTACTAACAAAGGCTAAAGGCATTGATCTTTTAGAATTTCTTTCAGTCGTCTTTGGAATATAATTAAATCGAGTTTGAAAATATGTTTACGACAGTGAAATTGTAATATAATTAACTGACATGTTTGTTAATCAGTTTTTTCTAATTTTTGATATATTTATCAAACTGTATGCACTAAAAGATATCTTCATATATGTTCCCTCCGTTTTGATTTATGGGCCAAATTTGATATTATTCAAAGGAACTCTTCTAAATATTACAGAAAAATTAAAGCAAAGCAGAGGGAACAAAATTCCTTTTCATTTATTAATTGATTCTACATATAAAGTGAAATTTTCAATTTAATTTTAAATACGAGTATATAATAATTAATCGCAAAGGACTTCATTAATTTGAACACTATATAGAACCTGATTCCCTGACCAGCTTTTATAGTATTTTAGTCAAACGTAGTTTGTCTTGGAACGTGTTTTACAAAGTATGGCATGAATAGGTGTTATAAAGCTACCGTGATGGCTCATTCAGTTTGTTTATGTTAAGGTCTAGTTAATTAAATTGAATGAAAAAAATTTAGGTTTCACTGACTAAGTAAATGCAATCATTTTGTTTATGTAGGCAATTTCAGTAAACAATTCCTCTACTTTAACCACAAGAGCAATCAAGGCAACATTTAATGGGATGCCTGCACGAAACACACATATAGCAGCATTTAATGTGCAACAGTCTAGTTAATCAGACTTTAACAGATAGAGTCATTTGTGTTTGGCCAAATTGTCCGAAAAGCAACAGTGGTTAATAACAATAATTAACAAGCAATTCTAATCTCTATGAGAAGTTATTTTATTTTATTTTATTTTATTTATCTTCCAACAATTTAGAAAATTCATACCATTTGAAAAGTGCAAGGAGAATGAGAATGTAATTTAATTATTATTATAGAAATAAATTGTATCTGACAATTTGCATTTTTATAACTAAATTTAAAAAATGAATTAGTCAAAATGTACAATCACAGTGGTGAAAATTATCATCTTCATTGAAAAATTCGAGGATCTACAAGAATATTGGGTTAATATTTTGTTTTGAAAAATCTTTTCATATTTCCAACTCATATAATATTAATGTGATAGTTTACTAATGTACCTAAACTGTATTAAATAAATTAGTAGCATAATAATTTATAGGCATCGTTCGTAAATTAACGAGATCAAGGAAAGTAATTACTAACTTCCACAAATTATGCCATTGACAAAAGTTTAATCAAAATTCAAAAAATACCATAAATACCTATAACATATTTTACGAGAAGAGACAAATTGATTTTTAGCTTTTCACACGTTAGGTAAAATTTTTGTCTACATATTTAACTCAGATATGCCTCTTAAGCCAAACATTTTTTGATATTTTCAGTAAGTCGATCGTCTTTGTGGTACGACGAGAATAAGTGTGAAAAGAAAAATTACAAGTCGGACGTGATTAAACTAATTTCACCCGAACTTCTGTTACAAGCCTTTTCCTGACTCGAAAGAAGCTTACCTTAACCTCTAATTGGATCCTGACTACTTTGTGAATCTGATATTTTAAACTAATCTTAGTTTACCTTATCTTCGCCCCAAGGACTGATACTAATTTCTAACGAATAGCAATGGCTTTTAAGGGTGTGCACCTTGCAGTTAATTCTAGAAGCCTTTGAAATTTAAAACTTGAAACTTGTTCCTCGCGCAGTGGGAGAGAGAAATGGCTGCAACTGCTAGGCCGCTTAGAGACGCAATTAAACTTTGCGATAGACTCAAATTACTTCGCCGGACTAATTAATCCTCTACTTGTTTGGCGTTTTAATTAAAGCTACGTCTCCTCGGATCCGCTGTTGTTTTTAGCTTCTACCTGTATACCTCCAGGTCAGGAAGTTTACCTTTCGCCGCCATGCAGCTAGGAGCTCTTTATAATCGCATTCATGAGCGCTTTACCATTGTAATTACGGTTTTTGTCCATCGGTGCACACCTTAATTTTCCTTAATTTTCCCTAGGAAGATCTAAGGCGTGGTGCTAATGCCGAACAAGCTCATCACCGAGTGCATCACACTTTCGTACCATTTATAATTCATTCGCTGGGAACCCCCAAGCACCCCCAAGCCTTCGAAACCGTGAGAGTTTTAGCTACTGCTTGCTTTTCGGCTAATGAAGTGCTTACAGTGCTTCAGCGCTCCAAGAAAATCAATTCTTTAAAAACATCGTGAATGGATCTACTCCCCTGGTAGATAAAATCCATCTCGCTTGCTCCTCTTGTAAAAATTTGTTCTGTCCATTTTTTATAAGAAGCTAAGATTTATTGTAAATTAATTTTACTTGGACGGGTTTTGTGGCAATCCTCCCAACTCTTCAGATAAACAAACTCGCTTGATTTATTATCTTTTAGATCATCTCAAGGAGGCGCTTTATCCACCTTCAGACGAAATCTTACCGCAATGAAGTTCGAAAGGACTTAAAGAAACATGGAGACGTTGTTGCTTCCTTCCTTTCACACATCATTTAACTTTGCAATCAGTTTAGGAGCTCGATATTTTATAGGTTTAGGATGGTTTAAAGAAATGATTTTGCTAAGAAAATATAGAAGGGCCCGTAGGTCTCCTATGGGGTTTTAAGTTACATACATATATGTTTTCAGTGAGTTAGAGCGAGTTTATATTTTATTTATATACATATGTATAATTAACAAATGTTAAGGTTGATAATGGCAAAATAAATATTTGATTATTGTTAACAAGCTCTATGGATTTGAATAAAGTTTTAATTAAAGATATATTTATAATTAAAAAATTATAAATAAATATATTATACGTATTAAACGTCGGTAGTAATAGTGTTAAAATGAGCCCTTTTCTTCATAGCGATGTCCTGCACAACTGAACCCTAAAGGCGTAATTTGCATTTGTGAGCCTAAGCGGCCCGGTGACAAAAGGCTGCAACTGCAACCCTTTTGTGATTGAGAAGACCGACCCAATTACAGTAACAAAAGCTTTGGGTGCCTAACACTTCATCAGCTTTGAGATTAGCCCTAGCCTCAAATTCATTTGCAGTGATAGTGTTCGAACATGCACCAAATTTACAAAGCCCGAATCTAATTACAAAAAATTACTCTCAGTACCTGCCCCTTGGATAAGTTCGTTACTTGTTTCTAACGCAGTTTCAATCCTTTGCAATTTCAGATATTCGATGAAAACTTAATTAAGTAGAGGATGTTGGCGTCAATAATTATCTTCGAGGACCTTCTGTGCATTGGCCGCGTTTGATGGAGCTTCGAGTTGAGCAGAAACAGGCACAAAGTGAGCACTCGCAGGACGAGGGCGGTCCAGTGAAATCGGGTCATGAGCTCGGGTTCGTGCTATCGATAGGAAAGTAAGAAATTGAAAACATAAAAAACATAAATGAGTGGACGATACTATAAGGTAAGATGTCGGACGTTGAACAGGCCCCGGGGGAGGATGTTGAAATTGACAGTGAAAAACCGGTGAAAATTACTTCCGCGGGACAAAACTGTTGTAGTGCAGCGCTTAAAATAGTTTTTTCCACGCCCGGGCTCGTCGTTCTAGTTGTTTTCTACTCAATAATGGGGGCGTTCATATTTCCGTTGTTGGAGGCGCCGCGGGAAATCAGGAATAGTGCTGCAATCGCGAAGAGCAGAGAGGACTGCCTCAAGGAGCTTTGGACCATAACTGGTGAGTTACTTGAGTTATAATTACACTAAGAAAAAAATTGGTTGAAATTAACTGATAATTTTTAGCTTACTGCAAAATATTCAAAAATTATACTAAAAATTAGTATCGAACTATTAAAAGCATACTAAAACATAGTCAAAATAACAATAATATTTTTGATTACAAAATATAGTTTATTTTGAACCAAATTTTTGCATTATTCTTCGATTTAAGTCAATGCAAAAGTGGACCAATTAATCCAGTGCAATTAGGTTTATACCTCGGAACCCAGTTACAGTGAATGGATTTGAATGATTTTTTTCTTTGGATTTCTAATACCATAAACTAAAAAGTTTACCCATTAAAAATTGCCGCTTCTTTGTAAATACAAGATGGCTGCCACCACAAAATGGCGAATTACATTTTGGTTTTATAACCCCTCAAAATTTTCAATTCCCTCAAAATGGGTATCAAATTTTTTGGAATTTCATTATAGCTGGGTTCTACTAGTCAAGCCCTTTCATTTGATACCCATATTGAGAGATTGTGAGAAAAAGTAATCCGCCATTTTGTGGTGGCGGCCATCTTGGATTTTGATTTTTTCATGGGGTAATGTATTCTACTAGTTAAGACCTTTCATTTGATACACATTTTGCGGGAATTGAAAATTTTGAGGGAATATAAAACCAATATGTAATTCGCCATTTTGTGGCGGCAGCCATCTTGTATTTACAAGGAAGCGGCAATTTTTAATGGGTAAACTTTTTAGTTTATGGTATTAGAAATCCAAAGAAAAAAAAATCATTCAAATCCATTCACTGTAACTGGGTTCCGTCATTTTTCATTTATAATGACTAATTGCACTGGACTAAATAAATTTTTCAGAATTAATATTTTAAATTGCATCGAATCCAACTATAAAATACTTGTCAAATATTGTTTTTCATAGTCGTGGCAAACAAAGTGTATTTCGTTATTGCTTAACACGAGTACGGAGTACCTATAAAATCAATTTTAAATATGTACTTATTCATATCATTCAGGAATTTATTGACAATTAATTGAACCTTTACAATATTACTTTTGAAGAAATATTTGCTTGTTTGTAAGTAACCATACTATGAAGATTTATTAAAAAAATATAGTTAACATTTGACTACATTTTTCTTTTCAAATAGTGTAAAGCGCGAAAAATTGTTTTAATTCCCACTCTACCTAAGTGTGCACATTAAATAAATTGGAAGCCTTCATCTCAGGCCACTTTCTGTGCACGCGTTTGTATAAATTTAAACAGCGGCGTGAAATTATTCGCACCCACAGCGCATCCATTGCAGGCGAAGGGCGGATATTATTCTTATATAATATACATAACGAAGGAAATATGGGGCTCAGAGTTGTCGTACACAAACGCCACTAACTTCACTCCGCCTCGCTGACGTGCATTCTAACGACTGCATGCCTCTTGCGCTTACATTGAAGCATGAATTCATTTTAATATCATAATCCCTGGGAAATATCACGCGACATTTTGGTAGTGCTATCACCAACCAGCGGCTTAATGATGTCCAGACACACTTCGGTGGCACGGAATAGCGCCGCAAAAGCACCATCCTGGTGCTTAATGCACAAGTGCTTTTAAGTTGAGCTCCTCGGCTGCAAACGATTTTTTCATTATGTTTGGGAAGTCTACCTTTTACACGTTTCCGCTTTAGCCTAACGCTGACACGCATTTTATTAGGACTACAATGAACCTTTTACCGAGATTTGCTCGGTTCTAAACCTCGTCTCCGGTAAGGTGAATGCGGCATGAATATGCGTAATTCACTCGGGAGAAAATTGCGAGCACTTTTCTGTTTCATTAAAAATTACGCCTTTCCAGGACATTGAGAGATATCCTTGAAACGAAGAGTCTACCTTGTCTCACTTGGCCTATTTACAAGAATACCTCCGGAAAATTGTCTACTGTTGCGGTCATATAATATACGACATTACGACATTCAAACATTCTCGTATATGTCACAGAAATTCATCTTTTCACCATCCAAATTTATGCCTAACACTATTACGACGAACTTGACCTAAATTTTGAGGTTCTGAATGCAAAAAAATCTATGACGGTGTTTTTAAACTCAGGAAAAAGTATAAGTGCTTTCTAGAACTATTTTGGTCAATAAAAACTGAAATAAAAGGTGAAAATATCGTTAATTTAAGATATTTGCGCAATTATAAAATCGTGACCGAAAATGTAATTTTTCGAAATTTTAAAATTAAATATTTCGGGAAGGACAAGACTATTTTATTTTTTATCATATTCTAGCCCAGAGTCACAAACCTTAAAAAATATGTCATTTATTATTCTTATATTATGAATATATGTATTTATTTTTAAATAGGTATTTATTGATTAAGTGCTCAACACATAATTCTTAATTCAAATAAAAAATAGCAATTATTTCTAATTACCCTTACCATTTAGCTGAAAATTTCGAAATGAGCCCTAACCGAGTTTGAATTTCAACATTATATTGAAATTTAAAAAAATTATAATTTTTGATGGACAATGTATCCGAACACAAAGGTTAAAAAATTCTCAAAACTAATGAAGCAGCATACACGATAATCAGCACTTTAAAATTATTGCCTAAATTTGCTCGGGCCTATTTTAAATTGCATAAAGTGTCTATATAATCAAAATGAAAATGAGATATGCTTAAAATGACGTAGCTTTTGCTGCGTTTAATAAATATTTAATGATCTATGTGGTTAACCATTTTAATGTATTTTCGGTCCGAGTTGGCAACATTCAGCGGTCACTCGTTATCGGTGCTATTAGCCACGAAAACATTTAATGGCATCCCTCAGCCTCACTTTGCATATAGCAGTCGCAGATAAAATCAATGAAATTGCGGAAATCCTGGCTCGTGATTTTGGTTTTTGCGTTTTCGCTGACAACGATGTGGTCATGTTTACTGTATAATAGTTTCACGTGAATTGAACACGTATAGCACGTGCCATTATTACCCCACCTGGTGGATGTTCTTTCAAGCTTACGGACATCATAAGGAAATAAGATCTATTTAATTACGCTGTTTCAAAGGAACTCGATATCCCTCAGGAGCCGATATGTTACTGCGAGGTAATTGAATGGAATTAACTCCTCGGAGGACAATCAATCTTGGCTTCTGCTGTCGACGTTTACGGCAATTCAATTCCCGCTCAGGCACCCAAAAAACCACACCCGGCGCCAGAGAGGGTTTTACTTTGATACAAAAGCATACTTTCCTGAGGGTTCAAACCTGGCCGGGAGGGGGGGGATACAATTTTTCACTACCCTTCAGTGATAACTCCGGAAAGCACGGACGGTGGGCTATGCAAATTTTATTATCTTCCTCCAATTCAATTAAGTTTAGAACGAAACGATTTCACCTTACCGGGGTAAAGCCCAAAAAACAGAGCCCCGGAGGCTGTTTCTTTTATGATTTGTGACGCTAATTCTGCTCGGATGGGTTTCACTGCGTTACCGCGCCCGGCCTCTCCGCCATGAGGCTCAACATGGTTACGAAACATAACTCACCTGAGGAGGAATTGTCGAAATCTGCGGCAAGAATACAAAACAGGAAGCAATCGTCTCCTCGAGGTGCTTCCATCTTAATTTCCCATTGAACGAACCACATTAGGCCGGGGCACAGCCGCTGTAAATCTTAAGGATGCAGACAGATGCTAAACAGACTTTGTTAAGCTCCTTCGGCAGGACTCCCTCCGAATGTTCGTTGTAATTTTCTTAATGGGGAACGTACACCGACTTAAACGTGAAACTTTCACGCGTCGCTGAGCCTTGGTTAAATTGACGCCCAGCTTTCACCGGGTTTCCCTCAGGTAGTTTCCGGTTGTATTTTGTTTTATATGCCGATGGATGTTTTCCGCGAAATGGTTAGGGATCCATGTGCGGTTTAATGCGGAATTTTCCGGTTATGTGGCTGTTCTCATCCCTTGATACTACTTTAAAAATTACAAATTGAGAGTGGAAGGGACTTTAATGGAATTATTCCACTTATTTGCATTACAAAACGTAACTAGAATAACCACGAAAATAAAATGTAGGTATATGTACAATTTGAGTGTTTCGAAAATTCGCAGTATTGAGGGAATTGTTTTATTTAATTCAGATTTGCTTTTGTTATGAATACAAAAACCAACAATACCATAATTTCGACATATGGTGAGGTTCAGGTAAAAAACATATACACATTTATAAATACATTCCCTGAGAAAAATTTGTATGTACATATTTCCATGAACTCTATAATTATTGCAATATAAATAGTATTCGAATTTATAGTTATAGTTCAGATATCCTTAAGATAGTTGCGAGAATCTTGCGCGCATAAAAGTTACAATTGAGAATGTATCAGGATCATTTAACCATACAAAAATAAATATAGATGTCGCATCGCAACTATAATATAAACATAAATTTATGCCCAACCGATAAAATTTAATTCATAGTACAAATTTTTTAATATTTCCGTATATTTCCATATAATACCTACTCAAAAAAAAGTTGACATGTTAATTAATTCAAAAATATAGCATTTCCATTTTCCTAAAATATAAATGTAATACCTACCCTAACATTGTCGATTTTAAAGCGATATTTATGGTACGATGTAAGCATGACGCTAACGTGACTCTAACTTTAAAATTATTCATTGCACGTAAAAGGAATGTCTCGCCTTTCTTTATTAAGTTTCAAATTAAAATTTAACACGAGTAAAACTAATGAGGGTAATAAGGACAAAAATAAGAATCTGATTAAATGCGTTGACATTTAAATTGTTATTTACGGCCTTTTCCAATATTTATGTTAACCCAACTTTAACCTAAATGAGGAAGTGACTAATGAGACTACTTTAAATTTGCATATAGCGAGATAAAAGACCGAGACTGTGGAATGCTTTCGAATTTCAAACCCAGGCTCATTAAGGTAGAAATATTGCTCTCATTTCCACTTTAATCTATTAAACACGCCCGTCTTGACCCTCGCTCGGTGCAAGCATTAATGGGTAATGCAACTCCAGTGGTAGGTATACTTACTTGCATTTTCCAAAGTAATTAAAGCAGAAATTTTTTTCATGTGCTAAGAGATTGTTTAGTTTGTACTAACGCTAATGCTAATACATATTTGAAATATACATATTAAAAGTTCATACAATATGATTATAAAAATGTCTCTTAACTTATTTTTGCTAAGTTGCATGAGCTTTGTATATAATATGCGTTATAGTTTTGTGTTCATTTCTTATTTTACAGTGAAACCCCTTTTTCTACATGACGCCATTTTGTGAATGTTTATTCTTTTTTTAAATTCAGCCTAGCGTTTCATCCATATTCTCAGTTAATTAAAGGATGCTCGTAACAACTCTCGGATTGAATGTAGTCGAGTATTTTTCCAACTCCCAATTTTTATCATTTTAACAAAGAAATATAATTATCTTTTGTCTTCATTCATATAAACATAAATCACGGTACGAAGGTCCTTCTTCAAAGGGCTATGAAAGGTATAAACAATTTGGGATTACAGAGAATAAGCTGAACTTAAAAATTAAACAAACAGCTAAGAATTTTTCAGTTTTGTTGCTATTTGAGGTATTGCTGGCAGAAGTAAAATAACAAAAGAGCTTTAGGCCAAGGATTTAAGAGAGTTTCGTAAATAAAAGTACTGGAGGCTACATTTTCAGTCTTACAAACAATGGAGCGCGCGAATTTTTAATGTACTGAGTAAGAAGAGGCAGATTTTAATTTTCAACTGAATTCTGTATGATGTATTTCCTCAAAAGCAAAACATGTAAACCAAACCAAGAATACATTTTTGTAATTCTCAAGGGAAAATGTTAAACACCAACTTTCTTTAGAAAATTATACCTATAGGTACACGAAAATAACAAATATTGGAAATCCAAGTATGTACTATACTTTTAGATTGTTCATGAACAACTATCCTGTAATTTAATATTTTACTTATAGTCTTAAAAAACTCATCTCTTGATGAAGAAATATACATACATATATATATTATTATTATATAAACTCGGAGAAATAATTTAAAATTTATTTACATATATGTATGTACATATTAAAAACATCCACGTGTCTTCATCTTTCGTTCCGTAATTAATTACATACATATGTATACAGGGTGTTTTGCTAAGGTCTGAACAGGGGTATGCCAATCGACTCTAAATGGTCTCCTGATCAACGTTTGTTCGGACACCCCCCCCCCCCCCTTCAAATCGGTCCTTCCCCCTCAAAATCGCGATTGAAAATTTGGAGGAGGTTAACCTAGAAAATGCATTATAAGTGACGTCACATTCCAATTGGACTCCATTGCGGGTAGTGGGTTTTGTTGTTGTATTAATTATTATAACACGAATAACTTCTGTTCGATCAATCCCTAAAAAGCAAAATAAAACATTAGTACCTACATATAATGAGTTCAAAAAGTCCTACCTGGGTGAAAATCGCTCGGTGTATTAAGGCCCGCTGAAAAAGCAAATAAATATTTTTACCAGTTAAATTCTGCTCCAAATCTGTTGTTATTATAAATTTAATAAAGTTTAAACTTACCTGAGCTTCAAATCGACACTTCACCAAAACAACCTATAGACGTCAAACTGACTATTGAGTTCAGAAGATCCGGCATGTCTATCGTTACAGCGGTTAGCCTTTCTAAAGCCATTCAAAATTGGGAAAGGCCATTAATGGTAAACTTAATGAACATAGCCAAGATTGTGGAACGCATTGCAAATTTCCACTCCACAACTCTTCTCAAGTGGCAAGGCTCTAAAGGACCCTATATAAGCGGAGGCAGACGACGATTCGGCCTTCTAGTATTTTTGACTGTGATTTGAAAAGGAAGTGATATACATCAGGAGAGTAAGTTAACCAATTTGAAGTCAGGAAAGTGAAACCATAAGGCACATGATCTTAGGATTGAAAGGCTTATGGGGCTTACTGATGAATAATTTGGATCGTTAAAAAAAATAAAATTGAATTACATTGAACCAAGAATTTAAGTGAAACCATAAATGTGAAATTAATTTGTAAATTAGAAAATAAATAACATAAGTTAGAATTTATGCTGTAATTTAGTGTAATAATAAAATGAAATAAATATTAGCAATTAAACCGAACGAAATTTTGTTTTTCTCAGCAATCCAGACCGGCATTTTTAAATAAACAATTGAGAAATTGACATTTGGTCCTTCGAGTAGCCGGATTGCTTCGTTCGATAATTGCTAGAATTTTGTTTAATTTACGTTGCATATAGAACTAAATTACATTTATTAACAAATAATACTTAAAAAAGCAGGGAAATTTGTGGTTTATAAAATGGCACCAAAGCTGGAACAATTATTAATTTCACAGAAGTTAGCTGCAGACAAGATTAAAAAGTCAATTAATGGAGGACGAATTGTTGTAGCAGAGAAAAAAACAGTTGGTTTGATTCAAACGCTCTGCGAACAAATAAAGGCTATGTGGAGTGAGTTTGATGATAGGGATACACAAATAAGGGAAATAATAATAACATCGAAACGAGAATGTGCTGATGACTACATTGCAGACGACATATATTCAAAAATTCAACGTGAATTCATCGAATTCATTGGAGATTTAAATGACAATATGTTAACTGCTGCTCAACTCGACACAACAACCTCAGTACCCGGAACTACCATTATTCACAACGGGAATGTTGGTTCTTCTCTTCCTAAAATCAGCCTTCCGAAATTTAATGGAGATTTAAATGACTGGAGATCTTTTCATGACTATTTTATCTCTTTAATACACAATAATGCTCAACTTCAGCCATTACGCAAACTTCATTATTTAAAGGAATGTCTTACAGGTGAAGCGGCAAGCCTACTAAGAAATATCCCCATTACTGATGCAAATTATAATCTGGCATGGGAGAGATTAAAAGACCGGTATGAAAATAAAAGGCTGTTGGTTAACACTCAATTAAAAATCTTGGTGAACCAAGCAAAGCTGAGCGTAGAAAGCAGTCAGGGTCTGAAAACTCTCCTAGATACAACTGAAGGTTGTTTACAACAACTGGATATGCTTGGTGAAAATGTTTCGAATTGGGATACGTTAGTAATATACCTAGTAGCTCAAAGGTTGCCTCTTAACACCGTAAAGCTGTGGGAAGAAGAAGTTAGTAATAGCAAGAAAATGCCAAACATGAAAAAATTTAAAGAATTTATTGAAACCCGATACAAAATTTTGGAATCAATCGCACACACTACCAGTAATAGCACTACTAAAATACAAACCAAGAATTTATTTCCGAAGCGGTCGACCACTGAAGCATATCACACGATGAACAACGCTGCATGTCCAGCCTGCAATAATAAACATTATGTAGGGAAATGCAAATTATTCCTTAATAAACAAGTTCCTGAACGTATACGTATCATTAAAGCCACTGGAAGATGTCTGCGTTGTTTCTCCAGCAAACATCCTACACCAGACTGTAGTCATACGTGCACGAGATGCAAACAAGAACATCACACCCTATTACATAATCCAAATACCTCAGTTGAAAATACAAATGATTACATGAAGCAAAGAACAAATGGGGAAATTGTCTGTCAACCTAACAAAATAAAGGAACAGATTCCCTTCACTAAAACAATAAGAAATGATGCCCATACCTCATATCAGAATCATGAGAAGGTTTCTGATCAGACGCAAAGTTTCTTAACGACAAGAAGCCATAATGCATTGTTAGCTACCGCACTTATTAAAGTAGCGGACAATAGTGGTAATTTAATGAGCCTAAGATGCCTCATAGATCCGGGGTCACAAACCTCATTTATTACCGAACGTGCATGCAACAGGTTGCAGGTAAAGGGTTGCCACACATCAATTGTGGTTAATGGTTTGAATAAGAATCAAACTGCACATACTAGAAAACAGGTAACGTTACAATTATATTCACATAGAGATGAACGGCCCATTGTAACGACTGATGCTCTAGTTTTAAGGCAAATAACAGATTTATTGCCTCCAAATACTATTAAATATAAAGGATGGAGCCATATACAGGGTTTGCAACTAGCTGATCCCATGTACTGGAAACCAGGTCAGATACATATGCTGCTTGGAGCAGACATATATGGAACAATACTCCAAGATGGTATAAGGCGCGGTGAAAAACATGAACCGATCGCAATAAATACTGAGCTAGGATGGATCCTATTAGGAAATACTGTCATGCCATCAAGCTTGAAATGTTCTTCATTCAACATTACAACAAGGCAAGATGAGGACTTAGACAGACTACTTCAGAAATTCTGGGAACAGGAAGAAGTACCTGACAAGTTGAAATTATCTGCTGAAGATTTATTGTGTGAAGAACTATATAAAAATACCTACGAACGTATGCCAGATGGGAAATATCAGGTCAAACTTCCGTTTATCAATGGAATTGATCCTGATTTAGGTGAATCTAGAGCACAGGCTCTTCGACGCTTTCGATCGCTTGAAAGGAAATTTGAAAGTGACCCTCAATTAAAAGAGGAATACAGTAAATGTTTGGATGAATACCTATCTCTAGACCATATGGAACAAATAAATACCCTAACTTCTAAGGACGTTAGTTATTACATTCCGCACCACGCTGTGTACAAGGACAGCTCAACCACGAAACTAAGAGTAGTTTTTGATGCGTCAGCTAAAACTAGTAATGATAAAACATTAAATCAGCAGTTGTTAGCAGGACCGGTATTACAACCAAAGTTGTTTGCAATATTACTCAAATGGAGAAAATATAAGTTTGCAATAACCGGAGACATCGAAAAGATGTACCGAATGATTTATATGCATCCAGAACATCGTAAATATCACAGGATTATATGGAAAGATCCAAAGAATGGCAACTTACATGATTACCAGCTAAAAACTGTGACCTTCGGAACCACTTCTGCACCATTCTTGGCAGTGCGAACTCTGCAGCAACTTGCGGAAGACTCCAAAAAGATATGGCCACGCGTAGCTGAAATCGCATGTAGTGATTTCTACGTTGACGATCTTTTATCCGGAGCTGACTCAGCAAATGAAGCTAAAAGGATACGCAATGAGTTAATAGATATGCTGAAATCAGGAGGTTTTAATATTCGGAAATGGGCTAGCAACTGCATGGAACTCATAAATGATTTGCCAGAAGAGCAAAGACAACTCAAAGGATCACTGGAACTTACAGCTAATGAAAGCATTAAGACTGTTGGAATAAAATGGACTCCAAGATTAGACTACTTTTCTATCGTAGTCTCGCTGCCAGTGGAAGACAAACCAATAACTAAACGTTCCATATTATCCATAATAGCTTCGTTATATGATCCTTTAGGTTGGATATCCCCAGTAATAATTGTGGCTAAGATACTAATACAACGACTGTGGATGTCTGGTATGGCATGGGACGCCGAATTACCTAAAGTGATACAGCAAGAATGGACTACATATAAAGAAGAGCTAAAAGAAATAGCATCTATCAAAATTCCTAGATGGGTTATGTGGACAAAGGATGCTATAGATGTACAAATACATGGATTTAGTGATGCTTCAATGAAAGCATATGCAGCAACAGTATACATACGCATCGAAGATAAAAATAATAAAACATCTACAACCCTTCTGACATCAAAGACAAGAGTTGCACCGATAAAACCAGTTACGTTACCAAGGCTTGAGTTAAATGGATGCTTACTGCTAGCCAAATTAGTTAAGACTACAGTACAGGATATGCAACTTGATAACGTACCCATATATGCCTGGACCGAATCGATGATTGCGTTGCAGTGGATAAAGGCACATCCCTCAAAGTGGAAGATCTACGTGGCAAATAGGGTAACTGAAATACAGGAACTGTTACCACCAAGTTGCTGGCGTCATGTTGGTTCTAAAGACAATCCTACAGATTTAGGATCCCGTGGCAGCACAGTGAAGGATTTAACCATAAATCAATTATGGTGGGAGGGTCCAAAGTGGTTGAAAGAACATTCAGATAACTGGCCAGTCTCACCTATATTAGAAGAATGTGGAGAATTAGAAGCGAAAAAGCAGACAGTTCAAACATACCTGATTGAAACAGATGATGATATCATACTGCGGTATTCTTCCTTTACCAAAATGATTCGTATTGTTGCACAAATTTTACGTTTTGTCAATAATGTTAGACGCCCAAGTCGCAAAACGTCAGGTTCATTGACTACAGCAGAGCTACAAGAGGCAAAAAACATAATTTTAATGCGAGTTCAAAAGATGGAATTTGCTGAAGAATACTCTAAACTCTCATCAAATAAACCACTTGCAAAAAAGAGCCGAATAATAGACTTAAATCCATACCTAGGCGAAGATGGTGTAATACGCGTTGGAGGAAGGCTACATAATTCAAGAATTCCATTTTCTAGGAAACATCCAGTTATCCTACCACCAAGTCACCATCTAACAAGCCTATTGATAGATAAGTTTCATTTAGAAACTCTTCATGGAGGAACTAGTCTTACGTTGAATGCTAGCCGAAATGAATATTGGATTCTAAATGGCAAAAAGGAAATAACCAAACGTATTCACTCATGTACCATTTGCACTCGATACCGTAACGCAACAAATACGCAATTAATGGGTGATCTTCCAGCACCGCGTGTAAACATCACCAAACCGTTCACGCATGTGGGTCTAGACTATGCTGGACCCATATTGATAAAAACATCACAACATAGATCTTCAAGGAAATATAAAGGATATATATGCGTATTTGTATGTATGGCAACGAAAGCTATACACCTAGAGGCAGTGTCTGATTTGACCACTTCAGCATTTATTTCAGCACTAAAAAGATTTGTTGCACGCCGAGGTTTATGCTCTGACCTTTATTCAGATTGTGGCACGAATTTTATAGGCGGGAAAAATCAGCTGAATAAAGAAATAAAATTAGCCCTTAAAGAATATGCTATTCAAGCAGAGAAGATATTCACATTAAGAGGAATGACTTGGCATTTCAACCCCCCAGCAGCTCCTCATTTTGGAGGGTTGTGGGAGGCGGGTGTAAGATCAGTGAAATATCATCTGAGAAGAACACTGACAAATACATCTTGTACATATGAGGAATTAGCAACTGTACTTGCACAGATCGAAGCCTGCCTCAACTCGCGACCTCTATGCCCTACAGGCAATAATATAGAAGATCTGGAGGTCTTAACCCCTGCGCATTTTTTAATCGGACAACAATTAAATGCAATTCCGGAACCAGAGCTCAGCAATACTCTGCCATCTCAGAGATGGAAATATACTCAGTATCTGTTGCAACATTTCTGGAAAAAGTGGCAGAAGGAATATCTGCATAGATTGCAACAGAGGCCTAAATGGAAGACGCCTCAAAGGAATATCAATATGGGTGACGTCGTGCTATTAAAGGAAGAAAGCAGTCCTCCAACTTACTGGCCTCTTGGTCTCGTAGAAGAGGTGCACCCAGGAAATGATGGTCTTGTTCGGGTGGTGAAAATACGGACACAAAAAGGAACCTTTTTAAGACCTATTGGAAAAATTTGTCGTTTACCACTTGAAAATAACAATGAATAACAACCTATCAGACGTATTATTATTTTTTTTTTGTTTATATATGTAACATTATGCAAAATACTTACTAGAAATTTTGATTGTTTAGATGCAAGAAACTGACGATATTTTGGAGCTGTTCAGCGATGATGACGATTATTTGTTCGACCCAATCGACACTGAGTTTGATAAGTCTACATCTACAATCCGGGCTGGACAATCGACATCTACATGCACGTTACCGCAGCATCCTAATCAGCCTTCGTCGTCGTCGACAACACTGCAACAGCCGTACCCAACACCCAATCCAAATGAATCGTTGGAGAGAATAAACTTTCCTATCAATGTCAATGGAAGATCCTTATCCACTATAGAGCGCCTAAAACCATCAAGAACTATAAATGACATAATGATGCGCATAGGAAATGATATTCAACGGTTCATAACGAGAGAAGGTGAAAGCATATATATACCTAAAAGGGTATTACAACGACTAAATTTTGAGAAAATAAAACAAAAGAAATTGAATCTCACAGTCAACCTACCTAATAAATTTCAGGTGAAAGTTAAGGTTCGCGCAGATGGAAGAGTCGAGTTTCATCATCACCACCGGCGAGGGGCCCAGGGACGGACAAATATTGCTTGAAGCAGCTGCTTCAACGGGGGGAGTATGTTCGATCAATCCCTAAAAAGCAAAATAAAACATTAGTACCTACATATAATGAGTTCAAAAAGTCCTACCTGGGTGAAAATCGCTCGGTGTATTAAGGCCCGCTGAAAAAGCAAATAAATATTTTTACCAGTTAAATTCTGCTCCAAATCTGTTGTTATTATAAATTTAATAAAGTTTAAACTTACCTGAGCTTCAAATCGACACTTCACCAAAACAACCTATAGACGTCAAACTGACTATTGAGTTCAGAAGATCCGGCATGTCTATCGTTACAGCGGTTAGCCTTTCTAAAGCCATTCAAAATTGGGAAAGGCCATTAATGGTAAACTTAATGAACATAGCCAAGATTGTGGAACGCATTGCAAATTTCCACTCCACAACTCTTCTCAAGTGGCAAGGCTCTAAAGGACCCTATATAAGCGGAGGCAGACGACGATTCGGCCTTCTAGTATTTTTGACTGTGATTTGAAAAGGAAGTGATATACATCAGGAGAGTAAGTTAACCAATTTGAAGTCAGGAAAGTGAAACCATAAGGCACATGATCTTAGGATTGAAAGGCTTATGGGGCTTACTGATGAATAATTTGGATCGTTAAAAAAAATAAAATTGAATTACATTGAACCAAGAATTTAAGTGAAACCATAAATGTGAAATTAATTTGTAAATTAGAAAATAAATAACATAAGTTAGAATTTATGCTGTAATTTAGTGTAATAATAAAATGAAATAAATATTAGCAATTAAACCGAACGAAATTTTGTTTTTCTCAGCAATCCAGACCGGCATTTTTAAATAAACAATTGAGAAATTGACACTTCGGAACGCGCCGTCCGATTCGAGTGCGGTTTTTTTCTTGAGAAAGGCCATATGACAGGGAAGCTTTTTCTCAAAAAAAGTTTCGATCCTCCCATACAAAAAATCGGCAGAATGAAGGGTTAAGGTCAAATTTTGGGCTTTGAAATTACCATTTTCGAAATTTGACGGGGTCTCCCCCGCTTCTTTGTCGACGGATTGGGTCGTGGGTGGTATCGTTGGAAAGCTTGAAGGCTCAGCTTTCTAATGCGTTATTAATCAGTATCCTAGGATGTCTCTGAAAGAACTTATAATGCATTTTCTAGGTTAACCTCCTCCAAATTTTCAATCGCGATTTTGAGGGGGAAGGACCGATTTGAGGGGGGGGGGGGGGGGGGTGTCCGAACAAACGTTGATCAGGAGACCATTTAGAGTCGATTGGCATACCCCTGTTCAGACCTTAGCAAAACACCCTGTATGTATCTATCTAAAATAAGATAAATTTTCTTATTCCTTAACGTCCTTAGGATGTTCTCTATCCTCGTCCGTGATACAAGATTATGGCGCACTTACAAAATTAGCCCATTAACATCATTGATATGTCTTTATGATCTAAAATAATTAGGGTCTACGTCTATGGCTACTTGGATGAGGCATATTGCAGAAAGGGATAGTAACCAGCAGTTGTTTATATTAAATTAAAATATATCAGGGTATCACTAAAAATTGCAATTTACACACTTTTAACTTGTTCTTTAAAAAAAATTCAAGAAAGCGCTCGTGAAAGAACTGCCTATATGAAAATTCATATGAAGGTAGAAATCTTTCATTTGTAACTATTATTTTAGACACTTTTCACTGAACGTTTCAAGGCGACATTTTTACTTTGTCGAATTAAAAAGTATAGATTTATTTTATGTACATATATATTTATAAGAAAAGTATGTGTTTTGAAGAATCTATATACTCAAATTTATAAAAAGAAACTTCTTGACCTTTCATATAGATTTCTATACATATATGAAGTGATCCTGAGGTTTCCTCACATATTTAATGAAATTTTGTAGAATCAAATTTTATTTGACGGTCACTTATATGTATGTACATATGTATGTATATCCTGAAATAATCAACTTTGAAATTTTTTGGTTTCCCGCTGCAATTTTTCCATGTAGGTACTCGAAAATTTTTGGTTAAAGGTTATGGAAAAACTTTAACTTACAACAGTTTTATTTTCTTTCAATTTTGTCAATTTGTAAAACAATTAGGTATACATTCTGGCCGCAGTCGATAAGTCGAAAAAAATATTTAACTTTAATTCGTTATTTTCAAAAGTTCTTGAAACATTTTTTAGAATACATTCACTTATTCCTTTTTTCAAATAATCATATTAAATCAAATATAATGCAATAATAAGTGTATGTAAATCAACGTTAACTTAATTATTAAATTTCAAGTTTATTACGTCATAACCGAATCACTGTTGCAGTTATTTTTAAATGAAGACAATAAACTCAAGCAGCTCTAGATGCTAGAAAATTCCCCAAGATTAATTGACAATTCCAAGAATAAAGGGGGCGACAGATAAACTTAATGGCCCGAGAGATATTTTGTCGATTACGATAAGTTTCCTCTGTGGTATCGATTTCATCTCATTAGCATAAATGAGTTCATGTACCTACCCTTAATTACGCTAGCAAAGGAAAGTCCATGAATAATACAGGAAGGAAGGTGGAGCAGAGCCAGAATTCATATCTATGCAAAGGAGTTCAAAGCGAAGACCTCTGATTGTAAATCAAGCAAAATCTCATTATTTCTAGGCGAATTGCAGTTGAACATGTCTCCTGGCGGTTTTCAGTTATGGCACCGAGCATAAAGGCCACAGGGGTTAAAATCTTCCAAAGTAGTTATCAATGCAGCAGGCAGACCTTAATTTATCCTTTAATTAAGTATTTTAAAAGTCACCACCTGATTAAGGTTTTAATTCAATATTATTACTAGGTACTCTAAAGCTATCTTTTTTAACTTCATTCGCGCCGGGAATCGGGACCAAAAGGTCACTATACACCGTGCTGTCATTTGCATATGTGAGGCGATGTGGAATTACAAGCGAATTAGGGGCTTGCTTTCAGATGAAAAAGCAGAAAATCAAGAGATAGTTTCTGCTTCTGAAGGTCAACTGCCGCCGCTTGACTTTTTGTAAAACAGTCGACAGCAATGCAGGATTCATCTGGGAGTGAACACAATCTTCCACATGTCGTTCACAGAAGAACACAGATTAAAGGCAAAGATTTTATAAATTGTTATTAAAACTCCCCACATCAGGGTTTCTGTTTTTATGACGACTGGTAAAAGAGGCAACTCTGGCGTATATCACCAAAAATTATAGTGATGATCAAAATAAAACCAAGGCCAAGACTAATGATAGTCTTGGTTCTTACAGAAATATACTTTTAGTATTGATTTAGTTCTCGTATGCAGGACTCTTGCATCTTGTATTTAAATATTTTAGTCACAAATAGAGGAAAATGAAAGTTTCCGATTTATCTAGTTATTGAAGTAATAATCTTATTTCCTATTGAAACTTGATTGATATAAAACCCTTTTTTCCTATTTATCAATTTAAACTGAAAAAATTTTGAAGCTGACGCAAGACTCTACTACTATATGCTAACCAATGAGTTTATTTTGATAAAAATATTTAGGTACATATAAAAGAAACAAGCCCATAATATTATCTTTTTTGACTTGGATTCACAAAGTAGATAGGAATTAAGAAGTTGTTGGAGTTTAATAAAAATTAAAATGTCTGGATTTATATATAAAACTTCGTTCAAAATATTTTACTGATAGCATGATAGATTTAAAAACAAAAATAAAATACGCATATTAACATATGAATGTATATAAATAATTATCATGTCGTGTTTTTGAAATGTTTTGAATTGGTGAATTTCTGGAGAGAAATGTCCCACCAGTCACACAAGTATAATATTGGTATTGGTCTCGGTTTTGGACTTGGACTTTCTGCAAAACCAGAACCTATTTTGCTCATCCCTACCAAAAATTAAGGAGATAAATTCGAATTGTGACCCAGGCGTTTAACATAATTTTTGGCAAGATCAACGAAAGGTCCTTTTTTTGGAAGTAAAGAAAGAGTATGGACGAAACTTAAATCCCTTTACCGCAGGAGGTCCTATTTATGAAAACCTTTTGATGGGTTTTAATTACAGAAGTGGCTTTACCGATCTGAGTGATAGCATTTTCACGACCATAAATTTCACCCCCCAGTTTTGCGGCTCATCAGTGGCATTCTGTCCCTCCCGAGCTATGGATAACAAGGTCAAGTGGCAATAAAAGGAAAAGCGAACTTTTTGGTTGAGCATAACTTTACCTCGAGTCAATTTTTTAATGCTGCTCACCCTGGCCCTCGAGCACGAAGCGAATAAATTTTTAATTAACGCCCCGAATTCATAAAGGCAACCTAGAATAGCTATAAAAAGTTCCTCGGGCTTTGCGGCCAAATGCTAATGAAGTTCGTGTCCTCAAGGTCTAAAACTCCTTCTTCAGTTCACTTTTGTGGAACAATCAATTCCAGACTTTATTAGTCATTCAACTTTAATGCCTGGACCTCGGATTATCTCGCGTTTACTCCTGTCGAGTCGAAAGCAATTAACCGCGAAGGAGAGCTAACAACTTTTGGAGTTTGTGCGACTTAAGTAAACAAAACAAATTAAAATTCTAAACAGTCTTAGATATTTATGGAATATTAATAATATGATTTTTTTTTTGTTATTTCAGAAAAGTTAAACGTTTTGTACGAGAAGAACTGGACGATGCTGGTGCACGAACAGTTAAGGAGGTTCGAAGGATCCATTTTGGCTGCAACTCGAAGTGGAATGACCGGCTTAGAGTTGGGCCGGTCGACAAGGTGGTCCTTTAGTGAAGCTCTACTTTATTCTATAACTGTAATTACAACAATAGGTAAGATAATGCTAAATTAACAATAACTAAATTTCTGCTACATTTTAAATACGTGCACGCGAGGTCATTTAAATCGAGCTATGAATATTGAACAAAATCACAAATTTTGAATAATATAGAAAAAACACTTAATAATGAACTTGACTCCGGTATAGTGGTGGATAGAACTGAAAGTTCTTAAAAGAATCAGTTTGTAGAGTTATTAATTTTCATAAAGTAACATTTTATTACAGATGTTTTATTAGTCCAACTAAACAGAAGGTAGCACCGCTCAACAATTTATAGAAACCCAATCTAATAATAAAAACAAAATTGATAGCAGTCAATAATTTGCACACTTTTGAATTTTAGAGGTTATTAATTTAAACATTATTTCAAAAATTACTGAAGCCTTAGAAACAAAACAATAAAATACATACCTACAGATGCTATTAAACATATAAAGTTGAATTGAAATATTTTTACCAATGGATTCAAAAATCCAAACAGCAGCATCAATCTAAAAAAAACGTGATCCCCTACACATGCGATTGTAGCAAATCACTGGTAAGAATACCAAAAGACATGTGAAATGGGGGAAATATTGCAAAATAGTCCCAATGGTGGATTTGTCGCTGGCATGATTCATATAGGGTAAATCGGATGCACGAAGCTTCCAATTTGTGGCTCTCGAGGGAAGCCATTATAAAGACTTATAAAGGATAATCCCATAAATCTCCCACCCTTGAAAAATAAGTTCGGCACGTGGATTTATTACAGGAGCTGTGGCGTGGCATTCCACTATAGTTTTGGATGAAAAAGAAATTTTTAAAATTTTCTATTTCTTTCAGGGCACGGCAACCTTTCTCCCAGAACATCCGGAGGGAAAGTAGTGACTATTTTGTATGCCTTAATTGGAGTTCCTCTAATGCTTATGTGCTTATCGAGCCTTGGGGGCCTACTGGCCGAGGCTCTGCAGTGCACCTACACACGGTTCTGCTGTGCGGGGAGAATTAAGGAAAAATCAAAGAGAAACTCCTGCGGGGGACAATCACATGAGGTAGGTGCCACTAATTTCATTAAAAAACTCTCCGCTAAAATTTCGAGCTTGGTTAGAATCTTTCTGTAGTTGCGAAATGAGGATAGGATGCCGTGAAAAAAACATTTATTATTTATAAAATACCACACACAAATATCACACTTACTTACATACATATACATATATTCTTGGGAAATTCTTTTTCTTCTAATTTCATCATCCTACGTTTGTCACAGGCTTGAGTTAGTTTGAACCGTAGTTTACTTACCCTTGAGCCCAGAGGCCTAAAGGAAAAGCTAAAAAAGTACGAAATCGTATAAAGGGCACAAAACATACTTCGATTAGATTATAACACTATGTATGCAAAAATTTAGTCAAAGTAACACTTTCAATTCAAAAAATTTATGTGAAAGTTTACTGAGATGATTTTTCGCCCGAAGTTTTATACGGAATTTCAATTAAAAAAGAAAATTAGTTTTAGAGCAGGTGGAAACATTGATTTTCATAAAAAAACTAGAACTTTTCCGCGTCGAATTTTAAAAAATTTAATAATATTATGACGGCAAACTCTTTAGTGGCTATACTTACGCAGTAATTAAACGGATTAAATGAATTTAAATAGATTTTCTCACTCCGAGACGATGCTGGGCGCGCAGTTTCAGAAAATGTCACTTCCGGAATGGCCGGAAATCGCCACCGAACTTAATGTTCAGGGGGAACTGCGAGGAGGCGCCTGAGCGGGAAATTTAAATTAATCCAGACAAACTGATTGCCTTAATTATTTAGTTCTGGAAATGAATGAATGAAAATCTAAGAAAGTCTTGGTATTTAATGTTGAGTAGTAGGACTTTTGATAAATGTTATTATTTTATACTTTTTAAGGCTTGGGAGTTTTTCATAAAAAAGTAGTGGATTGTTGAGGTAAGATTTGCCTAAAGTGAAATTAATAACATTGTGCAAACAATTACTTTGATCAGCCATTGTGTTTTAGCGATACTCGATTAGTTTTGATACACAAAGATTTCAAGATTGTAAAGTTCTCAGTGAAGACTAACAAGGTAATTTCGATAGATTCCGTTTGTGCTCTAATTTCAACATTTGCAATCTCAATGAATTGGAGTTGGAAAGTTGATTGGGATTCATAATCTCTTATGAAAAGTTAAAATCAAATCAATTTCAGGTGGTACGAAGTTTAACGGGTCAGCTAGTTCTAATAAAAAAATTGAATTTACTCCTTCTGAGGTCTAAAAACTAGAACCAGAACCAAGTTTTTTCTGTATTTCTACCTGATTTTTACACTATATACCTCCCGGTTTTGGGTGCTGTACTTTAAAATTTTTGCTCCATAGGTATTTCTTTTTATATTTTTCCTTATTTCCCTGGAAAGTTTATTTTTTTTTAAGTAACGACATTTTCGTTATACATTTTTAAAAATTCTTTTCGACTATTCATGCTATGCGGATAAAATCAAAAAAGGATAAATGTATACATATCTATACTCTGGTTTTTGACCATGTGCATTTATATATTTTACCAATTGCAACTAAATAGTGTTATTAGTTAAATTCTCGAAAAAAAGTGGAATAGTATAGTTTGAAGTTGAAGATCAATAGTGTGACTCGCAACGATCATCATTTTGAGTGCTTCCCAACAGAGCAGGACTCTCCTGCATAAGTAGAATTATATAGGCACAAAACCTTTCGTGTATCAAATACTTGTACCTTTCTCATTAGTGGAGTGCTTGCATGGGGTTGCTTGTTAAGAATTAATTAAAAGTAATAAAACCCTGCTGATATTAAGTCGAAGCAAGCAACATCCATTACAGGGTGTACGGCCGGTTGTTGTGGCCCATTGGGTGCCTAAGAGCGGAGCCCCGGGGCATGTAATAACTCATATCACCCACTCACAGGGTGGCTTTTTCCGGGGCCCATTTTATTGCTCCAACAGCAGGATGACTTTGTTTTCTTAAATTGCGGGATGTGCGGGATGAATTAAGCGCCGATGTGCATGCCTCAAACTCATTAGGGAAATTCGTTTCTGGGAGCGAGGGAGCGAACATTACCTGTGGGAAGGATTCCACAAATGTCCGCCCTCTGAATGTGGGTGTGGTTAGCCGTTGTAATCCCTGCAATTACAAAAGCATCCCGAATTTTGTATTAATTTGCACATTAACATTGTTATCAGCGCTACCGCCTGGAATCCTGCAGGTTGCATGCTCCTCCCGCTGATTGTGGACATCATTTACTAGGACGACCTGTATCAACCCTCAAATTCTCAAACCTTAAAACCAACCCCCTTTCACCATCCATGATTAATGAACTCCGATTTAGCTTTCGTGTCCGTCCCGACTGGAAGCTAAGGAGGCTGTCCCGACGACGACGTCCGGGACGGGCCTTCAACGAGCTGCAGGACAACGCAATCACACAAAAGCACGGCTCCTACTCGTGTTTGTGGCGTGCCATGTAATTAGGTGATCAATAATTCACCACTGGGGCTAATTGAGATCGTGTCGGATTGAGCTGTTGAGTCCCACTGGGTGCTCAGCAACTATTCACGTGGAAACAAATTGCTCTTTAATAGCTGAAAATCCTTTAGCCATTTTTGCATCTTACGAAGTGCCTCCATTTAATTAATCCGCCTTTTGCGGCCAGGGGGGCGTGAAATTAATTGGTGCTGATTATTATTATTACTACGACTGCAGGGGTGGTGTATTAAAAGTTCGAAGTCCGGGGTCGGGTCGCATCATAGCCGATGTTGAGCGTCACTGCCCAAGTGGTGGAAAATGATTTTCGATTCGGCTCAGCACGTTTAAATATGCCCTATTTTGTAAATGGGTTTATCGTCGGCTCGCATTTTCCGAGGTGCACGATTAACCCGCGTAATGTTCCTTATCTCAATTAATTTTGGAAGCGAATTGTAATAAGTCAAGTGCACACGGAAGTTATTACGCGGGTCTGTTGATGGCCTACAACAATTGCAATGCTATTTTATTGCAGTTCTGATTTCGGTTAAATTGCAGCTTTTTAACAATTTACAACAATTTATGTGCTTTATCTACAGAACTGTCATTAAATCATCCACGGTTTACGGAGAGCTCAAGGTTCTTCAATTTTTTTTTTGAAAATTTCAACCACTCAGTTTAAAAGTGGAGTAAGTCTGTTTTTGTTTGTCACTGAATTGTGTTTTCATCCTTGTTAAAATACACTAAGCTTAGGTAAGAATTAGTTAAATTTTAACCGTGCTAACGTCAGGCTAATGATCAAATTAATCTAAATTTTTTTCAAACATACGTTTATCTGAAAAGCCATAGATAAATCGAATATAAAACCTATTTAGAAACTCAAAACTCGTTGTCGTCGATACTGAGATCGATTTTTTTTTTGCGCTGAGCCTAGCCTAGGGCACATTTGACCCGTTTTCTTTGTAAGTCGACTGGTTAAAACATTTAAAAAAAGTAGATCTATAGTGTTATATCAGAAACGTTTGATTTTTAATGTCCATGTTTTCTTTGCTTTGTTTTTGTGTCATTTAATTTGTTATAAACAATTATTTTGTATCATTAGATACATCAAAATAATCTTACTTTTAATACGGAATTATTGGAAAAATTATTGGAGTAAGATTTGTGCAAATTATACTTATTAATTCGGGCAACATAGTCTATTCAACTTTAAATATATTTTTATTCAGTTCTATTTGTCTATGTTGTTGCATAGTGAACTGCAGCCCTTTTTACAAGTTTTTATCAGAACAGCTGAGTAAAGTTAAGCTTGAGTTACAATAGTTAGCACCCGGATGAAAAACTTTCGACCAAGTTTTTACGATTTCCAAAGTACCTCCTTGCACATCCATTTCACTTAGTCTTGTCCAGCATTATGTAACCGTCTTCGCAATAAGTGACAAAGAGTTTTCTGGACGTTCCAACAGGGTAAAACTAAGTTTGCAAGTAACTAAATTAAAACGACGAAATGCATTTATAGTCGCTGTTTCGCTATATGATTCTTTAATTTGAAAGTTCTTCGAATCTTTGGTGCAGCGGAGACTAGTAAATAATAAGGTCATAAAAGTTTTCCGTGTCGAAGGCTCTCCGGAAAGTGAATTCAGTGAAGCTGAAAATAAATCTTGAAACCAAACGGAAATGGTGCAAACTATGTATTATTACATTTATTAAAAAAATTTCCCAGCAGCTCCCGGAGTTGAATGTAAACTTGCATTTATCCTTTTCATGTAAGCATTACGTGTATGTTATTTCTTTCCTTCATGTTTTCTTTTTCGCATGATTTTGTATTAGTTGTAAATCCGATTATACAGGGTGAATTTCTGGTCGCCTTTAGAATTTTTGTTTCAAAATCCGTTGGAGAGAGGAAGTTGTTCCATCTTCCAATCAATCAATCAAATTTATAAAACCCATGGGAAATTCTTTTTAGTTATGTTACCTTGAAGATTTTAAAGATAATCTAGTTTTTGTTTTTTTTTCAGTTTACTTATTAATCACCAGACGTTGCGGTTCATTTAAAATTTCAAATTTTTTTTTTCATACAGAGCTGGAAAAAGGACTGGTTCATAGTCTAATCTGTTATGTCATTTTGTTGCTATGAGATTACTTTTGAACTAAGGTTCAAATATAGTTATATTCATAAAATTAAATAATTTTTGCATGATTTAAAATATCAAAAGAAAAATTGAAGAGATGTAGATGTATATATCCATTCTAAACCCGTTTCTTTCATGTCCAAAAATATACCTGAAGGCTGAAGGAACAAAAAGGAATTTCTCAGGTAGTACTTCCTTAGAATTGGTTATTTTTACAAATCTATAATACCTAACCAATTATTATTTTATTATTATCACTTCAGCAGAAATTCTCCTACGTCTAAATATTCGTTACTAAATCATTAAAAATGACTAATCATATGAAGGAAATATATAAAGGTGTATATACTTTCTTCTCAGAAGAGACCAAGTGGAGGAGGTGTTTTATGCCTTAAAGCAATTACTTTTCCATAGAAATTTGACTCAAACCTAATAAATAAAAAGCAGGTAGAAATCAATATGACTTCGTACGAATTTAAGATATATTTTGGATATAATAGTATGGGTAGAGTCTTTAAAAGCAACTGTGAAATGGTTTTCTTTCAGTTGTAAACAGGACGCGAAGTTAATAACTTCCACGAGTAGCAAAGAAAAGTTTGTTAAGGAAATTATTTTTGAATTATTTATTAATTTATAACTTGAATAATATCTACATATAATATGGACTGTGTTTCTGAATCATCATCTTCATATCCATGTGATCGAGAATTAAACGAGTTAAGCGAGGACGACCAACAAAAACGTATCCAATTCATAAAAGAAAATCTGGAATTATTCACATCGCATTATAAAAAGTTAATTTTTTTATCGAAAAGAACTTTCCACGCAAAAATTATTATTGATGGAAACTTTAAAATGAAGGCAGTCACTGCTTGGGGATGTATTTCTACAAGAGACACCATTTTATTATCGTTCATCACAAAGGACATAAATGCAGAAATTATTAAGCGGACAGTGCTATCAAGAATTACAGCTTTATATAAGTCTCCGCCTAAGTTAAGTGTTAATAATAGTTTTAATGGAGATTTGGATTGTGTGTTTTGGATGCAAGAAGATCAAATATCTGAAATACTCCATCCAAAAAATTCGCCAGATTTGCATGCCGCTGAGGACATCTGGAATCATATTTCTAAAGTCGTGTATATACGTGGAAACCACTTTTACACCATTGAAAATCTAAAGGAAGCTATATGTGCAGCATGGATAGGTTTAGATCAAAAAATAATTCATGACTTTTACACCGACTTTATTTCAAAATTGAGAAATTTGAAAATTAAAGATGAAAATTGCACCGATGATGGTGAATGCCAAAAATGAAAATTTAATAAAATCAATTGTTTTGAAACTATTTGTTAATAAAACAAACTTAAATTATATAAATATAAATATGTTAATTCTTTTAATTATGTAATAAATAATGATATTTAGTGTATTATTGGTTTTTTTTTAGAAAATGTTTCATCTACTTTAATAAATAAATTTATTTTCGTTTTTGAGAATTGAGGTATTTGCAAAAGCAGAAATTATTTTTTGTGACCTATGACCCCTCTTAATTAATCCCACAGTTATTCAGGTAAAACCTTCCGGGATACCTTATGTTGCAAAAAGGATGAATCTCATTTTTGTCGCTAACCGACTTTTCGAACAAAACAGCGTGAAAAGTGCCCACTAGTTCGTTACCAGAAATTTATGATTTATGATATGTCCGGTTTGCTTTTGAGATTAATAAATTTTTAGTATTCATATACTTGAAGCAGTCATTATCTAACTGAGCGGAATGTTCATGAAATTGTGAAATTGTTTCTATTACACATTTTACAAAGTACAGAAACGATTTAAAATACCATATTTATTGATTTATTATTAAAATCGTACCTTCTTTAAAGTAAATTACTTGAGGAAAAATAAAGTTTAACACAAATCCAGAAAATACCGAGATTTGAGAAATTTAACCACTTTATTTAATTAAATTAGTCTTTTTCGCTTTATTTCAGATGGACTGCAATGTCTGCAAGTATGATGCTGTGAGTAATGAGGCGAAATTGCACACCTACGAGTACACGACGAGAAGCGAACGCGATGGTAATTGGCAATGATTTATAATATGTAGAATAGAATCTACAATAACTTAACTTTTGCTTTTATCAATTACTTTACTAATATGTAAATAATGATTTGTGTTTTTACCTGCAAACATATTACTGGCGATTTCCAGAGAATATTTTTTTCCTAAGTCTAAACATCAAGATTTATGAACGGAACGGATCTAAAAATACGCTTTATGTGTTTCGCTGAAATTAGTTAAACTTTTCATAATTGAGGAGCTGGCGAACAAAACGGTATAATTACACCTCCGGTCAAAATCCTTTTTTTTTTACGGTCCGGAGGTTTTGGGCCCGCTGAATTTGAATCTCAACTCATTTTCAATAAAAACCTCCTAAAACAGGGTTAAAATTGCATCCAAAGTTCATGGTTTCGATCATAATGGTATAATTACAATAAAGCTTCAACAGCATTGAATAAGCGAGCGCGTTTTCGTTCAAAACGGAATAATTTTCATACAAATTTGCAAGATGTCAATCAAAATGGATTATGTGACCTTTTTTTTTGTTTTTTAAGTGAAACTTTTATTAGATTAGATTTTTTTTAAAGAAGAAGATTTTTTTTTTTTTTGTTGATTAAGAAATGTAGTAATAAATAAACGAATTTACTGTTTTTTTTTTTAGATTGACCTAACTTAACTCACAAAAAACTTATTGTTAGCAATCAAAAGGGCTTAATTGCATCCTCGTGACAATCAAAAACGTAATAATTGCACCGATTGCAAACAAAACGGCATAATTGCATTTTACAAATTTAAATATCTTCCGTTGTATTAGACATAGCAATCTGGATTTAACATATGTCAAATAAAGTTTCAAACTACATATAGATAAATTAAAACCGCCGCCAAAAGCTCACTGTAAGTATGTCATTCAGTTTTTTACTGCTCCTGTACAATTTCATTTTATGTAATTATACCGTTTTGTTCGCCAGCTCCTCAATTTGTTTTCATATACATAGGTACTTATATTATTTTTCATAGTTATTATAAAAGTGTATCAAGCTGAAGTTTTTTTTTATCAATTATACAATCGTTAAATTATATTTTGACGGTTAAGCTGAAAAATAAAAGATCAACTTTTTATATGAAAATTGAGATATGAAAATCGAACTATTTTTTCAAGATGGATTCAATTTTTTCTTTTTAATATTTCTGCTTATTTCCTCATATACGTATCAACTTAATGAAAGCACTTCTGGTGGGTGCAGTACAATTTTGTTATACAGGGTGTTCGGAGGAGGGAGGGAAATATTGCAGGAGGTGAAAGGACAGACCGAGGCAAGCAAAAAATCGTATGGGTGGGGCGGGGGGGGGACATCTCGCACCGTTCGGCAGTTACAGGGTGATTCGTAAATCAGGATGTTGCCTTGCTCTTGTGTTTTTATCTTTTTTTCTACGAATCGCAGCGACCCCAAACCGATCTCAAAAAACCCCTTTCTACCTCGGCATGTTGCACCTTATTGGAAAGGTAATTAGATAGCTAACTAAAAAAAATAACAAGTAGGTATGTTAATAACGTGAATTTCGGAGAAAAGTTGGGCGAAAGGTGAAAAATCGTGAAATAAAAGCTAATTTTTCAACTTCCGGGGATGATTGTGGCCAAGGGGTTGGGGAAATGTCGAAATAGTGACTTTTTGAGATCGGTTTGGGGTCGCTACGATTCGTAGAAAAAAAGATAAAAATACAAGAGCAAAGCAACATCCTGATTTACGAATCACCCTGTAACTGCCCAACGGTGCGAGATGCCCCCCACCCATACGAATTTTTGCTTGTCTCGGTCTGACCTTTTACCTCCTGCAATATTTCCCTCCCACCTCTGAATACCCTGTATATGCCTAAATTTTTGTTTACATTTATTTACATCATTACCTTTCGCATGTACTGCCCTCCTTAAGAAAAGTATTTGAATTAACATTGACTATTTCATTTGTTATGTTGTTTAATTGTTATTATGGAAAAAAAAGTTTTTGTGGAATCGTTCACTGTTGTGTTTGCAGGTATTATCCTTGTCATTTTGTTAGGAGTGTTAGTCCATGTTATGATTGCGACAGCTCATAGTGGCATTGATGGAGCATAAAACTATTTTCAGATTCCTGCAATTTAATTCACACTTCGCCGCAGAAGTTTAACCACAGTTCGCCGTGCATGCAGCTGAGGGCGCACCCCATGGTGAAGCAGTACCCCATAAAGTCGGACTCATCGCCGATGGCCCCAAATTCCAATCAGCAGCTCTCGCCGAAACGCTACGCCATCGCGGCGGCGACGGCGAACAACTACTGCCGGAATAGCATAAATTGCCGGGGGAACGCCGACGGTGGCGTCGACGCCAGCGGGAGCACCACAGTCTATTATCCTGTTGGAGGGCCAGGAAACCACTTCACATGCAGTTCGGCAATCCATTTATCTCAGCCGACTATCAAATACCAAGGAATACAATTGCAGCACCAATTACCTCATAGCAAAAATTTTGACGCTGGCATTCACACAGCAACCGTTCACGGTAAGTCCAGTCTAGACTTTAGACTCTAGATGGTCATGTTGGACCTCGAGTTCGACAAATTTTGAGGTACATGTTGTTCCCAACCCAACCAATTTCCATCAAAATGGGATCTGATTTTAGCGAAGTATTTACGTTCTGATAATGGACAAAAGGCTTCGTTCCGTCCGTTAGTGCCCGCCCCAAGCCTCCGGGTGAATGAGCACATACTTTAGCTTTCTTTGTTTTAGCCAAAATTGACTTTATCTAGCTGATGGAGTAGCAAGCAAACATTAATCGGGCATAGGTACACTTCCTCCCAGGATGCGGCTCCCGTTCTGGGGAATCTAAAAATGAAGAAGCTACAAAAGGCTACGGAAACTGTTTGCTATCTGCCATTGTCGAGGCTTATTTAAAGGTCTCAAGGACTTGTAAGCGGGGGTGGGCTTTTCATATTCATTTACTCCCTTGCCCCGGCGTCAATTCTCTTTTCATCAGACTGTTTGCGCTCCGGTTTGCTCTTGTGCTTTTGAACACTTTAATTAACGCTCGTTTTCAAATAGGCAATCGCACCACGGATTCATTTAAAATTCGTTTAAAGCGTTCTTCAGAGGCAAAAATTGCCAACGTTTATTGATTTAATTTCAAGAGCTATGAAATGCTTATCAGTTGATGTCTTATTAAAGCTCGCAAGAATTTGGGAACAAAAATTTAATAAACTCGGGTCCTTCACTGAAATCCCCATGGATTTTAAACAAGCAAAAGACAGACAATTATGAAAAGATATTTTGCTTCTCCTAAGTGCTTGAAACCAAATAACTCTCAAGAGAAGTTTTGTATTTTTACGAGTAATATGTATTATAAAAGACTTTGAACAATGTCGTAATCTTTTAATCTTTATTTTTCCTTGCAATTGTTTCAATGAAGTAAATATTTTATGTAACTTTAAAGTTACTCGCCTAGAAATTATAATAGGACATGTCTAAAATAAAGTGTTAATGCAAGGAGCATTTACACCCATAGCAACGAGTTTAAGATTGTTAAGAAAGATTCATCAGATATTATTTTAAAATTCAGATATTATTTAAAAATTCTGTTGCAAGCCAAATGAATTTAAGTTATTTAAAATTGAAATTTCAAAGGCGACCTACGATATTTTTATTAAATATTTGGAATGAATATGAATTCAATTATAACTTTATAATAGACCTGGAATTTACATACACAATTTTCAAGGCTTTTCATTAGTTGGTTTTGGAAGGGTATAAAAATAATTTCTTTGAAAAGTCCATTTTTGGAAGCACATCGTTTTTATATCTTAGAAAACAATTACTTTTTAATCAAATTTACATTTTTTTCTGAAATGAATAAGAAGTTTTAAATATTTATTCCGAATATCTGAAAACTCGATGATCTTTAGTTTTTAATTTCGTGTGTTATGGTTATGGTTAATCATAATGTCATAATTTATTCAAAAAGATATTTCTGCTGAAATGAGCCGTTATATTTTGTGTAAAATGTCAACATTGAAATTTCTGAGTATTTTATTATTTATACTCTTGTAAAAAATGTCGATGTTAATATATTTCCATCAAAGCCATTGGGTAACAAGAAGCTTAAATTAAATTAAGTGCCCAATTCACACTCGTTTTTAATCACTGAAATGGCATAATGAGCAATACAAGCGTAGGAAATATTACAATTCATTAAATTCCGTTCCACCGTATCGCGGGTGTCCGGAAATCGAAATGCCGCGCGATAATGGGACGTGGTGAAATAAAATTTAACGTTTCTCTCCCTTTTCTCGTTATTTCCTCCTTAAAATTCGAATAAAGATTTCGGAGTCAGATTATTTTAATTAACTAAACCGAATTCCCCTCTGGCAATATCCTCTACATTTTAAGTTCCGATTTTATCTCAATTAACTGCTACAAATTTTTCTTCTTAAGAAGGGACAGGATAGAAGTCTTCAGCTTTAGATTTCCTAGTGTCCCGATTAAAATCGATTTCTTTTCGAAGGAAAAGGTGTAACTACTTTGAATAATTTGTGATGTGCTGATGTTATAAAAACTTTATAGTGCTCTAAATGATTATGTATACACTAACTTTTATCCGATTCTTCTATTTTTTATTTTACATGGTTCTTCTTCCACATTTAAATCTTAATGAGGTTTGTCGCAAAATAAATAAAGGCTTTATATTCGCCATTTTTACTCTCAAAAGTAAATAATTTACGACAAAACGAAAAAAGATATTTTTTAACCCATTGGCTTTAATTACCAAATCAAAAGACACATAGGAAATTTAAATAATCATACACAATTTTCTATGGAAATTGTCTTGTGACTTGTCCATTAAAGGGTTACATGGGTTTCCTCCGGGAAAAAACGGCCTATTTTCAATAATTCTTTTTTCATATTAAAAATTAAATTTTTCATTCACACTTTTCATTGTTTTAAAGATACACATTAGATAAAAGATTTCTGAAATTTTTGTGAAAACATTTTTAAAACTCCGCCATTGCGACGTCATTTCCGGCGAGCCCTCGGAAAAAAAGTGTGTCCGCGTTGTCAGCAGAACTCCTAGCAGGATCATATAAAGTAAAAAAAAAAATACGTTTTTTAGTACCTAGTACCTGAACGAAGGAAAAAAAATGAAAATAGGATTTTTGGCGGACGTTTTTATAAAAAAATTAAAATTTCGCTTAAAATTTCTCGTCATTTTTTTTTTTTTAAATATAGTTGTAATTGAAAAAAAAAAATACTTCGTTCAGATACATGTAAATTGTATCTCGAAGACCTGTGTAAATTTTCATCAAGATCGGTTGAGTAGTTCTCGAGAAATCTTGACAACCGACTTTGAAAGCACAGTTTCGAGAAAAACGCGTTTAAAGTTTTGAGTTTGAGCCCAGCTAGCTTTGAGCGCGCAACTTCTGAAGGCTGTATCTCCGAAACTATTACTCGGATCGACTTGAAATGTTCGGACAATATTCTAGAAATGTTGTAGAATTTAATAAGCCAATAAAAAAAATCGATTTTTTGAAGCCGTGAAACCCATGTGACCCCTTAAAGTGAAAGGAAGATTTAAATTACTTTCATATAACGCGTCCTTTTCCACGTCCGAACGTTTGAATTGAAACCAATTCTGGCGCAATAAATAATCAGCTTTACTAAAATAGAATGAATATATTATAAGGTCCTTTATTGTATATATAAAATAAAATTGAAGGACCAAAGCTTCCATTGAACAATTTCAACTGCTCTTAAGATATTAATGTTTTATTGAAGGTATAAATTGCTTTCGGTGCTTGAACAGCACTTATTTAAGAAGTAAAAAGTATCTTCGTCAAAAGTAAGTAGTTCAACTTATGTAGTGAAGTGCAGTTGAAAGAGAACTAGGCCAGTCTTCAGTGGTGCTGGCTTCTTGAGCTGCTGTTTTCACAGTATCACGGAAATGTTCTTGGGTTTAAATTTAATTCGCTCGGTCTTGCACTGAAGGAGCACCCAAAAGAAGTATTGCGTTCCTCTAGTTTGAGCACCTGGAGACGGTCTCAAGCTACTCATCCCTTGATATGTGATGAATAGTTCTCAATCCGCACAAAAACCATCTTAAGGGTTTTCAAGTGTTAAATATATAAATAATATCCTCGACGTACTGGCAAAAGAAGGATAGGGTTTATTTTCATGTTGGTGGATTACCAAGAATGCACCAACATGGTGTGCATACCAAAATGCCAAAACCCGCATAATCTCATTCATTATCGCCGCTCGTGGTTGCATAACATGCATCTAATTATCCCCGAACAGCTGCTCCAAAAAGCAGGAATAGCTGAATTTCAGATGAACGAGTCGTTGTAACAATAAGAGCGCGTTCGTTCCTCTGCGCGTATTGTGAATTTGAATTTTGAATTTTGAATTTTGGGGTTTACCATCATCCAGCGGTTGGGAGGCGGCAGCGGCTGCGGCGGCGGTGTGGGGTGTAACTATTGATTTTGGGGTGTAATTAAAAAGTTTTTCTACAGATGCCACAACCAAATACTTTTTACCTCATATTGAATCGAAATGAAACTTTACCTGCCTGTTTTGCTCTTTTGTAGGAATAAGGCGAGGTAAGTATCTTCCGAAGCCATTGCCCCAGGAAATCAATATGCTTCTGGCGGAAAGTGATATCTCCTCGAGACATGACGTGTCAGGCTCCAACGAGCAGACGAAGAGCACCAGCGGAAATGTAGACATCATGGAAGACGAGGAGGAGAACGAGCAAAATCGAACAGGGTAAGTCCTTCATTGCCCTTCCTCAATCTCAATCCCTGTTTTTGGATGATTTTTTCCCTTTTTTTTTTTTTTTGGAATTTGATTTATTGGCATCCATTCGAAATCCTTCGAGCGTTTTAGATGCACTCTTATGGGCGATTTTTTTTTGCATTTGGCCCTCGATTGCTGAAAAATTGGGTCGATCAATTTTCAATCCAAGACCGATTGATTTCCTTGCAGGAATAGATCAAATCGAAAGGTCTTATGCCTGCTCGTGACATGGGGCCATCGATGTGAGAAGAGTGCCCCCGGAACATACATCACATTTGATTTCATAGACCTTTCAGGCACTTTCTACTGCAGATACTGATTGCTCTCATCTGGAGGAGACGTTTATGGCTTTCCGTATGTCAATTCGATTCAAAGATACAAATCTAAGAGATCGGACATCTCTCACTTTTTTAAAAAAATGTTTATTTTCGCCACAAAAAGTCAGCAGACGGTAGTCAGAAAAATACATTATATATTATACATTATTTTGCTTTTTTAAGGTTCTAGTTTCTTTGCTAAATAGTATATGAACGTAAATATGTACGTAATTCGTTTAAAAAATTTGTTTAAAGATTTTCTGATATCAATATTTTGTTGAGGATTTCCTACTGAAAAGGTCCTGTAAATTCGGAAATCCATTAACTTATAGTATCGTAAAAATTAATCAATTCGGTAGCCAAAAAAACCATTGCCATTGCACATATGAAATAAATATTTGAAATAGGTTCACAAAAAGCATCTCAAATTTTAAGGTCATTGGTTTTTTAAAGGTAAAATTTTAACATTCTACCCAAAGACACTTTTCGATCAAAAAGTTGAAGATTTGTGATTTTTTAAGTCATTTTCCAACTTATTCTAGCCGCTCTTGAGCCCTTTCTTAAGGGTACAAACAAAATAACATTCGGACGGACGGTAAAAAAAATCTTAAAAAACATTTTTTGGATTTACGAAAAATTCTAAGAACAATTACAACAAATATTCTAAAAACAATTAGAAGATTTGCATACATGTTCTACCTCTAACTTAGAATTGAAGACATTTTTGTAAAAATTAATGTTTCTGAAAAATCCTACGTACATATTTCACTAGATTTTGGCATCTCTTTTTAAAAATCTATTTCGTTTTTTAACCCCCGACGCAAAGAGGGGTGTTATAAGTTTGACGTGTCTGTGTGTCTGTCCCTGGCACCGTAGCTCCTAAACGAATGGACCGATTTTGATGCGGTTCCTTTTGTTTGAATGCTGACGTGATCGAGATGGTTCTTATCTACAATTTGTTCGCGGGTTGCAAAATGGCGGACCCAAGATGGCGGCCAAAAATTGTAAATATTAAGGGATTGCCATGAAAAGTAGTATTTGGGGCTTTTTGGAGGTGCTTATTGCGAATCTAAGCTCGAAATTTGGAAATTCAAGATGGTGAATCCAATATGGGGTCCAACAATTTTCGAACTTCAACGAATTTAAGTGAAATTTAGTACTATGGGTATTTTGATACCATTGAGCTTTTTTAGTTTTTCTCCCAAGCCCCATGTTCAACACTTTCACCGGAGCTCACAAAAATATATATTTTATTTTTTTTTAGAGTTTATAACTTTATTTAAAATTATTGGACTATCGGAATTAGGGTCCGCGAGTAATTTAAAAAGAATGAAATAAAAATTAAATTAAAAATTTTAAGTAACCCCCGATACAAACCACAAATCTCTAAAAAGTAAAAATATAAAAGTTTTCTCTGGGCCTTTTAACTTCATTAAAAGAACAGTGTGTGAAATAAATAATTACTATCCACAGATATTAGCGGTCCCCCAACGCGACGACGCTTGGATCAAAATATTAATTAGTACTTATATTAAAGTTAAAGGGCCAACCAACACATTAATAGGTTCTTTTAATGAAGTAAAAAGGCCGAGAGAAAAATTATATTTTTTTACTTTTTAGAGTTTTTTTTTTGTGTCAGGGGTTACTTAAAATTTTTAATTTTATTTTTATTAAAAATCTTTTTCGTTTTTTGTTCTGTTTGTTCAGTTGAGTTATGGTTTTGCTTGATAGGGAAAATGCTGTAGTTACATTTACATAGATGTGTAAATGGTACTTATGTGTAAATATTTTTGTACTAACTAAAGACTTAATTTAATCTCATTTTTGCTCCTTTAAATTGCTACACAAGGAGGTGTAGAATTGCTTTTTTTTCCTTTACTCGGCAACAAACGTTAGCATGCCATCAATTTTCTACTGGCGCTGCTTTGTTTTCAAATCGTTTGTTAACCCAACACCCCTCCTTAGTCCTTAGGGCATGAGGTAATCGAATATTGAATAGCACCTCGTCCTGGTTTACTCCTTCTGTCCTGTGTCTGGAGGGCCGCTCCTGAATGAATTAAAGTGCAGGGACCACAACCCTTTGTCGTCTTATTTCCTTGTTGACTTCAAAATCCTCGACCGAATGTGACCAGCGGTATAGACTGTAGTTTTCCACTCGAGTGCCAGAAAGGTGAAGCGTGGAAAGGTCGACGAGTGTTCGGGTGGGCGGGGGTCGAACGATTTATCTTCTGAAGCTAATACGTTCAGGGTCGTCCAGAATTAGGACCAGGCTACTGACAGGCTCAGTTCAACCGAAAATTGTTTATGGTTTCGTTCAAGTTGCTGTTTTTTTTTCCACATTTTCAGATGCCCGCATGGAACGCCTTCCCGCATTCCTCTGATATCATCGAGCAAAGGTAATGGAATGGAAATTGAGCCGGAATCCACTTGCGAGGAGGGTGACAGCGGCAGCTGTCGAGAAAGCTCCGCCCCCCAAGTGCCAATCAGTATTGTCCTCCTAATTTTGATCAGCTACATTTTTTTGGGTACTGTGATTTTTTCGATTTGGGAAGATTGGACTTTCATCGATGGCGCCTATTTTTGTTTCGTGACCCTCTCGACCATTGGCTACGGGGATTTTCTGCCCCGTCAGACCTTCAAAGGGCCAGACGTTCAACTGTTCGCTTGTTGCGCCTACCTCCTCCTGGGCCTCGTCCTTGTAGCGATGTCTTTCAGCATCTTGGAGACGCAACTCATGTGGAAATGCAAACGAATCGCTGTTAGATTAAAATTAGCCAAAGATTGATGGTGCGGGAAGATGTCATTTCTCAGTCGCCTTTGGTTTCACATCTGCGATGGGTCAGCGCTTCTTAAAGATTTGCACGATTTTTGCTGCAGATACCCCAAACCACCAGGTGCGATGTGGTTTTTCATGTATATAATATAGTATATAGATAGTTAGATCAGCAATAGTATGTCATATACCTGAATGAAATGAAATGTAAGCATAGCTGCAGTAACTCGTCATTGATTGGCGCATCTTCACTTATACTCGCTAGCACTGTAAGAGAAGAGAGACATATCTTTATGGGCATAATGTGAGTTTTTTAAGAGTAAATCAAATAAAACAAATTTTGCATTACGCACTGTATTTCACTTCATTTTTCCACATACCAATATCAATTTTTTAGGTACCTATTAGCTTGCTTTATAAGACATAATTTTCTTTAGGCTATTTTACTTAAAATTTCACTTTTATAAGACGCGTGTCGTGTTGTCAAATAAACAAAATAAATTTATAAGCGATCAGAATACTTCTACTACTACCTCACAAATTTTTATTTAATAACTCTACTTACATATACATATTTCATTCCTAATAATGCATTTTATTGATTGGGATTTTTTGTTATTCTAATGTTTATTATACTATTATAATTTTAAATTTTATTTTATTAATTATTTTTTAAATTACACTTACACTTCCAGACAAATGACTCCATAAAATAATATATGTACATATGTATGTACATATATTAAACTAAAAGAGAAGATTTTGAACTTGTTGAAGAAATTACTATAGGTTGATTTGGGCAGCTCGAGTTTTTCGGTAAGTTTTTTCGATAATATGTAGATTGATATCTAAAAAATACAATTCATTCATTAATTTATTTAAATGTAATTCTTCAATCAAATCAGATTGAAATTTTACACAAGCCTATTGAAAGATCGACTTTTAATTTTTGAAATAACATTCTAAGCTAAAAATATATTAGCGCTGAAAGTTTTGTTTTATAGTGTTCTCAGATAAAAATATGTTCATTGATTTAACTTGTAATTTTCAAAACATATGTAGTTTGGAAATAACTCGATTTTTTATTACATATTATTTACCTTTTATTATTTATTTATTAATTTTTTTCTTTTAAATTATTACTCCAAACATTGATTGAGTTATTGGGAATTACAGTTGAAGTGACTGGAGGAAAAATATAACTTTTATTCGGGAACCTTACAAATATTGTCGGTAAGTTTATTATTAAAGTTATACATATATCTTGTTTTATAGAGAATTGGTTCTTGGGGATAAGCTCTTTTACTTTTACCAAAAAAAAATACACATATTATACAACTCGAATAAAAACACCCAGCAATATTTATTACCACATTTGCCACTACATATTTAGAATTTTCATACACATTATCACCGATAACCTGAAATAGATACATATTTCTTTACGCCGGATTTGGAACATACATATTTGACCCCGTATTCTTTGAGCATACAAAAGAAAAAATAATACTTTTATATTTTTATATATTTATTTGATTGTAAAAATATTTTGAGTTTAAAGAACTATCTTTTACAGCTTTTACGAAATAGAAGCAGAAAATGTTTCTTGATGGTAAGTCGTTCTGTATAGCTAAAAAGAGTTGTTACCTTATGGGGTTAAAAAATCAATTTATCTTTTGTTTTCTGAAGAAAAAATATACCTACATACATATGACCAGTTTCTTTTTCAAAGACATCAAAATCTGAAAAAAAAGTAAGTAGTCTTATTGGAAATACTTATGTACCTACCTACATGCTTTTAAAAATTATATTTATGAACGAGTCAATGTAATATGATCAAGGTGCATATTGAATACAATTTGAGTATACCTCCATAATTTTATGGATAAATTTCTTCTTTAACATCTGAATAAATTCTCCATTAACTTTCATTGAAATATAATATAAATAATACTGCAGATCATTCTTAAAATAAAAAATAAGTTTCTTAGCCGTATTTCTTCGAAACTAATAGGTTTTTTTTAATTATGTAAGTAGGTACGCTTGTAATGTGTCGGCGCTAATGCTAACAATAAAATCTCATTTAATATGACCCATTCTGATGTATCTCATTCGGAAATCAATAATCGCATAATTCTATAGCCTCTTTATTTACGGTTGACCCAGATAATAAGAGGCCTCTGCGGAACCGAATGCAGCGGAATTGAATGTCGCTGAACACACAAAAAGTGCAAGCGACACACATTAGATGGAGCTCATGGTCGACCATAATTTCCTAGACTATAGATTCCTGCTTGAAGCTCTCCTTGAACAAAAAAGTGTTTTATTATAATTAATCAGAAAAAAAGTTCAGTGAAAAGAGGCTTGCAATTTGAAAAATTAAGTAAACTTTCATTGATAGGCTGACCTGGGTTGAAAATATGCAATTTGCATATTCGAATATTTTATAGATAGGATGCTTAGCCTACATATGTAATTGTTATTTTAACCTTTTCATATAATATGTTTCCTGATGCGGAAGCGTTTGCAGTAATATGCATGTATGTGCAAGGTGATGTCAGATGTGGTATTATCGATTAACTTCCACGTCCTCATTCTCATTTATTAGGGACCATACAGGACCTAAACTCAACTAGTTTTGTTCTTTAGGGCGCGCCCATGTGACCTGTCTGGGACTGTTTGTTACTGTCACGAGCAGGCTTTACCGATTTCAATTTGCATGTGGAGTCGCCTTCATTTGCAATTTGCGGGTCAACTTTTGTCCATCCAGACAGAGGACATATATGTACATATATCAGCCAGCAAGGATCCATGTGGCGACATCCAATCAAATGTCCAAATATTTGAACAACAGTCCACGCCCGCCAAACTATCCAAAGTGCATACATGACGTGAATGAATAGCCATTGTTTTAACCGTGGATTGCTTTTATCGACACGTCAACTAATTCCAATTCCGATTGAGAATTGGTCCCAGCTCCAATTTCTATGAGCTTAGTAATATCCATGATGTTGCCGTAAATCAAGTATTTTGCCAATTACGCAAAAGTGAGCCACGTGGGAAAGACATTTTAGTGTAAGTTAGGTTAATTCGTCCCAATTCCACCTAAAGCTATAAATCAATTGTCGCTTCCAATATAATCTAAGCGCGGAGAGGGAAAATATTCTATCACTTTGCACTCTGGGGGGCACCTAAATCACACGGTTCGGCTAAAGTTACTTCGTCAATATTTGCGTCCCTGCAATGCTTACAACTCGATTTGAAAAACGCATTTCGTTTGAAAATAAAAAAAAAAACAAGTGGACACTCTGCAAAATTGAATTTTTCTGAAAGATAGAACGCTGAATATGCATGACTTTCACAATATCAACGGTCCAAATCAAGGCTATGGACTTCTGGGAAAGTTATGGAAGTTTTACCTACAATCGCCGAGTGCATATTTGGAAGTGATTGGTTGCCGTAACATTGGTTGCTTGAAAATATGCACAAATATTGATAAAATCGAAAGGGTTCCCATTTGCTAACATAACCGACTGGTAACTTAAATAAAAAGAACAATTTTTTGTTTTTATACAACTTCTTTTAGTGTGGTATCTTAAGAACATTGTCTACAAATTTATTGAAAATCGGCTCCAAATTTAACCTTGACGAATTCTTAACTTTTTCTACCATTTAACATATGAAATTATATTTTTCTCCCTTTTATTTTTACCCAGGATAACTATTTTAATTTAGATATTATTTGTTGGAGAGTGAATAAATAATATACAATATTAGTTCCCAAAATTATAGGCCCACTTTAATATTTTGAGCTGTCTTAAATTCTACTTTACTGATACATAAAGAGCCACTTCCGATTTTCGTCAAGCAAACCATTTAAGACCAGGTTCTATTTTAGTTATTTGATTAAATGATTAATCTGATTCATTCTCAGTGTCACGTATCTATGCAAATTATCTAAAAATTTATTAAAAATTCAATCTGCACTGGATTGTGATAATCCGCACAGGGATTCAAGCAATGTTCTTTCTCTTCCAAGTTTTTAAGATGATTTTTAACCTTAAATCTTAATATTTCTACTAATTAATAATAGTAGAATTCACTTTCTGGTGTGCTTCATCATGTTATTTATCATAAAGTAAATTACGTCTTCAATGAACTTATTATTGAATGAATTAAATGAATAAATAAATAATAATAACATTACCATCCTCTTTTCTTAAGACCTTTGGAACTGCTCTAAATTTCTCGATATAATTAGCTATATGTATTTATATTATATATGTACAGTATGTGTTCAAAAAATTAGACGCAGTCAGTAATTCTATGAAATTTGGTACAAAGTGGATATTTCCTGCAATAAAATCCTTTTCAAGTAAATTTTTCAACGATTACGGTCATGCAGGTAATGAATGCAGGATATTTGGGTAATTAGGGAAATCCCAGATCTACCGGGTTAGGGCTGGGAGGTATATAAATGAAAGCGATTTCGTTTTGGCTTCATTTGGAAGAAATATTTATGGAGAAAGAGTTGACAATTTTGTATGCAAGCGGATTTTAAAGAGTGCATTGATAAATAATATTGATACCCAGTAGGCCCCTTTCAATTTATTGTGTTTTACATTTGAAAATTCAGTGAACGTGACGTGACATACAAGAAAGGAGTTTTCTGAAGTGCCTAGTTAAAAGTAAAAATTGACTTCAAAATGGGACGGGTTAAAGATATCGCCAGTGATAAAAGAAGTGTAATAGTAAATTTCTTGAAGTCCAGAGAGCTTTCCAATCGGGAAATCGCGGGCCAAGAAAAGGTTTCGGCATCTACGGTGGATCGAATTGCCCGAACTCTGAATCCTTCAACTTCTCAATCGGGAAGTAAGAGGAAAAATTGCGGAAGAAAAAGGAAAACATCTAACGAGACCGACAGGAAAATTGTGCATATGGCAATACAACAAAGACGAGCATCCGCCAGGACCTTACACAACCAAATTAGAGACCATGGGGTGGAAATTTCAAAAATGACTCTTCGCCGACGATTATATGAGGCAAATCTGAAATGTAGACGACCAGCAAAAAAGCCAAAATTAACGGACAAAATGAGATCCATAAGGTTACAATGGGCTAGATACCATCAGAGCTTTACCCTTGATTACTGGGAAAAGGTAGGCATGTCAAAATATTTTCGTAAATTAATATTTTATTGAGGTTTATGGAGTATTCAAATTTACCCTAAATTTCAAATTTCGCAGGTTATATTCAGCGACGAATGTCGTCTAGAAGCGGTGACGGAATCGTTCAATTTCGTACGGAGGGAACGTTACAATGAGGACTGCGTTCAAAGAACAGTCAAACACGCTCCAGCTATTATGATATGGAGCTGTATAAGTGGAGAAGGTCCGGGTCCCATTTATTTTGTGAATGGAACCTTGCGTTCTGATCAGTACAAGAGCATATTAAAAGAGGTTCTTTTACCCCACATTAATTCATTCATGTATACACGATCGAATTACATATTTATGCAAGATGGAGCACCTTGCCATACCTCAAAATCAATCAAAGATTTCCTAAATGAAGAGCAAATTGAAGTTCTTCCTTGGCCCGGCAATTCTCCTGATCTAAACCCAATAGAAAATTGCTGGACCTATTTAAAATCTAAAGTATATAGTCGCCCAAACCCAACGGTATCCATTCTTCAAGAAAACATTGAAGATATTTGGAGAAATGACGAAGGTCTGAAAGACATGATAAAAGAGTGTATTGCGAGTATGCCGAGAAGAATTGCCGAAGTTGTAAAACAAAAAGGCGGAGTGACTAAATTTTAATTTATATGTTCACAAATTGTCACTAATATTTCTTAATGTAAAATATACCGTTAAAAAAAAAAACTTGTATCGATTTATCGAAATTTATAAATTTGTTTCATTTCCCATTTATTTTACCAGTGCGTCTAATTTTTTGAACACATACTGTATGTACTTATAAATTGTCGTAAAGTATGTACATATATATACATATAATCCAAATATTTATAAGTTAATTTCTTAAAATTAATTCGAAAACTAATAAAACCGCATTGAAGCTGATAAAATCGCTAATAAGAAATAAAGCTCCTGTAGGTGCAGTTCTTCAGTTCTTAAGTCGTAAAAGGTTACTTCAGAAAGAAAAACACCATTGCGGATAAAAAATGACACAATATTGAAATTTTTATTACATGAAAGCCATAAATATGTATGAAGGCAAGAAATGTAAGTACGACGAAGACATACTTCATCTCGCATAAATTACATGCAATTTACAGCTCCCACCGGGACTTTATACTGTATGTAGCGAATATGTAAATTTCAAAAATAAATAAATAAATAAAATAATATATACATATATGTAGTAGCACACGTAACCTCGAGCATTCGTGAAATCAAAAGTGAACCATTCTATTTTTTTTTTTGATATAAAAAATAACGTGTTGATATTAGATACAATATAGAATAATGAATAAAGATGAACTGAGAATCGGATTCGAATAAAGTAAGGTTCTGTTGCGTGTGTGATTATAAATGAAACATTGAAGTGAAAAAATGCTTTAAATGGACCTCACATCAAAATTTTCATAATAAGATTTGCGGAAAAGCTCTTTAAGCGAAAGTCAACACCATGCGAACTGGATTAGTTTCAATGGTTTAATAGCAAGGAGCAAACTTCCTTCGAAGACATGAGATTCTTTAACGTCTGCCTGGGTCCATGTTCCTTAATACCTCCCACGCACGTTTCCATTCCCTATGAAAAATCTTTGTGTATGTAGCTGTGCGAACCAAGGAAATAAAAAAGAAAAAAATCGTAAATTCACAAAAGAAAGAAAGAAATTGAGTAGATTCGAGGAAAGCACAGATAAGAAGATATTCAAGCACGAGCTACATACAAATTTGAATGAGGTGCCAGGGCCGGAAGTCGAGCATGCGAATGAGGGCTAATTTCGTGCTTACGCATAACAGCCAAAAGCAAAGCACACATTCGAATGGAAATTCAGGAAAATTGTGGGTTAAATTCAGAAGCGGGGGGGGTGGTGACTTTGGGGAGCATGAATTTTCCCAAGCCCTCTTTAGCTCAGGCAGGTAAGTTGTTATTAGGTGACATACTTTGGAGCAGCCATGCAAACATGCCCTCTTCTAGAGCCCTGAACCACTTTATATTTGCTTAGATGTAAAAAATTAACAGTACTCGGAGCTGGAAGTATGCTTTCTTGAGACAAATTACTTCGTCCTTTTGGAATTGCAAAATTCTAAGTCTTGAAAGGACATTTAGGTATTTAGGGAAAGCTTTGATCATAGTAGGTATCCTTATTCCTTAAAGCCTAGAGGACAGCAAGGATCTCTGTCAACAGGAGAAACTAATTAAGGTTTCTACAATATGCATAGGTATAGTGTGCAGATTAGATAAGTATAGATAAACTTTCTACAACGCAGTATACATATAGGGTCCTTAAAAATACTGTATTGTGAAAAATCGGGATATAGCAGATAATCAATTTACAGAAAATCTAGGATTCGGATTTTACCTGTGCTATTACCATTATATCAGAAAAAAAATGCCACGCAACATTTTTTTTTTACTTTTTATTCATAGTCAAATCTCCTATCTGTATAACAACATTTTCTTTACAACGTTTATAAATAAAAATATATAAAAACTTACCACAATAATGAATTTTGAATGGATGATGAATGAATTTTCTCCTTCAACTCTTTTTTGAAAAATTATGTTGCTCGAGCTCAACTCACACTTAAACAACTTTTAGTATCAAAAACGGAAAACGCAAATTTTGTAGCTCATATAATTTTGACAAAATTATGGGGAGTTTGCAAAATAAATAACTGTAGAATATGCGTCTTTGCATTTGATATCTTATTTTAATAAGTTTTTCGCAGCTTTTGTAAATAAAAAAAGCAGGTTCTGTTATCATAATGAATCCTTATCTTATTTTACAGTCCGCAAAACTCAAGCTAAAAATGTGAAAAATGTCTATTATATTTATTATGGTTGTTTATAGAGTGATTGAACTGAATCACTAATATCAACAAAAGCCGGCAAAATTTTAAACCAGAAACCAGACTACACTTTTCCGAAGATTTTTGACGCGCTGAATACGAAATTGCTCCATCATAAAAGTTATCATAATCAATTTTAAAGTTTTCCAATATCATATTTCATTTTCTCTGCAAGAAATCGTTAGTTGAGTTTTGCAACTTTTACAAATTAGTGGGTATTCGGATATTGTGTAGTAAAGGGTTATCTAAAGACTCCAGAAGAAAAGGAGAATCATGTTCCTCAAATTACTCAGATATGTTTGAATATCTGCTAAATTCAACGAGAATAAGTAAAGCGGGATAATAATGAACAATTCTAATACCTATACGAGTTTATTTTTACTATAAGATAGGAATGTAGATGTTTGTAAATGATAACATTAAAAGAATGAATTTAAAATATCAGAAAACACTTCAATTTTCAGCTTCTTTAAGATTTCCCATTTTCGCGCAAACGCTATTTTAAATCAAAAATTGTATAAATTTATATACAATACAATTTCAACTTTTCAAGTTAACAAAATGAGCAGAGTGGAACTTCCATGAAAAGTGCATACTCTAATATTGTATGTACATATGTACATATGTATGTGGCTTAATTTCCGTTAAATTGACATAGAAACCTTTCGCAAAAAAATCTGATTTCTTTTGGATTTTCCCTTTCTTGTCAGCAAAATGCATTTTGTTTGACGTTACAAAAACCTTCTTGGTATGCAGATAGAATATTGAAACCTCTTAGAGTGCGCCCGCCGCCACCACCCTTCTTGTCTTTGGTTGGCAATATTTGCTACTTTGTCAGAAAATCTTGTTACAAAGTAGCGCTTTTTGCTCGCGGATTACATTTTGAGAACGTAAAATTGTGCTGGATGTTCCCAGGGGGACCTTGAGAACGGGGGGCGAATGCACACAATTGGTTTTAAGACGAAGTAATATCGGGAGCGGCTGAAGTTGGAACCCTTTCACCTAGGTGGGTAATTGCTTGATTAAATCCATTCTGCCGGTCTTAATATGGGAAAGGATTTGCCAAACGCCGACATGCCAATATTGTAACTGCTCGTTAAAACAGAATATCCAGGAGTATGCCGCGATTTTCTTTCCCTCCCTCTAATTAAATTGTGTAACGAACAAATTTTCAGGAATTGCTCAGCGCTTTCGGGAATGAGATGAGCACCTAAAGGCGACGCTAAAGAGCATCACTTGAACTTAATCAAATTTTTATGTTACGGCTTTGCGGGTCCTTGAGGAAAATTTCATTAAGACACTTTCGTTCTTCTGCTGATCTCAAATATTGTTACAGCTTAGATTCTCACCCATGATGGTGGAAGTTTTAAGAAGTCTGAACCGTTTAATGATGAAACATATATTCAAAGAAAGTGACTTAAACTGGCTTTCTTTCGACTTTAGTCAAAAGATTGCCAAATTTTCATTTAATTACGTTAAAGTTCTCCCGACAGCATATGAGAACAGGGACAATGGTAATTAGATAATTCTCCTAGGAATAGAATGTATTCTTTTAATAATTTTAATTTAAAAGTGAACAATAAATGTTTAGAGTTATTTTTACATGGTAAGCTAGGCGCTCAAATTTTTATGGTAAGCCAAAATATAACTTTTAAATCATAGAAAGCAGGCTCAAATCAAATCGTTCTCACTACGAAATGATATGTTACTTAAAAACGAAAATTCTAAATTAAAATATACATAATTATTTTTGAAAGCTTCCTCATTATAAATTTAAAAATTACACGCTATGAATTACAAATGCTGTGTGCAAAGAATTAGTAAATCATTTTATTTCAAATGAATACAAATTTCAGTGATTCAATTGATAATGTGAAAGGGAATTTTTGTTACAAGAATTTATTTCTGACATACGTTTTACTATTATTAATTTACTTTGATACAGATGCGAAACTGAAATATATAAAATATATATAAAAGTTGTGATTATGTTAATAAAATCAGATCAAAAATATAAGCTTTTTTCAATTCGTCCACAAAATGTGGTAACAATAAAAAATCGTTATTATAAAAGTACTTCAACTTTATTTTTATAGTAAGTATAATAAAAGATTGCACAATTTTAATCGAATTTCAATGAGGTTGGTCGACGCTCAGTCGTTATGAACAAGTAAAATTCTTTGTTTGCCAATTTTAAATTATTCTAGATCTATTTCTTTAGTCATCTCGGTGGTGAATGAATATTTTATTAAACGACACACCTTTTTCCTCAGGAAGGCAAAGAAAAAATGATTGGCTAACTTGGTTTCGCTATTATGCCTGAGCACCCAGAAGCTCGTGGTCTCCTCTAGGTAAACACATTAAGTGCAGGGATAATGGGAAAGCTTGAGAAAATTCCTCTAAAAGAACTTCTTCCAGTTTGCAGCCGGACAAAAAACAGTAGAGCTAAGCAAATGCATAATTTAAAGAGCCCTTCGATATCTAGGTTGGGCATGGCAATCGGCTTAGAAGTTTTCTTCTTTTTTTTTTTTCTTCCTTACTAGAAGGGCACTTGATCTTGTTAACTTGACAAATTGTGAAACGAGGGATGAATTCCTAAATAAACACGATGTGAAACTGTACGTCGTTATTGATTTGTTTACTCGACGAAAATATCAAAAAGGTTCGTGATATGCATAGAGCCACGTGGCCCAAGGATTTAATGGGGAAGCACCCTCACCAATCAGACACAAGAGGGATGTCATTTATACCTCCAATTTTAATGGCTTCTATACTGAAGGACAAACTTTTTCGAGGGTTCAAATCAATTTGAAAAGGACCTTCTTCGAAAGGCTTTTTTTGTATGTGACTGCGAACACATATATTTTATTTATTTTTTTTTTTTATGAAAAGGAACTAAACATTTAAAAGACGACTTTCTTTTCAGAGAACCCAAATCTGCTGGGATATATCAATAAAGAATTTACGGTACGCAGGTGATTTTTCCGTAAATACCACAACAATAGATATAACCATATTTTTGAATCATCTGTTAGGACTTATCTTTTATTCGTTTAAGCCTAAATTTAAGTTCCTTTGACCATGGTATTATGTCGTGATAAATTGGGACATTTCGTACTACAAAAAGTCAATATCAATTTTTCTTTTGCCTTTTAAGATTACTTGTGAATTTATTGTGTTACATTGATATATGTACGTTTTGCTTTATTCAATTTACTCGTTTATAGATTTTTAGCAGAAACAGATTCTACCTGAAAGTACTTAATTGACAACAAATTTATGAAGATTGATTTATGAAAAATATTCTCTCTTTTATTGATCATAAACCTAACTTGATATTTTCGTAGAACACTACATCAAAACCTGACTTTTTTTTTTGGTAATTTGATTACTATGTTTATTAACTGTACTCTTTTCATTTTTCATCTTTCTCAGGTTAGATAGCAAAGTTTTCATTGAATTAAATTTTATAATCTGTCACAATATATCAAGATTTTAAATTTTGAGAAAAGTTCATCAAATAGCCCATTATATAAACTAACGTATTTACCCATCGAAATTTCAATCGTTAAAACAAAAATATATATGTATTATATATAAATATTTGGATCAGGTATATTAATCCAAGCAATATGATTTTATTTTTACAAAATTAAAAAGGTGAAAAGAAGACCGGTATTATCAAAAAAAAAAAAAATCATTTCTCTTTTAAAAAAAATTACGAAAAAAGTCCATTTTTAATTGTTCAGAATAAAATAAAACTTCGCGTGATAAGTGATATGATTTTAGTAAATATTAAATCAGTTTTAGAAAATGTTTGATGGATAGATAGATACTTAAAAATTAGTCTACCTAACAAAAATTTCCATTATTCGTCTCTAATTAATCCTTTAAAATTGCCCTCCTATGTCTGAAAACTTTATAAATTTATTAATTTAAATGTGTTGACAACAACGACTTTTCTAATTAGCGAAATTCACTTAACTTTGCGATGCGGTTCCATTAAATTTCATTTTGAAAACTCAACCGTATGGGGAAATTGGGTTTTGTTTTCCTCAAGCTGCACATTTCTAAATGCTATTTTAATTAAAGGTGCACAAAACACAGATGACAATTCACCAAATTGCATTTGCTCAAACACAATAAGTGAACATGAGGAAACAGTTTTAACTTGTTTGTTTTTAGTTTGTAACTAGCGTGTGTTGAGATATTAAACCGAGTTGAGGGTATTTGCAATCCATTAATCATCATACATTATATTAGCATAGCAAGTCGTAAATAGAAAATCATTATTTCTCGTAACATTAGAATTGGGTTTTAGATCTTTCGGGTTTTTTACTAAAATATACGTGATAAAATTATAGCATATGTCTGAAACTTTAGGAAGTGGCTATACGCAATCCAAACGGACTACGGAAAATTTTTAGATTGTTCTGATGAAATCAGTCTTTACTTAAAAAAGAACAGTAGGTATACAAAAACATTAAACTGAATTTCAAATATTGTGAACAAAACATCCAACATCCCCAAAAAACAATTATATTTCTTTCAGAGCTGGAAAATCCACACCTGAAAAGATTTAAGCGAATAAAATCAGTAAGTATTTCTATAAATCTTGGAATTTATTTACGAGTGTTATGTGTATAATCTACATATCCTAATTTTAAAACATAAACATTTATCGTTATAACACTTTTTGGCCATAAGAGTTTTCAGAATTTTCTTTCATCGGTTGATTGCTTATTTGAGACCAAAAGGCAAGTATTAATTTAATCATGGCAAAAATTTTATTATAGAATTTAGGGCTTTACCGAAAAAATAAAAACAAGGTAATGTCCTGAGAAACTTTCAAAAGAATATTTATTTCTGGTGATTTATTTCATCGATAACATAATTTTGATATTTAATCAATTAAAACCTCTAATTTGTTCTTTTTTTTTTCTTTTCTTTTCTCCACAGAATCCAATCGTCCGGGATCATACCTCTGGGAACTGAAATTTAACCCTGGATTCGAGGAAGAAATATTCAGCTGAAATGATCCTACTTTAAGAAAACAAAAAATATGTTAAAATTATTACTAAAATTGCATAAAGATTCATTTTGTATGCAAAAATCTTAGCCAGTAGACGATTCAATTTTTTAAATTTATCCATTCACAATGTAAATAAATCATATTTAGAATTAAGTGCAATTAGATTCATCCCGAATTTGTAAACATCAATAAACGTTTAAAATAACCATTTAACATAATCTGTAATTTTTTATTTACTGATCCTACCTTCGCCATTCGAAAACCTTTTCAGAAATTAGCTTCATCAATTGATCGCTTTTTAAGAAAAAAAGGTAAGTTTTAAAATACTCATGGAGAAAAAAAAAAAGGAATTAAAATTTAAAACGCATTCGCCGTGTCTAAAGAAAAAGTGCTCTATATTAATTGCTACTTCATTTCCCATTTTCATTGATTGTTAATTTTCAGAATTCACAATTTGATTCTTGCAAAAAGAGCATGAAAAGAGAAATGAGGACGTTAAACCAGGTAGAAATAAAATAATATAAAAAATCGCTGATCGCTGACTCACACACCCACATGCGTCACGCCGCGCCGCCAAGAAAGAAGGCCGAGAAATTCCGGCCAGCGATCCCAAAAATCGATCAGGAGCACAGGAGCCCAGAAACCGCAGCAGGCAAATTCCGAAGTCGAAAGTATGGGAATACACTGAAAACGCGTGAGCCAATATGTCCCCACACTGCAAAATTCTGCATGCACCACCGCCAAGAAGGTGGCGAAATTCCGCCCGCCTCAAACTAAAATCGACCAGGAGCACCAGGGGCCCAGAAATCGCAGCAAGCAAACGGAAACCAAATTTCTGCTCACATTCTGTTAACAATCTGGTAACACTCTGCTAACATTCTGCTAAAACTCTGGCAACATTCTGGTATTCTGCAGATCGCCCGGCTGAAACAGGCTGAGAACAAGCGGCAAAGGGAATGAGTGAAACAGCGATAAAAAATTCTTCCTATCTGCAGAAGTTGAGTAAATGCATCAGAAACAGAGTGCGTAAGTGTGAGTGTACCAAGGGGAAGTGTACTAAACGTGAATTTCTGAAATAGACTGAAAAAATTTCCCAAGGAGAGTGAGGAAGATACGAATAGGTGTTATTTCGTTATTCATTTGAGGCCGCCATTTTGTAAAATTTATTTTGATGTTCAGTTGATCGCGATCCGGCGTGATATGAAGTTGCTTTCTTCGAGTTTTCGGTGGAAAAAATCCAAAAATTGCAGCAATTAGAGGTAGTAAAGGAGACAAAGTCAACAAGCGAACGTCACCTTGTCCGCGACCAGCGGAAAGAAGCAAATTTTTGCTGAGCAGTGGTAAATAAGTCATACAATCAACACTGCCAACTCTTATTATTTAAATTATTTATTTAATCAGGAGCAGAGGGCACTTCCTACAGTCCTGATTTAAAGCAGCGCATTCCATTCGGTAACAACCTATCAATTATTAAAAATTCTTATCTCATCTGAACTGTAATTAATGTATTAGTTTTAGTGTTCCAGAATGCTGAAAACCATGTGTACAAGTTATTTTGGAAAATACTAATTACGACGAATTACTAAGGATTTTCTTAACAAGAATCCAGCTGATCGTCCGGGATGTCGCCGGGGTTTCATGGATATTGCGAATCATCAGTTCTTCAAAAGGGAAATGGCAAGTGGTAAGTTGCCTCAATTAAGTTTTGTCAAAACGTGCAGAACGCCAGAGCTCCTTGTGCTCTATCAGAAAAATCCTAACAAAAACCGACCTAAACTCCCAATTAAAGCGGTATATTTTGATTTTCGTCTAGACTCTAGGGAGCTTTGCAAAATATAAAATATGTAGTAACAGGCAAAATAAAAGTAAATCCCTAACCACCTTTTGTCCCAACATTTGTTCCTGGCGATCCAGATTTTACGTTCAACTTTGATCCACAGTTTACCCCAGAACAGAATTGATGCCAGAATATCCGTAACAAAAAATCACAGCAATCGACTGATACATTATTTTTAAATCGTGGCGACGAATCAGCTATGTGAGAAAAAGGCGTTTATTGCTATAAAGTTTCATTTTACAATTTCAAAATATTTGCACCATAATAAATGTACATATCTACATAACTTAATAAAAATGTCATTTATGTTTTCATAAAAAAAAAACCTTGAAATAAAGTCATTTTTAAAATTTTAGAGCAAAAGGTTTCTTAATGATTATATCTTCGTTTAAAATAAAACGATTATAATAAATAAACATTATGTTTCATAACACTACACTTTAATAACATATAATATATATTTAAAATTAAATTAAAAGATTTCTCTTTCTCATTTCAGCTATATGGAGATGATTCCTGCGACTGTAATTCAGTGACTGACGATCTCAAAATTCTTCAATTACCTCCTCCACCATCCAGAAGTCTACTTCAGCACATGTTTTGCCTTCAATTGAGTTAAGCAAAATATATTAACAATAAGAAAAGACAAAATAATAAACAAAAAAATGACTTAAAAAGAAAATAAGAAAAATAATTCAAAAGTTCTAACAAGCCAAATTTCAAGGGATAAAAAGTAAATCAAGAGAACACACCACACTTATTATTATAGCATACATGAGAGAAGACACGCAGAAATTAACAAACTATAATTAGACGAAAATTTGAAATTAATTGAAAGTATAAAATTATGCTATGATTACGATTACTACGATTACTTACAAGAGGTTCTACAGATATTACACAAATTCGCTTATTTTGTTATTAATTTTATACTTTGATTTAATAACGCAAAATTGTACGCTTAATGTATAAGAAAAATAAGTCATTTCAGTCAAGGGGAGGCAGCGGTGTCCCACGGAGCACCTTTTCTTTTGCCTTGATCAGCCACAGGACGAGCCACTTCTGCGACTGTTACAATTTATCTTTCGATTATTTTTGAATTTTGGGAAGTCGAGTGATTTTGATCTCGCTTAATTACTTCACATAGAACTAGAATACCGTGCGAAATATTCCTCGCAAAAGTTTTCCTCACATTTTATTCAAAGGGCTTGACGGGGAAATAGAAACATTTAATCCATTTTAATTCAAGTCCCATTCTTCCACTTAATTTTCGCAATTCAAAATTTGCTACATTCCTGAATAAAAGAGCATGAAGTGAGGTAGGAATAAAAAAATCCTTCGAGATCACGGATCACCTGAATTTCACTTCTAGACTAGAATTCGCCCACACGGCCACCTGCCGCACTAACACCAAGGGGGCGAAACGAAAATCGCCTCATAAAATGACGTGAATCAAGTCAGGTGGCACGGCAAGAGTTTAAAATTCGCGTGAATGAAACGGCGACAAAAATTCCCTCTATCCACCAAAAGTGGAGTGAATGCGACAGACACATGGACGGGATGGAGAAGTGTGTCGGAGATAACCTCAAAGATATTTTGACATTTATTTCATCGCGGGCTGCCGGGGTTTGAGGAATTTTCTTCGAGTAATTCGCTCGTCTTGCTTTTCGAACGAATTGTAAATTAATTAAAAAATTGAAGTGTTTTTTTTTTGCAAGAAAGCCATCCGAGGAAACCACGGATTGCCGCAGCACCAGCAGGAGATTGAAAACAGTAGCATTGTGAAAAAATAATCACATTTAGGATTAGTTCTAATTTAAAGTGTCGCAAATTTGTGAAAATTAATAAATGTTTCAAATAAACATTTAAAATAATCTGCAATTTTTGATTTACCACACGCCCCTTCCTTCTTCACACCAAAGAATTTTCATTAATTAGATCCAGCAATTGATCGCTTTTTAAGACCAAAAGGTAAGTTTTAATTTGCTCCTGGGGGAAATGATTGCATTTATAGGCAAGCGAAAATATAAGAAATCGCTTATCTAAAATTTTATTTATCTAATAAGTGCTAGAAAAGTCATGGCGGCCGCCTACAGAGCCCATGAAAGAGAAGAGCAAATTCTGTAAACAAACAGCCCAAAAATGTAAACAAAAACAATAACAAAGGGCGCCATCTTGGCCCTGCTGCGGTTTCTGGGCTCCTGTTACCAAATTCGGATTTTGCGGTGCGGTCGCTTGGCCGGGCACCGATCGGCAAAATCTTAAATTTGGTAACAGGAGCCCAGAAACGACAGTAGGGGAAATCCAGTCCAAAAATTCCCCTGCGTGACGTCAAATTTCCCAAAACAAACCGAGGCCACGCCTCCATCTGAATACAACTTTCCCCTGCCATGAAAGCCAAACACATTCTCATTTTGATCTAGTAAAAACAATAATAACATGAAAAATGGCTGAAAGAAATCATCAAAATTCTATTTTTCAGCAATTTTACATCTCGGAAGTCAGAACGGCAATAAAAGAATACAACACCAATTAATTTTAATTTTTATTCATCATTTTTATTCCTTCCACCATTTTAACAGAATTATTTTCTTAAAATTATTTCTGCTTGAAAAAAAATGGCTGCTCGCTACTGCTGCTCCTGACGAAATCTCGGGAAATCCGAGAGTTCGCGTGCTCCGGGGTTTCCTCAGTCGTTTTCTCTGTAAAAAAACACCCTTTTGAGTTTTCATTTAATTATTGACTCTTTCGAAAAGCAAACAGACCGAATCACGCGACGAAAATCGCTTGCATCCCGGCGGCCCGCGATCAAAACAAATCTTACAAATATGGCGGCCTCAAATCGGTGATTTCTTGAGGCTATTTCAGAAATCGGTTACTACCATGTGTCTGTCGCATTCACTCCACTTTTGTGGTGGATAGAGGGAATTTTTGTCGCCGTTTCATTCACGCGAATTTTAAACTCTTGCCGTGCCACCTGACTTGATTCACGTCATTTTATGAGGCGATTTTCGTTTCGCCCCCTTGGTGTTAGTGCGGCAGGTGGCCGTGTGGGCGAATTCTAGTCTAGAAGTGAAATTCAGGTGATCCGAGATCTCGAAGGATTTTTTTATTCCTACCTCACTTCATGCTCTTTTATTCAGGAATGTAGCAAATTTTGAATTGCGAAAATTAAGTGGAAGAATGGGACTTGAATTAAAATGGATTAAATGTTTCTATTTCCCCGTCAAGCCCTTTGAATAAAATGTGAGGAAAACTTTTGCGAGGAATATTTCGCACGGTATTCTAGTTCTATGTGAAGTAATTAAGCGAGATCAAAATCACTCGACTTCCCAAAATTCAAAAATAATCGAAAGATAAATTGTAACAGTCGCAGAAGTGGCTCGTCCTGTGGCTGATCAAGGCAAAAGAAAAGGTGCTCCGTGGGACACCGCTGCCTCCCCTTGACTGAAATGACTTATTTTTCTTATACATTAAGCGTACAATTTTGCGTTATTAAATCAAAGTATAAAATTAATAACAAAATAAGCGAATTTGTGTAATATCTGTAGAACCTCTTGTAAGTAATCGTAGTAATCGTAATCATAGCATAATTTTATACTTTCAATTAATTTCAAATTTTCGTCTAATTATAGTTTGTTAATTTCTGCGTGTCTTCTCTCATGTATGCTATAATAATAAGTGTGGTGTGTTCTCTTGATTTACTTTTTATCCCTTGAAATTTGGCTTGTTAGAACTTTTGAATTATTTTTCTTATTTTCTTTTTAAATCATTTTTTTGTCTTTTCTTATTGCTAATATATTTTGCTTAACTCAATTGAAGGCAAAACATGTGCTGAAGTAGACTTCTGGATGGTGGAGGAGGTAATTGAAGAATTTTGAGATCGTCAGTCACTGAATTACAGTCGCAGGAATCATCTCCATATAGCTGAAATGAGAAAGAGAAATCTTTTAATTTAATTTTAAATATATTATATGTTATTAAAGTGTAGTGTTATGAAACATAATGTTTATTTATTATAATCGTTTTATTTTAAACGAAGATATAATCATTAAGAAACCTTTTGCTCTAAACTTTTAGAAATGACTTTATTTCAAGGTTTTTTTTTATGAAAACAAAAATGATATTTTTATTAAATTATGTAGATATGTACATTTATTATGGTGCAAATATTTTGAAACTTTACAGCAATAAATGGCTTTTTCTCACATAGCTTTTTGATTCGTCGCCACGATTTAAAAAATGTATCAGTGGATTGCTGTGATTTTTTTTACGGATAATCTGGCATCAATTCTGTTCTGGGGTAAACTGTGGATCAAAGTTGAACGTAAAATCTGGATCGCCACAAACAAATGTCGGGACAAAAGGTGGTTAGGGATTTACTTTTATTTTGCCTGTTACTACATATTTTATATTATACAAAGCTCCCTAGAGTCTAGACGAAAATCAAAATATACCGCTTTAATTAGGAGTTTAGGTCGGTTTTTGTTAGGATTTTTCTGATAGAGCACAAGGAGATCTGGCGTTCTGCACGTTTTGACAAAACTTAATTGAGGCAACTTACCACTTGCCATTTCCCTTTTGAAGAACTGATGATTCGCAATATCCATGAAACCCCGGCGACATCCCGGACGATCAGCTGGATTCTTGTTAAGGAAATCCTTAGTAATTCGTCGTAATTAGTATTTTCCAAAATAACTTGTACACATGGTTTTCAGCATTCTGGAACACTTAAACTTAATACATTAATTACAGTTCAGATGAGATAAGAATTTTTAATAATTGATAGGTTGTTACCGAATGGAATGCGCTGCTTTAAATCAGGACTGCAGGAAGTGCCCTCTGCTCCTGATTAAATAAATAAATTAAATAATAATAGTTGGCATTGTTGATTGTAACTTATTTACCACTGCTCAGCAAAAATTTGCTTCTTTCCGCTGGTCGCGGACGAGGTGACGTTCGCTTATTGACATCTGTTGCCTTTACCACCTCTAATAACTGCTGCAATTTTTGGATTTTTTCGACCAAAAACTCGAACTAAGCAACTTTACATCACGCCGGATCGCGATCAACTGAACATCAAAATAAATTTTGCAAAATGGCGGCCTCAAATGGATAACGAAATAACACCTATTCGCTTTTTCCTCACTCTCCTTGGGAAATTTTTTCAATCTATTTCAGAAATTCACGTTTAGTACACTTCCCCTTGGAGGCTCGTACACTCACACTTACGCACTCTGTTTCTGATGCATTTACTCAACTTCTGCAGATAGGAAGAAATTCTTTCGCTGTTTCACTCATTCCCTTTGCCGCTTGTTTTTTAGCCTGTTTCAGTCGCGCGATCTGCAGAATACCAGAATGTTGCCAGAGTTTCAGCAGAATGTTAGCAAAGTGTTACCAGATTGTTAACAGAATGTGAGCAGAAATTTGGTTTCCGTTTGCTTGCTGCGATTTCTGGGCCCCTGGTGCTCCTGGTCGATTTTAGTTTGAGGCGGGCGGAATTCCTCGCATTTTTGGTGGTGGTGCATGCAGAATTTTGCAGTGTGGCAAGTGTGGGGACATATTTTGGCTCACGCGTTTTCAGTGTATTCCCGTACTTTCGACTTCGGAATTTGCCTGCTGTGGTTTCTGGGCTCCTGTGCTCCTGATCGATTTTTTGAATCACTGGCCGGAATTTCTTGGCGGCGTGACGCATGTGGGTGTGGAGTCAGCGATCAGCGATTTTTTATATTATTTTATTTCTACCTGGATTAACGTCCTCATTTCTCTTTTCATGCTCTTTTTGCAAGAATCAAATTGTGAATTTTGAAAATTATTAACAATCAATGAAAATGGGAAATGAAATAACAAATCATATTAATATAGAGCACTTTTTCTTTAGACACGGCGAATTCGTTTTACCTTTTTAATTCCTTCGTTTTTTTTCCTCCATAAGTAGATTAAAACTTACCTTTTTGTCTTAAAAAGCGATCAATTGATGAAGCTAATTTCTGAAAAGTATTTGGAGCGCAGAAGGTAGGGGCAGTAATTAAAAAATTACAGATTATGTTATGGGACTCTGCTGCCCTCTCTTGATTGAAACGACTCATGTTTTTTTTATAATCACCTTTTATTTTAGTTTCTGTTTCATTAAAACATTAAACGTACAATTTTGCCTTATTAAATTCGAGTAGAAAATTAATAACAAAAGGCGCGAATTTGTGTGATATCTCTTCACTTATTTTTTTATTTATTTTTTGTTTGTTATTTTGTTATTAGGCTTGGTATTTAGTCACAATTTAATATATGTAGTATGTTAATTTTCAAAAATATCGGTTTGCAATAAAATGCCGGAAATTCAAAGAAAATACGGTGACTTGCATGATTTTTCGTAAAACAAAATTTTAAAAAATTATGAAAATCTCGAAGGAATCTTGTAGATATGATAGAGGCCGTATTTCTTAATCGTTTTTGATAAAACTTACCTCAACCAAGTTAACTGCCGAGAATTTCTCTTTTATATTTATATCCTAGACAATAAGAGAGTAGGTACATTTAAAAAAAAAAACATAGTCACTGTATATGTATTAAAAGGACAATTATGTATATAATAAAGGAAAAGTTTAATCATTTAAGGCACACAAAACACAATAATTACAAATGTGTCACTCATTTAGGTAATTGAACTATGTAGGAGTTGGAGTTGCGTCGAGTCATAGTCCAAGATGCTTTGACACCCTCTGACCTGACCGTTTCGCCTCAACGGAAATCAACAACAAAATAGCATATGTATACAATATAATCACATATGAGGAGCTGGCGAACAAAACGGTATAATTACACATCTGGTCAAAACCCTTTTTGTTTACGGTCCGGAGGTTTTGGGCCCACTGAATTTGAATCTCAACTCATTTTCAATAAAAACCTCCTAAAACAGTGTTAAAATTTCATCCAAAGTTCATGGTCTCGATCATAACATAATTACAATAAAGTTTCAACAGCATTGAATAAGCGAGCGTGTTTTCGTTCAAAACGGAATAATTTTCATACAAATTTGCAAGATGTCAATCAAAATGGATTAAGAAGAAAATTATTTTTTTTTTGTTTGATTAAGAATTGTAGTAAATAAACTAATTAAACTGATGTTTGTTTAGATTGACCTAACCTAACTCACAAAAAACTTATTGCTAGCAATCGAAAGGGCTTAATTGCATCCTCGTGACAATCAAAAACGTAATAATTGCACCGATTGCAAACAAAACGGCATAATTGCATTTTACAAATTTAAATATCTTCCGTTGTATTAGACATAGCAATCTGGATTTAACATATGTCAAATCAAGTCTCAAACTTCATATGGATAAATTAAAACCCCCACCAAAAGCTCACTGTAAGTATGTCATTCAGTTTTTTACTACTCCTGTAAAATTTAATTTTATGTAATTATACCGTTTTGTTCGCCAGCTCCTCATATAATGTTTTCTCCAAAAACAAACGCTACTTAACCTATGTTGAGATTGGCAAGTGATTTACAACCATCCAGCTTTGCGTTTCACCATCTGAACATCTGGAATGCGTTCGGTGATGCGTGGACTGTTGGGTGGAAGAGTGCTGGTGTCCGAATCTGGAGAACACGCCCTGGGAACCAACTTCTCCGTGCTGTCGTTTAAACTAAGAAAAGTTATGGGTGGATCAAAAGTTTCTGGAACTGAATCGCATTTCCTTAGTTGATTTGGGACCGGTGATCTTGGTCGTTTGATCGTGATTTTCGACATATCGTGGGCCGGTGGTACTGGAGGCGCCACTTTCCTCGCCTTTCCGGGAGGAGCTTTTAGCATAATCAAATTATTTGGATTTAAAACTTGCTGATTATCAATTTTAGTCACTCTTATCTCAGGCAAATTTTGCGTTATCTTCTGCTTATTTTCTTTTACGGGGGAGCATTTACCAAACCTTTTATCCATGTTTTCGAAAACTGGATGAGGGGAATTTTTATTCGAAAACATCGGAGGTGGGGATATCGGTCTATGATTGTCTGGAATTGGAGATTTACTTAAGTCTGGCGACTTGATTACTTTTTTAGTAGACGTTGGAGATGACGGCTGCATCGGTTTGGAATGCTGCAAAGGTTTTGATTGCTTTTGTGTAGCAGCTTGCAATTGTTTTGGTTGGACTTGAACCTTTTGCAATCCTTGAATCGGTTGCTGTTTAGCTTTTCGCAACGTATTTATCGTGCTATTCAATGAGCCAAACTTGTCATTTAACTGAGTCTGGCCTCCGACTTCTGCTTTTATTTGACTTAGCAAATCAATTAAGGAGGAAGCTGTGTCGTCAATAAATTGAACGGGAGAATTACTTCCTGATCGCGGTTGGGGACTGTTTAGTACCAGCCTGTAAGAATTTTAATTTAATAAAAAAATCAAATTGGTTTAGTCAAGCTGACATACCTCTGTGCCTCTTCTATGGCCTTTAATAAATTCTGCTGATTTGTATAACCCACCCTGCTGTGGCATCTGCCAATCTGTGAATTTTTCGTGACCCCTCGAATTACCTCAGACCATTTGTGAGATACGGAATCATTAGCGACCTGTCGAGCTATTCTTCTAAATCTGTCTTTTGGATTCTCATTTGGCGGGGGAGGAGGATGCTGTGAATCATTCTCATTTTCATTTTCATTTTCTGGTTTTTCTAAATCAGGTGGGACAGGTGCAACATGAAAGTCTCGCATTAATCTCCGCTCCCAAATTTTCGTACGCTTTGCACGTACAGCTGCAAGAGGGGAAAATTCAATATCTTATAGATAGCAAAATAAATAAAAGCATTGAGCTTACGCTTCTCTTTTCTTGAAGCACTTGACACGTCCATTCCATTACGTCCGAATATTTCCATAAATTCATACCTCATGGCTGAGATTTCGGTCTTTACCTCGTTGATATCATCTTCAGTGACTGGAGCTTCATCCAGTTTGCGATGCTGTGCAGCGACATATCGCCAAACAAGCGCTCGCATTATGTTCTGGTATACATTCTCACCATGTTTCATTCTTTTCTGAAATTCATTTTGTAAAAGGACGATAAGAAAATTATGTTGATAATCATGTTACAATAAATTTTTCGTAAACCAATTTATTAAATAGAAAACAACCGATAGTGACTTTTCTGAATCTTAAAAAAAAACCTTTGTTTAGAATTTCCAGAATGGTAAATTAATAGGCGCTGTTTATTATTTTCTTTTAGAGCCTTTCTAAACTACATATATAAATACTTTTCGGTTTTGGAATACATAGTTACAGTCCGTGTTAAAATGTAATTATCTCAAAACTGTTCCTGTGGTCACGATAACTCAAAAATGTATTAATATGATGGATTTCAAATTTTGTGTGATTATTTGTTATGATAAAGCCTAATTTCTGAACGAAGAATTTTTGATTTCGCTAAATTGCTTTTATTACAAAAAAAAAAAAAACTGAAATTTGAAACTCCCTGGAAAATTTGGAAAGTTTTTGGAGATTTGAAATTACATACTTGGGTTTTGTTTATAGATGAGCCGTAATTCTCTATGCTCGGGGATGGAATTCGCTAAATCTTATAGCGTTTTTCTAATTATATTAAATTTTACTCAACGTCATGAATAGGAAAAAAGAAGCAGGCAAAACTTTTTTAAAATGCGGTAATTACACAATTGATTTGCAAATTTGAAAATAATTATTAATTCACATAAGTTCTCAGAACTTAGACTAAAAATTTTCTAGATAATTATTTCACGAACATTTAAGAAAAATTATATATCTTTGAATTGAAGAATTTGGAGTTCATTCATTATTAAAGCAGAATCATTAAAATAAATGAAGAATTTTCGGAGCCGAAGTTTTTCATGTTTAAATTTTTAACTTACGTTAAATGAATTACATATACGAGTAAATTGGAAGAGGATTCGTTCTTCAATGCAAAGAAATAACAGAGATGTCCGCACTTACTAGTGATCGCTTTCGTGCTATTTCCGCACTCGATTTTCTGAAAATTCGGATTAACCACTTAACCGAAGGTAAAACGTTAAATGGTGGGGGTAATGTTGCAGTATCTTCAAAATAGCTCATCCACAATTTAGTTCTAGCGAATTTCCATTCCGTGTCAGAGGCTTCCTAAAAGTATTCAAGAAAGTTAATTAAAAATATGTACAAAATAAAATAAAATAATATTCAACTTACATCAATCATAGCGTAGGAATTTGACATCATAGCGATGAGCAGATTCAGTAATACTATCACATTGATTACGCTGTACGAACCAAACATTAGTAGGCCCCAGAATCTGGTGTACGACTTGATGCCTTCAAGTTCGAAATTCTCAAGCCCGACCATTCCAAAGCTGGCCCAGAACAGTGATTGAGAAGATTCAAACAAGCTGAAAAGGATTAAAGATAAAGTTTTTCTTGGTCGAATTCCTCCTTGAAGGATAGACTCACTTTCCAAATCTACGCCATTTCATGCAAGCGTCCGCATTCCCGGCCCAGTCGGCCTCCCTGCCGGGCAAAATGTAGCACTTATGCTTTTCAAGGTCTGCAAAATACCAGAGCAACTGATTCAATCCGCACGCAAAGGCGAACAAAACCAGCGAGTAAATAAAGAAGAATTTCACGATGTCGATAACCATGCGACCCAAGGAAATCTGAAGTGGACCAAGATGCGGATTGATCGAGAACAGGTGAACTAGCTTCAGGGCTGAGAATATGTTGGCAGCCGCAAATAATCCTTCTGCTATCAGCTGCGGATCAAAGTCGTCCCACTGCTCCCGAGGTATGAAAGCAGTCCTCGGATCTCGCCGTATTTCAGTTATTTGTTGAATGTACGCAAACACTCTGAAAAGAAATCAAAAGCGAAAATGCCAGGATATTGCAAATTCAGTCCAATATTTGCATATTGCACATTATGGTGCACTCTGTAAACAGGAACTGTAATTTAATTCATCTTGAATCATGATAGAGCTAAGCATGAAAGTTGTTTAAATTTGAATTGTATTGTATTGTATTGGGATAGAAAACGAAATACAAAGTAGGTACTTTATAAAAAGTTACTTAGTTTTGTATTATTTTAAATCATTTCACCTTTCACATTCACAAATAGTGTGAATGTATATAATTTTATTTTATTTTTTTCTCTAAGCACTATGATATATGAAAATAAAAATAATAAAAACTGTGATTTGTTGAACTTTAGAATCAGATTAAATCCTTAAAAAAAAATCTGTAGATAGTGTCCATTCCATTTTTCATTATAGTTATAATATTAAAAAGAAAGGAACTAATGCGTATAATTTACTAAAAATATCACAACAATTTTATTTCGGATAACAAGCGTATGTCAAATGTATTTATAATGAGCATGCAAAGCAATTAAATATGTAATAACATGTTTTCTTGATTGACATTTCTAGTAATTAACATACTATTAATATGGACAAGATTAACGTTGATTATTTCACAATCGATGCGTTTAATTTATGTACTTGTGCATTGCCCACATAAATATATAATGTGATTTGTGTTTTTCATTTAGTGGTGTCCAAATGTTCTCATTCACTTCGCATTAACATCATTTAATCATCGTAGAATACAACGAACTCACGAAGGGCAAGTAAACTCCATTGCTGTCTAGACTGTAATCCGATGAAACATACTTAGGAGTTCGAAAATCCGATTATGAAAAGAATGTCACTACTAAAAGTCCAAATGAGAGTGCTTTATGTATTCATGATTAGGGAAAAAAAAGACTCCTAAGCGAAATTGTGCACGCAAATAATTTATTACGGGGAAGAGATGGTTTTCGCGAAAATTCTAGGGAAAGAATTTTTATCGTTAAATATACAGAAAGAAAAAGTTATCGTTCTTTTCTGTTTACAAATTTAGGTCAGAATTCTTTAAGAAAAGCTTTTAAGTTAATTTTAAAGACGCTATATACAAAATGCTCTTTACTAAATTTACAGAGTGATTCTCTGATAATTTTCATACCATTTTTCTATAGAAATTGTATATTAATTAAGTTTTCAGAACAGATATGGCCAAGTTGGAACTACATAAGTATATAAATAGTTGCGTTTTATGATATGAGTAGCCTAAAAAAGAATTTTTCGAAATTCAACCACTAAAAAAGTAAAAAGGGCTAAAAAAGTTTGAATGGAAAAATTTATAAATTCGATAGACGAAAGAAGGCCAAACGGGTTGTTAGTCATGAATATTTAATTTAAATTTACCTTGGAAAACTGTTTAATTTTTATATAAATACTTGTCATCACAGCTAGGCAAGTTGGAGTTTGCTTTACCGTCCTACAAGTAGATATCTTTCCATACTTTTTCAGAAGTTAAATGAATAAATGTGGTCGACGCTATAATGCACAAATTAACTTTTAATGCCAATGCTAAAATATAACTACTCCGGCTCCCGGCATAATATAGCACATACTTCTTTACTCAATTTTTTAATTCATAAGAATTTATCTGATATCATAAACCCATGAAATTTTTAATTAATTAACGTGAAATTTCCAAATATATACATACATATGTATAAATTCGTACAAAATAATAATTATTTTATTTTAATTTTTCAATCAGAGTTTAATTAATTTAGCACAAAACAAAAATATTAACCTGACTGAATTTAAATATTCTAAGTTGATGATTTTGTAAATAGTGGCTGGCTAATGATCATAATTTCCTCCCACCATTGCCAACCTTCTCTATGACAACCCTAATTAGATCCATGTATTTAGTGTTAGTGCACTAAACAAGTACCAGCCATTAAACGATTTTAAAGGAAGTATTCACTTTAAGTAAGTATGTACATATTTTTGAGGTAGGTAAACTAAAATACAATTATTCCGTGTTTTAAGTACTGATGCAATTCAGTGAGCTAATCTACATATAAGGAAATATAACTAATTTGATATAGGATATTGAAATTGTTAACATGAAGTTATTCAAGTAAACCATTGATTAATTAAATCTCCGAAGTTATCTCGGTGAAGCAAACGCCTAGTAAATGACTTAAAAGTGGTTATGAAGTGTTTCTCGAATGAGACTTCATCAAATTTCCTCTTCGAGAATGTAGAGATACTAGAAACGGATGACTTACCTCAGGCCTCCCACAAAGATGTAGAGCATGTTTCTCGTAAAATCAATGAAGTTCCACATATTCCTCAAGTAGTCTTTCATGCCTATAGTGTAAATTTCCTGCACCTCTTCCCAAATGAATCCGAGGACAAAAAGCACAACGATCATTTCCAGGAAGGTGGGCCCATTGCCCCGCTGCTTTTGCATCCTTTCTGTTAGAAGACGGTTCATGTCCTCCGTGCCAAACATCCGTATCACATTGTCCTCAGCTCTCTGTGACACCAAAATGAGGATGACTGCAAAGAAAAGAAGTCAGCAAGCGCAGTCTTCCGCTCGAAAAATTTGTCTTACAGAGAAAGAAAAGATACGACGAGGCATGGATCAGGAACTTCATAAACGGCTTCCGCATTAGTTTCCCGGTGTTGCAGTTGGGCGCCAGCATGTAGATGAGGCAATAGAAAGGAAATAGGACTGCCACTCGCATGATGGTTAGCAACTTTTCCATTGATGTTTTTCTACGGAACCCCGGAACTCCCTCGTACCAAATTGAAGCCAAGAGCTGTTGAATGTTCGGGTGAGCCACAAACTGGGAGGAAGGACGCATTCTCGAATTTCCCATTTTGGCTCATAGCTATGTTTCACAGGAATTACCTTTTTCTGCTTATATTTAATAGCCAACTCTAGACGAGCCAAATGCATGCGGTCACCGTGCTCGTAAGGCGGGGATTCGGGATCGTAATTTAATATAATGGCCAGCTCTTCCGAATTTCTCGTCTGGTCCAGTAGGTCCACTGCAAACCTTTGGCACTGTCGCCTCAGCTCCATGTACTCCGCCTTGCACTCCTATGTTGAAAAATTTTTTATTTATTATTTTATGATGCCCTCACTGGTAACGCTGGGTGTGTCACCAAGACCCGGCAAATTGTTATGACACTATCTTCATTTTTTTTTAACGAGTAAAGAGAAAACAAATTCTGGCATATTCCCAATTTTATGCTATTGGAATACATTCCTAATACTAATTATTTAACTATCACTACATACTCAATTTTATTATATGTATGTATTTTCAATACAATAATTTCTTCTTTATAAACTTTTGGTTTTTAGAAAATACATGTTGTGGGACTAAAAGTTCCTATCTCGTATAGTTTAAGAGTTACGCAGGTTTTTTTTTCAAATTTTTCAAACAGTGATTTAGAAGATATATGTAGAGCCATTCTAGAACTTTGACTAAAATTTAAACATTTGCTAATTCATTCCAAGCTTCACGATTTTTTAATGACCAAATTACACTTATCATGTTACATGTACTATTTTAGTGTAGAAAAATAAAGACCGTGATTGAGTTAGTTTCTGGAAATTAGTAGATATTTTTGTAGGGTTTTGTTTGCTCTCGAAATAATTTATTTTTGGAAAGAGTATATCTAATTAAATTTATAAACAATTGTCAAAACTTTTAGAATTTTTCTAGGATATTAGGATATACTGAACTGATTCTCAATATTCAAAACATTTAAAAAGGCTAAAAATTATGGAAAGATGTATTGATAGATTTTTTTTTTAAAGAGTCTAAAAGGTATGTCAATTCGGTATAATTGTTTGAAAGCGAGCGTTTTAAAATTTAGCTCTCTTATAGCTGATTGTTAAATTCAGGGGGTTAGTAATGTAAGTTTAATAGTTATGTGCTCAAAATGCTAATTCTTTTTACTTTTTCAAAATGCTAGTTCTTTTTTAATAATATAATAATAATGCTCAAACCTGCTCAGTAAAAGCTAAATTTCGTAATTCCCATGAAAGTTCAAATGCTGTCAACAAAGGGTCAGTCGAAGTCAGCGATATGAGTGAAGGACTCGCTAGTGCCTTATACATGTTAACTCTAGATAACGAAAGTCTGAGGGCGTCATCGGAACTGATTCGTATACAGTCCTCACAGCCACACCTGTAAAAGTATCTGCAGGTTATAAGAAATAAATTAAAAAGAATATTCGAGCAGCAATCACCGAATATCATGCGGAGTTGGTACAGCAGCTCCTCGATCCAACAAAATCTTCAAAATTTCATAGTTATTTTTGTGAGCAGCCAGGATCAGTGGTGTTACATCGGGTGCAAATACCGCCGTGTTGATGTCAACTTTTTGCCAACTCTGCAAAATTTAGGTTTTGCCTGTATGAGAAATATTCTACGGAAACGCCTGGCATATAGAAGGGATGAAGTTTTTTTTTTTTAAAACTCACGTATTGCTCCCCCTCGGTGTGAATCAATTCTTCATGCTCCAGTAATAATTCAACAGCTTCGACGAACTCAGCGTTGATGGACTGCAGAAGGGCGTCCTTCGTATCCACCCCCATGATTATGAGCAGCTCCACCATCTCGAGATTTTCGCTATCGATAGCGAGTGTCAGTGCCCCGCGACCCAGCGGATCCATGCAATTCACGTTGATGTGCTGCTTGCGATGGGCCTTTTGAAGTATCCTGAAAAAATATTGAATGCGATTTAATTTGTCCCTTTATAAATCACGTGACTGGTAAAACCAGGGATGAGCCCGATTTCCGCAATGTGCTGTCTTGGGGGTGTTTTGCTGTGTCAGAATATGCCTGCATAATAATTCATTTTTGTTTTTTTTTAAGGCTTTCGGGCGGGATAAGGAAACCGCCAGGGTTTTAATCATAAAAAATGTCGGATTTTATGACTGCCACGTTCTTCTTTCAAACTTAGGAACCCATATATGACACTGCTACACATTTTCAGCTCTTGAGAACCAAACCCCACACGTAACTTTTTCCTATTTTAGGCTGATAAATGTCTACCACTTTCTAGGGCAATTTTTCAACTGCAATAAAACGTAGGTCGACTTTTACTCTTGAAAATGGAAAAGTCCAATGGCTCCGGTTTTTCTTTCTACTCAAAAGAAAAGAAAAAAAAACATGCTGTGTAAGATACACTTTAAAGCAGTTCTGCACGTCCTCAGTTTATTTAACCTAAATTATAGGAATATATTACCAGGATTTGTGCCTTGGCGCGCAGGAAAGTGGTGGTTGCTGAGCCAAAAATCGGAGCATAACATATTTATGCTAAAGAGGAAAACATCACTGATAAAAAGAGGGTCCGTAATGGGAATTTTAGTTTAGGATCAAACCAGTATGGTGGTATAGTGTATCCAGGCATTTCCAGCATAAAATGATCCAGTTGTAGATTATAGGTGGATATTTAATATTTGAAATTTTAAATTATTTAATATTTCAAATTTTAAATTGTAAATAGTATAATAATAAACAGAGCTTATAAATAGTGTGAAAAATATCTCCTCTATTGCTTAATTTATGAACTCCTGAATTTTCTTTTCAACAAGAATTTGCAACAAAAATAAGCTAAAAGATCTCAGTTACTTAATTTTATTAATATACACACTATAATTAAGATTACGCACGCAAATATGTACAATTATTAAAAAATCATTAATGGAATTGTACCAAGCACAATTTTTTTACAAAATTTAGTAGATTTATAAAGTTTGCAGTTTTGACAACAAAGTTGTTAAGTAGAAATTTGTCTGATAGTACCTTCGTAAGCAAATAATGAAGAAAATAATATTTAAGCAACAAACTGTTTTTGAAATTTATTCTACTGTAAATGTTACACATAACCGGTGGATAAAAGTTATTGATGGTAAACTATCGACTGAATTTTTATTCCCTCTTCAAGTGAATTAATTTCTCCAAAATCTAATTATGTACTCAATTATTTAATTTTCGTGTCAGTTCTTATTTCAAAAGTATATAACATAAAATTAATCAAACGCCAACGGTGCCAATTCATAATATTTGCGTTTTACTAACAAGATAGTTTATGTGTTTTTGTATTCAAATTAAATGAAGTCGTCTATCATAGAACTGAGATCGTGCTTTTCTCAATATGCAAAAGTTCGTTAGTGAATTAGTACGTCGAACTGTCACTCAACATACAAAATCTTTAAAATGATGAATTGGCACACGTTTTAAAACGAGAATAATTTATCCTATAAGACAGGTAACTAATTGACAGAGGATATCAGCTGAACCACTTTCATAGTTTTCAAGTTTTCACCTGATTTTTCTTGCGTTAAATCTAGTAAAAATGTTATTGGATGGCAGAAAATTTAATCGTAATTTTCAAAGATGTGAACACACCGTTGTCGTAAAAACTTCACACAATTTAGATACCAAAAACAATTTTTTTTGCTATGATATATGTTAGTGTATGATAGAATTACAAGATACATATTTGCGTCATAGCATTCAGCTTTTTAAACATATTTCTTAGACAATGTCTTTGGTTTGCTTTCAAAATAAATGAACAATTGCGAGAATTACAATGAAATATAGGAAATGTCGTTATTAGATTTATATAAAAGCCCCTTTGTTGAACGCTTAGTGTTAATCACCATCAAAAGTTTCTAACAGAAGGCTGTTCGGTATATATTATTATTATGACGAATATTAATTGAGTATAGAACTGAAAAATATTTTTCTGGTATTTCAAATTTAGATGAAATCTCTGTTGCTTTTTGTGTTAGCCCTATGCAGACTCTGTGCAGAGGGGAAGGACTTAGTTTATAGTGACATTTGGTTATTTGGTAACATCGGAAAAATGATGTTTTGCTTCTTAAACAAGATGTTCGGGAACGTTATGCTGGATCAAACATTATCGACCGTCTTGTTGGATCCTCAGGATCAAGCAGTGAGACAGAATTTATCTTTCCGGGTCCTGTATGTCAACATTTTATAAAAATATTTGAGAAAACTTTATTTATAAACATATTATATTTACAGAACGAGTTCCCACAATTTATAATCACCTTTATAGGTTTTGAGAATCGACCGCAATACATAACATAAAAATACGGTCAGGTGGTATTGGCCGTGACAGAGTCAACCTATTGATTTCACGTAAAAGAATGAGTCATAAAGACCATATGCCACTGGGAGAGTTAATAATTTATGGACGTCATAAAAGCTGTTTAAAAAAGCGTAAAAATTAGATACATTATACGTAATGTATTATTATTATATTATTTTTTATTATATCATGAAAGTAAAATAAATATGAGCACATATAAAATTACATATACATATTTTCTTTTATTATACATACATGTGTATCTGGGCGGATAATTTTAAAAGAAGAAAAGATTTAATGCAGATTTTTGAGAAGTCGAGATTTTCTAAAAAGTGATACGATTTTTCAATTTAAGAAATTTGCATTTGAAAATCAGTTAGGATAAAATTATAAAATAAAATAAATATAAATAATATATTATAGAATAAAAAATAAGTATTTCTTATTTATATAATATATTGATAGTAACAATATTCAGTTCAATAAATAAGAAGCTTATGTGCAGTTGATTTTCCGATTCTTTCGGAAATAAAAAAAGAAAAGATATATAAATTGTCGGTTAAAAAGTTTTTTAACTACGATTCTTGAAAACTGGCATTAAAACAAATTCAAAATGCACCTAGCTTTTATCTTTCTATATCAGAATTTATATTTTTTATGTACTGCATACTATGTATAGTATAAATTATTATTGAGTGATGGTCATAGAATTGTGTAGTTATTCCACTCCACAGATGTTTAACTATGATATGTTTTAGGTATACTAGAAGAATATGTTCCACTATTTATAACTACATACATATATCGTTCTTAAAGAAATTATGTCGAGTAATATATGGACGTCATAAAAACTGTTAATAATAGCATAAACGTTAAATAAAGTTAATTTTACAGTCTTACTTACTTAACCTGAGATTCTATGTAGTAACTGGGATTCTAACCAATCCATGCACTTTTTCAAATTCATTGTACACTATATTTTGGTTATTTAAATTTTGATAATAAATATTAAAGTTTTTGTTTTATTCATTTGATAAATTATTCCATGAGGAAAGTAGTGGCCTCGGTACAATAAAAATTACATAACATAATACGTGCTTGTAAGATGTTATATAAAGAAAAGTTCTGTAACATAATTGTCTAGCATCTGCTGACGATTTGATATTGGCCAATCACGTTCATGAGCTTCATGTTTTATTAGCTATTTTTATTTAACTCATTAACTCTCATTGCAATCTCACCAGGAATTAAATACATATTTCTGAATAGTTGGCTATTTTTTGTTTGGGGAGCTCAATTCGAATTAATTCAATTTGAAATAAATTAATAGTAAAAAAACATTTTTAAAAACAATCTTTTATTTAAATGCTCTAAAAAGAAGAAAATAAAAATTAAATTGAATCAAACCCATCAATTTATTACATTACACAATTTATATGATATAAAAGCTTGTCGCGAGATTTACCTACTTATGTAGATGTAGATCCTTTAGACTTACAACCCTTCAATTATTGTATTATTGTTTATCTACATAAGTAAATTTCGCGACAAGCTTTTATATCATATAAATTGTGTAATGTAATAAATTGATGGGTTTGATTCAATTTAATTTTTATTTTCTTCTTTTTAGAGCATTTAAATAAAAGATTGTTTTTAAAAATGTTTTTTTACTATTAATTTATTTTTGAGACTAAAAAACGATGTCTTTATTAGTAAAAGAACGTCAAATTGAAATTTCAAAAAGGCGTTAGCATGACGCTGAGTAACTAGTGCGTGGTACCGTTTGAAGCTGAATCGTGCATTAGCATCTTGAAACTCTTCTTTTGAACTTATGCGTTATTATATTAGACGTCCGCCATATTGGATTTAGAATAACGTCACATTACTTATTGTATTTCGCTTATCAAGCCCTTTCATTTGATACCCATATCATATAGGGGTTACTATGAAAATTATAAATCGCCATTTTGTGACGTCCGCCATATTGGATTTAGAAATGGCGTTACTCATTTCATCGTTTCCTACTCTTCAAGCTCTTTCATTTGATACCCATATTAAGGAGGTCGACCAAAAATACATGGTCCGCCATCTTGGGCCGTCCGCCATATTGGATTTAGAATGACGTCACACAGCTTATCGTGTATTGTCATCCAAACTAAACGTGTATAAAAAATTTCAGCTCAATCGGTTGAAGATATCTGCTTCAAAATTGAGTAGCAAGATTCCACCCGAACAAACATACATTGCAAGTTAAATAAAAGCTTGTAAAACATCCAATTCTATGAAAAATGTCCATCAAAATTTGTTTTCAAATTGCTATAGAATTCTTAGAGTACCTAATCCTGAAGATATTTATAATAAATAATTAAAATTGGAATGAACTTTCTCTTCGACCGTCAAAACAACCTTAGGACTAAATTTCAAGTAAATTCGTTGAGCCCATCAAAAATGGTGGTCGCTATATTGGATTTATAATCATTTAAATACCCTTAGGAAAAATTTTCATATTATAAATAATTGCATTTCTACTTACGTTACGTTTGCGCATTGCTTAAAAACGAAATATTATTTGAAACGTTAGTATTAAAATTACCTCAAGTTGTAAGATGTTCTTTAACATTACCCCAGAATACTTATTTAAGAAAATCGATATACATATAGGTGCAATTTTGCCGTGCCTATAATATAAATTGAATTTGTAAAGTAAAACGTAATAGGAACAACGTCCAAAAATAACACCAGTTTAACGAGTCACCAAACAACGTAATCCTTGAATCCCTGATCAAACCTTATTAAACTTTTCTAATATGGACTTAACTTCTACAGAATGTCTGAGCCTTTCACATACGCCCTCACATATGTAGGTACTTTTATTAAGCCCAGGGGTTTATCAACGCTAAAGTCATTTAATGTTATTAGGGGGAGTACTCACTAGAAACTAAAATAAACTGCTGCGCTCAAAGCAAGCTGGTAAATGGTAAAAGGCACTGTTGGTGTCATTCTTTCACGTAAAGAATTACAAACCCGTCTTAGGCACTTCTGTGACTTCGAAGTGACCAAAAGAGCGTGAGGGGAGTTCTTCTGCCCCATTTCAAAACCAAAGCTTTTCTAAGCCTTCCTTAGAAGGATATTCCCCAAAAAAAATCGTTCTGAGATATAATCGTATTTAAAAACAGGAGCCTTTAAAATGTTATGAGAAAATTGGAAAATTCATCCTTTTTCGACACTTGTGCCCACTTGGATTAGGTAAATTTCATAAACGTCTATCTCTTTAGGTGGAAATTTGGGAAAAAAATGCTAAAAGAAAAAAAAATTGAAATTTACCTTCTGACGTTCGCCATGTCGCCTCGTTCCACGGCTAGCAAAAATTTCTTTTCCTCCAAGGTGAGTGGCTGGGGCAGGTTCAAAGGAGCCATCATCCCCATGGGGCCATCGTCATAATGTCCTTTATCGGGGGTGGGTGTTGGGGCGTCAATCTGAACGCCTACCTGCGTAGGAGGAAGAGATTATGGGGGAAGCGATTAGTCCTCATTTTCAAAATAAACATGCTGCGGGTGTGGAGCGGTAGATTCCTTGAAATATTCCCTGTATCCAATTTGGACGCGGAGCAAGTAAGGAAACCACTTTGAAGCTCCAAGAAAAGCAACATATATATCGCTCATGTGTCACCATAACGAGCACATGTGCATATAGAATTGGGATTCGTAATGAGGACGGCTTTTGTTGAAATTTGTTGTTTGCTACTTACCCTCGAAGAATCCTTTTTCTCGTTAGCCATTGTTGCTTCCTATTGAAGAGATGACAACTTCCTCTTCACCTTCGGTGAACAAAAGGTGATTTCAGTCTGCTCTGAAGTGTTTGATTTCCTCCCCTTCGCCTTTTCAATGGATGGAAAAGTTAAAGCAGTTGGAAAGGCTTTTCACCGCTCGAGCAAATATCTGAAAATAAGAACGGAAGGCTTTAGAAAGGGTCGCGTTGTCAACAATTACTAGGTGCAACTGAGGTCGTAGGCCGGCAGCATAAAACATGCTTATTTTTAAACATCCGATCCCCATCCCCTAAAACAGTATTTAATCCACTGAGGGATTTAAATAAAAGCGATTCTGAGCCTTTTGTTTCTAAAAGACTACAGCAATCCTTCAATAAGGATGCTGTGATGCTCTTTTTGAGTTTTGAATTGGAGAGAAAATCATGCTTTTCAAGAGGGAAACTCATTTACAACCTTGTAATAATATGTTACTTAAGCATACACATGTAAAACACAGTTCTAAAATATCAGCCTGAGGAATAAAAAAAAATAAATATTTATTATATTAATTATTCATTAAATTATACTCTATAATACAGTGCTGTCTGAAATTATAGGACCAAGCTTTAATTTTGCATATATGGTCTATTCCCAAGCCCATAACTTGTTAATAAGGAAGAGGGATGGTGACAACTGGTATATATGAAATCGTTGTGTGTCCTTAATTATTTCATAAATTTTTTTTAAAATTCATGTACTAATTTTAACAAAAATCGTAAAAAACTCAATACAATAGTGTTTAAAATTATAGGACCAATTCTCTCAGCACTTAATATGATGTCTTTGGCCTTTATATACCGGGTGTTTTGCTAAGGTCTGAGCAGGGGTATGCCAATCGATTCTAAATGGTCTCCTGATGAAAGTTTCTTCGGACACCCCACCCCCTTAAAATCGGTCCTTCCCCCCCAAAATCGCGATTGAAAATTTGGAGGGGGTCAACCTAGAAAATGCTTCATAAGTTCTTTCAGAGATATCCTAGAATACTGGTTGATAATGCATTAGAAAGCTGAGCCTTCAAGCTTTCCAACGATACCACCCGCGACCCAATCAGTCAACAAACAAGCGGGGGAGACCCCGTCAAATTTCGAAAATGGCAATTTCAAAGCCCAAAATTTGACCTTGACCCTTCATTCTGTCGGTTTTTTGTATGAGAAGATCGAAACTTTTCTTGAAAAAAAGCTTCCCTGTCATATGGCCTTTCTCAAGAAAAAAACCGCACTGGAATCCGACGACGCGTTTCGAAGTTATTCGTGTTACAATAATTGATACAACAACAAAACCCACTATCCGCAATGAAGTCCAATTGGAAAGTGTTACATCGAGCATCTGCTCCGTAGGGCTGAACCATCGAAGACGAATAACTTCGGAACGCGCCGTCGGATTCCAGTGCGGTTTTTTTCTTGAGAAAGGCCATATGACAGGGAAGCTTTTTCTCAAGAAAAGTTCTGATCTTCCCATACAAAAAATCGACAGAATGAAGGGTCAAGGTCAAATTTTGGGCTTTGAAATTGCCATTTTCGAAATTTGACGGGGTCTCCCCCGCTTGTTTGTTGACTGATTGGGTCGCGGGTGGTATCGTTGGAAAGCTTGAAGGCTCATCTTTCTAATGCATTATCAACCAGTATTCTAGGATATCCCTGAAAGAACTTATGAAGCATTTTCTAGGTTGACCCCCTCCAAATTTTCAATCGCGATTTTGGGGGGGAAGGACCGATTTTAAGGGGGTGGGGTGTCCGAAGAAACTTTCATCAGGAGACCATTTAGAATCGATTGGCATACCCCTGCTCAGACCTTAGCAAAACACCCGGTATATAAAGGCCAAAGACATCATATTAAGTGCTGAGAGAATTGGTCCTATAATTTTAAACACTATTGTATTGAGTTTTTTACGATTTTTGTTAAAATTAGTACATGAATTTTAAAAAAAACTTATGAAATAATTAAGGACACACAACGATTTCATATATACCAGTTGTCACCATCCCTCTTCTCCTTACCAACAAGTTATGGGCTTGGGAATAGACCATATATGCAAAATTACAGCTTGGTCCTATAATTTTAGACAGCACTGTATTTATAAATATTTTTAGCACGTAATAAAGTTAATTTTTGGGACCACATAATTGGGTGTATGAAGAGAAGAGCAAGCATTATTTAAACAATTCAATATTTCAAGTCGACATCATTCTCAATGAATTTCCTTTTTAAATTAATTGTTTTCATTACTCTAATATAAGACAATATTAAAATAATAATAATAATTTTTGAAACATTTTCTAGACACCACTTTATTTTTATCCCACGTAATAAAATATTCTTATCCAGCAATTAAATTAATAAGTTATTTATTAAGCTCACGTCGATTTTTTCTAATATTATTTCACTGCATAATAAATTTTTACACAATGAATTCAAATTTATATTCTTGAAATCCCTTAAAATTCGCAAAATGGCTCCGTCATTTTGATATTTAATACGCATTTAATTACAGTTTAATATAATCAAGGCAACTAAAACTAATAGAAATTTGAATAGCTTTGAGTTTACTAAATTGGTGTATTAGTTCGGTTATCAAAAGTTTATTACGTCAGTAAATTTTAGAGTTTTCAATAAAACTTTGTATTTAACAAGTTATACAAGTTTCCACAACAAAATTATGAATATCCTCTCTAAAGGTATTCAAAAATACACAAATTTTAAAGCAATTACACTTTTTTGAATATTTCGAAAGAGATCACTCAGTTGAATAGAATGAAAAATCATTTAAAGGTTTCTCAAGCTAAAATTTTGCTCTTGTTTGAAAGAAATTTTGGTTTACACAAACGATTATTTTGTATTCATTTTACATGGTAATTAAAAAGTATTTCAATTGAGAAAAAGCTAAAGAGAAACTGTTTTAAATAAGGATATAATGTTTACTAGGTCACTTCACAACACTTTTATTCACTCCTTTTAATTTATTTTATGAAAAAAGAATATTAATTGAATCATATAACTTTTTAGAATAAAAGTTGACCGTGAACTGGGAAGAAAAACTTCTGAAATGATTGACATACATAGAACTTCTCACAAAATTTCACATTTCAATTTGATGCATAAGATTATAGAAAAGGAAAATCTTGCACAGACCAAATTTGTTTATTATGTTTAACTCTTGAGTTAACAAGTACATTTTACAGTGGGAGGTGGTTTTCATTCAGTTTGGAATTTTGCAAACTTCAGAAAATTTTAGTGTTACTTAATTGAAATCAGCGAATTGTTTACGCAATTTGGACAAAACATCCAAGCAGAAAGTGTGCGTGCAGAAAGCCCTCTTAGAGCCAGCTCAACGTTAATCTGTTTTACCAGAGTATCGCATTCTTAAGAGAACCTTTCAGAACACTATGCAAGCTAATTGGATTACTTACAAGCATGACCTAAGTTTAGATGTGCCTCGCTAAATGGTTTTTGCTGTTTTCACTTTTCTCGAATGTCGCTTTGTCAGTGAAAGTTAAGTTACTTAATTCAATTCCCATCTGGAGTATGAAGTAATTACAAAACCTATTTAAAGTTTTACTTAAGACATTGTTAGTGTCCTTATAGGTCAAATGTAAAATTGAGATCTTATCACATAGAAACCATATACGATTTTATCTTAATTACTATAACTTTATTATATTAACATAAAATTATAGCATTCAACGATTAACACATTGCTGTTAGGAAAATACAAATGTTTTTTAATTCTTTGGAAGGACGGTTTTAAAAATCTGGGATACGTCGTGCTTGAGTATGATTTTCTGAGTTTTCCCTGAGAACGATTAGAATTAGGAGACAACTGACTCAAGCGAAAATGTTTCTTATACATTTATCTATTAAACAATTCTGATTTTGAATTAGCATTTTTCAAAATATATTTACTTTTAGTTTTTTTCGGAGACTCGAACATATTTCAAGAAACTGCTCCAGTTCATTAATGAAAAATAATTTTAAAAGAATTGTTGTAGGAGTTTTTATGTAAAGCGTTTGGTACTTTTATGTAATACCTGAATTCCTGAATTGAAAGCTTCCTATTAGGCGGCCTCTAAACGGTCAATTATATTGCGCAATATTGCGAATTCTGCAATATAATTGACCGCTAAGGGTTAATATTGAAGATTGCGCAATGATTGACCGAAAGTTTGAGCGAGTTTAATTTTTATTGCTCCATATTTGTCCATTGCATCGTGTCCATTGTGCAGTTCGTATTATTGTGCAATATAATTGCTCGTTTGGATTCAGAGCGCCTTTCAATCTTATTGTACTATAAAAGTATTGTACAATGTAATTGTAGGTCTAGGGGCCACCTTACGATCGGATATTTTTTAAACAACTTTTCTTATTTATTTTCTCCAAAGTTATAATGTGATAGAAAATTTTGGATTTTGCGATTTATATTTGGCACCCAGAAAAATACTTAAAACGATTATTAGCACTAAAAAGAATTTTTAACATCAACATTTTTCGAAAATCCTGATTGTAATGGAGAGTGATATCGTATCCGAAAAATTGAGTCTTCGTAAATCCATTTTTTTGAGAAATGTTTATAATAAATATATAAGGCGAAACAACAAGTCGATTTCCCTTGTAGACTTCTTGCGACTTTTCACACAATTTTAGTAATATTTTTGTATGCAAAGATATTCATGAGCTCAAAACTTGACACGATTTTTCAGCACAAACACTTGCTTTCTCAATCCCTTTTTGATTCCAGACTCAGAGTACTTTGCAGCGAGACCAATTTATGGAAATCCTTTACGAAGGGTGTTTTCATCCTTACAATTGGGACCAATTCTTGCACTTGAAAACTTCAGCACAATAGATACTTTAACTAACCGTATGGAACTAGACGAATCGAAAGTCCTTGGTTCTGGAACATTTGAACGTGTCAAAAAGTAAATGCAAGGACTCGATCAAGAATGCGCGAAAATGAGCCCGAAGGCTGCAATTTTTCACTTCTAGAGCACCGAATTTACTCGCTATGATTAACTCAGCACCGGCACGACATAAAACTTTGAAATGATTTTGAAACGCTTTTCACGTTCCGCAGTCTTTTATACCCTCTGATGGGGGCCCTAATTTAATTAGTATCAAGAGGATTACCTGTTCAAAAATTCTGGTGTACTTTCTGAACTACCGCAAATCTTTCCTGTATGTGACAAATTTAATGCGATTTTTCTATGGAAAAAGCGCACAGTTACGTTTGTATTTTTAGTATCGTACATATATAGAGGCGCAGGGTAAGCGCCTCTTATGACCCCTTTTCTTTCAACAGTTTCCAACAAGTTGTAAAGCTGAAATTTGTTGCACTTTCCATGTAGCCATGTAACCGGAAAGTTAAGCAATCATTTTATTTGAACTATTTTAAGATTGTTTTGAGGCTTAGGTTAAAGTAATTATCGGAAATAAATTAGCTGTTTTGTAGTTTCTGCATTAGATATCAAACGACAAAAAGTTGTCCACTTCGTCAAAAACATATAACTTTTATCAGGGAGAATTTAATTAGGTAAAGATCGTTTTAAGGAAAAACGCGGTTATTGTTTTTAAAAAAAGTATTGGTAAAACAAATATAATAAATGATAAAAATACGAATTTTTGTATTTTTTAACCCTGCTTTTTCTGAAAACGGAAGAAAATTGAGGGTTTTTATTTTCGAATTCGTAATCTATGGAAAAAAAACATTGTGTGGTTTTATGAAACCACGATGCAAGTGAAACTTTTTTTCGGATCGTATGCATTTAACTGAAAATTTTCGGAAAATTATTCGATTTAGAGGGTATTAAAATCGCGTTTTTCATCTTAACTTAATAATTGGAAAATGGGAATGATAATGGGAAATCAATAGTAGACAAGATACCCAACTATAAATTTTAATTTCAATCTGCGTATTAGAGTACGGAATACATAATAAATACAATCATTCAGATGATAGACGCTTTCAATGCTGTATCGTTGTCCATCACGATCATGTGAACAACAACATTTACATCAATATACTGATCAAAACACACAAATACCGCGGAGCACTTGCACGAATGAGTGAGAATATAAATGCTACACGGTCAGCTGATGCAAGCCATTGGCGCTGCCATATTGGCCTTGGCTGCTCTGCCGAGCGCCTTTCACTTTACCCCGTCTCCGCGGCACCCCTACTCACCGGCCGGCTGTAATGCGACATGCGATAGATGAACGAAAAAATTTGTGGCGATGATAATAAAGTTTCACTTTAAAAATCCTATAGAACTGACCTGATATTTGTTCGGACTCGAAGTTGGTGTTGACATGTGTAATATGATGCACACAGGGGAGAGGGGTTAACCGAATGTGACCTACTGTGACACCCGCACTATGAGGGCTCTAAAAACTGCTGAATTTGTCTGAAGTAATTTATGGATGACCCCGTATAATTAACAGTCACCCTATATATGTAGGTACTATATGTAGAATATACGTATGTAACTTTAACTTCCAACTCTCCTTATTCGCTATCAAATTTGCACTATTAGTATATGTACATGGAAATATTTAATATCATTTATGATTATTTAATGCAAATATACTCCTTCGACCTTATATCTAATAGCTGCACTCAAATGAACCGCAGTTCGTAAATCACGGCAATATCTGCAAACTACAGCGGCGAACAGTAAGTGATATTTACATGGGCGCGAAGTACCCTTAGCACCATAATAGCCATTGCAAAGTGTAAATCGGCAGAAATGTTTTCATACATTTATTCGCTTTCAGATCATTTATTCGGTTTATTGGGAACGCTATAACTCACTTCCGGTACCTTTAGTACGGCCCTGTTTAGGGCTGAGTTTTCGGCATTTTCCAAAAACAATTTTTTTGAGCGTTTGCCAATTCAAACCATTTACCTCTTGAGTGTTTTACGGCTCCCGGGGTATGTGTGTCGGAGATTCGGATGCGAATTAAGAGCTCTCCCCGGAGAGTTCTGCTGAAGGCGTAAATGGGTTACGAAGCGTCTGGTAGCAGCTAGACTTCTTCTGGCTGGCTGTTCAAAATTCATTCACCTATAAACTTGGGCCGTGCTTCCCCCCCCCCCCGGAAAGTGGATAATGCGATAAAACAGAAAATCAGACACTTCTAATCGAATTTAAACTCCTCCTGAATTCCTTCCTTGAGTGCCATAAATGCAAATATTTTTGCACGCCTGAACTGAAATTCTACAACTACTTGCCTTTTAGCATACATTCCCGGCCAATCTAGATCTCGACAAAGCGTAAAATGAGAACGTCTCTAGAGGCTTAAGACCCCTTGGACGGCGCCGATTTAGTCATCAGAATCGTAATATTCATAGGCATATTTTCTCATACTACACTCCGTTTCATATATATGACCCACCTAATAGTTTAAATTTTTTCCGTTTGGAAACAAATTAACGTTATGAATTTAATTGTTGAAGACTATCCCCTCTTTCTGTACTTTATTAAATTTTTAAGTCGAAACACTTTATTGAGTTCATAGCTTTATATATTCAAAATAAATTTCTCTGATACTGTTTGTTATAAATATAAAACATATATCCAAAAATGTTTAAAAAATAACGATATTTATGCATGATTCACATAAAATTTATCACAGCAGCTTCTCAAATTTTTAAGCTTTAAAAACAGTAGAATTAAAGGTACAAGAAACCCAAAATGTTTAGGTGTGTTATAATTATGAAACGGAGTGTAGCATCAGTCTGAACTGAGACACTCTAAATTTAAGCAAAGACCCAGTTTAATAAGTGGAGGAGTTTGTTTGCATTCTGGGGCAATTGGTTTAAGAGAAACTTCATTCATGAAGTTTATCACCGGCTCAATTAGCAGCTAATTACAAACTGCTTGTTTTGCTTCCAGGATTAGCACACTCCAAGTGTTTGTGTGGTTTACGTTTTGAAAATCTTAGATTTGTTTGCATTTCTCAGCCAAAGAGTCCAGACAACAAAGTAAGGTTTTTCCGGTAAATAGCACCATTCATAAAGCGTTCGGATTCAAACTGAATCAAGCTGTAAATAAGGAAGATCATTCTTTAGCACATCAGCAATAAAGGGTATACTCCTTCACACGGGACGATGCTCACCCTTCTCTAGAAACGGAATTGCCGAAAATTCTGCTCCCTCCATTAACTCGCAACAAATCCGAGTTGAGCCCAATTGGCCATGAATCTTATTTAGAACAAGATATTAAATTGAAATGCGTGGTCGATATCCGCAAAATGGCCTGCGAAGAAAGGGCCAGATATAGATCGTTATCTCTATTGGCATAGCCCTGATTTACGGCTGCATCACAATTCAGTGCTTCTAGGGCATTTTATAAGCTTTGGGAAGGATAGCGGCCATACGGATCTACCGATGGTTCCGATAGAAATCTTCACGCTAAAAGGGCTATGGATACTTTCTACATATTTACGATCCACATTCAATTTTTTCCTCTCTCATAACATTCATCCACGCCATTCTGAAGGAGTTCCTTCGGGATTTTTAGGATTTATTTATGGCACGAAACTTGACAATGGAATTCATATAAGTGTAGTCTTACCTCGCGATGGATAGAATACTTTATGTGACACTCACTGCCCTTACTGCCATTTCCACCGGATTTTAAATTCCAAGTGAAATTTTATGCAATTCCGGGAAAATAAAAATTGCTCTATGGCTGTTTCTGCTCCAAATACTTCAATATAGTTTGTCTACATAAGGGTACTTTAACTGACATTCCTACATTTTTAAGATGCATAAACATTTTACGCGACCGCATACGTATCCCTAGGGATTTATTTGACATGAATGTATTTATCTTCTTCAAAGTGATTACAAAGGAAATTTTTAACATTTTTAAGGGGTTACACCTACTAATCTTCAATTTTTACATAGACATATGGATGTAGTTACAATGCACGTTAAAATATAAAAAAGAAAAATTATTCAAAAGTTTTGGGTGTTGTTCTGATGCTCCTCTTTTTAGGAGGCAACGGGAAGGACCGTGACCATCCTCCGGGTCATATGTTACATCTGAGATCAAAAAATTCAAATTATTCTTATTAAATGTACTTAAGTCGAACTGTCTCACTAAATTTTCTTTTCTAATATTTTTAAAACTATTACATATAGAATACTTAATATTCGTTAAACCGAAATCTGCTTATTTAAAAATTCTGGACGTAGGTTATGTAAACCCTTCAATTGTTAAGCAGATATTATTAGGTATGTATGTATTAAAAAAACTATATGCGGTTCAGACACCTTCTCATACTTTTCAAAAGATGAAATCCCCAAATAGTAAATGTAATTAATACAAAGTCGAAGTCAAATGAGTCCATTATCACAGTCATCAGAGAAATATGCGGCCATGCGATGTCTTCCTGCTTTTTCCTCCTTCAAGTTCAACCTGAGCGTAAACTAAAGAAGCCGTAAAATTTCCCCTTGCTTTTGCTTTTTATTTTATGTTGTCGATGATGAGTATAATCTTTATACAAAAATCTTGCATTTTCAATTGGCGGCGACTCGAAGTCGACTTACCGCCCTTACAAAACTGAATGCACGAAGTACGGCCAACAGTGGCGCGCTTTCCTAAAATACCCCCAATATCAGCGAAATGAGCTAACAGTGTGTTTCAGGAATGTCTCTGCTTCAAGGCGTCGCGGCGCTCTTCATACAATTGAACGCTGACGTCTCGACGGCGTCTTAGCCGCTAAGCAACGAATTTTCGATTTATTTTTGTTTCGCCCAATTCAGTTGTTCTGTTAAGGAGACGTCGAACAGTCTCTTGGATACCACGGCCCTCGTCGATAATTAAGCCCACCTATAGTGACGGTGTGCACGTGTATTTTGATCCGCTGGAATTTTAAGTTTTCCGTAGAAGCCCTTAGAAGGTGTTCGGGTTCTATCAAAAGTTAAAAATATCAATTGCCTCGGTGCATATCATATAAAGTTCTTGTTCAGTGATTTTCAGTTTGAGGTCGGTTCCTATCGAAAGCGCGAGCCCGACTAAAGTTCAGCAGTCCGCTTTCCTTCTACATTATTTATTTAAATTGGATAAAGCGATTTTTCGCGAAACTAAACACATACATAGAAACCTAACCAGGAACTCTACCGCAGATAATGATAAATAAACATATGATATAGGTGTATGTTTCGGAAAAAAAACGTGAATTATACTCTACTTTTTTACCTTTCATCTTAATTTTATAATTACAATCATAGAAAAATTCGAAAGCAATCCAAATTTCCAATTGTACTGTAAATTCACATGCACATGGCTTCATTCCGTATTCCGGAAATGATAATTCAAGAGGCATCATAAATCCTTTGAAAATCATCGCTATTTAATGCAAAATTTTGCTCAATTATTGAACAAAAATAAAAACTATGTAATTAGTAAAATGTTAAAAATATATGTACTGCTCTCAACATTTTCATATTACTAACACATTTCACATATCAGTAGAAAATATTCCCTAAAATCTAGTACATAATTATATAGGTTTTATAAAACTTTCCAGTATTGCTGATTGTTTGTTATCTGATTTACCAAAATTTGAATCCTTCATAGAGAATGAACGATTTTCCCATATACGAGCTCGAAAAATACATCAACCAAATTTTCAAAATATTTAATTAATATTGTATAACTAATTAGGAAAAGGGGCTTTGAACATTTACAACATTAAAACAAAATAGTGTTTTTCAGTTCTGATTCAAATGTAAATTGAAAGTTTAAACGGAATTTGTATTGAAGTGCCCCGGATAAGGATTTAAATTGACAAGAAGTTCGCTTCTGCTTCATTTTGAAGCAAAAAAGGTTAAAACATTTGGTTCAAACTTACTTCTAAGTTTTAATAAACCTGTTGTCATTATATTAATTTTTGAGAATGTAGGATTAAGAAAACTGACCTTTTAGACCTACAATTTCGAAATCTCAAACTTGAGTAACAAATTTAAATTACTTATTTATATTGCATAAACAAATTTTGACGGATTCAACATGTCCAGGCAATCAATTACCTAAATTTTAATACATGTAGATATAAACAAAATTGTTTCATTCACCTCTTAAGGTGACTATTTTATCTAATATTCGAAAGCAAACATATGTATATATTCAATTAAAACAACGGCTTATTGGTACATGAAATTCAAATAGAAGCTAATACTATTCAAGAAATGTGTGTTATAAATTTGGAATAGCATGAAAAACGTGACAAGCTTTGCTCATCAATTAAATAAATGAAGAAATAAAATATTCTTATACATTTCAGTTTTTCAAATCAGTTTTAATTTTTACAATTCTGTAAATTGAAATAGTTACATAAAAACAAGTACATACTCATCGAGGTCGGTCAGTCAACCCTAAAATTGAAATCAAATATACATATTTTTGGAATAGAAGGTCAATGTTCGCCGTTTTTATTTAGAAAATCAATAATGGGATAGTAAAAGGGAGACTTTTGTAAATTGTTGTGTAAAAAACGTAAACAAGTATTCAAAATAAAGAGTGTCGTTAAATCATAACCTGTATGAATAAAATTGTTTGAGAGTCTTTCAAAACATATTACTTAGGTTATTCTCGCAGGGCAAATCTCTCAAAATCTATTTTGGTACGAAATGGAATTTAAGCCATAGCCCAACCAAGTCCGGTCCTTGGTTTGCCGTCTGGCGCGGCGCTGCTGTATGTACTCGTCCCGAACGAGCACAGTCTGGCTGAGTTCCCTTATTCCCAGTGGTCGGTTGGGTGCTCCATTTTGCGCCCCAAAAAGTACCTCCTGGGCGTTCTTCTGTCCAATAGCCCCGATGCCTTCGTCGCCCGCCTTATGCAGATTCTCTATGCATTCCTGGGGCATATTACGCGTTTCAGCACTTTTTCGCCGACCGTATTCAAACCGATCCCCGTGATTACGAAGATTATGCTGCGGTGGCTGCTCATGAATGAGAATGAACTGCGAATCCACACATTGAACATACACTTGGCACTAAGGAATCAGAAAATGTTTTCTGGGAAAAAGAGACTGCCATCAAGACCGGGGCACTTAGCATACCGCACTCGTGTTTACTCAAGTGCTCCAGGTCAATCTTGTAGTAAACATTTGCTAAATTTAGGTCGGCCCAGGATTAATGGGAAAATGTACCTTGGGAGATTGCAACGACCAGAGGGTGGTTTCATTTAAAAAAAATATCCTCAAATAAATAGCAGACCGCCCAAGCTGGTCATTTCAGATTATTTTATTGCTCGTCGCATCTGATGCCACTTCCACGTTTATTAGTCCTCACTATCATTTTCAGAAAAGTTGCCGGTAAGAGCTTTCCACATGATTTCTCGGAATTTGTAATCCACCCAAAAGGTTGGGGGCGTATAGCTTATTTTTAAGCTGTGCAGAAAAAAAAATATATATGCTCGCTTTCAATTTGAAAATGCATACGGTAGAAAATATGCTGGCAGCATTTTCCTTTTTGCAATTTGAATTGAGTCAGCTTCGCCTTCGTTCTTTCATGGTTGGATTCACCTGGGATTTTGGAAGATGCATTCTTAGTAATTACGACCTCATTACATTTGCTAGTGTTCGTGATATGTAAGCAGTCTCTATCTCATCCACATTTTTTACGACCAGATTAAAATAGTCTTTCTCTACTGCAACTGCAACAGAAAATTCATTAAAGAGCACAAACAGTTTACACATCCTTGCTTTGGAAAATAAGAAAACTTTGCCATTCTATTACAGCATTGAAAATTTTTTCGCACTAAGTAAAACCAACAGAAAATGAAGTTTTTATATAGCGGTAAAGAAACAGTATAAATTATCCTCAACATACATACATATGGATATGTACATATATAGGTATAAATAAGTACGTATACTATAAACTAAAGCAAAACCATAGGTGCCATCCATAATTAAAATAGGCATAATAATTCTTGGAATTGTGTTAGTTGCTAAATAGGCGTATAATTTACCGGAAACTTCATTATGCTGAATGTTAAGTATTGTATAACATTTGAAATATTTGGATTAAATTTTAATTTTATAGAGAAAAAGAAATATTGCATAAAAATATAGACATTTTCCCCTCATTAAAGTGAAATACTTGAAAGCACTTACAAGGGCAATCTAAAAATTTTCAAAAATGAATTAAACTTATAGAAAATTCCTCCAATAGAAAACATTGAGTTTTGTAATTTGTTTACCTATTACTATATTTATCGGTAGAAAGTCTAAGCATTATCTAGGCACTTGTATTTTAGTTTTTGTATGAACTTCCTGCTGTTTGTTCAAGTAATAACTAAAGAAATCTGCAAGAAGCAACACTAGAAAATAAATGCTATAACGTGAATTTATAATCATGAAGATTTATTTTTAACTATCAGTTTCTCCGTCAATATGATAACAAACAAATTTAAGGAAGGTTTGTAAAAGGAAATAATATCCTTAAAAAGCTTCTTACTGTAGATGTACTATTAAAATTTGAACTTAATTCGAACTCGCAAATTTCTTTCACGCAGTTATTGTGGAACATACGCATTTTCATTTTCCGGAACTTCTACACCGAAATCGCTCTTTAAAAAATTGTAGTTTATCCATCTCCGGCTATTTTGCTTTCGTGTATGAGTCCAAATTTTTAATATTGTTTTAATTCACATGAGATTTTGCCAGATCTATGTAGGTACATATAACTTTTGGGTTATTCTTATGGAGTAGAAATCTACTCCAGTGACTTTAAAGATTTGTGAGCTCAATCAAATAGTGAAATATGTACAATGTACATACATGTCCCTGCCATGTAGGCTACTAATACGATTCACATAATTAAGGATTTAATTTGTCAGAGCAATTAATTGACAGCATTTACAAGGCTCTATTAAGCAAACTTGCGAAATTACTAATTCCCTAATAATTGCCACGTTACAGTGTCGCAGTTGAGCATGACCCTGTTATTGATAGACCACTGTGATACATGACCCTCATTGATAACCTACAGAGCAAACCAATGTGGCGGTGGCTTCTAAGGAGAGGATTAAATGGGTCGGCGGTTTTCGTTTGGTTAATTATGTAAATTTCAAGTCAATAATGCAGCGGTGAGTACTATCGAGCCTATCACCTCACTGTCATCACTTTGATTAGATAGCAGCATTTCACCGATTAGGTAGGCACTGTGAGCACAAATAATGTAGACAAAGCGAACTTATGTCGGGCAAATAAAAGACAGACTTCGCACAGTTCCTGTGAAAATATTTGCTTATGCAAAATTGCTTATTCTTCCGTAAAGTGATGCAGTTAAGTGAATATCATTTGTGAAATTTATTTTTCAGAAAGTAAATAAAGAGGCTCCGGAAAACTGTGCGGCTTAAGTGCTTAAAGTAATGCAAACTGTGTGAAATTGTGTTGTGTTGAGATTGGAGAATATTTTTAATGTTAATATTTGTGTAAGCGTAGGATAAATTCCAGCAGAAAATGATATATATTGATGATACGGATCCGGAAGGAAGTGAGTATTATTTATTAAACTCCATTTTATATGTGTTAAAATTGAACAGCTGTGGTTTTGCTTTTTATCAATGAATGAAAATAATCATATTTTAATAGCTTTATTAAGTTAATTATGGTAAACCTCCGTCAGTGAAATCGTTTCACAATGAAATTACAAACAATCGTTTTTCATATTCAGTAAAAATTTAAATATTTTATTTACCATTTGGCATTGAGTACTAGCTCGTGGGTAAAATTTTGAAGTATGTACCTACCTTCGTTCATTATCTACCTGATTTTCTCTTCTTCAAATGCCAATTTATATTCCGCTTTAAACTTAACTAGATTTTTGCAGTTTACAATTTTGCAAAATGAAATAGAGTGAATTAATAAAGTCATTGTTTTAAATTATACATACATATGTATGTATATATGTAAATATTTTTCGTACTACAGTGTTCGATTTTTAACTTGAAAGCTTTTTTACTATTTAAATTACAGAAAGCAACTTTAATATGCTTTCGCAAATGTTGAATGACCTGTGTCACTAAGCACATATGTATTAGCAGGAATAAAACAACCATCGAATAAATAAAATCGATTCACTAGTTACTAAGCGATAAGAATACAAAAAAATTCATATTAATATTTGGAATGCTTTTGTTCACAGTCGAGTTGTATAAAAACGGCTGCAGAAATAAAAAGTTTTATAAGAACTTCAAGTCTCTTTGAACACTATTCATCTTAATTGACATAGATTGACATTAACGAAGGAAAAAAGCTGCAACATCTTGAACTTGAACATGAAAATCGACCAGTCGAACATTAAAATAAAATTATTTGAACAACTTGACAAGTTTGCAGTCACACATGCAGGCAACACTTGTTAGCTTTATTATTTGAAACGCAAAGATTCACTTTTGTAACGAAGCACCTGTTTGGAAGGGAAATATCAAACGAAAGGATTAATATCTGTCTGGGAATATTTGCCAAAAATCTCAAAAATTCAGTTGTCCGCCTGTAAGATCAATTTGATAAGTTGGCATGAAATATACCCAGTGCAAAATTTTTGGGGAATCTGACAAGCAATTACAACTCTGTCGACACAGCCGTATTTTGCCAAGGAAATGAGTCATGCAGACAGCAACGAAATGTGGAAAAGGAGAAAATTTACGAAATTTAATAAAAGCCGCAAGTATTCAAACTCTTCTTCATTCCGCTAAGGAGTTGAAGAAGTATCCTTGCCGTTTTTCTTTCGCTGCTGACGCAGCTAAAATTATCGAGAATTTTTTTAGTGGCTAATTCTACCAATTGCTGGGTTTCTCGTCTGCACGCGGAAAGAAATCGGGCAAATTAAATCATTGTCGGTGAATAGCACATCTTCTGAAATGGGATTTGCCTGAGAGATGACAGCCCAGCAGTCAGTGCCCGGGATGATGGGTTTTTTATTGAAGTGCAAAGCCAATGTTGGTTCAAGTGCACACGTACAGGGAATTTTCCAGTAGATTAAACTTTTCAAATTGAGTTCTCGAAAGCTGCAAATGGAATGGAGAACGTAAAACCTGAAGGCAGGAAACTACGTACAATTCGCCCTCTGTCGGGATATTCTCAAGTACGTCTGAGGAACTTGGCACTCTTGACAACTTTCGATGTCGAGAAGTTCGCCTTTGTTAAATATACGTATGTAACACCATTCCACCTCCTGGAGGTCATTTCCTTTCTAATACTTCGGTTAATTAAATCAGCACCATGTACTTAAATTTATAGACCGGAACCAGCGAAATCCTTGGGTTTTCTACCCAAATACTTAGTAGACCATCACAAAGTACAATTACTTAGGTCAAAGATTTCTTAGCAGAAATTACTACATCCAGTATGCACTTTTACAGTGAAAAAGGTAAACATATGTATTAAATCTTCCACAAGACATACAATAGCACCCCTAGACGAGTTAGGTAGGAAAACGACATTGGTTCCAAACAACAAAAATAGTTTAATTAAAGTTTGGAAAATTACGAATCACTTGCAGAGGCTAAATTTCCAGTCTGTCCGGCACACATAAAGTAGGTACATAGAAAGTACGTCCACCCTTTGAGAAGTCTGAACAATGCAGAGTTCTTATGCCGTTTAATAAACAATCTTACGTATTCTGTTCAATTCACTCTAGAATATTTTCAAATTGAAACTTATTCTGTTGCCGTATTATTTGTGGTAGGTACTGTATGAGATATTTGGACTTTATGAAAATATGTCACAAAACAAAGCGTTCTTGTCAAATAAAATGTCCGTAAAAAGTAGCGTACACTGAAACGAAGCTCCCCAACATTTTAACAATTTGACTACTAAAACGAAATTTAAATACATGTATGTACATACATATACCTACATATAGTATTTTGTAGACCCCTTTTTTATAAATTTGTAAATTGTTAGTTAGTATTCTTCCCTAGAAAACTTTTTGCCTTAAAACATTACCGATTTCGCTGGCCTGAAGGACATATAATCAAATTTATCCAACTATTCTCTTTAAGAAAATTGTCTGGGCCTACAGCGGCGATTCACACTGCTTATCTTTGTTCTAAAATTAAAGAGTTACAAAGGACTCTAGCAAAAGCAAATTTCGACACTTAAATTACTTTATCAGAACGCCGGGTTCCCAGACAGGACGGCACACAACAGCTTTGCCTTGTTACCAGCAAGGGTCTGTTTATTAAGGTTGGGTCAGCAATGTTTCAATAATTCGCAATTGTTAAGGTCTCCCTTCTTGCCAGTTCAATCTATTTCAATTACATGATTTTCCCGGCAGCGTTGAGTTTTTCATGAATAAATTATCCACTGGCCTATTTAGCAATAATACCACCGACGGCAATATTTTCAGAATGCAAAAGGCCTCCCGAACCGAAAGGGCTGAAAATTGCCAAACTTTGGATCACCGATTCAAGAGGCGTCCCAACATTTATCAGTGAATTGTGTGACAACGATTTCTATTACTTTAATTATACCCGTCCTGAAAGTGCTAATGCTCCAAAGGACTAAAATCACTCTTGTTTCTTGCTAATGGGAAAACTTGCCGCAAATCAATTTACCGAAAATTTACATAGGTATTACAAAGAGTTGCTAGAAAGTTATCTTTTTAACAGAGGAGGCAAATTTAAAATCTTTCTTAATCGGAGTAAGTTTCTTAAGTGCTATCATGTAACTGCAAAAATAGTCAAAACCACAAAGTATCAATACCTACCAAACCAAACGTCTTTCAGGTTTTTTAAATCTTAAAATTAAATTATCAGACAATGGCATACCCACGAATTTAAGATCTCCTCAGTATTTTGATAAAACTTTGTAGCTTTTAGGTTTTTCTATAATTTTATCAAAAAATCGTGGGAGTATGGAGAAACTATCACTTTTCAGAATTTTAAAGTTGAATATATCAGAAAATTTTAGCGACAAACTAATTTGTTTTGCATATCTGACACTTTTTACTTTAAATGAACATTCCTATCAAATATTCATCAAAATCTGTGGAGGGACCTTAAACACAATGTATGCCATATAATACTTAAATACAATACATAAAAAAATAATTATAAAATACATAAGTTATGGGGTGACGATAACTGCAATCTCGCAAATTTCCTCTATCTCAAATAAATATATTACTGTCATTTTAAATGTCCACAGACTATACATATATAAAATGCATGAACAAAATGATCCATGAAAATTGGAAGAAATATATGTAAAACCTTCACCCGGAAAAAGGCCTTGTAACTATTGTGTTGGCGCCAGAAATTCCGCATCCATTTCGCATTTATTTTCGGAATAAGTGTGAAATGTGAATACCTGCGTGTAATGCGTCACAAAGATGATTGGAGTTTTAACGTGGCATTGTATAGCCCTCAAATGTTACGTATGTCGTCCATAAAAATAAATTTTTCATGTCAACGATGATATTCATATCCAAGCAAATACTGAGCGACCAGGAAACTAAATATTTGGGAGTTTCGCCAACTATGCCACTTGTGTCTGATAATTTCCACCATGTAGACGTGAATCGCAAAGAAGCCAAAAGTACAGATGACTATTTTAAAGAAAAATTTATAATTGAGGCAATTTCAGCCATTTAATACGAAAGGCGAGGAAACGCTCAGTAAACTATTACGTTTGTTATTTTTAGAGTATTGTAGCAAGTTGATAAAGGCGAATTCTTATGGAAAGACTGAGCATTTGTCAGTAATTGCGTAGATAAATGAATACATTACTTAAAAGTGTAGAAAATCATTTTAGTTCTTTTTGAAATACGAAAAATATGTATAGAAAGACCCAGTTTTTCCGATATGTTGACTTCTACCATTTTAAAAAATAACGATTCACATATCTTTTAAGTTTAGCATGAATTTTCAAGTAAATAATGAAGATTATTGTTTCTAGTAAAAATGACATGCATTCGCTTATGATATAGGTAGATATATTTAACTATCAAACTTATTTATTTAAATTTTATAAACTGAAATTTGTTTTTTGTCAATTATGTTTTAAATAGCTATTTATAAAATATAATTAGGACTTTTTTTATTTCATCAGACAACTTTACAAAAATTAGTTCATTTTTTATCAACCTAACTGGATTAAATTACAAATTTCCAAAGGTAGTAATAACGTGGATAAATAAAAGTACTTGTATAATATTCAAATGAATCATAACAGCTGTAACAATACGTCGAGTAAAAATACCCAAGTTTTTGTATTGTACATACATACATATTTGTATATATATAAAGCAGAGGAGTACCTACATACCTACATAAATATGTATATTCTATGAAGTCAATCAATATTCAATAAGTTCCCATTGATGATTAAATAATTCTTTGGGACACTACATAAAACGTTAAAAGCTTTCTAATATTTGAGTCATTTGAAAAAATCTCTGATTTAGATGAACTCGAAATGAAATCCTTTGAAAAATGCAGTCGCACTGTGTAGCAATAATGTGAATTAATTTAATCATCCTCGGCGCGATATTGGGATGGTGGCTAATCTAAATAAAAGCTACTTGGTCTCGTTCAATCCAATTATGCAAAACGTGAACTGCTCCACGGCAATGACTGTTCAGGAATAAGAGGCATGCCATGGATTTTAAGTGTTTATCTCGAATATGAAAAAAAGCTGAAAGCTCTCATAGTCTCTTAGCGTCAGAAAATGAAATTCTGCATTCAAAGCGGCTTGGACCAGCCCTACATTTTTCGTCTCCCCTCCCCTTCCTGGTGGGTCTTCTCACTCAGCTATCATCCAGTTAACGCCCGAAAGTCCCTCTTCAAAATCCAGGACAACGGCCAATTACGAGCCTGCATCGCAAATTCATAGCGCTTTAATCTCCGCCATATTCATAAAAATGAAATTTGAATTAGGAGAATATTCGCAAACAAGGACCCAGTCAGGAACCCTGCGGCGGAGAATGCGTGTGACACGTGCTTCTAAATCATTTCCGTTTCCGCCGTAGGACGATTTCTGTTCTGCTGTTCCAGAGGTCGTTGCGGCCCAAAACCGCTGATCTGTGGGGTTTTTGGTGGGTTTGGTGGGTTTTTGGTATAAACGAGAGAAGGTTCTTGGGGCCATAAGCTCCCCATTTGAACCGATATGCAGTCCAAGGTTCATTTGGGGCGGGGACCCATAGCCGTTGCATATGTTATGTAAACGGGGGGGCGGTGAGGGTTAAAACTGCCGCGTTAAAATTAAAATATTCATGAAATTTCTAGTTAAGGAGACCTTCCATTTCCGTAAAAGTAGTCTATTAGCTGTTTGTGAGCGGGGGTGTAGCAAACGCTCAAACAGGAGGGTTTTTTTTTTATATTAAATTATTCATAAGAAAAATTATGTGGATTGAAGTAAATTGTCGCCATTTAGGGGCGAAAGCACTGCGTTCGCATGAATTGAAGCGGAAAATTCAGTCAGCCCGAACAACCGACCTGCCATAAACCGCCGTGAATAATATTATCTTTCAATTAGCCTTAATGGGGCCCTGCCTCAGCAGCTCACGTCCGCTATATTTGTGCTCCTGGCAAATATGGGACGAGGCTTACATTATTTTGGCACTGTGATAATGCCGGTGAACTCGCATAGATTAACATAAACGTGAACGTGAAATGGGCGATGAGAACAGTTCTAATTCCCTGTTAATTTGTAAGCCAGTGACTGAATGTCGTTACGAAAACGAGCCACGACTTAATTAGAACTGCACTTGGTTGCGTGCAACTCTGCCGAAAATCAAGATTATAAGTTTTGCGTTAAACTACCTTAGGTACATAATTTGGAAGTTCTTGGATTGCCTTATAAATTTAATTCCACGGTGATTCTACATAGCTAGCAGCTCTGTTCGTTTTCCTATATATATGTACATATAACCAGAAAACTGCTGAATTTATTTTAATAAATCCCTCACAGGATTTGTAATTAACATCTAACGATGACATGAGTAAAATGTACGAACAAATGAAAGAAAACAGATAGAATTCCATTTTTATTAAATTAAAAAATACACAAAATAGCAACGGAGAACTCTAAAGCTAAAGATTTCGATTAATGCATACACGAATAAGTCTTACCATAATTATACCCATAGCTAGAAAAATTTGCCCCAATATAATCAGGGCTATGATATACGTGAATGCATATATCGTCATGTATCTACATATACATAGGAATGACCTAAGGCGAGTTTATTTTATTTTTAATTGTTTATTAATCATTATCTATACTTAACAAAATAAATTTCTTGAAAATTCGTTGCATATAAAATTAAATTTATATGTAATAATTATTCTTATAGAGTCAAATATAGTTCTATCAAACAAAATTTTTTACTATCAATTTTTCAATTGTTTACCTAAGAATTTGTATTTTGCAATAAAAAACACTTCGAAATATAGAGCAACAATAGATCTTGATCCTTGGACCACAATGCTCAATTTTCCATTTTGACTCTGTGACTTTCTGTCCTTACCATTTTGCGAATTAACGATAAAATGTAATGTAGTCTTGCTCCGAATAATAAAACTGGAATTTCCGTCCAAAATATTTTATGTATAGTGTGATGTCGTGTAAAAGTAATTAATTTTCCATATAATTTAAAAGGATTAAGTGGGCTTAAACGCCATCGTAGTAGGCTCAAAGTATGTTAATCTGAAAGCTTTTCAGAAAATCCTTGGGGAAATATTTTAATAACCACATAAACTGTGGTATGGTGAAGCAGAAGCTTGATAAATGATGAGTTGTGTGGCAATACCTTCACGAAAATGGAAAAATTAAAGGCATCGTAAATGCTCTTTGTCACGTGAAGTAGTCATTTTAATTTGCACGACAACATTATGCATTCATGTATATTTTGTAGGTCATTGTGTTCCTATAATTAAATATACCGAAAATGCAAAATTGGTACGGATTTAAGTGAATACCAAAATAATACCTTTTTAACAAATGATTTTTAGTAGTTCGAAGTGGACATCTTACTGAAAGCCTCTTACTTGCAATTTCATAATGTAAGCTTTTTTTCCTTTTTGGCGCAGTTAACCAAATATTGTTAAAAATAAATTATTGTACCTTTAATTAAATATGTATATAGAAAGTATAGTTGTCCCAAATGCAAATTAATATACACTTTATTTATTAGATAAATCTTACGCATTGGAGTTGGAAGTAAATTTGCAAATAAAATACAAATATGTATATTAGTACCTACCTAATTTGTAAAAATGTTATTAACAATAAAAATATCTTTTAAAAATTAAAATTACATATCTTGTAAAATACGGCAATGCTTAATGCTTAATCATTATACTCTGCAAATTCAAATTCATTTATAAAACAAACAAATTAATTTGAATTTCATTTTCCTTGCAAATAGTAGGTACTCCATTGATGCATTCTATGCGAATTTTTAAGATTTATATGGCACACTTGAATACTTGTTATTAAAGCTGAAAGAGAACAAAAAACCATACACAGCGATTGCATTCCAACAGCACGTGTTATATTTTATTTTTGGATGTATCTTATATACTGAATCAACCGTCAGAAGCCCATTGAGCATGAATTTAATTAAACCATGGAATCACTTTCTTCAAACATCGATATCGCTCTGTTTGGCCTCTGAGGAAGCCAATTGTAAATAGTTTTAGTAATAAAAAGCAATTGCTCGGCCGACGTTGATTGCACCCGAATGCCAAGGAAATTGAAAAGTGTTTTATTTTGCTGGTTGACTCGTCAACATTGGCATTCTGGCACGGCAGTGTCCCGATAGTGGCAATTTCTATTAATACAACGTGAAACCGCTACTTCGTAACAGAATATCTGCAAGATCTTGACCTTGGAGAGGTGCTTATCAAAAGGAAGCACTTGCCGCCAAAATACAACCAAGACGATGATCAGGCAGGCATGTCTTCTTTGCGACAACTTGTCATCATAGTTTAAAGCAGAATGCCAATTTAATCAACTTTATGAAAACAATTTAAGCCATATCAACACGTTCGTCCACTGAGAGAATAAGAATATACGCAAATTAGCAGATGCTTCAAAGTTGTATTGTTCACAAATTGCGTTGAGTTTTTTTTCGAAAAATAACTAAGGAAAAATATCTTCTCTTTTAGTTGTTCTATCGCGCTTGTCCAGACGCAACTCATTTTCTTTTAAGTCGGAGTGGTGGCATTAAAATCCACAAAGGCACATTTTATTAATAATAAATTATCTGCAATTATCTTATCTTATCAAGAAGTAACAAATCAGTGCAACGCTTTCACTTTGCTATAATACAACGAAAATATGTATACAGCAAACAAACGAGATCTAATATTAAAAAATTTAAATTTGCAATAAAGTGTTGTGAATAAATACAAGTTGTTTGTTCTTTCAAACCATTTAAAATTATAGCAATTGAAAATACATAGTATGTCTGAAAGATTTGATTCGATCAGAAGAATGAGCCAGCTTTCTACTGGTGAGTCAGACGTTTGTAAAGCTGCTAATTTTAGTTTAAAATAAACACAAACTCCACGTGGCACAGCTGTGGTGTGCTGAAATTATTTCATTTGCCCAAAGTGCAAGTTGCAGTATTTTCTGTAATCAAAATAGGTTTATTTCATATTCCATTTTAATTATACGAGTGCGCAATATCCTTTCATGGGTTAGAAGTGTGTTGAATAAAATAAAGTCCAATCAATATGAACAATATTTCCGGATACAAAATTTGGGGGAATAAGAAAATTTGTTTCAAAAGTACGAGTATTATCTAGTTTTGCTCGGTATACAAGTATTACTTAATTAAATCCATTAGATTAAAAAACATTATGCGTAGTAATTTTCGTTAGTTTTGTTGAAACCTTCATGCAGTGAACCCATGTGCAGAATTTAAATGGCCCAAATGTAACCCGAAACAAGCACGGACATGTCAACAGAACTGGAGTACTTTTGAATTTCGGTGCCTTTAAATTTGTTCAATGTTTAATTCAAAAATCTAGAAGTTTTCTTCTTAAAGCAAAAGCCATTATAAGGAATTTTTCTGGAAAAAACATAATATCATATCATTGCATAATTAAAAAAAAAAACTAGCATAAAAAAAGCTGAAGACTTCAATTTATCTAAAATGGAAACACCTATTTGATTGATTGATTGATTTTCTTCTATCTTTAACATTCCATGGGACCTTACCTATTTATAAAGTTATCAGCTCAAACACGTAGCCGCTCCACTTCGAGATAAAGCAAAAATATACCTATAAGTATTTGCGTTCCTAAAGCAATCCACCCCAGTGGTGAATAAAACACGGGGAAGAATTTAGCAAAAGCTAACACACTTCGTGTGTTAACTGAAATGAGCCACGCAGAGGTGTAATAAATTTTCAGCGATTAGGAATCAGTCACGCCGATTACTTTAATGCACGCATAAGTGCACTTCAATTAATTTAACTCTAATTGCCGCACAAGTTGCCTTGAGGCCTCTTTATATTGAAATCGATGTAGTTAAAACTGCTGATGAAATTGAGGAAATTGAGGAAATTAAACCTTTAATTGGAAATGCAGTCTCCTTAAAATGAGGCCCATTCCAATCTTTGAGAATTAATACAATACATAATAATACTATTATAGAACTTTTAAAATTGGTTGGTAGACTAGACGGACATTTTAAAAATTATTGACTTATGTTGACGCATCCCGTAAACCTATAGTGTTACTGAATTTGCAGAGTTCTTGACTTGTGTGTCACTTGAACTTTTACGTTTTCTTGATTTTATGATGTCGTTTATTTTAGATTATTGAGAGTTTATGCCTTTTCTACTTGATAATACGCTTTAGTAAAATTATCTAAGCTTCGTGTACAAAATTGTTATAATATTTTTAGATAATCTACCGACATTTTAAGTTAGGTCCCCTACACCTTCTTTATAAAATTGCTTAAATGCTTTTAGGTAGTTTACTGATTTCTGAAATATTTTTTCGTAAGCTTTGCCGAACTTTTGGGTGTTTGGCCTAAAACTTCGAGAAACCAAAAATGCACTAGCTATGTGGCAATTCATATATGATCTGTTTTTAACGACTGTTTATAAACGTCTATAAATCATTTTAAGAATAATTTAACTTTAGAAAGGAACTTAAACATAGGATGTATTTCGTACGCAAAGTATATTAAAAATTTTCAAATCCTACCGCAATTTGTTTTTTTTAAAATTTGGCAAAGTGACTCACCCATAGAGTACATAAATACGTCCTGGCATCCAATTATTCCTCGAGTTACTTTATGAATACCAACATCCAGTATATCAAGGGAATCTTCCAGAAAAGACACTTGTAAGGGATACCCGTTTACACACGTTGCAATCCTGTGATAAAGAAAAGCAATAATTGAAATGCAGAGAAAACAATCCTCGTATTATGTAAATTTGCTTACCTGAGAAGGATCTGGATAAGCAATGTGTCAGGACAGCCACACCTGCTCCCCAAAGTTTCTGTGAAAGGAATTCGTTCCCATCCCGCCCGAGGGAAGCAGCACCATTCCGCACGCAGTGATTTACTGGACAGACAGGACCCAGATTGTTAACTCTTAAGTCCGTTGTTATCGCAAGTGATGCATGGCCTCTGTGAGTGTGTCCGGCTTTCACCTCTTCCCACAATAAATTATTGCACGGTCTCACTCGATGCTACCGAGAATCTCTTTGGTGACAACGGCTCTACAGATGTTGTTAGTTGCCTTGCTGTCACGCCAAAAATTTCGGAAAAGATACACTGCTGGCCAATATTTAACGTTTTGCCAACTCCAGTCCATTTTCTCATATGAAACCCTTTAATCTTCCAGCGATTTAACTCATGCATGCACAGAAAATAATACCCTTGAAACAAAAAAAAGTTGATCTGTATTCTATACCCTATATAAAAAAATATGCAACAAAAAAGCGAAATACGTATGATTGAATTACATCTGTAGAATGAATGCATTCAAATATGAATAAGCCTGTTCATTGAGCTCAAAATGAGATCAGATCAGATCAGATTAAAAGAGTATGCAAAAATATATGCGCCAATACACATCCATACATATATTTTTAGCATTATATATGTACATATATAATATAGGTATAATATATCATCCCAAACTCGGCTTCGCACGGAACACAAAAAGACGAAAATTCTTATTACTATTCAAAACAGATTTAGTTGAATACTTGTGATTGATTGCCTGATTGATAATAAGTTCAGAATCAACGACCGTTTTTAAACCCATCCACATAGAATTTTCATGGAAAGTTGATAATTTGAAGCTACGATTTTTTGTGTCTATATTTCAGATATATATACATACATTGGCATGTGATTTAAAACAATCAGCGAAAATATGTTATAACAATAAATAAAACTTTAATTTAGCGAATTTGCTCTTCATGCATAAAGTATTATATAAAATTAAGTTAAAAGATATTACATATTTAATTGCTAATTCAATTTTGCTTGATTTTATAGAAACGTTTTTTCACTGGCATAAATTCGAAATATGAATTTCGTCAAAAATGAAAATTTACCATAAAGTGAAAATTAAAAATTAAAAACAAAAGCAAAAAACTTAAAAAGAGAACCTATAATACGACGCACTTCCATAAAAAACATTAACCTTATTAACCAACTAATTGCCGCTCAAGAAGTGGGAGCTTTGAGAAAGAAAGTGATGGAACGAAAAGGCAGCAAAATAATATGATTACTTTTTTTTTGCTTTAAAGAACCTAAAATGTTTTTTTTTTTTTTTTTGACCAATGTCGCGATCCTCGAGTATCCTGCATATTCGGGAGATACTTTTATCATGTTTAGAAATTCCTTTATATGTGGGTAAACTGTAAACATACTCTTTCCTTTATTCCGTGCGGTTCAAAAGATAACTTTCACAAGCTTTACAGAGGCCAAGTAAGCGTCAATTTATGTAAACAGTGAGGGGATCACAAATAATCCTTGAGCATTTCTTGAAATCCCTTACAGCTTTGCCTTTACTGCATAAATGTTCTGTAATTATGACAGAGTTTATGTACATACTACAAAGGCTTCTAAAATCCTTTTCAAAATAGCTTCTCTTTGAGACCATGTAACCTATGTAGGTATATTGAGAATTTTTAATCCCAGTGACATGGTGACATTGGCATGATATAACATAGAAATTACGTAACTTGTTACTGTAGAGTACTTTCACATACAACGATAAGACTGTTGACAGTTCTGATTTTGGACCGATAACGAACAAAAGGGAAACTTTTCCCTTTTATCTGATTCTTACTCCACACGGTGACATCCATAAAAGTAGAAAACATGTTTCATTACTTTTAGGACAAGGCCGGTTAGGATGAGGTACCTACAGATATGTGGATGGAAGAGCAAATCTGAGCTGACCTTTTTCATTTTGTAATGGAAGCTTTTATTCACCCTCGAAAACGAATATGAATTCATTTTTAATGCCCCATGCCCTAATAAACTTCAGTGAAAGTTAAGAGCAAAAAGCTGAAGGTTTGTGTACAAGAGGGGCGAATGGCGAATATTCTGTAAGCCCCGCTGAGATTTGAAGCAAACAGGTCCTATGAAAACGTTCATCTTGTCCTTTAGCCTCTTTTTTTTGGTAAATGTTTAATATTTGCCATCCTAAACAGTGTTTACATTTAGAAAAATTAAAGTACCTACTTAGACAGACCTTTACTAATTGCTTCATTAGCACCGGCTGGGTTCTTTTCACTTTTGTTTAAGAGTTGATGTCCTTTGAGATTATCTCGCTTTTTTCCTAAAACCAAAGTTAAACTTCTTGTGATTGATACTACCTACATAGTACATGCATACATAGAGAACAATGATATCTTTTCCTGTACAGTAGCTTCAAGTACCTAAAGAAACTTATTTCTTTAAAATGAATTTAATTTCTTTAAAATCTGCAATATACAAACAAAGCAAATTTCACCAACAATAGAATAGCCCTCATTTATATAGTAGAAGATAAAATTAGAAATAATGCAAACACTTGCTATACGTAATTCAATTGTTTTAAGTGTTATTAAATCCCTAGATTGTACAAAGTACAATTAATTTAGAGCCAACAGACATTTTGGATTCATGTAACATCCGAGGCCACTAAGCCAGAGCACTGCTAATGCATCCTCCCACAAAGGGCGCCCACAAATAACTAACAGTCCAATTTCCTTAAAGGATATCTGAACAGAATTGTGTGAGATAGATACCAAGAAAATTCAAAGGACTCGCTGAAGCAAAATATCAAATCAAAGTTTGCACCGTAGTTGCCTAGAGAGAAATTTCATGCTTATATTCATTTCGCTCACCTTGTATGTATATGCAAGTTCTAAGAGGATTAATTAATTTTCAGTTTTCTGAAGTCAACAGATATACATATACTCATACTATAGGTATTGTTATATTCAAACTGTTTATTGCTCCTAAAGTTAAAGTTGCATTGCAATATGAAATTAAACCAGAGAGAACTTTGAAAATGATATGTTGGCAAACTTATAATTTTACTCAACGAGAATGTGTACGCATTTCTAATAACTTAAACTTTTTATTTCGCTTTGAAAGTATGTAAAAGGTTTTACTCGTACATCAAAAGAGCATCAATTTCAAAAATCGGAATAACCTAGCAATTGAAGAAGACGTTGAAACAACGACTCCTAAAATGTAATATTAATTCTTGATGTATAAATAAATCGATTTATCTTTATTAAGATTCAAAATGTTTCTGAGTTTTTTTACTTCTTACTGTTAGAGATTGAAAACTTTGCTTTCGAACAAAGACAGGTCTAAAGATCTTGAGTTGCTTGGTGCCAAACTTTAAACGTTTGATAAATTTGCCCTAAACGAAATCACTTTCACCTCTAGTTGATAAGTTCAACGTCCAGACATTGAGACAGAAAGGTTCATAATCGCATGATGCAACTTTGTTAATAGGATGCCGTCTGATTTTGTTAATAAAATAAATTAATCATTCGGATTCTGCTTCATTTCAGCGCTTGAACCAAGCTTCCCATCGCGGGACGTCACAATAAAAAGGGGCGTCGATGCCAAGGAGCTGTACGAACTGATTAGCGAAGTTGGCAGGTGAGGGGCACAACATGACATCATCAAATTTGCAAATTATCTAAAATGTAAATTTTTTCATTGAAGAGGAAAATTTGGCACCGTATACAAATGCCGGGAGAAAGCCTCAGGGCTAAACTTGGCAGCGAAATTTGTCCCGATCCCGAAACGTGAGGACAGAAGAAATGTAGAACGTGAGGTGGAAATAATGAATTCATTGCAGCACCATCTCATAATCCAGCTGTACGCAGCCTACGAGTACCAGAAAATGATGTGTGTGGTCCTTGAATTGTACGTAAAGAGACATTCAACAGCCCCCAGGCAGATTTATCTGAACCTTCGTATATTTATTTGACTTCACTATTCCCAGAATCGAAGGCGGAGAGCTATTTGATCGAGTCATCGACGATGACTTTGTCCTCACGGAGAAGGTCTGCACAGTATTTGTGAGACAGGTGTGCGAAGCCATGCAATTTATTCACCGGAACAATATTCTTCACTTAGACATGAAGCCAGAAAATATCCTCTGTCTCACAAAGGAGGGTAACCGCATCAAAATCATCGATTTTGGATTGGCGAGAAAATATGATCCTGACAAAAAATTGCAGGTAATTTTGCAAGCAAGACACGATAATTTTCATAAAGGCCTTCGTACGTTTGGTCGGCAATTTAATTATTTTAATTGTCCTGTTCAACCTCTCATTCCGAGCACGTACTAACGAGCTTCCGCCGCCATCCCTGCGGCTGATACTATCGATTTTAATGAATCCATCTTCCGTTCATTTAATGGAACCCCTGGGAAATATGAGATATACTAAAAGATGTTTGCATTCATCACATCCACCACTTAGATAACCAAGAAGAGTTTTTGCCTCATGTTCATTTTTCTTTTTAAATCTCATTTGTTATAATACTACATATATTATGTACTTCATAATACAAAACATAACAAGTAAAAGTTTAAACCGAAGCTTGTGGTATTCGAATATTCTCTTTTAATACTTAAAGCTTATATATATATAAAATTAGAGGAAATTGAGAAGAAGAAATAGGTATGCTAGATTACAGCTAGAAAAAAAATTATCAATTCATACGAAATCTTCTCAGGCAACCTGACGCATTGAACTTCACCATAAAAATGAGAAATTCGTGTTTGCAATACCCCTGTTTAGCAGGCAAAAAACACCTTATATAGTAATAATTTTGGAGCTCCAGTAAATAGTAAAATTATTCGCAGTTTTCAGAAGTCAAAACATATTAAAGGCGGTGGAAAAAATTAATACTAAATTAAGCGAAATATAGATATATGTAATTGAATTTTAAATAACATCATATAGCTTATATCATGCAGAACATCAAAACGCATGATTAATTTAAGAAAACAATTTAGTACCAGTCAATTTGACTGGTCTTGATAGTTCTAGTGTTAAATATATAAGATTTCCTCGAATCTAAATATACCTACAGGACATTTAAGTAATTTGGACATGAAAAAATTGTTGAATATGAAACATTTACTAGTCAAAATAAATTTAACCTTTTGATATAAAGCTTACGCTGTTTTGAAAGCTATATCCATCAACCTTCAATCAACTTTTGAAGCGCACCATAACTATGCAATATGGCATAATTACTATTATGTTGATTAAAATTGTAAGAGTTGATAGTTTTATTTTACTTATTGTTTAAGATGAGAATTATATAACCTAAACAATAATTAATTATACTTTATTATAAAACTTATAACAATTACATTTCGTACGATGTTAAAAAACCTCGGTCACATCGATTTATTAAATAAAAGTTAATCTTTTCAAGCGTAAAATCATCATACATAAGAAAAGTAGAACACAATAAAGCAATTAGATTGTTGTCTTTGATTTACCAGAGCTAAATTAACCATTTTACGCAAAATATTTCTTAAATGCGACCAAGCGCTTCGTTTAAGCCAAATGCAATTAACTTTGTGGCCTTTAAAACTTAATCTTGACTCCCTGGGGGGAATCCAGTTCGCCTTTGTTAATTCAGGAAATATCCATTAAAATTTAAATCAATTCCCTAAAAACTTTTGCCCGCGCGATAATCCACAGCCGGATGACCATCAGAGTTCTAATCCACACCGGGCCGAGCCAAATTTATTCAAAGTACCTAGGTCCATCTATTTCTATCATTCAGCTGCTAAATACGTGTGAATTAATGAAGGGTAAAGTATAATATGTGTAATACTCTGCCCGGCTTGTAAAATCACGACACGAGATTAGGTCGCCCAAGAGAATTTTAAATGAAAATCTCTCGTCTCGTTTCAGATCCTCTTTGGGACACCGGAATTTGTGGCGCCGGAAGTTGTTAATTTCGACAATATCTCGTTTGGCACAGACATGTGGAGTGTTGGAGTCATCTGCTACGTCCTGTAAGTATGGCTCTGAAGGCTCAAATGTGTCTTCTATGAGACCTGGTGGTGAGAAGCTCATCTGTTAATTAATTTCCTAAAACAAAGTTTGTCAGGTCTGTCACCTTTTATGGGGGAAACCGACATCGAGACGATGGCGAACGTGACTATAGCAAAATATGATTTTGATGATGAGGCCTTCAGCAATGTCTCCCCGGAAGCCCTTGAATTTATTTCAAAACTTTTAGTAAAGGACTGCAGGTAATTAATAAAACATCCCACCTGCGGTGTCAGTTTGATTAACAAGATTTTGGGGGGGGGGGCAAATTTAAATTTAGCACTCGTATGACAGCCACAGAATGTCTCGAACACAAGTGGCTAAAAAGGAAAATCAAGCCCCCTATTCAGCCGAAGCCTGTTGCTGTTCCACCACCTAAGTATATCACAACACCGCCATCACCACCCCCGAAAATCGAGGTAGGCCCAAGAAAGGTTTTTAATTAAAATTTTACGATTTTGGGTAATTTATCATCTCCGATAGACAATGGAGCTGGAGACAACAAAGGATAATTTGAAAACCTTCATCGAACGGTGGGAAGAGCACCCTAACAGTCCTTATGTCTTTGACACTGGTGCTAATTTAATTGCCCCGCTGCGAGATACACGCCGCGACAGTCTCGCCTCCTCAAGGGGTAAGTTTAGCAATTATTTCATAAATTTGTTATTTTTTATTGTGTATAAATCACATTAATTAATGAAAGCTCGCGGTCCTGAACCGGTGATAAAGGCAGTATAACCATTTTTATTAGGCATCGTAAATTCTACCTTATTTGATTAGTTTTGCTGCTATTTGCCGAATTTTTTTGTCCTCCAGATTAATTACAGGCGTAATTCTAATCAATTAACCCTTTACATTTCAAAAGGATACGTACCTCAAAGAAACCACACTAACTCAGTGAAAAGTCGGTTTTAAAGAATAACTTTATTCGATTGACTCCATCCCTTTTTGATGTCTATTTCAATACGGACGACAAAGTGTACGTTTTATGATGTGTCTACGGATTTCGTTTCGATTAGACTTACGTTTTGCTATACATACGCGTCTTACGTAACGCGATTTCTCCTACTCAATAAAACGTAGGTACCAATAAATCGTTACGTGTAAAATAAACTTGGCTTAACACATAGTCTATGGATGCACTCGTATTTTATTAACTCCTTTCAGATAATAAACTTAAGGAATCCAAAGGTGTAAAATATTTAATCTTATCGAAAAGACAATAAACACTTTTACGTATTACACTCTGCTTGTTTTCCACTGAATTCAAACAATTTCGAAAGAATAGAACTTGTATGTACCCTAAGTTGTTCCAACACACTTTATTAAATTCCAACTTAAAGAATAACTTAAAAATCGTTTATAAATACAACCCCAGATAGTATATGTTAAATAACAATAAGTATAAATTCTTTTACTTTTAGTCTGCACACCTTCACCGTGTGATTCGATTTGCAGTCTGCCCGAAGTACTGGACTTTGAAGAAATGACAATAAATAAAACGATTAAATCGGAACAAGACAAGGATAAATATGATACAACTCAAATTAATAGGAATTTCCAGGATTACTTACAGTCCTTCGATAGAAGGAATTCCGACACAAGCTACATCCTTGGAAAGCGACCAGGTGGAGAACGGATCAATCTCGCTGAAGAGATTCGAAAACTTTCTGATCATCTTCTTATGCTAGCTGAAATTAATACTAAGCTAGATCGGGAAAATGGAGATACTAAAAAAGAACAACAAACAACAACTACCGCAAATACATCGGAAACAACAAGGAAGAGCAAAACTACAACCAGCACTACAAAAGAGAAAAGTCTAAATAAATTTGAAAGTCAATCACGAGTTTCTTCAGCAGTTGAACGAACCAAATCCACCTCTGTGATAAAGGAGAAAATGTTGACAAATGTGTCCATTTCAAAATCATCAACAAGTGCGAGTTCTCTGTCGAAGCGTCTACAATCGCTAGAAGAAACGCCGAAACTAGTCAACGGAAAATTCGAGGAGAAACCACAAAAACTTACTAATGGATTTAAGCAATTGCCTACCTTAACAGAAGGATCAAGGTCATCAGATGTTAGTTTTGGAGTTCCATGGCCAATAACAAATAGGCGGGCAAAATTCAAAATCAATCAACTTAGTCGAGATGTTCCTGTTGGATCTCCGGATAGTCATCAGCCGTTTAACTTGGAGGAAGCGGCGAACACCACGAAGGATTGCCTTCTTCATCTCCTGGAGAAGTACAATGAGACGAAATTGAGGAACGGCGCCGGGGGCCGGCACCAGAGCATAAGTGTAGACTGGAATACCACAGACAACCTCGAGTACAGGTCCATGAGCTCAATCAACGCATTCTTCCAAAGACACACCACCTCCGGCAGTACGATTAAACAGATTCGAGCTCAGTTAGAGGCAAAATGCAAGCAATAGGCAATTAACCTTTAGGCCAAAATGAATTTGTAAATTTCTGTTCTGTTTCTAGTTTCTTAAGTTATTGCAATAAAAAAACTATTTATTTATCGGAAGATTTTCGCTACTGTTTTCTTCTGACTCTTAACTGCCAATTTTTCAAAACAATATTAATATAATAAAGCTGAAGAGTTTGTTTTTTTGTTTGAACGCGTTAATCTCTAGAACTACCAGTCGGATTTGAAAAATTCTTTTTGAATTTGAAAGCCCAATTCTTGAGGAACCTTATCTAGATCAGACTGCAACGAAAACCAGTATATACTAATACCACACGAAATTATGACTAATAAAAATACTGTCTATGCTGAAGTACTCTAAATTATTTATAAATAATCTGGTTTCTTTTAAAATAAACGGAGGGAGAAACCGCGGGGGCATAGCTTTTCAGATAAATTTCTTCGTCGAATAAACTTGTCCCAATAATCAACTTGGCTTTGATTTAAAACAGCTATCAGACCGATAAAATTATTCACTCCCTAAAGGCACGCCTGTTCTTCGTCAGTTAATTTTAACAAATAGAGTGAAAAATAATGTTTCCTCACAGGGCTGTTGATTTTTTATGCAATTAATAAAATTATCAGCTGATTGAAAAATCGGCCCTTTACTCATTATTTTGGAATCTGAGGGTGATTAGACCTCCTGCTATTTTAACATAAAATATCATTAAACATAAAAAAAAGACTGAGATATCTAGATGGAATACCATCGGCTAAATTATTTCTCTTGCGATTTTGCACGAAAAAACAAAAAAAAGGCGTCCAGCTCCCTCCAGTTTAGCGATATAAGTAAAATGGCGACCTTCCCAAAACCCGAGACGAATAAGTTACTTTGAGGCAAAAGAAACCCGACTCACCTTTTTCTTTGCTGTTTTTGCGCTCTCCAAATAATAATAATGATTTCATAGTTATCTATTTTATAATAAAATGGCAATTAAATTCATTTCTGGTATAAAATTCGAACATTAAAGAGCGCGTTTTAAGTTTTCACCTTTTGCACAACTTGCAACTGACATTTTAGGGTAAAGACACAGACTTCAAAATTCTGTGCTTACAAAGTTTCAAAAGTTTAAAAACAAAAAGCTCTTCATTTAATCTGTGACTCAAACCAGCTTTAAACGTAGAGATACATTGCGATCAAAAAGTTAACTTCTTTTAGAGATTAATCTGTAAAGTGAATCGTATGATTGGATCAGCAAAATATTCTTTGAAAAATATCTTATAAATACATACATATCTCATTTGCGAAATAGATATTCTAAAGATGATCTTAAGGGTGACTATAAGATTTCGGACAAATTTCTTATTTGCTCGCTTCTATATATAAATAAAAATGAATCGCCAAATGTGTTGCTAAGCGCAAAACTCGAGAACGGCTCGACCAATTCAGCTAATTTTTTTTTTCATATTTTCCTTAAGGCACAAGGAAGGTTCTTATGGAGAGAAAAAACATAAAAATTGCTTGGAAAATAGTAAAAACAACACTTTTCTTTTCCCGCCAAAATCACAGAGTAAATTAAAACAACTGTGCACAAAATTTAAGTCAAAGTAACACTTTCCATGCAAAAAATGTATGTCAAAGTTTACTGAGATGATTTTACGACAGAAGTTTTACACGGAATTTCAATTCAAAAGTGTAGTTTTGGAGTATGTGGACCCATAATTTAAAATTGATTTTCATAAAATATAGTGGATTTTGAGGTAAGATTTGGTGAAAGCGAAATTTTGCAAACAATTACATTGATCAGTCATTGGTTTTTAGCGATACTCGATTAGTTTTGATTTGATACACGAGGATTTCAAGATTGTAAAACTCTCAATGAAGAATAACAAGATAATTTCGATAGATTTCGTTCGTCCTCTAATTTCAACATTTTTAAAGGTATATAAAAGCTTTTTAACCAAAAATTAAACCGACAGAAAAGGAACTGAAAAATGAAAAATAAAATAAACCCTTTTAGTCTGAATAACTGAGCACCTAAACTAAATGTAAGTAACTAATTTTTAGTCGGCGCCAAACAAACAAAAAATTTTTCCTTTGGCGCCAATATCGTTCAAAAGGCTGCAGTTTCCAGTCAAAGTTTCATTTGGCCTCACGATAAATAAGTCCCAGGGTCAGATACCAAAGATATCAGGTCTCAAATATCTGATATACATATTTAAAAAATACATGTTTTACGAGAACAGTTTATTTAATAAAAAATTAACTTATTTTGGGCATCACCATTTATTTTATTTTCAACTTCTTTATGGCGAACATTGGAAGATGATGCATATGCAACCCAACCAGTGCTTGGCCTGGCCACCTTCTTAACGTTTGTTGCGTTCTGATCGTTATTAAAAATAATGTGTTCCTTTAAACTTTTTAAATCAATAACTAAATTGTTAGCAAAGCAACTGGTATTAATGTAGTACATCCTTTATCATAAAGATAACATTTAGATATCCATTTTGAGAAATTCTAATCTAATTCAAGAAATCTTTTGAATATCTTTTAGACATCTGTGGAAAAGATATCTGAAATTTATTTACATACATATATTCGATTTATATGAAAGAGGAAGCCTCTATCAAACAGAAACAATATCATTATGCACTATGCAGTCAAAGCGCTCTATACAGAGTTTTTGTACATAGATTCAGTTAATAGAGGATTCACGTCGTTTTAAGTGCCACGATTCACACAAAAAAAAATATATAAATTTTCTTGCAAAACGGTGATTCATCTTCTAACATTTTATTTCAAAAAATCATTTGTACTGATTTACACTGCACTAACACCCAAAAGCCTTAATCACTTCATTTCTTTTGAGTAAGTGAACTTTCAGCTTACAACAAATGAATTGAAATTTTCCGCCACAAATAAATCGTCCATACGGAATCAAAAGCATTTGAGCAACACTAATTCCATGCGATTTCCGCTCAATTAAAGTAACCTTGAAATGCCCTGTTTCCAAATATTTTAATTCCCTTTAAAAAATTCTCTTGCTCATCTTGCTTTTTCTAGCAAAAATGTAAATTCATTTATATCGTAGAAACCCTTTTTTTTATTAGACTTGTTTCACTCTATTAACGGAAAGCATTCAATTCAAATTTATCTCATAAGCACAATTTAACAAGGCCGGTTATTAATTTTTCTACCTGCAAAATAACTAAGAAGATAAAAACCTGTTTTAAATCTAAGTGGATATATTTTAAAAAATATTTCTGTACAATTTATACAAAAAGCCACTTAGCCTAAATATTCAGAAATAAATTTAATTTACTCTCTTTTCGCAGATTTTACGGGTTAAACCCGTTCAAAAAAATCACATTTACTTTTGCGTCTTTATAGAGTGAACTAAAATCATTTTTTAGAGTAGATAACTTACTAAAAAATGCAGTTCACTCTAAAGAAGACGGAAAATAAAAGACTTTAAATTTGAAAAGGGAGTAGAAAGGGGCACATATTTAAATTTATAATACTAAAGATACTCAAATAAAAGCTATTTATTAATTATATGTTGTGGTTCTTTAGTCCTCTGCATCTTAACACTGTCTTTCATGAAAATGAAAAGATCCACAGGAGAGATAAAAATGTTGGTCAACTTTGTCACATTAACTGCGTTCAATCAGAAATTGCACATTATATTAGTTAGTTTGACAAAGTCGAGCATTTTATAAAAATATAAATATTTTGATTTATGATTTGTACTAAGATTGCAATGTCATTGATACCGAAGAAAATTCCAGTTTCATTTGAGCAAACAATAGACGTGTTTTTAAGGAAAAGTAACCAAATCTCTCCTAAAGCAATTCAATTTACAAATTTTGCATTCATACAGTCTACTGAAAATTAATTTTTCAAAGGTGTGAATGAATATTCATCGTCTATTGCCATTCAGGGCGTTTCGCTCAAACGAAAGTGGAAAATGCAATATGTAGGGTTTCTCGACTACGTTCCGCACTGATGAAGATCAAGATTGTGGGCAACACGCAATGGTCAACACTTCTAAAGTTTCCAGCTTCCAAATAAATTTGTCTGTATAAAGTTATGGAAGGTAGACATGAGGCTAAATAATACATCAAAGTCTGGTTTAAATTTTCCGGAATCTAGACCTGGTCTGATTGCATAAAGACCTCGTGCATGTTGCGCCACTTCTGGATCTTCTTCAGTTATTCTTAATGTAATTTACATCGTTATAAAATTTTAACAAATATCAGTAAGGGGTAAGAACTTGTCTAACAGAAATAAAAGAAATTAATGATTAGGATTGCGTGAGATATTAAAAATCATTACATATTTTCATTTTCAATAAAATAATTTAAAGTCCTGTTGCTGTGGCTGTTCTAAGTGAACTTACACCCCCAAAGTCAGGATAGTAAAATCCAGCTGCAGAATTCCTTTTTTGCCAAATACTTCATTTAGTGGCAATTCGTTTTTGTCAAAGAATTCACAATTTAGACTTTCATCAATTAAATTTGATTTTTAACATTGATGTTAGACAAAAACCAATTTTATGTAGAATAAATATGAAGGCTTACAGCTAGTATCGCAATTCGTTTGTCTATCCTAAGATATTCTAAAAGTAAAATTGTTATCAAAATAAACTAAAGTCTTAGTTATTTAAAAGTAAAATAAAAAATATATTTAAGTCCCATACATTGAAAGGGATGGTACCTATTTTCTTTCTATACTCCTACTGGTGCTCGGTGAAAATAATGCTCGCATCTTTTTCGCAGGTGAAATCTTTTTAGGTGTCGGCGCGAGGCGCTTACGCTCCTTCATGTACTCTGTAAGTAAAAAATAAATGAATTGTAGGTTAGTCATTTCCAGTGCATGATTTTCAAAAGATCGTAGATTTGCATAGGGGTTTCCAACAGAATAGGAACCAAGAATTACTCCCGACCCCGAACAAATGCCCTTCGTTGAAAACTTGAACACATGCCAAACTCACCCTTTTTAAAGGCCAGAAGAGACGTACCCTAAGTGAAACCGGGAATGAATCGAAAGTAGGCATGCGTCAACGGATTAGCATTTTTACGATAGAGATCAAGAAATTATTGTGGTATGGCAGGGGTCAGAGAATTTTTTCAGATTCAAAACTAAAGTAGGATGAGCACATTCAGTTGCATTTACCGTATTGAATGCGATTCTTGCATTAAATATGAAATATAAGTGATATGAATAGCTTACTATAGTATACAGTTTTGTAGTCCAGGCAACGAAAATTAAATTATAATTATGAAAAAATTACTTGCTTAATGCGACTAAACAATGACACAAAACGAATCTATGATGAAGAAATTCAAAAGGCCTTGCATATAAGAGATATTGATAAAGTGGTCGAAAATACCTCGCCGCTCTTAATAGTATTTCACCATTAATTTCTTTTTATAATGTTGGAAAATATCAAATTAATATAAGCAAAACTTGACCAGACTTTAAAGTACATTTTTAGAACTGCTATTCTCGCTTTCCTGATGAATTGTTACTTCATTAATCTCCTGATCACTATTTTCTAATATCAAAAATGGTTAACCAATCATTTTAAAGCAGACGCTCTTTACAACAAAACCAATTAAATTACATCATTCAATTGACATGGATCTCAATCATAAAGAGCGTTTTTTGCTTAAGTAAAATTGCGCAGCATTGTTTACTTTCATTCAGTGGAAGAAACCATAATTTTTATTAGATATGGCGCCCAGTGTCTGCGGATTCGTGAAGCAGAGCAGCTGTGGATTAGCGCAAGTTACCCAACAACGTGGAAGCTCTTATTTATCAAATAATCAAAATTGCAAAGCTTTTCCCAAAGCGTTTCTGGGTGCAAATAATTTCGTTTTATTCATCGCTGATTTTGTATAATATGAGTGTTTTTCTACATGAGATAAATATATCTGCACATATTTCTTATGAGGAGCATTGAGTCGTTTTGCTTCGTATCCGAAGAAATTAATGAGTCATGCTTGTTATTTAACCTTTTATTTGCCAAATTAAAGTGGACCACTGATTCGAAATGAAGCTTGCAATAGTAGTTATCTCTACTATAAATTCTTTAGATTTCATTCTCAAATTTTAGAATAATTTCGGCAATACCCTTAGTTCATTAGTTCTCTTTCGATTATTTAAACTTGTTAGAAGAACATAAATTGCGCCTGCTAGAGAATAAGCATTTAGTTTATTTACGCAAGACTAGAATAAATTAATTAATAAACATAAGTTCAGAAGCGATCATTTATTAGTTATTTATTGGTTATAGTTTATAGAAAGAGAAACGAGCATATGTGTACAAAAATATCGAATATTCGTCTTTTTGATTCCACTAAATTTATTTAGACGACTGATTGATTTATTTTAATCTTAAATATTTTCAATAAGTTTTTGTTAATTTAAATAGTTGAACTAAATCAAGAACAAAAAAGAATTAAATGCAGTTTCCAATCATTCAAATTGAATCACTAGAAACGAAAAGCAAAGGTTCCAAGGTGGAACCTAATGGTACCTCATATTTATATTTCTAAAGATTCTTTTAAGCTGCTAATGGTCCAATCCCTTCGCCCAAAAGCTGTAAGGTATAATATATAATTTGCACTGATTCTGAGCTCTGTTAGGGAAGCAGAACCAGATGTCCATTTTCAAACAGCTCCATGCTTTATTGACATATTGAGGTCTAGACAAGCATCGCATTCATTTCATTTTCTCTAATTACAAAGTACAGCCGCTTACATTTCCGGCTGTATTTCGTTGTTAAGCCCAAAAACTCCCTCGTAAATGCCCTTCTTAAACGAGGACCCGATTTTAAAACAGTGGTGAATCGGAGCTGCTCCTCTCGGTTACCACATGATCAAAAACTATCACAGCTTGGCCCGACGTTCACCGGTTGTGAGTACGTTTTAAGCGGAACAAAGCGTAGGTAGTTCCCATAATTCACAAAGGGGGAAAAAATTGAAAAAGAAATTAAACCAAAAATGGGGGAGTCATTCAAAAGAAAGGAAGACAACGATACGGGAAATGCACTTCACCGAGGAAAAACCGTTGAAATCACAAAAGCATAACCGATTTGAAGGAGGGCAATTTATTGAAAAGCGATTGGAAATACTTTTAATTGCTAAACGCTTGTGTGGGCTTTAGCTGATTGAGACCGCCGAGGAAGTTGAAAGGAAGTTCAATTTAATGCTCGAATTATCACATGTGAGTTATGAAGGATTTTCCCACCGTTAAAAATTTCTTCATAATTTTTTTAACGGATAAAAGTAAACAAATAAGTCTGGGAACATTATGAATATTCAGATCGGGGTGACTGCTCGACCGTAAATGTATGGGATTTTCTACGTGTAAGAAATTCTCGATCAGTAATTTGCTGAAGAAAATGAGTTTTCTAATAAAGCAATTATGTTGATCAACTTCATTGCCCACGTATTTTTTTTACAGGAAAGTAAAACTTAATTAGTTACATAGTTCTTACGATACCTTCATAAAAATAATGAAAAGATGTAAACAATTTTTTTAGAGACGCAAAGGTATCTCATAAATTATGAACTAATGACGCATAGCTTTAGAACAATTTTATTTTAAGAGAAAGTGTAAGGTCCCCTCAATTCCTTTTTAAGACGTTTTCAATTTCTCGCTTAGGCCTTTAAATAAGAAATTATGATCAAATGTTATAACGTACTGTAATTGGTTCGTTGAAATTACAATTTCAGTTGTAATAGTTAATGGTAATTAAAGTTTCATTATTAATTATTTCTTGAATAAAATTAAGAAGAGGTTCTATAAAAATCTGTTGATTTTCTTATTAACAGAAATAAAATTAAAAAACCATGCAAAATAGTTTCTAACAGATGGGCGAAAATAATGCAATTGATGCAATATATTAAATATTCGCTTTTACCGAAATTGAAGTAGCGAAAATTCCAAAAGCCCCATTAACAACATCATTAATTTAATGCATTTTGGTCTGGTGACTGTGAGGCTCTTCTTGAACATCTGTCGTCGCACATTCCAATTTATCACGCACATGAAATGCCTGCCTAATCTGAAAATTGTCCGCAGATCTGGAGTGCGTTCGTTGATCAAGTCCTGAAGAGCTCGAGATCTGTCCGTTATAGAGTTAACTAATTCAACCGCCATTGGAGTGAAAAGCCCGCATATTACGCATATCTGACGATGGTAGAGGCTATACGCGATCGACAAGCCGCAAGGGAGGGGCCAGACAGAGATCACTATCGCATGTAAATTATTTTCGGAAAATATTGGATAATGCGGAGAGCACGAGCCACAAATGGTCACGGAATATAGGTAAGTGCCATATGGGTGTGCATTGTAGGCTTCAGCGTCCAGCTTGGAATAAGGCCGAAATGTTGCATAATTTAATGGTAAAATATACACACTTTGGGGTGCATTCATTTACTTTGCTCTAAACCTTCTTTCTACCATATGATATGCTAATGTAATCGTTCTGTTCTGAACAAAAACCAAAAAACCATGGAGGGAGGACTTTCTAAATCTTTGGTCAGCAGCTGTTTGAATTTTTCAACTCGCTTTGAAATTATTTATGGCACTGTAAAAAAAAAAAACGCTAATAAATCTCGATTCCTATTTTGTTAGTTTTAATACTCATACAAAAAATTTATAAAAATAAACTACATATTTCAAAAATTAATTTAAGGCTCCGCATTTCGATTCGGCCTACGGTTGTTCTAATGTTAAGCTATATCGCTATATAATAACTTATTATTCATTTTTTTATTTCAAAGTAGTTCATCGCTAAACCACAATTTATACATATATTAAATCCTATCCTATTAATCACATTTACAGTATAAATCATTATCAGCATGAATCGAAAATTGCCACTTACCTGCTTTACACTTTTGGGAAAAGCAATTTACGTTTAACAACATGTCACCACTGCCCCTGTTTCTTTTATTTTGCAAGGCACTTTCCCAGGTAGGAAAAAGAAATGAAAGGAAGAAAACAAGATTGCATGCAGACCCTTGAGGAGTTTCCTTTCATTTTTAAGGATCTTACAGTTCAATGTCCTCGTGCAAAAGGCAATTAGGTCGCCTGGGGTGAGTGAGTCAGAATAACAAAGAAGCACGTGCCTAGGCAACTTAAAACTGTTTTGAAAAATGATGCAGAAAAAATATTGTTTAGGATCAGTTTCCTTTTTTGTTTGTTTGTTTGTATAAATTACACTTAGCCAAAGGCAAAGCACCTGCCGACAAACGGAAGTGTTTGGTATTGGCTTTGAAAATAATGCGAAGTTAAAGATGTCATTATAGGATTAGAATTTTGTATCCGGAGATTTGTAACTTTTTTTGTTAGTATTGCTTACTCAAGAATGAAACTTTATTTTTTGCTAACACACTTTTGTGATTGAAGCTTGAATAATCTTTCGATTTTTGAAAATTGCATTAGTATGTAAAATTGTAATTGCCCTTTCACAAAATTTAAGTAGCACATGTACTCGTAAATATATTATGATACCGACTATTACTTATTCTAATTTTGTTCTAATTTTATATTTTTAGCTTCCGCCTTCATTGATTGAATTAAACGCAATAATCGTTTAATTTGATTCGATTAGTTGAACAATCAAATCATATTTTCCCTTTTTATTAATCGACGATTTTGATAATTTTCAGAAATATCTAATAAATAATTTACATATCTGTGCCATTATGAAAACGAAGAAATGCTCTTTTTCCGATTTAATCGCAATACTTGTAAATTTTTGGAATCCCACATTTGTATGTACAAAGATACACCAAGGTTTTATTTCCTGGTCTGATATTGCTATGGAAAATAACACTAAATCAAAACACTAATTGACCTAATTTATTATTCATAACTTGAACCTAATCTATGCCTTTGCTGTGAAGATCTTCGAAAATAACTACAAATCGGTTTAAGTGAACAGAGCTTTCACTTTTCAGATTGTGATTTGTGTATAAATAAGCTCTTTGTCCAAGTTCTTAACAGTCCGAGAGGCACAGATATAAAAAAAAAACTTGAAAATCCACTTGCAACTGCAAGATTTCGGTCAGGAATAATTCGAGCGTTAAATTCAATCGTAACCATCTCCACAACGTGCCCACAACAAACGAACCATTATACCAAAGACCATATAATTACAAAGATGTCGCAAACCGAACCCGAGCTCGAAAATGTTTTTGGGATTTAGGCTGAGACCCCATGGATGTAGTTGTGAGTCGTTTATACGAAACGCTCTCAGCAACTGAGTCGCGGCTACATTCTCTTTGCCTTTTTCCGTGTTCCCTCTTCCCGGAATTCGCATCGGTCGCACTCGCAGTCACAGCGCCTGGGATTGGGAACGGCGCGCGGCGATATGATCACATAACTATAAAATGAGCTCCATCCCCATCCCGCCGCATCGCAGCAGGCGCCGCGCGCCGTTCCCAATCCCAAGCGCTGTGACTGCGAGTGCGACCGATGCGAATTCCGGGAAGAGGGAACACGGAAAAAGGCAAAGAGAATGTAGCCGCGACTCAGTTGCTGAGAGCGTTTCGTATAAACGACTCACAACTACATCCATGGGGTCTCAGCCTAAATCCCAAAAACATTTTCGAGCTCGGGTTCGGTTTGCGACATCTTTGTAATTATATGGTCTTTGATTATACTGTCTGATCGAGGGAGAGATGAAAAACTTCCACTTACCAGTTATTTTCGGCTGTCGTTTCTTCATAGAATCCAGCGACGATACACGATCTACGCTTGGCACCTTGAAGGCGTGCTCCTCCTCGATGGATCCCTGAAGGAAGGGATCAATATGTGAGTCTGCGTTCTGCCTCGCAGCCCTCTCATCCATTAGGATATCGTCGGGTGTCGGATCAGTTACTGGGATTTCTCTCAAGTGCGCTGCACGACTCAGCGTGTACATCTCCGGGATGAAGTCTGAGAAGGCCACTCGTTCCCAGATGAACTGGCTGTGGCCAATTACGGGATAACCGTTTCGGAAGTCGAAGCCCCACTTTTTGCACGCTACGTCCTGATGCTTCTCGATCTCATCGTCAAAAACCCTGAAAGTGAACCCCATGCAAAAATTAAAAATTGCCTTATCTTAATTTCTTAGATATTCATGGACAGATAATTTTGAGACCTAGTCTAGTTGCATAGTTGAAATGGTTAGACTTTTCTTTCTATGGCATTAGCGCAATAGAGGGATCCTAACCTTCTACTGTAGTTTACTGTGCCTTAATGCGACAATAGTGATTTTTTTCAGTATTAATATAAAATATGAATTGTCTCGACGTGTGGTCATTGTTACATGTTAACGTATCAAGATAAAAATCTTAGAAAATTTTATATTCTGCAAACAGAAATTAATAGAACCTGCTATCTCTTTATTAGCCAGTAATATAATAACAGTTATCAGATCTAACCTGAATAATCAAAGTACATATATTTGTTGATTTTACGTTACATAAAATTTTTAATAATAAACACAAATATGCAACCCATACAAGGTAAGCAAGGATCTATTAAAGCATAGACTTAGAAATAAAATTATTTTATATTTCAACTATGTACGTACGGGGGCAAATAATCTACTGGCTTAATGAGTAAATAAATTAAAATCAATGAAAATTACTAAATACAGGCATTTTTAGATTCATTGAAATTTAAGGGAATTCAATAAAAACCAACTCGTTGAGATTTTCAGGGTAGTTAACTGATAAGTATGTTATGTGTTGGAAATTCGTAATGAAATTTTAAAGTGATTGCTTTTAATTGTACTACTTCGTTTTCATCTATATATTAGAGTATACAAAATGAACTAAGATTTGCCCGCTTTCTTCTTACGTTTTTTTAGCTTTCAATCAGTGCATCGGTAGACGTTCTTGTAAATGGATATTAAACTATTCTTATAGTTTGAATTCATGTTTTCATTAGAGAATAAATCCCTAACCCTCCATAGAACATTAACAAAAATTAAATTAATTGTACAAGATTCCCATAATACCAACATTCTATTTTTCATGATTTAAATTACCCTAAATTAGAATATGTATAACTAATACTATATAAAAATTGTAATAGTTATTATATATTAACAAAAACTTACTTTCTGGTCTCTTTGGGGTTGGTGGGCCCAAACAGATCCTTTTTGATGCCATTGATCTTCCTGGTGGATGGGGCATTGCGGCGCACCGCTGATGGGGACCGGAGCTTACAGAGCTCGGTAAAAACGACTGGATTTAATACTCTGGCACTCATTTTGATTCTGTCAATTAATTATCACAGGAACTGAGCTCGCGATTATTGAAAAACACTCACTGGACGACGAAGACGATTTTTCCGACAAAATGCTGACGCAGCTTTAACTCACATAATGCAAATTGCCCTTGACAATCAAAATGTGAATTCGTCGCTTCAGCAATTGGGCGCTGTTTCGTCTTGGAATTATTTCATACACTTGCCAAATCACAAATTATTTGCTTGCGACTGCGAATTGTCGGTTATTGTTTAATGCGTGCCTACACAACTCAGAAAATTTGTTGAAAAACAATCGATAAGACACTGATCGTGTGAGGTTATGTTAACAGTCGAATGAAATTAATGCAATAAATTTTAGTTTAGCGCACGTCCTCTCAATTTATTTGACACAGCTGAATTCTCAAAATATTAAGGATTCAAGTAATCGCGCGATTGTCCTTCACCTGGCTCGAACAAAACTAAACAAACACCTCTTGAAGCGATGCTCACTAACTTGACTGGCCTGACAGAACTCCCTTTTAGAAAATGCGATGTTGTCGCTTGCGTCGCCCTGCTTTCCTTTCGTCGGGCAAGTCCATTTGATGCGACGGGGGAAATCGGCCAATCTCGCCAAGTGTTTTATCTCGCTCGCACTAGCCGCGGGCATGTGCTTGTGTTGTGTTTTGTTCCTCCGCTTGCAAACAAAGCGTGCGTCTGAGACTAGATGGGGTCTCTTTTTCGCCAGCGACAGAAATAGCTCCGGCAAGGCGACGTGCGTTGCGCCAGTGATGACAACAATTCTTTATGGAACGTTTCTCTTTAGATGGGTGAATGTCGTTGTGGAACTTACTTTTTAAAATCGAAATTTTGAATCATTGTTTTCTTTGAAATTTAACATGTGATAAACAGCCAACAAAAGCAATTGCTCTTCTGAACTTCGACCAAACATCGTAATTTTGTTTAATTTAAAATCGTCATTTGACAACACAAAATTATAACTACACAAATTAAAGGGCGGATAAAAAGCCTGTCTGCAAAACTGCTTATTTAAATCATTATATTGCACATTTATTTTTATATAGAACTACTAGTTTTAGAGGAAAATATTTCAAATTAAAGATTTATTAGAAATCAAGTTATGTACTATACGTTGAATTAAATTGTTCACAAATTGCGTTTGAGACAAGATCGATGTTTTCTTTTCATGTAATTATACATACATAGTATGGCGGAAAACCTTGGCAAATTGATATTTTATATTGAATCCTTTGCAATTTGTTTATGTGGGTTTTGGCAAAGTTTGGCACAGACAAGTTCACTATAATATTAGAAAAAATTTCAAATAGTAAGTATTATTATTTCAAAAATAAATAAATATGAATTTACTTGAGACTTTTTCAATAATATCGTATTTTTGCACCAGAAACCGGTGCCTTATCATGTATAAAATTCTATCAAACGCTTATATCAAAAATATTTTAAGAATCATTATATCTGTGGTAAAATCGTTCATCCTGCACTTTTGTGTCTTCCCTTCAGACGATTAATTAACTCCCATGACGATTTTGTACCTGTTTCGGTAAGTATCTAATTACGGGTCAGATAGTTGCTTTTTTGAGTATTTAACACCTCTTCAAGTAAACGACATTGTTGCAGGTTTCTTTTATCAAGGAGGACAAACAACTCCTGCGAGAACCTCGAAGGCAGTTCGACCCGGTCTTTCTTTAAAAAAGCGCTAAGTAGAACTTTTGCCTTCCTTTTATTAAAACAAGTAATCAACCAAGTTGTATAGTAATACCTTCTTTTTTTCATTTATAAATTGTACATTTTCAAAATCAGTTATTATCTTGCCGTATGAGAAAAAATTTAATTAAATTTAGTAATAAATTCATTTCGTATTTTAGTTAGTTTTCTGAGTAATTTGTAATAAACCTCTCAAGAATTGTAATAAACATAACATTATACTGGAGATACATATATTAATAATTGTTGACATGATAACCCTTTCAGAAATTTAATAATCTGTTGACTGTTAAATTTGTAATTTCGAAAATGACACCTTTTCGAAACTATATGGAAATCAAAAAGGTATGGTTTGTTTTTATCAATAAAGGATTTGTGGGCCGAATATGAGTTACATATGTAGTAGTAATTTAATACTTGGAAAATTAATTTTCTTCTTTTAGAACATTCTTTTCATAACCATACTAAATTTGTGTTCAAAGTTTTAACTATTAATTACACGGTTTAATAACAAACCATTTTGTAAACGGAAAAGTAGATATAACATGGTCTATATTACTTTAATATTTGAAAACTGATTTTCAAATGCTAAAATCTCTTGATCAATAATTTCGTGGTAACAAAACGCAAATTTTTCCATTTTCGTAAAACATAGAAAAGATCCCATTTAAAATCGTCGTCTATCGCTTTACATTTTAATTTGAACAAGATAATCGGAGTCGGAGCATAAAATCCAACTAGAGATCTTTTGCAAACATTTGTTATGAACCAACAGATACTTGGGATTAACAAGATTCAATCGTTAACCCACTCTCAAATCAAACCTGCATTTGTACAGTAAGGCCCAAAGCAATTACAGCAAGTGTAAACAGGTTGTTTAGATTTATCATGGTCCACTGGTTAAATAATAGCCCAAATACAAAGACGACGCGTAATAACGAAGCGAGTCGCACAGCCAGAACAAAAGAAAGGTTTCGAGATTACTGCGGAGACGTCACGTCTATAGTACAAAACGGAAAAAAGAAATCTTCAGACGCTCAACGACGGCATGTGCTTATGGAAATGAAGAAATGAGATTGGAAGATGCCCACAGAAAAACCGGTTAAGATCTCGAAAGAAAACAAAAATTGAAGAATTAGTCACCGGTGCGTTTTGCTTGTTTTTCATCGAGACGACCGTTGTAATGAAAAACGGCCTATGTCTACCGGATGCATTTACTTTCGATAATATTCGATTTCGCTTTTCGAATATTGAAATCTGAGGAAGATCCGCCGAAGATGGGTTAAATCGGTAAAACTCCTCCAACATAAAACTGAATACCGCACACGAAAATTTCCGTTAAATTTTTATAGGTTCATCTAACAAGCAATTCTTACACTGAATGCAATAAAATCAATTAAAATAGTCCCATTTATATTTGCGCAGATAACAAAAAGGATATAAAACCAGACTATGCACCACCATTCACATTGGCACCCTTGCGCTTGTTTTATGTTGCTTTTTTGATATTAGGAAATTGGGACAATGCGAGTGCATTCAACCCCTAACTATAAAAATAAAGATAATGGCGATAAATGCTGGGAAGTGCTCCTGCTTAATGCGAGCAATCAATCGACATCGCTGTGACGACGAGTGCTTCCACTTCAACAGCGAATTGACAGAAACTGCCCATAAATAAAAGTTTTTTATCCAGCAGAGATTCCCTCAGCATTTCGAAACCCGCTTCCGATTTGGCCTCCTGTCCGTCGTCAGCATACGGGTGCAATTCTCACTTGAAATTTATACCGGTACGAAATATTTCAAATCCGGTACTCCTCGAAAAAAGGAGAAAAATTCGAATTTAAACTGAACTTTCATAGGAACATACATCCTTTTGAATCAGATGAAAAAAATTATTTACTATTTTCCTCTTGTATGTACAAAGTACATACATATGTACCTATGAAGGTACTGAAAATTTATCCATAAGATGAAATTGAAATATTGTGAATACTTATACCACAATTGGCTGCCAGAAATAAGCCTAAACCTTACCAATTTGGCCCTTCAATAATAAATTTATTCACTTTAAAATTATAGACTAAAAACTTTCGTTTTCGGTTACACTGTCCTTACTATTGCCATATCATTATCAAAAATATGTCGCGGACCAAGATTTTAAGTTCTTAACATGAGTATGAATATTTGATAAAATAAAGTTTGGGTTTTGAATCTCTTGTTTTTAAATCATCTTATCTTCTGCTGTTGCTCCTTCTCTGACACAATGTTTTCATATTTATTTGTTTATTATAGCCTCTATAAACTATAGGGCATAACTTTTAAAAGAATTTATAAAATTAAGATTTTCCTTTAATACCATTTAATTTAAAAACCAGTTTACTAGCAACAAAAATGTTTTCTCGTCATATACAAAATTGTTACATTCGGTTAAAAATTAGTTGATTTTAATTTGCAGGCTGTATATTTATGTAATAAAATATTATGTAAAATGAGATGAGATGTTATAATTTTTTACGCAAAGGCAAAGGCTGCAAAAGTAATAGTACAGCGGAGAAAATAAGTTTTTATGGTAATGTATCTATCTTCATTTCAGGAAGAATAAAAAATATTCCTGTCTTAAAGAATTGGTCTTACATCAATCAAATTAAACACAAAATTCAGCAGACCATTTAAAACTATTTGGAATTGTGTGTACCTAACCCTTTCACTTCCTTCCGACCGCAGTGATATTCGATATTCTTATTGAAAGAGATATTCGGTGTGGAAAGAATATCTAATTTCGTTGCAAGGAACCACATTGATGAGAACATTTTGATCCGTTAACCATAAAATCGGAAAATTTCGACACAGTATGCAATATCTTGTTAAAGATTACTAAAATTTCTCGACCGTGTCTGGCTGAATTTATTCGCCGAAAGGATTATAAATTCATTCCTTCGTTTTCTATTGACTCATTCGATATGGCCAATAAAATCGTGTTAAAATGAAAATTCATTGCTGTCTTATCTGCAAATGCAAATCGCAAGCAATAAATTGTCCCTTCGAAAAAAATTGCATAAATGATGTTTTCATCAGGAAGGGGTGATTGATTAAATTTAGGGAACTCTCAGGTCTAAGAACCGCATCAGCGATTTGATTTGCTGATCGACGAACGCAAGGAGGGAAGAGTTGAGCAAAGTTCCCCGCATCTTCACATAAACAACGCTATTGTCCCTCAAGTCGATGAAAGAACAACGAATCCATAAAGAAAGAGTTTTATTGATTAGCCTTTTGAAAATTGTGACATTTTAAGAGATTGCTGAAAACAGATACCCTAATTATTATACTCATAACTTTCTATTAGCACATAAAATGTAACATTTTATTGCGGGAAACGCCACCCAGTTGAAAGGCCCCTGCTGAGCATAGGGGTGAACGGGAAATGTTAGCCCTATTTTGTATTTTTGCAATTACAAGTATGGGAAAAGTTTGCAATCTAGTTATAAGTTTTGTAACTATAGAAATATATTCGTACAATGTACATGTATTTACATAATATAGGTACATAGTATATTTATATGTGTTCTATAGACATTTATTATGTAATCTTAACAACCAAGATTTATCTAGGAATAGTTTTTAAGTTAATCGCGCTTAAATTAATTACCGTCTAATTCTTTCGAACCCTACAAATCGAGCTTCCAATGCTTGTATTTAAACAAAAAGTTATAATGTAAAATTGCTGAATTTTAAGTGTCGGAAAATTACTAAAATTTCACGAAATGTGTTATCGATAAGAGTAAAGACAAATTAGAAATGTAGTAAATTTCCAACAATTTAGTAGACACATGTAAATTGCAAATTTTACTCAGAATTCGCATCAATCAGAAAATAAAGTTCTCATTTAATTTTGTTAACAGCTGTGTAACTAATCAATTTCATCACGTAATAACATTTCTTAAATCTTTTATTAGAAATGTTGAGCAGAACATCTGCTTTGTACATTCATATAATGATTAAACTATTGTGAAATAATACAAGAATAACAGTTTACGACGATAAGCACAATGAAGCAATAAAAATCGAATTAAAAGGAGGAATTACATCGTGTAAGAATGACTAATAGAGCAAGAAATGTTCACGTTAAAACTTTAAAGGGATTTTGCCAGAGAGCAAATAAGCAATTAGTTTCGGCAAAACTAAAGGGCGCCCACGACCCTTATTTTACACTTCCGACCGATTGGGGGAAAATTTATTGTTACCTTGGCGTTTTACCGGCGGCGTCCTTCTCATGCCTTCAAAGTTTCTTAAGTTTCTCACGGATGTCCACAGGGCTTAATTGTCTCGTGTCATTGTTTTCTTAGGTCAAGGTGCCCACAAAAAAAATGTTCCCTGCACACTTGTCGCGTTGAGATGCAGTCACACAAACGATAAACACCCGCATGACATGTAATATTTTATGAGCTCATTTTCGTAACGAATTTCTCAGGACATAGTACATGTCTAGTACAATCTAAGATATTTTTTTTTAAAAGCAACTAGATATGCAAAAGAGGAAGTATCCACATTTCTACTGCAAACATTGCAATTGGGTAAAATAAAAAAACTTTGCATCGATTTGATGTGCGTTCTGCTGCTATGCATCAGAGATGTTAAAAAATCAAAATATACATGTCTTCGCTTGACCATTCCCACAGAAATCACTAACCAAAACGGAGGCCAAGCAAGTGCAGCCGTAATTGTTTCACCTTCTCAACGGACAACCAGATAAGATCTTTCCCAAGACGTTTTCTGTGCACTTCCTCCTGAGACGCAACTGAGTTCTGCAGTCCAGAAAAGTTCGTTATATTTTTAAGGTTTCTCGATGCACTTTTTCAAGGGGAACCGCATCCAGTGGTCCTTTACGTAATTTGAATATGAATCTGAAATTATTCTTTTAATTACCCTAGCGACAAAGCCGTTATGTAGAGAAAAAAAAGGATTTCCCATGTAATGAAGTCACTTTCTGTGTCAGTTACGTGACCGATGGGACATTTGATGTGATTGATTGAGCTCCTGCATATCATGCTCTTTTGAATCAGTACTTAATTACGAACTTGTTCTTGCAGTCTCGAATCGGTCCGCGGTTTGTTGGAAAAGCGTAACTGATCTTGATTGATTCGGGTCACATTTTTACCTACCACGAAATGCTAGTACATACATATATGTATTTTTAAAACAAATTTCATAGAACACTTATGTAAGTTTTTGTAGAACAAAACTTAGTTCTTTATCAGAAAAAAGATTTGTTAAAATGTTCTAGAACATCATTAAATATAAATATGTATAAACTTTTAATAATTATTTTACACTATAAAAATCACAATTTTAAATATACTTTTCTCTAAATAAGTAATTAGCATAATAAAGTTAGCAACGCGGAAAAAATATATGCCTACATGAAATTTTATTGTCATTCTATTGCTTCTGTGCAATTATAATTATTAATGTGTACTTACCGCGTTGTTGTTATTCTCCTCCAAAGCATCTATATAGATTTGAATGGTGTTTTCCCTGTTGGATAGCTTGGCTCTTTGGCAACGTTTTAGGCTATATAATAAATAATGCAAACATAAAAATAAAGATTAGAATAAAAATTTCATTCCAGATTTGAGTTTATATTATTGGTTTGGACTAATAAAATTGAAGCATACGTATGCGGTTTGAAAATAACTATCTTTAATCTATCTATAAGTTCATACATGGTTATTTGCAAGTTTAAAACCTATACAAATGTTTTAAGAATTGTCTCTCGTATTACTATTTCTCGAGTGCTTGTTCTACTTTGCTTTTGAACTGTTTTATTTCATAAATTAAAAAAAAAATCTGCGTAGTTTACTAATCAAGTTTTGTTTAATGAATGTTAAAAATAATGCATTCCCGTTGATCTCCGTTGAAAATTAAATATAGTAATGCTCCATGCTTGCAGTTAACCCTGTTTTGTATCAAAGTTCCAAATAGCACAAAAACACAAAAAAACCAACGCATGACTTCTTCTGAACCCATTAAACAAATCGGATATTTTGGTGGCAGTAAATCCCAAAGGAAAGTTCAGCCCCTAACAATTAATAGAGGCGACGATCTCGAAATCAAAGTGTGCGCTAAATTCTGAATACAAAGTGAAAAAACTTTGCTGGGGGATCGTTGTAGGGATGGCACGTTGATGCCTGTCCAAAAACCCCTAGGGTTACTTCTGGATAGACAGATGTAAAACGCAACTGCACGTTCCAGAGGGATGAAAGTGCATCGTCTTCCGTCCCTATTTTTAGACTCTATGATAAAACAGATGGGCGGATATGACCAAATGCCAGGCATGATTATGCGGGTGTTAATTTTAAATTTATGTAATTAAGTATCCGTGTTAGTAAGGAAAATAAAGTACCTACATACTAACTTTATAAGATGGGTAACAATAATAACTCTAACATTTTTTAATTTGACTGTTATAATAGCACTGTGAGTCAAATAGGCCTAAATTAGATTTTTAATACCACAATAGGATCTATAAATTTGTTATAAGTTTTGGTGCAAAAGGAGTTCTTAGTAAAATTTAAAATGTATAAAATTTAATGCCTTAATAACCATACCAAAAATCTAGTCGTCTTTGCTGGTCTCAGATAAGTATAAATTGGTCAGTTAATACTGAAGAATTGTAAAATGAGGAAGAAATATTACTCGTACCTAAAACCTACAAACCCAAACCATAATTTTTAAATTTTCTATTTAAAATCCTCATTAGCTCATACTCTCTAACTCTATATTAACGATTTCGCTTTGATTTGAAAAACTTAGTTAATTATGTATTAACAAGTAACTCCTATATGCGATACGAAATGAGAACATTGTAGACATCTGCAGAGATAGCCCAGTAAAATTAATTTATTTATGATGCATATGCAACATTTTTTTAAATTAGTACGCAAGTCCAAAATTAAGGGCAATTATAATTTTTCAAATTTTTTATAAATCTATAGACGTTATTTTCTTCTTAATTTATAGCATATATGTACATATTTTAAAAGGGGAGAAATGTAAAACAAAATAAAATGCAATGACCTTTTTATCCCAAAATAAAATCCCAAGGAAAGGACTAGCAACCTTCTTATACCTGCCAGTGTAACCGGTCAGTTAGTGCTACTGTGCAAAATGCATCTTGACTTTTACCCGATGAAATTTATGGCACTCCTTGAAAATACAATCTAAGAAGACGTGTATAAATGCACATAATGCCAAGGATTGCAAGAAAGGACACGGTTGAGCGCAGGCAAAAACATGCAGGACAAGGGCAGGAGATAAAAAAGGTGTCACAGGACGTACTTATTAATAAGTGGGGTTGACTCTTGAGATGTTGAATTCTAGGCCTGAACCACTGCGACACCACAAGATTAATGTCCGAAAAATGGAAATGCCAAGCCCTTCGAGAGTCAATGGAAATGTTATGTAATTGTGCCACTTATGATAATGAGTGCATTCTGCATAGCGCCTCCTTGAGACTGCACCAGAGGATTAAGATGTTTGCCGGGACGTGTTTGTAAATATTGTGTGAATTATTGTCAAAAGGGTTATTTGTAGGTAGCACTTTTTTAACCTCTTTGCATAACGAACAATGGGACGATTACATTTCAATCCAAAAAATTTTTCCGTTAGAATAGATACGCGGAAGTCTTGGAAGGCATTTATCATAAAGCGATGATTTCTAAATGTTTACACCCTTTAAAATGACACTTTCTTAATATTCCTCTTGATCAAAAGGACAGTTCAATTTTCGTGAGAATTTTTACATCAAGAGAAGTAAAGAATTTATCTTCAAATAATCTCTGTACATTATGTATGTAAATGCAAGAGCTGCAGCTACGTATATTTATTAACTGCAATATGTATTTAAGCTGACGGAACCAATTCCGATAATTGTAGGTATGATTGCATAAGTAAATATTAAAAAATTTCTTTTTTCGGTTATTTTTCAGATTTAATATTGATATGTTATTTAAATTATGATTTATTTTATTTAATATATTAAGGAATAAGTGGTATTAATAAGTAGTGATTAAGTAAGGAATATCATTAAGTTTTTTGCGGAAACCATTATATGTTCATAACTGCTCTTATACCAGTGCCCGCAGCTGTCTGAGCAGTTTTGGAGATAACTAATTTATTTTTTGAAGAGATCTACATAGGTAACTATGCAACGAAGGATCCACAGAGCTTAAATTCTAAACCGGAGAGGTATCTGTAGAGTTGGGTGAATGTTTCCAGCATCAAGCTGAGAAGTGCGCTATGTAAAATCTATTATTATTATTGAAGTGAAAACTTCTTTAGCGGCGTTGTGCACTTTTTTTGGGATAGGTAAAAAATGTAATTTCGCGTCAGGACACGTGACCCTGATCGAAAATTCGTAAGACAGACAGGGCGCTTGCGCGAGTGTGCGTGTGTGTTTGTACACAGCCTGCTACGCGCACAACGAAATACAAAACTACTTGATGCGGTCTTTATTATACATTTAAATAGATTCGAATCAAAATTGTTCGTTTCTTACTTCAGCTACCATAAATCTATTGTATCAGTTTTAGAGATTGGCGATGATGATGCTGGTAATGATGATGGTGAAAGAGTCGTTGAAATTATGGATGAAAGTTGTTTTTTCTGAGAGATAAACTTTTTAATGTAAAATAATTGTAATAGTTCTGAAGTGTTAAATTTTTTATGTAAAATAAATTGTCATGTTTGTGTACGATAGCGCAATAAATGAATATTCTATTTTACCACATAAATGATAGTACTTTTATACTGATAAACAAAGCAATTCGTGCGAAATTATTCCCTAACCATTCCAAAATATTCCAAAATGCACAACGTTAATGTTCAAGTTTTCACTTCTGCCGGCACTCCCGGAGTACCACCCGTTGTTTTTTTTATTAATCAATACAACTTATATAAAGTTTTTATACTTACGAGTACTTATGTAAGGAAAAATATAAAAGAAATAACTATGGAGCAAAAATTTTAAAGTATACAGCATCCCAAATCGGGTGGTAGTTTAAAAATCACATAGAAATAATGAAGTAAGGAAAAATTTGCTCTCTAGACTGAATTTAAATACATATCTTATTTAAGTATATTAATTTAGGGATAATTTTCTTTTTGTAAGCGCGACTGTTGCTTTGTTGAGTCTACATTAAAAGTAAATCTGTTTGGAATTCTTAAAATGTACCGAATCCAAACAATTATAATTTAAAATAAACCAAAAAGAAATCCTGAATGTATAAAAAAACAAACCTGTACGTGAGCAGCTAGGGTTCAAAAACTAAAAATTTAACACAGAAACAAAGAACAAGTTTTGCGTTTGCAATGTCAATGCGTTTAAAATGTCAAAGGCAACGGCTCTGCACGGGCTGCAAACTGCAAACTGCAGCAGATACAAAAGCTAAAAGCTGGACAATTTTTCCAATCACTCAGAAGGAACATGCTTGCGGGTCCCTTTAAAGCCTTCAAGACTACAAGAAGAAGAATCAAAGTGTCATGGATAGTCAGAATAATGTCATTGGAGCTTGTTGACGTTGAGACGAAATTTCTTTTTCATAAATACGCAAAATTTTCAAATTCTGACTGACTTACCTGTTAAATAATGGATTATGTGTACGTCCCAGGGGAAGCAATTGGTCCCCCCGAAGATATCTTATCTATTACAAGTATTTACGTCGTTCCCTGCAGCGCTTTGGATATGATAGAAATTCTTACCTATTTCCAGATGTTTACGAAAATCCAAATCATCCCGAGCATTACTCCCCAAACTTCGGGCCATTTAACATGGGATCTGCTGAGCCAGAATATATGGAACTGTGCACCGTCTTAGCGGACGGCAGAGATCATTTCGGAGTTTCGACAGTAACTTTTGATTCTTATGAAGAACTGCTTTGGATGGGAAACCAAGGGGTAGGTGGGATTGCTGAAGAAGCTCTTTCTATAAGTCTAATTGTTATAGGGCCACGTTACCTCGTATTATGGTGGCGCCATGCAAAAGTATACATCTTTCCAAGTCCACAGCAACGAAATTATTAGAGAAATTGCAACAATTGAATCTGGGATATTGGCTTTAACACCTTCTACTTTAAGGCACCAAATAAGGAGAGGCATTCCAAAGTTTACCCACAGGTTTGTTTACAATTTCACGTACCTACTAAAAGTTATGAAACCGTAATAAATTGTCTAGATCTGCAAATATGACGGATTTGGTTTGCATGGTTCAAATGAGCCCGAGCAGGATTATAATGGGTGGATATCAGGAAGAACTTATTGACTTTGATATACCAACTATAATGGAAACGAAACTGGTATTTTCATGCATCACTACTCTCATTTGTTTACTAATTGTTCAAATTTTAGTCTGCAGCAGGCGGAAATAGTTGTACCATTTTGCGGAAAAATACCCGATACCTTTTCGCTGGCGATCCCTACGGAACGATAACAATTCGTGATCCAAATTCTCTAAGTATAGAGCATACAATCAAAACCCATAGCGGAAGTTTGTCTGATTTCGATGTACAAGGCAATTACTTAATTTCTTGCGGATTTAGTGGAAGGTGAGACTGGTTATGTTTTCTTCCTTATTTAGCCATAACATTATATCAATTGTATTTTTCTAGACAAGGTACTCTCACAGTCGATCGGTTTCTTATGGTTTTCGATTTACGCATGTTGCGTTTAGTTTCACCAATTCAGGTTCTTATAGAACCGCAACTGTTGCGATTTTTGCCTTCACAGTATTCTCGCATTGCTGTGGTATCCGTTTTGGGTCAAGTACAGCTCGTGGATACAATAGAACTCAGCGAACCAAGAGTTTGTATGTATCAGGTAAGCAAGAACTATTATTAGTTTAATTTAAGTAAAGTTCTCGGTTAAGATATTCATATTTGAAGTTTTGTCATTTTGTTACATTACAAGTTCTAATTTAAAGTATGGGCTATTCTTCAGGTAATAAAGGTGTGCTATTAAAAAGGATACCTAAATACCTAACGCCAACTTCAATCCGCTGAGTAAACATTGTTTTTGAGAGTAAAAATTTGTTATTTCTTTATTTATCACAGATTAATACATCAGGAAGCGAATGTCTTTCTTTTGACATAAGCTCATCAAGCCAGGCAATGGCTTTCGGTGATCAGTCTGGACATATCAACATGATTTGCACTATGACGACGCCAGAACCCCACTTTAATACTTTCTCCAGAGATACAGAATTCGCAGATCCCATAGAGCAATTGCCGATTGTTCCAATTACTGACACAACTTTTCCTTTATCGTCAATTCCTCTCCCCCACCTCGTTACCGGAAATAGATGGTTTAGTGATTGGTGCCCGGAACTAATGCAATATAATTACTTGCGACCAAAGCGGATTGATCCAGAAATTTTAAATTCAATGAAAATGCAAGGACCAATCGGCTACTCACCAAATCCCAGATTAATTCGGAGAAATCAGGTTAATATTACATTAGTTTTTAGACTCTTAGTTAAAACCCTCGAAACAAAACATTTATTTAATTTAGAGTTTTAAAATATTTTAATTTTAGATGCCTTACGTTACTGATGGAAGTGTTGGTAACGGTGCTACTGGCTTAACCTCAGGTGCTAATAAATCGATGGACTCGAGTGTAAAAATAATTCCAAGACGGTACCGGAAAGTTGAGATGAAATACTCAAAAATGGGAACACAAGATTTTGACTTTGAGCAGCATAATCAAACGTGTTTTGCTGGCCTTGAATCAACATTACCAAACGCTTATTGTAATTCCATGTTACAGGTAATAACAGATCGTATTATTTTATGGCCATTTTACAATTCGAAATTTGTTAGGTTCTTTACTTCATTTATCCGTTGCGAAAAAAATTAATGGCACATTCCTGCGCAAAAGAGTTTTGCCTTTCTTGTGAATTGGGATTTCTCTTTCATATGCTAGATAAATCTACGGGTATGTTATATGGATTAGTTGTATAATTTAAAAAAAAGCTAAATGTTTGCCTACAGCTGCAAGTCCATGCCAAGCAAGCAATTTTTTGAGATCATTCCGTACAGTTCCTGAGGCGGCTGCTCTTGGACTCATTCTATCAGATCGATTTTCTTCTACAAATGTTAATTTGATTAGTTTGATTCAAGTAAATATTCGTAGTTTTTCTTAATTAAAGATATTTATCTAGTAAAATTTTTAGAATTGGAATCGCTTCATACTTCACCAAATGCATTACGAAATATTAGACTCAAGAAAAAATAGTCATCTGAACACTCTTTTATATCCAGCAACTTATGGTAAATAAATTTATATCGAATTTTTTAGTAATAATTATTATTCGCGATTTACCTAAATAATTCAAATTAGATGATTTTATTGGCTTGGCTCAATCGTATATGGATCCTACGCAAAGTTATCGAGGTGAAGGTGATGCTCGCTTTGATGAAATATTTCAATGCATCGACGTAAACTCAGGTAAATAATAACTAAATTTGTAAAACATTTCAACGCACAGTTAATTTTTCAGATGAAAGCCAAAATAAAGAAGATGAGACTGAAAGAAGCAAAATAAATGAAGAGACAGATATAAGTCGTTTATTTGGTACAAAGCAAAAATGTATCCATCGGTGTCTTAAATGCAATCAAGAGGTATTTAAAAAAAAGTTTTTTTTCATCATAATTTGATAATGTATGTACATAACTTTTCCAATCTTTTTTTTAATGCAGAAATTAAAACGTAATATTCTTCTGGTGTGTAATTTAATGTATCCCACCGGAAATAAAGAGCACGAATTTGTAAACTTTGCACAAGTTCTAAAAACCTCTATAAGTGCAGAAAAGACAATTCCTGCATTTTGTGAGAACTGTAAGAAATTTTCACCAACAAGTCAACAAGTCAAGGTAAAAAAAAATAATAATTTTTGACTCGCAGCGATTTAAATTAACTAGAATACTCTGAAAAAATAGATCACAAGTCTTCCAAAAATTCTTGCTATTAATTGTGGATTAAACAACGAAAAAGACATTACATTTTTAAAACGACAATTGAATAAAAATTTCGCTACACCATCTGAGAGCCCTGCCACCCTAAATACTACTAAGCCTTGTCGATATGGGACAAATTGCTCAAGAATAGATTGTCATTTTGTTCATCCCGACAGGTATTTATAATGAAATATCTTTTTCAAGAGTAATAATAATAAACTATGTAATGCCGGTTTTCACTTAGAAAATCTCCGACAACAAGCAACACAAATCATACTCAGAATACATCATCAAACTCGCGGCAAATCTCGTGGTTCCCCTTGAATTTCTCAATGGAAGTTGATGAAAGCGGAGATCTTAGTGTCAAAACCGATTCAAGCTCTTCAAAACCAGAAGAAGTAATTAACCAGAAAATTGTTAAATTTCGCATTTTTAATAGTTATATGTCTTAGAATGTAGAAAAGGTAAACAATGACAAGAAAACTGGCAAGTCTAATGGAGAAAAGGGAGAGACTGACGAGACAATTAGAACAGAAAAATTTCGTAAGATGAATTATTTTCGAATTTACTTTGAGTTACCTGTATTTGTTTCACAGCAAGCGAGACTTTTAAAGAATACAGCTTAACTGCTGTGGTATGTCAAATAGATGATGGTTCGCAAAAAAACTTAGTGTCTCTTATAAATGTCGATAAGGGTTACCACGACATTAAGCTATGCTGTTGCGAGGAACAGAGCAATCAGTGGTACATTTTCAACGATTTTAGGTAAGAATTTTTGTAATCCTGATATATATTCTAAATTAACACTGCATTTGTTTCAGCATATCTTCGGTCACTACACAAGAGTCGGTTTGGTTTACTTTAGATTGGAAGGTGCCGTGTGTCCTGTTTTACAGTAGTACCGAGCTGAATGAACTTGAAAGTGAAAATCCTGAAGTGCAATTTTTTAATCCATTCCTACAGGTAAATATTCTAAACAATGTTTCACATTTACCATTTCTCCAGGGGACTCGTCCTTAATTGTTATAATATTATTATAAACGTGTAAAAACGAATAGGTGCTAACATGATCTAAAGCTTTAAAAACTAAAATTATTATAATAAATAAATTGTTCTGTCGAAATTTATTGCTTTTTTGCAAAACAGATTCTTATGCAATTTAAGCAACTTTGTGGCAAATATTAATGTGAAAATAAAAATTCACTGTTAAAATAGAAATTGTTGGTTACTTTCTGTGCTAGGTAAAAAAGAAATATTTTCAAAAATATATCTAGAAATAGTTGTTCATTTACGGTTCGAGAAGTTTACATATGTATCTTCTTATGGTGGGTAAGTGAAAATCTCTCTCCTTATGTTAATCAGCTGTATGTTGGACTTAAATTCAAATATTTAATATATATTTTTTTCTTTTTTAATTGATTTGGATAAAGGACTTGTTGAGCATTTGGCGATCTTTGAATTTCCCAACTTTTATATTGTATCTTTATAATGCGTTTTGGAATATTCTTGTCTTCTTCTTTTACTTTAATAATGGAAGTTAAATATAACCTTAATCCAAAAGTGTTTATACTTTTCCAAAAAGCCATAATAAATTAATTCTTTAAGATGGCTGAGGGCCTTTTCGGAGTCGTTTGCTTGATACTTTAAATTAATCCAAAATGCACATCTTAAAAAGTCAACCCAAGCCTTAATTCGCTCATCAAGTTTAGCAATTAAACTTTTATACTATACTTACTCGAATTCGGACGGGCCCTTCAGCTCAATTGATATAAAAATTAATTACAAATATTGAACAGAAAAGACTTACGTCCAAGCATGACAAATCAAATTTTAATTTCTTATTTAAAGCTTTTTATATTTATATTTTAAGGACATTTTAAATCCCATACATCCAACCTCACGCAATGAGACCCTCTTTAAACCACTTTCACCAAACGAAATACCACAAAGAGGTGATCTGGTAGCAATGGATGCAGAGTTTGTCACTTTAAATCCAGAAGAAAGTGAAATTCGACCAGATGGGAAAACAGCGACTATAAAACCTTGTCATATGAGTGTTGCTAGAATTACATGCATTAGAGGGTAATTCATTAATTTTTAATAAAAATTAAGCAAATTATATTAAAATGCGTCTCTATTATTAGGCAAGGATCTGATGAGGGAATACCTTTCATTGACGATTACATATCAACACAGGAGCAAGTGGTCGATTACCTTACCAAATTCTCTGGAATTAAGCCCGGCGATTTGGATGCTAATTTCAGTAGTAAACGATTGACCACTTTAAAAAACTCTTACCAAAAACTGAAATATCTGGTCGATAGTGGTGTAACATTCGTTGGACATGGTCTTAAAAATGATTTTAGGTAAATATTAAAAAATTACGTAAAACACTATAAAAGAAAATTCATATTTTAGAGTTATTAATATGATCGTTCCGTCGGAGCAAATAGTCGATACTGTGCATTTATTCCATTTACCCCACCACCGAATGGTTTCGTTAAGATTTTTGGCATGGCACTTTTTAGGTAAGAAAAATTACGCATTTAAGCAGTTTCATATTATTTAATATTTTATTTAATTTTTCTGTTTGAATAGGTACGAAAATTCAATCCGAAACTCATGATTCCGTCGAGGATGCTCGAACTACTCTGCAGCTATATAAGCACTATTTACAATTGCAAGCAGAAAATCAGTTGACTGTCGCCTTAAAAAGTTTATATGAACGTGGCAAACAATTGTCTTGGAAAGTACCCGAAGACTAAAAAGTACAAAACATCTAGAAAAAACAGCAAATAATTTTAATAAAAATGTTCACTTCCAATTAAATAAAGTATTTATTTTGATATTAATCGATGGTCTACATAAACTAGTAGTTTGTTACTTAAATTTTGTCAAAACAAAACAATAAATTTTTAATTTTAATAGCACTGTTTTTAATTAGTGAAACTGAAGTCACAATTGAAGACGTGAACTACGAATGAATTGTTTTTATTGAAGTTATGGTAATCATTCAATAACATTTTTCGGAGCCAAACAGATGCAAAGGAAAAATAATAATAATAATTAAAAGAATGTAGAAAAACCCCTAATTTCCTTCGAAGAAACTTTTCGAAAAATTCGATATGCAATGCAGTGCAGAAAACGCAATTTATTGTTAATATTGATGACACGCGTTTTATTTTGATATTAAAACATTTACATAAAAATGTACATAGAGTCCCAAAAATTTTCAGTTTTAACAGCAGCTTTCAAAATCTTGTAAACATTTATATAAATATATTTTTAATTGTACGCAAAGCGCCAGAAGTCAGTAAAAGACCTTTAAGGGACTGTGTAGTTAGATAAATAACATTTCTGGACAGAATATTAAAAAGTATGAAAAGCACATCAAAATATTAATCTTGCACAATACAAATCACACTGAGTTATTTTCATAAACATTTAGAGAGAGGAATTAAAAACATTCAATGCCTGTGGATCATTCGTACCCTGCGTTTAACATCCGGGCTAGAGTCATCCTCACTGAAGGAATCAATCGATGGACGTCTCAACATACCACCGTGCCCTAGAGAAAATATATTCCAGTAAGTCTTATGTGAAAAATTGAAAGCTGTTACCCATGCTTTGTAGCATAAATGACGGAACAGAGCATCTTCGCAACAACGGAGGCGGTTTAATAGCTAAAATATTTGCGGCTTTAGAGCAAATTTTTTTTTTTAAAACTTTAATATGATTGCAAACACACCTAATCCATTTGTAATTTTGGCAGGTGTTCCAGGTTCAGTTACTAATCCCGAATAACTCATTCCAGGAATTGTTCGAGTCAATCGCCGCTCCTCAAGGAGTCTGTTGAAGGGTTTTGGACGCACGTCCATACCCAACACCGTTGACCGTCGCATGAGAGGTGCTTTGGACGAAACAAAATTAGCTTTCAAATTGATTGCATCTTTCATTTAATTAGGCCTTAACGAATGGCAAAGGATACTGACAGGAGATACTTTGAAAGATAACATGCACTGCGAATACAGTTTAAAATACTTGTAACATTTCTTTGCAGTATATCAAAAGAAATATTATCAGGAAGAAATCAGAAACACTTTTCGGAAAGGAATACGTATGTAGAATAGTAAATTCAAAAAAACGAAAATAATTTCTTTCGACAGTAATAAGAAAAACAATAATTTTTAAGAATGGTACTCGTTGTAAACATTTGAAAAGAAGAACGATTAGCTTATAACGTATACAACAAAATAATTTTCTAATAATTTTAAGTTTTGCATCCAACTTTTCTAGAATGTTAAGTTGAAATAAATGAAAATCATATTTGTAATCCAAAATTCTAAAAAATTCTGAAGTTTTATGTAAAAGTTAACCATCATATGAAAATAACCACAATCCTAATACCACCTTCTCTATGCGCTTTTAAATATATATTCACAACTTTGTTTAGCGAGAAAACATTGCACTAAAATATATCAAGGAGATATAAAGCTTCATTTTTGACCTATCTATGCTACGTTTATTCCCTTATTTGAACCAACATTTTATGTTTTCAATAGAAGTCTGAAAGTAGTTTTACATAAATAAGAGTAAAAAATGTATGATTTCATAGAATAAACACAATTTTTAACTCTTACAGCGTTGAAATTATAATTGGAAGTATACACATTATAACAAACCAACTAAAATGTTTAAAAGCCTCTCAAAAGCGAAAATAAATAGGTTAATATTTAATATAATATTTAATTGATAATAATTGATATATTTATTCAATTAAAATTCTAAACAATAACATAATTTTATAGCTAAAGGCCACAACCTTGTTTAATACAAAGATTGATTTTCTTGAAAGCCAAAAAGATTTAATTATCACTATTTGCTGCTATACCTTTCACGTTCTTCGCTTCAGTTTTCAGAGTAGCGTACTCCTGTAGAGATTTTCTCCGATCGTTGTAATCCTCCTCTTTTCGGTTCTATAAAAACAACATCGTTCTAAATAGAATTTAAAATAAATGAATCTGATTTGCTCACTTTATTAAAATGTTGTGAAATATCTGTAGCGGCTTTTATCAAGGAATAAATTAACACTAAGAGAAACAGGTAGATGATAGGCTCTGATACTACGTTATTTTTTGATTTGGCTTCTGGTGTGCCTGTTTTCGTTTCCTCTTTTCCAGCGTTTTCCACTTTATCTTCCTTTAAATTAATTGTTTCACTACTTTCTTCAGTTTCATTCAAAATGCTCACTGAAATTTCCTTTTCGGGCTTCAATACTAATACATGAATATTATAACAAATATTATAATGCTCCTTCATTCTCTCTAGCAATTTCTGATGCTTTTCATTTTTCTCCAATTTAATCCTCATTTCTTCCTTCAACTTTTCTTCAAATTGAGTTTTCGTTTCTAATTCTCGTTGTAATTTTAGTTGCTTATCACTTTTTATCACGTTTTTAAAATAACTAAATGCAATAATAAAAATTATAAATATAACTAACGTAAAAAGCTGTCTTTGACCATTCATATTGCGCCTCCTTACGCCATTTAACTGAATTCTAAAAGAAAGTAAGAAATATTTTAATTTACAATTTACCATATTTTAATTGACCATAGAATTATTATAAATATGTATAACTCCTTAAACTCTTTGATACTTAATATCATTCCACCCTTTGTTATCAAAATAGGAAACCTACTTCTGTAAAAATTGTCGTCTGTTTAAATTTTCGCTAAACTTCTAAATAATTAATACGCATTATTGGAACAAATCTTAAAATTAAAATATATTTTCTTAGGATATTATTTTGAATCATTTCCACATTTCTATAGCAATAGCAAAAACCTCAAAACCCCCCATGTTCATTTTTACGGAAATCATTTAAATTAGAATTGGCGCTAGGAAATTCGTTCAAGTTTACCTTTTTATGGATACGCCTTTTTGAATAAATTGTCCGCACGAATACTACATACATATAACTCTGATACTAAAATTAAGGAAACGAATTCCAGTTAACATTTGCATTAAGTGCTTCGAAAAATGTACTCGGGTACACAGATTCATACACGCGTAACGCACTAAAACAAATAACGTAAAGAAAGATTACGATTAAACCGAAATAACGTTTTTTTATGAGTAGAACTGGTAGAACTTAAAAAAAAGGCCATCAGGCTTATTCCACAATGCTAAATTCATTAAGAATCAATTGCTAAATGTTCTGATCAATTATCCTCTTCACAAAAATATAAATTTGAAATTATGCCATGCAAGATTAAATATATTATATATTACATCATTAATTATACTAATCACATGTTAATCGTCATAATGGATTGCTTAATAAAGATAATGCAAAGTCTCATAAAGTCAAGACTCACTTATTTTGTATTGAATAAGCAATGATAAATCTGGTAATTAATATTTAATTACCTTAGCGAGTCTACTTATAAGATATCGTAGTTAAATGAAGAAAATACTTCTAGCACTAAAATGAATAAATCATATTGGAGGGATAATCTCAACCTCAACCTTATTTCATTGCTTGATTTATCAAATCGAACGACAATTAGCCTCCTTAACTTATGCCTGAATGCATGAGTCGATAAGTCCCCAATTAGGCGCAGCAAAAGTATGTCACTGGGATTGAAAAATCAATAGAAAATAGGACTTCAAAACCAGCCCAGGCTCTTCAGTATTAAATAAATCACATCACTGCATCGTTATTTTATAAGTACTTAAAACGCAATTCAGGAGAAAAAATATAGAAATATAATTAACTATATGTAATAATATCTATTTTTTATTTACTTCCTAAAATAAAGAAAAAGCAAAACTACCACTCTTTTTTATACTTACAAGTATGTAATTTCTGTCTCTGTTATTCTATCACAATAAAATAAAAACCATAAGGATTTTCTCACAGTAAAATTAACTTAAATCGGATAAATGTGTTTCAGTTCACAACATTCTTTTGTCTGTCTTCCTTCCGGACTTAGCACATCCTTCATCCTGAGAATCGAGTGTCGAATATGGGGGATATCAAGGGAATCATGCATCATCCTAAAAACTCTCGAATCGTATTTTCAAATTTAAAAATGTCAACCTAATAAAGATTTGTTTAAGTGCGGCTCCACCCCAATTTCGATAACTTTTTGCTACCTATGAAAAAAATTTATGTTGGGAGAACTACTTTTGAATATTTTTCTTGATACATTCTTGCAGTTGAATTCGCATACTGCCTTAACGTTGGCAGTGCCCCTGCTGTTGCACAGGAAGAGATCGGGAATACAGCGACTAGCCGTGGCTTGTTTACCCGTGACGTCATCGTTCATTGAATTGTCAACAGAGCAGGAGCAGTGTGAAAAGCATTGCGTTATCGATTTGGTGTCGCAATTGCAATTAAAAGGTCGCGGGTGGAGCTCGCGAGTTTCATTTCAATAGCCTCGCAATTTTATTTATAAACAAAGCGCAGAATCAGCCATATGGTTTTTGTTTATTTAGCGCAATCACCTGCTTCGTGAGTTCATTTTGTTTAGCTTTCGCTCGCCCACACCGACGGAAGTGATGGCACCGAAGAGGCATCAATTGGAATTGAATGGACAATCGACTCGAAATAACCAAAATTTTTCGGAAGCGTACGCAACGGCCAAACGAAAAAACGATTTCTATGAATCCAGCCCCGATGATACACTCGCAGTCGATCCAAAGTTTCGAGCGGTGCTAATTGCGACTGCAGTTGGCCTCTTCGTGTACAAATTCTGCACTCCTTCAAGTAAGTTTCGAAGGTTTTATTTTTTATTGATCGGTTCTATTTTTAAGTGTGTTCATCATTCGATTCTGATTCGGGGTGCATGCAACTGAAAAAATTGCATTTCGATTGTGCGTAAATCGGCTAGAATCGAAATGTATCAAATTCAAGGTCCGCAGGTGCACATTTGCATGCACAGCCGCATCACGTTGACGTAATACCTGAGAACTTTTTAAGTGATTATTTGAAATGCGCTTAAAATCTTAACTTTCTCTACCTTGCTCGTATTTGACAAACTCATTTTCAATTTGTTTGCTATCTTGTCTCGCAGTTTCTCTCCAGAAGCAGACATTCAGTTAAGAATATACTCTCTGTTGTATATCTTCATGAAATAGCCTTGAGGAGTATTTAATTTTAATTTGTGAATCATCTGCATCGGAGATCGTAAAAGTAAGTCACAAATTTCGAAGTACATATTTATAATTTTATCACTTTATATTTCATCAGTACTGTTCGGGGGCTAAATATATTTAAAAGGTACGAAACGGATCACTTCGGTCTATTTTCTATAGGTGAATTGTATGCAATAATTGAGGCGGTTTCCGGAAAAGGAGCATAAGGTCTCATGCTTTGCGCCCTGTGAACCTTTTCCGTAAATTGCTTTAATAGATTCCGCGTAACGAAATTAATATTGTACTTGATTATGTATGTAAAAAATTTTCAGGAAGATCTCAAAAATTTACTTATAAATTTCTTATAAAATTTGTATATTTGAACAAAGAAATTGTATCTCTATACAGGATATTCCATAACTAGGATACTTTCTTAGTTATTCGATTCTGAAATGTTTCGATCATCATTTGTGAGCAGACATCCATCCACCTTCTATATAATATCGCAATTGAAAATTTTATGTCCTCCAATGAAAACGCGCATAAACTATAAGTTTTTAAAACTTGATATATTTATTTTTGTTTTCTTAAGTGTTTAGACCTGAATTGAGGTTTTTCAAAGTATCATAATTTTTTTCGAAACTCAAAAAATTTGGCTCAACGGACAATATTACTTTATAAGAATCTTTTTGAAATCATGTCGACCGTGAAGTGGGCCTTTTATATAAAGTTGAAAGACTGATTAATAATATGGCACCTGGTTTTTATTTTATTGTTAGCAATACATCTAGGTGTGGGGAATTTATACATACATACATATGTGAAATTAAGGCGGCGCATAAATTTTTTCTTTGTTAACTTTTTGAAGCAGCTGCGTCAAAAGAAGGATTACTGACTGCGCAGGGTTCATTACAAGATTTTCAAATCCATAGGAAGGGCGGAGCATAACGCAGAAGGATGAAGTGGTAGAGTAAAAAAATCTGCAATGAGTTTATCTGGATTTTAGAAAACTAATTCCAAAGTGTGGATGACAGATTTAAGGAAAAAAACATATTCAGGGAAATTTTTACAAATTAAGAAGTTGTGTGCACACCACATATCAAAGTCATAATATTTCTAAAATTTCCCATATTGAAAATTCAAAGTTCTCTATTATAGAATTTCGTTGATTCGGATTTTACGCCTCTTATTGGGTTCGTTAAATTTCACAAGAAAATCCTACACCAAGTATATCACACTAGTTACGTTTTCCAAATTAATATACTTCATTTGATCTAAATCTAATTATGTAAATGCAAAGCAGTGTAAACTTTCATACTCCACCATAGAGATGCTTGCCCTTGTACTATAATGCCATTTTTTTCTTTTTTATTCGCAGTGAATTATGCATCGGAAAACCTGTCAGAAATAAAAAAAGTAAGCCAGAGATATGCTGAAGAATTCTGGGAATGGTTTAACACTCATGAGAATTGGAACATATTTCAATCATTCTTTTGTGGAGTTGGTATGACATTATTTTCATGGATTATGGTGTATTTGGACAGTAATATACCAGGTGTTCATCCGCCATCACCATTTTCATCGAATTCAAAACAAAGGTAAGAAGTTCTTATTTTCAAACATTTTTAAGAATAGAAAATCTTACTTTATGTAGATATCGCAAACAAAATCAAGGTTCCATGCATTTAGGGTACCTGACTGCGGTATTGAGCGGTATTACGGTTGGTATACTAATGTATAATTGTTAAGTTAAATTGTTGAATCTCATTCTATTTTCATAAAAATGTACACCTAATTACAAATCATTAAGAGCTAAAAATAATTTTTAAGTATCGCACATGTGAAAACTCGTAATCGTTGTTGTGCCTTTGTAGCGCATAAAAAGTAGACTTCTTCTTCATTCCTTAGTTGTTTTCTTTTATATGTTTTTTATTATTTATTTTTGACAAATAGTATTTATCTATTTTAAGACTATTGTCTTAAAGTACTTGGCAGAAGATTTGAGAAGGTTTATTTGAAAAAGATATTTTTTAAAGTTTCTTTAATAAGTCGTGAAATATGGTTAGTAATTTGATAAAGCTACCTATCGCCAGTTCAAAGTGGGATTTTAACTTAAAACCATCAAGGAATTTTCAAAGTATGAATAAAGAAAAGTAAATGTGAAATAATTTCTTTCTGAAGTGGACATTCTTGATTTATAATAGTCCTTGTGTTCCTATGTATACATTTTTTGTTATTTTTTTTTTTGTTAATAATAACTGATTATGCTTCTAATGTCGAATAAAGTATTTTAATATGTTTTCCTAATTTCTTGAACTTTTTATTCAACCACGTCAACTTAGTTAAATAAGTTGTAAAAACCTTATTTAATTTATATTTTTCAGGTATTAGTGGGCAAAATAAAATACAACAACATACACGTAAAATGGTTTGTGTAATAACTGGGAAGAAATATAATAGTCTTCTTAATTTATTTTATTTAATGTAAAGCTGCTAATATTTTGTAGTCTGATCAAAGCTTCATCGCTTGGTAAAGCAGGGATAGGCTTGATCTTGAAAAGGTGCAGTTTATTATTAGACCGAAATCTCCCAACGCAACAAATGTTCTGCCCTAAATAACATTATGAGATATGAATAATAATTAGTTTTCTCTTTCTTACCTGCTTGAAGAAAGTTAATGTTGTAATCGATTTCATAAAATACACCTTGAAGAACTGGACCAGCGGAACCACGCAAAAATATTAGTTTTTCAAATGGGTACTTTCCTTTAACGATATTTATTAGTTTTCCTGAAAAGTATAGATGGTAATTCATTTAATTTATTTACGCACATTAAAGAATGAAATTAAATAGAACCTAGTCCCGGGCCCAAGTTATCAAATAATCTCCCTTTAGACTCACCGTATACTTCGCAGATAAATTCAATTTCCGGGTTCGCCTTGTGTATTTGGATTATAAATTCGACTGTGCCTGTGATAAGGCACGGCTGCCGTTGCAGAGGCTGCTTATTGGCGACATTTTGTTCTTTACGCCCGTCCTCTGCGTTATCTTTAGCCTTAAAACTCTTCTGGTTAGACACGTTTTTAGGTACTGGCAGGTAATCAAACTTAGCTCTTTTTTTGGGAATTTCTACATTTCTCTTAGTAGATGTTGAGGCCGTTGCAGTTTGCACAGCCCGTCTCTTATCAATATTCACATTTGATTGCAGCACCTTTGGTTCGTGAACCGCAAAAATGTCTTCCTGCGGGAAATTTGCCCCAAAGAATTCTTGTTCCGTTAGGTCTTGAACGAATTTGTTCATTGAATTCTCTTTGCCTAAAGTAATAAACTTTGCATTTATTAAGTCTATAAAAGGAATAATTTCAACCTTTAATTAAATACTTATCCATTTTTAAAATAAGAAAAGAAAACACTGAGTTTGGAACAAGGAATGCTTTTCTGCTTGACACTTAACGGTACTTTTTTATCCCGTAACTTGTGTTTTTTCGATTCTAATAAAAAAAACAAGGTATTTCGAAAAATTGCAAATATTTATGGAGGGGAGGATACAACAATAAGTAATAATTGTACTTATATAAAATACTTTTTCAAATAAGGCTTTATTTCCGGTTTCCAAAAAAAAAATCCGGAACCACATGAACTCTTCGATACTCGATTAGTTTGACGTTTAAAATTTGTGGAATATGTGGAATTTAGTTTTGGAATATGATTGACCTGGCCACGCTAAATACTTGATACGTCAAGTCTTCTTTTTGGGTCTTGCAGCTGGATTATTGGTGCGGTAAAAAGTGCTTTTTCTCAATATTTTCGGGTAAAGCAGCAGCCAGAAAATGAGTACAATATTAGAAAAGATTGCGGCCATCGAGGCTGAGGTAAATATACTCATTTTATGGATGTAGAGTTAAATTGTGCTAATATAACCTCTTTAGATGGCGAGGACCCAGAAAAATAAGGCAACCGCGGGGCATTTGGGTCTTCTTAAGGCTCGTCTGGCAAAGTTACGCAGAGAACTCATCACCCCTAAAGGAGGCGGCGGTGCTACTGCGGATGGTTCGTAATGTTTTGATTTTACAGCAATTTTTCACTAAACTTATTTTTGTTACAGGTTTTGAGGTAGCTAAAACCGGTGATGCTCGTGTCGGCTTCGTAGGTTTTCCGTCCGTGGGAAAATCTACGCTTTTATCGAATTTAGCGGGCGTGTACTCCGAAGTAGCAGCGTACGAGTTTACCACTCTGACTACGGTTCCAGGGTGCATTAAGTACAAGGGAGCTAAAATTCAGGTAAAACTATTTTCTGGGTTTAATGTGAAACTAACTTCTAACAATGCAGCTGCTGGATTTGCCTGGAATTATCGAGGGTGCTAAGGACGGTAAAGGTCGTGGTAGGCAGGTAATTGCTGTCGCTAGAACCTGCAACCTAATTTTCATGGTGCTCGATGTGCTCAAGCCGTTGCATCACAAAAAGCTTCTTGAACATGAATTGGAAGGATTTGGAATTCGTTTGAATAAGAAACCCCCAAATATACATTTCAGGAAAAAAGATAAAGGTTACTAATAATCATAAAGTATTAAGACAGGCAATAAACTTAATTATTTATTTTTAGGAGGCATAAATCTTAACTCTATGGTGCCACAATCGGAACTTGATCAGGATACTGTAAAAACAATTCTTTCGGAATATAAAATTCATAACGCTGATATTACCTTGCGTTATGACGCCACTAGCGACGATTTAATTGATGTTATTGAGGGCAACCGAATTTATATCCCCTGCATTTATTTACTAAACAAAATTGATCAAATTACAATTGAAGAATTGGACGTTATTTACAAGATTCCTCACTGTGTCCCAATTTCGGCTCATCACCGATGGAATTTCGATGATCTACTGGAACTTATGTGGGAATACCTAAAACTTATTCGAATGTAAGTGGCGAAAGTATTAAAAGTTCATATTTATTTATAATTTAAAACAAAAAGATTTAAACATTGGTTATGACGACTATAAACTTCTTAAATCACTTCTACTTAATAGAAGTGTTATTCTGTTCCTGTTAACTCAATTAATTAGTAATTGCAATGATATGTTGAGATACAATAATTAAAGTTTTAATAATATTTTTACACACTTTCCAGCTACACAAAACCAAAAGGACAACTTCCGGATTACAGTTCTCCAATTGTTTTGCACAGCGAAAGGACATCAATTCAAGATTTTTGCAACAAGTTGCACAGATCAATTGCTAAGGAATTCAAATAGTAAGATTACTGGTAAAATTTACATGTTCAATACTAATTTTATTATTTTATTGTATAGTGCTCTTGTTTGGGGATCTTCTGTCAAGCATCAGCCGCAAAAAGTCGGTATTGATCATGTTCTCAACGATGAAGACGTCGTTCAAATTGTTAAAAAGGTTTAAAAGTGCTTTCGAATTTGTTTAAATACAATTAAATATATTATGACATGCTGCGACAATTTTAAATAAAGTAAAGAAAAGAAATAGTAGTTTTTGATTTTCTATTTGTAATTTTTAATTAATTTTATTTATGAGATCTTGGTTCATCGATTCATTTTAAAATGTTTTGCCAAAAACATTTTTTGAATATTTTAGCAACAATACCTAAACATTAGTGATGACTACCAACAAATTAAAGCATTTGATGAGTTTCACAGTATCAATGTTAAAGCATTTGAGGTGTTTGAGTTAATTTATCATATTCATATGGCACTCCTTTCGTGACGCAATTATCAGCACAAGTGTTGCCTGATTAGCTTGGTTTTCTGTTCTTCACTTGTGATTGCGCCACGTCAGTGAACTGCTGGAGCCAATTGGGAATTTTTGAGTTAAAGTGGGGTGGTTTCCACGGCACATAGTTTTCTTAACTTCTGCAATATCCGAGCGGGTGAAAGTGATAAAAAAAAATAATGCGGAACAAAGAAACAGGTAAACAAGTGAAGTGCATTGCTATGAACTCCAGAAAATAACCAAGCACGCAATCGGTTGTTTCTCTTTGCTGCGAATAATTTTGGTATGTCGGTGAAAAATAAATCACTGTAATTTTAATTTGTGAGAAAACAAAGCATCCCGTACAACATGAGCGCTTCAATTTTATTAACGGTACCTAAATACGTCGCAATTTCTCCAAATCCATTGCGAAGAATTTCGACGTCTTCGCCAATTTCGCCAATGTCAAGCGATCAGATGGAAGATTCTGGAAGAGGAAAAAAGCGACGTCTGGACCATTTGACATGGGAAGAGAAAATTCAGAGAAAGTAAGCTCTATTTAAATTTCAATATAATTTGGGAAGTGCTAATTTTTTGCGTTATGCGTTAAACAGGAAATTAAAAAATCGTGTAGCGGCTCAAACCTCCCGCGACAGGAAGAAGGCAAAAATGGACGAAATGGAAAGCACAATAAATACATTAACAATTCAGACCGATATTTTGAGAAATAAATGCGACACATTGGAGAGCATTAATCAATCACTTTTGGATAAGAACTCAAAACTTGATAGGAAAGTCCAGGAATTGCAACAGCAAATTGAGGAGCTGCAGCGGCAACAGAGCCTCCACAATGGCCCCACGAAGACGGGTTGTGTCGGCTTTGGTTCCAATATTTCACTTAGATCAGCAGTATCTAACTACCCTCTGCAGAAGGGAATGGAACCGAAGTCGACCCGACGCGACCTCAAGGAGAGCACCAACAATGCGACTCTGTGGAAGATAGTGGCGCTCTGCCTTCTCTACAAGACCTGTTCGAAGACTTCGACGCAGGCAAACTTGAAGAGCTTGCCGAAAGCCTACTCGCAGATATCACCTCAAACCTGGAGAGCGGTGATCCAGCAGGCTGCGATGATGATGCCAAGGGCACAGGCTGTAGAGAGCGATTGCCTGGACCAGTGGTGGGGACCACAGCAGAAATCCTGGAATCCGGCGAAAATATCACTGGCTGCGTAAAAATTGAACCCTCAACAGCGGTTAAGAGCAGCTCAGGCTCTGACCCTGAAACATTGTATGGGACTTATGACGAAAAAACAGACAGTATATCGATTGTTTTGCCGGGAGGTAATATTTCAATAAACGAAGCCGTCGAGGAGATTGTTAGCGAACAGGAACAGGACCCAGAACCGGTCATTGAGGCTGAGGAGGAATTCGATCCAATTAAAGAATTCTTGTGCCTTAACGATGATGTCAATCTATCGCCCAAAAGTCCACTCTCTGAAGGATCAACGATTGACCACGGGTACGAGTCCATCGGATCGCCCCATAGTGACAGGAGTAGCTTTCAGATTGACGACTTCTGGAGCGACAAGTCCTTCTCTGAATTATTTCCATCACTAGTATGCTAAATTCCTCTCTCTATTCATAAGGCTTTTTGTAAATATTATTTATTCTAGTTTTTTAGTACCCATAAGGACCATACTGTTTTAGGGTAAGATAATTGTTAGCTGTAAAATAAATCGTGAAAAGAGTTTACAATACAATCACTGTCTTTTCTTACTATTATTTGAAGAACTAGAAATCGGTATATGGTTGTTGTGAAATTGAATTTGAAATGACGCAATAGGAATAATTGTTTATGAAATAAATGCAGCGTCACCTGCGAAGTTGAAGTCTATCATCGCATCTATAAATAATGAGCAATTGGTTGTGAAGTAGAAATTAAATATTTAGATGTGGATATTGACAACAAAATAAGGTTCAATGCTTAATGAAATTCCTTAAAAAGTGGGATTAAAGAAAATAGTAATTTAGGTTGCAAATATCGCCAAATAAGGCAATACGAAAAATCCCAAAATTCGAAAATAGAACATAACATAAGAATCGGAAAATTATATGAAATGGAGGTCGGTTTTTAAATTTGGAAAATAATTAAAGTCTTGAGAGGTTTGAAAAAAAAGAATTATATGAAATTAAGCTTAAATTATATTTACTTCGGCTGACTTTTTAACAGTTGTTACTAAAGTTAAAGAGACCGGTAATCTGAATGTTTCCACTAAGTCTGATGTAATCCTCTCAGTAATTTGTTTCAATTTTCCATTTGATTCCCCGCAAACTAAACGCTCTACGCGACTGCTCGGGCAGGTAATTTGGACAGAGGCGTAGACGATATCTAAGATTTAGATAAGAGAAATAAGACTTTCAGGACTTACCGTAATAAATTAAACTTACTTTTCTCCACGCTGTAGTATTCAAGTTCACTTTTAAGATTGTAAGGGATTTCCTGCGGTAAGTAGTCAAGTAGCCGAGCCTTTACACTGTTCTCAATGATTTGTTCAGGCTTGTCATCGGTGTACATTTCTGCAGAGTAGGTCCACGCTCCAGGTTTTGCGAATCTTAGAATATAATTCTGGAAATGTAATGTATGAAAAACAATCGTGCTTTCACTTATAATTTAGGTATGCTACCATAACATCCTGTAATCCATCGCCAATTATGGAAGATACCATGAATACATCTGAGAAATAGCTCCAGCCTTTGACCCGAGAATTATATGGAACATTTTTGTCTTCAGTGTCAGCCTTTGGCTTAGTTTTTCTTAAGGAAAGGGTGTTGTTAGTCAACGTCTGGACTAAATCCAACAGAATTCTCTTCGACTTCAAAGTATCAATTTTATTTAAGACTAAAATGGAGGGCAATTTGGGGTAGGCATCCAAAGTGTTGAGCACGGTCCTATGGAGTTCCTTTCGCGTGTAGGAATTGGAGACGTCATGGATGATTGCAATCAAATTAGCATGCTGAATGGAGTGCCTGTAGGAACTGCTAAAGCTGGACTCCAGGTGAAACTTTTTGATCTCTTTTTCGGTGACCAGGCCGGGGGTGTCGAAGAGAATCACTTGAGTGTCGCCTGTTGTGTAAATGGCCTTGTGAGCCTTCCGGGTAGTGTGAACTTTATTCGACGTTGGACAGACCTATTGGGAGAGCTAATATGTACAATTTGTCGTCTAACATAAGCGATTTTACCCTGTGATTGATGAGATTGTTGATAAATGTGCTCTTGCCGGCGTTTGGCACTCCGACCACTGCCACGGTTATGGTTTTCTGTTTGTTGCTTTCACTTGGCTCCGCCGAGACCGTCGAGAGAAGCCTCACATTATTAATAACTATTAAATTCTTATTGCAGCTTTTTAGCTGCAATAAGCCAGCTTGAAAGAAGTTTAGCGCGAACCTCATTCTCCTCACTTTGCTTTGAAGTTTCCCGAAGAGCTGAAACAGCTGATAAAGGAATATGACAAAATAACATTTTAGTGTGACCAGATTGGTGTTGTTCCGATAGAATCTCCGTTAAATGATGAACATTAAGAAGGGATTGTGTACAAACAACAAACTAATTTCTAACAGGACTGTTTTACTAGATTTTTAAGGCCGTTGTTGAATTTTAAAAATAAATATTACAAATAAAAATAATGGAACTGAAAATTACACTGTCAATATTACAGAAAACTTGAGATACATAATTTTTGATAGAATCTTCACAGATCGTAAATATAGAAATTGAAGCTGTACCTCTTTTGAATTTATTATTTTTAAAAAGCACTACTTTTTGTAATTGTAATCCCTCAATTAGCTGTCGTATTGAAAAGATAGAAGCAATAAGCATTTTAGTTACCTTTACGTAATTTTAAGTCTCACAAACATGCGGCAAAGTGGTTTTCTTAAGAGAACTAAATTTGTTTGTGGTGAACAAATTCTGGACGAAAACGTTGAAAATGCCTAAGGATACCTCAAAATCAATCTCTTCCGTAGCTGTTTAGGAGCGTCATAGCGTCATAGGATTTTATAAAAAAAAAAAAATGTGTTTGTTTATATAACTTTTGGTTATTTTATATGGTTTTAGAAAAACTATTCGATTATTTAGTTATTTTTTAACTATGCTATTATTTAGAGAACTCAATAACAACCGCAGCAATTATTCAAAAAGATCAATTTTTAAATTAAAGAACTTAAAATTGCAGGCGTACTTTTACCCGTACCGACTCAACAAGAAACGAAGGATATACATATTAAAATTTTATCACGAACACTGAAATTAAGAAAATCACCAACACAAAAGGTAATCAACAAGTCTTATTTGTAAAAGAAGACTAATAGAGTCATGTTTTTTCTCAAAACTCACAGCGAGTTCGATTAGATACACGAGTAATGACTGATTTATTTGAGTAGTATAATTGTTTTAATCTTTAAATGTCACTGTTCTTAATATTAGTAAACTAAACAAACTAGTGACTCTAAAGATTTTTATAATCGTTTTCTTAAAATAGCTAACTTGACCCATTATTTTCTTAAATTATATTGTACTCACACGCTAATTTGAACTAAAGAAAAAATACTTTTAAGTAAACATGACTGTGGCTAATTAAATTTAAATTGCTTACTATGTAGTTAACTTTGTTTTCTGTTATAACGTTTAACGTAGAGAAATTTGATCCGTAACATTACCTTTAACGTCATTATCGGAGTAACAGAGCATCGTGTTTAAGTTTTAACAGTCAAGGAGGACTTAGAACGATACTTTAATTCATTTGTCTAGTAAGACTTTCTCAAAACCACAAAGTGTGATGCATTTAAAGACGTCTTTGTGGTTTTTTTCTGCAGTTTCAAAAGCATCGACTGAGAGTGAGGCAATGAATAAAGTGCACACTTTTTCGTTTTCATGAAATCGAGTAGTGTTTAATGGGCATTACTCGGGCATTGTTTGAAATGACTCTTTCTGACGAAACATCTCAAGTTTGCGTCCTTTGATGCGGTAGGTAGGTATGTAGATATCTAAATTGAACATGAGCCAGGTATTCTGCATTTCGTTTTTCTACAAACTTCCAGTTGAATTATTGACGACATCCGTAACATTGCAGTTTAGCATACCATCCGAATTTAAAATTGCAAATGCAATGATCTTGGGTGAACTTATTTTGCAATACTAATTGGTCATAATAATCTCAAACTTCGACTTAACACGACATTTTATGTGATTGGGTGCAATCAACTGTTTGCCTGAGATAACTGACATCAAATCAATCCAATGACCGGCCGGTGGAAAAATCAAGTGCATTTAAATGCAGCTTATCCAATGCCGGCCGGTTGTAACTAAATTAAATTTTCTCGCAATTGGAACGTGTCCACATTTGCTGGTTGCTGGCCTGGGGATTTAATTAACATAATAGAGAACACATAAAGTTGATCACTAAATTACGATTTTATGTTCTTAGAACCACATCTGGATCAAAGTTCTGAGCTGCCAAGTTCGTGGAAGTGTTATGTGTATTTTTCTCGTTTTTTTTTAGTTTTAACACAATTTTATAAAAATCGCATGGCAATGAGTTTTCTTTAACTTTTGAATTCGGTACTGTGTCTTTCTTGCAAAGATATATAAATATTTGCAGTATTTCTGTTTTTAGTGACCTATTTATTTATTTGCATTACATTATGTGCTCAACAGTTAAATCAAATAAAATATCGTTAATAGTGAAAAGTGGAAAATGAAAAATGTGTGCAAAGAACGAACCTTGCGGCGTAAGATCTTTAGCTCTGTAGGGTAAGTCAATTTGTAATCAGTATCAAAATATACTATAAACAATCGTTTGTAGTTAATCCTTTAAAACGATAAAACTCATAATTAAACAATATATAGCACTACTTTTTATATTTGTAAACGCTGTTGTTTTAAAATAATGCCAAACTAATAAGTAAAATGCTTAAAACCTACGATTGTGCTTTCGAATTGTGAAACAAATTAGTTAAGTAGTTTTACTCTGATAAGAATACTGTACTTGTTATACAAAAACACATGTTAACCAATTGTTTTGTTGAAACTAAACTCGTTCACATCATTCATTCTACTTAAAATGTATTTTTTAACAATACGGTTCTACTGTTGATTTACAATAATGTTTTTAGAGATGTAAAATAACTCGTGTTTCGTATCAAATATGAAAAAAGAAGAAACATTTATGGAGTAAAAATTTGAAAATATAATTAGAGTTACAATTTATGTATTCAATATTTATTAGTTATTTCAGAACGAATAAAACTCATACGACGAATAATTATCTCTCCATCTATCTCGTCAATTTGAAAGAAATAATATCGAGAAAATAAAATAACATTTAAAATTTCTGTTATTTCAATTTCAGTAATATGTTTTCTTCTCTACATACACTTTTACAAGTGGGACAGATGCAAAATTCCAAAAAAAAATATTACAATGATTGTTTTTAGAAAATATTTTTTTTTTACAAATGATTTTAATAATAGTAATTTTTTAATGCTATAGCCAATGAAGGAATGAAACTGCAGAAAAAACTGTAAAAAAATTAATTCTTTCGGGCGGAAATTGTGCAGAAAGTAGAATGAGAGTGAATGTTTGAGCAACATTTTCAAATAGTTCGACATTTTAAACTGCAACTACGGTTGAATGGAAATCACAAACACAAAAAGACAGAATTTATCTCTTATCAATTCAAAATTGTTGAATTTCAAATTTGTTTTCTTTGTGTGTATAGGTCCAGGTACCTTAAAACATTTTTTTTTCTTTTACAATTGTTCATTGACAAATAAACACTATTACGCATATACAAAATTCGCAAATCCATTTGGCATTACTGCATTGTACATATGTTAAACAGACTTATTTGTTGTTTGACAAACCTGTTGCTCACAGAAACCAGTTGTCGTTTTTATTTTACGTATGCTTATGATATTGCCGAAAAGTTTTACATAATAAATCGGATAATCCCCACTACACTAAAATAATGAAAAGAGATTATGCTAATCGAAGTTAACTAAACTAACATATTCGACGTATATTACAATTTTGGGTATCAATGGGAAGAGCCCAAAGGCATTTCTTAGATACCAATAGAAGATAATGCAATGCACTTATCAAATTGTGCACTCGAAATCAGAAAAATATTGGCGGTATTTGTGTGAAGTATATTGAGGGACGTTGGTGATTAAGAACTGATAGGAAATACTCGTTTAGATTGCAGAAAGAATGTTTGAATTGCGAATTCCGTCAATACAATGCACACTGGCAATATATCATAAATTCTATCTATTTTCTAGCAGCTCTGTCCTGTAATAAGTCAAGTTTGTAACATGTGTTAGACTATGTTACATTGTATGTAGGAATAACATGCCGCATAGGTATGAATTACAACACGTGCGCTAGTTTTCCCGCGGAAACGACCAGCCCACATTTTCCGTTTGATGTACATATGTATATTCATTAATCCCATCTGATCAAACTTTTTTTCGCCGATCGCGTGCGATGTTTACACATGGTATATCGAACACTTGCGGCTGGAGTTGAAACTGCAATTTTCCGTAGTTAGTGTACATCAGGTATTAAGACGAAAAGATATAAATTTTCCCTCTTAAGAGTTCGGTCCGGGAATAAAGTATCTATGTATATAAAGAAAAGCTTTCTATTTTTGTTGCATCTTAAAGAATTACATCAAATGCATGAGTGGTAAAGAAGCAGATTAATAAAATTTTTAATAAAAATAGTTTTTAATAAAATAACGACGCAGGTGTGCTTCTGTTGTGACATGCATGCTATATAACGTATAGAGTCATCGAATGTGCATTTCAATTAAAAAAAAAAAAAAAGTTTATTCAATTTGCAATTGAGATTTTAATGCAATATAACTATAAAAAATTGTGAGAAAAGCTAAGTGACGTGCTGACCCATAAAATAAATCAAATTATAAAATCCAATGCATCGAAACTCGGTTAATCTTAGAAAGAAGGAAATTGTGAAAAGAAGAAATACCTCCTCCTAAGACACGAAGCCACCTGTAACGAAGTACTGCTGCCTTTTTAGAGGTCGGGTTAAATTATTCTAATGGGAATTTGTACGCATGTCATTTGGTACATCCAATCACTGAAGGGCTCCAAGCTTTCACCAATTTATCTTTGGGCTTTTCGAAAAGTTTTGCCACCATCCGGTACCCGATCAAAGGATGTTTCTTATTGAATTGGTGTTTCCTACGTGGAGAGTGCATAGTTCCTTTACGGGACTGTGATAGACTTCTTTTCGAATTGAGGTGCGTCGTGGATTATTATTATTACTTTTTTTTGTGTGCTCCTGTTGCTATTTAAAAGATTGCGCCCGACGCATTTTTGTTAGTTGCTGAGAGAAAGTCCTAGGGAACGGTGCAGTGAACATAGATACGAGTGTTGTGAAGTGACTGATGGTTTCATTAAAACTGCTATTAGTGAGAAATCTGTACAATTTCAGTGACTATGTGAAAATAAAGCGGAGATTTAACTGAAACGTTTGTAAGTTATAGTAACTTATTATTACATTAATTTGTTTATTCATTTCAAACAAAACAGTAAGAGTTTCTGTCTTTCTTAAGAACTTCATTTTTTGATTTTTCTTAATCAATTAAATTTTAAATATAATTTTAATAATTAGGTATTTAATAAGTAAATAAGTATGTCACTATAAACCCTCTTCTTTTACGCCAGTTGTGAGAAGTGTCTATAAAATAAAATTTCAACGACTAAATAAGAAAAGAACATTTATTTAAATATGCACACTTTTATAACACCTTTACAGTGATTTTTTATTTTATAAAAACGATAGATTACCTCGATTTCGATGATTCACAATCTATGTGAATTAATTCCCGTTTTCGAGAAAACTCGTGCAATAAATTATATCATAATCATTTTCGAAAAGATTAAACAATCTAAATTTAGAAAATATCACTAACGGAGGGGTTCTTAAAATATTTTTCATACAAACTTTGGTGGCAAAAAAATAAACCAACCAATATTCCACGAATATCAACGTTCTAATATTTTACAGAAATTCGTGTAGGTTCTGAAAATCTACAACGTAATGAGAAATGTACACCCTGTATTCTGCTAAGGCAAATTTGCTTCTTTATTTAATATTCTTAAAAAAGCCTAAAGTGATTATTTTTCTTTATGTGGAATTTTATATGGATTTTTTCCTAAAAATAGATTTTTTTTTAAAAAAAGAAACATTGAGATATTATATTATTAGTAACAATTTTCTAAGTGATTTTTCCTGACAAAATGTTTATTTTCTGAAAAAATCAAACAATAAATACAGTTTATCTATTTTTATAATATTATATCAAGGAAAAGGGACGTAGAAAGTCCACACTCTACAGTATCTTCTATTAAAAACCGCCCAATAATAAGTTAAGTTCTTCAGGAAATTTTTTTTAAAAGTGGAAAATTTTATTTGCTTACTCGTTTACTTACTTTTTATCGATAGATAATCAGTTAAGCAAGTAAAAATGGGAAAAACAATTAGTATAAATCAAGTTCAAACATTTGGCAGTAAAGCGCTACTAGTAAAAAAATTAAAAACCTTTCTTTATAAATCATGTTTTTAAAATAAAGCAATAACTAATCAAATTTTACACTCTTGATAATTTATTTATAAAAATGGGTATTCGTGGTGTAAATACAGATAGGCCTTGCACCCTTGTATTTACCATTGTATCGTTTTAAGGTGCAAAAAAATCGGTTGTCGGCAACTATGAAAATTTTAAATTTTGCACTCCATGCAACGATGCAATAGGATATACAACAAAGCGTGATTATCACTAAAGATTTACGATATTTTTCCAATAACCTAAGAAAAACCTAGCAATAATCAAAGGTATATTTGGAATATTTTTTAAGCAGTGAATTCCACATATAGTGTAAAATATTATATACTACTATGTATTTGGTTTTACTGCTGAAAGTTAATCTAATGAATAATTCTTGAACAGATTTTAACCACAGATATGTGCCAGTATCTAGTAGAAGTTTAAATAAAAATAAACGAATTAAAGACCAATAGCTTATTGACGACTATTAGGTATATGTATGTATTTGTTGTGTGAAATGAGAGTTTTCTTTTAATTTCTTTATTTTAAAGTTTTGCTTAGGATTTATCAAAATATTCATCAACACCTTGTAAAAGTTCGCAAACAAATGCCACTTTGCAAAATTTTCTAATATTCTATATCGGAAAGTATCAACGACCTTCAATGACAAAAGATAAAAGCTTGTACATTTCTTCAAAATCAGTGAAAAGACCTTAAAATTAGTTACTAATCGATTGAACACAATTTTATTTGAGTTATGGCATCTTTCTAATTTTTTTGGGTTTTAAAAAAATGAAATGAAATATTTTTATACATTTTCTTAACAGAAACATAATTTAGGTTGATCATATACTATAGTTAGTGTAAGTATATTATAACGAATATTGGGACCGAATTTCAGCCACTTAAACGTTGATTTTTGGGTCACTCTAATTGCTTAAATCATACTCATACTCATATTTTGGACATCTTAAGAAACTTTGTATAATGCATGTTTTTTTTTTTAATTTAAGCAGAATGTGGTTACAAAAGATGTTTTAATTCACACGAATAACACAAACAAATATTATAAAACCACAAACGGAACGCAACTTGTGCAGGATAATGGCAAAACATTCACTTTAAAACCATTCTACTGATTTAACACCGAATTCGAGGGGTTCTGCGTTCAGCTTAATGATTCATGAAAATTTATTTGAGTTATCACAGGCTTTTACATGGCTAAATCCATTCATTCTGAAAGGACGCTGCATGTGAGAGTATAAAATTTGTTGGTCATCATTAAAGCTGGGGAGACCTACAAAAATTTAAGGGACAGCGTAAAACGTAAACTGCAAATGTAGTTAATCGGAGCTTTAAAATCAGTGGAAATGTGACAAATAAATCTGCAATTTGCGGACCTTAGCTTCGTTGCAGATACGTTTTCGCACACTATCGTCCCTGCAGGGTGGATAACACCCCATGTGAGTGCAGCTAAAGCGTCCATTTTTTGTCTGTTTAAAAGCCGCTTAATAGGCAAATGGGACCTATTACAAAAATAAATGTCCAACTGAGAGGGGAATTTAGTGTACCTGTTGCAAGGTATTAATGACTTTCGAAATTATTATTTACACATGCTGGCAAAATTTTATATCCGGAATACCTCCGGTAAAATCAATGTTTTTAAATAACACAGATTTTATTTAGTGCTCAAACATCCTCTCAGTAATCTATGAGAGCAAAATGTATATTGCGAAATGCTTACATATACGTTTATTGTGCATATTAACTAAATTTGAAATATTGTGCTTAAATTTAATCCTAAACATTAATTACGACTGATTTATGGGAAAGGATAATTTAAATGTTTGAACGTTTCACTATAGTCCATTACGTTATTTACATAATATATTTCGTTTGATTGTACATTACAAAACTCTTTATAATTACATACAATGCATTATTGATTTGATAATGTGAAATGTAATGAGCGAATTATAACTTTTTAAATAACTAACGAAAAAGTACGTTGCTGTAAATCTACTTGAAAATAAAATTTAATGTTATAGGCTTGTTTTTATGGAAAGCAAAAACTTTCCAACAATTTAACTCACTGGTGTTCGAAAATTATTTATTATCGTATATACTATGTAAGTTATGTCGTACTCCCATCGTACGAAATTTCATCAAAATCGGAGTTAGGAGCGTTTTTGAAGAGACACGACAAAATTATAGAACTTCTAAATGCTAAGTCCAAAAATAATGATTATTAAAACAAAATTAATACGTGTCTTACGATTGCAAGTTTATCAAAACAAAACTCCAGCAGTTCCCAGCACAGAGGAGCTAAAAGAAAGCCTAATTGAGCAAAATGTATAGGACGTTTAATGAACATTTTTGTTTGGTGCAAATGTTACTGTTATAAAAGGGCCTTAATGAATATACATATGTATATGTTTCATATTTCTGAAGATATTAAAACTAGAATTATGGACAAAACGTACATATATGTACATACATATGTAGGTACGAGTATATGCAATTTAAGGTTTTTATCATACCTACTAGAACTAGATATTAAAATTAATAAGATGTAATTTAATGAAGGATCATTTATAAGTTTATTAATTTGTTTTAACAAAATGGCGTCGCGTTTGTTTCCAAACTGATGTGCAGTATAAAAAATTTAATTTCCACCCAATTGACGATTGCCACGTCACGATTTACCCGGGGTGTCAGTAAGTGTTAAAACTGGCTCTAATGTAAATCAATACGTTTGTATAAAACAACTAAGGAACAATTTTCTAAAAAAGTGTAAATATTTCAGGGACATAACTATTTATAACGTTTTATTTTTAAAAATTACTGTTTATCTTGCAAATACTTTAACTTACATTAAAGTAGAATCATTTTTGCAATGTACATAATTCTACATGCACATAGTATAAAATTATGTTTTTTATTTAAAATTTTCCAGATATTTCATCGATTTGCCAAAAACACCAAGAAATATGCCAGAAGATCCATTACCTGATTTAGACGCATTTTCGCGGTTGTCCTCGGCTTAGTGTTCACAATTGTGTTGTGGGCACTATAGAGGCCAACAAGTCTTAGTTATTTTTTTGCCAACAAAATGACGAATGAAGAAACAAATGAAAAGGTACCGAATAGTAATGATGTCAGCAACAACACCTGGCACCAAAATAATACAAAGGATGAAAATAAGACGACAAATGCAACCAATACGGAGCCGCTGCTACCTAAAAGCAGCCATGCAAACAGCGAGGTAGGCCTTCTTAAAGGGGTTATTCTTTAAATAAATTTTTTCAGTTTGGCGTTCACCCTATAAAAAATGAAACTCATTCTAATTAAATTTTATATTAATAAAGCGAGTCCTTATTGTATCGCTTACTCCCGAGAGGCGTCGAGAGACCTGGGGACAGAAGGCGGAATTTCTTCTAGCAGTGATTGGTTTTGCTGTTGATTTAGGCAATGTTTGGCGTTTTCCATACATTTGCTACCAAAATGGTGGTGGAGCTTTCCTGATCCCATATTGTATCATGCTAATTTTTGGTGGACTCCCACTTTTTTATATGGAACTAGCTCTAGGGCAGTTTCACAGGTGCGGTTGTCTAACCATTTGGAAAAAAATTTGTCCAGCATTGAAAGGTAAGCATCTTTTACTTATTGTAATTGTAGTAGTTCAATTCAATCTTTGACGACCATTCGATAAGAATCTCAAGAGAAATTTAACTGATAGCACTGATTCAAACAGGTGGTGGTGAATGGATTTGTCTTCTTCCCTCTAAAGTGTGTATCTGACCGAGAACGTGATTTTTATAGAAAATTGATACTGTGTCTTGGGAGGCGTCGTCATTTTTTCAGGTTTTTATAAACGAGGGTAATCAGACACGATTTTCAACTTTTGCTGCTTTCTGGTATTGTAGCTGATTAAGACGCTTTTTAATTGACATAAAAAAAAGGAACTAAGTCAGCCCATTGTCTATCGAAAAATTCTAAACATTGAGCACTAATTTTAGCTACAACGTATATTTCTTTCGACTGAAGATGTTTGTTCTAAACAATAAATTTTCCTACGTTTTAAAATACATGTATATGTAAACATCTTCGTTTCTGCAAGAAATGTCGATATAACCATTCTACTATACATAGATTATATAGCTAACACCTTTCATTTCATTTATAAAAATCCATTCATATGTGTAAAACATATCGGTCTATGAATTACCTTTCATAAATCCTTTTCATATTTACCTTGCAGGATTATGTTTACATTTGGTATTCACAAATGATTTTATTGACTTAAATCGGCTCAGTCCCAAATGAAAGTTCATTTTCAAAGTCAATGTTATTATGGATTTCCAGTAAAATAAATAATGTGATTTTAAATATTATCAGTAAACATAGGTATACTGATACACCTAATATTTGATTATATTTTATATTGAAAAACTTCAGTGGAGACATTCAATATTGACTTTCGGTAATCAACAGGGCACAATTCTGTGGAGCATTTGAACTGTTGAACTATCAAAAGCAAAAAAAACTGGAACTAACCTCCTTTTAGGACACAGACACTTGTTGAACTCTCTGCTTCAGAACTATTTGAAAAGCTCTAAGCAAATACAATCCAAAGCGTTTAACACAGAAAAGGCATTTGGCCTTTGGTATTCCTTCCTTAAGGATGAAAAGTAATTTTAAAAGAAGTTTCTTTCTTTTGTTAACTTAAGAAGCGATGACGTCGAAGGTCAGAGTAAAACAGTTCTATGAGAACGGAACCTTCTAAACATTCAATCGCTTTGTCTTCTATTAATGCGAGAAGCAATAATATGGGAGTCAACCCCTCTTATGTTGTTTTAATTAGTCCTAAAACAATGAAATTTGTCGCACATCCAAATCGCACTTTTTAGGGAAATTAATTTTAATGCCAGATGACGCCAAACATTACATTAATATGTCATTATTAATTAATTTAACGGCTATTTGGCATAGACATGTCTTTATATGGCACTCGCTATGTTTTTAAGATGTCTGTAAAATTTATGTTTAATGCTACTCGTGTTTGGTTGAATTCTTATAAAGCAATGGTCATTACTTTTACATTATTATTGTGTCGATTAAATGAGTTTCATAGATATGTAATTACTATTAATGACTTATTCTTCCTTGCATAATGATAATATGCAAGGTATTCTCTTTTTACTAACATGTTATTTTGCCGAAATTATATCAAAAGACTTTTTTTTAAAGACAGAACGCTTCTGATTTCACACAAGTTTATTAAAAAAATGTACATACATTATACATATATGCTCAATTAGCTCTTGAGTTATCGATATCTTTCTAGGATTTTTCGAAATTTTGAATAATCCTTAAAAGAACTTATTCCACAAAGTCATTAAATCAATAATTACTAAAGAACAAAACTTGAGTAAATACGAAAAATAATTGCTAATACATTTTGTTAGCATGCAAAATCTAGATAAACTAAATAATTTAATAAATTAACAAATTTTATTCCGATATTTGTTTACCCTATGTCGTACCACAAAAAATAATAATTAGATAAAACGTCCATTAAGGTCTATTCAAGAATCTTTAAAATGCGACTTCCTCTCTCTGAGGGTCAGACGCGTGTTCGCTTTGAATCTCTGGTAATAAAGCAGGAAATTTAATTTAGTAACAACCGGTTCGGAAAATATCCGAGATGTCGAGTCAAATTTTATAAAAGATAGGAGAAAATCAAATTGATACTTCGTTAGTCCCTGCATAAGCTGTAAGTGACATATCAAGGAGCAAACTTCTGCTCGGTGACTAGGATGAATGTTCGAGAGCTCTTCGGGATTATGAGGGAAACCACTTGTTTGATGATGTGGCAATTTGATAAGAAATTATCCTTTCAGAGTCCCGCCCAAAACTTTTGAGATTTCACTAAACAATTGAATCTTTACAGGGGTGGGATATGCAATTTGTCTCATCGATATTTACATGGGAATGTACTATAACACAATAATTGGATGGGCAGTGTACTATTTGTTTGCGTCTTTCGATAGCAGCCTCCCGTGGACGTCCTGTGGAAATGAATGGAATACCGAGTTTTGTAGGCCAGTTACAGATACAACTTTTTCGAACAGCACAAGCCCTGCTAGGGAATTCTTTGAGTAAGCCGAACCGACCATGAGCTCGTTTGAATTCGTATGACTATCAATAATTTAATGACTACTTTTCTTCATCAGGAGGAACGTCTTAGAGCAATACAAATCGGACGGACTGGACTTTATGGGACCAGTCAAACCAACTTTGGCCTTATGTGTCTTCGGAGTGTTTATCCTCGTGTACTTTTCCTTGTGGAAAGGTGTACGAAGTGCCGGAAAAGTTGTTTGGGTGACGGCCTTGGCTCCTTATGTGGTGCTTATTATTCTTTTAATACGTGGTGTATCCCTGCCCGGAGCAGACGTTGGAATTAAATACTATTTAACTCCTGAATGGCACAAATTAAAGAATTCTAGGGTAAGTAGAAATTTTAATTATTTTTAAAAATTTGAAATTTAATACAGGCACATATTGCGGATAAAATAATGTTTAATGGTGCATAAAACCGATAAATTTTCGAAAACGCCCATATACAAATTTTAGTTAACCCTTTCAATTATCTTTTCTTAAAAATCTAATTGAAATGAACGCATTTCAATTAGTCAATTATATTTTTTTCCAGGTATGGATTGATGCTGCGTCTCAAATTTTTTTCTCGCTGGGACCAGGTTTTGGCACCCTTCTCGCCCTCTCTAGTTATAATAAATTTAACAACAATTGCTACCGTGATGCTTTGATTACAAGTAGCATAAATTGTCTCACAAGTTTTTTGGCGGGTTTTGTAATATTTTCCGTACTTGGGTAAGTTTTAATTAATAAAGAAAATTTAATGTTAAATAAGATTTTAATAATTTTACAGCTATATGGCCCATGTTCAGAACAAATCAATCGACCAAGTTGGACTTGAAGGTCCAGGACTAGTTTTTATTGTATACCCAGAAGCTATTGCAACCATGAGTGGCTCCGTTTTCTGGTCTATAATCTTTTTCTTAATGCTAATCACTTTGGGGTTAGACAGCACATTCGGAGGACTGGAGGCAATGATAACAGCTCTTTGCGATGAATACCCAAGAGCACTTGGGCGTCGGAGAGAAATTTTCGTCCTATTTCTCCTTGCAGGAATTTATCTATGTGCATTGCCAACGATGACTTATGTAAGTATGCTTAACCTTACCATTTCTCATGCAGCCGTGTGGAAAGCTCTTTGATTAAATAAATTTACCACAAATTAACCGAGACATAACATCGAAGTGAGCATTGAAAGCTCATTGCTATAGTATAGATCTACCTGAGATTTCACAGAGGAAACATTCTCAGTTAATCTAAACGAGTAAAAGTCCTAATGCAATATTCATTAGGCAGTGCCAATCATTTACCTCTTGATATATTTTACCAGAATGACCCTCTACCGGTAAGATAAAACCTGCTCGAGCATTTCTAGCGATACCCTTTTAATAGCTCTACAAAAAGAGGGAGAATAGGTTTTGTTTACTTGGGCAGCTTGACCATATTTGTTATATCACAGAGCAGAGGATACGTTTTCCAGTCAATTCATCTCTCAATCAACTCAGAAAGTATTTCGTGGTTAGGGATGCTTGTTAGCACTACCCTAGATTACATTTGAAATTATAATCTTGAGACGTTGGCGTTTTACTATCTGAGTTCGGTTTTGTTGGCATTGTAGTCGTCCATCCAAAGTGAAGTGATTTTTATAGTTAAGAAGGATTTTGTAGTCGCATTTTCATATTTCATAATTTAAAGGATAGGTAATACGCTACTCCAATATTCCTCAAGAGTCAAGGAGAAAATTTAAGACGTAAAAATAAAAAAGCGGTTTAGAGATAGTTTAAGATGTTTTATGAACAGTTAACACATTACTATAGTAGTAGTATTTTTAGCGGGTGGGTAAAATGCAAGAATTTGGAATATTGTGCTTGTCTCGTCTGATTAGTACTGAAGTCCCTCTTGAATTTGGCCGTAGGAGTTTCATCCAATGATAACATTGACGAACATTTTCTATATTCGTTTATGTAACAGACCAAATAATAGACAATTTCAATATTTCCTCCTTAAACATGTTTCCAGACGAATTTTCGCTTTTATTCTAAATCGAACTTTAAGAATTAATAATCAAAATTAAAATGTGAATTTTTTGCTACGCATAAGTCTTAATATTATTCAAAAATTTATTTATTAGGGAGGCGTCTATTTAGTGAACTTTCTCAATGTATATGGACCAGGACTAGCCATTCTTTTTGTCGTATTCGTTGAAGCAGCCGGAGTATTTTGGTTTTATGGTGTTGATAATTTCTCCTCAGACGTTGAACAAATGCTTGGGCAAAAGCCAGGACTTTTTTGGAGAATTTGTTGGACATATATAAGTCCAGTATTTTTATTGGTAAGTTTTAATTTAATTTAAATAGTGCAATAAATAAACACTTTCATTGCAGTGTATATTTGTGTTTTCAATTCTGGGATATGAAGATATGCTGGGACAAGAATATACGTACCCGGAGTGGAGTATTGCTGTTGGATGGGCTCTTACGGCGTCTTCGGTGCTTTGTATACCACTTTACATAGTGTATAAATTTCTCATTTCCCCAGGACGATTTAGTGATGTAAGCAATAATTTTATAGTCAATTTTTGCTTACATTAATAAATTTAATTTACAGAGGCTTCAAGCAATATTTAAAGTTAGACCAAATCTTCCGACTGCAGTACCTGGACAGACGTCTGGAGCCACTGCAGTCTGACATCACAACTTTAACACAAGGCTTAATTTTTCACCAACAACTTACCTAGATTACAACAGAGAGGATACAAATTCCGCAGACGACGTTTTATTAGTAACCGCATGCAAACCATTATCTTTCTCATTTGCCAGTGAATGGCTCGTTTAGGGAATTTACAAGCTACGAACAATAATTTTTATCTATAGGGGAACACTCCAAATTAGGACTTCCCGCATTAGTCTTTAAGGCAATGTATACACATTTCAGTTTTTGTAAGATACTTGTTGGTTCATTTTCTGGCGATTCGCAGGTGATAAAATCAAAGAGCGCGGTTCAGCCATTCGCGTTTTTTCCTATATTCATCTGCATCTGCAGTAGCTAGGCTTAAGGCTTATTTAAGAATGTTTCCAGTTAAGATTAATACATAATATTAAAAAAAAGCGTAAATTTTATACTGGTTGGACGCTTAATCTCTACATAAAACTTCCAGTTATAATGTTAGTCTATATGTATCCTTTGTGAATACAATTTATTGTAAAGGCTGTTAAATGTTAATGTCAACACCCTGTACAACGTGTTTTTCGTTCAAATTACATTTCCAGTTGCATTTTTGTATTAAAATCATTGTGGAGGGATTTGCAAACAGCCATTTGCATTTCCGTCCTTGTGAAGCTATTTGTTAAAAAGTGAATAAATAATATTTATTTGTTGTTACTTTGATTTGTAAAAAAAATACTGGTTTTTCTCTCTTCTATATTATATTGAACAGAAAGGACACCATGATACTGAATCTTAACAACTCGTAAATTAAAAAATCAAAAAACCCGACTGGGTAAAAGGGAACTAAAAAGATGGAAAGGTGATCAGACTAGATATGTACGTAGAACTCTCAGGTTGTGTAATTCTTAAATGGAAAATATGACTGTTGAATGGTCTAGGAAAGTTCATCTTGATTTTTAGAGACCTATTCAGTGATATCCCACTCAATATGGTACGAATTTTTCTTTTCCGTCTCTACCAGCATTTTGGTTTTGTAAAGATAATGAAAAAACTTGGCTCTGGTTCTAGTTTTTAGACCGCAGGAGTAAATTTAATGCTTTTATTAAAATTATTTTTTCAAACGAAAGTATACTTCCCAGGGATTTAAGGAAAGGAAAGATATAAAAATAATACCTATGGAGCAAATTTTTAAAGACAGCACCCCAAACCGGGAGTTAGGATAAAAATCAGGTAGAAACAATGAAAAAACTTGGCTATGATTCTAGTTTTTAGACCGCAGAAGGAGTAAATTCAATTCTTTTATTAAAATTTTTACTTTAAAAGAAAGTAAATATAAAAGAAATACCTACGGAGCAAAAATTTTAGTAAAAGAATTAAATATACCCTTTCTATAATAATATAATAAAATTCATATATAAATAAATCAATTACTTGTTAAGGTTCTTGCTCTCCATTTCGTTTTTAACATCTTCTAATGCGACGGGCTGAGAAATCTGAAAATGATATTAAATTATAATCAGACTGAAATGAAAAATGAGAAATTTTACAGCTTCCGAAAGATAAATCATGTCCATGGCTTGCTGGAAAGGATCTCCTTTCGAAGGGTTTTTGTCGTAGTTCCAGTAAGTGAAATTGCTGAATTTGCCAGCTGCTTTGAAGGTGCGATCTGCGTTTTCGTCTAGGGGTTTTTGAGTCTCCTGGAACACGATGCCTACGTAATCCGGGGGTAGTTTGCAATTTTCGCCTTTCAAGGGATACCCACGCAAGGCGTTCGAAAGAACTCCGTCCTCCTCGTTTGTGAACTGTGAAAAGTACTTCTCGACTTCTGTGGGCCCATCAAAGTTAATAGTAGCTGGCACGTAATGAACATTCACTTCGGCGTCTTTCGAATTTATATAGTCCTCGTTTACTTCCAATTTAATGGACATGTTAAAATCTCGTTACAAAAATATTTTCGGTTTAATTTCCCGCTAAAACTCAGGTGATTTTTGACAGTTAATTAACAGGGATGTTTTAAACGTACTAGAATATTGGTGAAGTCAAGACAAACACCTGGTACTTTTCCAATGCGTATTCGAATGGAAGGCAGTTATTTGATTTAATACGAATTTGTTATGTAATTTTTGTGTAATTACTAGTTCTTTTAGACATAATTATAATTAAAATTAGTTCTTTTCTTTAATTATTCGATTGTTTTCAAGAAATAAAGAAATTTATCACTTTTACAATATATTACAATACTGAACAGCAGATGTCGCACTGAGAAATGACAACCGTCACCACCTAAAATATTTCCTCAAGATTACGGGGGAAAATGTCCCAATAACCAAAATGGCGTTGTGAAGATATCTGTCTAATGTTGTGGAAAAATGCGTACCGTCGTGATAATCAGCGATTTTAGCAAATCGTACGCCCCAAAACTTGTAGTTTGAGTGCTCAATAAACTAAGTGTATTAAAAAATAGAAAGTGCTCCGCACGTGGTTTTAATAATCTTGTTACAAAGTGGTTTATTGTTGTTGTTTTCTTCAATTCGCGACAAGTTAAAAAAAGAAAAAGAAATAAGTGCTCCTTACTAATTTTTTTCTTCTGTGTTAAATATCCCGAAAATCCGGAGTAAGCCCGCAGTCGAAACCCTGGGGCGAAAAAGTTTTAAAAGGTTTCTTTTGGAGTGGAATTTAATTCTAATAAATGATTGTTCGGGGACTGTTGGCCAATTTCCGTTTGAATTATGAACAAACTGGACTACCCTCGAAGGAATGGTGCACACAAAATTCGAATAACAAGTAAGTAATGCTATATTTGTGTCCTTATACGATAAATATATTTTTTCCGGTTAAATCTTATACGCTTCTTTCTATTTATTTGCAGTTTTATGTGCGAGAAACCTTGTCCGCAAAGACTTATTCCGTAAGTACACCTCTCATGTTATGTCTTGCTTTTATGGTGTAAGAATTTGCTTCGGTAATTGCTTAATTAGCCCTCCATGCTTCACTGAATTCTTCGGTTCCAAGTTTTGACAGAAGCGGTTAAGTTGGCGCAGCATTTTTCCGATCGGCTATTTAAATTATGAACTTCCTGGTTCTGGGATGGGAATTGGAAACTAATCTCATAGTAAAAGTCCGGGAGAAAATTGTTTTAATTTAAAAAAAAAAAAAAAGTCAACACAAAGTGGTTATTATTAGCTGAATTTGTCATCGATAACACTTCCTGTGATGCAAGTCAAGGCTTGACTAGGTTAAAGCATCTTTAAGCGATTACTTCATATCAGTCCCCGTTTATATCACGTAATTTCTTATAATATTTTAATAAATAACTTTGTGAATCTCTCAGATTCGTCTATCGGCTCGTGGAAGGACAATCTATTTATAAATATACCTACTCTACTAGTAAATTATGGAAAAGGGTTGGGTACGAAATCCAGAAATTACAGTCTAGATAAAATACCGAAATAATCGCGGGCGTGGAGATTATTTCTGCATTTCTTTTGGACTTGACATTTTGGAATTTCTTCGATTTTTAGTATTTTTAATTTTTTTTTTAACATATCGTCGAAAGATGAATTTTTGCCCTATTTTGCGGGAGCAACATTACACTTTTTTTTAATCCAAGTGAACAAAAAATAGATAATTTTTACCTGGTTTACGCTGGAAAAACGTGCCAGGCCTGCTTAAAACGAGAGAATATTCGAATTTTTGATTGGTATGGTAAAAGAAAATATGTTAACTTCTTCGGGAATATGTAATAACTTTTTTGCGAAAAACGTTATTAGGGCCCTTTTTTTTATCACAACAAACAATCACATAAAATTCGCATTAATAGTTGATAAGTTATTATTAGCCCTTAAATTAATGATAATTCCAATTTTATACAGGGTGCTCGGATTCTACAATTCTACGTAGAAACAATTGATTACTGGTGGTGTCCTGGCCAAACTTTTGTATTTAACCCTACTCCCTTCAAAAAATACTTCAGAAGTTTTCCAATGATATTTCACTTATTAGGATCCGTTTCCAAATGTAAGAGTTATGGGGATTTAAATTCAAAATTTATCCAAATTTTTGTTATAAAACTCCCAAATAGTCCCAAAACCGAAGTTGTGCATTTTGTGTTTGTCATCAAAATTATAGTCCGTTTGTTTCTAGATTTTTATTAGTTCTGGATTTTATAAATTCTTTATCCTTGTAAATGGAAAAATTAGCCAGTGAGCCGCACCTAGCCTAAATTCTATAAAAGCGAAATAGAAAATAGGTACTGCTTATTGTAAGAATACTTTGGAATTTTTAAATTTGACCGTTTTAAAACAAAAATGCATCTCGATTTTTAAGTAAATTCATCAGAACCACAAAAGATCATAAATTTGTTTGAAATACATATAAGGCAAGCATTAATAATTAATAATCAAATTATTCGATACGATCAAGCAGTTAATGCAATAGTTTTTTGATCTATGAACTGATTTTTGTGAAACATTGTTTTTTGCTTGCACGCATTTTAAGAAACAACTTTTCGAGCATTCGCTTTCACGAGCAATCAACCGTCAAAAGTTGAAGCATTACAAAATAATAGCAAACCAAAGCCTAAAGAAGATTTATTTTTCATGTTTACTTATGATAATAAATAATTGAAGCATATCTAATGGCATGAACAAGTAACCTTTAGTAAATGAAAAAGCATTATTTTTCCGAGAAACTTAAACTACATAATGCACGTTTATGGAAGAAAGCTGATTGCGTCATATTCTTATGAGAAGATGGTTCGAGGAAGAGGAATGAAAGTATGCAAAATTACGTCATTTAAGTAAAAAAGAAAGCAGAAAAACTATTAATGAGTTCAGTAAAGTTCGAGTGTTTTAGCTTTTCTAACGAGTTTTATTTCTGAAGAACAAAAATTTAACAAAATACTTTAGGTTAATGGTAGATTATGGTATCATTAATCTCATTCGTTAGACGTTTTTATATTCCGAAATGTAGATAACAATTAATAAGATAGAATTGTCAATCAATTAAATAAGCGCAGATTATTTTAACACTGTTGTTTATAGATTTTTGGTGATTTGCAGAACATGTGAGAGTAGTAATTGAAATGTTATTATTATGAATATATCTTTTTAAATAATTTTTGGTTTATTTTAATTATACCAATTATTTGCTTTAAATTTGTATCCCAAAGTATGGTCAATATGTTTCAGGGGCTATATTTAAATTGAAAGAAGTAAAATTGTTTCCCCCTTTTTGTTCTAAAAAATTCATTAAAAATCTTTGAAGGTAAACATATTTTTCGATTTATCTACGGTGACAAGTGTCTTATATGAAATGGCAAATCGAAGCAATGTAAATTTTTTGTATAATATCTCTATTTCCATGACTCGTGCAGAATTATTTAAAGAAACAAAATGTCGGTTAAAATTGGAGTTGACTAGTTATACAAAAATGTGAGAAAAGCGACATATTTGGGCTGTTCAAAATTCTATCGGATTGAATAAAGTAGTAAGACATTCTTCTTAACAATTGGGAAGCACCGGATAATTTAAATTCTCAAACGAATATCTATCAAAAATTTCCGTGAATCAGGGCATGCGGTTAATTCGTTGATATCCAGCACGAAGAAATAGCTCAAGTAAGCAAAGAATCAGTCTGCAAAAAAAATTTTAATCAGCCACCGCACCGAAGCCACAGGATTCATATCAGCCACTTTTCTCTCTGCTTTTTCGGCCGCACTTCCGGTCGTGCGGGGTGCAGCCACGTCCGCCATGCCGCCCGCCAGCGCAGCGCCAGTGGCCCCAACTCTTAGAAGCCGCCGTGATTGCTGACGACTTTTTATCTGGCCATTGAAATCTTTTTCAGCTCACAGTTTCACAATCTTTCAGTTCGCTGCTCTGTCTGGCACTGCACAGTGCACAAACTATTTGGTAGTCAGAAAATAAATTAGTTTTGTATCTACCGAACCAGACCTAATAAAATTGATAACTTTCACTAATCCTGGTTAGGCAAAATGTTGATAATTACTCCAGAATTTAAGCAGAGTTCACAACTGTTTTAGTCGTAATTCAAGCAAATTAATTAACGTATTACACAAATTTTATAATGATGAAGTGCGAAGTTCCAAAAGTTTTGGTGTGTTTTTTTTGTAATTTGGTACTGCAAATTTAAAGGGTAAGAAAATATTTTTTTAATTGTGGTCCATGCATTAATATAACCTTATAATAAAAGTATGATTAAATGCATTTTAGACAACAAAATGCTTAAATTTGAATTGTAGATTTTTAAGAGTTTTTGTGGCATTTATCTTTGTAAGTTTTAAGCTGTTGAAGTGCTAATAAAATATGATCGTTTAGCCATTAGATACGTTATTTTGAGTTTCTTTTTTATGATAGTAGATCTGAAATCAGAAACCATAAATTGAAAAACATTTTACCTGGTGAACCATACATATAGTTCCATATATTTATTTACTTTTTGCTTACGATAAATTGTGTTGATTTATTACAGGGCTCCCAGATCCATTCGCAAAAGTATCCGTGGATGGAACTGGACAAGTATACACTACAGATCCTTACAAGGCATCGCTTGATCCGAAATGGAACACTCACTATGATTTATATCTAGGACAGGGAGATGGTATTACAATAACTGTATGGAATCAGCGAAAAATTCGAAAAGGCGGTGGATTTTTAGGATGTGTTCGAATACCTTCTAGTATGATACGTAGGCTTAAGGATGCGGGATGTAAGTAATTTTCTTATATTGCATGTTCAAATTTTCATGTGTCATATAATATACCCTATCTTATCTATATGTACAAACTTACATAAAAATTAGTAAAATGGTTAGGGTTTTCTTTTTGCAAAATAGACTAGGACTATTTTTTTATTTCTGTGAAAATTGATAAATGATTAATTTTTCCTAGACCAACGATTGGATCTTTGTAAATTATCACCGGATGATAACGAACCAGTGCGTGGGCAAATAATTATAGCTCTTATGTCAAGAGATGGACCTTGCGGTGGTAATCCTCTAGCCGTTGTGGGGCCAAGTGGGGATGTTCGAGGTCCATCCGAAGATGATTCCTCTGAAGATAGCTTACCAGAAGGATGGGAAGAAAGGCGTACAGGGAATGGTCGAATTTATTATGTAAATCATAACACAAAATCTTCGCAGTGGGACCGACCTACTATTGTGGCGACTCAACTTAACGGAAATCATTTAGTCAATGATGATTCAAATATTATCCCAGCTGGTCCCTCTAGATCATCGACTTGCACGAACTTGTTAAGTAGCCAAAGCAACAATGAAGCACCTGTGCGACGTCATTCCAGTGAGATTTTAGTCAGTTTAGGAAAAGAAAATTGTAGTCCTGCCAGAGACGATAATTCCAAAAAGTGCAGTCGTCAACAGTCTGTGGATTCAACTACTAGCCCAGTAAGAAATGATGTAAATGTATCAAGTCCTTCAAGCTCAAGTAATCCACTATCACCTCGGCCTATAAATGAGATTTCATCGCCTAGAAATTCGCAAGTTACGCAAGGTGCAGCAGCTGTTACACCAGTTAATGATATTAATACTTCACTTAATAGTAGTACTAATGCAAATAAAGCACAAAAAACAGCACAAACAATCTCCAATCTAGCGCCAACAATAAATTCTCTGGTGTTGGAGTCTCCGCAACGTCCAAGCCCCACGTCTAATTTGGTCAATGGGAATGTTGTGACAAATACTGCAAATCATCATTCTATTAGCGGACATCATAGTAGAGAAAACAGCTTACTTAATACACAGAGTTCGCAGACATCGTCACCTCAGCAACCTTCTGAGAGTGCTCAAAATACAAGTAATGGAAATGTGCAAACCATATCAAATGTGATAACTAGCAACGGCGGTACAGCTAGAGAACCTTCAACGCAGAGGGTAAGAAGGTCTTCGAGAAGTCTTGAGGAATCTGGTAGAAGGAGATCCTCGCGCGGAACGAGACCGAATGCAAATAGGAACAATGGAATTGGAACCAGGCCTTGTATGGATCTTCCTCCTGGATACGGTTTGTGCTATTTCTAAATTACAAAAGTTTCAATATAATATTTTATCTTTAAATGCAGAAATGAGGACTACGCAGCAAGGTCAGGTATATTTCTACCATATTCCAAGCGGAGTATCCACTTGGCACGATCCGCGAATTCCTCGTGATTTTGATACTCAAAATTTTTCCCTGGATGCCCTTGGTCCACTGCCCAGTGGTTGGGAACAAAGAAAAACTGCATCTGGTCGAGTTTATTTTGTAGATCACAACAATCGCACGACACAGTTTACGGATCCACGTTTAAATGGGCATATTTTGCAAATGATCAGGCGAGGAAGTGGAAGCAACAATATCAATTCAAGTGTTGCTGCACCTCCTAGTGCGTGCCCTTCATCAACACCAACAACAACGGCAGTTAACGTGCCTCCTGGGAATAGTCCGGCTGCATCTAATAATCGGCACACAGATCCATCTAGAATCCAAGTGGCTGCACCACCTGATTTACCTCAGGGTCTTCTGGAAGGAGCTGAATTGTTACCAAAATACAGAAGAGATTTAGTTGGTAAACTGCGTGCTCTTCGAACCGAACTGCAGGCTCTTCAGCCTCAGTCCGGCCATTGTCGATTAGAAGTGTCTCGTGCTGAAATTTTTGAAGAGAGTTATAGACTGATTATGAAAATGAGACCGAAAGATATGAGGAAAAGACTTATGGTCAAATTTAGAGGCGAAGAAGGACTAGACTACGGCGGAGTTGCCAGAGAGTGGTTACATCTTCTCTCCCGTGAAATGCTGAATCCCCAATATGGATTGTTTCAATATAGTAGGGATGATCATTATACGCTGCAGATAAATCCCGATTCTGGTAAAAAAAAATTGTGATTTTCACGAAATGCAAAAATAAACTTAATTTATTTTTTGATAGGTGTTAACCCTGACCATTTGTCGTATTTCCACTTTGTTGGCCGAATATTGGGAATAGCCGTTTTTCATGGGCATTGCATGGATGGCGGTTTTACGACTCCATTTTATAAACAATTGCTTAATAAGCCTATTACGCTTAGTGATATTGAAGGTGTCGACCCTGAACTTCATAGAAGCTTAACGTGGATGCTGTAAGTTATTAATATATTAGAATATATTTTATACTAAAAATTCGAATGTCTCACAGGGAAAATAATATTACTGGGATTATTGATTCTACGTTCAGTGTTGAGAATAACAGCTTTGGTGCCCTGAAAGTTCATGAACTCAAGCCGGGTGGAGCTGGAATTCCTGTTACCGAAGAAAACAAACGAGAATATGTTAAGCTTTATGTTAACTATAGATTTATGCGTGGTATAGAACAACAGTTTTTAGCGTTACAAAAAGGTAAGTGGAATTTTTTTATAGCACTCTTTCACTTACCGTTATTTTTTGTTTGACTCAATATTTAGTTCTTTCAAACGAGCTTCTAATTTTATGTAATGGCTATATGAAATTTACCTTTTAACAAATTATGTTTTACTCAAAAATTAAGTTAAAATAATCATAAAGCACCGATCCAAAATATGTAATATAATCTTGATTCCTCTTAGGACAATAATGTTGCATATTGTATATGCATATCTAAGAAATTATAACATTGATACGAATTGCGAATATGGGTCTTTAGAATTAATTTAATTCACTCATTATTAACTAAGAGACATTTTATAAAAATTTAAATTTGTATGAATGTACATACTATATACTATTGATTGGCAGTTAGTTAAATGACAACTCATATACGATAAAAGAAATCCCCATTTCTGTATCGATCGGGAAGGCAAATTCCGATTCATAAAAGTTATCATTTAAAAATTTTTGTGGTTATATCGCTTTCCTTGGGTACTTTAAAGGCTTGGCTACAAAACTCAGTTAGGCAAAATCTAAAATCTTATTGTCGTTGAGGGCGAGTTGTTTTCAACACTTCAGCCGGAAAGACATTTGAGGCTTTGGACTATATAGGTCTAATTTCTGTAGGCACTCGACTATCTAATTAATTATATTACTCACTGAACACCTAACCACAGGAAAGTACATATATGTATATGATTTATAGATTTTCTCAAAGCTTAGATCTTCCTTAAAAAGCTTACGTTCTCAAATCCGAAAAATAATTAACTTAACGGGAGATCATGCGTCATAAAGCGATCCGACTACCGACCGAGTTAGGGTTTGAAAACAGGCAATTTTCGCTGCTTTTCGGCGCTTTTCTATTTTCGTCTGTATATCCTAAATGAATTATTGATAATTACCCAACTTGTTTCGTCAGTGGTATTGTGTTCGTTTTATGCTATGACGTCGATATTTTCGCTTTAGAAAATCAAAGTTAAGCCAGAACTCTTTTTTTTGCAAGGAGAGGATGATAAGTAAATAAATAAATTTTAGCTAGGGTTATTTTTTTATGGTGATAATGATGATATAATAAAACAAATCTATGCATATATAAGATTTGCGCTTTTTTAGATTTATTTTCAAATACCACAAAATCTATTAAATCCAGGACCATTTTGTTTCATAAACTTCATGTCGAGTTACGAATAATCGAGTTCCATGGCGGTCGATCATTTTACCAATCTAACAGCTAGCCGTCCTCGTTTTATTTTGGAGTTTAGCAGTGATTTCAACATTCTCCAAATTTAATTCTTCTTGTTCGTTGCTTCCATTTTGTTTAATAACTACTTTTATACATATTTTTGAGCGACTTAAAATGCCACATTTAATGACCTCAATTATGTACAATAGACTGCTAAAAAGCAACAAAATAAATTTTTTTTGACGACACATCTCGCAGAAGAAGGAGAAAAATAAAATCAAAGTACAATAATTTAATTCATAGATTACATTTATGAATTAAATGAATGTGCTTTGATGTATGTACAATCGCAAAGAGAATAAAATATCCATATAAAATATTTGTGAGCAGAAAATGCATAGCGTGCCTTTTCACAATTCAATTCAGTAAATGAGTATCAAAAAACATTATTTTGTAAACCCATTGAGTGCCAGTTATATATACAAATATAGTTATTTATGTTTTTTATATTTATAATTTCCATGTGCTTGCATGAAATCGTTTTCTAATATTTACGCTTATTACCAGTGAAAAAAGAATATGTATGTAGCTACTTATAAATGTAGCATGTAGAAAGACCCTGCACCCTTCAAAAGCCTTTTTGTATCGGTACCCAAAAGAGCAAAGCTAGGACTCGGACGAGTGCTTTAGAAACGCGATTATTTTATTAGATAATTAGAAACAATCCCTAATACTATCGTTAGCACACCCAAACCGTTAATTTTTTTTAATAATAAATTACTAATCACGAAGTTCGATATGCTTGCCTCTAATTATAATTTTACTGTTATAATAAAATTCACTTATGCTTTCAAAAGTGTCTTGGTTTCGGGCGTCGTATGCACTTCTGCGTATATTAAGGTTCGAAAATTAAACACAATTTGAAAATTTCAGGATTTTGTGAATTAATACCAAGTCACTTATTGCGACCGTTTGATGAAAGGGAATTAGAATTAGTAATTGGAGGAATAAGTAGTATCGACGTTAATGACTGGCGAACACATACCCGACTGAAACACTGTACTTCTGAAACTCCCCAAGTAGTATGGTTCTGGCAAGTAAGTTTTGCATAATATAATTAAATATTGCTTGCTTTAATAATGAATATATTTCTAGATTGTAGAATCATATTCATCAGAGATGAGGGCACGACTGCTACAATTCGTTACTGGTTCTTCCCGTGTTCCACTACAAGGTTTTCGTGCTTTACAGGGCTCAACGGGTGCTGTTGGGCCACGTTTGTTTACAATTCATTTAACCGCCGATGTACCGACCCAAAATTTACCAAAAGCTCACACTTGCTTTAATAGAATTGACCTGCCGCCCTATGAGAACTATCAGTTACTCTATGATAAGCTGACTCAAGCGGTTGAGGAAACTTGCGGTTTCGCTGTTGAATAATGAATGTTACTTCTATTTATTTTAATTCTTCACTTATTTACAATAATTATAATTCAAATGAATTTTGAAACGTATTTATTTTTTTAACAATTAAACTGCACAAATGTGTTCCAGTTCTTTTCGTTTTGGTAGTCTTTCAGCGCAGGTTGAGCGAATAGGTCTCCCGTTCTTTGAAAATAATAGTAAAGATAACCATTATGTGTCATAGCAAGTAAGTTGATTATATATTTTCATATCATCTAATAGATTTTTCATTTATCGTAAATACTGTTTGTTTTTGCTGATTGTAATAGACGTACTACAGTAACTTTCAAATGCAGTAGATCGCCACAATACACATTAATCTTAAGGTACATTCACTTTCTGCAGATTAAAAATCATTGCAATGGGAGAATAAACAGGATCTAATAACCATTTGTTTAAGACTACACACGTTTCAAGGCTCTATGTTGCTTATTATATAAATAAAGAATAAAGTAAATATTAAAGGAACGTAAATACAAGATAACATAGGTGATATTAGTGAAAATTATATTTACAATTTTATATATAATATATATAAAGTAGTTGTATACCGAATTTTATAAGAATCGAAAAAAAATATGACGGGAAGAAATCAAAACGAGAGGACTTAATCAAAATTTTAGTGAATCAAAATTAATTTTCAGCCACGATAAATGTAAATAAATAGTGGAAAGAATCGCTTTTGACGAGAATTGAAATATTTATTTATAGTTACATGTTATGAACGATGAATCCCCGTTAAAAAACACGTTTTGGTATTTATTTATAAATTTATTGCAGTTTTGATGAGGAATTTATACAATGCTTTAAATTCAATTATTATATTGGATCATAATACTACATTTGGGATGTTCAACACTATGGTCGACCAAAAATAAATTATTGTAGCAAATTGTGCTCAACATTAACAAAAGTAAATCAATTGTCGTTTATTAAGTATATTGTTTTCTAAAGAACTGAGAAGATTTCATTTTTATTTGATATCTTTTCTTTAAGATTTTTATTTGATTACCTTTCTTTAAGATTTTCCAAAGTCTGTACTGCATTAAATTGTTTGTTATTAATTATTTTTGTTTACATTTGTTTGCTTTATATAAATGCTCGACAGTAGCAGCTAAATATGCTTTTAAGACGTGTACTCGTTTGTGAACAGTAAAAAGCTTTTTATAATTCTTACGTTGATAAATGAAATAAAATAAATAGATATAAAATCCTGAGGGATCTAAATTGGACCAAATTTGACACTCTAATTAAGTATGACCTAATAAAAATATTATACAATGAGCTATTTTGATATGATTCTTTTACTTAAAATATCATAAAATGTTAATTGCACGAATACTACATTTACTTGAAATTTCAGAAAGAAAAGAAAATCATCCTAATTTCTGCATTCCTTTTGTGTTAATCGACGATCGAATTTACTTTTAATTTATTTATTTATTTATTTTTATTTTTTGCTTGAATCTATTTATATCTCGTTTTCATGTACATTTTGTGCTTAAAATAGCGCTAGAGTTTTGAGACATGCATCTCTAAATACACGTGTATAATGTTTATTTTATTGAAGTTTTAGGGGGACAACATTAGTTCATATTCGATTTATACTTTGCTCGTAAAGTGATATCGTGCTTCTTTTATTTTTTTTTCAAATTTCAGTTAAGATGTGGCCACAGAAAGTGTAGGACGGTTTGGTTTTCGAGTCAGTCTTGGCAAATATTCAATTTTACAGGGTGTTCGTGGACCGGGAAGCTTGATTCCTGAGAAACGTGACGTTTGATGGCTCCTGCGTTTGTTCATGTTTTGCTAAAACCAACATTAACATTAAGCACACTCTATGAATTAGGTATCTACTTCTTAATATAAAAAATTGTATTTTTTGATATTGGATATTCTCAGTTGATGAATATGGCCTTCAATATTTAAAACCAGGTATGTACGTACATACATATGTACTATAAACTATACAAATGGTTTGGTTATGATTATAAATTATCATTGACTGCACAGTTTTTATGTCCTGTACTTTTCTTTAAATCTCACGTTATGTTTGGGTACAATTCCTTATATAATATGATCAAAAAAGTTACTTGGCTTTTTTTAAATGTGTGCTTTAAACTTTTTTGTACGTTTTCATAAGTTCCCCCTTGTATAATTTTGCAATGATTCTGGGGAGTAACTTTACATAATACTTAATACAGCCCAGAAAAGGAAAAAATTATTGATCTTTCAAAGTTACACATATTAAGTTGGAAGATGACGGGTCATTGAGGAAATCCTTAAGATGGATCTTTCTCTTTTACAACAAATAAACTTGGCGCCGAGCAGAGAAAAATTCATAAAACTGGAACTGTTGGAGTGCTGATATTGCGCCCTATATTGAAATGAGCTTACAAAATCATATTTTGAATTGAAATTCTCTAATTCATAAAAACATATAAATCTTAAAAGGGAATACCACTGGACGGATTCAAAAATGCGTGTATTATTGGGGTCAAAATTTGGTATTCTAATTAACGTAAATACACCAAGAGATAAATATAACTTTTCGAACTAGAAATTGTGACATTAAATAGAAAAAAGTGCTAACTACATATATTCAATTAATAAATGGTAAAGTAATTGAGTAAAACTCAATTTAAATAAAAGTCAAATCATTTGTGCTTAAATTAATTCAATTAAAACATATCACTTACTCATAAAATCCAAAGGGCTATTCTTCTCTTAATCATGTGAAGAAATAGAAATGAAATTTCAAATGTAGTATTGTGAATTGAGGCGTTTTAAATAGGATTTGTAAATATGTAATATTTTACTTTTGATAATTTTTTTAAGAATAAGCTAATATTGTGTATAATATCGAATATATTCTAAGCCCAAAGCTGCTGCATATGTAAACTTTTACACTTGTTACTTTTTAGATTGAAAATTGAACAGATTTTGTACTTGACAATATAATTTAAATGAAAATTGAAGGCAAGGTAGAATAATGCATAACGTGTTTGACTTTTTTTAGAAATTTATTTTTTATTTGAGTTGAAATATACTAATACATATCAAAATAATTATTTTTAGATAAATCTGTGCTGGAGTGTGAATTCAGTCTTAGAACATAAATTTTGATGATATTTGTTGTAATACATTTTAGATACCGTGCCGGGATTAAAAATATACCCTTCCCAATTATTCCAGTATCAACTAAAAATGAAGCATATTGTTTCATGTTCTGATGTAACCTTCATTCCTATCGTTTCTGCGCTTGTGCGAGTGGTAACAAAATCCTGTTTTTAGAACATAATTGTGAAGTGGAGTGGAAAACAAACAGAATTATTTACTCATATTCAACTTTATTATTTTTTCAAATCATCTACAAATTCATATAAAAACTTTCTAAGGTTAAAAATAGTATCTTTAGAAAAATTTAAACTGTATGTGTTTGCAGATGTTACATGATATTTTACAAAGTAGCCACCTTCTTTGAGTCGCTCAATCGTCTTGGCTGACATATTACAGTATCGCTCAGGTAAAAACATCTGATGATCCTCCAATTCCAGCACAATTCGATCTCCGTATTTCGTTGAAACCTTCCTGCAGCCTAGAATAGTATAGAATTTCAAGGGATCCATCTCCTTCGCTTTTAAAAGAGGTTTATAGTTGAAGCCATTCAATTCCTCTAGAGTTATAATTTCCTCGTTGAAACTGCCTGAATCCATTGTAGAAGAATGATGACAACGGTGTGTATAACTTGTTCGCCGAAATGAAACTAAGTTTCAACAAATATATTTTCTGCTTATAAAGACCATTCATATCACCAAAACTTGTTGCACAAACCGCAATATCCTTCCCGAAAATTGTTTATCAATTTAACACACAACCGCAATTATAACTTCTGGCTCCTACAAGTGGTATATAAAGCTAGCGCTGATTGCGATTCGTTTATTTCTTAAATATAAATCGCGCCTGCTCCGATATATAATTTTCTACTTTATGGTAGTCTTCGGCTGGCAAAAGGTGTTCAAAACGTGTTTTTCCGATTCATAATTCACGAACAAGAGCTCCATGGAAACGTAAACTTTTGCGTTTCAATATGGGTTGTTCTTCAATTTGTTGGTTTGAATTGATGACTCCCTCGGGAAATTCGCCACAGTTGGTAGGTGCTCCTTCCTCATAGCCGTTACCAAATTCATTAGATGGTTCGAAAATGTGATTCTATAACCTCCGATGAAAAAGGAGGCATTATTTTAAAAAACATTTGATCCCGAAAAGTTTCCGAACGATATTTCTGGAAGATCAGTTCATTCCATAACGGTGAGTTAATTAAACTATTTCTTTTTGAAGGGAAAATGGCGAATGAAGCTTAAATGTTGGTACTTTCTGAATTCCTCTCATCAACATGTTAAATGTTCTCCGTGACCGTAGACCATCCAGCAAAAGATCTTGATCCAAAGAAGTTTTTCTGGTATGCCGTGATTTCCGCCGTTCAAAACAAAACTATCAGCACGGTCACTAAAATTATTTAATAATTACAACAAATACCATTACTTACGTTAAATAAATTCGATAACCAATTATACCCTGAGTAAATTTCTGACAGCAATAAATAAGACCATAAATAATAAAGGAATTCATTTTAAACACTGGTCGCACTTTTGATTATACGTTTTAATGTATGTACATAGTTACCTTCTGCCTTCATACGATTAGTACGAATAATACAAAATGTCTGTTCATAGAAAAAAAAAAACAATTGATAACAAGTGATTGCACAATTTAATTGAAATAAAAGAAAACCAATAATTTGTGAAGTTTGAATAAAACAATTTATATATTATTATAAGACAAGAAGTTTTCTTATTTATAGAATTTCATCCACGGAATCGCTATCTATCCTTATCTATCCTTATTCTACAACTTCATATGTTGAATATCCTCTAAAAACTCAACTGTTAGAAATTTTGATTTTGTTTTTCCGCAGGTCACCGTCATTTTAATAATAATAATAAAATATCACATATATATTAAATTGAATATATACAGCTTTTTTAACGAAGAAACAAAGATCAACTTTGCAAGCTCACCGTTGCTTTTATCAGCTTGGACTTTATTTTATTTTTAATGTTCATTCAGCGCCATCTTCTAAAATATCGTAAAAATACCACCTTCTAATTGATGGTACTTATCTGATGCCAATCTTCAGTTCATATCTTTAAATTGTTTATTTTATAAATGAAAATTCTCTCGAAATTTTCTCTTAGTCTTTTTTTATTTTTTATTTATAGTTTTAACTCTAAATATATTTTATCTAAAAGATATATTGCATTTATTTTCAAAATGCATATTCATAATAATATATGTGGGAATGAGAAAAAAAGATTAAAAATAAAATAATTTAGACTGCAAAGTGATTTAGTTTAGTTCACCTCATGAAATTCAAGCCATTCGAAACAGCACGAAAATCAGTAGAACTTTGACCGCGACTTTGTCTACAACTCGAGGGCTTATTTTTAGTCACTGCTCTTGCAATTGACAACAGAAAATCGACTTGACTTTTTTCCCACGGTTTCTCATATCGCTCAAGTTTAATATCACAATTTAGATTCGGTTATTCGCGCACTTTTATAAAAAAAAAATGTTTTCTTTTAGATACACGAGAACAATTTTAGATAAAAACGGAAATATTAATACAAAAACTTTTCAGAAGGGGTAAAAGTTGTTTCAATATTTGTGCTTTTTTCACGTTTGAGTGTTGCATTTTGAAAATTAATAATTTTATGCGTTATTAATAATTGCAGACCGCTATGTAAAAATGAGTCTTGTTGCGTTTGTGGTGTTTGGGCGCCGAACGGTACTTATAAGTTTCTTTCAAGAAATCTAAGAGGTGGTTGTACTGGTTGGGGAGACTTCGAACATCCGATCTTCAAAGTTTTTAAGGTGAGTGAGTACTATATCAAATAAATTTTTAAGTCATAGGACGTTAAGAAAAATGTCAAGGAGCCGGTTTTGAGTATTTCTTGTACTTAGTTGTCTGAGAACAGGTTATGTTGTAATTATATTTTTAAATTTTCTTATTTACATATAATTTAAATAACTAGCATTCATCCGACATTTCCCCGATCAATTCTTGACCTATGTTAAATATTGAGATAATTTTATAAACCAAAATTTCCAAAAATCTCCCAGTACCAATTATTTCGAAAATTCTAATACGATTTTTTTTTGTAAACGATTATAAATATATTTCATATCTTCTCATTCAAACAATGCAAGGACAACCGTGGTAAAAACATAACTTCGTTAGAAATGGTTAGCCAAGTTTAAGAAATATGCGGTCTACATGACATTATTTAAATCCTGTAGTTGTTTAAAAAGGCAAGAATCTAAGATAGTTTGTAAAAATTTCAAGTGGTATATGTACTTTAAGTTAACTTCGCCACTTGTTTTTATAATTTAAAAATAATATATAAGGGTGGTTTAAGGACCGGTGTTACTTTGGCAGGTTATCGGCATATACAGATAACATATGGCCAAATTAATATCACCTATAGAAATTTTTAGTAAAATTGTATAAAAATGTAGCTTTATGATTCCCAAAAAACAAATTTGTTGTAAATTTCCAAAATCGTCGATATTTTCGCTTTAGACATTGCCTTGATATCCTTTTTTACCCATATTAAATTTTATAAAATACAATAAAGTTTTTATCACGTTTACTATTCGAAGTTAAAAATGAGATTAAATATCATCGGCTAGGTACTCATCCTTAAAATACTGCACAGTAACCATAAAATTAAAGCAATTTGTAACTGAAACTAATTAGTAAAACAATTAAAACTCTTAAACTGTTATTTGCCCGAAAAGACCATTCAGGTAATAATTGCTCCAGGAAAGGGATATATCCAAGAATATGACAATTTTATTGCACTACTTCTTCGTAATTGAGGTAGCCTTTTCAAAGGGCATGCCAATTTAAAGAAGGATTTTCAGCAGATAGTTTTATAAACTACATTAATAAGTTTTTCTTGAGAGGTAATAATAATTTGGTCACATCTGTATAGTTATATATAAATATATTTGTGATACTTTTGAACAAATCGTTCAGCAGTTCTCATTCTAATATATATGTACATATTTTAGAATAGGCCTCTTTTTCATCTACATTAAAAAAGAATCCTATACAATTTGTTGAGGAATTCTATTTTTAAAATTTCTTTGGGGACTGATGTTATTATATCTAGTGACGCCCTTACAGATTTTGTGCCATACTATTTTGAAATTCTACTACTTCTAACATGAATTTGCATCATTCATTTTTCGAAAATTGTTTATCAAATAGGTTCTAGAGGTATTTCATAACAAATCTACCTATAAAATAAAAAGGTTTCAATAAACCAGGCCTGCAGCAAACAAAAAGTTCAAATTTATTTGCCTCCTGTGAGGATTGAACTCACGACCCCTGGTTTACAAGACCAGTGCTCTGCCACTGAGCTAAAGAGGCCGCTGTGGAAGAGGTGTCGCATATGCAATTCAATGGGAGCAGCTCTCAATTGGATTCTAGTAGAAATTTCCCCTAAATTTTACATCCCACTGTGGCCAGATGTTTTGACTCATTCCACTCTTTATGCTTGCAGACTTTCATTAAAAGTTCACCTCCCAAGTTCGCGAGAGGAGGTTCCCCGGGCGACAACTTCTTTATCGTTGCACGCAATTTTAAACTGCATCGCTATCTTGGCGCAATTGCAACGAAGAAAATAGGCAAAACGCATTGTTATTAAACGCATTAATTCAATCTGACCGTCTTATTAGCGATAAATCACAGATTCGCGCGTGTTTTTCGGTTCGGACGTGGGTGACTCGAAGTGCTATCGTTTTGTTTTAAACATTTTTTTTTTCGGTTCGGGCACGCGACTCGTCGCCGTAAATCATTTGCATACTTTCTGAAAACAAATTCAAATCGGTGAATTGTGTTGGAATTGTGGTTTGGGAAGGAATTTATTAGTGGTGCATTGTAAAAAAAACAGCAGTTCTGTGCGTGTGCAGTTGTCAAACATCGAATTCGATTTTGCTCTCAGTTGGAAACTTATCGGAATTTGCCGGTGGTGAAATACCCGCGAGTGATAAGAGGTAAGTTCCCAAGGAGGTTGCAATTAATTAAAAATATCCAGAGTTTTTTCTAAAAAAAAAAAAAAACCATCTGTGCTGCAAAAGCGGTCCACTCATTCATTTTTGACTGACTTACCGTCGCGTCAGATAACATTAATAAGATTATCGGAATCCCCCATTCTTCCAGTGTTGCCGTCTTTGAACAAAATGATTCATTTAGTCTAAAGATATCGTGGGAATTGTATTTATAAAAAATGAATGAATTGTGGGATGCTTTTTTAGAAACAATTTAAAATTGGGTCGCTATTACTATCATTTCTTCGAATGTGACGCGGTTCACACGTCAGAGTACCTAATACTAGGGTATTCGAATAATCTCGAGATCCCTATTTTTCGCAGAAAATACAAAAGCTAATTATTTATTTTCTTGATGTAGAATTACGTCTTTCCCAACGGTTTAAATGGTGCGACGGAAATAGCGCACACTTTTAAAACTCCTACAATAAAATTTCGTAGAATAATAAATTAAACGCTGATAGAAAGCATTTCCTCTTTAAATACAATTACAAAACTATGTTTCAACTCTCTCTTTGTCTCTAACTCCATCGAATGCGGTCACCAGGTTGATATGATTTACGCCGACTTCAACAAGGCTTTTGAATAGGGTACATCACTTGCTTCTCCTAAAAAAACTTAAGGAACTGGCTTCCACTCTTCTCTTTTATCCTGGTTCCATTCTTACTTGGTGGGTAGAGTACAGAGTGTAAATTGACGACTCTTCGTGTAGACCTATCCATGCTATCTCTGGGGTCCCTCAGGGTAGTCACCTAGGAAGGACCCTTACTTTTCATCCTCTTTGTCAACGACATTGGAGACTGTTTCTCAACCTTCAGGCACCTGTTTTATGCGGATGATTTGAAATTATTTTCTATTATAAAAAAAGACGAGGATGTTCGTTCTTTGCAAAACGATTTGAATAATTTATATATGTAGATGGTGCCATGACACTGCGTTTTCTCTTAATCCGGGAAAGTGTAAAGAGTAGTCTTTTTTCCGTATCCATAATCCCCTTTCTAACACATATTGTATTAATAATATTGTAATAGTACGCCAATCCGAATTTAAGGATTTAGGCGTGATCTTTGATAGCTCTTTATCATTTCGACACCATTATGAATATATTATTGCGAAAGCCAACATTTGCTTGGGTTTCCTAAAGAGGCATTTAAAGACTTTCACTGATCCATATACGCTTAAATCCCTGTTTGTATCCTTGGTTAGATCGATACTATAGAATTCGCCTCGGTTGTGTGGAACCCTGACCAGAGGGTTCACATCAACCGCATCGAAAGTGTTCAAAAAAGGTTTACCAGGTTTGTTTTCCATAGGTTAAATTGGTCGTGCTCCTCTCCCACTTATAAAAGCAGATGCCTTTGCCAGGGTCTGGAATCTCTTAAAGCTAGGAGACAACTGCATCAAATTATGTTCATTAGGGATATTCAGTGCTCTGATATTATATCACCTGAGTTTTTGAGTAACATAAGTATTTATACTTCGTCCCGGCCCCTAAGATTCAGGACTTTTCTTTACGAAGAGCTCCATAGAACTTGGTACGGTTCGCGTGAACGTCTAAGTAATTGTATTCGTCAATTCAACATTGTTTACAACTTGTTTGGACTTATGTTGGCAGAGAGCGTCATTTAAGTCTTTAGCTAAAGATATTTAATCAGGCTAAATTTTTAAAATTAAGTCGTAGTCTAGTAAGATTAATTTTTTTCATAGCTCCTAGTCTTGTTATCAACTGTATGATTTCTGCAATCTTTTGCTGTAGATTGAATAAATAAATAAATAAAACTCTTTATCATATCCAAAAACGCTGAAGCACGTCATTCGCAATATATGATATAAAAGCTTGTCGCATGATTTACTTATGTAGATGTAGATCCTTTAGACTTACAACCCTTCAATTATTGTATTATTGTTTATCTACATAAGTAAATTTCGCGACAAGCTTTTATATCATATAAATTGTGTAATGTAATAAATTGATGGGTTTGAATCAATTTAATTTTTATTTTCTTCCTTTTAGAGCACTTAAAGAAAAGATTGTTTTTAAAAATGTTTTTTTACTATTAATTTATTTTTGAGACTAAAAAACGATGTTTTTATTAGTAAAAGAACGTCAAATTGAAATTTCAAAAAGGCGTTAGCATGACGCTGAGTAACTAGTGCGTGGTACCTTTTGAAGCTGAATCGTGCATTAGCATCTTGAAATTCTTCTTTTGAACTTATGCGTTATTATATTAGACGTCCGCCATATTGGATTTAGAATGACGTCACCTCACTTATTGTGTTTCGCTCATCAAGCCCTTTCATTTGATATCCATATCATAGGGGTAACTATGGATATTATAAATCGCCATTTTGTGACGTCCGCCATATTGGATTTAGAATAACGTCACATTACTTATTGTATTTCGCTTATTAAGCCCTTTTATTTGATACCCATATCATAGGAGTTACTATGAAAATTATAAATCGCCATTTTGTGACGTCCGCCATATTGGATTTAGAAATGGCGTTACTCATTTTATCGTTTCCTACTCTTCAAGCTCTTTCATTTGATACCCATATTAAGGAGGTCGACCAAAAATACATGGTCCGCCATCTTGGGCCGTCCGCCATATTGGATTTAGAATGACGTCACACAGCTTATCGTGTATTGTCATCCAAACTAAACTTGTATACAAAATTTCAGCTCAATCGGTTGAAGATATCTGCTTCAAAATTGAGTAGCAAGATTCCACCCGAACAAACATACATATGTACATTGCAAGTTAATTAAAGTTTGTAAAATAACGTCTTTAATATCAATGAAATTGAATCGTATTATGCTTCATCTATTAATTTTTGGGCGGTTTAATTTCCCTCGAATGGCGACACTTCGGCGCTGCAGAACCCTAGCAAAAACGTCGTGAATATAAATCTCACGAAGGACTTCCGTTAATAGCAGTGGGGGTGGAGAGGTCAATTTAAATTTGGGGGAAGTTTCGAGGAAACGCATCGTAAAAGATTTTCACCATTTCCGGCAAATGTTTTTCTTCTGTGACATACACCATATAACATAAGGAAAATTGGTAATTTGGACCCTCCTGTATTTCTTTTGGTCGTAATCTACAAAATATTGCATAAATTCAATACGAAAACTGTTCGATTTAGATCATGTGGGTGATATACATAATGTATTTGTGTAGACACAGTTTTCTTGCTGGAGTGGTCCTTTGCCAACTTTAAAATTTTCAGTAAATCTCCCCTAATGTGGATAATAAAAATTTCAATATTAGGCAGATATAGGATATACATACATTATTTCGTAATATTTAATCTTTTTAAATTTTGTTTAACCCATAATGCAGCTGGTCGCAGTGTTCACGATTGGTGGACTACCAATTTCCTTGTAGTAATTTCTAATTATATCAATTTTCGCAGCATTGTGATGGGGTTTTATAATTCTGGATATGAAACGAAACATACCTTTGATGCTAATTAACAAAAAAATATATTACAGGAAATATAGTTCGATATCGTGCAACGGACAGTGTGAAGAGCAAACATGCCTAGTGTCTACTATCCAAAAAATTGGCAATCAAATGGATTGGGGTGGGTAAATTTGACGGCGATGGGATATCCTCAGTCTCCAGGATATCCTCAACCCCCCATGCCCTCGTATCCAGCACACGCTTTGAGTTATCCCGATAACCACCATGATCAAAACCAGGAGAATCAAAGTAACCCTCCGTATCCAACATCATTTTCGATCATGCCACAACCTTCTGGTTTGAATCCTTCACCTCCGTACCCGACATGTCCATATCCCACATTTCCGCAACCAATGGGCTCGACATCAAGCAGTTCTTCAGGGATCTCCAGCTTGTATCCAACGATCCCGTCCTTGCCAGGTAACAATAAACTATTGATAATAATTTTTAGTATTCTCTATCTTGCCTCCAATTCACAGATACGGACCAATCTTCCTATGGATTTTCGCCAAAAAGGCCCAGCTTATACCCTCGCCTGAATTCAAGGGATGATTCAGATATATCTGCTCCCAGTGCTCCAAATCCTGACGATTCAGCTGGGGATACTCAAGAAATTCCGTTCAGTGCTATCCATGTACCGGAGAGTGAACTAGCATCATGGGTAATTATTAAATTTTAATATTAAACTTATAATAAAAGTAAAAAACATCAGCCCCTTGATGTTTAGTAGAATGAAAATTATTTTGTCATTTTATGTTGTTTGCTTTTGTATTTGACCCGACCAAGTGTTGAATAAATATATTTTTTTAAGTACCTAAAGTGTTAGACCAGTATTTGCTGTGAATTCACGCATTGGTAAATTTGTCGTTTTTGAAATTTCTTTTTTAAATATCTTATATTTGGTTCCGGATTTATTTAAAAATAATGTTTGGGGTTATCATATCACATATGATTTTATTACATTTGTTGTGTCAGCAGCTTAAGCTATTGATTATTATGATAAGATTAAAAAACTAAAAGCTGTCGGCAAATCGCAAAAATTACTTTTTTTACTAAAAAAAAATCGTACAGTTGTACACATTTTAATGTTTTTATAAATTTGTCTGTATCCATAATTATCAATATTTATTCATATGGGCCATAACAAATCAAATTTTAAATCTCTGCGGGTAGTATTTGAAAAAAAAAAACACTTGTTATTTTGGCGTAGTAGTTTTTCTTTAAAGTTGAAGTATTTTAACTACCTAAAAATGTTCTACACACTAGCTCGAGTAGAAAATATAACATCTTGATCCTATACTGTCTCTCTTAAAAGCAGAAAAAAACAATTGATAAAAATAAACATCGAAATAGAATGGCATGAAAAAGCTTCTAAATTTAGTGTTGATCGTATTTCCAGCGAAACATTTTCCACCGGAAAGCTATGAACTCAATAATTTAAGATTATATGTGCTGGCACTTTTCCAAATTTCGATGTAAATTGTCAGCAAGCTTGGCTTTTTGTGTTACCCGTCGCGCTCAACTGAAGAAAAGTTATAGTCATTCTGAAAAATAAACAATTGAGAATAGGTATAATTTTTACGATAAAAGAATTAAATACGTAAAGTTAGTTAACTGAATAGATATTTATGTATATGTTATCCCACTTAATTCAAGTTAAAAATGTATGCATAGAAACTACATGAAACAATCGGAAAGTGAATCGCGGGTATATAAAAAGAAATACTTTCGTTCTTTTCGATAGTTTCAGGATTTAGACTAAATATTGGTCTGAACATGTTTCAAGGTTTTAGGAAAATCAATCATATTTAGCTTCTAGAGTTAGATTTTTTATGGTAAATAACGTGTTTTAATTAGAGTAAGTAGATAAAAGCAAAAAATTCAACCAAAGGATCTCCGAACAAACGTTGATCAGGAAACCATGTAGAATCGATTGACATAGGTACTCTTATTTGGACCCTAGCAACCCTAGCTGTATATGTACATACTAGAGTGACGATTTTTTTAAATATCAAAAAAATATCTTTATTTTTGGTCCTTGATATCGTACACAATACATTCCCAAATACTAGGGGTACAGCTGCATCCCCTGGCTCCTCCTGCGTACGCCCATCGTGACCACTCTCTTTTTCAATTTTTCCTCAACTGTGAGTCATATAGGGAGCGGGTGAATATTGAGTTTTTGAATTTTGGATGATCTCTAATTACCAATGTATGTAATCCATTATTTTATAAGCCTGATGTGGGGTTTTACAAATTACTTATTTTTATGATTCATTCTAAGCAAAGGGCGCTAGAGTTTGAAGCTTTATGCAGAACGGTCACTCTTATTTTATTTTGTCTGATGTAAAATCTTTAGCAGGTTTTGAAAGTGTTCAGCGCGATGAATGTTGAGTAGTTAGGAGGGGGATTTGCAGACGCAACGTCATCGTTCATTATGTTGCGTACAGTTTGAGAAGCTGTGCTCGCGGTAGAACGTGAGAAGTTTGCAGAACAGAACTCGTCCGTCCGGTCGTCAGTTGAGTTGAATCTGCTGGGGAGAGAGAGTTGAATTGAGTTTTTGCATCTTTTCGAACGACTAAAAATTAATTTCAATTATGTGGGAGTTTCCCTAGTGCATCCAACGCCCTTTGAGTCGGATTGCAATTATCCAATTGTGCTGTGTTGCGGATTATCCTGTGAGGTGCGTTCGAAGTGCTTTTTTGTAGGCTCACAGCAGTCCCAATTCGATGGTGATGTCATGACTGTCGCTCATTTTTGTGTTTCTGCGGATTTTAGATTATAGCGCGTTATCTCGGGCTAAGCCTAGATCAATGGAAAATCTAATTTAACTGAAAAATTTCCTTGCGTCCTAGTTGTCCGCTGCAAAAATTAATGTAAAATTTGGTTGCAAATAGAGCAAAACTGTCATCGGCCGCGCAAGTACAAACAAATTTGCAATGCGGCGGCCGCGCTCTGTTTTTGTTTACACTCGCCACTGATATTAGCCTTATCTTTTTGCGATAAATAGAATCAGGCTCCAAATGCGCTGCCTACGCAAATAGTTGCGGCTGCGATATAAATAAAAATACAATTTAAATCATCCAATTTCGTTTTCAAAATTAAGTTCAGGTGCGAGCCGTGATGTCATTGGTGTGACGTGTGTTCATTCCGTGGCGTATGTGTGTGTAGCGACCAGCGAGACGTCAGGTGGATTTTTATGCTTTGCAGACTTTGAGAGGGAATGCCTTGCCTCGTCAGCTGACCTACAAAGGATAAATTATTCAGAAAATGTTTTGGAATGCAAAGAAATGCTGGCGAGATTGAATTAACTCGCCGCACAATCCGCAAAACAATTGAAACTTAATTGATCCGCCGATATCGGCAATAGCTCCGTTGCTCATTAATTTGGCATGCTGGTGAATCAGTTCCGATCATTTTCCTCAATTATCGCGGAGTCATTGTAGAATAGTTTTCTTGGAAAAGTAATTTTATATGTACTTGCATTTGAAACGATTAATAATTCATTGTTCAGGGACTATAATTACTGCACTAAATACTCATTGAAGAGCTCTGTATTTCATTCAGTATTGTCCACTTTTTTCGGAGCCAGGACCATTTTCAAACAGCTGTTTTTATCTGCTATCCTAGGAGTTACTTTTTCTGAGGCTAATCGCTTTCTAAAGTGTAAAATTATTTTTATTTTGAACCCCCAGAAAAGTACAATTCAAATAATATAGAATATAATAATTACTTCCTTTTCGCTTTGCGTTTATTAATTTAACAATAAAAAGCAAGAAGTCTTAGCGTGATTTAGAATCAATAATTTATTTTTGTTAATCAGAATTATAAAGCTAACTCCTGAAATTTTTGAAGAATATAACAAGATTTTAGATAAACGTAACTTCAACCAGGATTTGATCAATTTTAACGTTCAACTTTGTGTTAAGCTGGAGCGAAAGTAGCTCCAACAGATTCGGAGTCCTATAAACTATAAAACAACCAATCCCTTTAAGTAGGAAGCGTAATTACGTTCATTTGCTGGAAAATTCACGTCCTAGACAATTCCAATTTTGCTGCATTGATAGCCATATTTTGGTGAACAATGTTGAGATAGCTTTGTTTATGTATTGTACCATCAACAAATTCAAAGTTTCTAACTCCCGATGCCGCCATACACATCTCCAAACCAAAACAGATCCTCCCCAATGCTTGGACTGTGCAGAAAACATTTTTATTATGGAACTCTTATAGTTCTCTGAATTTTTTTATTAGCATGGCCACCAAACATTTAAAATTATTACTCATTACAAAATAAAACTTGTTCCAAAAAGAGATATACATTGAGAGATACATATATACATATTGTATACTTTTGGAACAAGGTTTTTTCCTATACACTTTAGAAATGGCTTTTTCCGTTGTGCTTATATGTTGAAATCTTTTCAAATTTTCCAATGTTTTGAATTTGATATGTTTTTCAATAGTTTGTTTTACTGCACTGTGTGGTTCTTCCAATTTTTCGTAAACTATTTCCTTCACAATGCAAAATCATTCTGTTTCCGTGTTTTGAGCACAGAAAAAAAAGTTTAAAGGCATGCAATCACTTTTGATTCTCATATTATAATAAAATATTTAAAACTTATTGAAAGCTATTCGAATTTGGTGCGTAAAATTTTCATAAAGATGTAAAAATAATCAAAAGAAATTTTAGAAAAATGTTTACTCGTTCATAGCCTTTATCTTTAATGATTTCAATATAAATCGTAAGAATGTGCGTGCAGGAAAATCAACAAAAAATAGTTTCTTTAGAATAAGAACTGAAACATTTAATTTTCAAAATCACAATTTGTTAGGAATACGTACTTTAACACAGTTAATGATAAAAAAAAGTTTTGTGAGCATTTTTTCTAGTAACTAATGGTAATGGAATAATTTCTGTTTATTTCTCATGGACTATACAATGTAATTTTTATAATTTATTGCGAATGAGTACATTGAAAAAGTATTTCCGATGCAAGTTGTATAGTTGTTTTTATATCTTTCTAAATTACTCGTCTTTGCATTTCCAGTTGTTAAAACTGTTCGGTTATGTGCGTAAAAGATAAGTCGCAGCTACCGACGGCATCAACCTTTTCAATTGGTTAATCGGATGATCTAAAGAATTATTTGATTATATGTAGCTGTTGGTCCACCATACCAACAATTGTGTGATTCTTTTCACATCACCGAGATAAACTCGTTATTCTTATACTTTTGTACTGTCTTACATAATCGTCTTACACTAGCGCAGATAAAATTGCAGTGATCAATCGCCTTTAATTAAGCCTCGCTCCGTCGGAACTGGTTCTTTTTGCACTGAGTTTTGCGTTTAGTTTTTTGGGAGCAATAGTCATGATGTTGCCATCTGTATCAAATTCCCCCCGAGTTGCTAAACTTATTAATTTTTATTCTTGAAAAGCGGTTGAGGGTACTAGCCACCAATCGCAAAAATGGATGATATTAGAGGCTTTCTAAAGCAGACCGGCAAAGAATTCATAAGTGCCGCGGGAGATGCTTTCGCGGGGGCGGCCAAAGAGGTCGTCGGAAGTGTCATCAATGAAATCTTCACAAAAAAAGAAGCTGAAACGAAGCGCTCTTTGCCGAGCCTTAAACACATGAAAGTGGTGAGTATTTTGTTAAGCTATAATTTCTTTTCATTATTTCATATACATATGTATGTACTTATGTATATGGGTTACACGTTCTGGTTTGTGAACAGAGCGGCTTTGAGGCGCTAAAATTCCAAGTCATACATATTTTTATCACCGTGAGATTCGTTAGGTTGTTGATTTACGTGATTTGTAAATTAGAGAGGTTAATTTTCACTGAATTTTATGTTTTTCTGCCTGATCAGAGTCTGACTCACAATCAGTCGAGTTCAGAAACGACATTGCTCATACTTAATATGTATATGTAATATGTATTACTTCCTCTTAGATATGTCTTGATTTTGGTGGTTTTTATTTATAGACAGATAAGTTTTTCTTTAGAAAGCGAAGTCTTTATAATGCGTAAATTACGTACACATGTTATGTATTTATTTACAAATACTTTTTATTTAGTTCTTTGAGCAGACTTCTTTATAAATCGAATGTGAAATATACTTAAAAATTTTTACTTAAAAAATCCTTAAAGTAGGTAAAAAGAGGTTGAAATGCAATGAGTGTATCAAAATAAAAAGCTGACAACTTGCACTTAGTACAATGTGCGGAAACTCCTGCTGTGATGTGATGGAGTTGCATTCGTAAAGATTTCAGAAAATGTTTGCTCAGCAAGAATTTTATTCATAATTTATCTGAAATTTAATATGAGCTTATATATAAATTTTCTGTAAACAAAGAATCGCAAATGCTTTCAGATCCTCAAGTTCTAGTTGTTTGTTTTAAGGGGAAATTGTATTTTCATCAGAAACGATAAAAATTAATTATGACTTAATGGTGTATAGTCTAATTCTAAAAATTCAGGGTATTTTTCAATTTGTAATCTTCTTACTGTAGATAAAAATAAATTATGAAATGCATGAAAAACGGATGGCGAGCGAATAGCATAGCGTTTCAAAATGTATTCCAAAAAAGGGTTTATTCAGGAAATTAAATTTACATGTGTAGAGATGTTTCCCTGTTATTACAATAAAAAGTCCTAAAAAGACAGGGAAAAATAAATTTTTTTCAGGATAACCAAGAAGCCAAGTTATGATTTGACATAATGTAGGTTTTTATTGTAATAGTATAAAACATACAACTTCTTAGTGACTGACTGCTGGAACTTTTACTTAAACTTTTTTTCCTCGTGATTTTCTACGAGCCACTTAATTCATAAAATAATGTATATTTATACTTTTGGGTTACTAAATAACTTTACGAAAAAGTGTTCAACATTTCAACAAATTTCTACAGGCCCTAGATACTTTTAAATTTATAATTCTCAAAGTTTAAACATTTAACGTTTTTTCTCGTTTTTAAGATACATATTTAATCCATGTTCCATATCGCCAAATAGTACAACTTTAATAATTTGGTATTACATATTTTATTTTGGCACTATTAGAAAGCTTTTCCCTTAATATAAACTATTAGCATATTAAGCCCAACGCGTTTTTAATAACCGCATATAATTTTATGCGACACGAAAGCGCAATAAAGAAGTATTATATGTACAAGAGGTTGGGCGTTTAATTGCAATTTAATTAACCTTAAACTATCATTTAAAGGCAATTCACCTATTATAAGAAATTATCTCTTACGAGTACCTAAATTACAACAATACAATTTTGCGGTTCAACAAATCCCTTGGTTTTACAACAATAGAAGATATGTAGGAATAATCCTTATCAAAAGCCTCATTAACAAATTATGTCAAAAGGAGTGATATGGTCTGAGCACGTATCAAATTGTTAAAGTTTTACGCGAAAATTTGCGTGCTTTCACTCACCCCACTCTGTCTGTCTCTCTCGGGGGTGTGACTGACTGGAACCTTAAAAACTTTGGGCTACTTAAATGTTGGCAAGGTGCGCCTTCCACGCATATATTTATATCTCCCGCTTTTTGGAGACAAGGGAATAACTATCGGGAATTCTTAAAATTGGTTCGTAGACAGAATCAATTCCTTGGCGTCATCATGACCCGCATACTCTGAGACAGTGTGACTTTGGTTATGTTTTTGCTAGCATATTTTCCTTTGAAACTAAGCCAGTTGTAGTGCTTAGTCTGCCAGACTCCATGATCCCCATAGTAACCAGATGAGGTCGTCCATTGACAGTGAATATATCCTTTGAGGATAGCATAAAATTGCCCAACAGTCACGAGATATGTTCAGTGCGAAATTGCTCCCCATAATGGCATCATCAGCCGAGGGGAGAATTTCAGTGTGCTTGCTCGCCACAAAGTTAGAACCCAAAGTCAGATATCGTTAGCACTCCAAAACGGAAGCCCTCGACTCGCCTGTGTCGTTCTGATAAGTTTGATATAATTTTTGTTAACTTTTTGAGAATTGGCTCAGTATAATTCTCAACAAAGTAAAGTTATTCAAAGTGCAATTATGTCTACACTCAACGAAGTGCCTTCCGTGAAAGGATTATACAAAGTGGATAGACGTTTTACACTGAAGATTTTTTCTAAAGAAAAATTCTGGCCAGTGCAAAAAGATTCCTTTTCTATCGTTCCGGAGTTTGTGTGCCAAAAGAAAATTATCTCCTTGAAAGGTCGCGAACGAGATGCTACTCCTTTTAAGTCTGTCGATAACCTTGAAAACGCTTATGCTGACATACCTTTAATTGATACCGACGAGGCAGAACTAAGCGATTTAAATCACAACGACAAAACAGCCGTCGTTGGAAGGCAACAAAGTAAAGATACCCTAAAGTCCAAAAAAGAAGACCAACCACACGATAGGAAAAGAGATAAGACCTTCGATGGAAAACCTATTTATCGAGTAATTAATTTATTTGTATTTGGAAGTTCGCACTGTATGAATCTCCTGAATTCAAATGAGTTCAAATGTATGTTTTTTTTTAGATTAATTTTATCAGGGAAATGACCAACATTGGTAGTATGTATGTAGTTTTATCAAGGAATTTTTGATAATATTAAATATGTACATATGTATATTATTGAATTTCGTCCACTATTCATTTACTCTAATCTTAGATAGGTATCTAATCAGAATAATTCCACACATTATCCCTAAATGTGGTATTGTTGTGCACTGCCATTTTTAAGTTCGCTTTTTGAATAAAGTGTTTGCATTATATTGACATTTATGAGTGCTATTTTTATAAAGTTGATAAAGAATCAACAAAATAAAGGAAACAATCTTGAAGTAACAACTGGTAATGGACATTAAAGTCCCATTCAGACATGTCATTATCTAAATGATTCAATAATACACTTGAATTTAATTATATTATAATGATATTTCAATTTTTAAAGTATAGTAGGTTTGAACATTCTTTGAGATATGTATACGTGTGTAACATTCGTTGCAACTGTTTTTTTTATGGTTTTCTATTTATTTATACTATATATATATAAAACGAAAAAAAAACCTGCTGATATAGTAATTAATACTTTTAACACTGACTATTTGATGAACATTTCTCTAATTTGAGTTTTTTTTTTCATTTTCAGCTTGGTGAAAAAGCGAGTGGCTTCCGTTCAAGAGGCGAGGTCCAAGATTTCAATTCAATTCGTAATCAGTGCCTTGCAAATGGTGTTCTTTTTGAAGATCCTGATTTTCCTGCCAATGACTCTTCACTTTTGTTTTCCCGTCGTCCTGATAGGAATTTTGAATGGCTTCGACCAATGGTAATTTACAAATATTGTAAACTTTCAATATCGTACTTTAATAAATTGATTTTTCAGGAATTTTGTGATGATCCTCAATTCTTTGTCGAAGGTTATTCCAGACATGATGTTCGTCAAGGTGAATTGGGTGATTGCTGGTTACTGGCAGCCACTGCCAATCTTACACAAGATCAAAATTTGTTCTTCCGGGTCGTACCATATGACCAAAGCTTCCAAGAAGATTATGCCGGAGTATTTCACTTCAGATTTTGGCAGTATGGAAAATGGATAGATGTCGTCATCGATGATCGATTGCCTACGTATCGTGGAGAACTAGTTTATATGCATTCAACTGAGAAAAATGAATTTTGGAGTGCCTTGCTAGAGAAAGCGTATGCAAAGTAAGTTTTTAAGTATTGTGCTTTTATTACCCGAAATATTTTTGTCCCAAATTCCGTACGCCGCGATTTGAATTGCTCATTATTTTATAGAATTTTAAATAAAGTTTATAATTTATATTATTTTAATTTCCTTAAAGCTTTTATAAAGTAATTAACTGAACATAAAAGCAGAAGAATATTAATTACGGATCTTTTTATATAGATTGCATGGATCATATGAAGCTCTTAAAGGAGGAACCACATGTGAGGCTATGGAAGATTTTACTGGTGGTGTTGGAGAAATGTATGAACTTAACCAGCCACCTCCCAATTTATTCAGTATTTTGCACAAAGCTTATGAACGAAATTCGATGATGGCGTGCAGTTTGGAACCAGACCCAAATGTTTTGGAAGCTGAAACCTCTGAAGGTTTGATTCGGGGCCACGCCTATTCAATTACGAAAGTCCAAATGATGGACATTTCTACTCCGAATCGATCTGGAATGATTCAAATGATCAGATTAAGAAATCCTTGGGGAAATGAGGCTGAGTGGAATGGACCTTGGAGCGATCAATCACCCGAGTGGAGATTTATTCCCGAACATGTAAAATTAGACATTGGCTTAACGTTCGACACGGACGGAGAATTTTGGATGTCGTATACTGACTTTGTAAAGCACTTTGATCGTGTCGAAATTTGCAACTTGTCACCAGATTCCTTAACCGAAGAACAGCAAAGGGGAAGCAAGAAGAAATGGGAAATGTCAGTGTTTGAAGGAGAATGGACGCCGGGTGTAACTGCGGGCGGTTGTCGAAACTTTTTGGAAACATTTTGGCACAATCCCCAATATGTTGTAACTCTTGAAGATCCCGATGAGGACGATAACGATGGCAAGTGTACTGTAATTGTAGCACTTATGCAGAAAAATCGACGTTCAAAACGAAATATGGGTATGGATTGTCTTACAATTGGCTTTGCAATTTACCATCTCACGGAACATGATTTAATGCAAAGACCACAGCGTTTAGAATTCTTTAAGTATCACGCTTCAGTGGCAAGATCACCGCATTTCATCAATTTACGAGAAGTAAGAAAACATTTTGATTTTTTTGCATAATGACTGTTTAACCACAAAATTTTTCTATTCCATAGGTGAGTGCTCGTTTTAAACTGCCTCCTGGACATTATTTGATCGTGCCGTCTACTTTTGATCCGAACGAAGAAGGAGAGTTCCTGATTCGAGTATTCTCTGAGACGCAGAACACCATGGAGTAATTCATTTTTTACTCTCTTAGTTGTGCATTTACTAACTTTAAATTGGTTTTCAGGGAGAATGACGAGGAAATTGGGATGGGGGATATGGACGACAGGGTAAGATTTGTATAAGTTTTTATGAAAGGATTTAATAGAAATGAAATATAAATGCTTCCAAAAATCACACGCATTACATTTAAACACTGCACTTTGGGCGGAAGGGTTTAAATAAGCGATCTATTAACAGGCATGTTAAATTTCCTTTCTTGCTTATTAATTTCTTCAGGCTAACACCCGAGGCGGATCTACGGAGAGAATCGGAGTTCCCAGTGTAAGTTTTGGATCTCCTCGAAACTCATGTTTATAGAATGTTTAAATTATTTTGTCTTGAAAGTCTTGTGTTGGAAAAGAACGATGATGAACATTGCGCGCTCATAATTTCCCGGGACGTTGCGTGCAGCAGATAATTAACTTATTGAGTATTTAGACGTTACTTACTTTTACTTATACTCTTCCGATTAAAAAACTTTGTGTGTTTTATACCACTTCTCAGCTAAAAATTCGTGAAAAATGCACAACGCATCGAATACGGAGAATTGTTGCATAAAGTATTAGGAATTTTCGACATTAATACGTAATTATGGTCAGATATTGTATATACAAAATTTACGTGAAAGTGGGGACTACAAATAGTCGATTTACACATGTTTACTCCGTTAAAGAATTACCCGTAGTATGTATTTATTTAAATGTTATTTTTTTCCTTGCGCAGGTTACTCCAAACATGCCAGATCCAGTTCGTCCAGATCCACAAACATCAGCGTTGGAAAAGTTATTCATCGAAATTGCAGGCGAGGATATGGAAGTAGATTGGATGGAGCTGAAACGTATTTTAGATCATTCCATGAGAGATGGTGAGTTTAAGGTTATTTATAATAAAAGACGCCTCTATTTGAGACGCCATGCTATGTCAATACACGCGCACTCTACAGAGGTAGAACAGAATTATGATATACATAAATTATATTAAAAATATCTTTTGTTCTTTATGCTAAAGCAAAGTATAGATTACTTGGAAACTACAACCACGAAAACATAACTATGTATGTTTATGCAATAATTAAATATATATCAAAAGGAACAAATATGACTGTTCTACGCTGGTAGTATGCGCGTGTACTAGAGCATTAATTCTTCCATCAATGGTTCGATATCCAAAAATTTTATATATTCTGCCCCTAACAAAATGTGTTCAATTTAGGCTGGAAGGGAATGTTTGTTAAAATTTGTTTGTTTTTGTTGAATGAACGTTTATCTCGTGTCTCTTCGTTTGTACCTGTTTGTTTAATAGTTTAGAATTGGTTGGTCAAAGGTAAGGGTATTTCATTGTCTTTTTGTTTATATTATTGAGACTCCTAGTTTATGTTTTCCTTATAGAGCTAGCATTTTTAACGCTAGAAAAAATTATATTACCATTCATGCTTTGGAACATCAAATCATTTCTATATAACATTCTCTTGGCAATACCCAAACAACTCTTGGGTATTGGAATAATCCCATTTGTAAAGATTTTGCAAACATTGAAAAATCATTTGTTAGAAAATTGTTTAAAGATGAAGCATCCTGAAATTCTGATTGATTTAGGTTGGGTTTTGGTCGTGCCTAAATTTTTTGAATCAAAAGAAAAACGTCAGCAGAATTTATTTATCATCAAAATAAGTACGTTCATAAGTTCATCTCTTTTTATATAAAACCAGGTTGCAATGATAATTCTTGCAATTTGGGTAAATGGTCCAAATAAAATAATTTGATTGGATATTTTTATCGGATTATTTTCACTTTGAGCGAAAAATTAATTGAAGTCAAAAGTAACTAAAATGAATTTGTTAAAAAACTAGGAACTTTATTAAGGAATTTCATTTCAAAATGTGCTTTTGCAAGCTCTTCTAGTTTCGATTTGAATGGATTCAAGAATACGGCCGTTATATTTAGTTTTTGTTTTTTGTCTTTTTAATTTATCCTAGCACAACTCTTGTGCCACAAATTCTATTATATGTAAATTAGAGCAACAGCATTAAAAAGACTCAAATCAATATGAATGGAAATTTCATCCACTTGGACTTATTTTAGCATACTTAATTAATTTATAGTTCTAGGCGCTAGTATAATGTAAACTGTTTAAATTAAAAGCATTATTTATAAATATGAAGATGATATGCACATTTCTTGTCTCATTTTAAAATTCTTTTATTAGAATCATTACAAATATTTTTTGGTTTTAATTTGTGATTATTGCATTACCACTAAGTTCATATAAATTTTTGAAATAGTGTTTTCTTAATAAGCGGAAACGTTTGGCATTAAATAATATTTAATCGTTAAAAACGCTATTTCAGAAAAAGTATCATTCTACTATTTTTTTGTAAAAAATAGAATAGTCTCATTTGACACGGTTTTGTCGCCGTTTGTTTCTCTTCTCTTGTTTCATATTACGCCACTTTTACAATCGCGGTAATCAATTGATACATCAACATCAACCTATCACAACTGCTACCATCATACAAAAACAACGAACAATTAAATTAAAAAGATCTACCAAAGGGTTCAGAAAATGGATACCAAGCTAATGTAGGATATGTCAGCGCTGGAAGAGGTGCTGGTGGCAATGGCGACGAGGGAGGAGGTCAAACCAATTGGTTGGCCCTGCTTTGTGGCCCATTTTGTAAGGGTACTCCTTTTGAGGAAGCGCTTGGTTTGCAAGAATCTCAATATGTCGCAGCAGGAAATCCAATTGCTCCAGAACCCACCGGTGAGATTTTCATGCTTTAGTTTTTATTTTTTTATTATTTTTTATTTTAAACCTAAGACTGCACTTGAAGGTGCTTTACACTCCAGCGATTTTTAGTAGAAAATTATTAAAAACCTTTAATAAATAAAAACTAATGAATAGACTTTAAAATGAAGAGGTTATTTTAAAAAAAATTTTCAATATTTTTTTCATACATTAAAAATTTAGAATTGTCAAAAACGCTGGAATGAAATTCATCTCTTGTACAGTCGTAGGATCGCTTAGGAGGTGTGCAGTGTAAGAGTTTAATTTTAAATTTTTGCCTGCTTTTCATACTCGCGTAGCTTGATACAGATCTTTTGTATGTTCCCAAAGTTTTCTGCTTGCAGAATGATTTGAATACTATAAAATATTATATCTGAATTCTGCTTTGCCTTTTATAAAAAAAAATTGTATTTCAATATTGTTTCCCTTTTTGCATTTGATTTCTCCTATGTTTTGATACTCTTAAGGTGAATTGATAAATTTAATGCATTAGATTAGAAAGTTCTGCACCAAAGACGTAAAAAGTTGAAATTTTTACTATGTGTCGTACTAGATGTTGAGGAGACTGTTGGTTATAAAAAATTAAACCTTAGTTAATGGTGCAGGACTTTAATAGTCAATAAAATAAAGACCATACACAATATTTGTAAAATACATCTCATAAGGATTATCTACAGGTAACGTATATAATATGATTTCAGAAAATATAAGGTATAAATTTGACCTTTCAAATGTTTAATAATATATTGATATACCCAGTAAAAATATTATAATAGAGTATTGTAGAAGAGTGACCGTAAAAATCTTCCCACCACAAAATCTTTCTACTTCAAGTGCTGAGTTTTAATACATAGTAGCTTGAACTAAGATAAATACCATGCATGCTTTTCAACGAAATACAAAGTATTACAATGAAATTTCATATTCAGATCCTATTTTCATCCTTATTAAATTTATTATATATTTACGAGCGTCAAGTTACCTTTACCCATTAGAAATTCATATTTGAAATCGTAGCTTGTAGCCATTTAATGTGGAAGCCATTTTTATGTTTTTTATAGTTTAAAGTTTGAAGATTTAACCCTTAGCTGCCACACTGGGGACGTCTGGTACCCTAACTATAAATGCCTACTATGAGTAAACTGTGATTATTTTAATTTGAAAAAAATAAATAAATAAATACATAAGAGGTTTTTTTGAACAATATAATACTCAAGAGTAAAAAGTTATAAACTGTTGTATAATCACGAAAATTACTATTCTTTCTAAAAAAAGAAATCATAAACAGGTGGGGCGTCTGTTACTTCGGTGTGGCAGTTAAGGGTTAATGCCTAAGATCTGTTTTTATACATTCGATTATCCCGTAGTATTTTTTGTATTTTTATACTCGTGCTTAAAAATTTAGTCCCATTCATCAAACATACATGATACAAAGTAAATCGTGATTTATATCATCAGTTGAAAAAAGCAATCTATGCAAATGGACTTTAGGACAAAGCAAATAAATCTCGTGAATCTAGGGTAAAGAAAATGCTGAAGACACTGGAACATAGACGTTTTTTCCAAGCTTATGTCAGGGCTTTCATAAAATACTTGTATAATCCAAAAAAGCTCGGTGCAAAATTTCTATTCATTTATTTATTAAAATGACTAAAGCACTAAAATATATACAAATATTTTGTTTTTAGATATATTTAAAGAAGTTTCAATGTTGTGTCGATTTAAAATCTCTTCTTTTATCTTCCTTTCTTGACCCTTATTTATATTTTGAATATGTGGCATTATATAATCTGCAATAATATAAATTTCAAAAGCATATTCTTGAAGGAGTCGCAAGCACCAACCATTTATCGGCTTATTTGTACGATCGTAGAAATTTCTTAATCAAAATTACTTTAGCAGAATTCTTACAATTGGGTATCAGATTTTGTATATATGTATGAATAAAGTATATTTTTATTAAAGGTTTTCTTTAATTCTTTATTTTCAGTGTCGAGTGATGGTTTTTCAAAGGATGTATGCCGTTCAATGGTAGCTATGATGGATGTTGATCAATCTGGAAAATTGGGATTTGAAGAATTCAAGACTTTATTAACCGACATAGCTAGATGGAAAGCCGTGTTTAAATTATACGATCCCGGAAATACGGGAAGAATGAGTGCATTTCAACTTCGAGATGCTCTTAGTTCCGCCGGTTACCATCTTAACAATCGCATTTTAAATGCATTAGCACATCGGTATGGTTCTCGTGACGGCACGATTAATTTTGATGACTTCATCATGTGTGCTGTTAAGATAAAAACTATGATAGGTGAGTAGATGGATGGAATCATAATTATAAACGTTTTTATTAAATTTACTTTTTTTTAAAAACAATTGGAATTGAAGGCAAAAATCAGCTTTCATCTGCATCATATCCAGGTGATCTGGAATTCATTTACAGTTGATGGATTCTAAAAAAATTAGTAGGCAGTCCTGAATTGGTAATGCTGCAGACATGGAGATATAAAAATACCAAATGGCATATCGTTTTACTAAACCTAATTTTTATCTTATAAAAAAATGCCTCGTTTGAAATATAATCAAAATCGAATATCTTGGCCATTCAAAGTTTCTCTCTCGATTTCGATATGTAAAGGGCTTTTTTTTTTATTTTAGATACAGTATTTGATAAACAGTACACGATCGTTTAAATATATCGAGTACCGGAATGTGGAAAAATTTGTATTTTTTGAATTCAGATTCATAGACGAATAAATTTCTATTCTTACGTGTAAATATTACACTGGTCATTTTAAAGTAAATTTTTTTATGCGTAAAATGAATCATGGGCTATTAATTATTATTACACGTTTTGTTTATTTTTTAACTTAGCATATTAAAATCCTGAGATAATTTTTAGATGGCTACATGGTTTAGATTTTGTATTTTATTATTTCACAAAGAAACGAGAAAATATTATGCTCTTCATCCTTTAAAAAGGAAACAGTTTAAATACGAATATAGGAACTAACCTTAGTAATCGTAAATATGACAAAATGTATCATATAGACATTACACAATGAATAAAATATGAAAATAACTAGAATCCACAATTAAATCAAAGGAAAGGTGAACAGGTAAAAAAAAAAAACTCCTGAATCCCTTCTTTTCACGGAATTATCTTTTATACATTTCATAAAGGAAATATCATTTCGTACTTCGCGACACAAAATGGTCGTTACTTTATACTTGCAATGCTTTCTTCTTTGATTTATCTATTTAAAAGTTCTTTTCTTGCTGCAAAAATGATGAATTTAATTGTTTTTTATTTGTATAATTATCTCCCTCACATTTTACTGACTACATATAAAGATTTAAGTAAAATATATCTTTATATATATTTTTACGTCGGCATAAAAAACCCATTTTATTGTATTTAGCTCTTCGTTGTGTTTGTAATTCTTCATAAATAACATTAAAATAATTTTTCTGTAGTAATACGAGTAGTATACATCAAACGAATTAGACGCGGGACTAAAATATTTTGAATTCTCCTTTGGATGTAGTATCCTTTAATTTTATTTTTATTGTTCGTGTTTTCATGTTTGGTAAAATTCAGTGATCTCAATATTGTTTTCTTACTTTTGCAAAGGCTATTTAGGAACATATTTTTAAAACTCATATTTTAATTTTTTTCAAACCTTATTGGGTTTGTTCCAAAGGTCTTTATCTACGTGTTTATAATGTCAGTTTCATTAGTGTATTTCGAAAATAAATGTTGAAGTAGTAAGTATATTATATATTATCAAATACTAGAAGTTTTCATTGGATAAGGTTTTAATCAATACTAGCTGCAGTAAGGGTGATAACACGCTCACGTCATTATAGACGTTCGGCGTGAACGTGTAATTGCCTTTTGAATGCAAAATTTCATTGATCATAAGTGGAAGAAAGATCTAACAAACTAACATTATTTAAAAGCTTAGAGGCTAAGAAGACATGCTAAATATTTGAAGGTTTCCTTATATTTTTGATTATTTTAAACTTAAAGATCCAACACCATAAAGTAATCAATACTAAGTCCTATTCCAAGAAAAGGTATTTTAGTAACTCAAAGAAAAATTACGCCAAATTCGACATAAATTGAACTATACAAACCGAATGGAAGGAGATCCTTTAAGATCATTTTTGACTTGTGTGGCCATGGAGTCTGGAGTCCACTGCTATCTGGTTATCAAATCAGCATGATCCAATAAAACAATAACTTTTCATATTGTAATTTATAAAAAAAGGTATGTAAGAGAGTTTGCAATATGGGCATTCACGCACTGATGAAAATAGGCCTGAACCCTTGCATTTATTAGTGCGCATCGCAGTATAAGGTGCCAAAAAAAATCCTTTTTTTCACTCAGTGTAACTATGCAATAGAATATTACAATAAAGTGTAATTACTCTTAATATTCTGCTGGTCAAATTAAACTAAGGGGTGTAAAATCTATATATATAAAACAAAGTCGGCTAGTTAGAGCTTATAACTCAAGAACGGCTGGACCGATTTGTATGATCTTTGATTTGTTGGATTCGTCTCCGCCCGGAGTAGCAGAATAACTATTAAAATATCGGAAAAATTCACGGAAGAATTTATGAAGAAAATTCATTTTCTCATACATTTTGTATGGAACCGCTTTTTTGATGATATCTCGAGAACGGCTCGACCGATTTGGATGATTCTTTTTTCGTTTTGTTCGTCTCCAAAAAGGGGTGTCTTAAAAGAAAAGAAAATTCGGAAAAATCAAAAGGAAAAGCACAAAAAATAGTATATCGAAAAAAGCACAATAGCTACTTCGATTAGATTATAACACTTTGAATGCAAAAATTTTAGTCAAAGTAACACTTTGAATGCAAAAAATTTAAGTCAAAGTTTACTGAGATCATTTTACGACAGAAGTTTTATACGGAAGTTCAATTTAAAAAAAAGTACAAAGAGCTGGTGAACTTATAATTTAAAATTGTTTTTCACCGACTTCCAAAAAAGGAGGAGGTTCTATGTTCGTCTGCATGTTTTATTTTATTTTTTATATGTTCACCGATATTTTCGCCTGTGGACCAATTTAAAAATATCTTTTTTTGTTTGAAAGGGTATACTCCTGACGTGATCCCATTCAAAGAAGAAATTATTCCACCCCTAAGGGTGATTTTTCACCCACTGATTTAATGTCTGTTCGCGCATAACTAATAATGAACGGATGAATCGATTTTGATGATTCTTTTTTTGTTGGATAGTCTAAGATTCTCCGGAGGTACAGTGATATACATATATGTATGTATGAAAACTCTGAGGGGCAAAGGGACACCACAACAGAGATGTAAATTGAAATAATAAAAAAAACTTAAAAAAAAATAGAATCAACTGCAAGAAAAACTTTAAAAAAAATTACTAAAAAATATTACACTAAAAAGAACGATTAACAAATCACAAGGCCAATCCTTGAGTGTTTGTGGTCTGCATTTAGAAAATGCATGTTTTTCTCATGGTCAATTGTACGTGACATGTTCACGTGTCGGCAAACCATCCGCTTTATTTGTTCTTGCGCCTGATAACAAAACGAAAAATTAATAGTAAAAAAACATTTTTAAAAACAATATTTTATTTAAATGCTCTCAAAAGAAGAAAATAAAAATTAAATTGAATCGAACCCATCAATTTATTACATTACACAATTTATATGATATAAAAGCTTGTCGCGAGATTTACTTATGTAGATGTAGATCCTTTAGACTTACAACACTTCAATTATTGTATTATTGATTATCTACATAAGTAAATTTCGCGACAAGCTTTTATATCATATAAATTGTGTAATGTAATAAATTGATGGGTTTGATTCAATTTAATTTTTATTTTCTTCTTTTTAGAGCATTTAAATAAAAGATTGTTTTTAAAAATGTTTTTTTACTATTAATTTATTTTTGAGACTAAAAAACGATGTCTTTATTAGTAAAAGAACGTCAAATTGAAATTTCAAAAAGGCGTTGGTATGACGCTGAGTAACTAGAGCGTGGTACCGTTTGAAGCTGAATCGTGCATTAGCACCTTGAAACTCTTCTTTTGAACTTATGCGTTATTATATTAGACGTCCGCCATATTGGATTTAGAATGACGTCACCTCACTTATTGTGTTTCGCTCATCAAGCCCTTTCATTTGATATCCATATCAAAGGGGTAACTATGGATATTATAAATCGCCATTTTGTGACGTCCGCCATATTGGATTTAGAATAACGTCACATTACTTATTGTATTTCGCTTATCAAGCCCTTTCATTTGATACCCATATCATAGGGGTTACTATGAAAATTATAAATCGCCATTTTGTGACGTCCGCCATATTGGATTTAAAAATGGCGTTACTCATTTTATCGTTTCCTACTCTTCAAGCTCTTTCATTTGATACCCATAGTAAGGAGGTCGACCAAAAATACATGGTCCGCCATATTGGATTTAGAATAACGTCACACAGCTTGTCGTGTATTGTCATCCAAACTAAACGTGTATACAAAATTTCAGCTCAATCGGTTGAAGATATCTGCTTCAAAATTGAGTAGCAAGATTCCACCCGAACAAACATACATTGCAAGTTAAATAAAAGCTTGTAAAAAATGTCGTATATCACAAGGTGTTTCACTGAAGAGAATTAACCCAAGTATATGTATAACCCATGCAGCAAAATTCATAGCTTCATCAAAGCAAATGTCGTGCCGACACGCCATTGAAATACATATGTGATTTTTTTACTTTTATTGAATTTTCATTTTCTTTATATGTATATATGTATTATCCTTATATCCTAATTATCCTAATTGATTGATTGGCGGTACGAAGTTTTCCGGGTCAGCTAATAAACTATAAAATAAAACTTAGAAAAGTATGAAATTATATGACAGTCTACTTACTACTGGAAGAACTCGTTTAAATATATTTGAATATGGTTTTTAATTTGAAATTGCGGGATTTAAGTCGTAGCCTCGCAGCAGCGATTGAAATTATGAAACATGGTCAATTCAATACTTCGCATACAAAACGAATGCATTGATTGAATGTGTTTTCGAAATTTTTTTAATTTTATGGAAAACAATGTTATGTACATATAAGATGTGAAACAAAATTATATCACAATTTCATATCATTCCTTATGCATTGGGACTTACTAGGACTTTTGAGTTAAAGAACATACGCATTTATCCCCTGCCAGTTTGGGGTGCTTTACTTTAAACATTTTTGCTCCATAGGTATTTTTTTTATATTTTTCCTTAAATCCCTGGAAAGTTTACTTCCGTTTATAGTAACAATTTAGAAGTAACAATTTTAATAAAAGCATTGAATTTACTCCTTCTGCGGTCTAAAAACTAGAGCCAGAGCCAGGTTTTTTCATTTTTCGACCGCAAAGACAGGGTTATATGTTTACCGCGTATCTGGGTATGTAGTATTTGGTATTCTTTAATCTTTATACCCTCGAAGCATCCCAACGGCTGGATGAATTTTAATCAACGAAGTGTCTATCGATTCGTTTAAGCCGTGCGATGGCTATAGGCTAGATTTCGTTTTTACAAAACCAAGATGGCGGCCGTAAAATACAAAATGGCGGTAGATACGAAAAAAAAAACGTATCATATTGAGTGGCATATCACTGAATAGGTCTCTAAAAATCAAGATGAAATTTCGAAAATGGCAATTTCAAAGCCCAAAATTTGACCTTGACCCTTCATTCTGCCGATTTTTTGTATGGGAAGATCGAAACTTTTTTTTTGAGAAAAAGCTTTCCTGTCATGTGGCCTTTCTCAAGAAAAAGAATGTGACGTCACTTTCCAATTGGACTTCATTGCGGATATTGGGTGTTATTGTTGTATTAATTATTATAACACGAATAAGTTCGGAACGCGCCGTCAGATTCGAGTGCGGTTTTTTTCTTGAGAAAGGCTACGTGACAGGGAAGCTTTTTCTCGAAAAAAGTTTCGATCTCTCCATACAAAAAATCGGCAGAATGAAGGGTCAAGGTCAAATTTTGGGCCTTGAAATTGCCATTTTCGAAATTTGACCGGGTTTCCCCCGCTAGTTTGTTGACGGATTGGGTCGTGGGTGGTATCGTTGGAAAGCTTGAAGGCTCAGCTTTCTAATGCGGTATCAACCAGTATCCTAGGATTTCTCTGAAAGAACTTATAATGCACTTTCTAGGTTGACCTCCTCCAAATTTTCAATTGCGATTTTAGGGGGAAAGGACCGATTTTAAGGGGGGGGTGTCCGAACAAACGTTGATCAGGAGACCATTTAGAATCGATTGGCATACCCCTGTTCAAACTTTAGCCAAACACCCTGTATACAGGGGGTCTTGCTAAGGTCTGATCAACTTTCCATCTTTATTGTTCACTTTTACCCAGTCGGGTTTTTTGATTTTTTTAATTTACGACTTGTTTAATATACAGTACTCAATTATGAACCGAAATATTTCTCGCACATTATTGAATAATGATACATATTATGATTTTTAATGGACCTTTATTTTTTTAATATCTCCTGTTTTTATACGTTCCACTTTTCTTTATACAATAGATTTGATTTCAAATCCTATGATTTAATCATAATCTAAGTATGTATGTATGTATATCAAATACACTGCTTATTGCATATTTTCATTTTTCGTTCCAGATATATTCAAGGAAAGGGACGTTGATGGTACAAATATGGCAACATTTAGTATGGACGAGTGGGTCGAGAAAGCTATTTATTCTTAAGATTAGTTACAGCCGTAGCTTTTTATACAATTCAAAAGAACCTCTAGGGAGGAATACAGCACTACTGCAAATTGAAATATGTACTTGCAACGTTGACTTCAGAATGTATATTCTTCTGCAATAGTTGAAATTTAATCCTAAAAAAATGTTACTTTCGGTGCTCTATGTAGTTTCAAAAGATGTAACTTATTGCAGTCTGTATTTAATCCTATCGTAGAACAAATTATTTTTTTAGTTATAATTGAGAACTAATACTGTTTTGAAAACATTGCGCATTTTAAAGTTTTTTTAAATTGCCTTTTGTTTTTAAAAAATTTCCTAATCTCTCGTATGACTATCATCCCTCTCGTTGTGTTCTAATTTTTTTCATTTAAAATCTAATCTATAAGTGTTATCAAGAACTAACTATTTTTAAAAATAAATCTTATTTAAATCATGATCTGTTTTACTTCAATGTCCCTTCTCTTTTTTATCTGTGTGAATTAAGGTTAAAGTACAGAACACGGTGAATTAAACCAAAAGGAAGGATGGCGGTTTAGAAATGGAGTCGGCAAGTTATAATTAAAATTGAGTGAATGAATATCATTATCACATTACACACTCATAATTGTGATATAGAAGTGTTTATTATTTTGAAAGTGAAATATATGTAATTGATTTTAAAGTCTGCTGGAGAACTCCTTTGAAAGCGTTATCCCTATAATTATTTTTAAATCGATTCTAAGTTCAGAAATTAATAAAGACTACAGCGCTTAGTTTTTTAAATCCGGCTTTGCCTATTTACGAAAAGTAAAGAAATATTTTTATTTTCTATTTAATAACTATTTGTATATCTACTCTTTAGGCTTGCGCTTGCTTTAAACTACCTCCTGGACATTATTTGATCGTGCCGTCTACTTTTGATCCGAACAAATACATAGTACGAATTTCTGATACGAGTATTCTCTGAGAAAACGAACATAATGAAGTAATTAAGTTTTTATTCACTTAATTTTTCATCTATTACTATGAATTTAAATTTTGTTTATAGGAGACAAGGAGATCGGGATAGGTCACATGGACTACAAGGTAAGATTTTGCATTAGTTTATATGAAAAAGTTTGATAAAAATTCACTATACGCATATATAAATGCTTTTAAAAACTTTCACTAATCACCAAAGCGATCTATTTATTGAGAAAATTGGAGCTAAGTTGACTTTCATAGAAGTACGCCGGGATTTGACTTGATTTTTATAAATGTGATTTTATAAATTTGTTTATCTTGTATCTCCAGAACTTCCTTAATTAAATCTTAAAATATCCTTTAGTTCAATATATTTTATTCCTTTTATAATGGCAAATTACAAATTGCTTCTGCCCTAATTGCGTTGCTCCATCATAAATCTGGCTCTGGGGGGATCCAAGAAATCCAATAGTGGTCTAATTAACTATCACCCAATTATTCTTATACCAACGCTGAGCTGCTTGAGCAGTTTTGGAGTTAATTATCGTAAATTTTTAACATAGATTACATTTATATACCTACAGAGCCCAAACTTTCAACTGCAAGGTCGAGTTGAGTGAATGTTTGCAGCATTATGCCAGTGAGACACAAAAACATATATTTTTTATTATTATAAATAGTTTGTCATAATATCCCTTTTATGCTTTATTAACAAAAAATTTTAAAATTTAAAGTTGAGCAAAGTTTTAAAAATCGAAAATGGTTGAAATCCCTCCGAAACTGCAGTATTAATGCGCATTCGTTTCGAAAATCGGTAGTGCAGTTCACCGATGAAGGGGCACTGCAATGCATTAGTATTCCGAATTTGTAGAATTTCGAGTGTTATCACGGCAACTGTGATTTTGGTTATTCCAAATAAACAATTTCGCGTCCCGAGTGCTTTGTGAAGAAAAGTTTTTAACGAATCTAGTGTTATTGCTGTGCGTCAAGCGTAGAAACTGCGATAGAGTGGCGGGCTGAAGGTAGGCAAAAAACATTTGTTTTAAAAGAATCCCCCTTCCAAATGACAGATGTCAAATAGTAAATTTTGAGGTTAAACTTTGTGTGTCAAAATAACGAACTAGAGATTTTGTAAAAATAGCTCAAAAGGCGAAGCAAAGAAACGAAAATTATCTTGAATATTGAAAGGTAATTGTTTGGTTTCTGCGATGAAATGGCTCTGCATCCACTTAGGAGTTATTTTTTCACAAACAGATCCCGGTGCCAATCGAATGTCTTGCAAAAATGAGCGGCTCACACCCCGACCCAATTGCATTGAACTTCCATGACTCCTTACTGCGAGTCTCAGACATACAGTTGCTCCAGGGGCCTCACTGGCTGAACGATCAAATAATTTCCTTTTATTTTGAGTATTTGGAGAAGGTTAAATACAAGGGCAACAGTGACATGCTGTTTGTCTCCCCGGAAGTAACACATTGCATTAAAATTGTCCCGGATTGCGAAATGAGTATTTTTCTGAACCCGCTGGATGCTCCGAAGAAGCCCTTCATATTCTTCGCCCTCAATGATAACGAGTCCCATCGTCCAGGTGGAACACACTGGAGTCTGCTCGTCTTTTCGCGACCTGAACGTGCCTTCTTCCACTTCGACTCGTCCGGGAGTTCGAACTTGTACCATGGCCAGCAGTTTATCAATAAAATAAAATCCGTCTTAGGTTGCCCGAACGCGACCACAAGGTCGATCCGATGCCTTCAGCAGTCCAATAGCTACGATTGCGGCATTCACGTCCTCTGCATGGCAGACAACATATCGGACCACATCAACAGGTATGAACTTGTTGACGGTGTGGGGCCACTCAATCACGACTTGATCAGCCGCAAGCGGGGCGATATCTTGAAGATAATCGCCCAGCTTGGGGGTAAAGTTAGTTATGGATAAGATGGGCCAACATCCAATGCCTTCTAGGCGCCTCAGAGCACGGCTGTGTGTATGTGTCGTAGCTTATGGACTTTACTTTTTTTTTCTATTTATTATATTATATATTATATGACTGTGAACTTCCAAAAAATTATAAAACAATTTTGATCGAATCTGAAATTTATTTAACGCAAGTTCCTTACTCCTCTAAGGTTTCTGTTTTGTTTTGTAATCTCTTTGGAAGAAAATAAAATATTATAACCGCTTGTTGCTATATATCGACTTTTATTTATAGTAGGCTCATCGCAGTCTAAAAGCGTCGAAATTTTTAAATTATACAAGATTCTTTAGGGAAGCCTTAAAAAACCACGAGTCTGGCTGGAATTATGTGAAAGTTCTAATACGTCAGTATTTTTAAAATATTTCGCAGTTATAAACCGATTTTATGTCCACGGCAACATATCTGGGGGCACGGCAGTGCCCCCGCCAAGTCGAGCAAGCACCGCCGTAACATCCTTTTCTCGAAGCAGTTCAGGCCATTTTCGACCCCCCTATAACTTCTTTGTGGATAAAACTAGAAGCCTGAATTTTCAGTAACCAATCAGGCATTGTATAAACACGGTATATTTCAAATTTCATTCAATTTGAACTAGTAGTTTAAGAATTATAACTAATCAAAGTTTCTTAATTTTGTCACTCACTGACTGACCGATCATCAAAACTCTAAGGTACTTCTAGCAGACCCACAAACTCCAAATTTTGAACACAGTTATTGTTTAGCCTACAAAGGAAGGAAAAACTGAAAAATCCCGAAATTTCATTATATTTAATGAAAAATAATGATTTTATTAAAAATTAGATTCATTCAAAAAATAACGCATGCGCTTGTACTCATGCTTGCCACTGGCCGCGATTGAATTTTTGAAAGGATGAATGTAGTAGACTATTGTTCTGTGGGCACGGTAGTGCCCCCGCCAAGCCGATTAGTTTGTTCAAATTTTGAATTTTAGTTAGTGTTAAGCTCATGAGGAAGAAAAAAAAGAAAAATCCCGAAATTGCATTATAGTAAATGAAAAATACATCAAAGCATCTGAGAAAAATCAATAGAGACAGGGAGTGGGCTTTAAGAAAATCAGTAGGTGACGGACAAGATATATTACCCGAAAAAAAAGAAAGGAGGATGACCTAACAAAAAGAAATGATATCCCATAAAAAACAAAAAATGTAAAAAAATGCCAAGTCTCGCAACGCAGTTCTTCTGCCGTAAAAAGTTGTGAGATCTTATGTAAAACCAAGTCAGTTATATTAGTTAGTGTCTATGGAAGCACCTATTCAACAACTTTGTTATAAATTGTTATCTAATCAATTACCTATCAACATTTATAGTGACCGTATCAATATTAGACATCTTTATTTCTATAATAATTATAATTACTTGGCAATTGCACGGCCAGTATTTTAATTAGTAGAATATGTTACCGTGCAATTGCCAAGTAATTATAATTATTATAGAAATAAAGATGTCTAATATTGATACGGTCACTATAAATGTTGATAGGTAATTGATTAGATAACAATTTATAACAAAGTTGTTGAATAGGTGCTTCCATAGACACTAACTAATATAACTGACTTGGTTTTACATAAGATCTCACAACTTTTTACGGCAGATCTTTTATACACTCTGTATGAATCTATTATAATTATAATCCATTTGATTCATTTCTTTACGACAATTTTTTCGGAGGTCAGTCAATAAACAATTTTATGAATCCATAAAATCACTCTCTATCTGAGATTCTAAGGGTCTCCTAAATAACTTGAGTAATATTTAAGCAGCACTGCTGACTTTTTCATATTGATTTATTAATAGACATCACAATGCCAACGGAATCGATTTACAAGAAAGAAGCAACCTTAAGCCAACGTTAATGTCCTTCGTCCTTCGCGGTTTCTTAAAAAATCGTTACTTCTCTAAATTCATTTGCTTAGATCGTAAATTACGTTTGTTTGTAGTTAATAAAACTTTTAACTAAGCAATGTACGGTTGATGGAGTTAATTAAAAAAACAGATGGGACGAACTATCTAACGTACTTTTTCTTAGTGCTGGATTTATCTAAATAAAGAAAAGCAAGAAAAACGTAATTTTTTTAAACGATTTTTTAGCTGAAACTTTGCAGGTATATGTATATCGTCCCTTATTGTCATTAGACATAAGTCTTCCTTAAATTTTCTAACCGCAATTATCGATATAAAGATGGGTGTTTACAAAATAAATGCATAAAATCTTATGATTCCTTTACTTTATTTTTAAGAAATATCTTCATGCCAACAATTATAAAAGTTGTATTATAAAATATATTTATAACTTTTAAATATTTATAAAAAATTAGTCCCTGAAGTACTTTATGCCGTGATCTCTGGGGGGACCCAACCCCCAAAAGCCCGCTCTAGTTCAGCAGCGACCGCCAGGCATAATCTGTCTTGATTAAAGTTGGCAACGACCTGTATACCGATCGGCAATCCTTCACTTCCTAGTCCAAGTGGAACTGCGGTGGCTGGTAGCCCCAAAACATTAATGATGGCTGTATATGAAAAATTTAGAGCTCGCGCTAAAGCCTCATTGTGGTAGGGGGCAACGGTGGGATGAGTTGGATATAGGAGAACTCCATTGTCACCGAGAACATCTTGAACCTCTCGAAGAAGATCGTCACGTTTCTTAACCATGTGATAGTACTTCTCAGAACCGTATTCTACTCCGTTCTTCTCAACGACAGAAGTCATTAAACCAACAAAGGAATGATTTGAGGCCCCAATAGTCCATTTGAGAAGTTCGGTGTAGGGATTGATTTTTCCGTCCAAGTTAGCTAACTGGGCATCGAATCCTATTCCGGCTGAATCTTTCATATTCGCAAACCAAATAGCGGCCGATTGTCGAAATTTATCGAATTGAACTTTTTGTGGTTTAGCTTTAACCGCTGTTTCAATATGCCTTACAACCCTTTGAAGGCCGTCTCTTATATCTTTTTCGACTGGTGTTGTTAAATATCCACCTCCATCGTTTTCTTGATAGAAAAATTTTACGTTCGCCAGATTCACGGGTTCATCTAGTTTAAGAAGTTTCGCGTTATCTCCTGCGAGTATTTTGAGCATAGGTTTTAAATCCACTGAATATCGGCACATAGGACCTAGTCCTAGGAAGGAATTTTGCTCGTCGCTGAATGGAATCGGATATTGACCCTTGTTTGATACTATGAATTTTGATGGTTTATGACCGAAAATTCCATTGAAAAAGGCTGGAATACGGATTGAACCTCCTATGTCTGAGCCAAGACCGAAAGGTGATGCTGCCGCAGCCTGAGGAATAAATTTAATATTTTAAAGCTGGCTTTATTTTTTAGAGCCATTTATTTATGAAAAAACTGTTTAAATTACAAGAATAGTGATTGTCTTAGGGTGATACATTTATTTTAAACATTTTAAAATTAACAAGCTTTTATTAAATCAGATCATTTTAACCAAATGAAAATTAAATATCTTTGTTGTTCAAAAAAAAATTATTACAAATAAATTTTTTGAAAGTGCGCCTAAATTTTAATTTTACGATGTACTACAAGTTTTGTACAAGGATTTTGAAATAAATTTGTTTTCGATACAAAAACTTTAACGATATTTTTAAATTGTTTGCACCAAGAAAGGTATATTACCTCTCAAAGAAATGAACATCTATTGAAAAGATCTGTAGTACGGGCTTATAAAAGCTCAAGAAAATTCTACTTACTTGAATGGTACCTTCTCCGCCACTTGAACCTCCAACAAGTCTGTTCGTGTCGTAAGGATTACGAGTCCTCCCGTGAACAGGATTTGAACTCTCCCACCTAAACATTTAAAAGCAATTTCATTTTGCAATATTAAAAAGTCATGAGTATGCAAAGACTAACCACATGCAGCATTCGGAAACATTCGTAAGGGCAAATGGAATTGCTCCTGCTTTTCGCATTAATGCAATACAGTCAGCGTCATCATCTCCCCTAATATGCCTTCTCTTGTGCAGTCCCGAAGTTTGCAACATTCCTGCAATTTTATGCATGAGCAACTCTTAAAATTATTACTATTTGCGACATGTACCTTTGACCATGATGCAATCTTTTGTAGAGATGGGAACGCCCAGAAAAGGTTTATTTATTGCTAGTTCATCTTCAGTATACTTGCCACTTGCGATTAGTTCGTCAGCTTTAGCGGCATCCTTAAGAGCTTCATCAAATCGTTCATCAACGACACAGTTGAGCAGGGGATTAACCAGTTTAACTCTGGCTATATAAGATTTCATTACTTCCACACTGGTTACCTGCAGGGAAAGGGAGGACATTCAAAGATTTATTATACCCCATTTTTATATTTAGGGCTGATGCGAATACGAATGCTTATTCGCTAAATAAAGCAATCGATACCGAATTATGTGTATAAATTTTAGTCCGATAGGTTTATGGACTCTTTATTGGTATTATCCACTAGACATGTTTATGATATTGTTGTTTATTTACTTGCTTTGTCATTAACAACAATAAACACGCGTTAGGTTGACCTTATGAAATAAAATTATTATAGAAATTATATTCTTATCTTACCTTTTTTGTTCTAATTTTGTGTGCAATTGATGTTGCTGATTCAAGCAGCAAAAGATCAGAAATTGGCTGCATAGATCTTCCCTTGCCTCCATAAGCAAAAGAAAGAATCCATCGTACTATCAAAACGAAAAATCTGTGCAAAAAATTTAGGATGGTTTTCCCCAATGGTAAACGATGCGCATCGCTTCCCTGGTACTTTAATTCACCGTTTGCTGAAGACATTTTGTTAAACTTGGTGCTTTTGTTGCGGAATGACTTAAGCAGATTTCGAAATTTAGTTCGTATAATGTTCATCAGTTGGTCTCGTATTGACCATTTAGCATGTTGAGGTTCTCTGAAAATAAAGACAAATTTTAAATTTGTTTAATGCATATATACAGAATTTTCTGACAAAAAATATTTTTTCATGTACCATCATTTTACACGGACATCTGTGACTGTTTTCGCACATTATTTAATAACATTACATATTTCACTATCTCCGGTTTTTTTATCGATAATTCATGTGTCCAGCTTATGAAAGCTTATAATTACAATGGAAGAAATTAATATTGTGATTGTTTCAACGAAATATTTTTTAATTTAATTTAATTGTTTTATTTACCAGAGTATGTCGTAACAAGGCCTTGAAGAATATAAGGAAAATTTTTCAGTTTAAGAAAGTCTCTAGTAACAGATTACCTCTATGGAGAGAGGCTCAAAGTGGTTTACTTGAAAATTTATTTACAAATAATAAATGAATTTATCGGAACGGAATACATTTACAATGCAAATAAAAGCAGTAATATGTTTGCAGTTCCGATGTGCCTTCTATAAATAAATATGGTAAAGCCAAATTACACAAATAATGCAGAAGGCAGAGCGATAAAAAATTAGCCAAACTGTTAAATGAAGCAGTTTGCAATTTGTATTATTAATACAATTTAATTATTCCATTTTCTTTCAGAGAATTCTAGAGAACCTTAAATTCTATGAAAAGAAAGTATGAGGCTTGAGATAGGTTTGAGCTAAGTCTAACCTAAATTTAGAATAGTACATACATATATTATATGTATGTTAAATTAAAGTAAAAGAACGGTTACACTGGTATTGATTAAACGTTCATTTAAAGGCTTCCACATATAAAAGGTATTAGCTTATTTAAAATAAAATCCTTTTACGAAACATTCTTTAAAATGTATGTAACAGTTGATAACTCGAACAGCTGACACAATTTAAGGTCTATAATCGTCATTCTTTTACTAGTAAATCAGACATTTTCAAAAAGTTCAAGGTACAAAACAATAAAAGTTTATTATTGGATAATGTACTCATTGTACTACAAAACATTGTTTCGAGTGCGATTCAGGGTATTATGATAAGAGCCGTCATTTGTTTGTAAAGAATTGAAAACACTTTGAATAAAAAGAATGCGATTGCAATCTACTAATCATTGTTAAATCCCCATGATAAACGCAACGTGCAAGAAATTTATAATTGGAAAATTGCAATTCACGAAACAAGAGCATGAAGAACAAAGTATTACCGGTATCGTTCGCTAAATCAAGACGCTATAATTATTTATGACCTTCCTCAAGGCATCATTTCTGAGCGCTTTCATTAATAAATTGGCAAGTAATTATTTCTGTTGATGTACAGTGCAACTTCAAAAGAGCAATATTATTTATAAATCTATAGTTGTTTACGCATTAAATTTAATCCTCGCCTTGTGACTTAACCTGGTATGTTTATCTCTTATTTTTCTCCTTATCTTCATACGAATTTGAGTTTTATTTAATGAAAGCATTGCGGAATTCAATATATAAAATTACTTAAAAGTCATAAATAATAGATGATATGAATATATATTGCCTGAAGGTTCTTTGTAGAAAATTGGGAAATATTCTTCAAAAGTCAAAGTCTTAGTCATTTTACAACTGATTAAGATAAGCTTTTATAAAAAATTGAACTCTTATCTTGAATAATGACTCATAAAAAATATTTGATCAGCCAGTGCTATTGACATTTATGTGTTCCGCATTGCAACGATGGCACCAATTGGGGTATGGATCTGAAAATAGTAATACATATGTATTCGATTAAATTAAATACGATTTCGAGTCCCAATTTGCCATTTTTATTATTTTTCTATCATAACTAAAAAGTGGCCTTTAGAGCCAAAATAAAAGTGTAAAAATTAATCACAATTTTAAGACGCACAATTTACATACGTCAGTCAGTGTGTGCGACTTAATCAATTCATCTCACAACATTACACATGTTAAGCTACTTAAGTGAAAATCAAACTCAGCGTGAGAATTGAATTACTTAATGTTAAATTACATCAGTCTGAACAAGCAGATAACAACGTAAAGCTATTATCAGACAGAGAAAAGTAATAAATATTACATTAAAATATGTCGCACTTTCTACAGCCATCTGAACAATTTAGCAAATATTAATTTGTATCTTAAATGGCCACAGCAAATTGATGCAGAATCTTTTCGAAAATATTTGTGCTCAAGTGCAATTATAAATAAACAATACAACAGCTTTTATAAATATTTAGAACAATGCGGTGCTATTAACAATTTAATGGATCAATGCATCGGATGCCAGTTTTCTTACATGATTCAGAAGGCTTCTCACTTCTTGTTAAAAGGTTACTTATAAATTACGTAATTGTTTTTCTTGTCAATATTGATAAATACGTATGATGTGGAAAAATGAGAATAATAATAATAAATCAAGTTGTTTAAAAATTATATTTTTCTTATCAGATTCCGGGGGTTATTACTACATCTTAAGCCTCTGTCATTAATAAATAAATAATAATGTCCAAGGGACACAAAATTCAGCTTCAGTTAAAGTTTGAAAACAAAATTACTTAATGAACAATAGCTTCATTGTAGAAGGAAGTTGTAACAATTTTAATTAGTATGGTATATTATAGCTTAAAATTACCATTGAAGTTATCAAATTGTTTTCTTGTTCTGCAAAAATTAATGAATTTTTAAAATTTGACCATTACCTTTGCAATGAGATTTTGTCCCGCTTTAAATACAATTTTTAACATTCAAAATAGGATAGAGATTTTTAATACCTTACAAGAGTATAATTTAGACTACTGCGATGATGTGATATCAAAAGCAAAAAACACTATCTAGAAATTACAAAATCCAGATGAATTTGGAAAACCTAGAAACGATAAAGGGAAATGATAAAGTCCAGAAAAAAAGGTATATCTTCAAAACGGCCAAATACAGGACGCACAGAAGTGAATGTAGTTTCGTTTTTAGGTTTTTTTTAAAAGTTGTATGATTTCACCTTTGCTTATTTAGTATTTATTTTAATCATCGCAAAATTTGTTAGCTGACGGGAATTTCTCAAATTAATTGTAGGCATCGAATCAAAATCGTTAGATCGAAAGAATTATTTTTTGATTTCATAGTGTATATGGATTTTATCGTTTCTGGATTTATTCGCTTATGAATGTTATATTTTTTACATTTCGTTTAATACAATGTAACAAACGTTGTACCTATTTAAATAATTTAGAATAGTATGTTTCAATGTGGGAAATCAGACTCCATTTGACCGGTTTTTATTTGATAGAGCGGAATACTTTTGGTTATAGTTATTTCACTGAAGCATTTCAGTCCGCTGTATATCAAAATTAATCGTTTATCTTCATCAATTATGTTTCTTTGAAATGGCTAAAACGCTAATTCGCTGACAATCAGCGCTCGAAATTGCACTCAATTGGAACTGAGCCGAGAAACCTCAAACAGCCATTGACCTCAAGTACTTTGACCATTTCCAATGTCATGAAAGCCCCGACGGGAACAACCCGTTTTATTGAAAAGTCCTGACAGTGCAACTTTTAATTTCGCAGAGGAGCATGCCGGCGTCCGAAGTCAATCAATCTAGTCGAAAGTTTTTTTTTGCCGTCTGCGACTAAAACTTGTAGTCACAAAAACTTGCGGCCCTCGTTGTACTATTTACACCATGGCTGCGAGGTGATATCATCGGATTATTAAAAGATTACAGAGCTAAGATCTAAGAACAGCACTTTGGCTGGCTTTACTTCGGGACTCATGCAAATTTTGCTAAGTAAATGCAAACAAAGCTGCTCCGAGTTTCGAGCACGACGACAACGGTCGACGCTGAGCTCATGACTCTGCACAGAATCAACGATTGTTGCGTAATTTCCCTTTTAAATATTTAACGCTTCCCTCGGGGCTCCTGATAACACAAGATCATGGGTTCACGCAATCAGCCCCGCGGTCCCATGCAGGATCCGGCTGTTCACCTTCTAATCAAATCTCTTTAAATCGACGGAAGACGGAAGCCTTCTTGAGAGTTCATTAAGCGTCTGTCGGTCGGTAAAATAAATATTAAGAAACCGGTCTCCTCACGGGTGCGGGAAAGTGGTCGCTCCGCTCGTTGTTGCGTCCTTCTAGAATCTTGTTGGCAACAGGCTGCGGCCTCGACCCGATGAGCTTGGCCTTGTGAAGTAATAAACCGGGGATTTCAAATAGTGCTCACACTTTTTATAGATATTTTTAGATCCACAAATAAATAAAATTGCTTTCTACACAACTCGTGGAACTGATTGATCACTATTTAAACACAAAATCAGATAGACTCACTTCGAATTCTTTTGATTGTTTCTCATCGGCTACTTCGGAAACAAAACGAAGCACCTCACGGGCAATGTAAATTTTTTGGAGGAGAACTTTCCATTACCCGGATTAAATTAACTAAAAATCGACTTGAGCGAGAGCGCGAAGTGAACAAAACAAAGAGCCAGCTGTGACTTGACTGCTAATGGGCTGGTGCAAGTGTTCAAGTGACATTCCATAATTCCAATTACAGGGTGGGTTGACAGCTGCCTGACAGTTGATGGATTCTGCTGGATTTTCTCCCCTTTTAGCGATTCAGGGTTGCCATTCTTAATTTTGAGTCCGAACGTTTTCGGAAAGCTATGAAATCGACCACCCGTAACGGAAAATTCTCTGTATTTTCTAGATTTGGGATAACCTTGCTTTTCTTCGTCAAAACTCATGCGAAATAAAAATGCACTCATTAAAACTGGTCAAATTTACATCGAATAATTTCTTTCTCAAAGAGTTATGATATTTTTCCAATAAACAAAAAGAAACCTTGCGATAATCAGAGTTAATTCTTTAACAGATTTGAATTTTTTTCCAGTAAGAAAAAATTTAATTTCTAATAAACTAAGGTCGTTAAAATGTTAAGCACATTTTACTCGAAACTATTTTTTTCTTGAAAACCGCATATCTGAGCTTAAAAACTTTAAGAACCACCGAACCGATTTTGATGATATTTGGTACATTATTTATTTTTATATCGAAGCGGATTTTGATTCCTTATATTTTATTAATTCGTTCATGGACAAAGCTGATTTACCAATTTTTGTTTTTGGTAAATTTTAATTTCGGATTATCCAGCATATTGTAATCTGTAATTGATAAAACGATTTAATAATCTGAGTGACATAATTACAATAAGCTTTATAAAGGCTTATTGTATTGAAAACAGGTCGATGAACAGCTGAATTAGATCGTTTAATTATAACAGAGAAATTCCAATTTATTATCCAAAATAAACTGCGAACGAACAATGACAAAAATAATCTTGGAAAACTTCTTTAAAATAATTGTTGTACTACTACATGTTAAGTACATCAGCTACATATTAATTGAGTTGCATACAATCGTCAATAATATGGTTAATCGAAAATTTATCTATTCGCAAAGGGAATCTCTCTATTTTTATATACATAATCCCTAAAATGATTTAGAAGTACATACAAATGTACTTGCACCCAGTGAGAATGGTATAATCACTAAAAAAACAAGTTATCTTCTAATTAATAAATTATCATGCTTCATGATTAATTTCCTTGAGTTATTCCATAACATTTTCATGATTGCCTTCGGCGTTGTATCCAAAAACAACGACGAAAGCCAGAAAATATTCAATTTCCGACCTTTTTCTTATTTCCGCTTTTGCGTTTACAGGCAATTGGTTTTTGATTGTTCTGACGATAAGATTCAGAAACCGCAAAAAATTTCAATAATTATTGCAATCATTGTCGGAAAATGTCCATTTAGAGAGAATATTTTCCAACTATAGGAGTTTTTATAATTTTTGATTAATATGTAGTTCTTACTAAATATTTATTGGTAAATAGTTGCATTGATTTTTAAACTCAATGGAACTGTGAAATGCCTAAATTGTGAATTTAGCTTAATTTTTTTTAAAAAGGGTTTGGAATACAAAGTTCACTGAGTGCAAAATTGAATTAAATACATATGCAACAGAAGCACCAATTACCCCAGAAATCGTGTTTAAAGTAAATGCAACATACCTGCTAATTAGGGCAACCTTTCACCAAATTACTCTCTCCTTTTTGAAGGAGCAGATTTGAAAGCTCGACAAACTCCCAACTGAATTCAAATGCATAGTTGTATTCAACTTGAATATGATAGTGGATTGTAGATTTTTTACTGCAATGTATATGAAAATGAAGGTATTATGTACTTGTAGTAAACATTTAGGAAAACTTTGTGAAATAATCTTTCATACCCTTCGTATCCCTCTCCTGAGCATACGAAGGTCATTCATATAGATATATCTACAAATTATTTCATAAGTGCACTTTAATTGGAGCAGAAAATTTTCCTCGGAGTTTGAAGTTTCATTAATTTAATATACTTAAACTTTGTCGTTTCAGCAATGAGTTCTACATCGGATGTGAATCTAGTGATTTCGAAGGATGGGAAAAAGCTCTCCTCGCACTCTGCCCCGGTCTCACCTCAATCAAGCAAAGGAAGGCAACAAATTAGTTCAGGATCTGCTACAGGTAAATATCCGTCGTAGACATTGCTTCCTCTCGCTCGTTACATTTGGGGCAGCTGATGGAATTCTTTCTTTTTTTTCTTCAAATATTTGCCTAACGAGTCCTATAAAGCAGCAAAGTCGCATAATCAAATTAAACAAGTTGAAGGAAAACGAACGAATGTTTTCTACTATAGCTATTCTTTAATTTATGTATCAACAATACAAACATTTCGAGGACAATGGCAAGAATTTGGAACTTCAATATTTGTGCACCCTCTCCTTTTATTACAATTGATAGATACAAAATGTTTGCATCTTTTCGAGAAAATTTATATGAAATGCCTGAAATTCCATCCCATGGGAAGTTTTTTAAAGTCAAAAGTGTCGCTAAATGGATTCCCTATATTATATAACATTATTTAACAAAACACTACATCAATTTTATACAACAAGTTTCAAGCCCCAAATTGGTTATCTGCCTATAACATTAAATTTATAAAGAATTGCAAAGTAAGAGCAAACAATCTCAAATGACATACTTTTAAAAACCTAAAACCGCCGTCGATGAGTCAACAGTTCTCGACCAACTATAATAAGCTATTATAGTAATTAATTAATATATGTAATATAGCATACATTAGGCTTTTTTGTTTATTTATTCTCATTTTGATTATTAAAGTTAAAACCATGATCTTTCTACTTTTTATATAAATATGTATAATGTTAAATTGTTCGATCAATATCGAAAATTACGAATTTTGGAACCACTACATTCTCTTGTACATATACCACAAGAAAAAGGAAAGACTTAACCGGGAACTTAATAAAATATATGTAATTATATGTCCATCCTTAATTGCTACGCAAACTTTTAATTTCTCAGTTAACAGCGAAAACAATGATGAACTTTAAATATGTTGGAAGTTACATCATCAGTTCTTTCATCTGAATTGCAGTCCTTTTAATAACTTCCGGATGTTTTTCATTCTAAAGACTTCACAAACTTTCTTACGAATTCTTCCGGCAGTGCTCCCCATTCATGAAAACATCTTTTAATTCCTGCAGAATCTTCAGTTCCCCTTGTATATTGCTGTATGTATCTTTAAAGACTCGCGAAAGATTTTCAAAGATTGAGGAATTTTAGGAAATTGTTTCATAAATACATATACATATAGTACATAGAAATATTTTAGTAAAGTCTAAAATTCATGACTTTTTCCCTTATAACTTCCAGATATAATAGTTTGTATACGCATATTATAGGTATACGGTAATAATAAATAAAATTGGAAATAAAATAAAAATAAATTAGGTTAGCAAAACTGATTTCACTGAAGAAAACAACAAAAAATATCCTATGGATATAAGATCTCAACATTTTTAAATACCTAGACAATCACAATTAATCTATTAATTTATAGGTAGAATCAAAGTTACAAAAATTCAAAATCTGGACTTAATACATACATATGTATTATTAGACGAGAAAAAGACTGTAGGTTGTAGAATTCATCCAGAACTAAGTAAACTTTGAGCTAGATTTTAAGTAGGATTGTCTTACCATCATTAATCTTTATTGAACCGATGTCGGTTTTCGGGCTCAAACAAAACCTCACCAAAACTTTTTATATCCCTTTATTTATGCGTTGTTTATGTGAATTGAATCATTTTTGTCCCGATATCCAAGTATCGCAAAATTAAAGTGTTCTTTTACAAATCGATTGTCATTCTCGTACCCGCTCGTTATTTCACCTTGCTGAGTGAAACCACAGGCAGGGCACAATTTACAATAGGAGGCCTAGAGAAATTCAACTTCTAAACGAACCTTAAACTTTATATATATATTTCTGTCTCCTCCTTCAGGGGGGATATCGGTCGTTTGGTTTGGTATTTCCTTTTTATGGTTGTCATTAGAATGACTACGTGTTCTGTTTTACTAAAATGCATACCTCAAGTTTACCCCCAGGAATAGTTGTCGTGTAAGCACTAAGTTGAGAAATCAGTAAATTTTCTTTAGTGTCCCTCCGGTGGCAATTGCGAAGGGTGAACCCTAAAGGGACGACCGTGGGGAAGGAAAAACTTTTCAGATGGGTTTTTATGCTTTCCAAAGATGTTAAAATACATTGACACAGAATGGAAACTTTCGTGATGGACACCTAATTTAAGAGCTGAAATCGTTCCTAAGCAGTTGATGACTTACATAAGATTGTTCGGTTTCATGGGCTTCAAAGACGATTAAGATGTGTCTTTCTTGGGGATTTATTGAGCATTTAGGTGCTTCGAGACAGAGGCGACTTTATTCGATCGAAAAAGTTTGACCTATGAAGACTGTTATCGGTAATATCTCATCCAACTTGTCTCCTTTATCTCATAAGAAAGTTTATAACTAATTTGGAAATTCCTTCAAAACATTAATCATTCTGAATTTGGTGGTTTGGTTTGGGGTCTGTCTGTCTTTTTAAGATGGTTCCATCCATTTAAATTTGTCATAATGCCCGATGATTTTAAGTTCTGCTCGTCATAACAATTTCTCATTTTCATGGTGCAAGTTTAAGTGTATACATATGATTAGAGCTTAACTGGCTTAGAGGCAATAGCCGTTAGATATTAGTTCAATTTTAATTAGGATGAGAGTAGTGGTAGAAAATAAGGGTAGTACCAATCTGGGCAAATTAAGTATATAAGATGTTTTTTTTTAAAATTGATATTTTTGTTTTAAATGAATTCGTCTTTTGTTATGTCGATTTCCATAGCACTTTAAAAGCTAGTCGATTATTCATGCATATTTAACTCTTTACGATATTACCCGGCGGCAACAACTTTAAAGCTTTGACCGCGGTCTAATGAAATTTGATTCACGACGAACAGAAGGAGGAAAATTTGAAAAAAATGAATCTGATTAAATGCAGCATTCTTTCGACTTTATTATAAAAGAGAGGAAGGCTGCCGTCGGTAGGCTCTAAAAATGTTTATGGGGAGAGATTTGGGGTCTACTGCAAAAGAAGCCGTAGAGAAAAAGGAATAAAAAATGTAAAGATTCAACGTAATCCAGTTCTTCTTTTTGGGCACAATAAAATGTCTCTCTGACTCGTGGGGGGCTAGGTAATTGAAGCTCTTATAAGGACATATGAAGATCCTTAGTCCTTACATACGTTCGGTTTAGCCTTCAACGAAATTATATTAACTGGATCTGGATGCCTTTCATGTAAGGTTTACTTTTCAGGCAGCACACCTTCGTAATAGAACCATTCCGCGCTTGAGATATTTTTAAAGCAATTTAAATCCTTGTTTAAATTCAAGCTTATATCGCTCATTATCCCACGGATATCCTAATTGTGTTTGTTTGATTATCTAGCGCTTTGTCTTAAGTGTACGGATACAAAAACACTAAAACAGTCTCAGAAGAGGGTCCATGGAAACGAAAGAAGGCTTTAAATAGGTTCATAGCTCGCTCCGACGAATTTTCCGGGAAGTACTACGTTCTGGTTGGCTGGGCTATCTTTTGCTAGGGGAAAATTGGAAATTAATTTAATTAACTGGGATGTGTTAACGTCGAATATAAATGTCGCTTGGATTATACGTTCTTATTCACGTTGCTGATCAAATTAGCTGGAGGGTAAGTGTAATGAAGTTAGGCTCTCTGTTTAAATTAATTTCCTTTTCATGTACCTACAACAATGTTTTAATGAACAAATTTTCTGGATAAACTTGACTTATGTGTAAATTGTATACAAACAGTTCAATGTAGCACATGTATGTGCATTATGTTTAAATTAGGATTTTCCGATCTTAATGAAATCTTTCTAAAAACGAGGGGGGGCACTGTTTTCTAACCTTTTAATGATACACATTTATCAGTCTATATTTAGAAATTTTTTGATAGAAACAGGGCTGCTTTTTAATTTGAATGTTAGAAGTTTTTCTTTTAAACAAAAAGCCTGAAATGCTAAATTCTCTTTCAGAAGTTTTTAATAATGTATAAAATGTAAAACGAAAATTTATAGAGTGCTATACGTCAAAGGACTTTTATTGCCCAAAAAGGACAGGAAAACAAAATACGAAGTTGAATTTATACATATGTAATAATTTTCGGTTGCTACATGTGGGGATGGACATCATAAATATGCAAGCGTGTCCTTTTTACTGAAATAATGGTCTTCCTTCTCGGGTCAGTTCAAAACATTAAAGGACCAACTACTGTCCATGTTAAAGTCAAAACCTCCAGCAAAAAGTTAGAAACCAGGTTGATCTCAAGTATTGGGGTAACGTTTTCCCGCCAACAAGGACTGCTTAAAGGCCAACACAGAAGAGCTCCTGTTTTGCTCCAGTGGGACTTGTCCTGAAAAGCAATCTGCCTTTCCGAGATTAATTGAATTTTTACCCCCAAATTCATCTTGTCGCAACAAGCAATTTGTTTGGTAAAGGGAAGAACTCCCCGGCTCTTTTAGGAAATTCAATCTATTCAAACACCTCAATGAAGGACCTATAGGGTAAGCCCTCTAATATCTGGCATAAACAGCAAACGTAGCGACTGGATTTTAAGTTTGTTTACTTGGCTGGATTACTCGGTAAATATTTATACCCAAAGTAGAGGAGTTTTAAGATGTCAATTTGGAAATTTAGCTTGGAACGATGGCGAACGACAGTTGGGTACCACCTCCCGTTTATTTGAAAGATTGCCCAAATCCACTGCCAGGTAGATGCTGAGACTATATCAGTCGGAAAATTGTGTTAACCACCCTCTTGACCTTTTGATATCGTCATATTCCTTACAAATAAACTCAGACGGAATTTTCCGTCTTGCTCCCTGTTTCCTTGTCTTAACTTTTTTATCTCAATTTTTTTGTTGACAAAGTTTCTAGTTTGTGTCATGTTGCCCGCTCGTTAGGGCCACTGTTGACTCTTTGGCTTTCAATAAGCTTTTTCTCAATTATACCATTTCTCTGCGGGCGCCCTGAAATTAAGTCTCCAATAGCCCTGGGAGCAAATTTTCCCTAATTCAATTTTTCAGTCAGTTTCGTTGTAGTCTGGATGTTCCATCATACTTTTTTTTTCTTTCTTTTTGTTGCTATTTTCCTATTATGCTGAATTAATGCTTAGGTTGCTGTTTGCCGGTCGTCGTTTTTTCCCACTTTATTTGTTCTTATTTGTCCTGGAACACGTCTTAAATTTTCCTAATCAGATGCGCCTTCGGGTGGCATTGGCAGGGTCTTAATGTGCTTAACATCTGTCGTCACTTGAGAGAGCAAGAACTACGTCGTTTAAACGATTCATAGAAAAATTTGCGCTTTTGTATTAAATTACATAACTTTCGGACTTGATGGCTATTTCTTTAATTCAGTTCAAAGTTCAGGCCATTAGAAACTACTGGTGGGAACGATGTATACATGAGAGTGGTAAAATAAATTTTTATTGCCGACACCACAAAAGAGGAAAACATATCCCTCTCGAAAAACGTATTTAAAAAATCTGTTTGGTTTCATTGAATAATCTTTAATGAGCTGTATTTTTGCGGAAAATTATTAAATTTTTACACAGTAATTTAAAAGCAATTATGGTACGAAACACTAATTGCGTAATATTTGTGCTTATATGTACAGTGGGGGACATTTTCATAAAACTACATTATTTTCAAATTAATACCTAATTACATACATATTTCAGATATTGATACCTATAATATAAAACACATATTCTCTATAAAATGTGACAACATGAAAGAATAATTGTGATAAGTTAAAAAGCAGTAAAGTAAAAATAATGTAATGTAAGTAATGATAACATTTCCTCATTTCTTAAATTTTACTTTAGTATAATTAAACAATTGGTAAGGAAATATAAAGATCTAGCAACATACATACCTATTCCGATTATGCTAAAACTAAGAAATTCTTCCAGCCCCAAATATCACTAACCGATGGTGGATATTGGTTAGCAGGTTCTATAACATTTGCATATTTCAAACCGATAGCTTATGTATTATAATTTCTGTAAGATAAACAGCTGTGACAGACAGATTACCATAAGGGTTCTTTTTTTACCATTTTGGTATGGAAATTATTCCTGCTTATAATATTAAGAAGGAGAAAACAATAAGATTGAATTATCATATTTATGTACATACATTTTATATCGCCAAATGTGCGTTGCGGCGGTATCTAGAAAAATTTCTGCAGAGCTCTAGACTATGTATTTGCGAACAATGAAAAATGTTAAAAAAATCTGCATTATCATTTAGAGGTAAATTATTCATTCTTTCTTAATAATAATGCAAAACGTTTTTTTTCAATTTTCTCTTCACCGCCCACCGATAAATAAAATTATTCCGAGTAGCAGTGAAGTTGATCGATCCCAATAAAAAAATCTTTGCGACATTAATCTGGCTGCTGGAGGAGATAGCTAAAAAGCAGATGGTTGTTTTTGAGAAAAGTAAATTTGCCTATTTTGCAGAATGTCCTGGAGGGTTTTCTGCGAAATCGTTACTCCTTTTACAATTTTTGCAACTGGTAACACCGAAAGGCTTTGGGAGCTTGGGGGAGCGTATCCTTTCTGTATCCGTTACATCACTTGCACTTCGCTTCTCTGGGACGTCGAATTTTTGGGGAGCTCCCAAACAAATTGAAGAAGCTTTTCACCAACTTTTCACCCTCAGTTTTCTCGAAGCTTTCAGTGCGGGCTGACGGTTTGGTGTTTTTGTCTGGACTCGCCGGGAGTCAGTTTTAATTCGTTTCTCGTCTTCTAATGTTTCGTAACTTCCCCACACTCCATCTGAAGTTGTCCACAGGTCAGGCGGAATTGTAGTAGTTGACCCGCCTGATAACCGGAAGTAGAAATTTTTGCGGGGGAGCCTCTGCTGTCGTCACTCATCTGCAGTCCGCGGGGATCTTTCCCAAAAAAAAACAAATGGATTTTACATTTTTGCCGCGAGTTGCAATCGTGTGTGGGATATCATCAGTAAAATCTGAGACGGGGGAAGTCGAAACCTGCAAAATTTGAATATCTGAATTGTGTGCGAATCGCGATGCATTTTAATTCTCTATCAAGCCCAATTTGTTCGGTGGCGCTGCCTAATTGAGTTGTTCCCTGGTTCCTGGTTGGCATCCTTCTTGCGGCTGAGTAAATTTTGTCGCGCGCTTTAAAGAATCTCGTTTTGGGGTGAACCCTTTAAACAAGGACATTTTGAGCAGTCGGGGGGGTAAAGAGTGTAGGTGGAGGGACGTGTGCTATGAGTCAATATGACCTTGTGCGGATGGAAAATATTTTCGAAAAGTAAACAAAAAGTCAAACGTGGGAAAAGTGATATAAACTCCTCATCCTCCTGCAATGGAACTTCGACCGCCGAAGTTAAAGGAGAAGGATCAGCTGTTCCGCCCGCTGAGAGTCAGGTCAACGAGGAGCCGAAGGAGAGCGACCAGGAGAGCAACATGGATTTCACCATGGATTTCGAGGCTGAAGACGATTGTAAGTTAAATTTCTTGCTGGTGGGAAAAAAACAAAAAAACTTTTGGCGGTGAAAGCCTTTCTAGTTCCGCAGTGCCAAGAAAGTGCCCTAATGTGGCTTTTCTCTGTATATTTGTCAAAAAACAAAAAAACAAAACAAAGGGTTAACTTCGCGGCTCCTATCTACGTGACATTCAACAGATTTAATTGGTTGTGTAGGGTGTGATGGAGTGACTCGTTTTGCCCGCCTTTATCGCGGGGGAGTCAGTTTAATTGGGCTCTTAGCTCTATTTTTAGTACCGAAAGAGTCTGCGAACAGCCCCCCACCGATCGGTAGCAGCAATTTAATTTGGGGTGGTGACTACTTCATTCGGTATCAGTCATCACGGGGATGGGATCGATGTTAAATCTGTTGAAATTAGGGCTCAACTAGCATATCTTTGCAAAAATCACATATAAAAACAGCACTAAACTAAACTAGTATGCATATTTGAGGCCACTATCAACTGGTAGCGAAACCAAGAAAAATTTGACCGTTTTATATAAAATCCAAAAAAATTAATAAGCAAAACTATGACCAATTGTAGATGAGTAATTTTTGATATAATGTACATATGGTCCAATCTATACTTCGATACTTTAATATATAAAAAGAGAAAGAGACCTTTGTAAAAGGTAATTTCGGAAACTACTGAGCCAATTTGGGTAATTAATCCTTTTGCCAATAAAAGTTTGAAAAGAATAACAAATACTAAATGCATACATGTATCATTTCATTTCAAATATGGTAGCATGCAAAACAAAAGTAATACATACATATATGTATGTTTAATTTTTGAGCCTGAAGTATCGTAAAATGATATTGTTTTTTCAATTTTTTAATGCGGAAAAACAATATGGCTGTGCAATTTTGTTACGATTTAAAGTGTACATACAAATTGGTTTGGATTTTCAAAATCAATGTAATTTAACAACAATATAAATTTTTGTTTTATCTGTTTTTAAACTCATCAAAGTAACCAGTCCTCAGTCCTCGTTGGAAGGGTGCTTCTGAATTCCGTAAGAACACTCTAATCCCCACGAGAAGGTTGCTGCAGCCACTGTCAACTGTTTGCCTACCTTAGGAAGGAGGTTCCTCAAGTGCTGGCAAATCTTTTATTCAAATTCAAGGTGCTCTTCAAGGAAACTTCGTTATTCAAATGTTACCGAGCAATTCTTTGTTTTTTTTCTTTTTTTAAAATTTCATTCAATTGCTCCCAATATAATACAGCACGAATTTAGAAAGTCACTTGGATAGGAAATGGTACTAAATGGGGATAAAATCAGCCCCTTCAGGGAACAGTTTTTTGATATCATTGTTCTTGAACAGACTGCACATTGTTGTCAGGGAAGATCGCAATTATGAGTATCTAATTTAAAAAATCGCTCTTATCATAATTTAACGTAGTCACATTAGTAGCTTTTATTTTAAGTTCTTTCGAATTACAATTATTCGAAGGAAATTTTTGTTACGATTAACATTAGTAATTGTGTTAACGATTTTGCTAAATTCTTTCCAGCTTTTGTTTTCTGTGATCAATTCTTAACGCCATACAAATAAGCCTATATAATTAGTTTTTCGAATACATACATATGTACATATGTATTTTTTTTTGTTAGGTATCCTTTATATGTAAAGCACTCTTCAAAAAGTGATAAAATAAAAATCTTTTCAAAAAGTGATGAAATTGGAAGAAAATCATTAAAATTAAGTCTGTTTTTTCTAATCTACATCAAACGAACAAGCAAACTGGGCAAATCCTTTGAAGCTATAGAAATACATATTTTCTATTTATATCCTGAAGTCCTTAACAAGCTGCTTAAATAGAAGATCTATTGATACAATGAATTTGTCTTTCATTTATTCATTTCAGCATTACATGAAAATGCCCAAGGCTCCGTAGATAGAAAACTTTGAAAAGCTATTCAATTTAAAATTGTCTCTTGGGCTCTTGGGAGTGGGCATAAACTTCCCAAATTTTCAGAAGGATAAGAATTTCAAAAGATATACTTCAAAACTTCCGAAAGCACATATGTATGTATGTGTGTATATGAATTTTATGTGAAAAGTCCTCTCAAATAATTATAAACTAGAGATTATCCGGTTTCGCTTAAAATGAAACATTTACCTTCATCACTAGAAATAATGGAAATTTAATGTCAGTCCCAGATGACGACCCTCTTCCCGCTTTAGCTGCTCAAAAAGGAAAATTTTCTGAAAAGTTTTGTATCATTTTACAGAGCGATAAATCCCAAATTATCACAAAATGTAAGCATGATTTCTGATACATATGTACATTTCTATTGTTAAATATATACATACATAATTGCGTATTATATCGCTTGTCTTCCGGAAGCAGAAAATGAATTCCTTAGTTCTTAAGTGTTTATGCTTGTAGCATTAACATGAAACATAAATAGGTAGGTACGACGTCTTTTGAAATCAACCGCTCGAGGCTCTTCTGTTTAAGAAATTGCTCCTGCGGTAGGCCATTCTTTTGAAATTCATCCTGAATGTGTGACACAAACATTTGCTCTTCGGATTACCTTTGAAAAATACCAAATGAAAAGATCCTGCTTGAAAGGAATTTGTGTTCTTTTTTTTTAATGAACTTTTTTATTTAGGGGTTATATAAATACATACGTATTATATTATATATTGTACAATAGATACGTTGTGCGGTAGAATCAATTAAGGAAATCTTACTTGGTATCGCCAAAAGCATAAAATTTACGCAATAACTTTAATTGTATTGTATCAAAACAAGTTACTGATAACTTTGTTTTCGAGCTCACTAAATGAAAAACTAATTTCCCAAAATAATATTTATTCAATAACTTTTATTATGCATTACACACATAAACAATGACTAATGAGTGACACCTACATAATCTAATCTAGGTGGACTAGAGCATTTCAGAAAACCAACTGAGTTTGTAGGTGAAGCACCTCCATAAAGTAACATTCCAAAGGCTAATGATTGTTTTCTTTATTTTTAGCAATTATTTCACAATAATTATTTACAAGCTTAGTTCATATATGAGAAAGTTCACCTTCTATTACTAATCAAAAACAGAACATCTTCTGCCGATGAAAGCAGTCGCTTGTCTCGATTTCTCAGAAAATTGCTCATAAGTCGTTGAATACGCAATAAATGTTGCGATATTCTTAGGAAATGTTCACAACTGATTATGTGACACCTGATAATAACTTTTTTAATTGAAGAAAAAAAAGTATGAAAACAACTTATAGGTGTAATTTTCAATTTAGTGGTAGTATGCATATAAACTGCCCAGTGTAACTGAATTTATATTTAACCAAGAAAGCAAAATGATACGGGTATCATAATCCGACGACTATAAAGTTTATTGCGGAACTTTATTAAAATGTTACTGGGAATGTTTCTGGATACATTACTTTCGAATCTCAAAGAGAATAAGGAGAAAAGCAAATTGAACAGAAGTATCATTGTTTAAAAAAATTTATTGTCATAGTGCAGTGTGTGGTAATGATATTAAAATAGTCGGATTAAACAGAGTTTAAAAGAATAAGTATCAAACCTAGTTGGGTATGATTTTGTCTGTAAGACTATATGTGTGTATTTAATAGTTATTGGTTCGATGATATAATCATTATGCTCACCAAATAAGATATATTAAGTTATATACTTGCTCACCATCTTGGTTAATTTGAAACTCAGATCCTGATGTAGAAATAAAAATAATATACATTCAAGGAAATTTTCTCTCTATTTATCTATCTTCCCATTTTAATTTAAAACGTATACACATAACTTTGATGATTTTTCATAAAATATATAAATAGCTTTGGTTTCGCTATCAAATGAGTGGTTGGTTATATGTCTCATTAAAAGTTACTGTTCGTTAAAAAAAAATCTTTATCTATTTCAGTTTTTATTAGCCTATATAGCTACAGTTGATGAAAATTTATATGCTCTAAAATAATGTTCCATTTTAATGCACTTCTTTAATTTGTTATGATGGAATAAGCACTAAAAGTTATATTTTGCAAGAAAATGTAATGCAGTAAAATGTGTCTTTGCTGCCAGGCCATACACTGAGAAAAATTTGTATGAATTTGCATGATTCATTCATTGGGCAATAAAATAGTCTTGACGTCTATAATTTTTGCAATATAGTAGGTATATATACTAGAATTTATAGTTATAGTTCTAGCATCCTTAAGATAGCTGTTGGGCACAAACCATATCTCTAAAAGATTACTGTTTTGCGCTCAATAATAAAATTCATTTATTCATTAAATGCGCAATATAAAGAAATGTTTAAATATATGTTTAACTATTTTAAATCTCAAAGGGCATAATTGCAAATAAACAAAATTTTATGTAAGTTGGTACGACTTGCAATATATGGTTTAGTGTGGATATGTCGCAAAACTTTTTTCAAAGGAAGTAAATAAAACAACCACATCAGATATTATATTAATGCCTGTATATGGTTGGCAATAAAAAATAAAACGTCTCATTAAAGCGTCCGTCCTATTAAAGCGTTCGGGGAACAATTTATCCTTTTATCCTTCAAAGAGAAATTAACCGAGAAGTTTAAGGGATAATGCTAGTCAGCATGAAATTATGGGTCTTTTTCTCCAATTTATTTACGAAAGACAAATTAACTTATTAAAGCAAATGTTTTTTACACATGTTTGTACATTTATTAAGGTACTTACTTCGCAATTTTAATACTCCTTAGCCGTAGTCACAATTTTACATCTATAAAACAAAAAAACTAAAAATAAACAATTTTTTGAAACATTGTTCAATATCTAGTGAAAGACGTATTTTTTGAAAATATTCATTAGAAAAAAAATGGCGACGATTTACGGTAAAGGTTTTTTATTTTTCGAAATAAATTTGTCAAAAACCGAATGTAAAATCAGCTAAAATCACTAATTAACTTCAAAAGTATTTTAAATATACCTCTCAAATGTTCAGATTTTCCAATAGGATACTTTCTAAAAAGTCTATTTTTCCGAAACGAGAAAGTGTAAGGACCTCTTAATGTAATGTCTAACCTTCCTTTTAATGTTAAAATAACGATAACAATATTTAGAAAATGCGATAACCGTCGTCCGTCGTTGTGGCATTCCACCCCCTAAAATCCCAAAAAGGCATATTTTTTTCCGGGAACATTAAAGGAATTATTCAAACGAAAGGAGGCAGACACTGATGGAAGATATGGGCCCAGGACATAGAGGAAAATTAATACTCGTGGAACATGTTATCTTTAGGAAGATTTATCACGACATGTGGGAGGCGCACGATGAGATGGATCGCTCGCTGAATTACAATCTCCACTTGTTGGATCGCATTACGAATGATTGATTTTGGAGCTGAGGTGCCCTACAGCTGTCTGGACGATAGATTAGCTCAATTAGAGGGAATTCCGGGAGCCTCAAGTGCGGGTGGTTTCTGGTGATAATGTGCATGTCCTTATTATGGGCAACTTGAGTACACAATCACTCGTGGCGGCCTCCTTCAGAGGCGATTGGATCCTAGTCGGAGTTGGAGATTTAATTAATTCCCTGCCAAAGTGTCCCCGGGGGGTTCGTTTATTGCTCCACAATTCCTTATATAGCTTTCCCCAGGAGCTGTAAAGTAAAAATTAAATTATCCTTGACGTGAAGAAATATTAAAGCCCAGCAGCGCTGCATGACAAATTGGTATATACGTAATCTTTGCTTCTCACGAATTGCTCCATATTAAAATGGGATTTTCCGGGCTTTTATTTCCTTGTAAAAATATTCGTATACGCCCGTTGAGGTTTAATATCCGTAAGATTACGAAAACCCACATTCCAGCGGGAGCTCAAGTTATCGTTTTTCAAATTATTTTGCAATCGATTTCTCATATGTGAAATCGCAAATTTTAATCTCGCCTCGGTACAACCTTTGGGATATAAAATGGGATAAGAATTCACTGTAGGTATAGGTATAATAAATTTTGTTGCTGTGCCACGAAAGGTGATGTGATGGTAGCAAAATTGAATAGAACAACCGACCTACGAGAAGTGTGTGGTCTCAAAGTAATTCTCCTACTTTTTGAACGGTGCGGTAACAACTTTAAGACTATAATATGTTTTTGGTTAGCTTTTAAGCGTAAGGTATAATACTCAATTACATTCTCATTCTCATCTGATTTTGGGAATCTTGTAGAGACTAAAATAATTAGCTTAAAATTAATTTTGTAACCATATAGAATATGGTAGTATCGAAAAATACATGAATTTCTAAAGTCATATGCATAGAACATCTGCATATGAATATAATTAATAAATAACGATAGTAAATAGTCAGGGTAGGTACAATAAATTTAACTGATCGATTAAGCACTGTTAAATCAATAAGGATTCCAAAAATTTCATTGGGTATAATTCTTAAAATATGTAATATTTATTAATTTATTAGAATTGCAAAATGCAGAGGAAATTTGAAATTTTTATCTAGTAATACATTTGAAATATAAAACCCGTTGAAAGAAATCTTCAGAAATAAAAACTATTTGATCTAGAATCATAGCTATGCCATGTAGAATGTAATTTTTTTCACGAGGTAATGTGATACAAAATTTGATTTTCAATGACTATAATACCTACAATAAGTTTTTTTGATTTTGACGCACTTATACAAAAATGCTTTGTAAGTTACTGCAACACAAATGCACAAATGGCAAGTCGCAAAGATTAATAAATAATAACCAAATAAACCAATCTGACTCAATCAATTGGTTAATGTAAACATTTAGGTGCTCGGGCTGCCGCAATCATTAATTGAAATAATCCTAATTAAAAGAGCTTTTGTTTACCAATTTCATTTTACAAATTTATCGGAAAATGTTGCATTGCAGTTAAACTATGAAAATTTCAATAGGTAAAAGAATAGCTAACGTAGTACATTCACAAACATTTTATGAGTAGTTTCTCTCAATATTTGAAATTTTACAGGTAATAAAATCCTGGTAATGATTTCAAAAAGGTTGACCTATATTCCGGCATCCCTAGGAAGCATGCTAATTAAACTGCCAACCTGTGTACAAGTTCAATTATGTTTTCAATTTCTCTTTGCTGCAATGTGGTAATGCATTTTCAGTCCCACCCTTAACCATAATTATGCGATTTAATTAGTTTAACTTTGATGTACCTAATAAAGTTGTACATATTATGATTTGTTTAAAAGTTATATTTTCATCATTAATTGGATTTTAAAAACACTTTTCCAATAGGTATGAATAAAAAATTTTATGCAAAATACACGGTTTCTTCCGGTTTGTTAATTGATAGGAGTATATCTTTTTTATATGAAGAACTTAAAAAACACAAATTTGTTGTCGAATTTAAAAGATTAGAAAGAAGCGAAATTATGGATAGAATTATCATGGGCCTAAAATGGTTAGGTATAATCCTTAACTTTTAGGTAGCGGTTGGAAGAGGGTAGAAATTATTGTAGACACTAAAAGTTTGCTGGCGAGTATTTATTTTTTTTTCTGGAAATCAAAAAACAAACCGACTTAGTTCTACAAGACTTTACCTTTACAATATGCCTCCATACCAATTTTTAGTGCTTTATTCCAGACTATAATAAAAGGAACATTTATAGGATCACTCTGTTAGAAGATTAGAACCCCTTTCTACTTATTAAAAGCAGACCGCTAAAACTAAAATAACAAAGTAAAGTTAAGAGTACCTATATATGCAACCTTTATTACGCCCTTTGCACCCTTCGTAGAAAGGCAGCTGCAAAAGGATTTATTTTATTTTAAGCAACAAAGTTTTGAGGATTCGTGCATAAGTAATTATTTAACGCGGCAAATCCTAATTTTTATGGTTCCTTTAAAATTGTGTATACGGGCATTACATTATTCCAGAGTTTTAATTCTCACCCACTATTAGGTGCACTGTCGATTCTACCTTATAGTCCCTTTAATCCCTGAAGCTTTGGACAAGTTTAATATTATACAATATGTATTTTTTTTATACAGTATAAAAGTAGTACAACAAAGATTAAGTTAAGAAAGGACAAGAGCTATCCTAATGTTTTTATAAACCGAAAAATGTGTAACAGCATTTAATAAAATTTTCCTAGGGTTCTATATAACTCATCAGACCAAATTCTTTGACACGTCTCTCATTCCTTTTCTTACTACCCATATTAAATCTACAAGAATAACTCTTGAACTTTATCGACCTTTTCTCGGAATTTTGCCTATTGATGGTCAGTTGGAATACCCAATGCCATCAGCAGACTGTGATCAAAGGAATATTTTGCCATGATAAGAGGGTTTCCTACTTTATAAAGCCATGATATTGAGTGAGCATACGTTGTAGGTTTTTCTGTGTTAGGTATATAACTTTTAAAAATATAAGAAAGTGGCTGCCTTTAGATCATCACGCTTTTGATTAAATAAGGACACATTCCTTTTATTCACCACAATGTTTCCTACAAGCTTTCATTGAGTAAGATTTGTCGTTATCGTTTTTATTTCTTGCGTTGTAAATGTTGTAATATAAAATAAAATTATCTTATGTTCAACTACTATATAATTGTAAATAGTAGTTGAAATTTGAAGAATTTGTCCTATATGATCAAAGCGAAATTATATCTTTTTATCATTCTTCAACCTCTTACGTCTTTACTATGCTTTATCGAAAGGACACATACAACAGATTTTTCTCATGTTTTACTAGGATAGGAGCTTACTTGAACATAATCTCAGTTATCTCAAGAGTAAAACGAATAGAAAAAAAAAATTCCAATAATCCTCTCTCAATCACATATACACGAGTATGTAAAGAATGTTTTGCTTATTTCGACTTAAATTATTCCAAAGAAAGACACGAGCCATCTTCCAAGGGATACGACTCACTTACTTACAAACCAACTCCATCTGATAATACTCTTTTCATGTAAGCAACTCTGAATGGAGTTTTGTTTACCTGCCCTTAGCTGATAAAAGTGTGTCTACAATGGGGCACAAAAGCCCAATGGTCTACTGGGACAAGTTCTTCCAAAAATTTATTATCCAGTCCCCAAAAAGTGATGAATTAATGTTTTGATCCTGAAACTGCCAATAAATCATGAAGGAATAAAGTAGACAAGATCTAAAAAACGAAATACGATACCCGAGGGTCCTCCTTTAAATGAAGGGGATTTTCATGTCTGTTTTTTTTTTTTTGAACACAGAAGCACTCTTTAAATTGTGTGTGAAGGGTATGGGGGAGTATTCTTCAAATATTGATGTATGCATGTTCGAGAGTTGAATATAAATTTTTATCTTAATGAATGAAGAATGAAAAATGGGAAAAAAGAGGGCTAAAAGCATGGAGCGGGAAATGAGGCGTCAATAGGAAGACGATTCACCATTAAAGGCCCTGACATTCCGGAGCATTTTAATTTCAAATCATCCCGAAATAAGAGTGCTTACGTATGCAGACGAAGTTCTTAACACGTCAATGGAATACTAATGATACAATATTGCCTCAAATAAGAAAATATTTATTTTTCTTCCGGTCATAATTTAATTTTAGGCAGAAAATATATAACTTAATAAAAACAAAGAAGTTCGCCATACAATGCATAAAATCAACATATATGTATATATAATAAAATGGACACTGATGGCATCAAAAATGTAGGTCAGCAGTTTTTTTTTTAATTACTGAATTAATTTACCTATAGCTTATGCCCATATTCTTCAATTAAATATTGAATACATATATTTGTAAAAGAGAATGCATTTATTTATATATAAATAATATATTTTGAATTCTGGATATCAAAGCTTTTCATTTGATACTAAACAGGATAATTTTATTTAAATTGAAATTTTGAATCATAAATGATTTGCACTTATTGAATATGAATTTATTGAAATTTGCGTTAAAAAATTGTGGTTTTTTCTATTTTCTTAAAATGCTATAGGAAAATACAATTTTTTACCCTATATAACTCATATACCTACATATTACAAGAATTTCCTAAAAGACGTTGTCGTCTTTTTTGAGGGGGAAGAACAAAAGTTTGTTTAAAAATCGATAGGTATAGCGTTTCCTACGTAGAATCCAGTGTATTAAGAGTTTTTAACTTTTCTATAGAACGGAAGAGGATCTGGTTGGATCACTATCCTGTTGATGCAAGCGTTCCATTGATTTTGTTAATTAAAGACTTGTATCACCACATCATTAATGAACAATCCTTGAGGTTGCAATGCCAACCCCATTTTGATGTTAATTAAAAAATATAAATTATTATGTATGTGTACGTCTCACCTCTAAAGGACCATTAGGCAAGAATTTTTCTACAGATGAGTGCCTCTCGTTGACACAATGGAGGCCTCTAACAAAGGCCCCAATGCATTTTTATTCTCACCCGGATCAGGTAATGAAGGATAAAGCCTTTTAAATCCCCCATCAAAAACTGCCGTAACCTGAACATTGCTACCATTGCGTCGGAGCTGTAGCATGTAAAATTATGTTGCTATAACACAAAAGAATGCCGTCAGTCCTTGCCACAATTGAGGCTATCCATAAACCTACCTTCCGGCTGTGAGTAATGGATTCTTGTCTTTTGTGAGGGAAACAATCGATCAGATTCTGAATTCCCTTTTGCATTTCAAAAAGTGATGGACAGTAACTTGTCAGCTCCCATTTCTGTCTAGGATTTAAAAGACAAGGTCATGTTGCACGTTACTCTAGGTAAATTAATGAAATGTTTTAAAAGGAATTTTAAATTATTTACGATTACATTTGGAACTTTTCCTTTTTATTTCTTTCTCTTATCTTAAATGACATGGGTTCAAGGGGTCTACATTTGTATTTCAATGTCAACCACTTCGTTAGAAAATGAAAGAAATTTCTACACTAAAAGAAAAGTTAAATTTACGGTTTTCACTTCAGATTTAATATTCATTAATAGCATGATTTTTTAAAGTAATGTTAAGAGATTATTCTACACTTGTCTGGTCCATATATGGCAAATTCTATATGTGTGTTTTGTTTTATTTTCAACCAAGGTTTCCTTGTATTGTAAGAATCGAACAAAACTTTGTAAATGTTGCATGTTAATAAAATATTTTATAACTATAGCTAAAGGTAAATATTTCATTTGAATATCGTTTTGAGTTTTTTCGACTTTCCATGATTTTCGAATTAATTATATTATAACCAACTAGCAACCCGCCCCGGCTTCGCACGCGGACTCCCACGGACACCCCCTCAACACCTCCTTCATCTTTTTCCACGGACACCCCCTCAACTCCTCCTTCATCTACTCCCACGGACACCCCCTCAACTCCTCCTTCATCTACTCCCACAGACACCCCCTCAACTCCTCCTTCATCTACTCCCACGGACACCCCCTCAACTCCTCCTTCATCTTCTCCCACGGACACCCCCTCAACTTCTCCTTCATCTTCTCCCACGGACACCCCCACAACTCCTCCTTCATCTACTCCCACGGACACCCCCTCAACTCCTCCTTCATCTACTCCCACGGACACCCCCTCAACTCCTCCTTGAAATTCCGTATTTTAAAATTCCCTCGTAAAATGATCTCAGTAAACTTTGACTTAAATTTTTTGCATTCAAAGTGTTATAATCTAATCGAAGTAGTCGGCATTTTTTTTACACCTTTGGTTACGTTACTAAAGTTTTAGTAAGGATCCCTAATCTTTTCTAGCAATAAATATAGCCTATGTTACTCAGGGTGAATGTAGCTTTCTAATGGTGAAAGAATTTTTTAAATCGGCACAGTAGTTTTTGAGTTTATTCATTACAAACATACACACAAAAATACATTTCCTCTTTATAATATTAGTATGATTGTGACCTATTCCATCCACATTAATTTTTATGTAATTCATAAGATGAAATGCTAAATTTATGGAGGAGGCTGAAGATGGTTCTATTTTTATCAAGCTTTTATGCCGACCGCTACTTTGGTTGTCCTGATTGCTTTTCTTGTTTTATTACTAATAAAAGTATGGAATAGAACCTTTTTTCAACAAAAATTGTAAAAATCGATTTGCGCAAACAGTTGTAAAAAAAACAATTTATTTCTATCCTCGATAGATGAGGTTTCGTCTACATTACATTACATATGAAAGTAGATATAATACTTTGTCGTATAATTGGCATCCTTCAAGTGTCTCGTCTTTCTTGACGTTAACATAAAATCGTGGAATTTCGAATGTCTAAAATGAACGTGTTTACCCCGAAATACGACTTTAATACCATTGCTTCTAGTTCTACCTATCATCTCCACAAAGCGGTCTTAGATATTTAAGTCCTGCTGGATTTAAGGAGCGTTCGTAAATTTCAAATTGCTCCTATATCGCATTTGAATGGCGTCTACGTTACTTGGCCGCGTAAAGAAGGCCTATAAAATGTTATTTAAGATTCTTCATGGGACTTAAAGTATCGCGCATTTTATCGTTTCGTTTTGTTTTCACCTTTTCAGGTAATCCCCGAAACAAATGCGCTCTAAAACCAGGGCACTCGCTGATGGACTGGATCCGGCTGGGATCATCGGGCATTGACTTGGCGGGCACCAACGGCGTTACAGCCCCAGTTAGCACCAGTGAACTTGGCAAGCATAACACAAAAGAGGACGCTTGGCTGGCAATAAGAGGGAAGGTCTACAACGTGACCCACTACATGGATTTCCACCCCGGGGGTAAGTGATAACGACCGCATACCATACTTATCGCAACCCCAGGTATTATAACATTATTCATGCATTCCCGGCACGGTTACAATTTATTTCGCAAAATGCTATTTAATGCCTTAATATTTCATACTATTGTTGGATTTTTATTTCGGTCATTCATTTTCTTATATGAATGTTGGTAATTTTGCGGCATTTGTGTGGTCCTATATTTTATTTTATATTTTTTTGTTTTTAATTCATTTACCTGCCAGAGTTTGTGGTGACGAGATATGTGTATTTGGCAAAAAGTTCACCTTTTATATATGAAATACAAACGCGTAGCGTGAACTTGGGGCAAATAATTAATCCTTTAATTGGATTATATAAAATCCTTTAATTTAATTTTGTTCAAACGCAGGTATAAATTCAACACATGGTAATTTATGTACAGTGATACTGTGGCTGATGGAAAATAAATTGGATTTGGAATTCCTGCTGAGATTGTTGGCAACAATGATTAATTTAAATTTATTCAATAATATCCTTTCGATTAAATATTCAGTGCTGTATGGTGCCATACATACAATGAATGACTCTCAGAGGTTCGATCAAAAGATTTAAGCAATCTTTATTATTATTTTTATTGGAAATAATGACGAAGGGAAGAATGCGCTCCACTTTACCCTAAGTATGTTGTAAATCTGACTAAAGTATAAAGTGTTTGGAATATTTCTCGTCGATTATTTTTCGTAATTTAATCAAGCAGAATAGATCTAATAAATCCACCGCGTAATATTTCATTACCCGCAATTTTGACATTCTTTGCCTCCTTAATTGAGTGCTATCGTATCGAATTCGAATGATTGGATTGCAGGTTCTGAATTATGAAATCCAGAAAAGCGTGCGGAGCTTTTAGAATATAATATTCTGTCTTCTTTTAGAAGATATCCTATCCCTATGAAGTCATGAAATCTTCGAAAACTCAGGCTTAAATATTGTCTGATATTTCAGCAGCTGAAGGAACGATAGATCATATAAAAATCCATTAAAAGTTGTCATGCAGAAGCCCTCAAAAAGTTAAGCTAACTGGAAAAGTTTGTATTAAATAAAAGTTTCGGTAGCAACTGCTCTCCCGTCCCCCTTGAATAATAGATAGGACGCGGGAGCTGTTTAATGTTTCATCTACGGAGGAGCAGGGCTGTAGCTCCTCAATTCTGAAGTTCCACATCAGTCCCAAGACTTAAGTTCACTTGATTCCCTCTGACAATCGTCATATTTTTTCCGTAGAAACGGCGATATTCGCTCCACGACTATGCATAGGGGGCGGGAATTTTGTGCTAAATAACTTTTGGTCTTAAGGGCTTTCTTTGCTACCGCCAAATTGATCCAGTGCCTCCTTCTGTAATGTATTCTCTGTTGCCGAAGGCGCTCCCCAATCACATCTCAATGTTTGTTCACAGTTTGAAGAAAAGCAGGTGCTTTTCCTTCCTAACTACGAGGCGGAGCCCGGGAAGAAATTACACGTTCAATTATTGATTAATGCCCTCATCCGGGGGAACAGATTTTACCTCTGATGAATTGATCCTTAAGCTCTGCCGCATCTCTTGAATTTTAGAATTTATTACTGAACCAGCTTTAAACGCGCAATTCAATTTAATTAGTTGTGAATTGCGAGCAGTCCACTCAGCCGGATATGCCCACTTGCTTGGGGCCAATCTCAATAATACTTCAATCTGAAAAAAGGATATCCAAGGAGGATTGTGCCTCGCTGTTTTTCTTCTTCTAATTAATATGCTATTCTGCATTGAAATACATATATATAAAAATTTTATACGTATATTGCGAAATCAGCCCTTAGAGCTCATTGAATTTCCCACAATTTCGAGACGGAGAAGATTTTGGAATGAGCCCAACTGCAACATAATCCTCATGCCAAATAATGACTTTATATTGTAGTATAAGTGATAGCAAAAGTTGCATCAGAGGCTGAAAAATAGCATGGTTTTTGAAGGATTTTCTTTTTATCCGTTTTAATGAGAAGTGTATACATATGTATGTAGGTAAATTACTGTAGCCGATATTCGCCATTTTATTAAGATGCGATGCTTATAAAACATTAAGATGGAACGTTTATACCCAAATAAAAATAAAATATACATATCTCTAGTACAAATATGCATATTGTAGCGGAGATTTATGTATTCGTAAATTGTTGGAAAAAAACTCTACAAAAAAAGTTATCCACCATCAGAATTTAACTTCTAATACCAAATGGTAATGCACTTCGATTTGCACGTTTACTATAATCCCAATTGATTTTCATTCATCACCGCACTAAATGGTTATAGTGGTAATGCGATTTAAATTTCTTTACCACTAAACTTTTAGTGATGGTATGATTTAAAATTTATTACCATACTAAACCATTTATATTGCACTACCCCCATATAGTTTGATTTTTATGGTGACCAATCGAAAGATGTTATTTGCGTGCATTAATCTTGCAGATAAATTACGTTTAAAATTTTTCATTATAGAAGGTTTATTGGTTTTGAATAATTAATTAATTAGTTAAAAATTAATTAACGTTTGCTTGTGTGTATCACTTTACAATTAAACATAGTTGTTGTATACTGATCAAAAGGGATTATTTTTATTTCATTCAGGAAATCCAAACAGAAGGTGATTTTGACTTATTGTTTATTTATTAGTTTTTTCATAAAAATAAAGAGAAACAAATTTACTATTATATAAAAATAAGTATATCCTTGTCATGAATAAATCTCATTGAAGAAGGAAAAACATGTTCATTATGTTCATACATATAAACAAATAGTGGATTGCAGATTGTTTTTCTAAAGGGTACTTAGAAAAACCGAATTGGTACTGGCTAAAACTATGGGTTTTACATAATTGAGAGACATAAAACTGAGGCTTTTGCATCATCAAAATGCATTTCTACTTTCCATCATAAAAAGCAGCTTGTAAAAAGCATTGCGTCATTGGCAAATTTCTAATTAGACGAAAGGCTGTTTTAAGTGCACTACTCCTCAACCAATTTATCCGACTACCAGGGAAAAGGGGGGAGAGGGAGTCCCAAGGTTGCTACCTTCCTCGGCACGTTCGAGAAGTGCACAATTTCAGTGACCTTGTGGAAGAAGTTTTCGCCACTTTGACATTGTTCCTAGTTGAACAAATAAAGAGTATGGAAGACTTGGAGCACATACTCAGCTTTTATATTCCCTGAAATTACCGAAAACAATGAGACTTTTCTAGTACCAAGGCCTTCCTTCCTCTTTTTATCGTATCGAAGGAAAGCCGGACTTTTTTATGGAGTGGCTTCAACTTTTTAGTACTACTTTACGATGATAACCACAATAGAATGGGAGAGAGGGTCATATGAAGACATATGCAGCAATAGATCCTGGGTAGGTTATTTGGAAGGATTTGCTTAAGAGAATCTACGTTCAGATGTTATCAGAATACTAGAGTACAAGTAAAGCAAAATTGTTCAGTAAGAATACTTAAAATTTATTTTGCTTTTTAAAAAATATTACAACTTACTCGCAATGTAACACTCTAATATTTTACTAAAAAACCAAACTTCATGTCGATGATTTTTTAAACATGAAAATAATTTCGTGCCAACTTCATTAATTGCAATGTAGTATTTCTAAGAGAAAGTTACTTTATTATATACATATGTATGTACATACTCCTTAAGACTTTTTCTATTTTAAAGTGGACATATTCTTTTTAGAGAAGTCTTCATTTCGCACCTTTGCGCACTAGCTTCAGAATGGGAAAACTAACCAAAAATTTGGTTGTTTATCAATTTGTCGTAAAATAAAGTTATAGTACATTAAAATAAAATACAAAATTAGTACCAAATACTAAAGTATACAGCCTCATAGCCTCATAAAAATTTCAAGTTTTCAACACAATGCTGTACAAAGATACGGCATTAGAAAGCGTATTTTTATATAAAATTTTGATTTTATATGTAAATCAAAATGATACAATTTTGTAAGTCTGTGTTGGGGTGACTTTAGTTTTTTTTTTTTATTAATGAAGTTAAGTAAACGCTTGTACACTTGCAGTAATATCTTTTATTAAATTAATAATTATATTTCCGTTTCTAGCAAACCACCAGAAGTGTGCCTCAATTTTGTATTTGTTTGTTACATTAAAATATTAAAATTCAGATTGGAAAAAAATTATAAAAAAAAGTATCCCATGCTAAATTAATTTTTTTACTTACAGGTCCTGACGAACTAATGAAAGGCATTGGAAAAGATGCAACAAAACTTTTTGACGAAATCCACGCCTGGGTCAACTACGATCAACTTCTTGGAAAGTGCTACATCGGGCCGTTGCGCACCACCGTCTCAATCGATTTCGAGTCAATGATGCCGCCCCGCCATAAAACCCCGTCCATGAACGGAAGTAGTCCAAAGTCCTCCATCATTCCATTCGTGGGTGGAAGCAGTTCTGCAAAAACTTCACCAATGAGAACCTCATTCGGAACAAGCAGCTCCAGTCTAGCCGGGGATAAACCCGAAATAATTCCGCGTTTCGATTGGATACAAAAAACCGCGGACCTATTCCTTGTGTTCTACACGAAGCCTTTCTGTAATCCAGGTGTGATTATAACGTGCAAAAGTGATAATGAAATAGTTGTAAGGATCGTGATAGAGAGGACTACACATGTGTGTAGCTTTAATTTTACCCACGATGTGGACTGGCCTTGCGCGGTAAAACTTTTTAGCGAAACCGGAAAAATCGAAATTACGGTGACAAAGTCACGACCCCAACTCTGGACGGGATATGGATCTATGACCCGGCAGAAAATATCATATTTTGAAGATCTAACGTTCGATTGCCTACTTGCTGATAGTTCGAAGATCAATCATGATTCCTTTGCCTTGATGCTAAAATCTGTGAATAGGACTATTTTCATCACCCCAATTGGCTTTCACATAAGCCTTACGGCCTTTATTAACGGTAAGACTTCTACAATAATTTAAAAAGAAAAAAATAAATTAATTAAATATAAATAACTATCATTATTTTCTATAGGATCAAACGTAACGAGAAGTTACACACCAGTACCTGCAAACTATTTACCTACTAAGCCGGAGCACGGTTCTATTTCACTTTTAATTAAATCTTACCCATCGGGGACTCTAGCGAAACACATAACCTCTCTGCCTTTGAACTCAACTGTTTCCATATCGCAGCCGAAAGGTAACTTCCTCCTGGAAATCTTGGTAAACCATAGTAGATTTGGTCTTCTTGCTGCTGGAAGTGGAGTTACACCTATTCTCAGCCTCCTTGACCATTTACTCGGCAGGACCAATAATAAAGTGTAAGTAGTTAATTAATTTTATTCTTTTTACTGTACTTAAATGTGACTATTATTTGAGGGAAGATACACCCCTACAATTGTCATGTTTAAAGAAAAATTACATGATACATGACAATTTTGGAACTCCTGCAAGATAATAACATACAAACAAGGGACGAATTTTTTTGAATTTGCTTCATAGGTATTTCTTTATATTTCTTCTTAAATCCCTGAGAAGTTTACTTTCTGTTAAAGTAACAATTTTAATAAAAACAATTTAATTTACTCTTTCTGCGGTTTAAAAACTAGAACCAGAACCAAGTTTTTTCATTATTTCTACCTGACTTTTACACTACTTCCCAAAAATAGATGAAAAATAGAAAACTTTTAATTTGCAAATTTTAGGGGGTTAAAGTTGCTCTTAATCTAAACGTGTCTTGGGATTTTATTCTATACATTTGAGGTACTACATATTCTACGATCTGTTACTGCAAAAAGTGTATCGTTTGCCCACTAATAATTTTCCATCGTCAAACACTAGAGGTCCAGGAACGTAAAAGCCTTAATCATGTCTCACGCTCCTGTGACATAAATCTTGTCCAAAAAGCTTTCAGGTCACCACCTGGCTGGCATTTTTATGGTGTAGGAAACGGTGCGTCTTTAAGGGGAATGATTTCTATTGTTTACCTAAAATAACTCATGGATGATTCTACGCTCCAAGTATCTAATAAATCGATTCACTTGTATTTTATTTTTATTTTTTTATCTTAGCGTTGTTGTTACAGCAGAAGTTAATTATTTACATCTGAGCAGAAATCTGTTGTCCAAACTAGGCAAACGTAGCCCTTGTAAATAATTCATTATAAACGGAATTATTCAATTCTCACAGTATACAATTTGCTGGTTTTTCCTTCACAGGGAGAAAATTCAGTTGATGTTGTTCAACAAGACCGAACAGGACATTTGGTGCCGTCAGAGTTTCGAAACAATAGCTTCAAAAGACAGCAGGTTAGATATGCCTTCCGGGGTTCTACTGAAACCCGAGGGACCTTAGTGAAAGGTTTTAACTAAATTACTTTAACAGGTTGATTGTACGGCACATCCTATCCGAAACGCAGGATGGTTGGACAGGTGAAACTGGAAGGATATCGGAGGATATAATTTCACCGTTGAGTGATCCTAACACAGATTTTTATGTAACCTTTTGCTGCGTTTGTGGTCCAATGCCATTTAACGATTTAGCAGAAAAATTCCTTAAAATAAATGGTTTTAGCCAATCCGATTTACACTTTTTTCAAGGATAACTGGAATTAAAGTGTTTATCTCACACTGTTTTTATATTATACATATTTGTAACATTTTATATTTTCTTATATCGGAACACATTGTAGACAAATGCACGCATTTCCCTATTCATTTTATCTGTGACGAGTAAGCTTTATCATGTATTTCGACTAAATTGGCCAAGAGCGGAAAATATCTGTCGATTATTGTAAGTTGTATATAGGAAAGGCTAAAAGGTAATAAATGTATATATATATATATATTTGCATATTATTTGTGTCTTATTTAGTAAGCCTAAACAATCTTGATTAATCCTGGTAACCTTTTCAATTCCGCTTTTCAGATGTGATATTTATCAAATTTGCTTGGGCAGTGAATTATTAAACAAAATAAATTTAATCCAGGAAACAAACTAAAGGTCCTAATCTAGAGTCAAGGTTGGACACACCTGAGCTTAACCTACGCAATTTATAAAAAAGGTAGGCTTCATTTGTATGGGTTTTTTCGATTATCGAGAAATGTATGTAAGTACAATTTACATATTTCTTAATTAGTAAATATGAATATTTTGCTGTCGATTTGTCAATTTTCTATTGTTATTTGCGAACGAAAGGAGTATAAAATCCTCATAGTTATTGGTCATGTTCACAGCTACCTTAAAAATAAAACATAACTAAATAGTCTAATTTTATAAGATTTGGCACAGAAAAAATTCTAAATGAAAATCAAATTCTTGCAGTAAATCTACAATATATATAAACGTTTGTTTTGTGAATGTGAAGTTATTAACAAAAGAAGCATATTAATTTTGAAACTACGAATACCAATTGTAAATTTAATCAATTTAAGGAAATCGAATCGATGAAAGATCGACCCGATTTTTAGTTGTCAACCAAATATCCACGGGTTCTCTGAAGCAAATTTTGAGGAAATGTGTCAAGGAAGAGTAGAATTGAATGCTGGGAAAAATGAGCGCAAGCAGCGATTTGCGAAGATTAATGGGTAATAATAAATTCCCTTAATGTGAAACACCCACTTTTCCCTGAAAACCTTCGTGTACCATTGCTTTTAATGAAAAAGGAAAAACAAAAAATAAACTCAATTGAACTCTACGTCACCGGGACTACTTCTGAAGAAATACACGTAGAAAACGAAGTCAATCGAGTGCAAATATCAATCAATATTCCGGAATTTGTCCCTTTTATCTTATCGATTCGTCGGAGCATTCAGATGAATGGAATAATTTTATTTTGTTGGTGCGTGTAAGTAAAGTTTATCCTATCCCTAAATGATGCAAAAATAGATCCCTTTTTGTGGGATATAGAAAAGCAGCTATTTGTCAGCAGAATATTTAATATCGAAAGGAAAAGTCGTTTTTCCTGTTTGCACAGCTTCGATTTTAACGATATTTCTCTTTTTCGATTTTCTAAAGAAAAGAATCATTCAGTTCAATAGACACGACTGTTTGCTTCGGAAATTTTTTGTATAAATCTGTGTCGAAGTGCAGACTCATATAAATAAATAAATAAGAAATAGGCAGAGATATTTTTTCTATTTAATGCCGATTTATTTGCACAGTTTTTCATATTCATATATCTTTATGTATTCTTTCGTCTTCGTTGAGACAAGATTATTTATGTTGATGATATTAAATCTAGGATAGATAGGTAAAAGAATTTGAACACCATTAAATTTTTATAATCATTAAGATTTTTATTGTTAAAAGCTATGATAAAGTCTTAAGTTATTCAAAATTATTTATGATTTCATTTAATACTTGATTTATTTTTCAGCTTCGACGTCCGTTTCGTAAATAAGTAGAAGCCCTTCTGCGCTCAATAAATGAGGTAAATCCAAAAAGTATTCAAGTATTCCTTTTGTAGCTCAATGCCCGCACTCAATTACCGTGCTCGATTATTTATAGGATGCCCACGGCAAGTATTTTCACAGACAATGGCCATTACAGAAGCTACAAGTAATAACAGTCATTTACTTGATTATCTTTGATAGCTATACACACAATGGAACTAAATTCGCTGTTCCTAAAATTAGTCTGTTTCTTCCCCGTGTTTGGGTTCATTCAAGTCGAGTTTTAGCACAAGAATTCCTCCCAAAAGCATTAGGGGCCTGGAATTTAATCGAGCTAAGGGAGTCCGGTTCTTTATTGAACGTTAATTTGGTATGATTTTCCTTCTTAAGGAAAGAAACAAAAACTTCAATTACTTCCTCTTTCTCAAAAAGATATCAAATAAAAGGTATCTAATTTTAGGTATGCTGGTAAAACTTGGGACCCATTCCAATAACTATCTTAGCCACATTTGTTTTTGTATTTTTAGTTAATTTTTGTAATTAATTTTAAAGAGTCGGTATTTTTGAATTTTTAAATAAAATATAATTAATATCTAACTTGTTACTTTTTATCGAACAAATTCCACAAAATAATGAAATTATGTTTCTGTTCCCACTCAGAACTAAACAAATGAAGATATGAAGCAGAAGAATATAATTTTTTCCCGAAAAAGGGCATTTTAGAAAATTAAACCACGCCTGAACCTGACACAAAGGTCACAACAACAATACCCAACAGCAATCCAGCTCTAATTACTTACCTTACTTTTCTTTTCTGCCATCATTGAAATTTATAAAGTATTATAAAGTTTATGACGACGTTAATTTACAAACTCCGTATCTAGCAAAACTTTTCATAACCCATCACGGTTGAAAAAGTATTTTCAAAAAGCCCTTAGAAAACGACAGACACAGAGGTGCGCGCAATAAAATCTTTTTGGTGTCAACCAAATTAAATTCTATAATCCTTTTGCAAGGGAATGACAAATTTCATCAGATAGAAATCAAACACAGAAGCAATTATAGTCTTGGAAAATCATAACAATGGCTAGCAACAAAGAGCAGATGCCTGGAAAATGTAAATGAGTAAGTTATTGTTTCGGGGCCCTTTTTTAATTTAAACTTTTAAGATGGATTCTCCTTTTTCGCTCCCTTCGCCCATTAATCGTATTTTCTTATTAGAAAAGTAGCAAGAACAAAAATCATAAATTCAACATGATGAGTGCTAACGCAGATTAAGAAAAAAGAAGAAAAAAAAATGAGTGTCGACTTTCTCAAAATGAAAAGAAGAAAGAAAATGATGTTGATATTGGATGCCATGGGGCAATTAGTCCCTGGCAATTGCTAGCAAAATTTGCTCAGTAACTTAGAAGTTGCACACTAAAGCTGGATAATGAAAAGCCTTCTTTCAGGACAAAGGACTGTGATCAAATTTCATGCAACGCTTTTTCTGTTGTGTAGTATTTTTTACCATAATAAAACCAGAATCTCAGGTACAAAATGTTTCATAAAATCAGTGTTGTTAGGCAAAACTTTTCTGCTATTTTATAGGAACTTCCAACATAAATCATAGAGTTTTAATTTACTTTCAGCTCAAAATCAGAATGTAAGTAATTTTTCTAAGCCATTTAAAAGCCACGGGATTACGGATTCATCGATGATATATAATTTTTATATTCTCTCCATTAAATCCTCTAAACTAAATTATTCTTTTTCTTTATTTTTCTCCACAGAATCCAATCGCCCGGGATCAGGACTCTGGGAGTTGAAATTTAATTTTGGAATTATCTGAGGAAGAAACTTTCAGCTGAAGTGATCCAACTGCTTTATGAAAATCCAAAAAAAAAAATTGTTAAAATTGTTATTAAAATTGCATAAATGTTCATTTTGTACAAGGCCAGTTTAATAAATTGTTTTTTAATTTGTACGCAAAAACTTAGTTCGTGGACGTTTAAAATTTTTAAATTTCTCCATCCGCAATATATGTGTAAATAAAATTATCATATTTAGAATTAAGTACAATTAGAATTATTCCGAAATTGAAATTGAATAAACGTTTAAAATAAACATTTAACATAATCTGTAATTTTTTTATTTACCACCCCTTCCTTTTCTGTAAAATTTGCTACATTCATAAAAAAAAAAGCATGAAACGAGGAATGTAGAGCATTCATTCATTAATCCAGATAGAAATTAAATAATATCAATTCACCCACACTCCCGCTTGCGTCACCACGGCCAAGAAGGCGATCGAAATTCCTTCACCCAGTACAAAAATCGACCAGGAGCAACAAGAGCCCAGAAATCGTAGCAAGCAAATCCCGAAATCAAAATATGGCGGAAAAAAGCAATACACTGAAAACGTGTGAGCCAAAAAATGTACCCACACTGCCAAATTCTGCATGCACCACCGCCAAGAAGGCGATCGAAATTCCGCTCGCCTCGAACTAAAATCGACCAGGAGCACCAGGGGCCCAGAAACCGCAGCAAGCAAACGGAAAGCCAAAATTCAACGAGCACTCAGCTGATCGCACGACTGAGAGAATCGGAAGAGTGAAAATAGAGAAACATTCAATGTCACGAATTTACAGATAGAGAGTAAGAAAACTGAGAGAAGTGAGTGAATGTAACAGAAGCAACAAAACAACCCTCCATGGGGAGGGGAAGTGTACTAAACGCGAATTTCTGAGATAAACTATACAAATTTCCCAAGCAGAGTGAGGGAGAAGCGAATAGGTGTTATTTCGTTATCCATTATACCGCCATTTTGTAAAATTTCTTTTAACGTTTATTTGTTTGCAAGCCGGCGGGACAAGAAGTGAATAAAATCGTAGTCTCCAAGCGCACGCCCCCCTCGCTTTTAATTTCTCGGCAGCCATTAATAATAAATAAAATTTAAGTTGATCACGGGGTGGTGCACTGAGCGTTGTTGCTTTTATTCGTTCGTCGGGCGATTTATGGTTAAAAAACGAAGTGAATAATAATTCCAAAAATTGCAGCAGTAATTAGAGAGGCGACAAATGTCAACAAGCAAACGCCACCTCGCAAGCAAATTTTTGCTTAGCAACTTTAAATAAGGTAGGTATACAAATCAACGCTGCCAATTATTATTATTTTATTTATTTATTTAATCAGGAACAGAGGGTACTTCCTACTGTCCTGATTTAAAGCAGCGCATTCGATAACCTATCAATTATCAAAAATTCTTATTTCATCTGAATCTATATACATATGTATGTATAAATAGGCAAAGACAAAACAGTTCGGAACCATTTTCTTCTCTGTTTGTCAACCACCGATTTTCTTCTTTTTTTTTGTTTGGTAGCTAAGTGCTGTGACGTGAATCAATTTTCAAGTGTATATTTTCCTTAAATTTTCAATAATGATTATGTATGGTCGAATTTCCACCACTGGGACGATCACTAGTATTAATTAATGGGTTTGTGTTTCCTTGTTCCAGAATGCTGAAGACTATCTTTATCAAGTTTTGATGGGGAAGACTAATTACGACGAATTACTTAAAGTTTTCCTAAACAAGAATCCGATCGTCCGGGATGTCACCGTGGTTTCATGGATATTGCGAATCATCCATCAGTTCTTCAAGAGAGAAATGGTAAATAAGTTGACTCAATTTTAAAAACTAGAATATATTTGTATGCTTAATGGAAAAAAATACAATAATCTATCAAATTCGGACCTTAACCCTATCACTTCAAGGTTTAAAACTTTATTAAACTTTATGAAACTGTTTAACAATCCTAGAATTGTAGGGAAATTATGCTTTATGTGTTCCTTTTTTAATTTTAACATGTGTATTCAACACTAGATTTTCACTCAAAAACTTTTTTCTGCCAAATTTTACTGTATTTGATAATCTGAATTTTTGTTAAGTTTGCTACTTTGGTATTAAATATAAATCGAGGTTTCCTACCCACTTATTGCCACTTTTAAATTGCTCATAAACATAACATATATGTACATACATATAGGTATATCTATGTATATACATTTGACTATTTCCCTTTAATTTAAAATATTTTACCATTTGAAATTATACCTTAGTAAAATTAAAACAATAATTTTATTCGTAATTTTCCAATTTTTAATTGAAGTACATATGTATGTACTTATCCAGGATAAAAATGAAGAACGATTTTTCTCTCAGTGTATATAAAAAAAAAAAAGAATTCAATAACCGGCACACTATCGAAAGTTTTGATCCTGTAAACGAGCATCGTCAGTCCTTCCTTATGGGCTCGAGTGATTCGAACTCCTTAGAGGAATCTTAAAAGCGCAAAAGTTCCTGAAACTTTGTTCGTTATGAAACTTTTGGTCAATTGAAATATATTCCCAACTTAAAAATCAATCAATCCTTTAAGAAAGGCCCCGGCTTTAAGCAGACAGGCAACTTAATCTGAAGGACAAATTCCTTTTGGGACCAAAATCCTCGGGATATTAAAGGACTTAGTGCCTATTCCGGTCTAATCATAAATAGATAACTGCACCGGGTGGATTATGCTATTTGCGGAGGCCGCCATCGCTTAGTCAAAAGGGTCAACAGGATTCAGTGGGCGATTTTAAATGCAATTACGAAAGACTTACGAGCTGAGCTATTTTTAGGCGAAACCATAGGTACGATATAAGGTAAAAAAATTAAACAATTATCTTTTATGAAATCTTTAGGGGTAGGTATTCATGTATTTTCTATTGAATACTTGCAAACGGTTAAAAGACATATGTTACCATAGAATTATTATGAAAATGTTAAATTTTAAACTCGGTAGTTTACAATTTAATTTTTTAAAAGACTTAAAAATGTACAATTTATGATAGTTGTATATGATCAGTAAGATAACTATTTAAATTGGTACAAAGGTGGTAATTATTCCACCTAGGATGACGAAAATGGAACCGCTTTTATGGAAAAATATCAAAACTTGTAGGCCGTTTGGATTACCGTCTCGATATGTTTATATCAGGAAACGAAAATAATGATCACAAAAAAATCATCACTTTATACCAAAGCTAAAATCAATTAATTCATATTTAGCCTTAGATTCAATTATAATTTGTACGAAAATGATTAATTTATTTTTTACTTCATAATCGTTATCCACTAAAAAATAAACAAGTATTGAATGATAATTGTTATCAAGCAATGGAAAAATAAACACTACTTGAATATCGTTATTTCGTAAATTATATATTTTTTAACATAATCATTACAGTCCCTGGTTTATATCAATACGTGATTACTTTTTATATATTTTAAATTTTTAATTCACTCTAGTGTTCAAAATTAAAGGATTAATACAAAAAAAACTCAAATGTTTTCTCTAATTTTAAACTGCAATGTCTACATAGAATAAAAGTGGTAAAAAACTTGACAATTTGATGACCCATAACTTCTATCGCGACTTATTTAATTATTCCATTAAAAACCTCTTAAAATAAGAGGAAGGTTAAAAATTTATAAGTCACTGAGAAGATAATTGAATAAATAAATAGAGAGCTATAATATAAATATTCACGATTGAAAATGTACTGAGTGTAATTATACTATTTATAATAATTTATTATTTAAATACAATGTATAAATCTATAAAGGGAAATAACATAAATGGTAAATAAAATAATAAATTTAAACTTAACATAAGCATTCTGTAAGATGCTAAATACTATTTTTGTACTTATAACACTTTATAAACATGAATAAACTTGATTTAAATATAACGGAAGATTTGGTATAAACAACTTATGTAAGATAAACTTAACTCCAAATGGAACAAAAGCTTTGGCACAGTTAAAAATAAATAGAAAAAATGTTAAAGTTCTCTAATTTAAATAACAAGACTCATAGGTGGGAACCATATATTTAATATTGATGAAAGCATCCTCGCCCCCATGCACTTCAAGGACCTGTAAGGTCTCGTCAATGAGGTCGCCAAGATTCATATTATTCTTCTGTCCGTAGTCGATCTCATCGCCACAATTCACTGAAAGAAAATATTTTATTTATGGGTGAAGTTCAGATACAAGTCTTTGTATTATAAAATATTTTATTCCTCGAATATAACTTACGATTTTTCTCTTTATAAGCGTTAAACATGGGCAGCAGCTGTCTGTAAAAGGGAACGAGCGCTGGTCCAACCATATCCGATGACATCACCAATTGTTGAATGATTTTCAGAGTTGTGCACATTACTTCGAGGTTCCCCCTGCTTAAAGCATCTGCGGCATAGAATAATTGAATTAATTCGAAATATTTCACAACTAATTCTTGTAATTGAATAGAATTCATTTATTGAGCATTTGAACATTTGTTTCGATGTCGCTTAAATACATATCTATACATATATATAAAACAAAGTCGTGTTAGTTACACCACTTATAACTCAAGAACGGCTGGACCGATTTTTATGATCTTTGATTTGTTTGATTCGTCTCCGCCCTCCCTAACAGAATAACTATTAAAATCTCGGAAAAATTCACGGAAACAGAATTTATGCAGAAAATTCATTTTCTCATACATTTTGTATGGAACCGCTTTTTTGATGATATCTCGAGAACGGCTCGACCGATTTGGATGATTCTTTTTTTGGTTTGTTCGTCTCAATAAAGGGGTGTCTTAAAAGAAAAGAAAATTCGGAAAAATTAAAAAGAAAAGCACAAATAAATAGTACATATATCGAAAAAAGCACAATAGCTACTTCGATTAGATTATAACACTTTGAATGCAAAAATTTTAGTCAAAGTAACACTTTGAATGCAAAAAATTTAAGTCAAAGTTTTACGAGGTCAAAAGAAAAGTAGTGTTAGAGCGGTTCGTTTTGATAAAAGCGTATAAAGGTTACCGGTCGATTTGTTTGTTTTGTGCGAGTGTTCTTAATAAACTTATTGTGCGAGTATTATTATTTTAATGTTGTCTGTGATTTGTGTTAAAGAAAGCATATAAAGGTTACCTGTCGATTTGTTTGTTTTGTGCGAGTGTCATTAATTAATTATTGTGCGAGTAATAATTTTAAAAATGCCGCGACCTAGAAGATCTAATCTTTCGCAACAAAGCCGTAATGCAATAGGCTTCGTAACATTCCATATTGATCTGTGGCGGTTGCAACAAAGCAAGCTGTGAAATAAAAGTGGAAATCGTAGCAGGCCACGAGATGAAGTTTTTGTTTTATAAAATTGAAAATATCACTTTGGTAATTAACTCCGGCGGGTAAAGATTTAAATTAAAAATTAATAATAAAATAAACCCAAAAATTAATAAACACTTAAAATAAACAAATTGTAAATAATAATACAAGTGAAAATAAAATACAAAATAAAAATAGTAAATTATTTCAATTTAAATAAAATTTAAATGGAGGCTAGTCCCCCATAATTGGTGACCCCGACAAAAAGCGAACATTTTCCGTCGTGTTAAAAAAATAAATTATATTAAAAAAAATGATGAACAATTAAATAAAAATTAAGCAATTTCGCGAATGCAGACTTATTCCTTCACGCGAGTGTAGACTTATTCCTTTAACAGCGCAACACATAAACTAAAAATTCCCTGCACAGTAACGCTGTCGTCCAGCTACATCAAGCCAGGAGGTTTACTCATCAGCTCAACAGCCACCAGGAACATTACATAATCAGCTTAAGTTCCTCACCGCAACAACCACAGCAAGCAATATTTCATCAACAAGTATATAGAGTTCAACAACAAGATTCATCCCAACTGCAACAATATCAGCAGCGTTCATCAGGCGATTCACAGCCTCATCATTTATCAGGCGATTTAAAGCCTCACCAACTATTAGGCGATTCAAAGCCTCATCAATAAATTATCAGGCGATTTAAAGCCTCATCAATTTGGCGATTCAAAGCCAATTCACAACTCAACTCTCTTGGCGATTCAAAGCCAATTCTCTAAACCCTCAACTCTACCACTATTCTCCTTTTTCCTTTTTGTATCGTTATCATGCGATAACTGGGAGGGGAGCAGTGTGGCGGTTGCAAGAAAGCAAGCTGTGAAATAAAAGTGGAAATCGTAGCAGGCCACGAGATGAAGTTTTTGTTTTATAAAATTGAAAATATCAGTTTGGAAATTAACTCCGGCGGGTAAAGATTTAAATTAAAAATTAATAATAAAATAAACCCAAAAATTAATAAACACTTAAAATAAACAAATTGTAAATAATAATACAAGTGAAAATAAAATACAAAATAAAAATAGTAAATTATTTCAATTTAAATAAAATTTAAATGGAGGCTAGTCCCCCATAATTGGTGACCCCGACAAAAAGCGAACATTTTCCGTCGTGTTAAAAAAATAAATTATATTAAAAAAAATGATGAACAATTAAATAAAAATTAAGCAATTTCGCGAATGCAGACTTATTCCTTCACGCGAGTGTAGACTTATTCCTTTAACAGCGCAACACATAAACTAAAAATTCCCTGCACAGTAACGCTGTCGTCCAGCTACATCAAGCCAGGAGGTTTACTCATCAGCTCAACAGCCACCAGGAACATTACATAATCAGCTTAAGTTCCTCACCGCAACAACCACAGCAAGCAATATTTCATCAACAAGTATATAGAGTTCAACAACAAGATTCATCCCAACTGCAACAATATCAGCAGCGTTCATCAGGCGATTCACAGCCTCATCATTTATCAGGCGATTTAAAGCCTCACCAACTATTAGGCGATTCAAAGCCTCATCAATAAATTATCAGGCGATTTAAAGCCTCATCAATTTGGCGATTCAAAGCCAATTCACAACTCAACTCTCTTGGCGATTCAAAGCCAATTCTCTAAACCCTCAACTCTACCACTATTCTCCTTTTTCCTTTTTGTATCGTTATCATGCGATAACTGGGAGGGGAGCAGTGTGGCGGTTGCAAGAAAGCAAGCTGTGAAATAAAAGTGGAAATCGTAGCAGGCCACGAGATGAAGTTTTTGTTTTATAAAATTGAAAATATCAGTTTGGAAATTAACTCCGGCGGGTAAAGATTTAAATTAAAAATTAATAATAAAATAAACCCAAAAATTAATAAACACTTAAAATAAACAAATTGTAAATAATAATACAAGTGAAAATAAAATACAAAATAAAAATAGTAAATTATTTTAATTTAAATAAAATTTAAATGGAGGCTAGTCCCCCATAGATCCATTGAAGAAGAACGAGAAGAGCGCCGCGTTAATATGGCCCGACTTCGTGCTTCTCAAACACAAGAGCAAAGAGAGGCAGCCCGTGAAACGGCTCTGTTGGCAATGAGAAATCGTCGAAATCGTCGAGCTTATCGCACAGATCAACAACGAGATAATCTGCGACGCGCAAGAAGAAATGCTTCAAGTGTTGATTTGAATCGAGCAGCGTTTCTATATGATTGCACAATTGATTACAGCTCGCATCCTTTCGTTCTCATTGGTCCAATGGACGTTGTTTGTGGGCATTGTGGCGCATTGAAGTTTGCTGGAGAAACGCCTGGATTGTGTTGCCTTAATGGCAAAGTGAAATTGCCATTATTGACTCCGCCACCGGAGCCATTGCATTCATTGCTTCGTGGCGAAACACCAGAATCACGACATTTTCTAGCGAACACTCAAAAATACAATGGCTGTTTTCAAATGACTTCATTTGGGGCAAAAATTATCGAAGAACATGGATTTAATCCGACATTCAAGGTAATTTCTTTAAAAGATAAGATTAAAGGCATGTTAACTACTGACTTCGCTTTCGACTTCGATTCGACTTTACAGATTCATTGCAACCTGTTGAAGATGCACAGCATAAATTTTTACAAATATACTTCATGGGCAACATGGAGGAACAACTTGATCGGCGTCAAGAGATCAACACAGCTGTGAAAAGAGTAATTCTTCATGATCTGCAGCAACTCCTTCATGAACATCATGCATTGGTCAGGCTGTTTAAGACTGCGTTGGAGCGCATGCCAAATGATGATTACAAGGTCGTGATCAGAGCGGATAAACGACCAGCTGGAGTACACGAACGCAGATTTAACGCTCCAACAATAGATAAAGTTGCAATCTTGATTGTTGGTTAAAACTTGGAAAGACGCGATATTCAGCTTACACGTCGCGATACTGGGCAACTGCAACATATACATGAAACACACCGTTCATATGACACGTTGCAATACCCGCTGATGTTTTGGCAAGGAGACGATGGATATCACTTCAATATCAAGAAGATAAATCCATTGAATGGTGAGTATTAATATCATAGTTAAATTTTGCTCGGTTTAGTTTTGGTTTCCAAAAACAAATAGAACCACTCCTAATTTCCCATGCAGCATACAAAATACATAACTTCATCAAAGCAAATGTCTTGCCGACACGCCATTGAAATATATGTGATTTTTGTACTTTTATTGAATTTTCATTTTCTTTATATATATTATCCTAATTATCCTAATTGATTGATTGGCGGTACGAAGTTTGCCGGGTCAGCTAGTTCCTTATATTAAGAGAAATTACATAAATATATTGGCATTTTTTACCACTCAAGTCTTTACTCTCTCTAAGTTAAAGAAGATTTTATTTAGCTTTGGTTTATTCTCTTCATTTAAGGAGCATTTTTAAAAATCTCATAGTGGAGTTTACAAATTAAAACTTCCCTAGCTAAAAACACAAAAAATATGAGATATTATTTTTTAAATAAAAGTAAAACATTTCTTTCATATTTCACTATTTTTATGGTTTGAAGTATATACACAGTTTTTTTAAGCCTTTAAGTGCTGTACTTCTATATGTTTAAAAAAATTTCCTGTAGAACTTAGAACTGAATCCAGTGTGAAAAAAACACAGCTAAAATTTGAAATATTCAGCTTCATAACTCCTGCTACAATTTTCTTCCCATGCGTTCGTTTTTTCTTCAATAGTGAAGAATTTGAATTTCTTTTTAAAGATAAAGTAGTAAATTTATGTATACGATTCCAAATATAGTAAAAAAAAATACGCACATTAAAGGGTTTTATCTTGCAGAAGCCCGGGCGGATAATTTAAAGAGACACTACTCGCTTTACGTATAAAACTTATCGTATAAAGATGGATCATAAAAAAACGGTCCTAATATGTATAGTATTGTCTAAATGGTTTATGATTTTAGCGTTGCAGTATTATCTGTCGTTAAATTAATGTGCTATACTGTACCTCATAAAATATTTTTATTGTCATAAAGTAGTTGAGTCTAGAAAACTTACTCTTAATGGGAATTATCAACTGTGGGATGACTTGATGTATTTTGTCTCCACCATGTGCAAGTAAGTCTAAAACTCCTTGACGGGCATAGGTTTTGTAGGGATGTTTTGTTTCCGACAATCCATCAAAAAATAACGGAAGGTACAAACTGTAGTCAAGTTTATCTATTTCCACCTAGAAAACAAGAAAAACAGAATTAGTATGAAAAAGGGATTCCATTACGAAATTGCCACCCACAGGGCAAATAGCTATTTTCTGTGCACCCGACAGGACTAATTTCTCACCCTGAGGAATTGCGCAAGTGTTTCTGGCCCCATTTATATGTATGTATAAACTTTACCTGCCCGATCCCATCGAAGTGTGAAAGCTTTTGTTATTTTGGGTTTTCATCTCAAAAGGAGAATCGCCAACCGTTTGGGTTTATGACTACAATACCTAGAGACGCCCCCGCATTTTTCTTAGTTCAGCAAAATTCCATTAAACGGGCACAGCATAAAATACATATAGGTACAGGGTAACATAAAATTTCTTTTGTGAAGTACTCAAGTAGATTTAATTCAGTCAAAAGGAAAGAAACGCTCTCGGCATAACACCTGAAGATGCTGGTGCTGTACAAATTCAGATTTTATTATTTTTGTAAAATACCTTTATTTGAAACGACCTGCCACCATGTTATTTTGTTAGTCAATTAACAGTAACTGGTATTTTGCCACGTGTACCTACACTTAATGAGTTTAATTTTCAAAATAAATACAAAGCGGACATTAGCGAACTCATGGGAAATATCAAATTACCAAAAATTACAGCGTTAAATTGAGATAAGTTTTCTTATAGATTCCGCCAAAGCACCTTTGAATTAATGCGCCCTACCTCATTATTTATACACAAATTGAGGCCGCGTCAAGTTTTAATGAGAAAAAAGTGCCAACAGTAAAAATTAATGAAAATATCCTAAAAATATCAAAATAATTAATTTACTAAATATCTGGGATCTTCAAGAAGTTGAACGTCTTCCCAAAAATTCGCGTGCTTCAACAGCGTTCGTTCAATTTAATGAGGAATTTTCCATTATTTACATTGTAAAATGAAGTTACCAACTTTCGTGTCTTTTAAAAGCATTTTACCGCCAAAAAAGGCAATCATACGTAGACAATTTTATTCAGTCTAGACATGAATAATCGCAACAGAAATTTATAAAAACTTCAAAGTTCTGACGAAAATATGTAATTACCGTCCACGCAATCTTGTCTCCACCTGTGAGGTACTCCATTTTAATGGGCAAATCTCCCCGGTCATAGTACATTCGAAAAGTTGTCGCTCGTGGATGAACAAAATGTTGCCCTTAAATAAAATAATAAATTTTTTTTTCGAGGATAGAAAAGTTATTCACAGAAGAAACACAAAATGAGAAAAACTTTTATGAGGACACAACTTACTTTTAGGTAGTACCTTTAGCGGGCCCTCGATAACTTTTGTGTTTTCCTGTCGTGATTGAATCGAAAAAGGTGGCACTGGTCGAGGCCCTTTTGCTGTTCCATGACGATAAAACGAATGAGAATTTTGTCGCAAACTCGAGAAGGACATCTTTTAATAAACAAAAACAAAAGAAAACTTTTCTGTTCACAAGTTGGTAATTGAATAAGGTCGGGTAATTGCACTGTATCAAAATGCATGCACGATACGCCCAGCTCGATTCGATTCGACATCTATCCTTCCTCACTCAAAGGAAACTTCTATTCGCCAAACAAACGGTTGCCAGGACTCCACTCGATGAAATGATAGAATAAAGGCACGCTTTTGCCCTCGCATATTTCAGGGATCTCACTACGTAGATTACCACTTTAATTCCGTCCGACTAAAGCTATTTCAGTATTTCGTAATACTGAGAAAATTTAAACTTTTGCAATTTCATGCGAATCCATAGACCCAAAAACTGTTTAATTTTAATTTATAGAAAACTAAACATACATAATGTGCCAGTATCTGTGAAAAAGTTAAGATGAAAGGGTGCACGTTATTCAAATTAGCTCAAAATAAAAAAATAAAACCAGAAATCCTCGTCACCCACCCCGAAATAAAGGTAAACGTAATGAAAAGTAGAAAATTTACGATGAACGATTTAATAAAACTTATGTACATAAACATATTATTTGAAAAAGTACTCTACATCGATTCAATATCCTGGAAGATGCCTCGGTAGGGTAAAAAGCGTCGTATACCTCAGTAAAACAAAACTAAATATTTTTGTACACATGTTAACAAGTGTTTTATTTTCATTCATCTTCAATTTTATTACGTATTCAAATGAAAAACAAGTGTACATATGTAAATAATTTTATATGTAGGAAAAAAATTTCCAAAGCCCATTGTAATCCCTACTAATATAATAAATGTAAAAATGTGTAACGATGTTTGGATGATTGAATGTTTGTTACCCAATCTCGCCTAAATGCTTATTTCGATATTTTTACTTTTTTATTTTTTAACTGAAGGTTTATAGGTAAAAATCTACTACTACTTTTTATAAGCATAAAATATATGGTTTTAAAATGACGAGCTCAAGATTGTGGCCCATAATTCTAGATGAGACGACGGATTGTCTTGAAAATTGGTATTTGGGGATTGAATTATCTATGCTTACATATAATTATTTATAGATGGAGAGACGGACATAGCGAAACTATAAAAGGTTCCTTTCCTTGTTTTACTACGGAACTCAACTGAACTAAAAATGGTTTCCGTTGAACTTGGAAGAAAAAATCATCCTGCAGTATGTATACCTAGTTGCTTTGTGAGCTGCATATTTTATATCTAAATTACGTTCTTCCTCCCCAACCCATGCTAGAATGAACTAAAAATAGTATTTTGAGAATAAAATATCTCTAAAAAGCCCACAGCTATCTTTTAGAAGTGCAAAAGTCTGCTCGGTAAAACGTGGGGACTCAGCTCTAGGGTGGTTTATGGTAAATTTAAATTGTCTATGGCATGAGACTACAGTGAATTGCAATGATAAAAGTCAGTCCTTATTACGGTGGAATAGTCTTGTAACACAAAACAAAGCTCAGATCATTTCGAAAAGTTTTATCTAAAGTACAAAGAACTGGTTGCTTAGATATCGAGGGGGCAATAAAATTTGCACAAACAGCTGCCATAGAATTGGCGTTATCTTTTCCTCCGCTCCGATTGATATCTCAGAAAAGGAAGTAATGAAACCTTCATACCACTTGTAAACAAATAACTTTTGAAATGGGGCAGAATTGAGATAACATAAAAAATAAATTATTAAAAAAGAAAAATCCGACTGCACAAATTAAATTGAAACGAGAGAAGCCATCTCTAAAATCTAGAAATTATGTTTGTGCAATGTTAATGCACCATGACATTGCTTTCTTGAGTACAATCTTCTCACAAAACAAATAATAAAATATACTATGTATATGTATAATAATAAAATTAAGGTATCGCAAGCGAGACAAATAAAACTTGTAACTTTTATAAATGACACTCATTCGTCAATACGAGACAAAAAGTGTTTTAAAACCCTGAATTAAATTCGTTTATTAAAAAGCTAAACATACCTTAATAATAAACGACTAACTTCTCATTTCCATTTAGATATTTTTAATAATTATCCCACATTAACTAACAAAAGAAAACTTCAATTTATCAGTATCTAGAACGAATCGAATAAAACCTAGAATATTTGTTTTCATTTAGTAATTAAATAAATATAAATTAAATTTTCCAGGAACCCTTCCATTTGCCCTTAAAAGGCAAGAATGTCAGGAATTTCGTGGCGGTCGGCTAATTTACCTTATAATCGGTTTTATGCAATTTATAATTGTTATTTAGCCAAACAAATATTAAACCTTTCCTTCAAATATTATTGAATGATTTCTTTATTTTAAATTTCAGAATAAATAAAAAGCTACATTCAGTTGATTTCGAGTGTTTCCCACAAGAAAAATGAAAAACACCGAATCAAAAAAGTGCACTCGATATTGCTATCATGAAATTATAGATGGCCAACCGCTGTAATTAAACACTGGTAAAAGGCTCAAATCTCATGTCAAAAAATTGTGTGCACTGTTCACAAACAGAATTAGAATACTGTGCAAGGGGTGTTCGGTGTCATTAATCGCAGGTAGTCGATGAAACATTTTAAAATGTTAATTCGCGTTAAATTAAAGCACGTGCACAATTCGTGAGTGTTTTTTGGCTGTTGGTTCATCAATAAAGCGCCCTAATTTAGCGTTAAAACAACCGCTTGGTACTGTTCCACCATTTTGTTTCACCGAATTTCGGAAGAAGTTTGCACTTTGTTGCGATTGTGCTTCAGTGCTAGAGTTTTAGGTGATTTGGTTGGTGATTACCCTCTACAAAAATGCTGTGAACAAAGCTAGTAGCTGGTGATTTTATTAGAAAATAATTATTTCCTTCGCGGGGATTGCGGCTAGTGAATTGATTTTGTGCAAGAGTGCGGCGGTCCATTGTGAATGAGGAGCGACTTGTCACGTACACCCTATAGTTTATTTCAGAGGTGAGTACTTTCTTGAAAACGCTTGTGGAAAGGAGAGGGCTGCTTTCTTTTCGGGGGGGTTGCAATTGTTTTTTTTTCCCCAGATCTGCCAGTCAAATCGGTAATTTTAAATGTATCGTTATTAGTCCTAAAATTAAATCCTAAACTGCAGTCAGACTGCAACGAAAAGACAGCTGCAGGGGTTGCCAACTGGTGCATTCCCAACCCGAGAACGGGTTTGAATCAAGTGTGCACAGTGCACCCGGGGATTTCGTCAGAAACGAAAAAAAATTTACCTGGCTGGCAGAACACCCGCATCTTTAACCCAGGAGTCACAGAGAAAATTTAGCAAAGTCTTTTCATAGATTGCAAACGATTTTGCCCTGCACACGGTTTGTTTACAAGCTGAAAGTTCGGCCGGGTCGTACGTGACTAACCGGACCAAGAACGTCAACCTGGTTTTGACTGTGTGCGTGTTCTTCCCTTAATCAAATGTGGGTGCCGAGAGGGCCGCGATTGATTTGCGTGATTCTGTTTTTCATTGCTTGGGCCGCTTTAAGTGCACTAACTACTCTTGCTATAATTATTTAATTCTACCACCTGTAGCACTAGAAAAAATCTGGACTGAATTATTTCTTAAGAACCAACGATTGTTCTTTAACATCATACAATTTTTAAATTTGAAGGTAAAATTATATTTTGAGTGGAAAAACAAAAAAACATTTATTAGCTTTTCTTCCATAGTAGGTTATGTATGTATTTTAATTGGGTAATTTCAAAAAATGCTCCATTCCACTAATTATTTGATATTGTCCCTTTAGATAGCACAGTCAATAATTTCGCAATATTTCTTACTATCTAACCTACCTATAAATTAAGTATATTAATTTGTAATATTTTATCTTTTTTAATTTAACAACTAAAATTCCTAGGTACTTAATTATGATATATAGTTTTGGGATCTGGTAGATTTTTTATATGAAATTACATATATGTGAAATGCGAACTGATTCCCAATATGTGCAACGATTAACCAAATTGATACGTAATCGAATAATTTAAAAATCATATCAGGCTTAAGTTAGGGATAAAAATTTTTTCAGGAGCCTTCCGCTTGGCCTAAAACGGTTGAATCTGAAAGAATTTCTTGGCGGTCGGGGCATGTCTATTAAGATTTTCTGATTTGAGAATGGTCCGTTTTTAAAACAAAATTATTGTAGATTAAGTTAAGCATTATATTCACCTATGTATGCAACAATTATTTTTGTAACATTAAAATCTACCTACTTATTTCTTCTGGTTCTCGTCGAAAGGTCTTTTTTTTTTATTAAATTATATAAAAATCCGAAATAATCTGTGAATTTCAGTTTTAATATCAGTATATTAAAATTATAAATTTTATATGTATTTTTGCAGGAAGCATTTCTCAAACACCAGCCATGGAATCAAAGTATCCTCGAATAATGGTGTTTAGACCAACTTGGGATGAGTTTAAGGACTTTGCAAAATATATCTCGTATATGGAGTCGCAAGGAGCTCATAAAGCAGGACTAGCAAAGGTACGACATATCTTTATAAAAGTTTTTATCAATTAAATCACTTATGCGCCGAATTAATGCCAAGTTGAAATTCGTTTACGATTAAACATATATAAATTTTTTTTTTATTTTTATGTAATGTTTTTAGGGTGATCGAGGTTTACTCGGCAGAGTTAAATATAATAACTATATATTAAATGATCAAAAAAATAAGCTTATCTGTACTAAAAAAAATGTTGAATCACTCGACAGCTTTTCTATCCACCTGGCTCTCTGCGGTGTTCTCCCACCTGGTTTACACGCCCATCTACATATGTACATATATTCAGTTTTAATTTAAAATATAAGTTGTTGGCAAAGAAACACTCAAAAATACGATAGAGCGGGAATTAAATAATCGCAAGTGTACTTGTTTGTCTTCATATTCATAACAACTTAAAGCAGTAGAGGAATTTTTTCAAAAAATATAAACACGCACCGACGATTATATACATATGTATATAAAGATATATTGCAAAGAATATTTTATTAAAATCGGTGAGTAGATCTTGAGATATCTTTTACACCAGTTCGAAAAATGTAGTTTCGAGAAAACTGCGAAAGAAAAAAAGTTTGAATGGGAAATCCAGGAAATATTCACCAGAGATTTTTTAAAGGAAACATTTTTATACGTGTTAAGCAATATTAAAGTCCGAATTATTGTAACAAATGAATTTTAAAGAGTTTTGAATGTAAGAATTTAAATTAAATAACATAGCATTTTCTAATTTGTTAATTATCCAAAATGTTCATTATTGTATTCGTTCAGGTTGTGCCCCCACCGGAATGGGTTCCACGGAAAGGTGGATATGATTTAGATAAATTGGATATTACAATTCCTGCCCCCATTTGCCAAGTAGTTACTGGAAAACAGGGCTTGTATCAACAAATTAATATACAGAAGAAAGCTTTAACTGTGAAACAATTCAGTGAATTGGCAAACACGGAAAGGTGTGTATTTGACTTGACTTTTCAGTTCGCTAATATATTTATTATAATCTTAACGCAGATATGCAACGCCAAAGCATTTTGACTACGAAGACTTAGAAAGGAAGTATTGGAAGAATATCACTTATGTTGCTCCGATATATGGAGCAGATGTGAGCGGAAGTATTACCGATCCAGACTGTAATGTAAGCAATGTTTCTGAATCGCAGTGAGAAAATAGAAAAATATTTAAATTTTGTTTCAGGAATGGAACATAAATCGATTAGGTACAATTTTAGATTATGTTAATCAAGATTATGGCATCCAAATAGATGGAGTGAATACCGCATACCTTTATTTTGGAATGTGGAAAACAACGTTCGCTTGGCACACCGAAGATATGGATCTCTATTCTATTAATTATTTACATTTTGGAGCGCCAAAGACCTGGTATGCTGTACCCCCTGAACATGGGCGAAAATTAGAAAAGATCGCGAATAGCTACTTTCCTGCGAGCCATAAAAATTGTCGTGCTTATTTAAGACATAAAATGACATTAATTAGCCCGCAAATATTGAAACAACATGAAGTTCCTTTCAATAAGGTGGGTCAGTTGTAGTAAATACATAATATCGAATAATAATATTTCAATTTTATTTTTTTAGATTACACAGGAAGCTGGGGAGATTATGATTACCTTTCCCTTTGGTTATCATGCTGGTTTTAACCATGGCTTCAATTGTGCAGAGTCCACTAATTTCGCGCTTGAACGGTGGGTAGAATATGGAAAGAGAGCCACACAATGCACTTGCAGGTACAAACAAAATTTTATGGGAATAAAATAAGCAAAATTTCAATTTCAGTAACGATATGGTAAAGATCTCAATGGACACTTTTGTCAAGCGGTTTCAGCCAGAAAGGTATAAAGCGTGGCTGGAAGGAAAAGATATAGGGCCGCACCCAGAAGATCCGCCTTCAGCGGTAGCACCAGCGCCCCTACCATCACATCTAGATATATTATGCAATAAAAAGTTAGTATATCTTCTACAATAGAAGAAAATATCATAAAAGTAGTAGTAGTTGTAGTTTAATTCAATTTTGAATTGCATTTGAAGCCGTAGAGTTGTGAAATATTTTTCCACTAATACATATTCAATCGAAAACTTTGCCCTAGCAACGGGAATGTTCCCAAACATTTAATCCAAAGAATGAAGAAACAATGTAATCCTACGAAGAAGAAGTCGTTTAAGGAACGCAATCCCGATCTGGATTTAGAAGAAATTCAGCAAAATCCGAATATACCTGATGATATAAAAGAAGTTCTAAGTGGCGCTCTTACATTAGAAGAGGACGAAGAGGTAGAAGAAGTTGAACCGAATAGCAAATTAACAAAAGATCCTTTAGCAGTTGAATTAGAGAATTCAGGTAATTTATTTAACATTGACATTAGTTTTTGTAAAACAAATTGCAATTTTTTGACAGACTATGAAGAAGAGGAAGATGAATTTAAAAAGAGAAAACAAAAACGTAAAAATGATTCTGAATATGATGATGATTGGTATTCAAGCAAAAAAAATCGAAACCGGAAATCTAGAAGAAGATGTAAAGATCCTAAAGAGAAACGAGAAAAAGAATCGAAAAAGGGGAAAGAAAAAGATCCATCTGAGCAAAAGCCACCTCGTCGTAAAAAGCCTGTAAATAATAAAGGTATGTATTAAAAAATCAACTATGTTTTGAGTGTGGATTTATTTTTATTATTATTTGTGTTATTAGAAGTCACAAAGCCTTACGTGAGGCCTACGACAGATACCGAAGTTTTACGTAAATTAAACGAACATTTAATGAGGCAATTAGAGCATCCAGCACTAAAAATTCTCAGTCAAAGCAAAAAGTTCGAAGGCAAGATTCCCATGCTTAAAAAGACTGTTGTATTCGATTCGAGTAATGATAAGTCAAATGACACTCAAATGCCTACTTCACCATATGCAAGCACGGCAGACCCACTTCATATAAATTCTAGTCAACAATATTTTCTAAACCATTTGCAAACCACCTCTGGCGGATTCAATAACCCCTTAGGTACCATGCCGGAAAGTAGAGTGAATGCACCCAACGCATGTAAACCAGGTAAGCTCTATTTTCAATCGACAAATGACTGATAAATCAGCGATTTTTGCACATACTTTGCGAAAATGTTTTATAAACTCAAACGGGCTTTGGACTCTTATTTTATTTTATTTTATTTAATTTTGTATGTGTTGCATAGTGTCCTGGAAGGAGCTAAGGAAAGATATTTTTGTGTAGGGAGTGAATACATTCATTTCTCTATATCAAACATAAAAATATTTACCCTCATTTATTCACGTAGAAAGATGTTGCTGTTTTTCATAACAATATAAAAATTGCATAAGGTATAAAAAACTAAATATTTTTTTTCTCTATAGGTGGGCACAGTTAACCAAAAAGTTAACTTCGTTAATCCGTTAATTAAAAAGTTAGCTTCGTTAATCGTTAAAGCGTTCAATTTTCTAAAATTTAACGCAAGTTAAAGTTAATCGTTAAATGTTAACCGTACAAAACTTTTGGGCTGGGATATATAGGTAAATAAGACAAAAATAAGTAGGTAGAATAAAAGGTTACTTATTTTTCATCATAATTTTGCATTAGGTGCATGTTCCCTTTCATAAAAATTAGCATATTAAAATTGTCATGCGACAACAATGATCATCGTTTAGCCCTTAAAATACCTTTGCCTGTAGAAAAAAGACGTTCTACTGCAGCACTAGGCGGGATAGCAGTTTTTTCATATCGAATGCAGTTCTAGATTTGGCAGGAAATTTTGCTCTGAATTGAAATTAATGAGTAGGTAGTTATACATATCAAAAAATGTTTACTTATACCATGTTTTCATATCCCCAAAATCTCGGGATTTTGTGAAATTTCGCGAAAGCCATATGACAATCTATTGGATTTCCCATTCAAGTAGTCGATTTTAAGGTCTTGAGATTTCGAGAGAATCTTCAATCAGAATTAACTAAATTTATTGTGACATCCCCAAAAAGTTTATTCAGCACTATTCAGCGGGCGTTAAAATTGACAAATTTATGACTGTCATTTCAAATAGTGATTCAAAATGGAAAAAGTAGTGGCAAAATAATATATACTAGCAACCCGCCCCGGCTTCGCACGCGGACTCCCACGGACACCCCCTCAACGCCTCCTTCATCTTCTCCCACGAACACCCCCTCAACTCCTCCTTCATCTACTCCCACGGACACCCCCTCAACTCCTCCTTCATCTACTCCCACGGACACCCCCTCAACTCCTCCTTCATCTTCTCCCACGGACACCCTCTCAACTTCTTCTTCATCTTCTCCCACGGACACCCCCTCAACTCCTCCTTCATCTTCTCCCACGGACGCCCCCTCAACTTCTCTTTCATCTTCTCCCACGGACACCCCCACAACTCCTCCTTGAAATTCCGTATTTTAAAATTCTCTCGTAAAATGATCTCAGTAAACTTTGACGAAAATTTTTGCATTCAAAGTGTTATAATCTAATCGAAGTAGTCGGCATTTTTTTTTGCACCTTGGGTTACGTTACTAAAGTTTTAGTTTTCGAGATTTTCGGGAGATGAAAACATGGCATAAGTGAAAATAAAATCAATGCCCATGTTCTGCATTCCGAGTGAAATTAAATCGAAAAGAGCTTTTAAAGCTTCTTTTCAGTTAAAATTCCTTAATACAAATTTTGAAATTATAACAAATGCATTGTAGTTACCTTTGATTTCAATAAGTTTTTCCACAAAAAAAAAAAAATTTCACTAGATTTTTCTAATCGAATTATTTAGGCTACGTTTCCAATGCTGGAGTGTGCTTTCGCTGAGGCTCAGCGCAGATTGAGCCTGTTTCCAATGCTAGCGTAGCGTGAATTTCGAATTTCATTCATTTCGTTATAAAGTGCAATCAGCTGTTTATGAGGTCTCAGCATGTTCGACTCAGAATTTCGAATGCGCGAGCGCCACCTGTTTTTCTCAATATTTTAAAGGCATCTTCTATAATTCGTTTCGCGCAATTTCACGCCAAAAGGATATTGTAATTATAAAAATATATTTTGGTTTTTGAATTACTTCTTTTTGGCCAAAAATATGTTTTTTTAGAAAGGGAATCAGAAGAGCTTTAAAAGCTCCATCTAGTGAAAACTAGTCTAACCAAAAATTCGAACATTTGTCGAAGAGCTTGAATCTGAAGTAGGAATTGCTCTACTCCAGATTGGAATTCAAACGTCCCCAGCGTGGATTAGAGGGAGACATGTATATGTAAAAATGAACAAGTGGGAAAGGGAGCACAGATCCACGCTACGCTACGCTAGCATTGGAAACGTAGCCTTAAACTACATAAAGTGAAACACTTAGTTGAAGTCAGAGGTTGCTGAAATGATTTTACGAAAATTTTAAGAATTTTATATGGAATTTCAACTGAAAAGGAGCTTTACAAGCTCTTTTCGATTTAATTTCACTCGGAATACAGAACATGGGCGCAAGTTGTCTGGATTTTATACCCATTTTACGTCAAATACTTAATCCAAAAACTTATCTGTTTAAGCTTAGGTATGGGTTTGAAGTTTGGATGCATAAATATAATGGCAATTTGATACGCTTTCGCAAATTTTAAAATCTTTATATACGTGACAGTCTTTAAAATTTCAATTCAATGCAAAATTTCTTGCTAAATCTAGAACTGGATCCGATTTGAAAATAACGCAGCTATTAAGTCTTAACAAATCTTTTCGAGTCAGGACGGGCTTAAGGGACTAAATTAACGGAAGTGCAATTTAACGGAAGTTAACAAAAGCGTTAATACTTTTTGAAGTTAACTTAAATGTTAATCCGTTAAGCAGATTGTTAATTTCGTTAATTAACGGATTAACGAGTTAATGCCCACCTATAATCTAACCTTCCCTTAAAGAAAACTTTTTTTTTAAATACCAAGTTAAAGAAAACTTCCTAAACAGAATAACAAAAATGTTTGTGTTAAAATTGTCTTTGCTGAACACGACGTTCCTAAGTCGCGAATCCTAAAATATATATAGACATATATGTGTTTGCATCGTAATATCTATTTTTGGTAGGTCTATTGCACATATTGACGGAAGTCTCTGAGTAAAACATTTCTTCATTAAGTATCTTGGTGCCTTTCATAAAGCTAAACAGATAAAACTACTCCTTTTTCATTACAACAAGTACCGTATTAAATAAATATATTTCAATTTACATTAAAGTGTGCTTACTTCAGTATTTATTTTCATTTTTAAGCATGGTGTTTTACAAACAAACCACCTTAAACTTCGAAGAATGGGTTGCTGTACAACTAGCCTAAAATATCAAAATGTTTTTCTTTTGTTCTAAGTACCACTAGCAACAAGAAAAGTTAGAAGAACTGGTTTTTATATAAAATACTATACAAATTCAAAACGAAATTTTCCAGAAAAAGTTCTTCTAAGAGGATCCTAGCAACACATTTCGGCCAATAAATGTTACTTTCAAAATAGACAATCTAAGATTAGTATCTCATTCATTTTCCCTTGCAAAAAAAGGTGGGTTCATCCAAATTATCATAATATATTTAAGTAGACTAGCAGCTGGTGTAGAGCATGACTTGCGCCTACAAGTATAATAATACTTTAAAATAATAAATACATAATAAATAATTCGCTCGTGTCTGTTTTGAAATCCGCAAAGTAGCGTGCAACATGTTTTAATTGATCAAAACCAATTGCTAGTTTGCATTTAATCTTAAATTAAATTTTTACAGGAGATAATTTGACACATCAACAATCAGTCGCAGAAACAATATTTACACCACCGAAAACAAATGTTGGCGCTGAAGAGAACAAAACCATTGGCGGGAGTACGGATCCAACATATTTAAAAATTCTTCAGGCGTTCATGAGCAATCAGTTTAACAACAGCATGATAAGCAATTTTCAACTTTACCAAAATCCGAGTGAGTTTTTAAAAAATTTGAAAAGCATTAATGACGCAGCATTCAAGAATATGCCAAATTTAACAATGACTGGCAATGCTCAGTTGGACTACTCTACAATATTAGCTGCTGCAACGGCAAATGTAATGCAACAAAAATATTTAGTAAGTTTAATGTCACCACTATCAGTGCAAACTCCACATTTACTTAATTCACAACCACCAAAATTGTCCCCATCAACGCCTTTGCTAGATACCAAGAAAAATGCACCTTCAGCGTTTCCTCCACTATTATCGCCTAACTTAGCCGCCCCAATGTTTGCAGGAAATAATGTACAAGATGACCAGCCTCTGAATTTAAAGACGACACTCAAAGATGGGGGTTTAGATAATCGGGGTAATAGCTTGGGTGTAACTAATGTCAATTTTCTTTATTCAAAATTGTTCCCTAATGCTGTACCGCCGTTAACAAAAAAATCGACACCAAAGGAAAGGAGCAGAAAAAGTTCGGAAACTACAAAGAAACGTAAGAGCGACTCTCCTCGCTCAAAAGCAGCACCATATACTCAAGGTTCTCAGATTTCTAGTCCTAAACCATCCAACGCTTCGACGCTTTGTAACCAAAATATTTCATCCACTCCAGACTCCTCTAATTTATTCAATTTGCAAGATTATCTTTCACCTGCTGTCACTATAACCCCTGTAAAGAAAACCACTACAGGAAGCGTTAACAAAAAGAATACTTTTCCACAAAATAAGAATACCTCAAAAAAAGTCAAAGATCTCCTTGCTCAGATTAAGAATAAAAATAGCCCTGTTTCCTCCAATGTAAAAGATTCTACCTTGCGCCAGTTGCTGAATTTTACTGATGTTGGCCAAAAGCAGACAAAGGTTGTACCAGCATTAGAGTTATTGCAGAATGGGACGCAACAAAAATCACTGACCACTTCAAATAGAACTGAAAGAAAACGCAGCACTGAAAGTGTGAAAAGTTCCTCAAAAAAGCAGGGTATAAATGAGAATTCGCCCCGCAAGGTATATTCAAATTCAAAGAAGTGTCAGTCTAAAACAAATTTTGTCTTGAATATTCCTCAGCGTAAAGTGGATGAAAGAATTTCCCAAAATGCTACAGTAACGGCACCAACTAATGGTGGAATTAATATAAAAACTAACTACTCACCTAAAAGTGCTACAACTGCGGAAATACAAGAAACGCCCTCTGTACCTCAAGTAAATTCCTGTGATAACGCACAGTCAGTGGTCGCAGTTCAAAATTGTAGCATATCTTCAAGTGTGCCCGATCAAATGGAAAATAATGGAAATTCAAATGATTACATTACGGTAGAAAAATTTAACGAAAACTTTTCTGCAGATTGGAACAAAACAGAATTTGATGCGACCGTATCATGTATTTATCTTGACGCAGGCGCCAAGTCTGATGAATATTATCAGGAAAGTGGAAATATTTCAAACCAACTTAATTTGAATAACAACTTTGAGGTATCTCAATGCAGTATTATGAGCGAAGCAGTTCCAGATAATATGCTTGATAACGGGCTCTACACTTTAAGCCAAATAGCATCAGCGGAACCTCACATTCTTACAGCCAGCATACCACTTGCAAATTCAACCCCTTCTGAATTTTTGAACGTTTCTAATATAAATGTGAGCAATGACAACAGAAACAATCCATCCGAAATTATAACAAATCTGGATGGAATTTGTCCTTTCAACTCAACTCAAAATATTGAGGCGACAATATCTCCAGGAAATGAAGTGTCTCATGAAGAACCTTATAATTCTAGCTTTAGCTTACTAGAGCCTAGATTTTGCGATTCAGATTTAACAGATATATCTCACTCCTTTCCAAAGGATTATCGAGAACCTGAAAATCCATGCAATGTTTCGGCTAGCGGGGTGGCAAGTGATGCGAATACTAGTGGGTCCATTAATAAAAGTAGCGATATTGATGATTCTCTTTTTGGTACCTCGAAAGAATCCTCTTTATCTGAAATCTCTCATTATTTGTCGCAAATATTGGCCTAAAACGGTTCAAATAAAAATTTAATTCTAAAACGAATATATAATTTGTTTTAACGTTTGACGCTTCTTCAGTATTAGCGAGGAACAACTGTAAAATAATTTTAATATAATAAAATAAACTCGATGTAATGATTCATGTATGTTTTTTGGGCAGAAAAATATTTTATTATTGAGTTTTGTTCCCCGAACGATGAAAGATTCTGAATCATTCGAGGCTGCGAATAAGCGTACACTTCCAAATTTTATTGCTAATTCTTCACCTTTTTTAAATCTCGTACTTTTTAGTAAAAGTTCAAATGTAGACTTAGATACATTTAATTTTTGTCGAAACTAAATTAATTTTCTAATATCAAAAGGTCATTCATAAATAGGATGCTGGAACGATCAAAATCTTTCAAGAGAAGACAGAAGACATATTTTATAGTCATAAATAAATCTTTGATCTACTTTTTCGCGAACTTTAGTTTCATATTTTTTACCATGCTTACCAAATAAGAGTTTCTTTTTCACCTGGTTTGCGGAAGGTTAAATTCTAAAAAAAAACAAATATGTAATAGTAAAATTAACCACTCTTCATACAATGGTATCAAGTATCAACTAATGGCAGTTCGAAGTCTTAACTACTCGCTTATTCGATTTTTTCTTGTGCAGGATTTTTCCTTTTCCTCTTTCTATTTATCTAATTTATTTTTCGGCATCCGGATAATTCAAATCAAGACCGATTTGACTTCTAGGATTGACTTTAAATAAAACCATGTCACCCTTTCTGAATCCATGTACTTTCGCTTTACTTTTGTCGAACCTCTGTTTATCTGCGGAGCTCCTGGCAGTGATCCTCCCTTGCATGTATTCGTCAAGTTGATTGCGGTTGAGGAAACTATCTGATTCATCCGTTAAAGAAATTAAATCCGGAACTGCGGAACTGCGTTTTGTCTTCCAGTAAGGGCTTTCAATGGACTAAAGTTTGTTTTATTCGTAGTACAATTCTAGCGAGCTGCAGTGCGTCTAAGGCCTTTTTCTAATCACTAGTTTCATAGTTTCTGATGATTGTTAAACCGTTTTTAACAACAGCCATCATACGCTCTACTTGGCCATTGGCCATACTTACTCCAGGTGCGATGAAATGTTGATGAATACCATATTTTTTGCAGTATTCCGGAAATTCAGCTTTAAACGCTGTATCTTGATCACTGATGATTTGCTTGGCTCCAAATAATCGTTTATCGCGCCAAAAGCATTGATTTTGCGGTTTTGTCGATAGCGTAGGTAAGAAGTGTATATTTTGTGTAGGCATCAATAATTACAACTACATACTCGTGTTTTCCATTGCGTGTTGTTAGTTTTCCAGTCATATCTATATGGATTGTATGAAAAGGAATGGAGTCTTTCTGAATTGGGTACATTTGACATTGGTTTGCACCAGAAGCTCCCTTGCTCATTTTGCAAATTACACAATTTCTACAAAACGGTTGATGATACTCCATTGATATGAGCTTGGTACTACTTTTTTTCAATTGCTTTGACCTGGAATATTTTCTGTTGTCCGACGCCATAATGTCGAATTTTTCAAGCGATACTCGCAAGTGTTTTCACCATTTTCTATCTTTTTTATAATAGAGCAATATCTGGGTCCCGTCTTTGTACATATAAATAAACCGCATCCTGTATCTTCGTATTGCATGCCATAAAAGTTCCTGACTTATGTAGTTATGTGTTACGGGAGAACTTTTGGCTAAATGCATCACTAGAGAGCATATTGCTAGGATAAATTTGATTCAGTTGTAATTTTACGATCACCGTGTAATCTGGTTGCTAGGCACAAAGTACGGAACTCCTTTCACTTTCAGTTACTCTAGCGATGAATATTGGGTGAATGGTATCATATTTCGGTGCGCTTTTCTCTGATCCTGAAACTAGTTCATCGCCCATAGTGACGATCTTTTTAATGTTGTATGTATTTAAACGAATTTCAATTGGTGGTCATATTACAAATATTTTATTTTTAAAAATAAGTTCGCCAACTTTGTCTGTTTCTGCCAAAGAAGTTTTGAAAATATTTCAACTCGACAACTTTAATATGTATAGATAACGCCACAGCAGTGTTTCGTATTGCGGGGGTAAATATCCTTTTTAATTAAACTTAGATCCTACACATTTCACAATACCATCCAAATATTGTCTTAGCTCGGTAGGAACAGACATAGGGGGGAGAGCAGCTTTCATCATTCTTTAACGACTCTCCAAGTTTCATCCATATGGTAATTTTTCGTCCATTATTTGACAGATTGACTGTACTCACGGTATACAGAATACAATGTATGCTCACTTGAAAAACCGTTTTCGCCATATTGCTTTCAAGGAGCGTCAAATGACGTAGTTCTGTCCAATTTTGTATGAAAAATCGGGAAAAGTAATTTTAAATATTTTTTAGTAATAGTACGATAAATTGCTATTGGCATAATCGGTAGTAATGAAAATTTGCAATTTTTTAAAATATAACTTGAATTCGTGAGACTAATGGTATTTAAGTAAAAAAAGATTTCTTCCGTGGGGAAAATGTAAACAAGTTAAAGTATTTTAAAATATGACTTAAAAGTGCGAATATTTGCATCATATTAAATGGAATTAAATAAAATAAAAAGCTTGAACAACTAATACGGATTATTAAGCTAATCAGTCGTTCTCCCCAAGGCTATAAAGAATATTTTAAAATGGTTATGAATTAGTTAAGAATACTGACAAAAAATGTAGGAGAAAGAAAAATAAAACTGTATCATAAAACTTATTATTACTTATTTTATTATTTCCCTCCACAGGTTACAAAAAAATAAAACCAGCTACCTGCACAGGTAACATTGCGAACGACTCGGGAAACCTCTTCGCTTTATGCTATATATTTCGTAGAATTAGGGATTTTATCTGGCGCTCGTATTAAAAAACCTCTGAAATACAATCACAAGGTGTTTTAAGTTTAGTTACCTACAGAAGAATCCGTGCATTTTTAATTATATTCCTCATTTTTGGAAAAATTCACAACCATATTAAAATATTCATTATAGCCTTGGGGAGAACGACTGATTAGCTTAATAATCCGTATTAGTTGTTCAGGATTTTTATTTTACTTAATTCCATTTAATGTGATGCAAATAATCGCAATTTTGAGTCATATTTTAACTTGTTTACATTTTCCCCACGGAAGAAATCTTTTTTTACTTAAATACCATTATTCTCACGAATTCAAGTTATATTTTAAAAAATTGCAAATTTTCATCACTAACGATTGTGCCCATAGCGATTTATCGTACTATTACTAAAAAATAATTAAAATTACTTTTCCCGATTTTTCATACAAAATTGGACAGAACTACGTCACGACGAAGTGTCGAAATCTACATGAGCATACCTTGTATTCTGTATACCGTGGACTGTACTAACATGGAATTCGTTTCCTCTGAAATGGGGGATGTTCAACTCCGCATATTCATCCACCCTCAGATTATTAATGGTGGTAACCCACGAAGGGGGAGGTTTACCACTGTTAAAGTCGTATATTGCCCACGGAAAGCTTAATAAGTTGTGGAGCGTACGGTACGCAAAAGTGGTACCAATATATCCGACTGGACCCAAAGTTCGTAAAAGGGTTTGACCTTGTGTAGTGCTGTGTATCTCGGGCACAGCTGAGTCAATAAATATGTCAAATGCTATTTGACCTTGACTTCCCGAAGCGACCTCAGACATCATCTCACACTTGAGTTTGGTAATAACTCCTAACTCGGTAGAAACAGCATGCAGGAAGATATTCATTATATCTTCAATTAATAGTTATCAGTTTTTTAAAACAATTGTAAGAAAATTACTAGTGTTATTTAATAAAACATTCGCTTTAACATCGATCGGGATAGGGTTCCCATGTTAAATATGCAAATTTTAATAGTCAATATTTAGAAATTTAGTACCGCAAGACCCATTGAAAAAAGTTTCTACGTATAAAGGACACTTATAAGTATGTGTATTTAAAGTTTCAAAAGAATCGTAAGAAAATTGATTTTTTGGGGAACGTCCTTAAGAAACTTTCAGAGTTCTAATCCACGAAAGAATGAGTACGTTAATCGATCGAATGTTGCTATTAAAGGAAATGTATTAGAGGATTGTATTCGATGCTCAAAGCCGGCAAATAAAGTTTGAATGGCAGAAAAAGGATTGAACGAAACATTGTTATGTTTATTATCGGGCACTAAAAGATTCTCGTACTTTTTAATGGTTTAACTCAGCGGTTCTCAAACTTTTTTGGCGACGGAACCCTTTTGGAAAACGAAATATTTAACAGATCCCTAAAATAATCAAAAACTGTTTTTATGTGTATCCGTCCCAGTCCCGATCTGGTTGGTGCTGCGGTTCTGGATGCCATCCTCCTCCTCGCTCAACAGAGGCGCGGAATAATGCAACGGGACCGAATGCGGTATGAGGTAGCACAGGGGGCGTACTAGATGGTTTGATTGGTCTTTCGCCGCTATACCCAATTCTGACAGCACAATGTCATAATCTCCCTGTTGACAATTTAAAGAACCTTTAAGAGGATTAGCGTGGTAAGGTTACATACATATATCGCGGAGACGCAGCAGGTAAAGAGTTATCAAATTTAAGGTCAAATTGTACGGCTTGTACCGTTTGCATTTAGTTCCTTTTCTGATCATGTCCCCAAAAACCTGATTAACGAATCTCTGAAACACAGAAGGGGCATTCTTCAACCCGAAGGGCATTCGCAAATATTCAAACTGTCTCATGGGTGTTGTAAAACTAGTATACCCTATCGAATTCTCTGCAACCATAATGTGATGGAACCCATTCTTCAAGTCCAAACTCGTAAACAACTTCTTATTACCCACCTGATCAATTAGATCCTCGATAAGTGGCAACAGGTAATTGTCTCTTTCAGTGATTCTGTTTAAATCTCTATAGTCTACTACATAATTTGTCAGAACGTATGGAAGATTTTCGTTTTCTACCTGCGATTAAGAGGCATACCGCTGATTTTGCGAATCCTAAAGAATTAATGGACGAAAATGAAGGTCCCGTGACAAAAAGTATTCGTCTAACAGCAGCTTTGATACTACGAAATTTAGTAACATACACATCAACAGCAAAAAAAATCTCTCTTAGCACACTTTTACTTAAAATTATTTTTTGTTTAAATTTTTTTTCTGTTCATTAAACACACCTATTATCTCACACAAGCACTATTTAAATCTTTTTATAAAGTCTTATTTTCTAAAAATGCTTTGAACTTTATTGTTATGCTAGCTGCCCAACAACTAAAAATTTTCTAGAAATGAACGCATTTTATAGGAAATTCGATTTTGTTTTTTTTTTATTTTTATTTCAAGCAAAAACGTGCCAAGTCAAGAAAAATTATAAATCACAATCAGACATTTTATCTACTTTTACTTGGGGATATTAACAGGAAAAAACCAGAAGAAAAAAAAATATTATACAAAACAAAACACAAGTGGAATCTTACGAGAGAAACAAGAAAATGCCCAGTTCTTATTATTTTCATTTTACATAGAATCTATCATTCTTGAGTTTCATTTCTTCCTTTCTCCTTATACATACATATACATATATGTAAGGGGTGGAAAAAATAATAGAAACACAGGGAAATTTCATCATTTTTGATGTTTCCTCCACCATGCTTTACGGGTTTTTTTGTGTGTTTTGGATCGAATTCACAATTCTTAGGCCGCCTCACATAAAATTTGTCATCAGATCCAAACAAATTTACCTTTGTTTCATCTGACCATAAGTACATTTTTCCGGTTTTCACGAAAAAGATGTTTATGGGCAAAAGTCAATCTTTGATGGATATTTCTGGGACTCAGATATGGTACTTTTCTTGGACTTCTTCCCATTAGTCCCGCTTCCTTCAACCTGTAACGTATTGTACGGCTTGTAACGTTTGCATTTAGTTCCTTTTTTATTAGGTCTACCTACAAGTGAAAGACATGGGATTTGCTTGCAGTGTCGGACCAATAATTTATCAGAACGTATGGAAGAATTTCGTTTTCTACCTCTCGTTTCTGCTTTAGGCACATGATGCAATACATTAAAAACTTTCTTTTTAAAGGATTTATTTTTATTTCAAGCAAAAACGTACCAAGTCAAGAAAAATTATAAATCACAATCAGACATTTTATCTACTTTTACTTGGGAAAAGTGGCAATTTTACTATTTAAGAGCGGGTAAATAAATTTAAGAGGATATTAACAGGAAAAAACCAGAAGAAAAAAAAAATATTATACAAAAACAAAACACAAATCTATGACATGACATCTATGACATGACCTAAAATAAAGCTCCCTCATTAAATAAAATAACTTGAAGCTTTTGCAAAATATTTAAATATGATATTTGAGACACTCCTAATTTGGTTTTCAATTTGAAATTTACAATGACTGAACCGCATCATTATTTGACACAACAAGTAGATTGGAATTTACTGCGATCAAGAACAACCATTGTCAGCCTTTAGATAATTGTAATTGAATGTTGAAATCATGTGAGACATGACTGCGGTTTCACGCTCAAAAAACACTGGCGGGAACTTTAATTTCTTTTAAACATGCGGGATTTTTTGCGGTGGAATTAAAGGCTTACAAAAAAGGACTTACAACTGCGCGGTATTTCACAAGCCGGTGGTATTTAAGGTAATAAATCTCGTGTTATTCAGAAAAGACAATTTAGGAAACAAAATTTCAATCATCAGATTGCGATTATTCAGCAAAAGGGCGAACCTATTGCAGAATCGTAACGCCTACAGTAGGATCACAATCATCAAAAGCGCTTATAGCCCCTTACAGATTTAGAAGAGAATCCATTTAAGCGAAACGTTATGCAGTGCAATCAAGAAAAAACTGATATCGTCGGACCCTCTTCGTTTTTTGGAAGTCGGTTAAAAAAAAACATTTTATGAAATTTCTATTTTAAATATTATTTAAAATTTAAATAATTGCGACCTTACACCAATGTCTTTTTCCTTTAAAGGAATGTTAAAAGTTTTATTTGAGCCAATATTTTCGAATGAATTTTATAAGATTGGAAAATATGGCCTTTTACACTTGTAAAAGAGTTTATTATTTTTTAGTGAAATATAACTTTTACAATTATATATTGTCAAGATGGTTTTTTGTTAACTGAACTCAAAATTGTTCTTTTATTAGAAAATATACAGACACTTGCTCTTTAAAAATTATTAAGAAATTATCTCCCGCTCCTAGCGTCGTGCGTCCGTTCGCTGGTCTCGTCCTGGCGCAACTGCCGACTTGGTGCACTGTGCGCTCGTGACTTCCCTTGGTAGGGTTGCCAGTGTTGACAGCTCGGCCTCTCCTGACCTTTCGTAATCACCGGACGAATCCTCGCCGATGTCCTCGTGGGCCCAGTCCAGATTCGGGTCGACATGACACCATGGCTTCAGATGATCCACTGAGTGCACATTACTGTAAAATCTCCTGGTGTGCTGCTTATCAGGTAAATCCTCGATCACATATCGGTCGTGCTGCAGCACCTTTGTCACCACATATGGTCCCTTGTAGACTGGATCGAGCTTGTGTGATTGCCCAGTTGGTTGAGGCACATGGTCCAAAACTACCGAATCGCCCTCCTGATACCTCGAAGGGGACTTGTCCCTCGCATCGAATCGTGCCTTCCACGCAGTCCTAGCTGTTCTTATATTTTCCGCCGCCAACTGATTCTTCTCCGAAATGTTCACATTTTCGGCACCTTATCATCCAAAGCTTGGATGACCCGATTGTGGTTGACATCCTTTAAATTGTATGTAAAAACCAGCTCGTTTGGTGAAAACTTGGTGGTCGAGTTCTTTTGCGAGTTGATACTCCACTGCGCCAAAGGAAGGGCCAATTCCCAGTCCCTCTCAGTTGTTGTAGTACATTTCATGACGTCCAAGATTACCCCATTCAGCCGTTCCGTTTGTCCATTTGCCCTGGGCGTTCTCACGGCGGTCTTCGTATGTTGAATCCCGTACTTATGAACGAACACATCATATTCCCTAGATGTAAATGCTGTGCCCCTGTCCGTGATAACACTTTGCGGTTGGCCAAAAATTGACATGACCTCCATTAAAGTTGACACCACTGGCGCTGTCTTAGTGTTTCGCACCGCTCGGAAAATTGTGAATTTGCTAAACCCACACACTATCGTTAGGACATATGTATTGATATCCTCTCTTGCTCTTCACGAAGGGCCCCAGATGATCCACGAAGAGTCTTCTAAATGGGATCGGAAGAACCTCCGCCACATGAAGCTGTCCTTCGGGCTTTCCTCCGCATGCCTTATTCAAACAGCATTCAGGACACGCTGCTATATGTATATGATTTTACGTACTTTCGGATTCTGGGAAACCAAAAATGTTGGCCTATTCGTTCCACAGTTTTATCAGTTCCGAAGTGACCTGCCTCGTCGTGACATGCTTTAGCTAACCGCCAGCGAATTGCCTGAGGGATCACTAACTTCAGCTGCTGGTTCACTTTACGGTGTAATCGTCCCGCCTTCATCACATAGTCACCGGTTATTTGCTTGATCTGCTCTGGTCCTGCCCCTGCTCCGGTTTCCAGGATGCTCGCGACCTCTTTTAGCTTTGGATCCTGCAGCTGCATTGTATATATCCAGTCGTGGTCGTACGTGTATACCTTTAAAATATGGTCGGCGATAGTTGAGGGTGACCGAATGGCATTAAAATTTTTAAAATCTATGACGACCAAAATTGATTTTTGGTCACCTAAAAATCATTCTGGCCCACTCCAACCTATATGAAACACTACTAATTTGGTTATCCATTTGAAGTTTACAATGACTGAATAATGCATCATTATTTGACACAACAAGTAGATTGGAATTTACTGCGATCAAGAACAACCATTGTCAGCCTTTAGATAATTGTAATTGAATGTTGAAATCATGTGAGACATGACTGCGGTTTCACGCTCAAAAAAAACTTAGCGGGAACTTTAATTCCTTTTAAACATGCGGGATTGTCTTTTGCGGTGGAATTAAAGGCATACAAAAAAGGACTTACAACTGCGCGGTGTTTCAAAAGCCGGTGGTATTTAAGGTAATAAATCTCGTGTTATTCAGAAAAGACAATTTAGGAAACAAAATTTCAATCATCAGATTGCGATTATTCAGCAAAAGGGCGAACCTATTGCAGAATCGTAACGCCTACAGTAGGATCACAATCATCAAAAGCGCTTATAGCCCCTTACAGATTTAGATGAGAATCCATTTAAGCGAAACGTTATGCAGTGCAATCAAGAAAAAACTGATATCGTCGGACCATCTTCGTTTTTTGGAAGTCGGTTAAAAAAAACTAATGCTATTTTAAATATTATTAAAAATTTAAATAATTGCGACCTTACAAAGCAATTCCAAAACTGATTTTTAAAATAATTTTTTAATAAATAATAATTTGCCAGTCTACTATAACTGAAAAAATAAAAACTGCGGCCACAACACTCCCCAGGAAAAAACATAAAAAAAACCCTAACGTTTACCATTGTACCATTCTAACTCAGAGAATTGGCTAAATAAAAGTCCAGTTATTAGTTAGTATTTTATATACATAACAAAAAACATTTTAATATTTAAAGATAAAAAATAAAACAAAATGACCTATCCAAAATTCTTTTTGATTCCTATTTCTATAAAAGTTCCCTATAAACGACATTCCGCGTATGAGCTACCCCGATATTATATTTTTTTCCGGAACTAAAACCTTAACATTTTGCGGTGATCTTACCCTACCTAATGCAACATAAAGCTGACTGTGTGAAAAAACATCACTTCTTAAATCTATTCCTACACAATCTAAGCTCTGGCCGTGACTCTTATTAGTTGTCAACGCGTAGGCTAACTTAACTGGAAATTGTCGTCGCTGCATTTCGATCCCCGAATGCCCCGCCGAGAATTTGAAACATATTCTCGGTATCGTGACAATCTCCGTACAACCGAGAACGGATGCCTCCAAACGGAACCTGGAAATTGATCTAATTATCAATTTTGTTCCATTGACCAACCGGTGTTCAAAGCTTAGGTTTCGAATTAATATGCAGACGGAACCGACTTTGAGACACAAATCGTGATCGGGGACACCCTTTCCGGAAACCCCGTTAAGGATTTCCGTCCGAAAACGGTATTATCGGTAACGCCGTCCACTGAAACCAATGAATCGGCGCTGAGCAAATGCTCAATGTCCCCGGTCAGCCTATCTAAAATATCACGATTGATGACATTTATAGCTGCATTTGTGGATGATAAAATTGCCCTGGAGACACAGTCTTCAGGACGCAAAAGAATATCATCTGGAAATACAAAATTGATCAATTCTTCAATGGAGTTAACGTTAGATATTCCAGTTAAGGGAACCAATCGAGATATATGTATATTATTATTATTAACTAAAAGTTCTCTAACTTTACCTTCTCCTATTGTTAATCTAAAGTTAGTAAAATCCCTATCTCTGGATCTTTGCGGTTCGCTAAGACCGCATTTCCTAATAGTGCTCCAAAATGGTGAATATTTCAAAGAGGCTCTAATTATATCATCTGGCATAGCATGTTCTATTACTGGAGCAATTTGTCTAAAGTCACCCGCAAAAATTATGGTTTTTCCACCGAAAAGTTTTTGCGACTGACAGAGGTCTTTCAAACAATTATCTAAAACTATAACTGATGCCCTATTGGCCATTGTGCATTCATCTCAAATAATTAATTGTGGTTCCCTTAATAATTGACCTCTCTGGCTATTCCAGTTTATATTCCCACCACCTAAATTATTAACATCGATTGGCAATCGAAACATGCTATGTGCCGTAGTCCCACCCTCATAATTTAATGCCGCAATTCCCGTAGAGGCAGTGCACAGTACAATACGACCCTGCGATCGTAAATGATTTGTAATAACGTTCAGTACCAAAGTTTTACCGGTTCCCGCGGGACCATCCAAGAAGAAATGTGTGTATTGGTTTGATTCCGCGGGTTCCAGTACTGAACGTATTACCATCTGAACAAAGTTGGATTGATCAGGATTTAGTAACGGCATCCAATGTTCATAGAAATTATTGCAAATTTCTCTATCATATTCAAGAAGTGGTAGGTAATTGCAAATGTCCATCATAGGTAACTAAGAATTTTATGTTTTATCAATTTCGATTTCTCAAGAAGGATGAGTTTCGCCTTATTACTTTTCCATTATTTAGTTCATTTAAATATGATCTTGGAGCTTAGAGCTCTGTATATATTCTTCCGGGAATCCACTCTTTATTTGCTGTTTTTAACCATACCTTATCCCCTTCTTGAAAATCTTTACGAGCTTTTAAATAATTCAGGCAGTAATCAACGCTATCCCTATCCTCCTTGCCGTACGAATGAAGGTATTCGAGGCTGTGGCGTAACTATAGGGCGGCAGGGCTGGCAAAATGCCACGGGCCCCCGACTTGGTCGGAAAAAAGAATTTTATTAATAAATATCTTATTAAAATTAAATTATTATTTCATTATAAATATGTATAAACCTTTGCTATTGAAAATAAAATGTATTAGATATTAAACTAAAATGCACACAATATTATTAATAGTGTTGGGTAACTACTTAAGTAGTTTATTAAAATTAAATTGCAACGTGACGATTTTTACTAGGAGGGCCCCATCCAAAGAATTTGCCACGGGCCTCAGATGGTATAGTTACGCCACTGAGGAATTCTTTTTTAACACCCGCCTGGTCAGCGGCTGCCACCAATGAGCGAATATATTCTAACCTACCTCCCTCAATTAACTTAAGCAGTTCTTCAACTGTCGTTTTATCCATTACTAATATAATTCGGTCCAATCGAACGTGGCTAATTCCTGTCCTTGTTGAAAATATGTGAAAATAATTTTGTCGTTTGTTTTAAATTGACTTCACTGCCTGCTATGTAGATGCTGGAAGATGTAATGAGAGAGAGACTAGTTATTGTAAGTGTTACATCTTCATTACAAAAAAAATTCCGCAACGTCCGGGTCCTGCTCCGTCGACGTCGCTCCCAATTCCTCTCTCGGAGTGCTCGACGTCGACGGCTCACCTTCAACTACGTCTACCTCGGGGTCCGCAGGCTGCTCGGTCCCGATCTGGTTGGTGCTGCGGTTCTGGATGCCATCCTCCTCCTCGCTCAACAGGGGCGCGCAGCATAATGCAACGGGACCGAATGCGGTATGAAGTAGCGCAGTCTCTCGCTGGGAAAATGATTTGACCACTAATATTTTTTTGTGCTCGACAAGTTTGTGCACCCGCTGTTCTCTAACGAAATGGTTCTCTCGGCGTCATTTCTCGGGAACGGAAAAAACATCAAATCGCTGGGGTTGTCCGCCGACTCGGCGTTGTTGCATGCTGCATAACAGCACTGTTTTGGTGGCATCTCTGAGAAAATTAATAGAAGTCAAGTTAGTCGGTTGCGAGGTCCTGCACCGTCGGTGTCGCTCCCAATGCCTCTCGAAATGTTCTGCTTACCAAAAATGGCCCACTGGGCACAATATGTCATAACCTATACCATACCATATCATATCAAGAAAGGTTGGTTAGGTTCTTAACTATTTAACGTTTGAGAATAAGTTAATTTATTTATTTCGCTTAATACAAGCTACAGATATAATAAAAACTTAAAAATTAGAATAAATTAAAATTAATAATAAACTTAAAAAGTTAAAATTACAAATTAAGAGAGGAGACGGAGAAAGGAACGTTGGGGGGGGGGGGGGGGGGGGGGCTATTAAAGTCATGCCTGAGAGATGTTTTACTCAGGTGGAAGTCAAAGGAAGGAAAGGAGTTGGCCTTCCGAAGCGTGCGGGTTAGGGGCTCAGAAAGTCCGTAGTTGGTACGGTGGTAAGCGGGGCGAAAGAGAGGGGCCGAACGGAGGTTGCGGGGATTGGTGTAGATGGAGATCCGCTGGAGTAAAGAAGGGCAGTCAATCTCGCCGGTCAGCAGCGGATGTATGAAGGTTATATCAGCGAGGTCCCGCCGCTTCCACAGGGGCTGCAAGTTAGTCAGTAAAAGGCGGTTTTCATAGGGGGAAGGTTAAAACGGTCAGACCAGGGAAGTTCACGTAGAGCGAAGCGAAGGAACCTGCGTTGAATAGCTTCAATCCTGTTGATGCTACTGGATTGGAATGGAGACCATACTTGTCTAGCGTATTCAAGGAGAGGCCTAACGAAGGTGACAAAGAGGGATTTCTGTTTCTCACTTTAGGTTATAATAAAACACTCTTTGCTCTGTTAATTCTATATTTCACTATTTAGAGTATAAACTAAGTCTTACTGCTTCGCCGGCACAAATGCAAGTGAAGTGTCAGTGAAGCCTGTCTGCCAGCATTGCCAGGCAACAATTCTATTAGAGGGAAATTTAGAAAGAAAGAACAAGACTTTGGTTATACTAAGGCTGTGTGCCAAACCAGGCTTTTCTTTTGAAAATTCGACTTTTCAACGAAAAGTAATCTAGCGAGTAGACTTTTCAATGACAATTCAGACTTTTCCCTTATGGAAAGCAGAGCCATCTCTCCCGAAAATTTTAACGAATGAATGATTAATTTCAATAATTTTTTAAAATGAACTTCTTGAAATCCGCAGATTTTCACGAAAAACCTGGTCTTTGTTATTTAGTAGTTCCTTATAGAGCAGCGACTTTTGATTGGAACAATATAAATGTGGCTGAAATTTTAAAAACACATTATTATATGAAGTGTATTAAAAGCTGAAATATTGGTTACCCTGTTTTGCATGCAACGATTTAGTTTCCTCCTCTTTTCCTTTATGTATTTTAAATAGTTTGCCAACATTTGAAGAAATAAATTTATAACTTCGATATCTTCTTCGTCCAACGTCACTGGAAAAGACTCCTCTTGTTTGGCACAGGCAACTTAATCTAATACATTTTTACTAGACTTTTCAAACGAAAAGTCTGGTTTGACACACAGCCTAAGTTTATTGATCCGATCTGTACAAGGACTGAATGCGAAGTGAAGTCCGATTAGTGAATGTGACAGTCAAATGTCATTAGTCTCCAGATGTCGCGTCGCCGACAGAGAGAATGGGGAGCGTTCGTTTTGAGCGCATTCCAACACCCCCTTTCGAGTCAAACCGGACGCCTTCACTCTCGCTTACACCGAGTCTCTCCAGGCACTCCCAGTGTTTAGATTTGGACAAAGGCTTGGTGAGAACGTCCGCAGGCATGTCCAGAGTTGACATGTATTGTAGATCAATTTCCTCTGCAGCCAGAGTTCTCGAGCAGTGACACAGTCTTTCACTTGCTTGAGCTCAGTCGAATTTATTGCAAGCAATATGTCGGACATGGCCTTGTTGTCCCGCTCCTCCCACTGCTGTTTAGCAATGATCGATGCCTGATCAAGCGGAATAACTTCCGGCTTTACTATTGAGCCACTTATGTAGCCCCAAGCATCGTTTTTTATTAGAAGCGCCTTCATGTGTAGTACATTTTGGTTTAGTATCGAATGGCATTAAAATTTTTAAAATCTATAACATGACCAAAATTGATTTTTGGTCACCTAAAAATCATTCTGGCCCACTGTGCGACGTTCTTGAAGCGGATGCATGTTGAGCAGCTTGCAGCGGTCTCTGTATGGTGGAAGGACGTAGGGATTAAATTGGCACCCTTACCCTACAATTTGGATGTCTGGCTTTATAACACTTGAGCGCTCGCTTTCCTAACGTCATGTCCGTACTGTAACACACACAAACTATTGGTATCCCATAACATTGTTATCACGGGCTATTTTATAAAATTCACAATACGAAATCTGCATATTTCTTCGTATCACTTTTATATCAAACAAGCACAAATCAAATACGTATAGTACACTTCAAAATTGATTTTTGGTCACCTAAAAATCATTCTGGCTTCTAAGGGATTAAATTGGCACCCTTACCCTACAATTTGGATGTCTGGCTTTATAACACTTGAGCGCTCGCTTTCCTAACGTCATGTCCGTACTGTAACACACACAAACTATTGGTATCCCATAACATTGTTATCACGGGCTATTTTATAAAGTTCACAATACGAAATCTGCATATTTCTTCGTATCACTTTTATATCAAACAAGCACAAATCAAATACGTATACATAGTATACACTTCAAAATTGATTTTTGGTCACCTAAAATCATCCTGGCCCACTGTGCGCCGTGACCTTGATTTCGACTATGGAACAGAAAAGACTCATAAGTCAGATTCTTTTTAGGCTTGCAGAACTCTTCAAATTCTTTCACCACAGTGCTATACTTAGTCCGTTCTTCCGCAGTTAAGTTGAATGACTCGTAAGCTTCTATTGCATCACCACCCACTGCATTTAGGAAGATTGCAATTCGAACTGGTTCTGCTTTCTTCTCAATTTCAATGGCTGCACCGAAAATTTGAAATTTTTGCCAAAACAGTCTCCAATTTTCGGCAATATTTCCTTCGAGTTTTAACTCGTCATCTTTCTTCAAGTAATCCATACTTTTATTAATGTAGACGTATCTTGTCTTTGGTGGCCGACCACGTGTCTTGGGATATTCAGTTATTTTCTCTTTTTTCACTATTCCCATTCCTGCTATGTAGGTTCCTTACTTTATCTTTAACCTTGTTATATTTAAGTCGGTTATTCTGTTTCCTCACAAGTTATACTTTTCACGGTCACCGAGCACGTTTTTTCCTTTTACTTAAGTTTCCTTTGTAGACTGCGCCATGTAATAGCTACACTCACCTGTAGTTATTATTATTACTTATTTTGTATCCTACCGGCTGCGCCATGTAATAGCTACACTCACCTGAAGTTATTATTATTACTTATTTTGTATCCTAACGGCTACGCCGTGTAGGTATTAAAACAATGTGGTAGTCTTCTTAAAAATTTATTCACTTAACACTACGTCTGCTTTAACTGGGAGTGTGTCGTTGACTAACTGCTGACTGATTAGCAGTGACCGATAACTCTTCTTGTTAACGCTGATCCGCGCTACTACATAGTTATCTCTACACCAGTTAAACAAAATTTCATTTTATTTAAAGTAACCTTTTCCAATAGAGGGAAATTTAGAAAGAAAGAACAAGACTTTATATACCAAACTACGGATAAAATGTGCGCACAGCTTCCCAGCGTACGACTTCCGGTCAAACAAGTACAATAATATTGTAAAATAGAGCTGATGCCAGTTTGGTCTCTGTCAATTAATATGTAGCCACGATACTGGCGCGCCCTCGCATGTCGTGATTGAATATGAATTCTAATCAAAAATACATTTGTTTGAAAGATATTAAAATCTGTCAAATCTTCTAATTGCTCGTCTCGATAAACCTCAATTATGTAAACGCCATCCCGTAAATGTTCACTGCAGTAAGACCTTGCCAGTTTCAATTGATATGTGCCCAGCGCGAAAAGGATTATTTCTTCCTCAGTCAAATGTGGAAAGTCCTCTATTTGATTGTCTTCTATTCTCACGAAAGAAATCCTTTGTCTGTTAAGATGCTTTCGCTCTACATATTCTTGCAAAATGTTAGGTGTGTGTACCCTTTCCTGTATGCGGTTTATTATCGCAGGAGAGCGTTCACTATCACTGATTACAGGATGAAAATGGTTAATTAATGCTCCGCACACCTTAAAATCATTAAACATGTGCAAAAGTGCTTTGTTGAAATATTCCTGGCGTAAAAGTTTATAGTCACGCTTAAAACGCCCGTTGACTACTTCGATTTCCCAACGACAAATTGTTACTTGTCGAGACTTGTTGGCTTGGGTAGTCGTTAATTGTGTGGCACTTCTATCTTTTGTAGGAGGGATATGACCTTCATAGTCATACATTCCAAGATTCTCGATGCCATCACGAAATCCTCTATCTAAAATGAACACATCGTTCGGGACAAGAAATACGTGCAGCGGGTGTTCTTCGTTTTCCAAAATGGAATTCAATATGGTCGCATCACTTGTTGTTGCAGCATATGGACCCAAAATATCTATTATGTATCCATCACTAGTTGTAATTATGAACGGTTTCAATAAATTAGAAAACTTATGCAAGCTATAACTCAGTCTCTGGAATAAGAAGTTGGAACTTTTTTGAATATAAACATATGTTCCATCGCAAATCACAATCAACTTCGTGTTTTCATGATTTCCGAAGAGATATTTAGGTATTGCCAGATTTCTTTGTAGTGCATCTTCTCTGGTGATGTGGTCAATACCTAGATGCTGAGGAACATATTCATCAATCAAACATTGCCTTGCAATCGCCAGCTTCCTCTCTAATGTTCGTCGAGACATTTTAAATAGGTTCGCAAGCCTTTCATTGCTCTCACCAGTCCGTAGCTTAGCGAGGTAAAGACCGAGTATGGTTCTATTATCGCTGTATGCACGTAGCGATGGTGTTTGCAATAATATGGAGCGAAACTCACTTCCATTGAGTCCAACCCAAAAATGAAGACTGTCGTCATTGAGACCGACCATAGTTTCGAAATCATACTGCTTGTTAGTAATGATTCCTTCAGTGAAGATGTTACACACGTCTGTGAAATGTTCTGCTGTAAAGTAATGAGAAATTGTGCAGTGGTTCTCCAATTCATCCCACATATTACTTTCTAAATGTTCCCTGCATACTCGTGCATGTTGAGGAATATACAACTGATGTGTAGTCATCATATACAGCTTGATTGTTTTCGGTATACGCCGGCGGTTATCGTTACCACAAGCGCCAAATATGCAGTGGCTTCATGTATTTGGTACTCTTTTATATGAAGGCACATAAAGTTCGCCATCATTGGAACCCTGTGCATCATTTTGCAAAGGTGGAACTGGTACTGGAACTGGTACTGGTGGTGGAACTTCTGGTTCATGTTCTACTGGATTTTGTACTGGATTTAAAACATTGTGGTCGACTCTTTGCCAACAACGATTACAGACAGATTGTGTGCTGTTGAATGATACCTGCAAATAAAATAATTCACAACTTAGATTACCTGTTATCACACTTTCTAAAGGATTAAGAAGGTATTCTAAGCAAGCAGCCTATACGAGTTCCCACCGAGGAACATACGGTTCATAGAGAAGTTAATAGAGAGGGATTAGAGATCGTGGTACTATTCGAAACTGGCACCACACATCACCGTAATCGGCAACACGGGTTGTGTAACATATAATTAGGTTTTTTGTAACACCTTGTAGATTTCGTATGGATCGCACTTTATGTATACCTAGCCTGCGCTTTACATGTATTAAATATACTTACATGCGTTAGATAAACATTATTTAAATAACTGATATTAATAATAATAAACGGTATAAAACTCACCTGTCTTATAGCGTTTTCCTGTATATAGGAAACATGCGCAGGATGCGTATGTAACAAGCTTGCTTGCAAAACATGATTTTGTCTACGTCTACGAACAGAACACATCACAAAAATAATATCTCATGTGTATTGGTCATTAGGCCCAATTTGTCCATTGTCCTTTGGCTCATAACTTGTTGTTTTATGTTTCAAACACGGCTCTAAATTTTCATTTGTTAATTGGCTTCTTACTTTTAATTATATTCATGCAAGAGAACGCTTGCTCGCACGAATATGTCGATCCGAAGATAGTCAGCACTCCAAATGCCAACTTCTTCACCTCACTGTAGCAATCTGGAAGACTATTCCATGCGTCGAATATAAGTGCCTCAACTCGCTGCATTTCTTTTAAAGCTGTCCACTTTTGTTGCGTTACGTACATACATTTCTGGACCTCCAACTCTTCCAACTTGCTTTTCAACTCTGTAAATTTTCCACTCCACAAAGCTTTACTTTTTAAATCGATCAATTGCATTTCTAGAGATCCAGTATCAATTCCAAATGGCTCAATGTGGATTTCGTTACTATTTGTGTTGAGAGGATTTACTATGAATGCTAGAGTGGTTTTGTTGGTTTTAAATTGCTCAAATCTGTCAGCAAATTCATCTTTAATTTTTTTTATAACTGTGCTGAAGTAATTCGTGTCAACAGTTGCACTGGTTTTATCGCGATATTGCTTTAGAAATTGAAAATGACGTAATTTACCGCTCTGAATATCTTCTGCAAAAAGAATTAATTTTTCTTCAAAACAAACCAATTCTTCTACCAAAACATAGGCTGGGTTTCCCTTTCCTTGCAGTTTTAGATTCAGTTCATTTAATTTCGCTGTGATATCCACCATAAAGTAAAATTTTTGCAACCACGTTGACGTTCTCTAATTCAGGGTGATTATTGCCTTTTTCATTTAGGAATGTATTTATTTCATTCAAGCACAAAGCAAAACGTTTCAACACCTTACCTTTGGAAAGCCATCGCACTTTATTGTGAAGAAGGAGGTCGGAATACTGAGTCTCCATTTCGTTTAAGAATTCTTTAAACTGACGATGGTAGAGTGCTTTTGACAAGATGCTGTTAACAATCTTGATTACCAAATTCATGACCTCAACTATTTCGGCCGGAAATGGTGGGGCACAAAGCGCTTCTTGGTGTATTATGCAGTGAAACGTAAGAATTTCGTGGTTTATTTTGCTCTGAAGAATCGTTGTTGCACCTTTATTTTTTCCTGTCATACTTCTGGCTCCATCAGTTGCTATTGAAACGATTTTATTTAAGGGGTAATGCCACTGTAATGGTCCAAAAAGAAAGGTTTTTTCACGAATTTTTTGCTTCCCAAATTGAAGGTAATTGAAAAAAAACTTTTAAGGGTGTTATCGGGCATACATTAAACTTTATTATCCAATTTTTTTACAGCGAAAAAAAAACAAAATGGCGGTTCCACAGCCATCTTCCCGGGGCATGTTTTGCTTGCAGGGCTCCGCGGCACGCAGCACCACTGCTGCACTTTTGAATCTAGAACAAAAAAAAAAAATCCGTTAATCTAGAGGGTTATAGCTAGAGAATGTCGATCGGATTTTAAAAAGTATTAATTTTTGTGGATTTGGCGTGCGTTTGAAAAAAAAAATGATTTTTTACGAAAAAAACTGCTAGTTTTTTGTTAATAAAAAAACAATAAATAAAGTTATTGAAAATCCCGATCGACATTCTCAAGATAATGTTGATGTTCACATCTGGTAAAAATTTCAAGTAAAAAAAATGAAAATTGTTCGAGTGATGCTGCGTGCCATTTTGAAAAACCGTGTTTCGAGAAAAACGCGTTTAAAGTTTTACGACTAGTTTTTTATGGGAAAAAATTAAAAAAAGGAGGTAAAAAAAATTTGTACCGTTAGTCTGCAATTCCAGCACCATACATTTGTCCTTCGATGGCCAAATTTTTGTCTTCTACGTCTTTCCTGGTCGATTTTTGGAGCGCGCGCGCACTTCTTGCCGCGTCGCTCAGAGATGCCTCGGCGTGCGTGATGCGTTTAGCGTCGGCTTCGGTGCAGAAATTATATAATTGGGCACCAATTTCCACCTCCAACATCTTGAATATTTGCAAGACGTTGGTAAGGCCGCCATTGAATGTGCAAACAGCGATATCCGTCGCGATATCCAGTACAGTTTTTCCGCTTGAGGATGATTTGGGGGCCAAACTCCAAACGGTAGCGTTGAAGCTTTCGTTATTGTTTTGAGTATAGGCCCCCAAGCAACGCTCCAGCAAGTCGTCCCGGCTCAATTCCACGTAGATGGGTTTAATGGCTTGATGAACCTCCTCACTCATTGGCTGATTGTGATGATACGCATCCAAGGCATTTTCCGCTTTCGCTTTCTTCCAACTGCACCAATTCTCTGAACATTTTTCGTGCTGAGGCTTTTCATCCGTTGACATTTTGTGAAAAAGGGTTGCCCAGATCTCATTTTTCATATTTTCGATGGAATCGGGATTTCGACGGATTGCCAAGCCGTAATAAATGGATAGTTCGTCAATTAATTTGGCAGTTAGTTTACCTCTTCCCCCGAGACCTTTTGTTCCTTTCTTCAAGTTTCGCAATCGAGTGCCCATTCGTTTTTGCACGTGATCAATGCACTCTTTTTTGTGTACATCAAAATTTTCGTAAGGTTTAGAATCCACGATGCCTTTGAATGTTTTAGAGTCGCCATCTCCGATGTAATTAGAGTATTTTACTCCGTATAAATCTTCTGAGCGTTGGAACATTTCGACGACAGCATCGACTTCCATTTTTCCTGATGATCCTTCGTGATTGGCTTGGCATTCATCGGCGTGACTTATTTGCCATTCCTCGAATTCCGTTGTTCCGTTTTTGGACTTCCAGTGCTCGCATGATTTGCAATACTTTGATTTCACTTCGACGTCGATTATTTTTCCAGATAACCAGCCGATCAATGACGTGACTCCAAAAAGCGATGAAAATCCGCGTTTTCGCCATGAACCATCGCCGGAAACCGTTATTCCGTCAGTTTTTCCGATTTTATGGCTTCCCTCCTTCTCTTCTTGCGCTGCTTTCTTCATGCTTGCATCTCTCACTGCTTTTGTTGCGATTGCTATCGTCTTGACCAATTTATCATAAAATGAATGAAAAATTGGCTGCGGCAAATCCATGAACGCGCAAAATTTTTTGATTCCTTGTAATCCTATTCCAATCAGTCGCATTGCAAGCACGATTCTACGATTTATTTCATATGCATTGCGAATGAATTTGGAACTCGGAATATCCACATCGGGACATTTTGGGCAAGCGATCACAATTTTGAAGCCTAAACCACGAGGACTTCTTTCTCGAAACTCAATGTCAGATCCGCACGTTTTGCACTTCACGTGCTGGGCAATAACGGAAAAAACAGCGCAGAAATTGATTATTCTATAGCCGAATTGACTATTCACATCGAATTCCTCGTTGCAGTCCTTCAGTTTTTTCGCCGAAGCGCTGACGCCCTGCTCATCACTCTCACATTCATATTGGTTCAGGGGTCGTCGTTTCATCCCGCCTGATCGACGCCGAGTTGGATACGCGGTTTTCGTACCTTTTTTTCCAAGATACACTTGATCACCCATTTCAACTAACGCGTTCGTAAATTTTACAGTGAAATCGTAAAAAAAAACCACGGAAAACACGCAAAAATCGTCACTTATGAAGAATAGCTCGAAAGGACACGTGGAACAACAATACAGGCGGTTGGGAGCATTAGGGGGGGCCTATTGTGCCGTCCCTTTTCACCGTTATGTTTGCCGCAGGTAGTCGTTTCGGAGCAAGTTTTGACGCGCTTGGCGGCGACCTCTATTTCCTACGGAAAAAAAATTGTTCTCGCACGGGACCTTTTTTTTCTTATTCTAAAGGGTTTAAACTATTTTTTAAGCCAATAAAAAAAAATCGATTTTTCAAAAAATTTACAGTGGCATTACCCCTTAAATCGATGTTATTGTCTTCAAGGCATTTTTGCACGGCATTCGCTATATCTTCCCCTCTAGTTTGTCCCGAGAGCGGTAGCAATCCTAGAAGTTCTTCTTTTGGACCTTGGGAGGACATATATCTGACAAAAAGGGCAACTTGTGCCGTGTCTTTTATGTCGCAAGACTCATCTATAGCAAGTGATAAGGCAGAAGAAAGTTGAATATCTTCCACCTGCAAATATGTTACATTTGAAGACATTTTAGCTATTCTATCTTGTACTATTTTAGCGGATAGTGGCAAATCTTTGATTTTTTTTAAGATTTCTGGTTTGTTTTTTAAATCACGAAACAGTTCTTCAGATGCACGTATGAAGCAATCTTTGATATACTCGCCATCTGTGAATGGTTTGCCTTTTTTTGCAATTTCTAGTGATACCGCGAAGCTTGCCAGATTAACATTACTTGTAGATTGCGTCCAGTTACTTAACATAGAACTTGATTGCTGTTTTTGTTTTTGGAGCTCGTCGACAGCTTTTTTTCGTTCTTCGCCGGCTGGATATTTCCGACGGGTCGTCGGTAGTGTAGAATACGTTAATCTGTTTACCGACGAGAGTGGCAAGCCCATGGGCTGTGGAATTGTTGAATTTGAGGATCCTGACAATGTCCAGCTCGCCCTCGAAAAGATGAATTGTTATGAAATAAATGCGAAAAGAAATCGTTGTCAATACAAACATATGACATCCTTTAAAAATGGTGAGGAGTAGGTCTTGCTTCCGTTAAAAGACTACACCGAGTTGAAGCCAAAATTGGAAGCCTATAGGGAATTCTTTGCATAGAATCCCCTATACTAGCAGCTAGACCATTCGACTGAGGGTGGTATGGGGGGGAATAAAGCAATGTAATATCAAAATTCTGATAAAATTCTTTAAATTTATGCGATTGGAAAGGGGGACCGTTATCACACACAATAGTAGATGGTAATCCGAACGTTGTAAAAAAGTGTTGTAGAGTGTTCGCCACTGCGGTGACATCGGTGCGAGACATTAATTGAATGTCACAATACCTACTAAAAGCATCTACTATAATAAGAAATGTCTTCCCGAAGAAATAAAAAAATCTACGTGAATCCTTTCTAGAGGATAGGTTGGTCTGGCCCAACTACTAACGGTTATTTCTCGGGGCTTATTTGCGGTTTGTTGACAAACAAGACACTGTTGAACGAAACTTTCCACATCGTGATCGATAGTTGGCCACCAATAATAAGATCTAGCCATTTTCATTTCTTGTTGAATTTTCAAATTTTTCAGACCCGTTATAAATTTATCCGTTAGAGCCTCATCTAATAATTTTACTTTATACTTCTGAATGTTTTTAGTGTCAGTTTCCGTGTCTAAGATATCACCAAAATTACATTTTTTTGACAGCGATTTTAAGCGCACGATATAATCACTTATGGTTTCAGCGTGTTCTTGCACGGCTTTATAAAACTTTAACCGCTCCGCCCGTTTTATGTGATTTGGTGCGAAATGTTTGCGTAAAATTTTCATAAGATCACTAAAGCTTTTAGCGTTCGGCTTTTCCGGTACCGTTAGTGTCCTCAGAAGTTCGTAAATTTCAGCACCACTAATTGTAATGAACAAAGGCGTTTTGGCCTCCTCCTTTATATCATTTATCACGAAAAACTGCGTGACTCGGTCTTTATATGCCTCAAAATCGCTCCCGGATACAAAAGGCTCGATATGACCTACCAATCTTGACGTCGACATGATTTCCTGTAAGCTTTAGCGCCTTCTATTTTGCCTCTCACATGGCCCTTTTTTAATTGCAGCTCGCAATACAACATTTTTTATATTTCTTCCAAATACTCGTCATCGCATATCCTCTCAGTCACAGATCTACATCGAGAATGAAATCAGCCCAAAAATTATACATCAATACATCAATTTCATTCATTTAGTTGAGAAGATAGAGATAGAAGTAGATATGTATTTTGAATTGATATAGCGAATGTTGAGAAAGTCAGAAAATGATTTTTCAGGAGGACTTCCGAATTTCTCCACTATTTCATATTGTGTTGCAGGAATCATATCTACTTGCATTGGTTCAGATACTGAGTCATGCAACTCAAAGTCAGCATTTTCTTCATCATATTGAGACTGACTTTCATACTGTTCAGGAAGAGTTTCACACCTCGGGATCCTTACTTCACTTATCCTATCTACAGTCATACGTATAAGTTTAAGACCACCTGTGTTTTTCATGCAAGTTTCAAATTTTGATCCACATAATTTCTACAGACCTTCAGAGAGGAAAACACTTTTTAACAGAATGAATTATCCAATGGTCTTTATTGTTTCTATATACATTGATTTTATTTTCACCTGCAAGAATTCAAGAATTTTAAATAATTGTCTCGGGGCATCCGCGTATAACAACACACACACAAAAACAGCAGCAACCGAGAGACTTAGAAGTACGAAAGGAACTACCGGTGCTTCCGAGAGCGATGGCGAAAATGAAAATTGACGAATTTAAACCCTCCAATATTCCTGTTCAAGCAGGGAGTCGGGGCAAGAAAATTACTATTGAATCTAATTCTCAATATGTATTAATAATTTACCTAATGAGGCTTGGCAGTATGACGTTGTAATAGAATCTGATAAACCAAAAAAGTTCCTTCGATTGGCTTTCAACGAATTCAGCAAGTTGCAAGAAAAAAGGAATATTTTTCTTGCTTTTGATGGAAGCAAAATTGCTTTTTCCAATAAAAGGCTGGATTCTGACCTCTTAGGGGGTGCACACGAGATACAAATTATCGAGCCAGATACTCAAAAGCCAAGAAAATACAAAGTGACTATAAAGGAAGCTGATTGCCCACTTGTAGAACTCAGCAGCTTGAGAAATTACAAAAACGATCGGATCTTTGATAAACCTATGCGCGCTACAATGTTTAGATGTTGTACTGCGTTCAGCACTAGCTGATGCTAATTTCGCTGCTCGAGCTGGTCGAAACTTTTATGTCAAACCAAATCTCAATGATGGCTACGAGTTGTGGCTTGGACTGTTTCAAGCCTGTGTACTGGGAGACAGGCCGTTATTGAACATATGTAGATGTTTGCCATAAGGCATTCCCAATCGAAGTAACTTTAATCGATTTCATCCGAAAGATTTGTGATCCACGTCGTGGGCTAGATAGAAGAGCACAAGAGAATGTTCTATCGCTCATTAAAGGCCTAGACGTGTCGTATCAAGAAACTGGAAATCCTACTGCAAAACGCTTCAAATGTTTTGGTTTAGGCCAAGTACCTTCCAGACAATTTGTTCGAAAAAAATGGCAGGCAGGTTTCCGTACGAGATTACTTTCTCAGAGACAAAAATATAACATTTCACTATGGTGATTTACCTTGCGTTATGGTATCGACCACAAATCGACCACATCAGTTTTTGGTGACATTTACACCTAGTCTATGGCAATGCTGGGAAGGCGATATCTAAATCATCATTACTTAGGGGTGTTTTATTTCTAAGCCAATAATTATCAATTGTTGTTAAACTAGAGATTTTAATATCAAGTCCAACACAAACTCTAGTTCTATCTGTTGATGATAAAACTGGTGATTTATATGCTGCAGAGGCATATACTGTTATGCTCTGAATTCCAGTCTGTGCATCCATCTTTTCAGTAGGGTTTATAATTCCACTCTCTAAATATTGATATGTATACCAATATTGCTTTTGCCATTGCTAGTCTTAAATCCCTTTCTCTTTCTGTTGAAGGAATGATGGAAAAAGCAACTGAAGTCCTTAGAGCAAAAGGAATGTTTAAACCTAATGACATTAACTGTCCTGTAGGAAAGAGTCTTTCAATGGTTAGGGTTTTAAGTATGCGACAGGTTATATTAGGGAATGCTGCACATACTCGTGCTAATGTTACTGCATTTGGAGATGATGCCTTTTGGCTACCAACTCTAATGTTGTTCTGAATGGCATATTTAGTTTTTAATCCCTTAATCATGGTCTGGGCTTCCTTGGTACTTTTGTTTATAATAGTATCTATCTTATTGCCCCTGACTAAGAATAGAATTATCATGGTTAGCACATCATTTTTAAAAGACTCCTTACCCTTTTCCTTAAGATGGCTAATGAAAGATAAGACATCAAAACCTGCATACTGGACAAGCTCTACTATTCTTGCTAACCAATTGGCATTTGCTGTATCAGTGAGAAACTATATGATACCAGCATATAATTCATTTAATTCACTAGCAGTTATAGGTGCCATAGTCATTAATTTCTTATTATTCCTGTTTTCCTCAGCAAGTTGATCTTGATCACTTCTTCTTCTTTTAAGAGCTATCTTGCAGTTAAATGGTAAGAAGACTTACAAAGTTTGAACTCTGGAAAATATCTAATTTTCTTGAAACACACTATTATTTTTAAATCATTAAAGCTCAGTTCAATTTCAACTATATCAGTTTATTTTAGGCTGGCTTTGTGGTCGATTTGTGGTCGATACCATAATGACATCAAATCGACCGACGAATTTTCTTTGGTTACTTACCTCCTTTTAGTCGGGGGATTTTATAACTTTGCAATGAATGTTGCAGCAGCAATATCTAAAGCAGAGAGTACATCAAAATTAGGTATTGTCTCATTCCTTGTAAAATTGACATTCTTTTTAAGAATAGGTAAATTAATATCAGTTGTGGACAAAGGTTGATTTTTAGTAGAACTGAAAGCTTCAGATGATGCAAGGCAACATATTTGCAGATGTTTTTTTAAAGACGAAATGTTATGAAATATTCTTGAACAATTATTTGTATCACATGAAAATGTATTTGAAAATTTATGAATTGCTTTAACGTGACTCACGAAAATTTCGGCTTGAGAAAACGTTTTTTGACATATCTTGCAAATTAGCATGTTTAACCCTTTGTCTTACACTGTAAGGAACCTAATGCTACAAAATATAGAGATATTTCTTCAGTTTAACACCTTTTTAAAAGTGGTACTATAAAATTTCAGTATTTTGATTTGCTCATATTTAATACTTTTTGTCTTATAACTTTGAATATTTTTTATCATATATTTCGATCGCTCAATTTGCCGCCCAGTGATGAAAACCGAGAGAAATAGAAAAACCCCATCTGTCAATAAAAATTACCCTAATTAGAGAAATTTTACCCCATGGAAGAAAGATTTGTAAGAAATATGGAACCACCTTTATTTTAACTCCATAGAACAAATTGAATAAAATAAACAGCTCCCATTTAATAAAAAAAGAAAAAGAATTTCAATTCAACAATAATATAATTTAATACAAAAAAAGAATAATATCAATTTAACAAAAATATAACATAACACAATAACAAAATTAAGCAATTTCAATTCAATAACAAACATAAAACACTTTAACAAAATGTAAGAAGAAGACAACAAACATATGAAATAATAATTTTAATAATAAAGAAAAATTATTCATATACCTACATATGGGATTCTAAAGCTCCGCAATCCTAGTTAGATCTGTAACCGTTATCGACGCCGAGCGAGAGTCGGCCTGCATTGCTGTGCCAGTCAGTAGTAGTCAAATCAGTCAAGATAAAACCGCCTACCCGAAAAGTAAAGTCAAGTCAAGTCCGAAAAGTTAGTGAAGTAAAGTCCGCAAAGCAAGTGAAGCTAATGAAAAGAATTCCAATGTCCCTTTTATATACTTATTGTGAGACTAATTTAACTCTAGATTATCCTGAAAATATTTTACATTTTTCTCGTCCCCAATTGTTCCTATGTACATACATATATGATATATATACATTTCAGATATAGCTATGAACCCCAGAATTTTATTCACTTCTTTTGTGATCATTACTGACAGTAATGCTAAAACACATATTATTATTGTCAAATAAAGTTTTTGAGTACAAAATACCTTGTAATGTATCTGTGTCTAACCTATTTCTAGTGTCAGTTTTCAAAAATGGCCCCCTTCATATCAAGAAAGGTTAGGTTCTTGTTCTTACCCATTTAACGTTTGAGAATAGGGTAAGGTCGTAATGATATCCAAAAAACAGTATACAAAATACCCATAAGGGGTTTTAGGGAACAAAACCCAAAATACACGTAAAATGACCAAATTTCGCTTTAAAGAGGATGAAAATCAAACATAAAATTATTGTTCAAAATGTTTATTAAGATGTATTTCCTCCCCTAGCCTTAATTACAGCTCTTAGTCGGTTTTTCATGGACCGTATTAATTTTACCACGAAATCTTGAGGTATAGCGTTCCACTCCTCTTCAATGGCAATTTGAAGCTCTTGGAGCCGCGTAGGAGCCGGGCTTCTTGCCCGAACTCTTCTTTTCAGCTCATCCCAGGCATGCTCAATCGGATTGAGGTCAGGACTCCGAGCTGGCCACTCCATCGCGGTGATTCCAACATCTTTCATGTAGTCGCGAACTGTTCTGGCGACATGCGGCCTGGCATTGTCTTGCATTAGGAGAAATTCTTCTTCCATAAGCCACGCTAGCGGCCTCACATGATCTTCGAGCACTTTTTCGATGTATCTTTCAGCTGTCAGTCCAGTCGATCTCGAGCCGTCATTCGCCCCAGTGACGAATACGATGTCCGTTTTGGTGTCCAGCATTATGTCACCCCAAAACATACAGGATCCATCTCCATAAGTTACACGTTCGCTTATGCAGGCTTGCGCAAATCGCTTTGATGATCTTCTGTAGATTCTAGAGCGTCCATCATGACCATGTAGAGTCATCCTGCACTCATCAGAGAACATAACAGTCCGCCACTGTTCATACGTCCAATTTAAATGTTCCCTGGCAAATTGTAGTCGGGCTTGTCGGTGAGCTGTGATCAATTTTGGGCCACTTGCGGGTCGATGTGAAGTCAGTCCTGCTTTAGCCAATCTTCTTCTGACTGTCCACCGACTTATACTGACATTGCGAACTTCTTGAAACTGTTGTCCCAGTTCAACCGGGTTCAGCTGTCGATTTCTCAAAGACCTTGTCACAAGAAAGCGCATCACATGCTCACTCAGAATATATAAAAAATTTACCGTTGTGACCACCTGCGACCGAATAGAATAGTCTCAAAGTACACTAGTTAGATTCTGCTAATTGAGCGAAATGTAAATAACGGGATATTATACAGAAGCAAAATATCAGAATTTTGGTTTTTTATCTTAAACTAGCTGACCCGTGCCCACTTCGCAGGGCGTCAAACATTTTTACTTGTGATGAAATTATCTTGTGTGGTTCTTAGTACTGAGTATTTAGGATTTATTTTATGTTTATTTTATTGCTTAACTTTTCTTTCCGTAAGAACCTTCTAAAAAGTATTAGAAAACTTAAAAAAAAGATGAATGAAATCGGTAAAGTCGTTCTCAAGTTATGTTACCCGGTGTACAAAATGAAAAAAAGTGATATTGCCCGAGCAGGAGTTGAACCCTGGACCAATTTTCCGCGCAATTTTCTTAATTTTTTCTTTCATAAGATCCTTCTCCTGACAATAACAAACACAACAAAGAAAGAATTAGCGCAATCGGTCCAGCCGTTCATGCGTGGCAAAGTCGGCATATACACCACGGAAACCCCCTAAACTCCTCCTTCATCTACTCCCACGGACACCCCCTCAACTCCTCCTTCATCTACTCCCACGGACACCCCCTCAACTCCTCCTTCATCTACTCCCACGGACACATCCCCCGTTTTAATACTAGCTGCACCGTTTGGTCATGTTCCTTTTTTGTGCTTGCAGCTATTAATATGTCATCTATGTATATGACAATGTTGGGTATGCCTTCAAAGTTTTTTTCATTTAACATTTGAAATGCTTCAGGTGCTATTTTTATCCCAAATGGTAGTCTTTTGTATCGATGGCACCCAAATGGTGTCGCAAATGTGCATAGCCTAGATGATTCTTCATCTAGCTGAACTTGATGAAACCCATCCTTAATGTCAAAGAGTGTGAAATATTTTTTTCTCTAAGCTTTGGTATGAGTTCCTCAAAGGTGGGTAAGTAGTGAATATGATCCTTAATTGCAAGATTTAGGTCTTGTGGATCCAAACAGATTCGAATGCGTTTGTCTGGCTTTTCAATAATAACTATTGATGAAACCCACTCAGCTGGTTCATGTGCTGGTTCTATTACACCACACTCACATAATCTATTTAATTCACTTTTTAATGTATCTTTTAAAGATAAAGGTACCCGTTTGCATGACCGTACCACTGGCTTATACCTTGTTTTCAGTTGTTTAATTACTAACTCCCTCTGTTTTTCGAAATTAGGTTTTGAAATTTTTCCGTGTGGCTTAATCGCACTAACAGCTGCAACGATCTCTGACCAGCTCGGGGGCTTATCTTTGCCATACTCCGCATCGAAACTGTACAATTCTTCATCATCTATAGATACACTTTTGGTAAGCGGTTTGCTTCTATCGTCTACAACTAATTCCACATCACTTTCATCGCTTATATATTGCCTGTAACAACATCCTCCAATACTTTTCCTAGTCCGTGGGGACAGAGTTTTCTCAAACTCTTCTTCAGTCCTGTCCAATGACTCTAATGAATCAGGATTTGAAGACGATCCCGCGTTCTGTGGGGCCTCAGTTCCACAGTCATGCTGTTCTTCATTCCTGTCCGATGGATCAGGATTTGAAGACGATCCCGCGTTCTGTGGGGCCTAAGTTCCACACTCATGCTGTTCTTTATTCCTGTCCGATGGATCAGGATTTGAAGACGATCCCGCGTTCTGTGGGGCCTGCTCGCAGGAATTTACCAATTCACTTTTTAATGTATCTTTTAAAGATAAAGGTACCCGTTTGCATGACCGTACCACTGGTTTATACCTTGTTTTCAGTTGTGTGGGAACTCACATCAAATTCAAATTTAAAAATGACAGGCAGCGCACCCGGCGGAACTTATCTGCAACCACGGCATAACTTTTGTACCTGAAGGTTTGCAGTTTGACAACTGACACTTCTGACTGATCTAGCGAGCCCGCCAGATGATGAAATTCAAGCTGTCTTTGCGCGCTAATAATTGCTGCGTTCCATTGGGCCTGACAAAGTACTCGCAAGTACTTCCATGTGCCACGAACTACACATGCTCTTGGCTGGAGGTAGTTGAGTAGAAATTTCACAAGTAGTTACGCGATTTTTTCCGTTAGGGGGTTTTCATATTTTCATAAAGCTGTGTTCCATTGAACATCTACTCACAAGTACTTTCGAGTACTTTGCCAGGCCCAATGGAACGCAGCAAATAATGTACAAACTTTCTTTCTCTACTTTTATATCGGCTGTGAAATAAAGTCAAATTAGAACTGTGAGTGTTATTGCCTTTTACTTTTGCCCCACAATAACGCAGAATAGAACAAAAACATAAATAATAAATGTGGCTAATCCCCACAGTTGTTTAATTACTAACTCCCTCTGTTTTTCGAAATTAGGTTTTGAAATTTTTCCGTGTGGCTTAATCGCACTAACAGCTGCAACGATCTCTGACCAGCTCGGGGGCTTATCTTTGCCATACTCCGCATCGAAACTGTCCAATTCTTCATCATCTATAGATACACTTTTGGTAATCGGTTTGCTTCTATCGTCTACAACTAATTCCACATCATCATCATCATCATTCCACATCGCTTTCATCGATTTGTGTAATCACGTTTTTCAAGTTGCATTAAGACTTCCAGAAATGTATAGCTTAATGCTTCACCTTTGGACAAATTTCAGAAAAATAAATGTTCGATACCTCACTTATACTTAGACCTGACTCCAACGAAGACCAATCCGCAATCCGTAAAAACTCCTGTCAACTCCTTATTCAGCCAAAATTAAAACTTTGTTTTTACGAATGAAATGCCAATTCCTGCCATTTCATTAATAAAAAAGGTGGAAATCTAACCCAAGATAGTTTATTTCGGCGCCAAAAAGGATTCCTAAAGACAAACCTGACAATAAGGCTGTTTCCATTTTCGAATTGATATCTATGTCTATATATGTACATATATAAAAATGAGTGCCGTGCGTTAGGCTCGCAAAAACTCGAGAACGGCTCGACCGATTTGGATGATTCTTTTTTTGTTTTATTCGTCTCAATTCAGAGATGTTTTAAAAGGTAAAAATTAGGCGAAACCTAAAGGCCGGTCCAGACGCTACGTTTTGCACAACCGAATAGACTTCGGATGATAAAGTTCTAATCTAAAAATTAATAATAAAATAATTGTAAAATCAAATATCATGTAAATAATAAATTAAACAATTTAAAATTAATAATAAAAGTGGAAATAAAAGTTAAAACTATTTTTAACTAAAAATTAAATATTAAATATTTTTTCGTCGGTTTAATTTTTTGTTAAAAAGGTTTTATTTTTCACTTTTTAGTTTCTTTTTTCGTCGGTTTAATTTTTTGTTAAAAGGCTTTTATTTACCCCTAGGGGTGGAATTTTGTTTTCAAATTTTCATGGGATCAACTTCGAGGTATACCTTATGAAATAAAAAAATGAATCATCAAAATCGGATTAATCTGTAAAGCCCGCTCTACACTTAGCCCGCGGATCGCGCACGCAAGCCGCGACGGGGCACAAACGTTAAGGGTGGAGCCTTTTCGCAAGTTCTTCGCGGGCTCGCGCTGTTCCCCGATTTTGGCCAGTTGTTGCTCCCGCGTAAAAGGAACCGCGAAGCCCAAACGTGACTTTACATTGAAACTACAGTGAATCATTGCGAGTGTGGGAGTTATGGTTATAATCACGCCGCAGTCGCGGCAAGTTCCCGCCTCGCAAATCGCGCCGATATCCGCGGGCTAAGCGTAGAGCGGACTTAAGTTATGCACGAAGATACATAAAAAAAAAACAAAGATACACGTCGAATTGAGAACCTTATTTTTTCGCAACTCTCGCAAAAAAAAAAATAACAGAATATTATTGCCAAATGTTAAAAGAAAAAAAATTCCAAGAATATATGTAAATACCAATGTTTGCGAAATTCAAAAAAGGAGACACCTAAATGTGAACGACGGAAACTTTTGCATATTCCTAAAGGCTGGTACACACGCTCGTGTTTCGTCGCCATGTACGATGTACAATGTTGGTCGTACCACGAACATTGACAGTGTGTACGACAAACCGGGCGGGGAATAACCTCGTGTGAGAAATCAAAATCAGTTTGATTTTTCCTTGTTCCTTGTGGGCTCACCGCTAACTTCGTTTGTGTGGACTCGATTGTCAGTTGTCAGACGGTACGAGCTCCTACATTTACGTGCGGTTTTGTGGGTTTTGTGGGCAACAGTGAGTTCCTATTTAGAATAACTTTAATAAAAAACTGAATGTGCGAATATTCAGGAACTTTTGATTTCAATCTCGACTCGCCAAATTCAGCAGCCGATAAACGCATCCACACAAATGAAGTTTAGTGGTGTAAACATCGTGTAGTGTGGATGACGTTCCAGGTACGGTGACATTTTAAATCATTGAACATGGAACATCGAGCACGTTCCCGGTACCACGAGTGTGTGTACCGAGCTTAATAGATTCGTATTGCCCGGGCACGGCCCAAAACCAAAACAACCAACGAAAATCAACCCGGGCGCACCTCTTATGAAGAGTTACAATAAAATCAATTTTGGGTGGTACGAAGTTCACCGGGTCAGCTAGTCATAAATAAAATTCAAATATCGTCGCTACAATTCCATTCCTCCTTTTATTCTCTTCGTCCATAATATATAATAATTATTCAATTATAGTTTTAAAATGCAGGGTTCTTCATCTTTCGCTATATTAAAATTATTTCTATTCTATGAGTAAATCATATGTAAGAAAAAAAATTTACGAATTTTTCAAAGAGATTTCTGTCTCTTAATATTCAAAAAAAAGTTTTCTAAACCAAAGTATGGACTGTCACTCCTCTGAAACTAAAGAATCGTCAAAGAAATCAAGAATTATTAGTCTTTCATCAAGCATTGTAAAAACTAAAAAAAAAAAAAAAAAAAACCCCTATATTTTGATTAATCAACGAAAATAATTAGCTTGAGCGTACGAACAACTAAACATTGTCTCTCATAAGCCTAATCGAATTATTCAGTTATCTTCATCGAATAATGAAAATATAAAAAAAATATAAAAATAATATTAGTTTGCAAAATTTGTATTTTCAGTAGTATATTATAAGATAACTGTGTATAAACTCACGACGATTATTATTATAGTAAGAAGATTTTTTATTTGAAATTATATTACATTTATTTATTTATTTTATTTCCTTTCAATTCTATGAAAAGTTTTATGGTATCCATAGTTAAGTCATAGACAATGAAAATTATCTTACTGTATATATGGACTTCACTAAAATTAAAAACTATATTTCTGATTATTGAGCACCCCCGCAAAAATGGTCGTACTGGGGCTTTTTTATACGTTTAAGTATTTCTGTATGTTCATTTTCCAAGCTGCAAGATTATTAAAAGAAAATTTTTGCTTTTACAAAACTACTCAAAAAAAAAATATATATATATATAATACATATAATCCTTTGAATTCCCGAAGATGAATGTTATTTAGTATGACAAAAAAAGAAATTTATTGTAAATATATATCAGAGCCATATTTCACTATTATCATGCGAGGCAGAATTCAATTAAAAAATATTTTAAGTAACAGAAAAAAAATGTACAAATTAAATTACATGGTAAGACCAACTTACTCTGTGTAATATTATTAAGTAAAAATGTTCTGAGTAATAAAAAAAACAGCTTGTGATTTTAGATATTTGTACACAAAAGCCCTTAACTTGTGTAAAAATATTTAGCGAATGTAAGGATTTCACCTATTTTTCCTCCAATTGTGAGGTATAAATTTGTTTGGTAGGTAGTACAGTGGAAATGTGCAACACTAAAAGTCCTTCCCTTAAAAAAAAAAAAATTGTAAGCTATTTGTCATCACTATAAATAATTAAGTTATTTACTTCATCTAGACAAAATTTCATTTTCCACTATTGTATGAGTCTAAAGAAATAAGAGTATTTATAAGAGTTGAGCAAGAATCATGTGAAAATGAAGTTAATAAAATCTAGTGTAACGAAAATAATGCTTTTTATTAAGTAATTCACCGCTTAAATAATATTTTCTCTAACCTGGTGGTTTATGTACCAAAAGACTCGATGTCAACTAGGAATGGATCGTATTGAATGTAAGTATATTACATAAAAAACATGAAATAATGAATCGATCTTATTTCCATTAGTGTTACATTTTGAATTTAATTTTTAAGAATAGATAGGTGCTGGTTGACGGACATCAAACCAGTCTTAGTTGCACGAAAGTTATTTAGTAATAATAATAAATATTTAAATTTTTAGTCAATGGAAATGTAAAATAAAATATTTAATATTTTTATTACGTTGAAGTTTTGTTAATTTTTTTACTCTAGGTCCGACTTCCTCGTTCGCTCTTTATAAATTCGTTAATTTTTTGGACACCCACATCATGAGGCCAGATTTTCAGTGTTTTTTAGAATTTTACATTTTACAAAGAAGAATTCAACTAATTGTTTTCAATAATTTATTGATGTTCTAATATATGTACATTTAAGAATTTTTTTAAAATCGCATGGTTAAGCGATCTTCATCCAAATTCGCTGTTTGTGGGTATTCTGGATCTCGTAATTTTTATATGTTTTCCAAGTAAGTTATCAGCGTGAATTAAATTATTTTTCTGCTGAACATGCTTAATAAAAATGTAAAGAAATTTATCTTTTACTTTTGTTGTTACTTTTCTAAATATTATAATAATTAATTATTTATTTTTAGATATACAAAAAGATGGGCAATGGAATTCTCGAATTTTATACGGATAAAATAACCGATTACTATAAAGATTCAGTAAGTTTTTCATAATACAATAATAAATTTTATTATTATTTTTATTTTTAAGGATCAACTGGTTTTGTTGGAAACGGCCTAGTGGAAAAGTTTCTTCGGAGTTCTCCCGAAATAAAGGCCCTTTACATTCTTATACGTGTAAAAGATGACAGCAATTATGAAACGGATTCAAAGAATTTGTGAAAGAACAAGGTATTTAAATTTTTTTATCTAATTTTCAATTGTATCAATTTTGTTATGTAAAAGAGGTTTTTGTCACACTAAGAAGAGGAAATCCCAATGCTTTTCTCAAATTGCATCTAATATCAGGAAACTTAACTCTACCATACCTCGGTAAGTTCACACGTTAAATGCTAGGGGGTTTTTCTAATTAGCGAAATTCACTTAACTTTAGGATGTGGTTCCATTAAATTTAATTATTTCCCGTATAGGGAAATTGGGGTTTGTTTTCCTCAAGCTGCACATTTCTAAATGCTATTTTAATTAAAGGTGCACAAAACACAGATAACAATTCACCAAATTGCATTTGCTCAAACACAATAAGTGAGCATGAGGAAACAGTTTTAACTTGTTTGTTTTTAGTTTGTAACTATCGTGTGTTGAAATATTAAACCGAGTTGAGGGTATTTGCATTGCAATCCATTAATCGTACATTATATTAGCATAGCAAGTCGTAAATAGAAAATCATTATTTCTCGTAACATTAGAATTGGGTTTTAGACCTTATAAAAAATAAAATTATAGCATATGTCTGAAACTTTAGGAACTGGCTATACGCACTCCAAACGGACTACGGAAAATTTTTAGGTCGTTCTGCTGATATCAGTAAAGTAAAAAAGAACAGTATACAAAAACATAAAACTGAATTTCCAGGGCTCTAAGATGCTGAAGTGCATTTATAACTTAAATATTGTGAACAAAAACATCCAACATCCCCGAAAACAATTATATTTCTTTCAGAGCTGGAAAATCCACACCTTAAATGATTAAAGCGAATAAAATCAGTAGTTCTATAAATCTTGGATTTTATTTAGGAGTGTTATGTGTAAAATCTACATATCCTAATTTTAAAACATAAACATTTATCGTTATCGCACTGTTTGGCCCTAAAAGTTTTCAGAATTTTCTTTCATCGGTTGATTGCTTATTTGAGACCAAAAGGCAAGTATTAATTCACTCATGGAAAAAATTGTATTATAGAATTTAGGGCTTTACCGAATCATTTTTTTATTTCTAAATGGCCCGAGCTGCAGGAAAAATAAAAACAAAGTAACGTCCCGAGAAAATTTCAAAAGCATATTTATTTGTGGTGATTTATTACATCGATAACATAATTTTGATAATCTTTCGATATTTAATTCATTAAAACCTCTAATTTGTTCTTTTCTTTATTTTTCTCCACAGAATCCAATCGCCCGGGATCGGGACTCTAGGAACTGAAATTTAACACTGGATCTGAGGAAGAGAAACATTCAGCTGAAGTGACTCTACTTTAAGAAATCAAAAAACAAACAAAAAATATATTAAAACTAGTTTAATAAAATGTTTCTTAATTTTTATGCAAAGGTCTTAGACAGTAGACGATTAAATTTTTTAAATTTATCCATCCGCAATGTAAATAAATCAAATTTAGAATTAAGTGCAATTGGAACTATCCCGAATTTGTAAAAATGAATAAACGTTTAAAGTAAACATTTAACATAATCTGTAATTTTTTATTTACTAATCCTACCTTCTCCATTCCTAAACCTTTTCAGAAATTCTTCATCAATTGATTGCTTTAAAAAGGTAAGTTTTAATCTAGGCAAAAATAAAATAATATCATACAAAAAAAAGATTCCGATGAATTGAGAACCTCCTCCTTTTTTGAAGTCGGTTAAAAATCGCTGACTTGTCACCTGCAAAATGCATGTGAAGAATTTTTTTTACCCACACACCCACATGCGTCACGCCGCCAAGAAGGCCAAGAAGGCCAAGAAATTCCCGGCCAGCGATTCCAAACATCGACCCAGGAGCAACAGGAGCCCAGAAATCACAACAGGCAAATTCTGACGTCACAAGGGGCGAGAAAATGAAAAACAGCTGATCCCTGAAACAAAAAATTTCCACACTGCTTACGTCACCACGGACAAGAAGGCGATCGAAATTCCGCTCACTCGGTACAAAAATCGACCAGGAGCACCAGGGGCCCAGAAATCGCAGCAAGCAAACAGCAAGCAAATTTTTTTGCTCACATTCTGTTAACAATCTGGTAACACTCTTCTAACATTCTGCTAAAACTCTGGCAACATTCTGGTATTCTGCAGATCGCGCGACTGAAACAGACTAAGGAATAAGCGACAAAGGGAAAAGGATCGAATCATTCAACTTTAAAAATTTTACAGTTAGAGAGTTAGAAAATTGAGAGAAGTGAGTGAAACAGCGATAAGAATTTCTTCCTATCTGCAGAAGTTGAGTAAATGCATCAGAAACAGAGTGCGTAAGTGGGAATGTGCGAGCCTCCAAGGGGAAGTGTACTAAACGTGAATTTCTGAAATAGACTGAAAAAATTTCCCAAGGAGAGAGAAGCGAATAGGGTTATTTCGTTATCCATTTCAGGCCGCCATTTTGTAAAATTTATTTTGACGTTCAGTTGATCGCGAGCCGGTGTGATGTAAGGTTGTTTTCGTCGCGGATTTGGTCTCCAAAAACATTATAGAGACGCGCAGGAGTTAACCAATTATTATTAAACGAAAATTTGTAATTGATTGAAAGTATTAAATCATGCTGTGATTACGATTACTACTATTACTTACAAGAGGTCCTACAGATAACCAATTCGCTTATTTTGTTATTAATTTTATACTTTGATTTAATGAGGCAAAATTTACTTCTCCGACTGTTACAATTTCTTTCGATTATTTTTGAATTTTGGGAAGTCGAGTGATTTTGATCTCACTTAATTACTTCACATAGAACTAGAATACCGTGCGAAATATCCCTCGCAAAAGTTTTCCTCACATTTTGTTCAAAGGGCTTGACGGGAAAATAGAAACATTTAATCCATTTTAATTGAAGTCCCATTCTTCCATTTCTTAATTTTCGCAATTCAAAATTTGCTACATTCCTGAAAAACAAGAGCATGAAGCGAGGAATGTGGGGCATGAATTCAGGTAGAAATAAAAAAAATCCTTTGAGATCTCGGATCACCTGAATTTCGCTTTTTCTAGACTAGAATTCGCCCACGCGGCCACCTGCCACACTAACACCAAGGGGGCGAAACGAAAATCGCCTCATAAAATGACGTGAATCAAGTCGGGTGGCACGGCGAGTTTAAAATTCGCGTGAATGAAATGGCGACAAAAATTCCCTCTATCCACCAAAAGTGGAGTGAATGCGACAGACACATGGGGAAGAGTAGTAACGGATTTCTGAAATAGTCTCAAGAAATCACCGATTTGAGGCCGCCATATTGTATTGTAAGATTTGTTTTGATCGCGGGCCGCCGGGATGCGAGCGATTTTCGTCGTTGTAATTCGGTGTGTTTGCTTTTCGAAAGAATCAATAATTAAATGAAAAGTCAAAAAAGTGTTTTTTTACAGAGAAACCGACTGCGGAAACCCCGGAGCACGCGAACTCCCGGATTGCCCGAGATTTCGTTAGGAGCAGCACCAGCAGTAGCGAGCAGCCATTTTCTGTCAAGCAGAAATAATTTTAAGAAAATAAATTTGTTAAAATTGGGGCAGAAATAAAAATGATGAATAAAAATTAAAATTAATTGGTGTTGTATTTTTTTATTGCATTTCTGAAATGTAAAATTGCTGAAAAATAGAATTTTCATGATTTCTTTCAGCCATTTTTCATGTTATTGTTTTTACTCGATCAAAATGAGAATCTGTTTGGCTTTCACGGCAGGGGAAAGTTGAGTTCAGAAGGAGGCGTGGCCTCGGTTTGTTTTGGGAAATTTGACGTCACGCAGGGGAATATTTGGGCATTTTTTGGACCGGATTTCCCCTGCTGTCTTTTCTGGGCTCCTGTTACCAAATTCAGATTTTGCCGATCGGTGCCCGGCCAAGCGACCGCACTGCAAAATCCGAATTTGGTAACAGGAGCCCAGAAACCGCAACAGGGGCAAGATGGCGCTCTTTGTTATTGTTTTTGTTTACATTTTTGGGCTGTTTGTTTACAGAATTTGCTCTTCTCTTTCATGGGCTCTGTAGGTGGCCGTCATGACTTTTCTAGCTCTTTTTAGATAAATAAAATTTTAGACAAGCGATTTCTTATATTTTCGCTTCCCTGTGAATGCAATCATTTCCTCCAGGAACAAATTAAAACTTACCTTTTGGTCTTAAAAAGCAATCAATTGCTGGATCTAATTAATGAAAATTTTTTGGAGTGGAGAAGGGGCGTGGGGTAAATCAAAAATTGCAGATTATTTTCAATGTTTATTTGAAACATTTATTAATTTTCACAAATTTGTGACACTTTAAATTACTTAATCCTAAATGCGATTATTTTTTTACGCTGCTGCTCCTTTCAAGTGACGAAAACTCGGCAATCCGGGGCGTCTCGCACGGCTTTCCTGCAAAGAAACACTTTCTATTTTGTAATTAATTTACAATTCATTCGAAACGCAAGACGAGCGAATTGCGCGAAGAAAATTCCTTAAACCCCGGCGGCCCGTGATCAACTAAATGCCAAAATAAATCTTACAAATATGGCGGCCTCAAATCGGTGATCTTTGAGGTTATCTGCGACACACTTCTCCATCCCGTCCATATGTCTGTCGCATTCACTCCGCTTTTGGTGGATAAGGGAATTTTTTATTGCCGTTTCACTCATCCGAATTTTAAACTCTTGCCGTGCCACCTGACTTGATTCGCTTCCTTGGGGGTAGTGCGGCACGTGGCCGTGTGGGCGAATTCTAGTCTAGAAGTGAGATTCAGGTGATCTGAGATCTCAAAGGATTTTTTTATTCCTACCCCTACCTGAATTCATGCCCCACATTCCACGCTTCGTTTTTTTTTCAGGAACGTAACAAATTTTGAATTGCGAAAATTAAGAAATGGAAGAATGGGACTTCAATTAAAATGGATTAAATGTTTTTATTTTCCCGTCAAGCCCTTTGAATAAAATGTGAGGAAAACTTTTGCGAGGAATATTTCGCACGGTATTCTAGTTCTATGTGAAGTAATTAAGTGAGATCAAAATCACTCGACTTCCCAAAATTCAAAAATAATCGAAAGATAAATTGTAACAGTCGCAGAAGTGGCTCGTCCTGGGGCTGATCAAGAAAGCAAAAGAAAAGGTGCTCCGTGGGACACCGCTGCCTCCCCTTGACTGAAACGACTTATTTTTCTTATACATTAAGCGTAAATTTTGCCTTATTAAATCAAAGTATAAAATTATAACAAAATTAGCGAATTGTCTGATATCTGCAGAACTTCTTGTGACTAATATTAGTAATCGTAGTCATAGCATAATTTTATACTCTCAGTTAATTACAATTTTTCGTCTAATTATAATTTGTTACTTTCTGCGTGTCTCTATCATGTATGCTATAATAATAAATGTGGTGTGTTCTCTTGATTTACTTTTTATCCCTTGAAATTTGCATTGTTAGAACTTTTGAATTATTTTTCTTATTTTCTTTTTAAATCATTTTTTTGTTTATTATTTTGTCTTTTCTTATTTCTAATATATTTCGCTTAATTCAATTGAAGGCAAAACATGCACTGAAGTAGACTTTTGGATGGTGGAGTAGGTAATTGAAGAATGTTGAGATCATCAGTCACTGAATTACAGTCGCAGGAATCATCTCCATATAGCTGAAATGAGAAAGAGAAATATTTTGATTTAATTTGAAATATATTATATGTTATTAAAGTGTAGTGTTATGAAACATATTTATTATAATCGTTTATTTAAGGTTTTTTTTATGAAAAAAAAAATGATATTTTTATTAAATTATGTAAGTAGATATGTACATTTATTATGGTGCAAATATCTTGAATTTGTAAAATGAAACTTTATAGCAATAAACGCCTTTTTCTCACAAACTTTTTGATTCGTCGCCACGATTTAAAAAAAAATCTCAGTCGATTGCTGTGAATTTCTTTTTACGGATCATCTGGCGTCAATTCTCTGTTCTGGTGTAAACTGTGGATCAAAGTTGGACGTAAAATTTGGATCGGCAGGAACAAATGTCGGGACAAAAGGTGATTAGGGATTTACTTTTATTTTGTCTGTTACTATTTTATATTTGTCAAAGCTCCCTAGGGTCTATACGAAAATCCAAATATAACGCTTAAATTAGGAGTTTATGTGGGTTTTTTCCTGGGATTTTTCTGATAGACCACAAGGAGCTCTGGGGTTCTGAACGTTTTGACAAAACTCAATTGAGGCAACTTACCATTTAACATTTCCCTTTTGAAGAACTGATGATTTGCAATATCCCTGAAACCTCGGCGACATCCCACACGATCAGCTGGATTCTTGTTAAGGAAACCCTTAGTAATTCGTTGTAATTAGTATTTTCCAAAATAACTTGGTACACATGGTTTTCAGCGTTCTGGAACACTAAAACTAACACATTAATTACAATTCAGATGAGATAAGAATTTTTAATAATTGATAGGTTGTTTTGTTACCGAATGAATGCGCTGCTTTAAATCAGGACAGTAGGAAGTGCCCTCTGCTCCTGATTAAATAAATAAATTAAATAATAATAGTAGGTAGTGTTGATTGTATGACTTATTTACCACTCCTCAGCAAAAATTTGCTCCTTTCCGCTGGTCGCGGACAAGGTGAAGTTCGTTTGTTGACATCTGTCGCCTTTACTACCTCTAATAACTGCTCCATTGTCGAAGACTTCAAGAGAAATCGCACGTTACTACATCACAATTTTCAGTTTCTATTACTGAATTTCTAAATTATAATTATTTTTTCTTCTGTAGTTAAAATGACGGTCATTAGTTAGAATGGAAGGGTCTTTTACTGAATTTCTATATTAACACAGATCCCTGAAAATTAGCATTTCTACAGCCGGCTCGGCACATGCTTCTAGCTTGGTTAAAAAGTAGCGAATTTCATCAGACGCAAAGTTCAGTTAATTAAGATTGTCAAAATTAAAAATTAAATATCTCGGAAATTATAGCCGAGCAGGACAAAATTTCTTCAGATCCCTTCGTTTTAGTTACTCCTATGTTTTTTCCACCGAAAACTCGAAGAAAGCAACTTCATATCACGCCGAATCGCGATCAACTGAACATCAAAATAAATTTTACAAAATGGTGGCCTCAAAGGATAACGAAATCATTCGATCCTTTTCCCTTTGCCGCATATTCTCTAGCCTGTCACAGTCCCGCGATACCAGAATAGCAGAGTGTTACCAGAGTGATGGCAGAATGTTAGCAGAGTGTTACCAGATCGTTAACAGAAAGAGAGCAAAAAATTTTCTTGCTGTTTGCTTACTCCGGTTCTGGGCCCCTGGTGCTCCTGGTCGATTTTAGTTCGAGTCGAGCGGAATTTCGTCGCGTTCTTAGCCGTGGTGACGTAAGCAGTGTGGGTAAATTTTTTGCTTCAGGTGATCAGCTGTTTTTCATTTATTTTTCTTTTTCTTGCCACTTGTGACGTCAGAATTTGCCTGCTGCGATTTCTGGGCTCCTGGTGCTCCTGATCGATTTTTCGAGTCGCTGGCCGGGAATTTCTTGGCCTTCTTGGCGGCGTGTGGGTACAAAAAATTCTTCACATGCATTTCGCGATTTTTTATATTATTTTATTTCTACCTGGATTAATGTCCCCATTTCTTTTTTCATGCTATATTTGCAAGAAGCAAATTGTGAATTTTGAAAATTATTAACAATCATTGAAAATGGGAAATGAAGTAGCAATTAATATAGAGGCACTTTTTCTTTAGATACGGCGAATGCGTTTTAAATTTTAATTCCTTCGTTTTTTTCCTCCATGAGTAGATTAAAACTAACCTTTTTGTCTTAAAAAGCAATAGATTTTTTTTACTATAAAAAATTGTCCAATTCCACCTCTGGAAGAAAAAGGATAAAAAACGGCACATGTATATAAATTTCAACGTTTTCTTTATTATTAAAAACTAAATGCTATCTACATAAATCTCAACAACTACAAAATTTCCTTCCTATTATTTTCTTTTAAACTAAATTTTCACTTGTTTTGCATTTTCGTTATTGTTCGAACAGTTGCGGGTCCATTCAATGATGATTTTATTTCTCTAAAGTACACAAATTTTCTAGAAAAAATTTGTTCGAATTCTCCAGAGAAATTGTACAATAATATATATATGTATATAAAAAAAAAAGTGATAGTTGCGAAAAAAGATAAAATAAAAATCAACTACTGATAAGTTCCTTAGAAGTCTACACTTGGATATTCGCTTTTCGTCTTAAAAATTTCACAAACCTGACGACTGCATTTAGTCTTCGATATTTGGCTTTTTTTATAACAATAAATTGAAACTAATAACGAATGCACAATTATTATCTTTTTGTTTAGTAATTAATAAAACAATTTTACTTCGAAATCCCACTGCGGACAAAAAAAAAGTAGTTGTTTTGTTTTTTAAACAAACGAATAGTACAAGCGTGCAGCCTTCACATTCGTATTTTACATCTCAAAGTGTTTTAAACATTCATGACCTAAGCCCCACTTCGCATACTGTGTAAAATTTTTTGGTATTTATTGTTTTCTTTATTTTTATTTAATTGTTTAAGAGCTACTAGACGACTAAAATAATTTTGTTCACGTAAAAATGTGTTGCTTTTTTTTTATGATTTAGTTATGGCGGTATTTATACGACGAGAAGTGACGTAAAACGGTGGTTCTCCTGCAATACCTGCGGTACTTAGGCTGAAGATGGCCTCACTGGATTTCAGTGGCTCTTCTAAGGAACTTTTTGTGTCCGTTTCGGTGCCGTTTTGTACCTTTTCTTCATCAGTCTCTGTTTTGCCTGGAGCCGAAGATAGAATTTTCTTCAAAGTTTCCTGACATGCTTCTAAGCTACTGCCCTCTTTTTGTTGCTTCTGGATTTCATTTCGAAACTTAACGATATCATTTTGACTGTAAAGATATTAAATTTTAGTAAATAAATAGCTTAAATTAATAAATAATTTACCTTATCGCAACGAAAAGGATTCCATTAATAGCATTCAACATATCGAGAACAGAGCCCATTGTCGGTGGTTGAATGTGAATAGGCGGTAAGCTTGTCGTTAATTTTCCATTCGAGTAGATATCGTTCATTTTCTTTTGAAGGAAAACTGCCTGTTGCGTTAGCAAGCGCAAGCACTCTGACGATTCCTGAGTCTTCTCATGATTTTCGCCCAGCTAATTAACAAAAAAAACAATCATAAATTTTATTTTGAAACCCAAAAGTAAACTCAGTCAAATGTAAATCAAAGCCATAGCCCAAAGGTGAAGAACTAACATTATTTTCTGGTCCCTACGTTTTATGATATTACTAAATGCCAAGAAAATTAAGGTAGACCTATAATTTCGGAGCAGTGTAGGACCTTAAGTTGTTATCAAATCTTTAAGAATATGTCCTCAAAAGGATTTTTCGAAATTCGAATTATTTTCGGAGTTACAGTCATTTTCGTGTCGCAGCAACTAAAGCGGTCGTGAAGATGTCTCAAACTTTAAATGCTTTTCTCGAAACTACTTTTTTCAAGCTGTTTGGCATGAAATCTCTACTGAACCGATTTACTTCAAATTTGGTGAAAACCTCGGAAAGGTAAAAAAAGAGGCGAAAACTAAAATCTTTTTTTTGTTCAAGGTACGGAATTTTTAATTTTTATTTCAACGAGGACACCAATTTTTTTTATTAGCCTCCACTTCACCAGCTTGTAAATCTTGGAATTTTGTTTTTTTCTGTCTTTGTATTCTTCAATTTTTAATAAACGTGATATAAAAAATTGGATAGTAAAAATATTTGTTGTTTATTTTTTATTTCATTTTAAAAAATGCCCTGTTTTTCAGTCCTCTACACATAGATTTAACACACATAGAGGTTGAATTTCGAAAATTTCTTCTATTATGTATGTCTACGACATGAAAGCAATAGATTTTGCAAATTTAAAATTTCTATCTCCGGGAATTTGGACGCCAACATAAAAATAAAATTAATTTAATTTTATAAAACAAGTACCTTCCTAATTTCTGTTTTATAAATCTTATATGCTATTTTCAAAACAGCGAACTTTTTATCTATTAACTTACCTGTTGCTTGTAAATGGCATAAGTCTCCTTTTCGTTATTCAGAGCACACCTGAAGTCTCCCATGCAACTTTGTGTTCTAGCGACCAGATGATAACTTACGGCTACTTTTAGTGACTTCTTCCCAAAGTACTTAATATTGAGGGCCAGGGCATGTTCGAGGAAGCGCAGAGAAAGTGCGTATTCTCCAACTGCGTGAAGTATTAAACTAATGTTGCTCTGTACGAAATAAAAATTAAATATTATATTTCATATACAATATTTAAATATTTTATATATACATCTAATAGCGCGATGTCTGGATGATTCTCCCCGCAAATGAGAAGTGCCAAGTACCGAGCACGATAAAGTAGTTTAAGTGATGTGCTGATTTGTCCATTTGCAAAGCAATATAAGGCTAGATGCGACTGAAATTTAAAAATTTTAAAAATTTTTATATTCGAATCTCATATAATTTTAAATTCTTACATATTCCATGATAGTGAAAGGATGATCAATGCCGTTAACGCGTTCACTCATTATCACAGCCCTTTGTTGGATCGCGAGTGCCTCCTGAGCATCTCCCATAATATAGCTAAGTCGGGCCAACATTCTCAGACACTGGGCATTTTCAGGATGCATTGCACCGAAAACGTTATTGAGAAGATTTAACGCTTCGCTAATTAGTTCATAGCCCTCCTTAAAGAAACCTTGTTGGATTTTGCTCTGTCCAGTCGTGTAAAAGTTATATGCATCGGAAGCTCTTGGATTTATGTGTTTAACAATCGGAAAAACATTAAGGATGTCCTCATCACTAAATGTGGGCTTGTTGCGCGACTCAAAATTGTACTCACGCAAAAGTATTTGGATTCCGACTTTAAGGCAGAAAGCCCTTAACATGCTGATGCGCTGAAGTTTGTACATGTCGACAACTTGGTCTATGCTATCACAGCCAAGGTCATAATCCCAATAGGATTTGCACTCCTTTTTGATTTGCAGCCAAAGGTTCTTTTGAGTCAATTGGGTCCACTCGTTGTTATCATTACCAAGCATAGCGCTCTTGCCAAATTTTCTTTTATTTCGGCGCTTATTTGTTTTTTGGAGCTCGTCTGAGCCTAGGGAGGGTACCAAAACCGCTCCAGACGTTAGGAAACAGTTCAAGAAGTGGCTTATAGCTGCCGAAAGGTTCATCATATCCGTATTTTGCATGTAAGTATAATAAATATGTTTAGCTGCCCGAAGGACTAGCTCCTGTACAGCGATTTGATGCAGGTATTCCAGGGTTTTGGTCTTCGCCAAAAGTTGCACTACTTTACCAAGATATCTAATGAATGAAAGTCAAATTGATTACAAATTAAGTTAACAAAACAATTATTAAGGGATCATTCTGGTTTAACACTTTCAAAAAATCGAATTTTTTTTTTTTACATTTTTCGAAAGTATATACATTCCTATCTTAGATTTGATGCTTGGGGTATCGTCTTTCACCACACGAAAAACCAGCACCTATTTCTGAATCACCCTGTATATGTAATTAAAAGTATTGTGTTAAAATTTTAGAGTGATCGGAGCAGTCTAACTATATTATTTTGTGATCTTTAAGTTGCTTCTTCCTACTACTACTATGTTTTTCCAGTCGGCGGCGGGCGGTGATTTCCCTTGAAAAACTGAAGCGATCTTTATAAAATTTTGACCACATATTCTACACAGTAATAGCTCAAGCGCATACTAGAACCAAATCAAAATTTTGATTTTTAGTATTTTTTTTTGGGCGAAAAACAAGGAAAAAAACGCCTCTGTTTTTTTTTCTTTAAATGTCCGTTATTTTGTTATCTATATATGTATATACAAAAATGAATCCGTATTTCCCTTGGTCACGCCATAACCTGAGAACGACTTTACCGATTTCATTCATCTTTTTTTTTTAAGTTTTCTAATACTTTGTAGAAGGTTCTTACGGAAAGAAAAATTAAGAAAATTGCGCAGTTAATTGGAATATTTCAGAAAACTTTTAACGAGCTCAGTCGATCCGGTAAAGCGTTGAACTTTTAATCCAACGGTCCAGGGTTCAAATCCTGCTCGGGCAGAATCACTATCTTCTTTTTTATAATCATTTTCATTTTATTTTAAATTATACAGTGTTGTGCAAAACCTAAGCAACTTTTGCAATATAGTTATTCAAATTCATGTACTTTTATTTTCACAGCATTTGAGAAAAATCAAAATATATTTATTCATACTAGATATTGTGAACTAATAATTAAAAAAAATTTAATTTAAAGCAATAAAACTAAAATTAGTATAAAAAAAAACCTATTTTCTAAATGCTTCTTTGTAAGCATAGATTTTTTCAGTGATGAATAGCTTTCTAAATCATTTTCTATAGCACGTCTTCGTTACTGTGCTATGGGAGCTATCCTTAAATTTAATGTCTCTACAATCTCTCCCGAGGAAATGAACGGATTTTTTTTAATCAAACTGCATATTTGTCTGTCCGTTCGAACCGATGTTTTACGAGGTCGTCCACCAACATTCAAGTTATATACAGTTCCATTAAGTTTATACTTTTTTATTAATCGCGAAATGATTGATTTATTAATTTTGTACTTTTCTGCAATAGATATTTGCGATTCACCGTTATTGTAATCTGCTATTATCCTTAATTTGAAATTTTTATCGTATTTACAACGCTGCATAATGATTGCCAAAATTACGCACTAACAACATTTTTCAACTGCCACAAAATAACTGAAAAATATTAGCCTGTTTCAAATGAACATCATGCAGAAGAAAAAATACCGTTAAATCTCAGAAAACAAATAAAAAGTACATTAAGTTAGAAAAGTTGCTTAGGTTTTGCACAGCAAATTTTAGGGAATATTTTTCTTTTGTCATTTTTTATATTGTTAATGGAGTTTTATTTAATATTTAAGTTTATATTCATATTGTTCACGATATCTAGTATGAATAAATATATTTTGATTTTTCTTAAATGCTGTGAAAATAAAAGTACATGAATTTGAATAACTACATTGCAAAAGTTGCTTAGGTTTTGCACAACACTGTATATGTAGCAGAGCAAGAGTTTTTAAATTTTCAAATTAATGTTTAGTATGAAAATCATAAGCTTCTGGATGATAAATCCCTTATTTTGTAATGATGTTTCATAAATGGTCAAAAAATTGCATTTTGTAGCTTTAATCTTATTTTTCTTGAAAATGGGACCTGGGGAAAATGGGCAAAATTCTATAAAAATGATTCACCAAATTTTTGAAATAAAATTTGATGTTGACCAGTATTGTTTAAAGATAAGCGACATTGTATTAGGGTCGATTTTTAGTCCAGTCAAAATAGACACAAAAAAGTTCAAACCTAGACAATTATCCGACCGAGCTAAAAATCTACACAGACCTTTGAATAGTTATCCATACATATAATAAAATTGTAACAGGCATTATATAATTATTTATTTTTTTATACAGTAGTTTTTGCATAATGCGCACAAAGTCGCAGGCAAAAGCTAGTTTATCAATAAATATTAATAATCCTAGTATGCGCTAGAGCCACTAATATATTATCTAACTATTTTTGATTTTTGTGTTTTAGATAAACCGTTATCGAATTATCACCGCTGCCAGCACCATACCAGCTTTTTGAGGAGTTCCGTTCACTTCAAAATTGTATGTATCTAATAGTTTTTTCATAAAAAATTTATAAAAATTGCCTTTTTTTCGAGCGTCTAAACCAGAATGATCCCTTGTTAATCAATTCATTGACTAAATTTGTAGTTGAGATTTATAATTCCAAAAATAATCAGCTAAATAATTACAGGAATAACGAAAAAAATTTAATCGATTTTATATTTGCTTTGCGAATAAAAATGTAATTAAATAATACTTCGATCGATTATAAATTTAGTTGATTGAAATAAAAAATTGTTTATTAAAAAATACAAAACATACCTAATATTAATTCCCCGACTATGCAGAGCTTCGGTTAAAGTAGTTCCATCCATTGGCGCCGACGAATGATCCAAATACTCTTGAACAAAACTCGGAATTTGTCTAGTCACCAAGAATTCGGCAGCATCTTTAACAAGTTTTTTCTGTCTCGAGAGCGAAGAAGGTGAATCCTCTTTATCAGCATGTTTGATACCAGGGGAAAATACGTCTGGATTAAATCGAAAATCGAACTCATACTCTTTTAAGGATCCAACAGCCTCGCAGACCTTCTTTACGACATCAGCGGCTTGTTTCTCATCATGAGCATTCTTTTCATTGATCGTCTCCGTCAATTTTTTAGCCTCTTCAGTAAAAGCCTTATCTTCAGACTTTTCCGCAGGCTGCTGCTCTTCTGATTTAATTTCAGTAATAGAATTTTCTGTATTATTATTTTCAATAGCAGGCAGTGGTGTTTGTTCGTTACCGTTTTTCTCATCAGTTCCTGGTTCCTTCTTTTTAGCTGCATTAATCTGTTGTAGGCGATGTGCTGCATATTTAATAAACATCACGTACCTGTCCTCAACGAATGCGTCGAGCAGTTCCTGTCTTAAACAGCACAATTTGTGTTTATGTTCAATTGGGAAGCCCATCGCCTTGGAAGCTTCACTCAATTCCTCATCAGGAATTTTAAGGAAATTAACATCTGGTGGGAACGTTCTCAACAAATCCAAAATATAGTGACGACTATCGTTACCTATGATGCCCTTGCATTCAACTGATGAGCATAGTTCGACTTCCTCGCCCTTTTCATTTATAATTGAATGGGGTAGAATTTTTAAGTGCTGACCAGCTTGTGTAAGAAGCTCTAGATACTTTGGATGACTTAAAACTGTTTTACCAAAATCTATAGATCCATAAACAACTGATTGTTCCTGTTCGCGTTCCAAGATACCTGGTATAATTGATTGAGCTGTTACCCTATATCCGCGATAATCTATGACCACAGTTCCAAGAGTGTACAGACCTTCAACGTCGACAGCACTGTAGACTCTGACACCATGAAGGTCATTTCTAGGCGCAACAAATGCGGCAACATCGCCTCCTAATTCTTTGTAATGATCACGAACATCGAATCCAAGAGAAAAAAATATATTATTCCAAATAAACATTTGCATTTTAGCATCTTCGCCAGGATTTATTGCTAGAACATTGCCGTCTATGACTGCCATTGCACCTTTAGTTGCAGCGATTACAAAATCGCCATGAACCTTAAAAATAGCACGCTCTCTAAGGAGTCTTTCGGGTAGAGTTTTTCTGGCTAATTCTCTAGTCGTTTGAAGTTCCTCGTTCCAATCTCTAGTTTGTCCAGGAATATGCTCCTCATACCCTAATTTCGAAGAGAAAGCATCCTCAGCCCTTATAGCATCAATTGTATGCTCCAGGGATGGTGATGTCCAGGTGTAAATTTGATAGGGCGTGGCCACTCGCTCAAAGGCGTGTCTTAATGTGCGCTTTTTTTGCATTTGCGCAAAAGATCGTTTAAACGTCGGTGAGATCTGAGATAGAAGATCAATCAAAGAGTGGCATAAGTGGCTAGGATTATCAGGTCTTGGATTGAAAACCTCATCAGTTGATTGGTTTATGTAAAAACCCTTCGGGCAGGCTGTTATATGGAACCTTTTATCTTCCATAGTGATGACGTATAAATACATCAAATCTCCATGTAACTTTCTTGGCCCGGGCGGTGGATTCCACGCAGACGTGGTGATCACCTTTAAAGACTTTGGTCCTTTCGGTGTTTTAGCACCTGGCTGCAGGGGGAGGAGTGGTCTATCTTTTGAGCCAGGCATTATATAATCAGGAGGAGTACAGTCCACACTATCAGAACTTGATTTTTTCTTTTCTAACAAATCACCCTGGGTGATTGCATGAAGAAATGTTAAAGAATGGCAATCTACACCGTTGTAAGCATCAGCTGGATCCATCGATTTAAGCAAATCACGAACATGGCGTACATGAATTCGAGCCTCTCTCATCGTATAGGGCTCCTCAACGACTTTTATAAATGAACCATCTTTAAGTCCTTCAATATTTTTAAGTTCAGCAAAATTGTCGAGTGTTACCCCATCGAGCTGAAGAGAGAAACATGTTCGATGGCATGTATCTTCTCGATCCATCAACAATTGATGAATTTCCTGAACCAATTCCATACTCGAGACTTGAATTGATAGAAGTTCAGCGCCGGGACTCTGGATGTGTACAGATATTCCAGCATCTTGGTACAGCTCCAGTGTTTCCATTTCGGCCTTCTCTCTATCTCTTTGTTCAGTACTTTCTTTGGTTGCTTCAGATGTTTCCTTTTCTTCACTACCTTTACGCTTTTTCTCAATCTCAGACGCATTCCCGTTGATTTCCTTCTTTTCCCCATACTCCTCACAGTGTCCATTTATGACGACAGGCTCCTTATCAGAACTCTTTGATTTCTTCCCATTCCCTGGAAAAATAAAAAATAAATAAATGGACAATATTTAATTTTTTTAAATTAATAGAACCGCCCAGTGGATAAAGTGTTAACTAAATGGGCTAATTACAACTCAGAGGTAACTAAGAATCATTCCTTCAAATACAATCAAATTCTAATTGTTTTTAATTGTAATCTGTAATTACTATGTTGAAGACTTTTTAAATTTTAATTGCTAAAATCGTTCGAACGAAACAAGTGTATCCCGATTATTCATTCTTTTCCTCATTCTACTTATTGGAATGAAAAAATTCAACAAAACTTCCTCAAACTTTGTCGAATTGCTGGGGAATGATTAAGTTTCTTTTTCTTTAAGTGCAATAGTGCAAAAGTCGAGGAGATGACCACTGCCGGGATAATGGTTGACTACTGCACAATAGTCGGAAGAATATATTGATCCAGCTAATTGAGTTACCCCACGAAGCCCCACACTTCACTTTCAATTTTTTGTTAGGACTTCAGTCTGGCTGGCCCCAAGACTCTGGCACTGCAACACGCATTTTCCTCGTCCCTGGTGTCTGGGGACAGGAATAATCGCCGCCGTCCATTCAGATGGAAGTTGTTACTCAATTCCAAGTAATTCGCGTTATTTTGGAGGATGGAGCTGGGACACTTTTGTACTGGAAGACTCCCGCAAAGACTTACGATTTAGGGGTCCTATTCTTGAATCCGTTTGAATAGAATCGAAGAGTTTATAAAATCACTTTTTGAATTGAAATTCCTTAATAAAATTTCTATATTTTTTTAACAAATTCATTTCAAGACAATTACCTCATTGTAAATAAATAATTAAAATTTCAATTACCTTTGACTGCCATTAAATTGCTTATTCAAGATGTTTTGGTTCAAATAGGTCGACAGAATACTCCAAATCAAATTATTTTGACTTTATGTGCAAAGGTAATTTAAAGCCTCCCACGATTTTTCATTATCACTAGAATTGAGTGGAATTCGTGAAACCAAACCTACAGCCTTTTAAAAATCAATTATATAAATTTCAGCCAATATTTAGAGATATTAATACAAATTTACTACAGAACATTATTATCTACTCATTTTTTACCTATTTATATTTAATTCTATTAAAAAGACCAACAAGGTATGAGTAGAGCGGAGCTGAACTACGTTCTCTTGCAATTAAATCGATCTCTATGCATAATTACACTAGTTTACAAAATTCAATTTTGTTTGTGTCCTTTATATGATTAATTAATTAATAATAGCTATGTAATCCTTAACGTGAAAATCTTTTGTTTCCATCACGTCACGTTTTTAAGAAAAATACGATGAAAACTAAAAAATAATTGTATTTTGAGTGTATTTGAAAATTGAATTACAAAATAATGCAACGTGACAAGTGCTCATTACATGGGTCAAATGAAAGCCTAAGTCCTTATCTAGATTTATGGTATGAAATACAAAAATTCCATAACTCTTACTAAACGGGGAAGTAGTTTTTCATGAGCGTGCGCTGCTTGTGAGATTTTCATTCACTATCAAAATTAAGAGAGTATTTTGGAAATGTTTATCGACTTCAGTATTTTAATTTAAAATCTAAAGGTTCAAACTTTTATTTGAGCTACATTACAAACTTTTTTAATAATCCGTTATTTCATTATGAATTCTTAAAAATACTCTTCAAACCTATTTTTCTTAAAAATATGACGTCATAATATAATTTTTCTTTATGAATTTATAATCTACAGAAAAAATCGTATAGAAACCATATATCACTTGTTTAGGGACAAAATGATTGTAAACTAGTGTTATTTGACCCCTTAATCATCATAATTGAATACAAATTTTTAAGTATCCTTTAAACAATTTTAAACAAATTAGAAGAGTATGACATAGAAGAAATAGACTCATAAATTCCTTAAGTAAGCAAAATGGAATTGAAATCATTTTTAAGATATGAAATGAAAAAAATAATATAAAATGGGTCAACCATTTGACTTACAGTTATGATAAGTGATTTTTGCAAAACTGCCCCACGGAATGGATTAAATTTTAGAAATATTCCAATTCAAAACCTATCTGAACGATGTAAAACAAAATTCTTATGAAATAAAAAAAAGGTTTAAACAGTCTCGTGTAATTCAGTCGTTTGTTTATTAAATACAGTCCCCTTATCTTGAAATGACACTGTAATTTTAGAAGCGGATTCACTGAAAGTCTTCAGATTTCACACCATCGATAAATTAATAGAAATTGTTTGAGTTTTCAATTAAGAAGCCATACTTTTTTTAAGAAATTTCAATTTTTGTACTTATTTACTCAGTGGTGTTTTGAATATTGCATTTTTTTTTATGCTGTGCCCATGTCTTACTGCCTTGTGTGGTCAAGATCTCAAGTTTGAGAGGAAAATCCCGCCACATATTAACCCTCATAGTTTTCATGTGATACTTTTCATTTCTTCATCTGATTTTGCAATTTGCATCCACGTTGGGGCTCAGCTGTGCTGTGTGGCTGTTGGCCTGAGACAATATCAGAAATAACGACTCGAATTAAGTTCATTCACTGAAATAAATAATGTTAAAAGTAAACATCGGCGGGGCACGACCGACAGTGCGGGCTATAGACTCTAGATCTGTAGAGTCTGTCTAGTGCGTTTAACGAAAATAATAAAAAAGTGCGTGCGTCGAGTGTACCGTTTCGTGGCCACATGGGAGGCAGGGAAAGAGAAGCCTCTGACGAGAGCTGAAAAACAGAATTTAACAGAGGCAGAGCACAAATCCAGAATTAAGAAAGAGGATTTGATAATGTTTGATAAGACCCCACCGGTATTCTCGCGGGGGCACCACAAATACAACTCCCGGTCCCTCAAAGTGCTGCGGACTGCGGAGTGATATCGGGGGGCGCTGACAGCGGAGTCTCCGAGTCACATGTTCTCTACTCTAGCCAGAGATCAGATTTTTCGGGTGCGAAACAGAAACGTAAATCGCCGAAACGTAGTAGTGCCTAGCTAAGCGCCTTCCTTCGACCGATTCGTCGGACGTCTTCGGTGTATGCAAATAACGAAAAGCATGGGAAATATCTTAACCGAGGAGCACGACCCAAGACCAGGCTTATCAAACACGTGCTACTTATGCTACTGGGGCTGCTCCTCAGTTAAACCACTTAACTTGGTCAATTTGCACTGGTAGAATTATTACTGAATGCAGCCGGGAGACCTCCAACCAAGTCAAATTATTCATAAAAAAATATTACGTAACATGTTATATGACTCGTGCTCGGTGCGGGTACCAAAAACTTGCGAGGAAGGGTTTTTTTTTCGGCCCGAACGGACTTATGGGGCGCACCCGGTTTATCGGTCAATCAAAAATGAATAGATATTAATTAACCTTTCTTTTTTACGGCTGTTTCGATCGTTCCCACCGATGATTTTCCCTTCGTCTCGTCCTTTTTCTCGAGATCCCCTGAATTTTTCATTTTGTCATCTGATTCTAGTGCCATTTCGTTTGGCAATGCGCTTTGGATTGCACTTCAAATTCTCACTGCTCCGAACTAGCGCACAATACAATTTCGATTAACACTTGAACTACTTAATAATAATAATTCAATGTTATTAATATAAATTATTTTTTCTTCCTCAGACAAAATTGAATGTATGCCGAACTTTTTTTTAAAAAAAAGTGTCCCCCACGAAATCAACCTCCACCCGACACGACCGACTGCTCAGAAACAACTGAAATTTGAACACTCTTCTTCTTGAGGCTCTACAAATTTGAGGATATAGCGGAGACGGAACGGACGGAACGGAGAACTTTTTGCTACGAAAATAAATTTCAAATTGCTTACGAATTTTATTGATATTGTACTTCTGCAATATTTATATATGAAAACATTAATTATTTTACTGTAATTTATTTAAAATAAATGCTATCAACAATTAGTTGTCAACACTTTAAATTCATAACGATCTAAGTGGAGACTTTTCCGGAACAGAACGAACTGTCAATTGTCAATTTTCCGTTTGAAATAAAAATTCGTTTTATTGTTTATATTTTAAATTAATTACTACATATAGCTTTGGGCTTTCATTTTATTGGTTAACCGGCTCTCCACCTTTCCTACTTGGAAAATAATACATAATACTTTAAATATTTAAATAAAGCTCACGCAAAATTAAAATAACCATAGTTGGAAGAATTTTGATATTCTTTAGAAAATTTAATTTTAATTCTAACAGCAGAACTTTTTAGTCCAAATTTCACTTCAAATAAAATTTTATAACTGCTGATATTAACACAGTACACATTTTTAATAACTCACTCAACTAACAAATTTTAAGTTATTGCTTAATATCAATACAATAGTCTTGTCCGTTTTTAGTATCTTACCTTTATTTAAAAGACATCCAAATTTTCGTTATACGAGGTCTGTTCAAAAAGTATCGCGAATTTTGTGTTTTTTCAAAAAGTATTTATTTATTCATGAATATCTATTTTGTCCCCTTCAAAGTAATTCCCATCAGATATTATACACTAGTGCCAAAGTTTTTTCCAATCCTCAAAGCACTTCAAAAAGTCACTTTTTGTGATCTTGTTCAGCTCCTTCTTCGATGACGTCTTTATCTCCTCAATCGTGGCGTAGCGTCGTCCTTGGATGGGCCTCTTCAGTTTTGGGAACAAGAAAAAGACAGGGGGCCAGGCCTGGGGAATACGGTGACTGCGGCATCATTAGTGTGTTGTTTTTGGCCAAAAACTCGCGCACAAGCAACGATGTGTGAGCAGGGACGTTATCATGGTGCAAAAGCCAATTGTTGTTCTTCCACAAATCCGGGCTTTTCTGGCGGATTGCTTCGCGCAAATTGCGCATAACTCGCAGGTAATATTCCTTATTGACCGTTTTACCTTGTGCCAAGAACTCATGATGCACCACGCCCCTGCAATCAAAGAAAACTGTAAGCAAGACCTTCACATTCGACCGAACTTGGCGCTTTTTTGGGTCTTGGCTCGTGCGACAGCTTTCATTGGGATGATTGAGCTTTGGTTTCACGTCATAACCATAAACCCATGATTCGTCACCAGTTATGACCCTCTGGAGCAAATTTGAGTCGTCGCGGACAGAGTCCAATGCTCCTTAGCAATGTTAATGCGATGCTGTTTTTGGTCGAAATTGAGCAAAAATAGGCAAAAATCGAAGATGAGCCAAAACCCGTCCAAGCAAAATAGCTATCAAAAATTAACTGAACATTCAAAATAGCCGAGCTTATCAGCATAAGTGAGGGACATGAGTACCACCATAACGCCACAAAAAAATCGAAAATCGAATATACGTAGCCCTAGGAAATTCAAAATTCGCGATACTTTTTGAACAGACCTCGTATATATAATTTTTAACTTTACAATTTTAATATCAGAATTAAAAAAAGTGACTCCAAATACTTCTATCAAGTTAAACACTTTTGCTCCCTTACACCCCCTATATACTCAGAGATTTTTTAAAAAATGCGATTTATTAGTGGTTTGTCCAAATCCAGTGATGATATTCCTCTATAAAAGATATTTATTTTTTTAAATCGTTTTATTGTATTTAAATATGAAAACGATATAAAACTTAATCTAAAAGGAACATGAACGACTTCAAAAAAACTTTGTTTTCTGCCAGTAGTCGTTGAATAAAACTAACGAAGGCGTAACCATCTCAAAATCCTGTGGCATAATATTTCTAGATAAAAAAAAAAAAAAAATTTGTATTACGTTGAAGGATCGGAAACATTTTCTATATCACTTCCAGAAACACTTGATTGGTTGACCGGTGTCCGAAGAAATGCTAGAGGACCTAGTAATATCCTAACAGAAAAAAAAAGACAATTTAACTTTGTTTTACGATTTAGTTTTATTTAGATAAAGTTAAAATTTAAAATAAGAAATTTAAATAACTCAGGTCCGTTTCTTACATTTGTTTCGACCTTTTCTTCGTTTCCCCGTTGATTTTGGTGATTTTCCATTTTTCTTCGTTGGCCTTCCAATTCGATTTGTATTTTGGCTACCCGTGATTTTCTTTGAAGGCAAAAGGTGCTGAGAAACGAGTTCCCCGAGGACACCCTGATGGGCTAACATTGAGAGAAATGTGCAGATAAATTCGTCGTAGTTGTGAGTACGCCGACAGTCGTCCACCTGGAAGAAAATCCTATTTTTAGAATATTTCTGGATTTTTGGGAAAGTTATTTTTAGTACCTTGAACATGTATCGTTTGTCGTTCTCGTCGTTGAGGTGTTGCTCGTTTATAGCTATTTCAGACTCAAGATTTTTTAGGAGCGACTGAAGGTCCCGGGCTGTAAATGCGTTTGGTTCTAGGAAAGAGGTAGGTGAAGATGGACCGCCTGTTTCCTCCTTCGAAGCATCTGATGAACCCTGCAAAGATAGATTTTCTCTTTAGTAAATTGTATATTATTTATACGAGAAAATATTTAGAATCAACATAGCGCCTGGAATTTTATTTAAAATTATTAAAATGATAAAATATCTTTGAATCCGCAAAATAAGTATACCTGTTTTTTTTTATTTTTTGGAACAAATTTGAATAGTAAGAAATTCAAAATATCTAAGGCCCCGTTGATGTCATGTAAGGCACTTTTAGAATAAGCAATTAATTTAATATATTAAATGAAATTCGCTAAATAACGACAGTTTACATTTTCCATTTAGTTTGAATTAGGGATTGACTAAATGTTTACTTACAGTCTTATTTTCTTTCTTCTCACTATCGGCTTTGAGGAGTTTTTGTAGCGTTGCAGATACGATGGCCTGGTTCGTCCTGAGCATCTTAAGTTTGTGTTGAATCGCTATCCGTCTGTCTGGGACCACAGCCATCAAATTAAACCTGCGATTCATTGAGACTAGTAAGAACTAAGGTGTTTACTTTATAGATCAGAAGTGGCCTTACCGAATATCCTGCTCCCCTGTAGAAATTCCTAATCTTTCTGCCATCACCCTCCTGAACTTATCTGTCCAGTCCTCGTTTTCCTCCCAAGGGCCGTGGTCCATCGGGAACGGCTTCAGGCCGTCCAATTCGAAGAGGTGCCCGTTTATGGGTACAAAACTAACAAAATGGAATGCTTCTCCCGTAAATCGGCCCGTGCTAACTCCGCTGCTCTTGTCCAGCCTCCTCCTGGCCTGGGGCATAGCATGTGAATTGTGGGCACATGCGAGCTCTGGGGTATTCCCGATGGCCCAGCCTTTATTTTCCGGGCACATTCCTTTCGTGTGAGCTTTCAATCGGTTCAGGGTGTCCCCAAGGTGGAGGTCCGCACAATTGAGGAGCACCGACAGCAGGGCATGGGTCGCACAGCTGTTCGGGACCACTTGCTGTGCAAAAAAAATACTACTAACCGCCTCTTCATCTTTTACGAATATTTCGGTTGTTTCTACTATTTTTCGTCTCGCCCGGCGCTCCTCTATCCAACGAAACAAAAAAATAAAGCCGTAAACTGGACCCTCGATGGGTTTTTGTAGGTCGTAAATCTCTTCCACTTGTACACCTTTAACGCCGAAGTCTTCTAGCAGCAGGGTGAATAAACCGGGATCACTTTCTAACTCCAACCATCCTTCTGTTAAGCGATTTATATCAACCGGCATTTTACTCATTCAAAATCACTAAAAAATTCGGACTTTTTCCTTCATGAAAACAGGTACCTTGACGTTTCGATTTGTTGTCATACAGAATTTCTATAAAGTGAAGTTGGATGTGAGTCTAGTATGAAACATTTATTTGAAAATAATTTATTTTCTAGAATGTTATTTGAGAAAATTATATTTAATTTATAGTTAATTATATATTTCATAAAATATTAACACATATTTTTTTTTAAATCAAATGTAACTCATCACTTATTCAGTTTTCCCACAGTTTAGGCAACAAAACAAACAAAAATTAATTGTCAAAATAACTAAATTCGTTTTGGCAGCTGTTATAATAATGGTTCTATTTTTTGAGGATTAAGTAATCGATTTTTGGATGTTGCGGCTGGTTTAAACTCTTATGAATTATGGTGTTGGTAACGAAAATTTTGTGTGCGACAGCGGCACGTCGAGTTCCATTAATTAAATTCAGGAAAGGAGGACTCTTGATACCTGGAGCGCAATCTGCGGCGCCTGCAGCATCTGCGGTGAGTGGTGCTCCGCCCCAAGCGAATCAAGTAAGCTGTTGTTATTGATCGTGTATTCTATTAATTGCATTGCAATTGTCCTTCTGCAGGCTAGAGCTGCAAGTAACGCTATTGAGGACTGGCAGCTCCCCCCGCGGTACTGGAGGAAGCCCTTGGAACAAGCCGAAATGGATTACATTAACCGGGGGGGTCCAGAATTTCCCCGTAAATGAATACTAGAAAGTAGAAACTCATATCCGAATAAAATTGTTTTTATTATGTAATTAACACCGGTTTGTTTTGGATGTTTGGTGTTAGGTTTTTCGAATTTTATTTTCATGAAATTGTTCTTTTCCAATGTGAAGAATTCCATGCCTACTCTTTTATTGCTTTTAAATATTTAACTCGCGATAGAAGACGAGTATCCTTGTCGATTTGACCTACTTAAATCAGAAATCTATAGCCAACCTCTAGAATTTGTTACTTAAATAAGTCTTGGATCAAGCTAAGTTTAGGAGAAATTTTGGTCATACGCAAAATGTATGCGAAATGTATTTATTTCAAATTATATTCCCTAGTCATATTGTAGAGTCGGAATAGTCCTCATAGTCCTTTAACGGAAGTCTTTTTGCATTTTTCCGTACACTTTATTATACAAAATCTTACAACGACAGCCTACAGATGAAATATTATAGAAGAAAATAAAACAGTAGAGATATTTAATTAAATAAATAGATTTTCTCCGGCACCATCCCTTTTGTTAGTATTAAAAAATCCAAGGACTTGGGCTGAAAACAAACTTAATGGTGATAGAATTTAAATGTCACCTAATAGAATATATAGAAAACAAAAGTAAACAGCTAAAATTGTTCCATGATACTCAGTAGAAAAGCTTTAATCGACAAAATAGAGATGTTAATGAACCTCGTACCTTTTTAATGCTACGAGAGAAAAGTTTTTAATAATAATTGTAGGCAATTTATTCTTTCAAAAGAATCTTCTTAAACGAATTTAAATTATGTACATACATACATATATACTTTTCATTAGTGCCATTTACTGTCAGCTTGTAGAAACTTCTAAGATTCTTAAATTACGCAGTTCGCGTGAATACTAAATTATAAAAGTTGTTTTAGATAAAAATTCTGTACTTTGTGTTGAGGCCTTATTATAGTTTTCAGATTTGTAGGAACTGTTTTTTTGTCCCAATTTACATGCCAAGAAAGTATTTGCGACCTACTTTGCTTCTTGGCATTATAATTTAATTTAACCGTCTTTTCCTTTGATGCGTTTAATACTCATACCACGCACTTTGTAGATCCTATAAAACTCTTTCAGGCTTGCAATTAGACGCATGGACGGTGAAAAAGGGCATGGGTAGATTTTTATAACTACCAAAGGGACAAAGTGTGTTGGAATTAATTAAAAATATGTATACGCGTTAAAAACTCACTTGGCTTTTTTTTTCTATTTATATTTAATCTAAGTATCCCAAAAATGTTGTTAATTTTTTTTCCAGCAGTATACTCGTATTTTGTTTTCTGCTTTTAAATGAAAGTGCATTACTATTAATTTCATTATTTTGTAGACATTTTAAGAGTTTTTCATATAGTGAGTCGGAAGTTTATAAGAAAAGAATAGTTCTATTGAATCTATTGAATCAGAAATACTTAAAAAAAAAAATATTCATTGTGTTTTATGTTTTTTCTCTTACAAAAAAGAAAAGATTCTTAGTAAAAATGGAGACAGCTTCTTGGAACAAGAGACTTTGATTTAATCTCTATATTAAAAAAACATTTTTCTTTTATCTAAATTAAATAATTCTTAAAGTTTTGTTGCTTGTTTTATTTTGTAGTGTTTTTTTCTTTGTTTTTAAAATTAATCGAACCGTATGTGCTTCTGTCCACCATCTGTTGGATTACTGTTGAAATCTCTTCGAAAGCCGCCCCCACCAAATTTTCGTGGTCCTCCGCCACTGCCTCCGATGCTTATTGCTCCCTTTTTGAATGTGCCGCCCCCAAATCTTGAATTTCCACCTCCACCACCGTACCGTCGATTACCGCCAAAATCACCACCACGAACCGTTCTGGCGAGCTCTTCTAATTTTGGATTGATATCCTGGTTAGCCTCTTTAAGTACTTGCAAAAGTGCCCTCGATTGCTTGGCGTTGTTCCTTGTGAAAAATGCGTATGAAGTTCCAGTCGCGTGCGATCTCCCGGTCCTTCCAATTCGATGGATGTAGTCCTCCGAAGATTGCGGATAGTCGAAATTGATGACGAACTTAATTCCATCCACATCTAATCCACGGGCAGCGACATCTGTAGCAACGAGAATATTTGTTTTTCCAGAGCGGAATTCACGTAAAACGAAATCGCGTTCAGCTTGTGATTTATCTCCATGAATAGCTCCAACACGAACTCCAAAACTTCGAATAAATCGTGTTAGATAATCGACACGGCGTTTTGTTTCAACAAAAATTATTATTTTTCCTGGTTTATCATCATCATCGTAAATTTTTGTCAGAATTTTCTTTAATAATTCTTCCTTTTCTGTTTCGGAGCAAATTTCTATTATCTGTTGGATGTTGCGATTTGCGGTTAGTTCCATAGAGCCGATGTTAATTTGAATGTAGTCCCCGAGGAAATCCTCGGCCAACTGTTGGACCTCGCGAGGCCATGTGGCGCTCCACATAAGAATTTGTCTGTCTGGTCGGATTTGTCCTAGGATTTTTCGAATTTGGGGCTCGAAACCCATGTCCAGCATCCGATCGGCCTCGTCGAGGACAACGTATGTGCACCTCTGTAAATTTGTCGTTCCCGATGATAAGAAGTCGATTAATCGACCGGGGGTTGCTATAACGATTTCGCAGCCCCTCGACAAATCTTTGGCCTGTCCCATTTTTGAGGCACCCCCAAAAACGCAAGTGTTCCGGACGTATGACGACGAACCAAAATCAGTTGCGACCTGATGAATTTGTTGGGCTAGCTCCCGAGTTGGAGCCAAAACTAGGGCATTTGGGCCATCGCCCCGCTGGAGGGGGGGCTGATTGTTGAAGTGGACAATCGCGGGCAAAATGTAGCCCAGGGTCTTTCCGGAGCCCGTCCCAGCGATCCCCACCATGTTGAGGCCGCTTAGGGCGATAGGCCACCCCTGGGCCTGGATCGGGGTTGGAGCCTCATACCCCTGCCGTCTAATTTCATTCATGCAGTAGTCAGGGAAGCAGACTTCGTCGAAATTTTGGATCGGATTTGGGGCTGATCCGCGGACCATTATCTCCTTTTCCTCCCGATATTTTTCAACATCGTCAGGGGAGCGATTCTCGACCTTCGGGTGCTGCTTGTAAAAGTCCTTTTTGAACGGATGGAGGCGCACCGACAACCAGTCAACGTCGTACAAATTTGTACCATTCTGGTCGCCACCGCGTCCACCATTGCCTCGGATACCGTCGCGGCCACCTTTTTGAATTGGACCAGTTCGAATGCCGCCACCGCCACCTCCAAAGCCTCCGCCACCGCCCCCTGGACGAGTGTTTCGCATGCCCCCAGCACCGCCACCGACAGACCAATATATAAATACTATTGTAATAGGATACAGAGAGACCTATAAAGTATTAAATGCTTATTGATGTTTTGTTTTATTTTAAATCATTTTACCTTTCCTTAAAGAAGAATTTGTCTTTAGTTAGAAAAACAATAAAAGAAATACACAATTCAAAATTAAAAAATGGTACGTGTTATCGCAAAAATAATTCGTTTATAGAATGTACTATTATTTTTTTTACTATGAACTATCATTAATGCACTCTTTTCGACACTTTCGAAATGGAGACGGAGAAAAACAACTTCATATCTTAGCGTCCCGCTATCAACTAAATATCAAAACAAATTTTATAAAATGGTTGCCTAAAATGGGTAATAATGAAATAACAACTTGTTCTCTTCTCGCTCATTCTGCTAGGGACATTTCGCTCAGTCTATCTCAGAAATTTTCTTTTAGTACATTTAAATTGTACCGGCGGGGGGATTTAGTACACCCACACTTACGCACTTTGTTTCTGTTTTGTTGCACTCTCTCAATTTTCTTACTCTCTAACTGTAAATTCGTGACGTTGAATTTTTCGCTCCGCGATCAGCTGATTGCACGTTGAATTTTTGTTTTCCGTTTGCTTGCTGCGATTTCTGGGCCCCTGGTGCTCCTGGTCGACTTTTGTTTGAGCCGAGCAGTTTCAGTTTAGGCAACAAAACAAACAAAAATTAATTGTCAAACAAAATAACTAAATTCCTTTTGGCAGCTGTTATGAAAATGGTTCTATTTTTTGAGGATTAAGTAATCGATTTTTGGATGTTGCGGCTGGTTTAAACTCTTATGAATTATGGTGTTGGTAACGAAAATTTTGTTAGCGACAGCGACACGTCGAGTTCCATTAATTAAATTCAGGAAAGGAGGACTCTTGATACCTGGAGCTAACGCAAAATCTGCGGCGCCTGCAGCATCTGCGGTGAGTGGTGCTCCGCCCCAAGCGAATCAAGTAAGCTGTTGTTATTGATCGTGTATTCTATTAATTGCATCAATTGTCCTTATGCAGGCTAGAGCTGCAAGTAACGCTATTGAGGACTGGCAGCTCCCCCCGCGGTACTGGAGGAAGCCCCTGGAACAAGCCGAAATGGATTACATTAACCGGGGGGGTCCAGGACTTCCCCGTAAAAAGTAGAAACTCATATCCGAATAAAATTGTTTTTATTATGTAATTAACACCGGTTTGTTTTGGATGTTTGGTGTTAGATTTTTCGAACTTTATTTTCATGAAATTGTTCTTTTCCAATTTGAGGAATTCCATGCCTATTCGTTTAGTGCTTTTAAATCTTTTAATAATAATAGATTTGTAACGCACTTCTCAGCATGACGCTGGAAACATTCACCTAATTCTATGCCTTAGGCTTTAGAATTTAGGCTCTGTGGATCCATCGCTAAATAACCTAAAAAATTGAATAAAAACAAATATTATTTTGAAAAAAATTGTAGTTAGATTATCTGTTGTGCTCCCCAGACAAATAAAATTTGGTATAAGGGTCACACATCTTTAACTCGCGATAGGAGACGAGTATTCTTGCCGATTTGACCTACTTAAATCAGAAATCTGTAGCCCACCTCTAGGATTTGTTACTTAAAATAAGTATTAAATCAAGCTAGGTTTAGGAGAAATTTTGATCATACGCAAAAGGTATGCGAAATGTATTTATTTCAAATTATATTCCCTAATCATATTGTGGGGTCGGAATAGTTCCCATAGTCCTTTAACGGAAGTATTTTCGCACTTTTCCGTATACTTTATTATACAAGATCTTACAACGACAGCCTACAGATGAAATATTATAGAAGAAAAGAAAACGGTAGAGATATTAATTAAATAAATAGATTTTCTCCGGCACCATCCCTTTTGTTAGTATTAAAAAATCCAAGGACTTGGGCTGAAAACAAACTTAATGGTGATAGAATTTAAATGTCACCTAATAGAATATATAGAAAACAAGTAAACAGCTAAAATTGTTCCATGATACTCAGTAGAAAAGCTTTAATCGACAAAATAGAGATGTTAATGAACCTCGTACTTTTTTAATGCTACGAGAAAAAAGTGTTTTATAATAATTGTAGGCAATTTATTCTTTCAAAAGAATCTTAAACGAATTGAAATAATTTAAATTATATACTTTTCATTCGTGCCATTTATTTGTCAGCTTGCAGAAACTTCTAAGATTCTTAAATTACGCGGCTCGCGTGAATACTAAATCATAAAAGTTGTTTTAGGTAAAAATTCTGTACTTTGTGTTGAGGCCTCATTATAGTTTTCAGATTTATAGGAACTGTTTTTTTGTCCCAATTTACATGCCAAGAAAGTATTTGCGACCTACTTTGCTTCTTGGCATTACAATTTAATTTAACCGTCTTTTCCTTTGATGCGTTTAATACTCATACCACGCACTTTGTAGATCCTATAAAACTCTTTCAGGCTTGCAATTAGACGCATGGACGGTGAAAAAGGGCATGGGTAGATTTTTATAACTACCAAAGGCACAAAGTGTGTTGGAATTAATTAAAAATATGTATACGCGTTAAAAACTCACTTGGCTTTTTTTTTCTATTTATATTTATATCTAAGTATCCCAAAAATGTTGTTAATTTTTTTTCCAGCAGTATACTCGTATTTTGTTTTCTGCTTTTAAATGAAAGTGCATTACTATTAATTTCATTATTTTGTAGACATTTTAAGAGTTTTTCATATAGTGAGTAGGAAGTTTATAAGAAAAGAATAGTTCTATTGAATCTATTGAATCAGAAATACTTAAAAAAAAAAAATATTCATTGTGTTTTATGTTTTTTCTCTTACAAAAAAGAAAAGATTCTTAGTAAAAATTGAGACAGCTTCTGGGAACAAGAGACTTTGATTTAATCTCTATATTAAAAAAACATTTTTCTTTTATCTAAATTAAATAATTCTTAAAGTTTTGTTGCTTGTTTTATTTTGTAGTGTTTTTTTCTTTGTTTTTAAAATTAATCGAACCGTATGTGCTTCTGTCCACCATCTGTTGGATTACTGTTGAAATCTCTTCGAAAGCCGCCCCCACCAAATTTTCGTGGTCCTCCGCCACTGCCTCCGATGCTTATTGCTCCCTTTTTGAATGTGCCGCCCCCAAATCTTGAATTTCCACCTCCACCACCGTACCGTCGATTACCGCCAAAATCACCACCACGAACCGTTCTGGCGAGCTCTTCTAATTTTGGATTGATATCCTGGTTAGCCTCTTTAAGTACTTGCAAAAGTGCCCTCGATTGCTTGGCGTTGTTCCTTGTGAAAAATGCGTATGAAGTTCCAGTCGCGTGCGATCTCCCGGTCCTTCCAATTCGATGGATGTAGTCCTCCGAAGATTGCGGATAGTCGAAATTGATGACGAACTTAATTCCATCCACATCTAATCCACGGGCAGCGACATCTGTAGCAACGAGAATATTTGTTTTTCCAGAGCGGAATTCACGTAAAACGAAATCGCGTTCAGCTTGTGATTTATCTCCATGAATAGCTCCAACACGAACTCCAAAACTTCGAATAAATCCTGTTAGAGAATCGACACGGCGTTTTGTTTCAACAAAAATTATTATTTTTCCTGGTTTATCATCATCATCGTAAATTTTTGTCAGAATTTTCTTTAATAATTCTTCCTTTTCTGTTTCGGAGCAAATTTCTATTATCTGTTGGATGTTGCGATTTGCGGTTAGTTCCATAGAGCCGATGTTAATTTGAATGTAGTCCCCGAGGAAATCCTCGGCCAACTGTTGGACCTCGCGAGGCCATGTGGCGCTCCACATAAGAATTTGTCTGTCTGGTCGGATTTGTCCTAGGATTTTTCGAATTTGGGGCTCGAAACCCATGTCCAGCATCCGATCGGCCTCGTCGAGGACAACGTATGTGCACCTCTGTAAATTTGTCGTTCCCGATGATAAGAAGTCGATTAATCGACCGGGGGTTGCTATAACGATTTCGCAGCCCCTCGACAAATCTTTGGCCTGTCCCATTTTTGAGGCACCCCCAAAAACGCAAGTGTTCCGGACGTATGACGCCGAACCAAAATCAGTTGCGACCTGCTGAATTTGTTGGGCTAGCTCCCGAGTTGGAGCCAAAACTAGGGCAATTGGGCCATCGCCCCGCTGGAGGGGGGTCTGATTGTTGATGTGGACAATCGCGGGCAAAATGTAGCCCAGGGTCTTTCCGGAGCCCGTCCGAGCGATCCCCACCATGTTGTGGCCGCTTAGGGCGATAGGCCACCCCTGGGCCTGGATCGGGGTTGGAGCCTCATACCCCTGCCGTCTAATTTCATTCATGCAGTAGTCAGGGAAGCAGACTTCGTCGAAATTTTGGATCGGATTTGGGGCTGATCCGCGGACCATTATCTCCTTTTCCTCCCGATATTTTTCAACATCGTCAGGGGAGCGATTCTCGACCTTCGGGTGCTGCTTGTAAAAGTCCTTTTTGAACGGATGGAGGCGCACCGACGACCAGTCAACGTCGTACAAATTTGTACCATTCTGGTCGCCACCGCGTCCACCATTGCCTCGGATACCGTCGCGGCCACCTTTTTGAATTCGACCAGTTCGAATGCCGCCACCGCCACCTCCAAAGCCTCCGCCACCGCCCCCTGGACGAGTGTTTCGCATGCCCCCAGCACCGCCACCGACAGACCAATATATAAATACTATTGTAATAGGATACAGAGAGACCTATAAAGTATTAAATGCTTATTGATGTTTTGTATTATTTTAAATCATTTTACCTTTCCTTAAAGAAGAACTTGTCTTTAGTTAGAAAAACAATAAAAGAAATACACAATTCAAAATTAAAAAATGGTACGCGTTATTGTTAAAATAATTCGTTTATAGAATGTACTATTATTATTTTTTACTATGAACTATCTTTTATTTATTTAATTCTGTATAATGCACTCTTTTTGACACTTTCGAAGTGGAGGCGGAGAAAAACAATTTAACATTCTAGCGTCCCGCTATCAACTAAATATCAAAACAAATTTCACAAAATGGTTACCTAAAATGGGTTATGAAATAACACCTTTTCTCTTCTCCCTCACTCTGCTTGGGACATTTCGCTCAGTCATCTCAGAAATTTTCTTTTAGTACATTTAAATTGTACCGGCGGGGGATTTAGTACACCCACACTTACGCACTTTGTTTCTGTTGCACTCTCTCAATTTTCTTACTCTCTAACTCTAAATTCGTGACGTTGAATGTTTCGCTCCGCGATCAGCTGATTGCTCGTTGAATTTTTGCTTTCCGTTTGCTTGCTGCGATTTCTGGGCCCCTGGTGCTCCTGGTCGATTTTAGTTCGAGACGAGCGGAATTTCGATCGCCTTATTGGCGCTGGTGCATGCAGAATTTGGCAGTGTGGGTACATTTTTGACTCACACCTTTTCAGTGTATTGCTTTTTCCCGCCACTTTTTGAAGTCGGAATTTGCTTGCTACGATTTCTGGGCTCCTGGCGCTCCTGGTCGATTTTTGTACTGGCTGAGCGGAATTTCGATCGCCTTCTTGGGCATCAGGGGATCAGATAATTTCTAGCTTGTGAACAATTTATGAAAATATTAAAGGGACGTGATATAAAGTGTATTAAATTGTTTTATTTTCCCTTAAACTCCTTTGCATGTTGGTGCGAATATTTCGTATGATAATTTGTTCATGTTCCATATCTATGAAGGAATTAAGCGGAGGGATCAAAATACGCACGACTTCCCAAAGAAACATTTAACTATATTAATTATCTAAAAATAATCGCAAGACAAATGTAACAAAACAAGTGTCCTTTCACTGTGGCTTGTTTTTTATGTTAATAAAATTAAGTTATTTGTTTTTTATTGAAATCACAAATTCTATTGAATTATCTAGATTTTCTTAAAACAAAAATAGTGTCTGCAATTTTATTGTCGGTGATCTTTTCAATTCAAGCTAATAAAAGATGAGGGAGATAGAAGGTAAAAACTTTTAAAAATGAATGTTTATAAAAGTTCAGAATTGTGTTTGTCGCCATAGAAAGACGAAATACCTCATATCAAAATTTTATGGGAAAGAACAACTTCAAACACTTTTCTGCTGACGGTCATATACCTAGAAAAATCGACATCCGTTGAAACTTAAGTACTTTAGCGTTGCATGAATGTTATTATTTTGTGAAAGCATTACATTTTATGATAGAATTTACTAATAGATAGATGAGATACTTCCCTTCGTGGAAGCGTTGAACAGGAAGGTGTTTTTAGTTATTTATTTCACATGAAACTTCTTTGCACATAGTTTTCTCTTTTATGACTTCGTAGAAAAACAGGTGAATTATTTATTTATGTCTTGTTTCGAAGACCTCAAGCCCTTTTGAACTACTACATCATAAATTTGAACTTTCAAGTTCTATTTATGTGACAAAAAAACAACGATTTTCAACGTATGGTTGCGTATGAATTCTTTATTTTTTTTTCTTATTTTTCTGCATAGGTACTAAGTATTTTTAAATATGCTTAAGGTTTCACAATGATTATTAATTTCCATTTTTTCAAAATAACTCATTTCTTTAAAGTGCTTAAATTTGTGTTTGAAAACGTTTATTAATCCTTAGATTTAACAATATTTAATTAATTTAATTAATACAACTTTAACTTTCATAATGCGTATGCGTCATGGGATGAAAACGAGTGTGTTTCAATAAAAATTGTGCAAGATGTGCTTAACTGAAAATCATTCCAAATGTTTCTTCGAAAATTCGCATTATTTGAAAGATATCCTTCTTGCACTCTCTTGGGATTCACAACCCTTTTTCACCCCTTAAATAAAATTTCACTGTGTGCGTGCACCTACACTCGGTCACACATGCGTCCTCGTAAAATATTCGTTAATTCGCAAAGTGTGCCTTCACAATGCGGCGTTTTTCCCCGGACTTCCCCCCACCGAAGGGCGGGGGGAGACAATGCGAGTGCCACTGAGCCCCATATTTTCTCGTTTATGAACACTTCCGGTTCACATGGCGTTGGGCGTTATTTTCGAAAAGGAGCAGACCGACCGCAGCGCGTTCCGGGTTTACTTAACTTTTATTCTGTTTGCCCAAAGCGAAAAGAGACCGAAAGATGTTTGCACAATTGTTTGGAAAAGCTTCAGCTTGATTCACTGGGCCGACATCAATGAAATAGTGCGCCCCAGTCCGGGGCTCCGGGGCTCCAGCAACGGCGGGCGGTGGCAGCGTGCCGCTCCTCACGTTTGCCTTGGAAACTGCGGGAATGTGGTGGATGGATTCGCTTTAGTCATTTCCGATGTACCAGAAATTTCCGCCGTAATAATTTTCACATTTAGAAACTCATTGCGAAAGGTTATGACTCCTGGAGGATTGGTTGAGCAGAGCGCTTCGTAAATTTCCTCTACCTATAGTAAAAGTAAAATGCTTTATTACAGTAATAATGGAATCAGGAATACTAAAATAAAATTAAGGAATAACACAAAATAAAGCAAAAATATGGCAATTTAAGGTTTTTAAATATTAATATTATATTTCATTTAGCTACCGCCACAACTAGTATTCGTCTCAAATCATTTATAGGATCTAAGAACATTATAATCTATATTCTGAGTTTTAAAAAATGTTATTCAGGTTCAATTTTTTTCCTACTTGCATAAAAACTATTAAACTGAAAGAATATTATAGCTGCTTCATTTAATTTTTATATAATTTTGATGTAAATGTTTTTGGAATAGCATCACAATTCTAAAAAAAATTAAAGTTCGAATAATTAGCCCTTTTGAATGACACTCGATACACGATAGACTACAATTTATTTTATTGTCCAAATAGTGCCTCCTATAAAAAGTTTTTACTATTAGCAACTATATCAATAAGTTTTAACAACTATGGCGTGTTATAGTGCAACACTTCAAGCACATATGTATGTATACCACATATATAAATATGAAATAAACTTAAATAATAATTTGATTAAATTAGAAGGATTAAACGTAAAACATAACCGCCTAAAAAGTAAACACTTCATCCTTTGATTAAAGCCACTCTGAATGTATGTTAAGAATTAATATACAAAAGCACTGCTGAATATAATCATGTTGAGAATTGGCGTTACAAACGGACGAAAGTCCCACCGACCTGCAAAAAAAACGGTCGCTGAGGACTCTCATCCGGTCGTACCATTCCAAAAAGAGTCTGGAAATCGGTTGGAAAGAGTTCCTTCAGTCGTGTGAGGTGAGAAACTTACCGAACGTCCCGGGTGAGCAGCCCCAACTGCGGCCCCATCCATGTCCTTCCTGCAGGATTCAAGTTGTCCGTGTGCAGCAGAACCAGAACCAGAAGCAGCAGAAGCAGCAGCACCAGCGGCAGCAAAGCGCAGCGGTGGGCCCTCGAACCTGATAAAAATAAAAAAAATAAGAAGGAAAAAAAAACAACAACAGGGAAGAGTTGCCGCCAGGCCAGGGCAATCGGGAATTCACTGAAAAACGCAACCCCTCAACCCCCTTTCCGACCCGGTTGATTCAAAAAGGGTTTTGACCGATATTTAATGTGTAAGTCTGGGGAAGGGGGCTGCCATATTAGCGCGCTTTTAGTTAAATCGAAAGCCGCAGGATGGCGCTAGGATAAAGTGGTTTTAAGCCCCTGTTCTCTTGAACCTTGTTTACCGTTAAAACAACGGTGGTAGAAGTGATTTGATTAGGATAGCACTTTGACTGCAGTAAAATCGCCTATATAGCTGAATACGTGGCTGAATAAAATCAGACAGTAAAAGCGTTAATTAGAAGGAGGTCACGCTGGATTGGCTGCCATACCACTTTGTGCTGATCAAAAGTGGGTTCACTAATTCCGGGACAGAGGCAAAGGTTCTCTAATTCGATTGCGCTTACCTGACACCATTTTAATCTGGATATGTTCAGATGGTTTGGTGGGTAAATAGACGCCTTTAAAATAAAAAAAAATAAAAAATAAAGAAGAAATTGTATGAGTTACACCTGGCAACAATAGGCCTATCGGAGCGCTACTGTGCTGGAGAAAGCTTTCTCTGGCTCTGGCTGTGTTCTGGGTCTGCTCTATTCTGTGGGGCCCCCGTTCCCCCGTTTATCGTTTGGGGGGCCGTGGGGCTAAGCACTGATTACGGACTGTCGTCATGCGCAATTCATTGACCTCGGCATTGACAGCATTCCAGCGTGCAGCAGAAAACCGGCACTCGCGCCAGCAGAGCACCAGCTCAGCTCCTCCAGCAGCAGCAGCAGCAGCAGCGCGGCGGCGGCGGCGACGTCGGCATGAATTTCATGAACATACCACAAAACAGTGCGGCAATCGAGTGCTCCACCAGCGCGCCCCATGCAGTCAGTGGGGCCACGAATACACGAGATAATCGTGAAGGACCTAAGAGTGTATGTGGGGCTCCGCCACCCGCCGCCGCCAGTCGGTTCGTTCGTTCGTTTGGTGCATCATCCAACAAACATACAACTGACCATAGGCATGGAGCAATTCGTCGTGCGATTACCAGGACAGCGACTACTATTTCAAATTAAAAAAAAATAATAATAATAATATATAGCATATAGCGCGAAAGAGCGATAAATAAAATGAGGAGCTCACGTTGTATAACGATGCTGTAAGAATCGGTCACGGGGCTAAAAAGAAGGTCTCCGACTGTCCGGGCGAAAAGTAGGGCGGCACGGTGCCGAAGAATTTCCGCTACAGACCAGCAGAACTCTAGCGATTCCAGCTACTGATAGGTGTCGCCATAGTCGTCGACGCCGCCGACCGTCCGGGTCCGAGAGTTGGCCGTTTCTTTAGATGGAAAGTCGTCTTGGCACCGGAATGCGGAGCCAACTCTAAAAATAAAAAAAAATTTTTAAATCCAACGTTTTTTATGTTATATAGATACATACTATATACATATATATATTTTTTAAAATATACTATATATACTATACCCGGATTCAGAAGGTGGCGCGGAACAACCACTTTTGCGGTTTGATGACCCAGTCGCTAAGGTTTTTTTTGTTTTTTTTTGTATTATTATATACATATATTTTTTTTTCTGTCGCAACAGCAGCGCCATTGGTCGCATTGCACCACTTTATTTGCCAACAAGTCAGCGGAGCACCCCCTCCCTCCCCCAGAGCTCAGCCTCAATAGTCAGCCCAGCCAAAAACCCTTCTTCATTTGCTGCTCCAGCAAGTTTTCGGGTGATTTTTCTTGCGGAATCAAAGAGTTTTGTGCTCTGCTCCTCCCGGCAGAGGCAGTTTTGCAGTCAAGGCATAGTGCATACTGCAGGTCTGCACGTCTGCAGAGTAAAGCAGAGCACGGAGCACATCCAGAGGTAGCCCCGCGCCGCGCGCGCCGGCCGTGCCGCCAGTGCGGCCGGGTGAATAATTTTCTTCTGCATGGGGCCCTCCTCACACAGTTGAGGCTCCACCGATTTGCACACTCCGCCAGGAGATGACGTAATGGCTGAAGAACTTCACAACGAGAAATGCCCGCCAAGTAAAAATAAAATAAAAATTATAAGAAAAAAGAAGAAAAAAAAATAGAGGGAATTTCAAGTTGATAAGTCTGGTACCAGCTTCGTTTCCTGAAATTCCACAGAAAACTGCTGCTTCAACTTCTTCTACTTCTTCTTCTTCTACTGGCTGTGAGCCGATGGAATTCTTGGGGATTCCGTGCCACCTCCAAAAAGGGGCACTTACCCCACTCCATTCATCCATCCTTTCTCAGTCCCCCAACCCAACACCCCTTAACAGTTCCCGGCGGTAATTTGTATTCGGCAATTCGTCTCCGGGACACTTCTCCCGTCCCGGGCAATGAGAAGCTCCCCTTTTCTTCTTCTAGCCTCTACTCCATCATAGTGGCAAATTGATGCTCAGGAAAATTAGTAAATCTCCGGGCGAAGTGGCTTTCAGCATTAAATAAAATAGTAAAAAAAAAATAAAACTGAAAAGGCCCGTCGCCTCGTCGTCACCGCCCCGTTTTCCATTTTCTAGGGGTGTCCCGATGATAAATGGTTCAGGGACTCCGCATTAGATGGCATTAGTGCTCGGGATTCGTTCCGTTACTCCTTTACATTTTAAGCGGTCGACAGCGGCGACGTCAGCGGTGGCGGCTTAAACGACCGAATTGCAATGTAAATTCGCCTGCTAAAAACAGGACAAATTGTTTTGTGCAAAATTTTAACCTTCCAGAAAATGCAATTGCCACAAGAGGAGAGCATCATCCGTTGTCGTTGTCAACTTATAGTGAGGCCAGTGAGGGGGAGGGAATTGGAGGGGATAGGTCGCACACCGGTGATTAAGGGAGCGAGTCGTTAGGCTTCCTGCCACCAGAGGTATTCTCACCCCGACAACTTTTCAGGTTAACGGGCGACGGGTGAAGATTACCCGGGTGAAGGCGGGAAAAATTGCAGTTGGCTTGAAAATTTTCTCGGTAATTTCTCTTCTGCACGGTAAGGGGGAGGAGGGGATAGATAGTGACTACTACATATAAGATTACCCACCGCAGGGGAATTCGCATTAGGGCATTAATTACAAATAATTTTGCAGGATGTGAATTTGGACTGAGATCAGTTCGTTACGGGAAACTAGGGCTGACCTAAAAAAAAAAAATAGAGACGAGGACATTTTAGAACATACTTTTTCGATTTTTTTTTTTATTCTAGGGAATTCGCATTTGTTTTATTCAAGTTAGATAAGTAGGTTGATTTACGTACGTGCTGGGAAAATTAGACAGAAATTGGTTATCAAATTTAAATTAAGAGATTCCATCTGAACTCATTAGGTACATACATTAGTTTTCAACTAAAAAAACAATGTTTTCTGTTTTCTAATATTAACATAGTTTACTGAATATCATTTTGTTAATTTAAAAAATACCATAAAAATAGTATATCTAAGAAAGACGCAAAAAAAGTGTTACTAAATATATTTCATTTTTAAATTCTGATTCACATTACAAAACTGCTGTATAATACATATATGTATACCCAATCCAAAATTTTGACACTCGAAAAAAAGTATCATTCGCTTAAGTCTTTTTTTAAATTTATTTCTTAGCCGTATCACTCTTAAATAAAATGATCATTTATTAAGAAATGACACCTTTAAAAGAATAATATCGAACGAACTACCAATGTCCGATTTAAATCTATTTTGTATGCCGAATCAAAATAATTTTTTAAATTCATTTATATGTAGATTAAATGTAAATGTAAATTAAATATATATTGCTTTTAATTCTTGTTTATTTCTATGAATTAATAGTGTTTATCAACACTGCAATTTCCTTATAAAATATTTAAGCCCAGTACAGTGATACAAAAAAAAAAAAAAAAAGTTCCCCTCCGAAGATTTTACTTTTTCTCCTTTAATACGACAGTTTTAATAAAAATTAAATTTTAATTGATCACAAAACCTACATTATATGTATTTTAAAGAGACTAAAAAAACTTTTGCAGCGAAGCCGAAAAACTGATGCAATAAACCAAAGCATCATAGGTGCTATTTTTCATTATTTTAACATGCTTGTAAAATATCTTAATGGGTACTATATTTTATCATTGTGCCTTTACGAGCAGGAAACGCAACATCTAGAATTTTTTATAGCCGGCAATAAAAATTCAAATAATTGATGAATTTGTATAAGTTAATAAATCCCAATAAAATATGAGAGATATTTTAAAATATTGCTGCTGTAATAAAACCTTTGAATCTGCAGAGTTTTTATCATTATATAATGGGCTGCTCAATTCATATAATAATAGATTTGCTTATTTCACTTAATTTTAAACATTGGTACTCAAGGGTTTTTAAGATCGACAATTACGAATCTGTTTGCAGGGATTTAATATCGCCTTAATTCGCGCATTAAATTTTAGTTGGATAGCTCAATTTCTTGACTATATAGCATCCAGGATGTTTATATGTTTTTTATGTATGTATCACATGTTATGCGTTTTTTGCACTCACATTGTCGTAGAGGAATTTGTTTTTATATTTTTCCTTTGAAATTGAAATGTTTTATTTTCTAATAATAATAGAGTATGAAATCTATATCACCTTTTCAAATCAGAATATTTAAAGAAATTATTTTTATTCTAACTTGAGAAATAAAAGACGAAAAAATTATCCAAATGTATACCAAGAGTTAGTTAGATTTTTCTTTACCGAATCTACTGAAATAAAAAAATAGTTTCCAAACAAAAACACCTGTGCTTAAATTTCTAAATTGATTTAACGCTTTCCGCGCTGATCTCAACCTATTGATAAATATTCAAATAGTAAATATTTATGGTGTTTCTGAAGTTCAAATTTCTGATGCAGTTAGATTTCTTTAAACATTCATTTTTCATGTAAACAGTTTTTGCTATCTTCTGCAAAGAATACTCAATTGTAATATACATACAAATGTTGTTATATGGTTTCAAATTTCCAATTTTTGTTTTTGATGGTTTTAAGTTACTGTTAAGCAAAATAAGCGTCTTTCACTGTATTTTTTTAATTGGTGGATTGATAAAAATAAGAAAAAGTGCATTATAAATGCAAAGGTGGAATTTTTACGGTTTTTTTCAGAAATTACATATTTAGAATTTGAATTCTTGTAGGTAGATATCTATTGTATTTAACAAAAGTACACTTGTTTGGGATTTTTGGGTGGTGTTTGTAGGTGAATTCCATCCACGCATTAAATGCGTTTCCTAATTTTTTTTTCATTTAAACTTATTAAGAATCTATGTACATATTTATATAGGAAACAGCAATGAAAATTTCAAATCAATCGAATAAGCCTCAGCCAATTCTGCGAATTTTTGTATGGGACTTGTACCAAAATGTAATTATGATATTCTGAATATTGTTCGTCACAAGTAATTTATTATTTTGCCAAAGTATTCGAAAAATTTGATTATCATTCTGATCGGTCAAAGACTTAGAGATCAAGATTGTCTACTAGATTATATAATTTTAAATACCTCAAAACGAGTGGGGAATTTCAGCTAATTAATTTTTTTGTTTGACAAATTTTTAAAAATCATATATGTAGAATCTGAGATAGAGCAGTTTGAAAGTAGAGCGAAATTATTATACTTATACTTTTATTTTTGAGAAAAAATGTTGTGTGGTATAGTTACTTAACCAATGTACATACATACATATGTACGTGCAGAAGAAAAATAAATTATACCAGTTCGTTAACTGGACTATTTTGATTCTAAATCTCTATTTACTTTTAATTTAGAAAACAAAATTCAAATCACGGCAGGCACTTACTTACCATGGCCACGCCAAAAAGCAAACGTCCTTCCCTCTTTTCTCACTTAACCATGCTGAAAGGAGTGAAGTTGTGTGTCCCTAAAGCGCCGTCCACAAAGGCTTTAGAAGGTCTAAAAAGAAAACACTAGCTGACCACACCATTAATCGTTCAACACTCCCATTAGCTTTCATAAACCAAGCCTGCCGTCGTGCCGCACACGCCCTGCTCCTCCTCCTCAAGCCGGGAGTCACTTACGACCTGGATCACCATTTACCCACTTTTGAACGTCAGTGGCGTCGGTCGTCGTTGTGAGAAGGGGGCACTCCGCGTTTTTCAGTTGAAATCACGAGGCGGCCACAGAAAAGGTGAAATATATTCCATCATCACACGTGTCCGCATTTGAATAAAAATTATTTCCCTTTGAAGCTGGTTGCCTCCGCGTTTTTGGCGCAACCAGAAAGACTCCCTCTACCGAAAAAAAAAAAATAAAAAAAATTAAGAGGGGGGGCCGAGGTGCATGTCTAGGAGCAATGAACATTCGTGCTGCGCCAGGGCTGGGAAATGTTGGCGAAGGAGTCGGGGGAGCTCTCAAGCCTTTGTTCTGGCACAGCAGTGCGACCCGTAATTATGCAACTAATTCCATTGTCCGGGTAATAGTATGGGGGGTAGAGGGAATCCGGGGTGGGGGATTTTAAATAGCAAGCCACGAAGGACAATGCGAACATGCGGACTTTAATGGTCTTTTTTTTTCTATCCATCTTCTACGATGGGGTGCAGCTAGTCCTTCGTTAGACGAGCCCAACCCGAGCCCTAGTCAGACTTACTCCATCAAGCCAGACAGAAAGGTTCTTGAAGGATGTGCCGTCGCCTCCGCCCGCTGTCCTCTCGGGAGCTTCCTGGCCTCCTGGAAATTACCCTTAAAATATATATTTTCATAATAAAAGGCCTAGTATACATTCGGATTTTTACCTTACATATAGCACCCTGTGCATGCTTGAGATCCTTTTCCCGCTCCTTCGTCATCTTCTTCTTATTCTGATGATGATATACTATATATTATAGTATAAATATATAAATTTTTTTTTTGTGTCACGTATACACTCCACTTCAGGACAAGATGCTATACATTCGGCGCCTGGTCTCAGGGAAGAGAAAGAGCTCCTTATTTGTTTGAAGGAGGAGACGGTTTTTTCTATCTACTTTTTTTTTTATGTTTCTATTCTAGGCCATAGTGCACGTTTGCTTTTTGCTGCTGGTTGGTGCTGTTTTGTTGGCACAGTTCTCCACAAACACAGGGCAGGAAAGATGGAAAAGAAGAAGCCAGGGTTCTCCCGGTGAAAAGCAAAATTCTGCCTGAGATATACATATATATATAAAAAAAAAAAATCAAGCAATTTCTCCCCCATCTGCATTATATCGTATATCATATACTGAGTGCATATATCAGACCCGGGGGGATTTTTTTGATATTTTAATGGGCTTTTATAGATGATCTCCGGGCTGTTTTTCTTCCAGCCTTCTTTTCATAAAAGTCGAGTGTGGGTCCACGCCAAGCATTTGCTGGATTACTTGCCACCTCCACCACTCCGTTTTCACCACCCTCCCACACATTTACCATATCAACCCAACCCCCATATCGTCGCCCACATTCCACCACCCTCTCTTCTACCATATCAATCCTAGCCCGCCCACCTTTACCACCCACCTTCACCATACCAAACCCCCCACCTCCCAGTTTACTGCAGTATGGCCAATATGTTTGTGTCTCGTGTGTTTACAACTGTGCCGCAGTTGCCCACTGCAAACATTTTCATTCCCTGCCGAACTTCGTAGGGGGGCTATCCTCGGCCGTTGGCGGTGTGGCGGCGGCATCGGAGCGAGCCAGGACATTGGCAGGGCCCCAAACCGTTGATCCGAAGCCAAACTATGTTTCCGCCATCGGAGATTATTTTGCATAAATTTTCTTCTACTGATTATGGAGCATCCTTCCTTCCTCCATCTTTAGCATAGGGTGGCACAAAAGTCTCGTGCCGCCACTGCCATGCCGCCGTCGCCGTCGCTGCTGCGCCTATCGCGAAACCCTGTCGACGACGACACGACTGTCTCTTCATTCGAAATAGTCCCCGGACGAGAAATTCTTCCATTTTTGTCCTTTTTATTGCAGTTTTGTCAACAGCCGGTTTTTTTCCTTTGCAAGGATATTGCTGTGTCCCCTTTTCGTTGTCGTCGCCGTCGCGAGGCCGACGACGATGATGGGGGCGGAATGGAGTAGTAGCGCATCTTGCACCGGATGCAGCAACCTCCTCCCACCCTTACAATAAAATTGCAACGAATCAGCCTTGGCTGGCCGAAACAATTGGATTCAGAAAATAAGGACAAAGGACATTGGAGTCAGCTCAGAATCTAAATTTTTGCTAAATAAAATATTCTACAAAAAAATTTTTTATGGTAGAAATATTTTCATTTTATTTATTTTATTTTTAAACAGTTTGAAAATTTTAGGGTGTATTATCATCAAACATCAAAAATTGCAATTTTTTTCAGTGTATAGGTGCCTGAAAGAGTTTAAATCAAAGTGAAATGAAAGAGGTCAAACAGAGCTAGAGAGAGGGCCAGAAATTCATAAAGGGGCTGAAAGGTTTAAACGGGCATGAAAAGCTTGAAATGGACCTCTCTAAAAGAATTCAAATGGGCTTAAAGGATTTCGAGATGAAAGAGCTTAAAGAGAAACTGAAAAGCATAAAGGGCAAGATTTTTAATATTAATTATTTATTAAAGACCTTACAAGTCGAAATTTGCAACTTACGATCATTTTATAGATAGCCTTAACATGTCAGCTTCTGGATCTGACTATAAGCTATAAGTATACTTAACTAGAACAGTATTTTTTGGACTGTTTTGGATTTCTATTAGAAGCGTTTTCACTATCAACTCAAGAAATGCTAGTTTTTATTACACTTGCCTTTTTGGATTATTGTAGTTTATAAGAGAACGAAAAATTTTATATTATGAATTTCATAACTAAGGATACCAACCCCTTAAGAGATATAATCAAAAACGTTTAGACGTTTCTCGTCCAACATTTATTTTTAAAATTATTTTGCATGGATATATGTAATATTAAACGTAACTATAAGTACATATATCAAAGTTTTGGAAAAATTAGTAAATATATGTATGTTGAGCATGGAACTCTCAGAGTTAAAGTTTTTTTTACCTTAGGGTTGAAATGGTAAAAATATAGAGGATCAGGCCATAGCTATAAAGAATTTATCCTGGTAGTTAGAGTTTAACATGAAGCCGAAAAATACATTCTTACAAATTCGATTTAATTTGTTGAGAGAATTTTTTGATCTTTCCACCAGTCTATCTTTAAATAGTCTAATCGCTTGCAAATGTTTTATCCGCTCCCCTCCCAATAAAAAAAAAGCACATCTTTTCGCTAAAAGCACCCTAAAAATGATCATGGCGATATTAAAAAACTTGGCGCTTGCAATAATCCGCCGTTTCACCTGTTTGCAAGCAGCAAAAATAGTTAAGTGAGTTCTATTTATAGGCCCCAACGATAAAAATAGGCCTGCGCTGCGGCCAGCAATTGGCACGTGGATGATGTAACGACACCGCCAGACGTCTTAGCCGTGAAGATTGACTGATTCTTAAGACGACGCCTTCGCCTCCGCCGGTGGGCCCCAGATGATGGAGCACTAATAAAGGATCGGATCGAGGGCGCCCCCCCCGCCAGCAGATGTAATGGAAACAGCTTAATTTTTACGTGGCGCTTCAGTTTCCTTTTCTTCGATTTTTGTATCTTTTTCACTTTATTTGAGACTTTGCCCCCTTTTCGCCTGGTTGTGCTTCCCTTTCCTATATCCTTCAATAGAGAGGACCAGGCGACTGGGGGGCCCCCGAGGGAGCTCTGGCCAGGCGAAGCGCCAGAAAATTGCTCGGCGCCTGGTGTATGTTTATTTTGTTCACAGCGCAGGGGAGCATCAAAGGAATGCAGTTCGCGTGATATAAAATTACCTTGTCGTTGCAAGAAAACACCTCTGCTTCTTAAGACGATCGCCCTCTGGGTCGCGCTTTTACCGCGTTCCCATTTTCTTCAGGTGATGCCCCGTCAGAAGGTGGATTGCCTGAAATGAAAAGATGGAAAATGTTAAAACACTCATGGCTTATCGCGGGGGGGTTATGGTTTTCTGTCTGCTTAAGTACCGAGTCACTTTATGAAATATTTTGAGGGATGCATTTATTTTGAGTTCCTTGGGAAAGGTGTTAAATTTTAAATGTGAAGACTCCAAGGAAAATTCATAAATATATCAAAAGCATGGAGGAATGGTTTAGTTCAGGATCATTTGTTTGCTGAAATTTCTATTACATGTCTTACTCAGAGGTTGTTTGAAAAATTGCAACGATAACTTTATTTCACGAAATGATAAGATATGTAAATATTTTTAGTATCATTTCTCTACAATTCTTCGTTTCTTTGAATATATTTAGTTATATTATAATTTAAAAAATGTTTTAAAAATTAGGTTATAATATTTGAAAGGGCTTTAAAATTGTTAAGACTTTTGTGTTCATTTATTTTTTTTTATTTTTTATTTTCATTGAAATTTAGTATTCGAAGCCTGTCATGTTGGATTTGAAAACCACTGTTTTTTGAATTTGATAAAATACATATATTTATTCCTAAAACATTTCAAGCCATTGAATTGAACGTCTTCTAGATTATTAAATAACAATAAGAATGCCATTTTCTAATTAATTCAAATTTCAAATTTTGAACCATTTTGAAAGCGTTTTTCTGTAAACCATTTTAAATTTGACGGACTGAATCTTTAAATATCTTCTTTAGTTTGACGATATAACGATTGAATGCCGCCTTTTTCTACATTTTATTTTCAAGCATAATTTATAATTACATAGATGCTCTTAGTAAAGATTAATGCAAAAAAATATCAAGTAGAACGGAACACGTCCGGAAATAAAACTCTGTTTTAAGGATTTCCGCGTTGAATTCCCATTGTCTACAGTCTTGAATATATTTAAGAAATTACCTATGTACGTCTGTTCTCCTCTCAAGGAAGTTGTATTTCCTGGCGCAACATCTCAGTCCTTAATGAAGCTGTTGGCGAACTTGCCAAGATGTCGTATTGGCCACAACTAAAACACCAAAAATGAAATCGAGAAATAGCTAACGAAATTGCAATTGTCCCTCCTCCGCCTCCTTGTCAGGGATGCTATTATCATGTTTTGCAATAAATTCAACCGACAGGGGTCTTGGACCCCCCTCAGAGTAAAGTCAACATACTCCGGGTTTTTGGCCAAAACCCCCGTAAGGAATTGTTTCCGAATGTGAGGCGAATCTCATGCAACATTAATCGTTTTGGAGAACCTAATTACGGGTGAGATGTTGCCGTAAGTTCCCTTATACAATTTCTTAACCAAAATTAGTTAAGAGACAAAAGTTTCCTTTTGTTGCGGCTGCACAGCCCGTTTTGCGGTGCAGAACTTTTGGTGCCGCTGCAAACAAGGTACTTTGCGGAAGAGTCTAATAGCATCCTTTGCATAAAATACGCTTAATAAATGGCGGCGCGGATCCTGCACTCAGTGAAAGATGCACAGATGCAACCCGTTCGCGGATTTTATTATTATTTTCCTTTTTCTAGGAGCAATGCCAGCATGTTTGTTTGCGGCCTCAAAGTACCTTTCCTGGGGCCCTCTGGGGAGTTGTGCGAGCTGTCTTCATTTCGGAAAGCGCGATGTGATGCGGTGAACTTACAGAACTACCCCCTAATAAGAGCAAATACTGCACCACCCTGTGTCTGTTCATAGCGGCAGAGTATCGTTCCGAAAGTTGTTGGGTAATTAAATCTCGGGGATTCCCCGGATCTGGGTACTTTTAGTGTTAAGCGGAGAAATATGATCCGATCTCTGCAGCTAATGAGGAAACAAATTCATGAGCCGACAATACCGCGCACAGGGTGGCTCGTATATTTTTTGTTTTTATCTCTCATAACTTTTTTTTTTTTTTGTTGGGATTTTTGAATGGCCCGCCCCATGTGTGTGTTATTTGTGAATAATGATGATCTGCACGGTTCGTCGTAAATTTCACTCTTCCACCGCAAAGTGTGCTCCATGGTTGTGGGGCTGCGGATGGCTCCCATTAAAATTCTGCCAGCGAATTTCCCTTAAAATCTCCAAATGGAGCTGAAATGGATTCCCCAGCTGGTACACCGGCTCTCGGAACTTTCGTGACCTAATCTCATATTTATGCGTGGTGAAGCCACCGATTCGGGACCTTTCCCTGTTTCCTCGTTTCCCTTTAATTTTATTTATTTTTTTATTATAAAATTTTTTGTTGGTTCTCATATTTTGTTTTTCCTCTCTTCCCAAAATGAATTTTATGAGTTTTATGTCACGTGATGTTGGGATAGGCCTCCAAATTAGCGAAACAAAGGGGCTTAGGAAGGAAGGAGTTTCGCGTTTTTTTTTTTTTACTTTATACAGTGCACAACACTCCCAGAAGTAATGAGGGAGTCATGTTGTGGCCACATTTGAGCCCGTTTTCATGTCGTTTTCTTTCAAGATTCCGAGCCGATGATAAGCCCTATAATTTATTCATTTCTGTATGAACTTCCTGGCAAAAATCACGGGCACATGGCTATTTCATGTTTATATATTTTTTACCTCGTTGGTTTCGCCGGTGATTTTTGGCATTTTTAATTTAGTGAAGCGAGCATGCGTGCGAGGCTAAATGATGGAAGAAAGAATTAAATACCTTCCCGAGGGCAAACCACCGCCTTTTCGGAAGGGGTTCTATGATGGTGAGTACCCCGAAGCCCGGAGATCCCCAACATTTTTCAATTTGTTTTTTCTTCATAGCATGTATTCATGAGTTTACCTTCTTTTATTTTATTTCTTTCGAAAATACTTGGTCTATGTATCAGGTGCGGTTTCTGAACGAGCTCTCCTAACAACAGTTGAGTGAATTTTTCGCCTTGGGGATGGTCAGGTGCCTGGGGGGTGTTTGGAAAGTAAACACGAGCAAAACTTTTACTTCATCGGCTACGTAATATCTAAACTATATTTTTTCCGCAAAACATCTGGGACTTTTATATCAAGTATTTTCAAGTTAACTTCCATAAGTGCTCCGTTTTTCTGGATAAAACAGAAAAAGAAAAAAAAACGTACTTCATGTAAAAAGCACCACTTCAGCAAATGCGACGACGGTTTTAATTTTTCTTTTAATCAGTGACTCCAATAATGTTAAAAGGATAACTCGCTTCATGCCCTCATTTATGGGTTAATGTGAATATTTAATTTGTTTTGGCTGAAAAGAGAGAGAAGCCAAAATGAGAAATAAATATTAAGAGGAAATTGAAAGGAAATCGCTTATCGAAGTGACGCGCGATAATGAAATTGCAAATTTATGAATTGACCAACAAAAGCATTAATTTGCATGTCTGCGCTATCTGAGTAAATTGCATTATTTTTAACTTGGCATGAATATGGACACTATACGGACAAGATAGTGTACTTAACATATCGATTGAGGGCTGATCGGTTTAATTATTATTACTAAAACTATTTTAATTATACCGAAATTGAAGTTATCTTAACTCACTTAACGTAATCCTTTTCCAAATCTGGGCAGTAAATTGTGTCAACTGAATATCTTAAGTTTATTTAGGGAAAATCAATTTGGATTAAGACTGAATCATTGCAAATCGTGTTTATTTGATGCACCGCAAGTGGTTAAACTCTAATTGATTGTACTCGTATATATGCAGTATCAATGATTCACTTATTTCTCATATTAATTATTTATTTATATGTCCACAGGGAAATTGTTAGAAAGTAGAATATTATTATCAAAATCTTTAAAATCTCTTCAAACGCTACCGTGTTTGGTTCTGTTTATTTCCAGCAAAGGCCGTATATTATTATTTCATTTAGTTAGAAACTTGAATTTATAAAACTGTTAGGCTGTAGACCTTAGTATTGGGAATTAATTTCAACTTTATACGTCTAATCCCTTCTAAGGAAAACGTTCTTGGCGGAGAGACAGACGGGCTACGGAAAGCTAATAAAAACAAAAGTCTATATTTACTATGTACTATATCATATCATAATGAAGAAAAATCGAGTAATTTAAAATGTTGAAAAAATCTTGCTTTGAGTCAATCAGTATGATTCAGTTATTGATTTTAAATTGAAACTGTCATAAAAATATATCGAACTACTGTCTAGATACTCCAAAATATGTTTTATAAATATAAACCGTCGTCACTAATCGACTCCAAATTTTAGTTAAAACGGAAATCTTTGATCTTTGTAATAGATAGGTATACCAGAAAAATTTAAAAGACTTCAAAAGAAATCAAAATCAGGGCACATCGTCTGTATTTTTTATTATCAGTCTTGATCCACAGATTGTGAAAAGGTATCCAAATAAAAAAAAAAATATATGTATATAAAAAGACTTGGAATTTCCGGGCACGACCCACTTTGCAGTAAAGCAAATTGAAGAAATGAATGAAAGTCAATTTTTCCTCAATTCATTCCGTGCGCGCCGCGCCGCTGCGCAAAGGCCGCGTCGTCCGCCGTCGGAGTGGTCTCCGCATCAAAAACGAACGCAGCCGCCGGACATAACGTCCGTAATCTGCGGACGATAGCGGCGCTGATTAATTAATCAAGTCCTCGCCATCTATTCAGCGGGTGCTGGCAACTGCTGTGCACATATCCAGCGGAGCGCCGGGAGTCCCTTATATATACTATATAGTATATGTATGTATATATTTTTTTGTGTTATTTGGGGCCAATTTTAAAGGAAAATTTCATTTTTTGAGGACGACCCGGGACCCGGCTGAATTACATTTTATTGCCGGTACTGAGGCCCCCTTTTGTCCGGAATATGCTGTGTAACTGAGTTAATTTGGTTTGGCCTTTTTTGGCGTCCGGATCTGGAGCAGTTTTGCTACTTTTATACAATAAAATAACGTTGTACTTCAGGGATACATCGAAGTTTTCTTTTACCTCCATCGTCCAGAATATGAAAAGGAGTCCCGGACTCCTGGAGCCCTTTTGTCTGGACCAACCGGAGTTTTCCTTCCAGTATATGTTTCCATTTGTGGGGGATCCATTGTGCATCCGTTCGGCTTGACCCAATAAAATCCTGTTTCAGGCCGCTGAATCCGATCGAGGGATAAAATAAATTGCTTTTGTTCCGAGTCTAATTAACGCTTTTTGAGGTGGTCTCGACTCGCGTGATTCTTGCCCCACCTTTTCTCAGTTTGATGCCAGGTGTGGGGTGGAATGAGAATGCATTCAAATTGCTTCAACCTCATGGGAACTTTTTGGAGCATGCCAGATTTATTGAGCCTGGGTGGAGACTTAATATTTTCCCGAGTTTCATAAATTCACTTTGATCCCCAGTCCGTGGACGTACCGTCCTGCTTCGGGATAAGTTCTGTTGAATCTGGAAATTATTGCTTATTTACTCGCCAGCGAGTGGTCGACAAATTAGTGTCCATGGACCGTCGTTTTCGATTATATTGTGACGGGGGAATTGCTCCGCTGAATTATGGGAATGGGACTCAAATTGATTTTATATCGCTCTAGGACCGCCTATAGTGACAGCTAAAACGATATAAAATCTGAAATTTAGATCCCCCTGCTTGTATGCATTTAATTGCTTCGTATAAATTTATACTTGCGTGATTGCTTACAAAAAACAACTGATCAAGTGCGAGTTTCCTTGTACATATGAGAGTAAAAGTATGTCGATTTATTTTTATTTGACTAATTTTACTTTATATGATACATTTGTTAATAAATTCAGTTGAGGTATTTTCAAATTTCCGAATGACGTCGTTTTTGCACTAAAGTTTCAGTAAAGAGAGCAAATCCTTACGGATATTTTAGATTGGGTTAAATCTAAAGCCTTCTTTGGGTAGGAAACTTTATTTTTTTAATCGAATTCAACTATATTACACTGTAGTATAATTGACCATATCTTAATTTTGTGTTATCGCGCAGCTTAAATATTCAATAATAAATACTATATTTTTTGGTTACCTACGTTATTCAATAGATGTTAGTTAAAAGTACTACATTTACATTTTTTTACTATCAAAATTTATCAATCTTATTTTCTGTTTTAGCGATAAATGCCGAAATGCCCAAAGTTACAAAGTTAATACAAAAATCTAAAATTGATCAAAGTAAATTTATGTCTAGCCTAGTAATCCCTACAGTGTAACATTCTTCCTCTGTGATGCTTTGGAGCAATTGTATCACATCAGAAAGTCTAGGCCAATTTATTTCGTCGATAGTGTGCCACTTCAATCAACATCCTGATGTCTGATACTGAGGAATGTTTTTCTTTTGTATTTGCAAACCTTAGACCACCCTAAGGAAAAAAAGCACTTCTTTATGCAAGACAATGCTTCTTTTCATACATATGGAACAAGGACAGACGGAAGCAGATTGTTTTCATCAAATTTGTTTTACCTTTATCAGGGAATATGCTGGATTTTAATCCAATTGAAAATTTCCGGGCGTTTCTCAAATCAAAGGATAAACAATTGCAGTATTAGTACAATAACCGAATTTTAGAATAACATCCTAAATGACTTGAAATTGAAGGACATGATTGAATTAAATTGAGTCGTAGCATAAGATACATAGATTTTTCAATTTCTTTAAGTATATACATAGGTACTAGCAACTTCAGAAATTTATTGTTCAATTTGACGGAGATATTTTCTTTACTAATATGCATGAAAAACTTCTTTTTCATTTTTAAATACTTCTAAAATACCTAATACTTTTATACTGTAGTTGCGAATTTTGCCCACAGTTTTTATTACATCTTTGGTAAATTTGTTTACTTTCGGGAATCTTTTATTTAATGATATTCTACTAATCTCGGCAAAACATTGTAGGCATGTGGAAAAATTGCGGTGAAAATTGTCACTGTTTAAAATGTTTAAGTTAAATCTCTATATTAACTTCGAAACAATAAAATACTAATTTTTTAGTTTAACTTAAAGCAATTGTTTCAACTTTTCACAAATTTCAAATCATAATTCAAAAGATGGAATAAGGTGAAATGTATTAACACATTATTTTTAGAAATTTACATTCATCTTTCATGATTTTTTGCAAAGACGTAAAGTCGATTATGCTAGATCTTGATTCAGATTTTCTCTTTATGTAAATCCTTTAAAGATTATAATGGAATTATTGCTTCTTTACCCTGCCGAGTTAAAATCTTAAAGGTAAGCATGAAAGACGGATGAAATTATGAAAAGGCCTTCCATCCGCCATTCAAATCCTGACGAAAACGACGACCGGGTGACTATGGTCTTGGTCGCTTTATCCAAAATTGTCTTTTATCGTCTTTACGTAACTCTGTTGAGAATTTTTGGGTAAATCTTTAGAGCAACAGTTTAACCCACTCGCCGAATGGCCGACGGTATTGTGTTTACCCAGAAAAAGACTATCCAAAAATAGACTTGGTTTGCTCATCCGCCTGAATAAAATCGCTTACGTCGGAATGTGAATGCGCCCCCTTTTTTGAAAATGAGGAGCAGTGCGGGGGCCCCCAAGAAGCAGCACCATGTTGTCGCAAGTTGACGTCGTCTTTTGGGGTGCGTAGGTGCGAATTGCCATTAATTTCGACTGGGAGTTAGTTGAACTTAGAGTCCCATAGATAGTTAGATAACCATTGGAGCGTCAGGCCCTATTAGAACATGAACAGTCGAGTGCCTTTTTATGGGGCGACAATATAAGACAACATCTTGGTGGGCCCCATCGGTCTGGTGTACACCTCATCGCCAGATTGATATCATCGCGTCTTTGGGGCCCCATTGCCCCCGCCCCGGTGCTCGATTCTGTCGTCCAAACTCTATGGAGCCCGAGCCGGAAGCATGCATAAAACTTGTGAGCAGTTCGGATTAAGGTGGCCCCCAGCCTCCGCCCCCGGGTCCAATGTAGTTTGACTAACGACTTTGTGGTTGACTGAGCGCCCGGGGACACCGATGAATGGTGACAGCGATTCGGGCGGCTGTTGATTTACTGGCCCCAATTGCTGGCAAATATGCGTCCAAAATTGTTTGTCTTGGAATCCATTATTATTCGGTTAATTGCCGCGGATGTTGGCCCATTGCCTCAATTTCGGCAGTGTAAAATGCAAAAGGTGGTATACTATAATATTATCGGGTTTTTGTTTTTACCAACCCGAATTATTGCCATGCCATATGGTACGAATCCCAGCCCGCCATCGTTCGGCCGAACCTAATTGAGTTGGTCAACTCCCAAATGATGTAGTTGGGTTGGCTGTTGTTGGAGCCAATGTATGAAGTTATAAATGAATAAAACATGTTTACACGCTATACGAAATGAATTCTTGAATATTTTAGATAAAACCTTTTTCGGTTGGATGCCCTTGTGAACGGTATCAGCTGATGAACCTTTTGCCTTTGCAAAAGTACCTTGACAAACTAAGTATAAACTAACCCCGGCAAAGGAGAACTTGCTTACAACTTTGGATGCATTTCCCCCATGGTTTGGATGTTGCAGGCTCTTGACTAACAAATTTCCAATTTTTCAAGTTTCACATTAAGTTTGCAAAATCCAGTGGGCTGCCGCAGTAAACTAATCCCCCAAAAACAACCCCTGAGAATTTGAACTAGTTTTGTTACCTTTACAGTGTTTTAGCATCAGTTAAAATACTTTTATCCACAACTCCAATTCTTAAAATGAATTCATGAAATTTTTATTCATTGAAATTTTCATCATTCTTTGAAATTTTCCTTAAATCTCATTTTTCTGCCATTTTCTTTGAGAGCAGAAACATAGTTCTTCTTTAAATTTATTTTCTTGGTGAAAAAAAAAAAACAAAAATATTAAAAGCCTCACATAGTTTTCAAGATGATTCAATTTAAAAGTTGTTTGTGAGTTCATCGAAAAAAATTAAATTTCTAAGTACAAATTTTTTATGGAAATCACTTGAAGATGAAAATTATGAAAATCAGTTGAAAACGAAAAATTATTTTACCAATTTAAAGATCTTCAGTATTTCTAAACCTAGATGTTTTTCTCGAAAAGGTAATCTGAAGGAGCATTTTTAATAACGAATTCATTATCTACCAAAAAAATCCTATAGAAATAATGTCTACTTATTTTGAAAAAAAAAAAACTTTTTCGACCATTTTAAAACGATAATTTGTCGACCTATTCTTAGGAGTATATATTTAAATTATTTTTATTTAACAATACCTAATAATCCGTAAAAGTGTATAAAAACTTTCTAAAGGCAAATTTATCATATTTTCGAAAAATGATTGTATGTATTTTTGTTCTTTTTGAAAATTTAAAAATTGTAGACATCATAAGTAAAAACAGATACCAAATCAAAAAAAAATTCCAAAAATGTTCATATAATGGTCTGTAATGAAGTCCAGCTGTTTTAAATTTAAATTCATACAAAGTACTCTCTCTTAAATGCATTTTTAAAAATAGCATCATTTTTGTCTTCGCAGTCAAATCCAAATCTGGAAACGTGTTTAGGGACCTAAGGGATTTTCGTGAAAGAAAAATATTGAGCTTGAAGTCATGCATTTTGTAGAAAGTGGTGCTGTTGTACTGGTCACGATTCACTGACGTCTGACATATAACATTTTATAAAAAAAAAATCCTTATTAATCCTTTACCCGGAGAAGACATAACCGTGGAAAAACCTTTAAAACATTTAAACAAGGTTTCGTTGCGCCCCATAAATCCACCTCGACGTCCCGGTGAATGTTATTTTCCATCTGAGGAGACTGTAGGAAGGATATTATGGGGGTCGTGCCTCGAGTGCGCCCCATCTCATAAAAGTGTTAGCCAGGAGCGCTAATAGAGCACACATTCGGGTGCATGCTGGCTGCATATTTTCTGGGTTACGACTCGAGCATGCATTTTCCTCTATGAATTTGAGAGCAGTCGACTTGTCCTCGTTCTGGAAGCACGCTCCTAATCTCTATTACACCCGAGAGGACATCCCATAGTCAATCCCGAATCCGTCCGCCTCGGTAATCCCACTTAAGTCCAATTTGTAAAGGCGGAGGATCTCGCACCCGTTCATTCGAAAAGGACGAGGATCAAGATGAGGATGAGGTGCATTAAAATTGCAAACAATTACCGTCCGGGCGGAAGCGTGAAAAAGGCGACAAAGTAACAAGTTATGCAAACTGCCATATACACCCGAAGACTCGGAGAGGCTTGTTACGCCTGGAAATTTGGATCGGGCCCCCTTTTACTTTTTTAAAAATGACATAGTGGCAACGTCAGCACCAGAGCCAGGGTATAGGAGCGCCGCCGCCCCATGGTGGGGCTCCGCGGGTATAGAAAAGAAGGCGTAAGGTACCCGGTGTGCAACGAGATGCGATTCCAGCCTCTTTAGAAGCTAATTGAGAGTCCATCTGCATTGCTGCAGGTACAACGTGTGCCCTTTCGCAACTTGGCCATGCTCAAGATTGCCTCGTTCATCGTAAAAAATTCAAGTGCAGTGAATATGCGAGGAGCACCCAAGGGGGCCCCCAACGGGAGGTCAAAGAGGTGAAGAGGAGGAGAACAACCATAGCAGATGGCAGAAGGGCACAGGCAAAGTATCCCTGTGAGGACCTGCGGGAGGAGCCCTCCGTATAGCGCCCTCCGGTGTGCTCCTTCAGCACCGCGGGATCAGGGCCAGAACGGGGCCAGGATGTCTCTGGATGTGAAGTGAAAAATTGGAGGGTGAATTCATTTATCACGTGCCTTCACACAAAGGCCCCAATGCTTTATTCAGGCTGACAGAAATCTTTTGTTGATTTTGCGATAGGAGCCTCCTGTTCTCCTGGTTGGAGGAAGGAGGAACGGGGAGAGGGGTATGGACCCATGCCTACAAGTCTTGGGAGTGGCTTTTAATTAAGAAATCCTTTCTGAGCCTTTTTTGTTCTGGCATTCTGACTGTCGAAGCGAGCTAATTAAAAAAATTAATAGATAAAGCAAGCAGAGACTAGCGCAGCGTGTCATTCGGGATCTGGATGTGACGCGGTGCCCCTAAGCCCCTATTCCTCAATTATCTTATTTTTATCTCAAGCAAACACCGTTGCAATACAATAATATTTATAAATAACACAATTTTCAATATCAAATCATTTGTAGAAATTAAAAATACTATCGTGTAGTGTAATACAGATCATATTGGATTTAGAATCCCAAAAACCCGAGTTTGCATTTTAGGTCTAATCGACTATTATATCGTTTATGACATTTTGCATTTGGATTGAAATTCAATCCGAATTGAAAACTGTTTTGAGTCAAGCCTATTTCGAATGCGTTTACGCCCTTCTTCAATCTGCCCTGCTCTTAAACCCGCTCGAGTGAAATCGAAAATTGTCCACCAAATTTATATTTATTATTTTTTTTTAATACTTAATACACTGTAACAATTTTATTATAATGTATAGATTTTCAATAAATTTTTAAGTCGCTATCGCCTTCGTATCATCTATCCGCATTTATTATGATAATCGAGGTATTCGCCGCAATCTCCCTTATGGATAATTTCAGTTTTGCTAAATTATTGTCGCACCAATCTATCGGCCCTCGACTAGGTTTAGGCTTTGCATTTAATGAAAACATGCCATAAATTTCGATTATCTCTCTGCTTTTTAGTTGCCCCCTTCCCCCCTTTAAAAATATTTGTTGATTTCATTTAATTAATCTATGGACTGCTGTGCAATTATTTATTGGTAAAAGAATATAGGTATAGACGATCGCAAATGTCTGATAAGGTCATAGTTCATTACGGCTAAATTTTATGTTGGATCCCACTTTTGTGTTCATTTAAAATTTTATTTTATCATCTTTTTAGAAAGTCAGGAAGTGAATGGAAAATGGACATATTGAGTTTATGCCTACATTGGATAATAGATAGGTAATCATTTCTAATTCTAATTCCATTACTGGTAAATTAGTTAAATTGCCAGAGATAGGTATCACTCAAGTTAATTACTTGTAGTCTATTTGAATTAAGAATGGAATTTAATTCATTTTTTCATTGCATTTCTTTGTTTTTTCGTAAATTTTTTAGTAAATTCGTATATGTATGTATGTATGTTTCCAATTCATACTTCTACTTAAATTATCTAAAAAGAAAACTTTAGTTGGATAAAATTGGAGCCTAAATTATTTAGAAAAATTAAAAAATAGCTCGCAGACACAGTCAGTGTTAAAAATATACAATTTCTTTTATCGGTTGTTTAAATTCAGCTGAACATGATTAATTGCTGAATTTACACAGTCGACCGAAAAAAAAAAAAATTAAATTCCTTGCCGCAATCACAAGACGATCAGCTGGAGAAGACGAACGTTATTCGACATCGATTTGAAATGAATTCACGGTCCAAAAATAAAAATCTCATTCACGCACATTCCGCAAATTATGTGGGAGAGGAGCTCTCCCCGAGGTTCCACGGTGTAAAAAGCAATTGTTGGAAAAGCTCCCATAAGACATGATCGATATATCGCTGACTTGAGTGAAATAATAAGAAAAGACATCGAACTGAAGTTGGAGACTTGAGACACTGTCTGTATTTGATCAGATCACCACTTTGTCACCACATTGTCGCGATTCTTTGGTCGCGAGATCACCGTCGTCGTCTCAGTCATGGAGTGACCTCAATCAGCGTTTTCAGAAACTTGACGTCATATATGGTGCCCGAACCGAAGCCCATGAGTCGCGGCTGTGCCGCTTATGAATAAAAAAAAAGAAAGAAGTAGAAGAAGAAAAAAAAATATAGAAGCCCCAGTCAGTCGCGCAGGCCGCGAATAACTCTGAATAAATTGCTTTTAGAAATCAGTTCGAAAATCGTCGCCCCAAGTCGCCTAATTTAATCGCTCTGCACCACTTTGAATAATTTTGTTATTCCTTTGGTTGCGACAGATAAACAGCGAGTTTGTGATGCTTGCGACGCGATTCATCCTTCTTCCTAGAGGACCTAGACGATAAGAATGGCGGCGGTGATCGCACGGATGAAAGAAATGTGACCGTGATCGTCAGGAATCAGTGGCGACTTAATGAGGCTGCTAAAGGAAAAATTTACACTTTCGGTGGTTTCTGGAATTATTCACGATCGCAATTCTCGAAGTAAAATGATCTGAATTTCAAATGGAGACACGATGCGAGGGGCACTTGAGACCATGGTAATAACAATTGGCGGAAAATTGAAGGGACATAATCGAATTTAATTGAAGTCTGTTTGAATGTTTGCGGTGGCTTTTAAATTGAATGGTAGCATCTAATCTACGATAAGTTACATTAGGAGTTCAAACAATTTAAGAAAAACATACGAAAATAACAATAAATGTCACACTTTATAGCTGAATTACGAACAAAATTCCTTCTAAGAATCATAGCACGTAATTCAGCTATAAGATGATCTCGTTAAGCTGAATTGAAGAGTCGAGTTAAGACTTTTAAGCACAGTCTGTGTCTTACAGTTCCCTTATAATTTAATAGAGAGAGAGAGAAGCTCCGAAGCTCTTGAAGGGTAGGGCTCCCATGCTGCTTAAATCATGCAATTCAGCAATTGATCATGTGAAGCTGAATTGAACGGTCGTCTGTAGAAACAGAATTTTCAAGCGGAATGGTTGAGGTTTAAAATCCTCCGTTAAATTAATAGCTTTTAGAGTGTTGAAATTGTTTAAGAAAAATTAAATTAATTTTATTTTGAAATTTAAAATCAAGAAAGATTGTAAATTGTGTGGTGATAAATTTTTGAATAAAATAGTTTTTAAATCTAATTATAATTATTGTGGGTGGATTATATACTGAAGTTCTTACTACACATTCTATGATTAAAAAAATACTGACATGAATTAGAGGTAGTGAAGTTATTTTGTGATAGTTAAAATAATAAAAATAAAATTGCAATAAACATAAGAATTGGGTAAGATGAGATTTTGCTCTGAAATATCTGTCAAATAACAGCGAGCCTGAGTTTGAGCAATCAATTACTCAATTCAGCGCTTGCTTTTCTTAAGCTGAATTGAACAGATTGTAGTAATTAAGATTTTAAGACAATCTCCAAAGTAATATTTGTATCGTATTCACACTTAATTAAGAGAAACTTGATTGAAATCAACAATTGATGATTGGAGCTGATTTGCGCTAGTATCTGTAGAAATCTATTGAAAACTTTGGACATAAATTCAAGCTCTCGAGCTCGGCTGATGCAATTTATTCAGCTGAATTATAGTAAATATGTACCTATATTAAAATCGAATTTTTCAATTCTTTTATTGGGTTATCAGCTCAATTCAGCGTTTTAATATGTTAGCTGAATTGTGTAAGCGATAGCGGAAATTGATTTTTAAATTACATTCTATAATTCAGAGTGCCCTCACATTCAAATTGAGGACCTTGGACTCGAATAATTACCCGAAGCTCTCAGACTTCAGGCACATAATGATTACATTATGTATTTTCGCGTGATTTTACTTCATTTGGTTTATTTTTTTTTTCTGTGAGAAAACGTTTCACTCACACCGTTTGGTGCGGTGCTAATTAACGTGCAAACTTACTGTTATACTATCAAGACGTTCGGTTCGCATGGCGGGGACCATACACCAGTGAACGTCTTTCAAATCTCGTTCCAAGCGGTTAATGAATTATTTCCACTTACAAATTTGCCCGATGCACTCTCAATGAATGCATAATCCCACCTTATTATTTATGAGATTTCCGTCGGGGTCTCGTATGGCAAAAGCAGGCAAGTTTTGGTGCCGCCTCGCCGCGGCGGGCCTCATGCCTCCCCCTCCCCCTCCCTTTGGCCATTGTGTTAGCTAACCGAATTAATACCAAATGAATTTCCATCGCAACCTGAGAGTACCTGGAGATCGCTCTGTGACGAAAGTGTCTAAAGGCCTAATAATCTCGCTAGTGTCTTAAATTATTCAGAAGTTTTGGGAACTGCGGTGAAATAGGCACCGCCACCGTCGCCGCCGCCACCGCCACACATGCTCACCTGCACACCATCGCAGTTGGTGTATGGTATAATGTGGGCGACGATTATATATATACATTTTTTTTATTTTTTCAGTATATACCATTTTTTACACCATATTTTAGCTTGAGAGCTTTACGGGTGCCGTTTAAGTTGGTGCCCACCTTAATGAGGCACTGGAACCTGCTCACCGCGGTGTTGGCACAAATTAATTAAAAGCATACCACCGGAGCACCTGCCCGAACCGCTGCCAAAGGGGAAGGGGTAGGAGCTCTCGGCTGTCTGGTTTAATTACCCGCGCTTATCAGCTCCGATGAGCGAACCCTTATCAGGCTGACTTTTCGCTCACATCCACCCCGCCCACCCACACTATCGAAGTTGTGGACTTCGTTCGTTGTGTGGTACCACCGCCCTTCCACCATTGTGATGGCCGTCATTGTCAACGTTGTCGCCGACGGTTTAATGGTTTGGGTTTGGTAGACCTAAACACAAAATTTCGCACTTGAAACTTTCTTTTTATTTTCGAATATACTATATACACAGTATAAAAAAGTTGCTGTCGTCATCATCGTCAACGTGGTCTCTGTTGTCCAACAGTGGCGGCTTCGTAGTTCCACAAAGTGCCTCCCTCAACAGATTTCGAAATTCTCAAGCACCTCGGGAACATTTCGTCTAGACAAACAATTGACGAGCTTCTCCCCGGACACCTAATTATCTTTGAACGCGAATTTTTACGTTTGAGGGACGAGGACTGGACAGAGGTCAACAAGTTCGGATTCCAATTTCATCGGTTTTCGAGGTGCACTGCGTATGCTGCGTGTGCATTAAACAAGAGCACTATATACTTTTTTTTTTCTAGCTTCGTTGGCATTCTACTGCAGTGCCTATACCCCATCCTCTAAACCGAATTATTATCTGACCCCTCGTCTAGCACCAATTTTTGAGGTGATTCTCCCTGAATTCCTGAAATATTTAGATAACACCGCAGAATGTCAGGCCGCCCTCGTAGAGGAGATATTTCTGATTCAATTGATTTATGCTTTGGGTTGCACTCAGCTGAAAATTTTCACCAAAATGCACATTGGTACTCTGTCATGTGCAAAATTTTGCACATTTCGTCGTGTTGCCGCCGAAAATATGAAAACTATAGATCCGGATTTCTAACGGTTTTGCGCAAAATTCCCATTTGATATTATTTTACATATACGAGAGGAACCGGAACAAGGAACGATTTTCTATTTGAAATGTTTTAGTCGCCGACGTATTGCCTGATTTATGAATTTTGTTTGAAACTTAATTCGCTTGGAGTTTGATAACGTCGGTTTTTAGCGGATTTAAAAAGAAATATTGCCCATATACGATACAGAAAAACTACCTTCAAATTTATTGAGTTTTTGTTATTTAAAATTTAAAGTTGATTTAAATATATAAAACAGTTTTTCATATTTAGAAAGATTCGAATTTAAAAATTGTTATTCTCTAAAAACGTTTTTAATCGAAATTCATACTTTTAAAATTGTGTGTTAAGTATTAAATCAGCAGTATCAAATAAGTAAACATTAATTTAGTGTTGAGAGATTACTAAATAGAATTCGTCATTTTAATTTTAATGTTCGTTCCTCCCAAGCTTTTCATATGTTATTAGTGTACCTTCCGAAGAACTGCTTCAGTTTCTATAAAAAAAAGAGTTATCGAAATCGGTTCAGTCGTTTCAAAGTTATGATCGAACAAACATAAAAAAAAGTTTCATATGGGTCGAATTGATAACCTCTTCCTTCTTTTTTTTTAAGTCGATTGAGGCGGTATAACAAATGTATGTATCTTATCTACCTCCAGAATTAAAAAATGAACACATATTTGTTTATATCAGTAGTTATTATGCTATGTATATGCTTTTAAGAATATTTAAGAAAAAAAACAATTTCTTGACATTCGATTTAGTAAAGTATAATTATAAAAGGCATATCTGGGCATGGGGCTTGAAAATGTAATTCTTAAATATTAAACAGATTAAAGGGATATACCTATTTATTTATGTTTCTCATGAGATCATTATAGCTATATTTAAAAAGTATTTTTTTAACATACCTTTTTTTAGTAGGTACAGCACTGCGGTTTCAACATTATGTGCAGGAGATGTGAATGAGCTAGAAAAGAAGAAAATAAGAATTAGATATACGTAAAGAGCTGATCAAGAAAAAATATATTTATTATCAAACTTAAAATAGCTTTTTAATTCTTCTAATCATTTCTAAATTAATGTAATCAATTTTGGGATTTTCAAAATGTTAGTAATTAAATGTTTTAAAAGTACTAAATAGCGATTCTGTTGTTTGTTAGCAATTTCAGTTAACTATAAAACAGTTAAGTAATTTCATTAGGCCTAAGCCTAGTGATTCTTCACTACAAAAAGTGATCAAAGTACAGCAGCCAGGGTGGTGATGTATTGCGCTGTCCCATTCCACTAGAACTGATTGGCACTGATGCAAATTGACTTTTTATTTGAAGAAATTTTCGAGTCGGCTCCTTCTTGGAGTCTTTCTTATGCGGGTCTTGGTCTTGTTATGTCTAAGACGCGAGGCGCGTCCAAAGTGTTGCGAACTACTTTGTTCCACCAAATGTCTTGTTCGTGGTGCCCTCTTTGTAACAAATTGGCACTTTATCAGCCAATAAATCACGTCGGGGCTCACCCAGAATGCGATGAAGCCCCCCCCGGATTTGTTCTCTGTTCCGTCGTATACGCAAACCAAAAGCCTCTGAGAGCTGTACACGGGCATTTAACGTTGTCATAGTGGGAAAAGCCCCAGACGGGGCTCAAACTGAAGGAAAAATGAGGGAAAATCTACAAAAAGTAAATGCCGAGAAAAACCTGACGAGCTTAATAGACCTATCAATTCCGTTAGGCGAAGATAATAACAATGTTCGCTTATATAGGAATTGCGAATTGTACACCACTCCTTGGAAAAACCGACATACCACAAAACGCTTGAAGTTGAACCAACCATAGAAAAGATAGCGCTCCTCTGTGTCAGCGGAGCAACCGGTCTGCGATGAGCCCCATTTTTATTGGCAATTTTTCATTAGTCTACAAGCACGCATTATGCGAGGTAGCTGGGGCCTAATCAAGCCGGATGGAAGTTACCTGATCGGTGCCCGATTCAGGAGGCCATAAATAAAGCCACTTAGGAGCGCTAACAAGCCCCAATGGGGCTCCGGCAAAATATCTTAATGGGTTTACGATTTCATCTGACGAGGGTACACAAAAGAGGGATGGATGCGTGCGTGTCAGCACCTGGGTGAAGACCTCGATTGTCTCAATTTGGTTTATGACGCTGCGTCCACGCGCAATCATTCACCGCAGGCTGTTTCCAGTCCAATTGTCCCCAGGTGATCCGCCACGGTCTTTTATTACACCTCCACCGCCTCTACAGCCACACAGTGAGCTATAAGAACTCGATTTTACTGAAGAAATGTCGAGTTTGCAAAATGCATCGAAACAAGTACTCATTTTGCTTGATTCTACGATAACTATCCAAATAATTATGTTATGTAGAAATTTAGCGAGCTTTAAGAATAAATTATAGTTGCGCAATTTTTTTTGGGAAATTAAGTCCGTTTCTTGGTCTAGTTGTGGTAGATAATACTTATGTACATTCATTTTGATACCTATTCCATTCCAACCCACATAAAAAATAACTAAATCTGGAGTTAACCAAAATATCCATTGACTTGAAACACTTTGTATTTATAGCAATAATATTAAGATCAATCTTTAAAATCATCGTAATTGCTTTTAAATATTATAAACCAATCTTAAGCATAGTGGAATTGATATCAATCGTAAGGGAAGGTAAAAAAGACTGACAAAGGCGCACCCCTTAAAACTTAGCAAATAGTTATTTTTGGCAAATAAATTTGAATCATAGAAAAAATAATAATTTAAATCAATCAGAGGTCGGTCCTAGGGATGGATATCATTTTTATTAATTTTTAACATTTCTGACTGACTATACTTAAGAAATTAATGCCTATTTTGTACATATTTATAAATAAATGTATTTAGGAGCCCCTCAAAAAGCTATTTAAAAAATTTTAATAAATTAAATATTTTGTAAACCAAAGGTGAAATTATTTTTGTCCGCTTAAAGAGGTCTCCAGTTCACTGTGCACTGGATTCGGGGCAATTTTTCAATTTTGCTGAGTGCTCCAAACTTAAAAAAAAAAATAACCCGCTCAAGTTGCGTCTATTTCGTGATAAAGTCGTTCAGCGGTTTCAGGCCAAAGTGTGGCAAAGTAATAACACGTTATCACGAAAATATTCCCTAACGGCGCAATCGCCAGGTAAGTGATTATCGACCAGATCAAGTGGCTCCGACATTAATTGCATTTACCTAAATGCGCTAATTACGCGCTCGTTTTAACATTTAAGTGCTCCAGGCAGAGAGGCCCAATGAAAAAAGTAAATATATATTTTAAAGAAAAAGAAAAAAAAAATGAAATACTGCCCCAGCCGGCTAAAATAAGCTTCGCTTAAGGCACGGATCTTGTAATTTGCATACACGCATAGGTGGTCAAATTATCACGGACTAATATTAATCACAAATTTTGCATAATTTCGCCCATTAACTTGTTACGTAGTGGCAGTTCGGGAGGTTTTGGGACTCCTTCGACTGGTTGGAAGTGGATGAAAAAAAAAAAAATTTGCATTTCAGACGAACTGTGGAGTAATTATAACGAACAGGTGCATTACTTGCGCAATATTTGCACCTGAAATTATCAAAAAAACCCACCTAAAGTTGTTCTTTGGCGTACTTTTATAGATAAGTGTTAAGAAATGTCGTTTTGTTTAATCTGAAAATTCACCTAAAATCTAAGTTACGTAATTTGATCAGACACTTTTTAATATACCAAAAAAGTCTCTATATCCACCTTTTCTTTTTTTTATATTCCTACACAGTTTCTTTACGAATTGTATAAATATACATAATACATGAACCTTAAGTTAAGGATATTTCGATCTTTTAATTCTTAAAAAAATTGTCAAGAATCTTTGAAATTAACGAATTAAAGATAAATATCTTTTTCGACTTATCGACGGTGACAAGAACAAATTTGCCATATAAATTGACAAATTGAAGTGTCTGTGTAAATTTTTTTACAGGATTCCAGTGAAAACATTTTTAATTTAATGTTCTTCCACCATTTTCGTCAAAAAATACTATAGTTGGAGAACGGAGAAATTGTAGCGGAAAATTATCACTTTTCAGAGTTTTAAAATTAAATAACTCAAGAAATATATGTAAGCGATCGACAAATTTCTTTTGCATATCCGTCAACTTTGATCCTAAATAAACAAAGTTTCATCAAAATCTGTGAGGAGATCTCAAACTCAATTTATGTATGTCGCAGTGACTTTTTTGTGCAATTGTTTATTTTTAAAAGAAAGGTAGCTATTAAAGAAATTTAATAATATACGTATATATTGAAAATATTTTGTTCAATGAGAGTGAAATTAATGACAGTTAAGTATTTGAAATTTCCTGGATTTTCCATGATTTCTAATTTCAATCGATTATAGGCCACTCCGGAGCCTTAACTCATCAACTCATTATTTTCTAAATACTATAAATACTAAGTGTATACTAAAACATTTTCTACAATTTAATAATAATCAGCTTCAAATATTTCCTTATTAAGTTTTTAGTCAGAAAATTACTCGAAAATGCCTAGGGGTCTACAACAAATAGGGCCCTGGGGCAGAAACTATCTCTGTGTGAAATAATTCAATTCTCTTAAATCAATTGGCCATCGCATTTATTTGCGTAATTTATATTTTATTAAATCCAACAATTAACTTAATTGGATAAGTTTTCGAATGAATTTAATTTTTTACTACTTCGCTTCAAGTATAAAAAAGTAAATGAGATAAAAATTTATATTCCTCCCTTTCTTTAAAACTGAAAAATTAAATCGCCAGTTCCGCAGATCTTATCTACATTCACGAGAAATTTTTTACATTCAGTTGTTATCGGAATTCGTGTCACGCCAGGTAGCAGCATCCACCTAGTGAAATCGGTTTAAGTTCGAACCTCCTACGAGAATTGGGGGACCCCCCCCGCCCCATTGCTCCACCAACGCATGGGATTAACAAGTCTTCACCAATTTTTCGCTCTTTTTTTCACATTTTGATAAAAACGCCCCCGCCTCCGCACGTTCTGAAGGTGATAACAGAAACTTTGCACCTTAGCGGTGAGGCGTGAGCAGCGCGATATCTGCCGGATTTGCCTTTTTTTGGCTGATTTTATCTAATTTCGTTCAACAGGAAATTTTTGGAATTGTTCAACTTGTTTCTGGCGCCCGATAAGGGCGACACACGGGACAGAGGAAAGCTAAATTCTTTTTTTTTTCGTTGTCCAAAAAAATTGACTTTCTTGAGAAAGAAACGAAAAGACGAGGGGCAAGTGGTTGCAGTAGTGCGGTGTGGTGGCACAAATTTGTAAGAACAGGAAATCTTAGCATTGCGCACTTCTTGAGAAATTTCGTGGCAGTTTTTTATTTTTATTTTATTTTATTTTTTTTCATTTCTCTCCTTCGCTCCACCTGGTCGATTTTTTCGTTCTGTTACCTGGAAAGAAATGTTCGTCACCTTCGCGGAAAATTAATGACACGTGACGCTTTCAAGTAGCCAGCCACTAGCACTAGCTCTGGACAGTGGAGTTGGAAGTTGGAGCGTTAGTGAATCAGTTCACGAGTCTTTTGAATGATTGTTTTACTTGGACAGGAGACGTGTCGGAATTTCCATTAACTAGGCAGTAAGTGGTGGGTTCTGGATAGCTATTTAGGTGTACCCCATCCCATCGAAATCAGGGTGAATTATACAATATATGTATAAAGTTTTACCCAACTGCTCAGAGTTCTGATTCACTTCAAATTTCGTATGCCAATATCGAAATCAGAAATTGTTTAAATCAAATCAGCTTGCAACTAAAAACATTGAAACCAGAACTTTTAGTATGTGATTAACTATTGTCAGGTTTACCCCTTTATAGTACCCGATTTCAATCGATCCAACACTAATATACCCCTTTTGAAAAAATACCAATGGTGAACATTTAAATACCCTGTCATAATAAAAACTACATTGGTTTACAAAAATCTCTTTTTTTTATGTTTTGTATGAGATGAATATTTTGGCTACTTCTGATTTTCATTCATTATCAAATATGTATACATATACATATGAAGTAATTGGTTAACAGAGAAAAGTAAAAAAAATTCACAGAGCATTTCGGAAAGTCTTAAGACTTTAGTATTTTAATATAATAGCTAAAGGTTCAAACTGTCATGTAAGTTAATTTGTAAGTACGTCCTTTCAATACCCCTTTCAAACGATACAAAATACCCCTTTTAACTCGGATAATATTGCTATTACGATTTCCAACATGCATTCATAGATATAAAAAACATAGATTTTGTTCTTTAAATATGCTAAAAGACTTTCATATTCTGGTTTTTTAAACCAAAACTTAATATATATGTATTTATGAAATTTGAATACCTAAGTGTTAAGAACTTAAAAAGCTAACACATTTTTCTATAAACTACTTCTTCCGATCTGTTGGAAATCTTCAGCACTTATCAACAGCACGTTTTTCGTTTATGTAAATTTCAACTGATCCGCAATTTTTTATTTCACATAATTGTGACACCATTCTCTAACATTATTTTCCTATTGCAAAATCGAAAATTTCACTTCATCCCACACAACTCACGTACTCGAACTAACTTAAAGAAAATATTTAATTTTAATTCTATACATTGCATTAATCTTTACTGATTAAAGCTGCTGTTTTTAGATAATTTCTTCTTTTGATGGCAATATTACTTCTCTTGAACTTTGTATTCTTTAACAACATTTTTAAATTATTCCTATCATCTTACTATACAATTTACTATCTCTAGAAATTACAAATTTGTTTCCAATTGGGGTTTAAAATCAAAGAATCTTCAAGTATAACATTAACAAATTAATAGATACTTAAAGATCTTTGCTTAAGTATTAATTTTCGAATTTTGAAGGAAGTGAAGTTCAATCTATAAAGAACCAAAAACTCTTATTATCTTCCTTAACTAAAAGTAGCCAACTAGTAGCAAATAATTTTTTTAAGCTGACCTATTTCAAGAGAGCACCATCTTTAAAAAATAATATTTCTACTAACTTATCAATAGTTTTTTGAACAAGGATTATTAAGGGGATTATTAAATAAAAGCTGGTAAAATGTAATTAAGACTGTTTGAATACATTTTTTTGCTTTATGCTCTATTTCTAAATTTAATAATGATTTGCTGAGGAGTACTTTGACTTATGCTTGATTATTTCTCTAGCAGTTATTTCTTACCCTAAAAACTATTAATACATATTTTCTTCTAAACGCATTTGAAAAATCTTTTTTTAGTACCTACAACAAATTTAAACCTTAATAAACGACTTAACGTATATTGAATAGGTTCCTCAAATTTTCACGATATTCCACAAAACGGAAATTAAATGATGGTTTTCTATAGATAAGAGCTGCAATTTAAATCTCTAGGAGAGTTTTTCTGGAATTTTTAGTGTATGGGATGAATGGCATTAGGGGACCGTAAAATATGTACCAGAAGAAGGTTCGTTGAATTCAATCAAAAATTTTACTGGAAGACAAAGATTCACGTCAATGCTTTAACGAAGTTTTGGTTTTAGAACTACAAAGTGCAGCTGTTCGAGAGGATGCCAATTTTAGGGATTAAATTAAGGTTTAGAAAGTTCTTTTAAATAACTACGAAGTCAGGTATAAAAAATTTAATTCAGTACTGTCAAACGAGATTTGTTAGTTATTTAGCGTTCATAACTACAGTACGAATTTATCTTTAATAGGTATATTCAAATTATCATAGAAACGTAACGTAAATATTCTGTAATTTTAAAGAATTATGAAACTTAAGAGCTAATTATCAGGCTCAATTATTTTCTGAGACTACTCAACGTTTTAGCATGATTATGTTGTATTAAAAAAATTCTATAATTTATTAGCTGATAAATCACAAAATGCATATTCTAGTGTGATGAACCATTTTGGTTTTTGGACTATAATAATGTACTAAAAATGCACAAGTTTCTGATAAATCATCAAATGCATCCGCAGGAGTTTAGGGAGATAAGTATGATGGATAACCATCATAAATATTCCTCAAGCTTTTTTGTCGATAACTTTTTAAATTTTTAGCGACAGAAAATTTCGATATATGTATGTATGTACATATATCATACAAAAGACACAACCGATGAATAAAAATAATTTATATAAGCTGAATGCGAAACAACGTGAACAATCGATTTTACGATTAAAATGAGCTCTCTAAATTGATGGAATATCCCATTTTAATCGTAATATGTGTTTTTGGCACTTTGCAAGGTTTTCATTTTAACCTTTCAACTAATGAAAAGGCATAAAAATGAATCGAAATGCTGTTCACTTCAACCTCAATGGAAAAAGCTATGCAAACTCAACATTTATTGGGTTATATTTACTTCCAAATTTGGTTTTCATTCAAGTTGAATTGGGAATTTTTATTAAATGAAAACTGTAGTGTTTGAGTTCAATACGGTGTGTTGGTTGATATTCAATATTTCAATTAATTTCATGTTAACAAACATTTTTCACAGCGTACCAAAGTGGATAATATTGTGTTTTGTTGCTAATAATAGAAAATGTGTGTTTCATTTAATGATTTTGCAGTTTTTGAGAGATCGTATAAACGGTTGAGTAAATTGTCTTGTAGACAAAATGGTGCTATAGTATATTTTAAAACTATATGCACATATTAAAAAGAGAAATTTCGAAAGGGTCTTAAAAGTCACAAAGTTTAGATATTATATTATTAGCCATATTATTTTCACTCAAGCTTTTATTTAATTCTACTAGAGTATTTTCCTGTTAAAAATTCAATTCTTATCACAAAACTAAAATATAATTAATACAAAAATATTTTCACTTCAAACTATGCTATTAAAGATATGGTAGAAAGCCAGTAATTTTCAAAATTATGTCAGTAAACTTACCACTAGACAAAAGATTACTTGTTTCATTTTATTTATTTTTTTTATTTATATATTATTTTTTTGTGCACTATATTTAAGTAACTTTACCATCACTAGTGACGTACTACGAAGAACCAGTTTTTCTCACAGAACAACAATAGCTAAAATGAGCCAGTGCGGACACGTTAGGCATACATTTGCCTCAGCTCAGTTAGTAGACCTGCGCAGTTTGAGTGGTGCAGTCTGTTAAACCCACAGTTTGAGGTCTTTTATATAGGGCAAGAGAGACATAACCTAATTTTATGTACTCTATGTGCTAAAAATGGCGTAGGGTTGGTCATTTTAATAGTTTTCATCCAGGTTGTATTTTTCACCATATAATTTTGTTTTTTGAAATGCAGACAGACCTTATTAGGTCACATAATGCATGAATAAACTCATATTTATGTTTCATGTATTAGTGCAAACTATAGGGCAGAAAAGTTTAACAGGAAATTCTTGGGTTGGAAAGATCATGAGATAATATAATAATTTTCCTGGATACACTTTGTTCTCGGCTTAAAGATATTTTATGCGACAGGGGTGAAAGGATGCTGGAAGATATTTGTTTTTAAATGCAGACATTTTAATGTCTATACAGTCTAGTAGGTACTATGAGTTTCTTTAGAATACACAGGTATTTTTGAGAATATTATAAATATCTTTAATTTTAACAAAAGCCTGAATTCTAGGGTATTGTAAGAGAAGAAATAGGAAAAATTGCAGTGTTCCAAATTCCACGGAATTCTAAAACCGTATACAAACAAGAGAATAGTTTTGCGCGTAGTTTTAGATAAACTTGGGGATTTGCCTACCTCACCTTTTGTGGGAAGTGGGGTTTTGGGGCTGAGGGGAGTGGGAAGGAAAGGAGGCGCTCTGTTGGCTTCACGGCTGTGATATGCTTCTGTTGCAAATTTAAACAACTGCGCACAACCAGACAATCGCCAGCCAGAAAGAGCCTCTCTAACCATTCAAAATCTTGAGAAGTCAGTGACTAATAATTTTCATTTTACGTTCTTTCCGAGCAAGTCTTCTCCTCCACCTGAGCGCCATATGCAGCATATCGCCACTTATTCTACCTGAGGTAGCGCAACTCAACAGCCATTTTTATTTCTTAAGAAATCGTCGCAATTAATCGCTTATGGTGATTTTGTCATTAAAAAATCGCATGTTTCTTTTTTTCTTTTTCTTCTTAAAAATATTTGCTGCTCTGGCAATTGCTTTTATTTTCAAAAGAAAAGAACCACCCGTGAAAAACAGCAAAGGACTCAAAGGTCAACCTTATGGCATCTGGGCCAGAGTTTGAGTTTGCAAACCCGTAAAAAAAACATATTTTATCAGCTTAAAAGAGCAAATTTTGACTGGTTTTATTTTATTGATTGCAAAAATTTACGAATTAGCAAGAAAATAAATAATTTTAAATTTTTGTTACTATGCGGGCGGCTCCGGCAAGCGGGCACCAGAGTTCACCTCCAGGTTGGAGTATATCAGGCCCCAACAGCCCTCACTTTAATGCTGCTTTTTTTCTTTCTTTTTTGTCTATTTGCTCCAATTGTGGTGATAGTACCGAACCAGCTGTAGGAAGAGCCGCGCCACCACCAGCGAAATTAAAAAAAAAAGATCAATTTTTGTTTTAATTCGCGAAAAAAGTTTTTGCCTCAAGAACATCTGTGGGTTTCTCTGACAACGGAGGGGCTGACGTCATTTAACCAAAAATAGAAGAGATACAACCACGACCACGGAGCTGAAAAGTTGCGAAAAATTTCGGACAACTTTATTAAAAAAAAAATACATATACATTATATATATTTTCTCATTTGGTTTGTATATTTATTTTTCTTAACAGCTATTTAATTTTTTAAGTCATTTGTCTCGTAGGTGGATTTTGAGATTATCGCCGTTTTATCAATTTAAATATCAATTTCTCATTTTTAGAGGTAGTTTTAATTATTAAATATAAGTACTTGATTAAAAACTTTTTAAATTTTACTTACTCAGGCAGAAATACGAATAGTGAGAATTCCATCCGGTTTTTTTTTCTTAGATGAAGACTTTCTTGAGTTTTCCATTCATTCAATTTCTTGAATATCTTTTACTTCTAGTATTCTAATTGATTTTGATCTCAATTTGTTCCAGCGTTGTGTTTTAGAGTCTCGTTTCATCTTCCATTAATCAACTGGTCCAAAACTACTTCCGTTCCACTTCCAACTCGTTTCAAAGGACGTGGCTCATGGCTCAGTAGAGTTTGTCATTTTCAAAACAAATTTCTCAATTATTTTATTTTTGGAGGGAAATTTCTTGTCACCAACTCCCGCACTCAAATCGCTTGAGCGAAGCTTAAGAGGCTGAAAATTTTCCCTTCTCTGATAAGGTGGCTTATCACTCTGCGCTTGTAGTAGTAGTAGTAAGGCAGTCGTCGGCGGCGGCGACTCATCGCTGTTTTACCCACTTGGAACGGGCTGAAATCACACAAGAATTTTTTTCCATTTTTTCTATCAAACGAAGGTCTCGTTGCTCACTTCACGCCCAAAAAAAAAAACAAATTTTATTTTGTAATAATAATAGTAAAAAAAAAAAATAATACTGGGATACAAGAAACGTCCCAACACGGTCTGAGCGAGATTATTTTTATTATTTATTTCTCTTTTCCATTTTAGGGGTTAAAAATTGTTTATTAGCTCACGACCCGCGGCGGCGCCGTTGCCTACTTTTGGTGGTGCGGGCACTTTTTAGTGCGCAGTTTGTGTATTTTCACCGTCGTCGTGCGTCGCAATCAGTTCTCAGGGTATAAGTAAAAAAATTATATATAATATAACAAATTTTATAAACCTTGAAACGAAACGACTTTTTTTTTTTTTTGTGGGGGACTTCTATATTCTTCTGGGGGGCACTCTCATGATATCACTCTTCAAAAAATTTCAAATTCAAATAAAATTCATTAAAAAAAAACGAACTTAAATAAAAAACAATATATATAATTCTTGTACGGGGCGCGGAATTATATAATCAATCACTTCTAATATAATTATATTTCTTTTTTTTCGAGGGGCGGGCGTGTTCGGTGCTCTCATGGGCTTCACTCACTTGATCACCGCCTTCGTTTTTCGTACAGAGCTGAGCTCCTTTTGGGGTTTACGATTTTATTATTATTAATATTATTATTATTTTTGTTTTAAATAAATCACTTAAGTTCGACATATCATTGAAATTATTATTTTATTATTTTTAAAATTTTTATTTATTTAATTTACAACAAAATGTTCACAACCGACCGATTTTTAAAAGATTTTGATATACTTTCGCGACTGTTTTCTTTCTTATAGGGTGACTTGCGATTTTCTTTGGAATATACAATATAATATATTTTTTTGTTTTTTAAATAGAACGTTGTATTTTGTTATGTTCCGCCTTGTCGGAGGCGACCCCGTGGCCGCCATCCGTCCAGCCCGAAAGATCCGTTTTAACTAAAGTGGCAACGGACTTCGGGTCCGTTCCGAACGAGAAACTGGGTTTTATTATCGTCGAATTTATTTTTTGATGAGACTCTTTCGAGGAGCGCTCAACCTCGACTACGGAAGTCTCAACGTCTGCTGGTGGCTGTTACTGCTTTGGTTGGCCCAAGAGGAGCTGCTCTGGCAGTCTCGGGCTTCGCTCAGATTTTCTTCTTTTTTTTATTCTATCTTTTTTGTCCGCTTTACCATTCAATTCATAGCATTAGTATAAGAAAGCGCAAAGTTTCCCAGGGTAGTGTGTAGTATTTGTGGGAGCCCCCTGGCACAAATACAAATACATATATAATACTTATTGGGGCCCCCCATTCGGGGAGCCGCCGACGTCTCTCACATACAATTGTACCAACGAAAGCTCCAACTTTGCCGGCTTTTCCATCGTATTTTCATGAGGAAATCGGTCGGATGGAGATGGAGTTCACATGAATCAAACTAAAGCTCTTCCACACTACCGAATGGGGCGCGCTCTGCTGCAGTCACTACAAACGCTGTAGAGATAGGTCGCCCCAAACAAAAAAAAAATAAAACAAGCATAAAACATAAACCGACTCCGATATACTCCCATATGCCGTGTCGTCGCGTCTGCCATACTATCACACAAAAATACTGATTATGGAGCCCCCCTTTTCGATATAAACGTGCCGGAGGAGCCCCACTAGTGTAGACCCAGTGTACCGCATAGAATGAATTTTTTTTTCAATACGGCACTCTGGCGCTTCTCGGCTGTGAGTTCTGAGACTTTCTTGGCATATCTTTCAGAGGGGAGACTCCTTCACTAAGATTGAAAGAAAAATCATACTTTTATGTGAAAAATTGTGGGAATTTCTCGATGAGACACATTAAAAATAAAAATAATAAATAAATAAATACAAAAAAAGGGGCATCGCCAGAATGATTGGATAGGTATAGCACCCGGAACAATTGGGGCCCACTGACGTGGGTAAATTGCGTTAATTGCGCGCTAACAACTCTCAATTGAGACCCACAGAAGCTCTTCTGTTAAATTACAAAAAAATTGAAAATGTTTAGAGATCGTTTTCAAAATCAGCTGTAACTCAAATAACTTTATGTACTTATCTAGATAATGCAATTTAAAGCACTGCCAAAAGTTAAAGTAAATTGGTTAAAAAGTGTTTAAATTAAAAAGTACTAGTCAACTCTAATAGCGCTGTTTCGAGAAAAGTATATTTAAAGTTTTAAATGCAGTAAGCAGCATGGGAAAGGCGAGTTTTTCCGCTGTAAAATCTATTACACTTAAGGCGCCTTCAGCGCATTTAGAAGCAAAAAAATCAAATTATTTGAAACTAGCTGGGCTACCCGGTTTTACCGGTATATTATAAGTACTACTTAATTAAAGATCCTTGAAGTGCTCGACTTTCGTAAAAAATTTTATGACTTATGGTCGCCATATTGGGTCCGCCATTTTGAATTTCCAAATTTTAATAGGAGATTCGAAATTATTGATATCAAAATAACCATAGTACTAAATTTTACTTAAATTCGTTGAAGTTCGAAAATTGTTGGACGCCATATTGGATTCGCCATATTGAATTTCCAAATTTCGAGGTTAGATTCGCAGTTAGCACCTCCAAAATTCCGCAAATACTAATTTTCATGGCAATCCCATAATATTTACAATCTTTGGCCGCCATCTTGGGTCCGCCATTTTGAAATCCGCAAATAAAAAGTACCCTAAATGTTAAGTCGGGATGTGTAGTGCCTTCACTTAAAAAATGAAAACCAAACTTTAAGGCGTGATTGAGTAACAAACATATTGGGTCCGCCATTTTGAATTTCCAAATTTTGTTAGTAGATTCAAAATTAGTGGTATCAAAATACCCGTAATACTAAATTTCACTTAAATTCGTTGAAGTTTGAAAATTGTTGGTCGTCATATTGGATCCGCCATCTTAAATTTCCAAATTTCGAGCATAGATTCGCAATCAGGAGCTCCGAAAACCCCCAAGTACTAGTTTTCATGGCAATCCCTTGATATTTACAATTTTTGACCGCCATCTTGGGTCCGCCATTTTGAAACCCCTGAATAAAAAATAGCCTATGTCACCCGGGGATAGTGTATCTTCCCAACGGTGAAAGAATTTTTCAAATCGGTCCAGTAGTTTCGGAGCCTATTCAATGCAAACAAACAAACAAACAAACAAACAAACAAACAATCAAATCTTTCCTCTTTATAATATTAGTATAGAAGTATAGATGTACTGTAATATATATAAAGAAAGGATTCAAATTCATGAATTGTAATAGTTAAAAAAATGTATGCGGGCTAAAAATAAAGAAAAAGTTTCTAGACACGTTGATGTAAATAACGGCTATTCAGCTGCTTATAGGTTATTATAGCTGAATAGCCGCTGAATTCTATAATCGACTAAAAATTGAGCTTAAGAAAAGCAAACGCTAGAGCAGTCGGATAGTAAAAATAAAATTTTTGATCAGAAGGTGGCTAATTTCAATCATTTTACTATTTGACTTTTTAATTGAAAAAGTTTAAAAAATAATTGTTCAAAACGTTCATCAATTATCCGTCACCGCATCGAGCATAGCGATAATGAGTGAATTCACCTTATTTTACCTGGAAAATTCATTCAAACGGAGTATACCATAAAATCCTATTTCACCGTGAGCAAGGTGCGGACGAAAATCTGATTAGAGTGCGCTTCGGCGAAGTCTCTTGTCAAACATTTGTAATGCGGTGGGCCCCAATTCGGGTTAACATCATCCCTTTTACAAGTTTTGGACAACGCCTGCCCGCATTTGTTTTACACCCCGGGGATCGGATCGTGAACGTTATTTCTGAGCACCACGAGGTCCAGAGAATTCAGGGAGGAACAAATTAGCCAAAACGAAAGTCGGTTCCCTAACTGTATATGTATATTCCTCCCCACTGAAATCGTGTGCTAATTTTCGTTTTCCAAACCGGAAAGGGATCAGAGTTTGGGGTAGATTTAATGTTTGACACCTAACGAAATTCGTTTTCATCAACTGCGGGTGATACGCCACCTGAACATCTCCCTTTTGAAACCCCTTCTGCCATTTCGGTCTAATCAGAACAATTTTATGTAACAACTACACAGCGGTAAGGTGTAAAAATTGCTGACATGAGACCAGCGCGGATTTTGATTGAATTTGGCTATGGTATCCTACATATCTACCAATCTATCTATCAACCATTTCATCCTTCTCTCTGCAAAACCACAATTGCGGTCTTCTTTTTAAATTTTTTATTTTTGGGGTTGGACTAAAACCTGCCGCACCTGAAAGATTCGACTGGCTGCACTGCACATCGATTTTACATTAATATTTATGAGCTTGGGGTGCATTCACCCAACCCTTGCCCAGTACTTACTTATGATTCGCTCAGTGGTACTGAAGGGATCACAGCATCCAAAATATTGCACCTCTGTGGTGAAGCGCGGCTCGTACTTAGAAATTGCATATCCTTGCAGCATCTTGTAATTGAGACGATGCTGAGGTAAGGTATTGGCTTTAAAAGGGATTAAGACAGATAGTCCCTTAAATTCTCCTCTTAAAGATGATGATGTACGAAGATTTATGGGTGAAAATTTGTCAAAGTGATGGACCCACACATGTCAGTCTGCTAAAGAAATATTTACCAACAATATAGCACTTGTACAAATATGTATAATAAAGAGCGAATTATCTTTAGTTTAGGGTTGTTACTAAAACTTCTTAATTTCAGGATAGATAGAATCTAGGATGAGTCTTTTCATTCTTTATCGGCTTCGTAAGCTGTCTGTAATATGTATAATAAAAATAATGACATTTTTAAACTTTATACGGTTAGAGATTTAATTTTTCTATTGTATATCCAAACGCTTTCAATTATTCGTTGTAAGTTGCCAGACCGGAATGACCTTTTTAAAGTTACTGCACCTTTAGGTTATAAATTGAAACCCTTTATGTAATTTTAATTTTCAAATCCTTTAAAATAGAAATCGAGAATTTTGGACTGCCATATTGCATTCACCATATTGAATTTTCAAACATTAATAGTAGAATCGTCATTAGTACTTTCAAAATACCTTTAGTAGTAATTTATACTTTTTGTTGAATTTCCAAAAATTATAATTGTAGTATTAGGATCTTGGATTCCTTAATTCTAAAAACCCCCAAATTCTAACTACTATACAAACTCTTGATGTGAAGTCAGTGTTAGAATATTCAATACCAGTTAAAATATGAAAAACATCGTTTTTGCTTGATTGAACAACGAACATCCAAATAAATAAATAAACAAACAAACCAACAAACGAACGAACTCCCGAAAAATTAAACGACAGTTTTACTTACATACATATATGATATGTGTATTCGTTTTTGCTATTAAATTAAATCATTGCTTCGTAGATTAAACTTGCCTGAATATTAAAGTTATTCACTGTTTGTGTTTAAAATTTTAGTTTTCAAAATGTATCTTGTAGAGTGTACTGAGAAACTGCACTGAGAATGGACTTTTTAAATAAATAAGCAAATATTACATCCAACGATTTAAATTAAGGGAAATTACTTCTACTTCCTACAACTATGTATGTACTTTCTAGTGCTATGAATTTGTTTAATTGTATGGAAGTAGAAATGGAAATGGAAATGGCAGTGGTTTTATAGAAGAAAGACATCAGGGAGGAATGCTAAGTTCGTTAATAAAGATTTTATGTAGGCTCCAGTTGCTTAAAATAAGGCCTCATTGTTGGAACTATAGAGAAATTTCCTCAGAACGATATTTAGCAAAGCCATATTTAAATTGTAACTGTTTGCTGCAATCATCACCTATTTAAGAACTTTCGCCAAATAGCGAAGAAAACCATAGATGAGGAGTTCCATAGAAGCAGTATAGATATGACTCCGGTCGATTTTCGGTAGTTTTCCACCAACCGGAGCTCCGTCAGCCTGCTCAGACGTGCCAGAGAATTACATCACGATGGTGTTGACAACGAATCTAGGAATCCGGGGCTGACATCAAAACCAGTCTCGCATTCAAATTCTCGCTCAGCTGGCGAAATAAAGAGGCCCCCGGAGCCCCCCAAAAAAAACAAAACAAACAAAAAATAAAATTAGAATAAGAAATAAAAACGAAGACTTGAGTGCTTCGTGTAACAATCAGCGGAACCGCGAAATGGTTGGTGGTTGGCTACAGTACCCGGGCCCCATCAGCCTCGACACAGGACGGATGCCATTTTACTTTTAATTAGAGCCCTCCTCGGCAGGATGAATGGGGCCCCGGCCAAAACTTTAGACAAATCACAGTCCATCCATCGGATAGAATCTTCCTCCGGGATTCTTTGCGGTGAGGGGGGGCCCCCCTTCTGTTTTAGTTTGAGTGTTTCTACATTCTTCTCATAGAGCTTAAGCCGCGACCAGAGGAGTCCCACTCCGTTTCCTTCTCGTCGACGTGAGCTCATTATGGTGTGGTCGTCGCCGGGGCCCCAACTGTACAGTGGCCCAGTATCTCCCCGGCGACTTCTTTATTTTTTTTTATATTTATTTATTTTTCCTACAAATGACGACAACTCGTCACGTTTCATCACTCCATGAGTTGAATGTTGCCATTGTTGGTGACGATGTGTTGACATCAAATGCAGAAAAAGAGTTCCACTCCCTTTGTGGGACCTCGGCCGGAGCATCTCAAGACAAAAACGACAAAAATTTTTAATCAGGCCGACAAGCACTGGGGCTGCTGCTGCTTCTGGGTGCTTCTGCTTGAAGCAAGAAGCGGATAGTGTCCAAACGTTGTCACTCCAATGGGGAGCTCCTCATGGGACTGTGATAACACTTCCCAGCTGACTGTATATTAGTTTTTAAGTAGGCCAATAAGATTCCGGACGCCCAAAAGGGCATTAGACAAAAGTAGGTAATTAACCGCCAAAGAGCAGTGCTATATTGAGCCCCAAAATGCCGAAAGACAACAGCGCTGGAGCTCCGCATCCAGTTCCCAACTCCTTAATCTTATTTGTCTCGGAAGTGAAACTCATGTCCGAATAATGCCTGAATAAACGCTGCAAATTGACTCTCGTGCTCCGTGGGAAAAGCGGGAACCCCATTCTGAGGCCCTATAGTTCTCCTCCTATACAATACCCTTCACCCGTCGCCCCCGTTTCGGGGTAAACTTCCCGATTCTGTGGGAGTTTTTGCCATTAACATAGCACCTCCGCATCCTTGTGCGCCCCTAATGCACTTCTAAGTAAATATAGCTGATGCCTGCCGGAGGAGGAAAGTTCCAAAACAGCAATTTGCTCAGGTGAGTGGGTTTTATATGTTACCTGCAACCCACAATCCGATTTGGATCAATTCAGAACATTTAGGGAAATTCGAGAAATGTGAGAGATACGCCTCCAAGGTCAATAAAATGAAGTTGCCCTCCTCTTTCCTTTCAACTTACTATCTGCATTCTCGATAATATTGATCTAGACAGCTTTTGTAGGATTTATGTATAGGACTATTTCATATGCAGTATGTACAAAACGTTCCGAAACGGTATAATATCTGAATCAAATTGAGTTCTGATAAAAATTTTATATAAATGATTAATTATAGAACATTATTATACTTATTATATAAAATCCTTACAATTATTGTCTAAATCATATCTTTGACCGACTTCAATTTTTTTTAAATAAATAGGTCACATAAACGTGAAAAATTGTCTGTTTCCACAATTCAGCTTTACAAACTACTAATGCTAATTATGTTTTTTTTAAATCAAATAAAACTTCAGAAAAACTGTTGTGATAGCTTCTTTTAAAAAGTTTGATTCCTTTCAAGAATTAAGTTTCTGCAATAAATCGAGAAATTAAAGAATTTTATTTGTGAAGTCATCTACTCAATTCAGCTTATCGGAAGGAATTGCTAAATTGCACTGTAAACTTCTTAAACTGAATTTTTGAAAACTTTATAAGTCGTAAATATTAAGGAACTATTGATTATTCTATATACTGGAATATTAGATTCAGAAAAAAGATCAACTTTAAATTATTTTTTTAGCATAGAAACAAATTGCATGACGATTATTAATATTATTAAATGACTACACTGCATTCCAAAAAGTAAGCGTTATTTTATGCTTTTTACGACTTCTAATTGTGTACAACAAAGTTGTCGAAATTATGAGCAAACTAATTTTTATGTGGTTATTGCGGCGAAATTAATAATCTTCCCTTTTTGAAATCGATTAAAGATTTTATAAAAAATTAAATTGTGTCAAATACATATGTATGTAGATAACATACATACATATACATAAATTTAAGGGGAAGGCTTAGATGAAATATGTAGGTATGTATGTATATGTAAAAAAAGACTGAGGCAATTTCGAGCATAATGTCTTCAATTGTTTTTTTTCAAACCCTATGGTAATTATGAAAGAAAAGTGTTTAAAATTAATAAAATACATCAATTAAACAAAAGTCAAAAAGTTTCACGGTCTTAAATAAAAAAACAAAAAAGTAGTTCGAGGTGATCGAAATGGTCGGTGGGACAACAATAGGTTTATTATTTTGAGTTGCGAATTACATAGATTGTAATTAAACCACAGCTTGCGCTATGAAATATAGGGCCTAGATTATAGTAATCACCATTTTATATTTGCTACTTAATTTAAATTATTAATTGAAAAGTTAAGGAATTAAAAAATTGTTGTTGTTGTTTAGGTTGTTAATTAGATTGTGAACGAATTAATTCCAAAAGGAATGATTACTCAGATTCAATTAAGAGGGGCTCTTTTTAAAGTAAAATTTAAAAAAAAAAAATTCTATTTTACTAGCATATAAAGTTCCAGAAACTCTGGTGATGGTGAATTTAATTCTCCAGGCTTTTGAGGAAAAGTCCCGTTACAAGTAGTAGGTACAAGGCGGGCTAATTTATAGCGTTCCTGGATCCAGTCCACAGTCCCTGTGGCCCCGGAGCGGTGCTCCCATAACATCAATTCGCCGGGCGTCGCGGCGCTAGCGTTTCGCCCTGCACACGCTCAAAAAGAGCACGGAACCGAACCACCGCAGCCAACGGCCGTCCATCGGTCGGGCGGTAAAAACTCGAATTTCAGCACTAAAACGGAACTGCAGAAATTGTTTCTGGTTACACCATCGCGGCTCCGCAAAGAATCCGCCTAATGAGCTTTTTATGTTAAATTATGGTAAAATGGGCAAACGGGCGTTCGCCTGCGGTCCCCAGTCGGTTTACGTCATTGCGTACGCCTCCTCCTTGTCTTCAATCGTGGAACTCGGAGTCGTCGTTTTCGTCTTCGTCGACGGCGAAATTTGCTGTTGCGGGACAAAAACGAATTCGTCGGCGGCTGTTATGACACCGCCGCACCGCATCGCATCGCATCCATCCAGTCACCACCTTAAGAAAGCTCCAAGGCGGAACCGGATGTTTTGCTGCGACATGCCAACACTGCATTACCGACTGTGGAAGCCAAGGACCCATTTAAGGAGCGGGCGGACAGTTGGGCTGGGCCTAGATTTATCATTCGCACTCCTTTCCTTTCAGTTATTTTATTCCAATTCTCGACAAAAATATTAAACTTTCCATAAATACCTTATTATTATTTACTATTATTATAAAACTAGCTCTTCCCTGCGGTTGCGCCCGCCGTTTAAATTAAAATCAGATCGGATTATTATAAATATCTAATTTTTAGCAGACTTATTAATAAACAATGGAGAATGATAAATGACGATAACTTTTTTTTCTGACATCCGAATTTGATGAAACAAAGCCTATATATTGCCCCAAGCCAAGCTTAATCTACCTGTGGAAATCCCATGAAAATCCCTTCAATAATTTCGGAGATTAGCGGCGTGAACAGACAGACAGACAAAAATTTTAAAATCTTTTTTTTTTGTGTTCTATTCAATTATAAAAATATTCAGTGTACAGACACGCATGTTCTACTGTTTTATTATATGATCAGACGGAAATTACTAAATAAATTTTTGGATCAATACAACGAAATCTCAATTTTAGAAAATAACAATGCCGTCCTTTTATTCCCACAAGAGAAATAAATAAAAAATAATTATAATATACTTAATCTATCTTGTAGAGGTACTTTGAAGGATTAACGAAAACTAGTTCTGCGAATTTTTAAATAGTTTGATATCTATGATATCTATGATATGCGGCTAAAAATCACCTAATTGGCGAATCCCAAGTTTGATTTCTTGATAAAAATTATATTAACATATGGGAATAAAAATTAGCTTAAATTATCACTAAATTTGTGCTTAAATTATATTTAAACGGGACAAGCATAGAATTTATTTACTATTTGTCTTAAGTGTTGTTAAAGAGGCGTTTAGTGAAAAAATGTCATTTCGGGAACGTTTTTAAAAATGCTTGATTTACGAATTTAGTCCTAAGACCATCTTGAGAGTAAATTTAATTTTCAACAAAATGTTGCTTTGAGAAGTTTTTTAAATTCCATTTTTAAACGAGTTATTCCCGTTTATGTAAAAGAAGAATTTTTCCTTTGTAAATTATATGGGAAATTAAAGTCTGTTTGCGCCTTTTGCAGGTTTGACCATAAGGAGTCTGAAATTTTGGGAGAATTAGTTTTAGATCTAGAGCTAAAAACAAAACCCTATATTTATGCTGCTGGTTTTTTTTTAGAAATAATATGGCATACTTTCGCCTTCCTCATTTCTATTGGAGTTCTATGGAAAGTTCGCACTCTACGGGCCGCAGTCCTCCCTAATCGAGGTGCTATCTTTATTGATCGCTAGAGTCAATTTTTCATACAGTCATTCGCCGTGGGAGGAAATTAAAATTCAATGAGCCGCTCACAAAACAGAGTTCGATGCGGCGGGGCGGGGCGGTTGTAGCTCATCGCAGCGGGGCCTGGCTCGCGGTCGAAACCCCCCGTAGCCCCCGAGTCGAGTCCGGGGGGGGGGGGCTCTGGATGCGTTTAATGCACTTTTTGAACGGTCCCTAATTGCCCTGTTGTCTAACAATTAATAAAGCGTGGCGCAGCAGCCGCCCACCATCGTTTCAAATTATCGAACACTGCCAAATTTGGGCCATAAGCCCATTTATTTGGATATCAAAGCGACCATTGGCGCGATTAGAGTCTGATGCCGTTGAGGATTTTGCCCAATTTGTCCCACGCCTGCGGAACCAAAAAAAAAAAAGGCAAAAATTCTGGAACGCCAGGCGCGGTGTGCATCCCGGAGAATGACTGCGGCGAAAGCGTCAGCGTCGGACCATTAGAGGAGTCCCGCCGGAGGAGTCCCCGGGATGGCAAACATACGACGGCCTGCTGCGGGACATTGGCGCGCTATTTGAGAATGCACCCACGGGACGAATATTGCAGGTGACCACTTGTCCAGGTAAGGGCATTTCCTACGGATGGCGCCCCACTGGAGTCCCGCTGCGCTCGCTCCGAGCATCCACCTCTAATGGTTAAATCAAATTTGCGCTGCAATGCTTGCAAGTGTTTTCAGGGCAAACTGAGGGCATAAAAAAGGCTGCTCCCGAGGAAGTACGACACTTCTGGGATCCGGGGCCCCATTCTATAGAGCCGCAGCCTGCAGTACGACGGACCTGGAGGTGGAAGAGGGCCCCATGTGCCGATGTCACGTCCCGTTTGAAGGCATTAGGATTAAAGGAACTGCGGATGATCGCATGCTCGGGAGATGATTTGTGGCCCCGGGTCCGGGAACTTTTCGGAATTTTAATGCCACCGATTCCCGGTCCAGACCTAGAGGCTCTCTATTAGTCCGGACTGCCCGCAGAGCAAGGTCGAGGAAGCTCCCATTTGTCGGCGCGCTCGAGGGGCCCCGGGCCTCCAAAATAGAGTCGTCGAAAATTGCTGTGATAGATGGCCAAATTCCGAATCGGAATTCCTTCTAAATTTTGCAATAATCAGGGAGCATATGTTTTCATTACTTTTTCAGCATTTTTCTGACTTGGAACGGATATGTTAATAAAATCGATATTTGCAATTTGAGGGCTTAATATATAGGTATTGCCTTAGCGAAATTTATAAGGCCAAAAATGATTTAAATTCTATTTTAAAACTTGAAAACCAGATTTTATACTAATTATTTAATAGCCTAGAAGACATTTTCATCAATTAAAAGAAATACGGACCTGATACATACATACATACTTAGAAAAGTTTACCATTTAACTGCAAACTGTCTTAGCAGCCCTAGAAATTTTAATAACTATTAAAAAAACCTGCAAATATTAGTTAACCATTTAGAATCTAAGAAGGGATGAAGACATAATGAGTAAAATTATTACAGTATATGTAATAGAAATCTCCATTAAAATCAAGAATTTCTCCTTTTTTTGAACTTTTTTTTTGTTTTACGTAAAATTAATTATGTTTCCTTTTTAACAAACTTCTTTGATTTTTAGAAGAAATTTTAATCTTATAAAATTATGTTCGTTTAAAGTATTTACAATTTTACGATAATCAATTTTCTTCCGCTATCACTTTATAGGTGATATGTAGTAAGTTTGGTATGGACTACCACTGATAAGTTACATAAGTGATAATTAATTTGGTAAGTAATTTCACTATTCAGATTAGTAATAATGAATATTTAGTTAAAGCAGTGGTTAATAAATATAATTATAATATTTTCAAATCTTTTAATATTGGATGTACCTAAATATAAGAAATTCTACAATAAGTGCAAAACTTTTTTGTTTTATTCTACGATTCTAAGATACCTGAGTGTAAGAATTTTCAAGTCTTACTACCTCAACTAAAGTTAAGACGAGCAAAGAAAGGAAGTAATAGACTTCAATGCTCTTCCACCTCCGTTTCCTTGTCGGATTTTTTGCCAGAACCCCAACATCTGTCTGTAGCAAATAGTTCGAGAGTTTAATGGATTTTATTTCAATTCCATTTATTTACTACTTAGAAAAAAAAAAGTTTATCTGTTTTATCATCTCCTTCTTTTCAGGACCCGCTTTAACGGAAGAATTCAGAAGTGTACTTTATTTTACAGTTCATTTACATAGTTATCCAGTTTTAGGACAAGCAATAAAGTGGGTCTTAAAATTCAAAACATTAAATTGTTGAACCTTTGACGGACGCAAATTAGAATGGTATGCAAACCGCCAATTTACGGTATTAACATAAAAACAACGACCTGTACATTCTCCAATTAGGACGAATGTCGAAGTTTTTAAACTGTAAATTAGTGCGACCATATTTTCTGTTTTTATGGCTGGAAAAATACAAATACGGTATTTATTTTTCCGTTTATATTTCGAAATTAACAAGAGAAAATATGTTTTATATAGCTTTATAAGCATATTTAAAGCAACCGTTAATTGTAATTCATTGCAAAAATATCCGTCAGAGGGCGAAGGCTACAAATCACTTCAGGTCTGGAAATTGGAAAACAAACGACGGATAAAAACGTGCGACAATCACGAAAAACCGCACGCAATAGTCCCGAAAAATTCACTGTACGTACCCCCCACCTCTTTGTTTATGCTGAGAGGGGAGCGGGAGGTGGGGCAGCTAGCCAACCACAGTGCACCTGATTCAAAATTGCACAGGTAAATTATTTTGGCATTAACTGCAGTGCAATTTACGCCGGGGTGGGCCACCCCGAAAATGCACAATCGGTACCTCGGGCGGCGTGTGGCGCATCCACCCGAGCGCGTCACGAACTATCGCTTTTGAACGAAATCTGTGCCAGAGGGCGCTTTAGGGTTCGGATGGGCAGAGGGCGCTGGTGTCGATTCGATGTGTCGGTTAAAAGAGGTAAATTTTCTTTTTTTTTATAGGGACGTTTCGGGGCACATATACCCAAGGGTTTAAGGGTAGGTATAGTTAGTAACTTGGATTCCATGAAAAATTCAGAGAATTCTCCTCTTTCGATTCTCGTTTTAATTTTAATTTTTTTTATTTTTTTTTTGTTAAATTGTGCACTTCCTCTTCCAAACTGTATTTTCCTGGAGCCCTCTTCTATTGTATGACCCCCTTTGCTCGGGTGAGGAAAAAAAATGTAAACTTGAACGGCGCCCCATTGTGCTTCCGGACTGGCTCTTCGCTAGGTTCTATATGCATATATGTATGTATATAAAAAAAAATAATAAAACATACACACACGCCTCTCTCGACCCGGTCGTACCCGCGGGCCCTATAGGCCCGACCCCCGTGTGGAGGAAGCTTTAAAGTCTGCGAGTTAATTGGAAAATATTCCTCGTGAAAAGCTTCGCTTTGGGAAAGTGCACTGCTTTTCTGCATAGCACAAAGAACCGTCTGCTGCATATTTCATCGAAACTTCGCCGTGTGTTTTCCTTTCTGCATTTTTCTCCCTCGGCAGAGTTATTTTTCTTTTTTTTTTTTTATTCTGTATTTTTTTCTCAATTTTTTTTATTTTGTTGCCCGGTACATAATTAACTCGATTATTGGAGCAATTCAGGCGTGTGCAAAGCAAGAAAACAAATGCGAAAAGCTCCACCCTTGCCGTCGTCGTCGTTGCTGCTGCCGCCGATTGAATTCAATTTTCTTCGCCGTTTGGCGCTAATAAGTTGCGCCATCTAAAGCCATGGCGCCATTACCGCCACACCGCAGCGAAGCGGCGAACTACGGAGGACTTGCAAATCGAGGCGAAGAAAGACGACCGGGCGAACGCGCCCCCGGATGCACTCGGAAGGCCCCCTATAATGCCAGAGGGACTGCTAAAGGACGCTGCTGCTGTTCCTTTTTTTATTCCCATTTTCTTCTTTTTATTTTTTATAGTTCGCCTCACTTTGCATATATGTGAAAAAGGGAGGGTTCAGTACTCGGAATTGTTGGCCTATTTCCAGCAGTCTGTCTGCACTGACCTATAACATTCCAAAATGAACGTATTCCCTCCCCCCCGGCCCCCTCATGCCTTGCTGACCAGGCTCATTACAATGTACTCGGACCAGGGGGATGGGGTGGGTTCTGGGTGGCATTCGGACTTTCGAATACCGCCCCTTTTCCCTGGTGGACACACGCCTCTTGGGAGTTATTGCCTTTCATGTGGATTGATACTTTCGCGCGGTTGTAACTCGGAAATTTCGCATAGGTCAGCCACTCTGTAATTCGCCTCTATCGTCCCTTGGAGCAGCAATTTAATGGCAGCCAATTTTCCTAAATACTAGCGCTCCCTCTTTTATTCAGTTCCCGCGAGTATTTTACGCGAATATTCTTTCAATTTGTTCTATAGAGTAGCTAATCTTTATATTGTGTTGTCTAAAAGAAATCGAAATATTCCACTACATATTTAGAATTATAAGAGATTTTAAAAACCCCCAGGCACTTCATTTTACGAGAACTTAATAAAAAAAAAGAAAAAATTTTAATATTCAATGAAACCACATTAAACACAAACAATTTTAAAAAGCCCCAGGGACTAAATTTCACAGACATTTAATAAAGCATAGCCGTTTTAAGTTCTTCTATACGAAGGTGAAAGACCTGCATTTAGGCTAAAGTGTAATTTGAAATCAATATTAACAGTTTTAATTTATATGACTGATTAAAATATGCAATTCTATTTCAAGACTATGTGCATTATATTAAGGTTAGAATGCTTATTTCAAAGAAGTAGTGCTAATTTTTCTTTTTAATTCCAATAACTTTTCTAGTTCATTGTATTTATGTAATAATACAAATGTACAAAGTATTTGCTATAATACAAGTCCAAATATACCGAAGAATGAATACATCAATTGTAATTTGATGAGCATTTTGCAAATTTAGCTTTGCTGCAGGTAAAGTTAGAATTCAATTCGATGCAAAATTCCATGATCCAGATCAGATCATGTTAAACAATATTTATTGTTTTAAAAGACTTCATTTTAACTAGAAATCTTCTGTTTTAAACACTAATATTGAAGCAAAATGTTTCCAAAACATTACTTTAAATAATATGTATATATGTATATGCTTTTATCAAATCAAGACCTTTGTCTTCAATTAATTTTTGCGTTCAGTATTAAAATAATTCGGTTAGAAAATTCCAGTCTAATTATTTGACATTATAAGAGGAAAAATTAATTAAAGTCAAAGGTAACTAAAATAAGTTTATGAAAATTTTAAAAACTTGTATCCAAAAGGGACTTTCGTAAGCTTTTTTGGATTCGATTCGAAGCTTGCAATGATAGGGACCCAGTTTAAATTTGAAGATTGGTGTTTAACGTAATTTTGTGAAAGTGGACCTAAATTGTAAATTAAATGTTTTGTCTATAAGTTGCTTCATTTTAAAACAATAGCTACTTTTTCAAGGAATAGATTCCCGAATATGCCATTTATCCACAAAGTAATATTTCAATTTAAACGTATATCTGTCAATGATCCTAGTTCGTTTTCCCAGCGATATATTTTATGTTTTTTTTTTTCAGTAGTACATTAAACCAACCAAAAAGGGTTTTGTGAGGATGCCAAATATAAAAACGTCCCATGTCCGTCCTCTAAGTTCTTTTAGATACGAAAAAAAAAAATAAAATAAAAAATAAAGTTCTTCAAATAGGACTTAGTTTCAGTCCTTGCAAAATGCCATTAACTTTGCAACTTTGGAAGCTATTTTCCGGCCAGAAAGCAGGCTGGCCAATTCAAATCAATTTTCAGCTCTTCTCCCCCTGGGGTTTTTTTTCCAACAAAAGAGAAGGGTAAGAAAACGTGACTTCCCTAAGGAATATGGTATTTTGGGGAAGACGGGTGGGAAGGGCGGGGGAAGGGAGGCGTTATGTGTACCATTTGGCCAAAGATTTGCCAGCTCAGCCACAACCCCTGGCATTGCATTCCCACATGACAAATCAAGAAATCGCCCCGCAAAATTAAACCCTTGACCACACAAAACCTTCGATTGGAACCCATAATTTAAGAATTTCATCCCGTTTACCGACACCGCAATTCTCCCCCCATCCCAACAAACGGTGGATCTTCCAACCGGCTGTCTAATTGAAAAGTTTTCCGGCTTCTCCAGGTGGAGGAAAAATATTTTATGGCTGAGGACAGGTGATTTCACGTCCGCTTGACTCCGCACACATCCGAGCTTTTCCGGCCGCTTTTCTAAAGTATATACCGGGATATTATGTGGGGGAAGGGTAGAGAAAAGATAAGTGGTGGGGGAGAGGGGTATGTGTGGTACAGCGCGGCATAACCTATAGAGAGCTTTCTCCTAGACACAAATTTCCTCCTTTCCTCGGATAAATGAAGTCTTTCGCCGCATTTTCTCGCACTTCAGCACTCATGCTATTAGGCGGCGCGCGGCGTGGCGTGGCGTGGCGTGACATGGCGCGGTGCGACGTGGCGTGGCGCTCGACGAGACACGACAAATGGCCCGACGATGGTGGCGCCCGGGCGAGCGGGAAAGCTCGTGGAGCCCTATAACGTGCGGTGCTCCGAGAACCCTACCCTACCTCTCCCTCCGTCCCGATTATTATCTGTATCAATGTGTTAAAGCTCTCCAGGATGGCACCAAAAGATATCCTGCGCTGCACCGGCAGCAGGAGCAAGCACACCAGGAACAGGCAGCGCCCTCTTTTATGTAGTAACATCAAGCACGACGGTGCGACAAATGATTAGGATGTTGCGGTGCTCTACTTCTGCCTGGGCTGCTGGCTCAGTGCCGCGTGTCCCCCTCCCCCTTCTTTCCGGCCTCCTAAAACCCCTTCTTTCCTTTCTCACCCCTCCCCTTTTTCCTGTCTCCCCCCACCCTTTACTCCAACGTCTGAGGTACCTTCGTCGCCTGTTCGTGCGCCTACGTCGCTGTGGGAGGGGGGTGTGGTGGGGAGCGGGGAACGGATCGGGATTCGTATGCGAGGCCTTCCCGCTAAATCACAATTTTGCGGAATTCAAAGCTTAAGGAGTTTTGCTGCAGCGATTTCCTGCTTTTGATGCAATCGCTCGGGTGGTGCTCCGGCTACAGTGGATGGCAGAGGGGAGGTGTGAGGCGGAGGAGGAAAGTATGGGTTGAGGACCCGCTAACCACCATCCCTCGCCCCGCCCCATCCATTGCACAGCAGCAACACACCTTCTTCTACCCGCTTCTGCTCTGCTTGACAATTCGCATCAGCGCGAGGCTCTTCTCAATTGCTTGAAGCGGGCTTTTGACCCGAGTACCCCCCACTTCATCCCTTCCCTATCCACTCCTCCTTTCATTCCTTGTGTGGCTCAAATGAAGAAATGCGGCTTTCCGTTCTCTTTTTTGGAAGGCATGGCATACAACACTAAAGGAAACCTTTTGCCGTTTGTTGTCGGGATCCTTTGAGAAGCTCACAAACTCTCCACTTTTCTTCGCCTATAGCTTCAGCACCGGACCCCGGAGGGTTTGAAGTAAAAAACATTTAAAATTCAATTTGTGATGAAATTTATTGCGAGAGCGAATTCGCGGCGAAATTGAAAATAAGGCGAAGAAGAAGATGCAACGGTCTATCCGATTTTCTGGCACGAAGAACGGTCTCGTAATTTTGGACATGTTCGTTAAAGAGTCGCCAAAGCAAAAAATAAAAAAAAAATAATAGGAAAGGGTAAGGGCGGGGTTTTTGAGAGAGCTAAAATGGGATGGAACATCCGAAAATTTCAAAGTAAGCGAGATTCAACACTAATTTGATTGATTCAGGATAAAAGATTGTCCTGCCGGCTACAACTACACGAAATAAAGGAAAATAAATTGGGAGAAAATCCGCGTAAAGTACTCGCGGGAAGCGATTCACTAGATAGGAAAATTGGCTACCATTAAACGGCTCTAGGGGACGTTGAAATTTTCAAAGTGCGCCTCGCCTGACCTATGTCAAATTGGAAGGATACAATTGCCCGAAATTTCGATGCCTTTGGTGCTTTTGAATTTTTGCAGTGCACCATTTTAGAATTTTGTACCTGAAGGAATTGTTGTTACACTTTTCATTAATCTGCCTGTTAAAGGCTCTATAGATTATAAATTAAATAAGCCTTTTTTACTTTAAATGACTATCAACAATGTTGATGTAATTAAAACATTTTACATTTTACAGTCATGTTTCAGAGTAGTTTACTTTGAATTTGTAAGTATACATATTTCGGTGTATTTTTGTTCAAATAACAAATTTTGTAGTACCTATTTGTTTACAATGAAGAACGAGCACCCTGTAGAAGAACGCGGTGGTATTCTATTTATAATTTATTCTAATTATTCTACTAACAAAATTAGCTAGGCTGTAGTTGCCGAATGATGCAATTTTTCAATATAAGAATTTTCCAGTTGCGATATTGATTTTAGTATTTACATACTTGCTTGTGTAGGCTCCGTGGTGGAGATGCGCCATGGCAGGTTTAAAATCATTTTACTATAACTTTATTTTGGACATTTTGCAGTTTTTTAATATACAGTGTTTGTGCGCAATGGGACCATAAGGAAGCGCCATAAAAGATTGCTGATTGAAAAATAACTTTATATAGACCATAAACTTATTTTCGAGACTTATAGTATAAATCTTTTATTTATCAAAGGATACATACGAGTAAATTTAATTAGAGTTTTAGTGCTAGTGCGAGGAAAATTGCTTAGTATAGGTAAGTTTTTCATCTAGAGTGACTTGAAGTTATTTGAAATAGTCTTCTATATCGATGTAGATGTAGTCCATAAGTTTTTGCTTAATAACGTGTTTTTCCAATTCAATTTCAAGGGATTTCTATGAAAATGAGTAGATCTGTAGGTTCACTGATTTATAATCTAATGTCTAAATTTTAAAACGACGCATCTAAATTCGATGACCAAAGCAAAAATGGTCTATATTTTTATTCTGGAGCCAAAAAGCCAATTTTTAGATTACTCGCAATCGGAGTTTTACAAATATCATGAGGAGGTAGTCTATACGCATTCAAGGGTATTTACATACATATGTACCTAAAAAGTTAAGATTAAAGCTCTTAAATGTTTGAATTCTGACTTGAATTTCCAATGACCTTGAAAGTCAGATTTGTCCTAAGACTGAATTTTCGAGAAGTAAGAATGACTTAAGCAGTTAGGGCAAAATGGGCAAAGTACAAAAGTCTGCAGATCCGCAAAAAAGAAAAAAAAACCCAAGACAATTTCATGCAAAACGGCCTTTCTAACTGCAGGTAGTGTGGCTGGCACATTGCTGCTGCAGAAAGTTTTGCAAAATTGTGCTTGCGGTGCGGCACCCTCATTCCGTCGCCGGAGCATACAATGGATGATCGCGGCGGCGCGGCGGTAGCGCGCATTTCGGTTCCAGCTCTTAAGTTTGCACCGCGACGGCGGCGGAGATTGGCCCGATTAAAATTTCAAATAGCGAGCGGAACCCGATTGGTGAAAAATAAAAAAATAAAAAATAAGTATTCCGTCGAAAGATCCCGTCTGATTTCAATTTGCGCGCGTTTTTGCGCGGAGAGCGCACAGCGCACCATCGCGTCTAACTGTCGAGCGGGAATTGGCTCCGGGAAAAAGGAATGCGCGCAATCGGTGGCGAATTGCGCCACTTTCCTAACTCAATCAAAATTTTGCACGTTTTTCGGCAGTCAAGTCGTCTCAACAGAAGCAGCCGCAGCAGCAGCAGCAGCAAACTTCGGCATCATCTGCGGCGGCGCACCGTACCGTGCACGAGTTCATTGAACTTTCTTTTCTTCGCCGCGGAAATTCCTCAGAAGTTCCCACCAAAAGACAATTCTCCAGCTGATCGCGTACCGCGCAGAAAAGAAGGAAAAAGTAAAAAAAAAAAATATATAATTTGATATAAAAAGAGGGAAAAAGGCAAATTCCCAACCTGCCGAGTCACTCGGGGCGACCGAAGAAAGTCACGAGAGCGACAATTAGCCGCAAGTCTACCGTTTCTTTCGAGGCTAGGGCAAGTTTTCGCCGCAACCGCGTGCGGGCTGCAGCAGCAGCGCCATGTCGGCGTCGCGCGGAAGCTTCAAAAGCACTGTGCGCAGTGTGGAGCAGTTATCACACCGGGCGAACTGATAACAGTTGTCCGCCGCGTTACATAAGAACCGTATCCCCCTCGCCCCTCCCCTCCCCTACAAGATCACCGCGCACGGTTGCAGCAATCCGTTCAACGGCCTCCATCCGCTCCGCCAGTGCCAGGCAGAAGCGGGCACTGGAACTGAAATGGGGTATGGTGGGGGGGAGTGGAGGGGAAAGGGGATTGCGGAATTCTCCGATCCCGCAAGATGAGCTCTCGCTCGCTTCAAAGTTCAAAGTCGATGGAATGCGGGGAAAGTAGGCCACAAATTCTCAGACATTGACAGTCCCGCGCACGGCCCGCTTACTTTTTCTCGTTAAACTGTTCCGAATGCCGTTCCCGCGGGAGGGGGGGGGGGGGGGGGATCTCAGCGGGGAGCGGGATAGCCGCCAGAGTTTTAGCAGAAAAAGAAATGAATATGAAATAATAAAAAGGGAAATAAATAAAAAAATATATATAGCAGCGAGCGGTGCAACAGTCGGCGTTTGAATTTCCATCCGAACCGGAAGTTCGTTTGCCCGATGGAATTGCGCAGAGATCCGTGTCCGTGCGGATCGAACTTGGCAGACGCTGAGGTTGCCCGCGATCGTGGAAACTCTGTGCGCGGCCTCGACGACGGAGCTTTCCTCCACGTCTTCGTCGCGCACTTGAAAAACCGCTTCAAGATGACGATCATCATCATGGCGGATTGCGACGGTGGTGATCGCGCCAGTGGCCCGCGAGGTCGATGAATTCGAGGTCGCAGTGGGAGGAATCCCAGACAGAGATCTTTTGCACCTACTCAGCTGACTGATGGACAGATGATTCTCCACTGCGCTTTCCATCAGTGACGGGCATTTTGTTCATTTTTTCGCAGTCACTGACTTTGAACGGAAAGAGATTTTACTTATATTACAATATACAAAAAACAAAAAAAAATACATAAATTAAAACGAAGCAGCAGAAGCTAGAACAGTTTCGATGATAGGTGGCATCTGGATCTGACACCCTTCCGCTGTTCGTGGACGGATGATTTGTTCCGTGATCACCCGGTGTGCCGCATTCCTGGATGATGGTCGTGCTTAATAAGCGAAAGATCACGTCCGATATGTGGGAAAGGTCGGGCAACTTTTTACGTGGAGGAATTGAAATTGACCATAAAAAGGGGCTCTTTAAAGCCGTTAAACTTGACACGTTGCGTCCCGATGAGAAATGAGGAGTGATTTTTCAAAAGGACTTATTTCCACATTTGACCTTGAACGACCTAAGAATGCTATCACCTTTATCATGCTGAAATGCATCTTTTAGTGAAAAAATATTACGAAACAGACATAGATTTCCAAGAGAAACTTGTGATCAAAAATCGCAGTTTCATACAAAACGACACATGTCCACTTTAATTGCTGTGTTATGGCAGGTTATAGTTAGACATTTTTAGAATTTAAAAAAAAAAAATCTATTTTCTATAGTCGCTGAAGAAACCTTTATATATATACTGTTTTGTAACGATTGTAACGAACTTGAGTGCACTGACTTCAGAGTATAATCTGTGGTATAATAATAAAATTTTACAACAAAAGGGTATATTTCCAACTGTTTCATTACAAACAGCTTTATTTCCTGTAGTTTACACCAAAAGGGCTTATTTCCAAATGTTATTTTATTTTTGTTAATTAATACAAATAATGTTACAATAAAATCTTTAAGCGTATTAGAACAATAGATCAACACACTATAACACTATATATATTTTAAAAAAAAAAGTTACTGTAAAGAGCTCTTAAACGTTTTTCCTCATTACTGAACATGGAATTGGAATTTGGAATTTGAAAAATCACGCCGCAAATGCAAAAGTAGGGCCATATGGCAGCACCACGGCCGAATCAGGAATCTATATTTTTAAAAAGAAGTTAAGCAATACATTCATGAGAAAAGTAAAGGATTGTAACTCCTTTTTCACGATATTAGATTAGTATTTATTATTAGGACTATACTAGTAGATTAGTAAAACAAAAAAAGGTTTTCTTTAGAGTAAGTTGCTTAGAATATTCAACATATTTAGTTGCTATATATCACTAAGAGAAAAACTACATTCCAAAATTAAAGAAGAAATATTAAGATTAATTAAAGAAAAAAAATTGGAAGAAACTGTAAAAATGATTTTGACATGTTTGATTTTAAAACAAGAAAAAACACACATGTATACATATTTAAACCTGATTTGGAGTGCGCAAAAAATAAGAACGTATAGAGTTAAATGAAGAACGATAAGTTTAAATAATTATAATTTATAGAGTTTTGTACTTCACAAAATAACGGACAAATTTAAAACAAGTATGGGCAGAAATGCAGAGGTTATACATACTGCAAAAACTAAAGAAAAAACTATTTTGTATAGGTTATATGAATCATGCCAAAATATATAATAGTATAATGATGATTTTTGATCCATGTATAACTTTCAACTCTATTTAAAAAAAGATATATTAATCATGAACATTTTAGATTAATATTTGTTTTTCCCTGTTTGGTTGGTACATTGAGTGTAATTGGTAAAATAATTTTAGGACAGAGATTCACAGTTTTGACTCGAAAAACATACAGTCGAATTGAGAACGTCCTCCTTTTTTGAAGTCGGTTTAAAATTATACAAAGTAAGTTTGAACTACACATAAAATACTTACGACTTTAAAACCAATTTTTTGGCTAAATCCAGAGTGGACTAAAGACGGATTGTCTATTTTATTCTAAAGTGAAATCGTCTCTATCATGGTCCAATTTTGTCCCCTCTTCTCACTAAAAAACTTTCCATCTACCAACTGAGACCAAAACCATTTTTTACTTGCCCAAAACTGCCTTGGACACAGTTGATTTACAGTTCGAAAGATAACTTTATCTCGCGTTAATTAAAGTACAGACTCAAAGTGCTGAAGGACTGCAAACGAAAACTGTGTATCAAGGCTGGTGAAATAGTGCTCCTATGTTGACACTTTCTGTCCAAAGCTCCGCCCCGAAGGAAGGTCAATCCACTCCCCATATCCGAAAAAAAAATTCCTTTTTCCAACCTTCCTTATGGTGAAAAAAAGCTCTTCCTCGAAAACACGTGCGTAAATAAGTCTTGTTTTTCTTTTTTTTTTGAGAGGTGGTGAGATGACGTGCGACAATTGAATGAGTAATGTTGCGCCCCAGTCCTGGACGTGGAAGGTTTTGGATTTATTGGAATGCATGTAAACATGTAGACACACAAACACAAATTCCGAAATTTAGGCGATTGTGGGTTTAATATTCCGTGAGTTGAGGCGTTCGTCTTCCACGGTGGAGCCACCTACCCAAAACCTTTCTACGTCAGAATCGTTCAAAGTAGTAAGTCTGAAGAAAATTGGGCGAATTGTTGCCGTGAGTGATTTTGCCATTAATCAAAAATCGCTAGACGTTTGGCACCCGAAAATAGCAAAATTACACAGCCATTCGGCGTCACGAAAAGCCTTTTTTTCGCTGCTCTGTAGGGCTGGTGTGGGGCTGGTCTATGGATCCAATTACACCCGTCGTCGTCGCCTCATCAGCCAATGATAATTAAGTTGTAATCTGGCGGGAGTATATTTCCTTTTTTTTTCGAAAATACATTAGCAGCTGTTATGAGAGAAGTCTCAGAGGAGGCTTATTATGTCGGGCTACTTTCCCAGGGGAGTGTGTGGTACCCTATTACTCAATAGAGTCTATCTTCTGCTGGTTCGGTGTTTTTATTTTATTTCTTTTTTTTTAGAGAAAAAAAGATTAATCCACTCTATCCAGGTCTACCATCATAAGGTTCATAGTTCAGTCAGTTTGGCGCGGTGGCAGCGACTCGTTATTAAGTCGAAACAGAATAAAAGGCGGTCGGCAGCCTCTACCTGGACCTGAAGTCCTTTTCAGTGCGAATTTATCATCTCCTAATTACAAAAAGGCCATTTTCCTGGCATTCCCTCTGAATGACCCGAAAAGCAGGACTCTTTTGGTCCTGTGCTATCCCAGCGCATGGCCCCCACCATCATAATTATCATCAACGTTGGCGGTGGTAGCGGCGGCGGCGGCTAGCTTCTGCTTTTGCAGCTGCATCGGGCGCGGCGGCGGGGCCACAACTGCAAGAGTCCCATTCATCCCGTCGTCAGTCCATTCAGAGTACACAAATAATCAAATGACGTTTTTATTACACACACACAAAAGGGAACGCAAACGTATCCCCCCACAAAAAGGGATACACGGGGAATCCACTAATAAAAATTAAACTAGCTCCCCAAACTACAGCAATGCGGATGTCGAGGACGTTGCACTGCACTTTGACCCACATACGAAAATACGGCGCGGCTCTCGTACGAACGTATTAAAATAGGGACACCGCGCCACCTATCAACGTACAGACGAAACATACATACGTACAGTTACAATACAGTAAAAATGAGCGAGAAAACAACCCCGGCATGCAACGGTGGTGTACTCCGCCATCAGTGTTAGATCTGCAACTACTCCCGGGGCCCCTGGTGCTCCTCAGTGCGCCACAAATGCAACGAACGAAACCCTACCTCTATACCTGTGTGTGTGTGCTTTACTACACTGCCGCGTTTGGGGCTCGAAGGAGCTGCCCGAATCCTGCCCGCTTCTGTTCCAAAGCCCTCCAAGCCCTAGGAGTAGAGCACACTGCCGTTGTTGGTGGTTGAAAAAGGGTTTGGGATACCCGTAACCCCCTCCTTCGTCCGCAAAAAGGGACGTGAAGCATGTGTGCTTTGGTGCTGGAGCTGCTGCTAGCGCTCCTGCTAAATGGGGCCATGTCCCGTGTTGCCAACTGCAATAATAGAATTGAATATGAGGAGAACAAAGGCGTTGCGATTGATGGCCTACGGGACGTCTTGCGACCACAAAGAAAAGCTTTTTTTTCTCCCCCTGCCCGCACCCACTCTGCTTTATTATCCTACGACCTACACCATGAATTATTGCTGGAAAACAGCATAGGCCCTAGAACGGTTCCCTGCGGTATTCAGCTATCTCTTCCTTAAAAAGCTAATCACCGACTGCATCCGGACGATGACAACGATCCGCGCGGTCCCAGTATACATATATTTTTTGCCATCTTAGTCAAATGCATTGTAAGGAAAGAAGAAGAAAGGAATAATTTGTAGAAAATGTTTAACGCATCTTTATTAAGTTTGTTTATTAAATTAGCAAAGATTTAATTTTGAGTCAATATAAAAAAGTTCATTGGAAATGAAGAGAATTAAAAAAAAATTGCACGAACAACACATATTCAGAAATCAAAAATATGTCAATAAAATCTAAAAGAAATTAAATAAATAAAGTAGAAACTACCTTAAGCCATTCTCTGCAAATCACGAGTAACTATTCGTTAGTAGCCATAGCTGGATATTTGGCTGATCTGATCTTAACAGTAAATGTGTTAACATTTTGATTGCCAGGATTTATTCAGCCACGTATTCAGCTATTGCATTTGATCTATGGGAAACTTTGTAAGATGTTATATTTTATAGGAATTCCACTACGGTGGCTTTAATGTTTATACGATATGTAAAAATTTAGTAAAGCTCAAACGTATTTCAATTACCTATATCTAGCTTTTACTCAAAGATTCTTAAATTTCTGTCTGAAAAAAAACCACTGCCACTGGCTGGACAAGTGAATCAAAATCCTTGCATTTTTCTTTGGTGCCAGGAATGAACGACAAAAATCTGAAAGTCATTACGCCGGGGCCCACTCAAGAGTCCTGTAAGACTCCGGAGGGCCCTACAAACATTTTTGCGACATGGCTCAATGGTGCAAGCATCTCACCCATTAGCAGAAGAGTGGGGGGGAGGAGGTCCTCCAGTCGTGGAAGATGGCTTGGCTGGCTGTCCACCGAGAAGGCCAATTTTTCCGTGATGGACGGCCCCGGAGGAATGTTTCTGGTGCTGTGGTTGTGGCTGTTCCATAGTTTTAGGATCCTGGATCCTGGCAGTCGGCAGCGCGACGGACCGATGCAATTGTAGGGACTATAGCAGGGAACTTCTTGTGCCTCATCACGTCGGAGAAGATAGCCCCATGCACCGCCGCCATTGTACACAATTAAGCCCCATGATTTACAAGGAGGCCCGGCAAAAGCACTTGAAGGCTCCTCGAGGAAAAACCATCAGACAAAAACTTGGCACTTCTACGTGCTTTACAGCTCTAGCTCTAGCTAGAAAAGAGGAGCCTCCCTGGAGCGAGGGCGCGGCCGGCGGCGGCGGCGACGAAGACGACGACGACGGTAGAAAAGCCCGAGAAATGCATGAATGCGTCCCCCCTTCTTCCCGGTGGCGCAGGGTGTCCCCTGGACACTTTATTTAGCCAGGCTTAATGCCCTGGACACACTCCTGCCCTGCCTGCATGGGGAAATTTACAACTCCGGGATATGCGAAAATAAACGACCCACATTTTGATTTACTCACAGGAACAGATATAGCTCACCACGAGCCGATAAGGCAGTGCACAGACGGCGGCGGCTCCCGACTATGCCCCCTTTTCGCTTTATGGCCCCACGATGCGGATAAGACGTCGCTGTATTATCCTTGCGCCCTGCGACTTTAGCGCCTCTGCCCCCTCGGGGCACCCCTTTCGTCGCAGGAGCACCACCAGAGCATTTATTCGTCGCACGTATTTAGGCCTTCTTCCTTCTGAAACTCTGGAAAAGCAATCGAAACCGTTTTGCGCTGGTTTATTGGGAGAGAACGCGATAAATTTATTTATTCATTTGCATCCCTCGTGCGGTTCGAAGTGGCCCCTGGATTTGTGGGGACTTATCGCCCGCTTATACCTAGGTCCCCATGTTCCTGCAATCGGCGATAGGGTCAATTTTCGCAAATATGATTTTCGGGGAGGTGGAATCGTTTTCCAGCATAGGGAAATCGGCTGCTTGTTCCAGAAACTCGTGTACTTTGGGTGTAAGTTTTGATTATTTGGGGAATTGAGATTCTAAAGTGCTCGCAACTCCTAAGGGCTAAAGTGGGAAATTGACGACCAAGGTAAAACCAACATCAAGAATAGTGGTTCAATTTTTAAATCATTCAAACAATATTTGCAGTCTAGTCTAGTATAGAATGATAAATTTGCTTGTTATCTTAAAGGGCTTTGAAGTTTTTATTCTATGTAATCTAAATGTTATACTAATTTTAAAGTTGGTATGTATTTAAATAGGTAGTTTATGTGATGGTTCAATATTGTACATACATATGTATGTATGTATATAGGATACGTTTTATCCATTCAAAAAAAAAGTTACTAGGTATACAAATCTTCGGAATGGCTCAATGGAAGAAATGAAGCCTATAAGATATTAAATTTGTTATAAAATGTTGTATTTTCGTGATTTTCAGGAAAATTAACCAAACTACCATTTCCTGGGGAGCTTTTATCACAAGTGATAAATCTATGATTTAAATGTTGATATAATTTGTTTAACTTAGAAATTGAATTTATCTCTTTCTTATCTATATTTTTTAGAGCTAAAGTTTACGATATTTTCTAAAAGTTTATGTAAGACGTAGTTAAAAAGTGCTGCAAAGTAAAAATTTTATGAAAATCTCGTCGTAATAATTCCAAACTGGTTAATGGAGTCACCAAAAAGTTTGAATAGAATTTCTAAATCCCCGCTAAACTCGCATCGATAATGCAGTGTAGAACTATGTGGACAAAAATCGAAAGGACCGAGGAACTAATTAAAGTTTTTCGGCCTGAGAGGCATTCATAAGAACGCCCGAGAACTTTGAAAAAGTTCAAGGTATACACTTTAGGGTAACGTTTTACAGTTTCCTTCATTCAATTTAAAAATTTTTACCTCTCTCAAATTTAACAACCAAAAATCCCTCACTATATAAAGCCATTGAGTGCGCACCGGTAGCCACTGAGAGAGGGGGGGAAAAATATCCGAAAAAGTTTCTAAAATCAATGAGCTCAAGCAGTTCACCGTTTAAAGGCATTTTTCTTAATGAAAACCAAATCTCACCTGAGAATAGGTTGGTTTTACCTCCGGAGCCCCGGCCGCGCCCCGCGAGCTTCATTCTTCCGCCCAGGCATAAGCAGCAGCAGCAGCAGCGGGGCTCGGCGGTTCACCTTCGTTCCGGCAGCTTTACCAAATATGAATGGAGCCCCGCCATTCATAACATCAGCAACCGGATCCCCCCGAGGAGGCTGCTTTGGGGCCCTCTTCACCATCATCCGCATCTCCATTAATGAGCTCATAAGAAAATAAAAAAAAAGCAGCAGCAGCGGAGACTGCGACGGCTCGGGAGCATAAAAAAATAAAAAAATAAAATAAATGAAAGAAGAAAAAAAAATGGCTTTCGAAAGTTCTTCTGTGCCGTGTGAGAGCACATTCCGAGCATTTAACGGTTAATTAATGACTTCTTTGGTTGCTTTTCGGGAAATTTTGCCTAGGTGTTGGTTGAGGTCATGTTGGCGTGCGAAGAAAGAGACTGCGCCTGCGCCGCGTGCTTTTTGGCAGTCGCGCAAACGCGCTTTCGTTATGCAAACGGAATGCGCCCGGACCCGGAGGTCTCAAATCTCAAGTCTTAGGCTGTCTCCGATGTACAGTGGATTGAAATTTTAATTTTAGTGGACTTAGCCTTATTAAAAAGTCTTAAAAATTGTCTTTGTTTTTTTAATTATTATTTCGTCCAATCAAATGTTTGCAAAAATCCCCCTTTTAGCCGCCATTTTGAAGGGTGCTACCAATATCGCTGGTTTGCACCAATTTTGCCCCAAAAACAAGTGATATATCAATTCTTTAAAATTTTATCCTCACAACGAACTCACACAAGAAAAATTAGAACAAAATATTTTTAAAAATTTGTAACAAAATAAGGGATTCTTACAGGACCTCGTAAATTAGCTTAAATACATTATAAGTTTTAACCTGTATTATTAAAATACTGAAGTCTTTAAGACTTTCCAAATATAATTCATACTGATTACTGAATGAAAATTACAACTAGCGCACGCTCATGAAAAACTAGTTCCTCATAATTAGGCTCAGCAAGAGTGTGGTAGTTCCTTTATCTAAATAAATCAATTTTAGCCTTTCATAGAGCCTCATCATTTAATCCAATTTTAGAAGTTTTTAAAATTTTTTTCTAAACGAATTATTCACGTTAATTTAAAATATGTACAAATTTTTCCCATGCGAATTGTATAGGAAACTAAACTCTGCTTGCGCCGTTCATCGGTTTACTTTTAGATCTAGAGGCTATACTTCGACCTATGGGACCGAACATGGAAAAAAAACTCCCTAATGTATGTATGTACAATGTTCATGCCAAATTTCATGGCAATCACCAACCCGAGAGAGGATTAAAACAGGAAAAATACAAATAGAGAAACAAAACCTATCTGCCGCTTTAAGGAGCGAATAAGTTTAACCATCTGATTTTAAATCAAAGCCAAATTGTTTATTGGGGCAATTTTATTCGACGAATTTTATCTGACAATTGAAAAATTTGCCCTAAGTTACACAAGCCTGCGACAATTTAAGTCATAAGTACCTGAAGACCTATTTTTGAAACCATTCAAGTAAATTCGTCTGCGAAAATTCACATTTGGTTTATTCCCGAAACTCGTGCACAACGTTTTTCGAATTAAAAGTACTTAACTGAACTTATCAGAGGCTTTTGGAGACAGGCGAACAATCAAAAACCACGAGAAAATGGTAAAGTGCAAGTTTTAGAGAAAATTTTAAGAAGTAGGAAAACTCCAAACGGTCAAGATAAAGAAATTCAAATTATCCTTTTTTGTAACTTCTCTGAAATCGATATTTCCTTTATTTGTTATTGTTATTTTTTGTCCTTATCGTGCTACATCCCTATATAATAGGTATATACTCGTATAAAATCGAAAGTTTGTTTGCTTGTGTGTTTGTTTATTTGTTTGTTTGTTGCTCAATTACGCCTAAACGATCGACCCGATCATTTTCATTTTTTGAGTGAAGACACTACATATCCGGAATATGTAGGCTATTTTTTATTCGGGGGTTTCGAAATGGCGGACCCAAGATGGCGGTCAAAAATTGTAAATATCATGAGATTGCCATGAAAATTAGTATTCGGGCGTTTTCGGAGCTCCTGATTGCGAATCTATGCTCGAAATTTGGAAATTGAAGATGGCGGATCCAATATGGCGACCAACAATTTTCAAACTTTAACGAATTTAAGTGAAATTTAGTATTACGGGTATTTTGATACCACTTATTTTGAATCTACTAATAAAATTTGGAAATTCAAAATGGCGGACCCAATATGTTTGTTACTCAATCACGCCTTAGAGTTTGGTCCCATTATTTTCATTTTTTAAGTGAAGGCACTACACACCCCGACTTAAAATTTAGGGTACTTTTTACTCGCAGGTTTCAAAGTAGCGGACCCAAGATAGCGACCAAAAATGCAAATATTAAGGGATTGCCATGAAAATTAGTATTTGCGGGATTTTGGAGGTGCTAATTGCGAATCTAAGCTCGAAATTTGGATATTCAAGATGGCGAATCTAATATGGCGTCCAACAATTTTCGAACTTCAACAAATTTAAGTGAAATTTAGTACAGTGGGTATTGTGATATCGCTAATTTCGAATCTACTATTAATATTTGGAAATTGAAAATGGTAGACCCAATATGGCAACCATTATTCATAAAATTTTTTACGAAAGTCGAGCATTTCAAGGATCTTTAATTAAGTAGTACTTATAATATACCGGGTGAAACCGGGTAACTCCGCTAGTATGTATATAAAAACAATTTATAATATAATCTTAATACCTATAATAATAACCATATTGGTAATTTCCGAAGGTTGTAATTGGCATGCAATTTCTAGAATGGTGACTTGGAAAGAATCTAAAATCCATACTTAGAGCATTCTTGATCTTTTTGAATAAAGTTACCAAACATGTTTCTCTCCAAAATATACATAAACTTCTTATAACATTTTTTATAAGTTCATATCAGAAAAAAATCAATGAATTGAAACATTGTTATCTCTTGATTATGATTAATATAAGGTAAAAACAAAAGTTCATTTTTGGCGATTTGTATAAATGCGACTAATTGTAAGTCCACTAAATTCGAATTTCAGCCCACTGTGCGTCGCGCCGCCATCGGACAGGTAAGGCAGAGCACATCCGGCTTGCGGGCCACGGATTCGGAATTTCGGGTATACGCGCCGCCGACTTACGAAACACACGGAACTTGGGTCAGTTATGAAAATTCCTAGGCGTTAGGTAACTTTTTTTTTTGAGTTATTCAGCGGCTTTTACCTGAGCATAATGGGCCAACTTTCGGTGATGGGTAGGTGCGAAATCGCCGCTGTCGATAGTGCAGGGCACGTAATCGGATTTTCCTAGGGGCAGACGACCGATCAGAATTGAATGGAATTCGGCGCATTTTTTCACTTTTATTTTGTTTCTTTTTTGTGATCGACAGCCGCCAATTTATCAAACCTTTCTATCGCGAGAGCGTTTTAATTGAATTGAACGGAGTTTTTAAAGAAAGAAAAAAAAGTTACCGCGAGGCGATGTTGGCTTTCTACAACGCGCCGGTGGGCACTTTTTGCCCTACGATGCCGGGGCATTCCCAAGTAGGATGTTACCTTTCCAAGGCCGAGATTGGTTGAATTGTCGAGGTTTATATCTGCGATATAAAATTCATATATTACCAGCGAAATTAGGATAGCCGCGCAGCAACGCACCATCCATTTCGAGTGTTTTGGTAAAAGTTAATATGCTAGATAAAAAAAAACCTATGGAATCGGTGTAATGAGGTGAAAATTAAAAATGCTGTCGCTACGTTATTCATATTGCCAGAAAAACCAAAATAATATTAAGTAATATTAATATTATAATATTAATATTATTGTGCCATATCCCAAAAAGATGCACACCAACAAAAATTCAAAGGTATAACAAGAAAAAAAACTGTACAAAAAGAAACGATAGAGGTAATTCTTTCCTGAATTTACTAACTCGAGGTCCACTAAAATTTTATATCATAATTTATTTCTTTGTTCAAAAATCGTTTCATATACATACATTTTAATACATCATAAAAACAGGAAGTATTATTTTTCTAAATTGCCAAATAGAACATTTTTCCCGAATGTCCTATAAAACAAAGCTACAAGGATATTATGATTGGCTCTTTTCAAGTATTTCCCATAAAAATTATTTTAAGTGAGCACATTTGAGTCACACGTATGCTTTTTAAATATTGCAATTTTCCCCCCAGGTGTTTTCATTTTTATCCCCCGAGTTAATGTGATGTCAATTTAATGGTGTCATTATTATGGTTTTGATACTCCCTTTATATAGTCCTGCAAATTCCAACTGATTGAATACATCTACCAATAAAATGTTTAAATTGCGAGACATCACGAAGTGGAGTCAATTCAATGAAGTGTGATAAAACCCATTTCTTCCTCTCCTCTCCCCACAAGCAATTTGCCAATATGGCTGAGGACCGCAGAGCAGCCCACCGACCAACCCGATTTCCATTGGAAGCCACTCAGTCATTGCGGGAATAAAAATAAATATAAAAAAAAAATAGGAAAAATTCGCGGAAAATCGAAATTTCAAAAATTTTTCCCACCCATTTTTAGTGTTGTGCTGCAGTTAAAAATAAATCGAAACTTTATACGCCTTACCTCCCCCTTCACATATTGCAGCAGACGGCTGCAGTGCCAATCACATTCCCGGCATTGTGCTGCGAAAACGGACTCTGGTGCGGTCGAATAATTCTGAAAAATGCCCACATTTCCTCCTCTTGGTGTCCCGAGAAACAACAATCAAACTGTATTTCCTCTTTTGTAAAAATGAATAAAATTTCTCCACCGTTTTGAAAGCGCGTTTCAAATCCGCTGCATAAAAAAAACAAAATGGTGGTTGTTCTCTTGTTTGAACCGTTTGAACCAATCCCTTTTCTACTCTCTAACCCCACTTCTGATTTTGTATCTACGATTCCTGTGTATGGTAATGTCAAAAATTTTGAACTAAATTTGATTAAAAAATAACGGAAAAAAATGTGGATATAACGGGAAGTACAAATAGAAATGGCTGACTGACCCAGAAAAGCGGTATGTACATACAGTATGAAAAAAAGTGCAGAGCTATCTCCACAAATTGATTTGTCCTCGTTTTACATTGGAAAACTTTCCTCCATTTCTGCGTTCATTTTTTTTCATCTCTACATATACATATTTTTACCGTTATTTTTTTTTTTCACAGTCGACAAGTAATAAAACAGCGCGTTCCCTGCACAAAGGACACACATCTCCACATGCAAACTGTGCCCGGTCGCCATGTGCTCTCACGTAATGTGTGCATGCGTTTTTCACGCAATCGTGATGAAAAAAGTGGAAAAGGAGTGGGAATAAATGAGGAAAAGGTAAAAAAAAATGTATAAAAAAATTGTTGAAAAAAAAAGGGTAAAATGTAAAAGAACGTTGATAAAATGGTCTTGTCGCACAAGCCCCCACACCCACACATTCACGCACTTTTGTAAAAATTTGTCAACAGACAAATTGCAAATTTATCGCTGTGGCAAGTTGAAAATGTGAGGAGTTCTTACTCCGAAGGATGGGGGGGTAGAAAGGACGGGGTATGGGGTTGACGATGGTATTGCAGAGCTGTTTCACTCAGGTTCTACGGCTTGAGTTGAGCCACCCGCATCACGTTCCCCTTACCTCGTCAACCCTGCGATAAGACTGAGGCAATTTTTCTTTTAATAATTTATAAGTGAGCTTAGAAGACAATGAGCGAGCGCATTCAGGCCTTTTGTCGAACGTTCTTTTATTTTATTTTATTTTTTTTAAATATTTTTTTTCCCTTTTTCGAAGCGCTAAGTTACAGAGTGTAAATATTTGCTCCCATGCATGGGAGGCTCCAAGGCGATGGGCGGGACTTTACTTACTTTACTTCCAGATCTTGTTTTTTTTTTTGTTACCGCCCGGAATTATGTGGAATGTGGAGCAGAGGGCTCCACGTCCGCGTAACTACCTCTCAGAGTTTTCTGTATGAGGCAGGATGAGCTCGTTTATTCGTTGTCTATACAATTTTCTGAAGTAGGGCCTATTTAAAAATAAATAATAAAAGATCTACAGTTTGTTCAGACTTATAAGATACAGCAATTGTCAACATTTTGAAGCAATCTGTTATTTTAAATTGGTCTTGCTGCATTTTTAACAATTAATTTAAAAACCTACAAACTTTTAAAATACATATATACCCTTTTTCATATTTAAAACCCATGTTGTTCAATTAGTAGATTTGAATTTAAATAGTTGTACGATCGTGATTTTGCTACGCCAAGTAATTATTTTAAATGCAGCTGGTGTGCAAAATTAATTGAAATCGTTGTGTTATTCAATTTTTAAAAATCCTGAAGATTACTGAATCAAAGTGAAGGAAGAGAAAAACTTTCTGTGCGGGATGAGAGAAAAATTGTACGTGCTGCAAGCAATTCGATACTAAATTGCAAACAAATGTTAGCACTTCCACAAGCAAAAGTTTCGGAAACAACAATTTGGAGAACTATTCGACATTTGCAGAACTAAATTTGTTCCTCGGCTACTTGACTACCATTAAGAAACATCGATGGAATTTGCAGGAAACAGTATTACTACGAAATTGGATATTTGTAAAATGAATTCAACATATTAAAATGTCAACTTTGTTGCTGATCCACGCGATCGTTAATGTTTATATTTATTACGCTCAGATAAAATCATTTTACAAATTTTGAGAAAAAATGTATTCTATGACATAAACATGGTGGCAAGGTAGAGAATTTTTGTAAAATATCTTATTCTTCATAAATTTATGTATGTATAGTTTCTTTAAATTTTAAAAAACGGAAATCGTTTTAAATATGATTGATATTTTAGAAATCGTCTTTCTTAAGATATGAGGCCTGAATAATATTATAAAAGTGTTCAAAAAAACTATTTTCTTTAAAATTTCAACAGCTGTATTTCAAAGCCATTTTTAAAGGTGTAACCGAAATAGATGTTCCTTTATTCGAATATGTTTTCATATTATGTAGATTTAAGATGTCGAAACAAATTAAAATTGTCATGGTTAATTTGAAAATTCAAGGTGGTGGATGAAATGTGGGTAGCTCGACTCGATTTCTGAGAATTTCAGTGAAAAGTTTTCCATAAGGGTTTTAAGAAAATAAATCTCAAGTTTGAGATTTCCAAGAAAGTGAGTACAAAAGGATTTACAAGCTATACTTTTAAGCTTGTAAAATTTGAAGATTGTGTATTCAAAATGGCGCCGATAAATTGTAAATTTCAACGGATTTTTATAAAATTAAATAAATTTACCGAGCTTAAAAAAGTAAATTATAATTAAGAAAATTCATCCTATATAAACAAGTAAATAGATTAAAACGTGAATAAATGTAATTTTAGATCCCGAATTAAATGGACTGCACGTGAGTCACACTATCTTCCGGCTACTTGAGTTTATCGACCCCAAACATAAAAATTCCTCAAATAGCGACCGTTGCCAACATTTTGCGAATGCAAAAAGATATCTACCTGGTGGCAAGCCAAGGTATTTGGGCGGTGTCATCACTTTTACGAGAAAAGCAAAAAAAGCATAAAAACATAATATAAAAAGAAATATAAAATCGTCAAGCAAATCGCTCCAGCAACAACAAAAAAAAAAAAAAATCCGGAATTCATAAAGGCGAAATTACCTTCCAGCTTTCACCTCTTGACCTGAAAATTACAATTTCCGATAGAATGCCGCTCTGAAGTCCCTCCCCTTCGCTTCTTCAGCAAATCAACTTTGATCCGCGGGGTGGAAGAGGAGGATGAGATGGAAAAGGGGGCGACGGTAGGAAGCACGTGTATGCAAGAGACCAAAGCCCCACGCACCGCGCCCTCCTCGGTGAGACAATGTAAATCCACTTGAAATGTGGCGCCTGAATCTGGAGCACGCTTTTAAATTATCGTATGCTCACGCACAATTTTCGCATAAATTTCGCTACGACGACGGACAAAATATCCCTTGTTCCCCCGTCCACCAGCGGAGCGCCAGACGACTTTTATGACTTGGAAACAGCTTTTATCGCCTGACTTCCTGAGCACCCGCACCGCAGCGCAGCCACCACCACCACCACCACCACCATCCATCCAGCCACCTTCGCGATTTATCTGGATGTCAACGAACGCTTCCCGCTGATAAATAACAGCACCAGCGCGAGGTTTAATCCTTTCGGACAGCGATGGCGTGGTCGACGGCGGCGGCGGCTTCGGCCGGGGCCCCTGCGGGTCCGCGGTCGTCGTCGTCATCACCCACCGCCACCACCGCCGCCGCCGTTGGAGGCGCTAGCCGCGCTATTTTTATACAATTTCGCAAAAGCGGTTAGCTGCGCTGGTGTAAAAAAGCTTGCTGAATTGCTGAATTTGCCAGCAGTTGCAAAATTTTAGTACCGTTGCGTACGGGTACATGGATGGTGGATGGAGCGCCCACCCCCTTTTCACCCTATATCATCCCCTTCCCGTTTGCAAACCGTAAGCGGGTCCGCAAGCCCCTAAACAAAGCTAAAAAGCCCCGGAAGCTGAGGCCTCAACGGTACACCCGCACAAATCGCGGATTTTATACCCACTCATCGCTCGAAGAGCGCAATCCTTCGCGATTTCATCGAACTGAAAACATAAATTCTGGAACAGTGGTGTGGCCGTGGCGGCGCGGACTACGATAAAGCGGTAAAAAAAGAGAGGGCACAAAAAAAAAAATAGAAACAAAAAGAGAAGAGAAAAGCTGTCCGCTGAATGGAAGGGAGGAGGGGGGGAGTGGGAGGACAACGAGGCGTGCGGTTGACATGGACATGCCGTGCCGGTAAAACATGCGCCGAGCGGTATTCGTTTTGCGGACGTCGTGTCAATGATCGGCCTTGAAAGAAGTGAACTAGGTCATGGCCTACGTTAACGCTGCTTGGCGGAGGAGGAGGGGTAAGAGGGGAAGGAGGGGGGGGGGGGAGATACACATCGTTCGCACACGCACACAAACAAATAGAGGAGACAATCGCAACGGGCGGCGGCGGCGGCGGCGGTGGCAACGGTAGCACCCAGAAGCAGCGGCACACACCGGTCCCGTTCGCACAGGTAACCGCATTTCTTCACCGCTGCTGCGTCGCGTTGTTCTTTCGCGAGCGCGAGTCTCGGAAAGTCGGAAGTGTTCCGTGAGCTAACGAGACGCACACACTAAGTCCCAGTAAAGATATACACACATACACACACCGGTGCTATGCTGGAGAAGAAAAAGTTTTCCTTCAACCACACACAATCCTTGGGAAAGTTTTCTTTTATATTCTCTCTATATTCTTTTATTTTTTTTTTCTTTACTTTTTTATTTTTGCAGAGGCTTCTTTAGCGCGTGGCTTATCTCGCCCACGGAGCGCCCTCTGATGATAAAAAATGTTCAAAAAATATCTTTTGCCAGCTGCAGAGCTGGCGTGCGAGCGAGCTCCAGAGCTTTTCTTCCAGATTTTTTATATTCAAATGATACCCGACACACTTTCGATGGTATCTATGAATACCCCTCCCTTTTTTCCCGATCATAAACGGTAAATGTGGGTTGCTCCAGATGCGATTACAGTTTTGCGTATAGGGACCGGAAGAAGCAGACACACGCTCGTCTGCGACACGCGGGATTTTTTTTATATATGTATATGCATGCATACACATATTTATGTCCTCTTCCGGCAGCCTAAGGAACTTGTTCAAATTTTCAAATAACTCTGCGATGTGGTGGGGGAAAAGCTATTTCTCTTTAGCATTTTGACCTAACCTAATTCATCCCTTAATATTATGGGTTAAGAACAAGTTATTTTGTTATTTTTTTTTCTGATACATGTTCAGCATCTTGTTGAACATATTCAGCCAAATATTCAGCTACGAATATACTCGTAATTGTGTTTTTATTTACAAACTGAGTTCTGATAGCGGGTATTATGAACAAAAAATAATTAAATTTTCATATGGCATAGAACTTTGTACAAAGGAGTTTAGCTAATTACCAACTCTGACAGAAACAAGATCAATGTTGGCTTTATCCTGTAGCTGACGTGTTGAGAAAAACCATGAAAGATCTTTAATATTTTGTTTTGCGTTCTTTAAAACTTGTTTATTTTGCACAGTCGGGGCCCATTCAGATGCTGGAGCATTATATGTACAAGACAACAGATCTAAAAATTACTTTCTTTTGCGGGTAAAATGAATAGCTTGAGTTTTACTAAAGTTTATTTTTATTTTCCACTTACAGAACCTTACAGAACCTTACAGAACAAAATTATTGTTAAATAAAAAACAACAAATTTATAGTTATTCAGCACTTTAGGTTTGGATTTTGAATAATTAGGTTATTGTAGCCCTTTCGACTTTAATGAAAATTTGGCTTTGTTCTTTAATATTGCTTCGATTTAGTCCTAGGGTATATTTGCTGAATAAATATAGTATATTTATAGAAATAAAATCTATGTATAAAGAACGGATAAAAAGTCCTGAAGTTGAGCATTTCAGTGAGTTTGCTGAGCTGAACAAAATCGATTAGTCAAAATGTTAAATTCTTTCATTTTATAAGTGAATTTTTATATTAGACAGTGTTACTTATGGATTAAAAAAATCAATATTATTTATAGGTAAAATAATATCAAAAAACAAATTTAATTTATTCTCTGAAAGCTGGATAAAAAGAAAAGGCAAAATGGTCTCAAAAATACGACGTCTGGCTTCGTTCGGTGGGCATGCAAAAGTCTTTATAAAATCGCTTTCAAAATATTTAAATTGGCGTATGGGAAACTTTTAAAATTTTGCGACGTCTGAATCGTTTTTGCCGTTACCGAAATTTGCCAACTGTTGAAAGCTTGACATCAATCAAAAAGCCATGTCGTGGGCGCAGGCACCACCTTCAGAGTTTCAAGTTTTCTTGTTGGACTCGTGCTTACATCAAGGAGGCAGGGCAAATAGCAGTTAATTAGGAGAGCGCTAAGAAAAAAATATCTCGTGAAATTTATTATGATTTTCAGTAACTATGGCATAAATTCTCTGTTTCTTTGCAGAGCCTGAGATGGTGGAAAGATGCCCACGCAAACATTTCTTTGGATATTTCGAAAACGTCTTGGACCGGAAACTGCACCTCCGAATCGAACAGAACGAAGAAAGCAGTGCTTGGAATCGGTAAACGATTTTTATTGTCAAGATGCATGGTCCAAACTCGTGACCGGAAATTGTAAAGTTAGATTTTCAATTTTATTAAAAAAAAAAAAAAAACATTTCCGGTGGCTACTGGTCATGAGCTTCAAAACAATTTTTGGTCATTTACAATAAGTAACATATGTAGATAAACATTCATATATGCAAATACATATACTTAGTGAAATAAAAAACCAAAATCCCTCTGTTCAAAAAGTCAGTTATTCAATTCAGCGCTTAGTTTTTAAAGGACTACACACCTACATATAGAAAGTTGAGCTTGGGCGTTTTTAAAAAAAATTATATTTTTGTGAATTGTTGTTTTGAATTTGAATTAATACGTTCATCTCCATGTCACCGATTTTATTAATTGCATAATAGTTGCCACCTATACTAATTAATCGAAGTACATAAAAACACTATTTTGGTTTTTTGGTTTTTCTAAAAACGGCCTACTATAAATATACATAAGTATATTATTTTTACACCTATAGATATTACGTGTTATATGAATTTCAATCATCTCAAATAATGAGGATCAATAAAATAAAATCCTCGCGATCATAAAAAATAATTCTGATTGGATATGATGGACTTTACACAACATTAAAATTCCGTTAGCCAAATGGACGAATAAACTCCACAAAAATTTGCCTTTTTGACTGCCTAAAAAGCCGCAAACGAGCGACCTCATCAAACTTTTGTTTGACATGGGGGTCGTGTGTCGGTCGCAACTCAATTTCCGGAAGTTAATATTTATTGAAATCCACCGCCAATCGTGCACGAATGACATTAAAATAAGCTTAATAAATAAATTGCCTAAAAATCAACCAGTTGAACGCTTTTTCAGTCGGTTCGAATATCTGGTTCCCGACACAGTTCCAATTATGTTTCGTTTTCCAGGAATGTATGTAAATTGTCGTAAATCGGCCGCATATTTGCGCGAAAAAGGGTTTCTGCGGCTGCCGGCAACACACGCTGCCGCGGCCGCCACCGAATCCCCAAAAATGAGATAGAGCGCGGGCGTTTAATTAAATCCACCGAAAAAGGGGAAATAAATCATCAAAAGTGAGACATTTGTTGATTATTAAATTAAATTACAGATTGCAGTTTTAAATAATCAAAAGGCAATTAAATGCGGCTCAGTCCGGCCGCAAAGCGCCAGGCAAATTGAATTCTCTTGGCGGCCAAAACCCCCGGCCACCGCAATGCAACGTACCGAGCAACCGGTTCCGACCCGGTCGCCATTAATATTTTAATTTTTAATTTGTCAATTTTGCCCATGAATTGCCCCTTTGAATCTTTTTAATTTATTCGTAGGAGTATGACAAATGCGCCCCAGTTCGGGGCCATATAGAGGAGGCCTAAAACTTCCCGGAGCCGGACATTATCCAGTACGCGAACGCGCGCGCCTCAGAGCAGTTCCGACATTCCGGGGCGCGATGGTACCGCTGCGATGAGATAACTGCGATCAGATGCTAAAAATAGACCCAAAAGTAGCGCACACTTTGCAACAAAATCGGGCTGCGGTGGAGGGCAACCAACCGGCGAACCAGCCCATGAGCCCCAGAGGCAGCTGATCCGGCCCCAGGAGCCCCGCGGCCCCGGAGGAGGCTGATGAAGATCAAGAAAAGTATGCGCGGCATCGTCTTGCATCTTGTCCGCGACCGCGAACTGCATATGCGCGCGATCGCAGCCTCCGTCTATGCGGTCCCCGCGATCGACCGATTCAACGATTCAGCGGAGATCCGTCCGACTATAAATTGCCATAGAAAACACGGTCACGAGTGCCGTAGATCTTGCGGACTGTCATTAGCTTGCATTGTGGCGAATTATGGGTAAATCTCAGCGAAATATCTTTATTAATTTCTCTGACGCCGCAACACCTGGGGGCCCCTCCTGCCCTCACCCAGAACAGAGCCTCTATATGGGTAGGTATACCTGGTTTTTCCAAAATTCAAGATTTAGTGTCCGAGCCGAGAGCTGACATCACCATGAACCGAAGAGGCTAAATATCTACTTTTTTTTTTTTTTTTGGTATATCGCTAATGGAAAGGGTTCGCATTACGTAATCATGAGTAAAGTGCAAATAATTAAACGAGGTCAATGCACTCCGTCCTTTTTCTTGATTAATTCTAAGTAGGTGATTCGTAAGGCTCTCAAGTGCTTAATTTCAAATGTTCTATAATTATTCTATGGCAGTTCTTCGAAGGAAGCAAGTCAACACCATATGTACCTAATAATTACAACTTAATTAAAAATTTGGGGGCACGGCAGTGTCCTCGCCAAGTCGAGGCACGGCCGTAACATCCTTTTCTCGAAGCCATTCGGGCCATTTTCGACCCCCCTGTAACTTCGTTGCGGAAAAAACTAGAAGCCTAAATGACCAAGAAGCCAAGTGACCAAGAGGGCATTACATAGCTAGATATATTTCCAAATTACATTAAATTTGAACCAGTAGTTTACGAATTATCGCTGGTGTTCTTTAATTTTGTCACTGACTGACCGATCATCAAAACTCTAAGGTACTTCTAGCAGACCCACAAGCTCCAAATTTTGAACACAGTTATTGTTTAGTCTACAAAGGAAGGAAAAACTGAAAAATCCCGAAATTTCACTATATTTAATGAAAAATAATGATTTTATTAAAAATTACGTTTATTCAAAAAATAACGCATGCGCTTGTACTCATACTTGCCACTGGACGCGATTGAATTTTGAAAGGATGAATGTAGTAGACTTTAGAATCGTTCGCCAAGTCAATTAGTTTGTTCAAATTTTGAATTTTAGTTAGCGTTAAGCCCATAGAGGAAGGAAAAAAAGGAAAAATCCCGAAATTTCATTATAGTAAATGAAAAATACATCAAAGCATCTGAGAAAAATCAATAGAGACAGGGAGTGGGCTTTAAGAAAATCAGTAGCTGACGGACAACATATATTACCCTCTAAAAAAAAAGGAGGATGGCCTACAAAAAGAAATGAGATCCCATCAAAAATATAAAATGTAAAAAAATGCCAAGTCTCGCAACGCAGTTCTTCTGCCGTCTATGGAAGCACCTATTCAACAACTTTATTATAAATTGTGACCGTATCAATACTAGACATCTTTATTTCTGTAATAATTAAAATGACTTGGCAATGCACGGCACCATAATTATAAAAGAATAATCTACTAATTAAAACACTGGCCGTGCAATTGCCAAGTCATTATAATTATTAAAGAAATAAAGATGTCTAATATTGATACGATCACTATAAATGTTGATAGGTAATTGATTAGATAACAATACCAATGTATTGAGACTAAAAGTGGAAAATTGTATTAAACATTACTTTATAAATTCAAGTGATAGCAAAAAATAAAAATGTTATTCATTTATTTACTCTTACTTTTAAAATATAAATTATAACATATAGTTAGCTAAATACAACAACTAATAATGAATCAAATAATAAAAAATAAAGAATTGCTTTTTTTTAAATACATATTTAAAACCAAATGATTTTGAGACATACCTGAAAAAGGAGTGCGTTTTTAATTAAGGGCTTTTAAAAAGAATATTCATTCCAAAAACGCAAATTTTAAATCATTTAGTGTTCAAATAAAATCTGCTAAGAAACTGAAAATTTTTATGGCGAGCTGGATCAAATATAAATCGAAAAAAGCTTGACCCACCTAACCCGAACGAAATAGTTTCGAGATAATTGTAGTCGCACCTCATGAGTACCTACCAAAAACCAATTGACTCTAATAACCGAAAATGTTAACAAGGAGCAATTCAACGGTAACTAGATAAGTGCACACTCTAGCCAAAAAGCGTTTAATGTGTCCAATTCATTGAATTATTTGAACCTTTTTAGCACCTGCTTATACCTGGTGTCCGGCAGAGCGTGTAATATAGCCCCAAAATTGGGGCGGCCAATTTATCTTGGCCCCTCGGTTTGACCTCTGCAATTTCGCGAGGCCGAAGGAAGCACGTCTGAAAATTTCAAAATCGCCAATTCAGCGAATTACGGGCTGAAATTATGGCACACAGTGCAAAAATTCACCTGCAACAAATATAAAAAAAAAAAAAAATATTTGCGCTGGCTGCAATTGTCTGATATAGGGTACAGTGGGGCCCCTCAGGGTTGCACCATGTGACCTAAGACCCCGCGGTAATTTGGTCGCGGCCCGCCCTCAGGGGGGGATCCCCCGTCAAAAGCAATCCCCATAATGAGTTAATGAAGTACGGGATAAAGTCGATAATCCCGTAAACCATATTGCAGCATTTCTACAGTATCATAGATAAAATATTTGGCAGATGGATGCGGGGCTCCATCCGACGCAAGGAGGAATTGAAAATTGCACCAGGACGGGTGGAGACTTCCACTGCAGCTCCCGCCTTGGTGGCATCATCCATTCATGGTGCACTGTGTGGCGGTGCACCGGGATGCACTATCCCGGCAGTTGCACCAGCCGCCGCCACCGGGACTCCGCCCCAACCTCCGGGGCCCCCTCTGGCACACAAAACGAACCATGAAAAAGCCTCGACAAAAAGCTCTGCAGTGACCAGAAAGACCTGACGAAAATAAAAATAATCCTGAAGCCCACTTTTGCGGCACATGATGATGATGGAGATGGAGTGTGTGTGGCTGGTTGCGGAGCACCCCCTCCTCGGGCTGTAGGTGAGGCAAATTAGAGCCCCCCCAAAACCCCCGCAGCTGCTGAGCCCAGTGCCGCACTGCATTTGCGGGGCTCCGCAGGGCAGGACCGAAAAGGGTTGGGATTACTATCGTTGAAATAATAACGTGCAATCACGTGCCAAGATAGGGGTGGGTCACGAAACATCCACCGCGCGGGGCCCGGGCGGGGCGCTTATAAGGGCATATTTTAATAAATTTTCGTCCTGATCAAAATGCACATTTTCTTCTAGTTTTCGAGGAGCACCACCTCCTCTATACGAGTCTGAGCCCGAGCCGGGCCGGGGCTCTGCTGGAATGAAAAATAGAACAAACGATGGACGTAAGATTTCCTCTTTGCACGAAGGTGCGCGGGGCTCCTCCGGGCTGCGGCTTATATGGCGGGGTTATAAGTGGCAGCGGAGTCCCGTGGCTGGAAAGCATTTAAATGCTCTGCGGTTCGAATGGACTTTGGAATTCCCGTCACAGAATTGGGTTATGCGGGGATTTGCCCTACCAAGAATTTATCGGGATCATCCTGGAGCTCCTATATGTTTCGCTTTACGCGGTTTTATATACATACATATAAGGTTTGATAAAACGGAAAATTGCAAAAGATGCATTAGTTGCACAGTTCACCCATAATTCATTTTTTAACCACATTATAAAGAATTATTGAATATTATCATTATGTAGTTATAGAAATAAATGCAATATTCAAGCTTTTGGATAGTAAATTTTACTAAAACCTCACAAATTTGGATATACCTACAAGAGGATTTCTGATTTCAAAGATTTAATATTTAATACATAGTTTTAAAAATTCATTAGAAGAAGCTGATACTAAAACGCTTGAAATTAAAAGAAAAAACAAATTAACCACCAAAAATAGAGCTCAATAATTTTTAGTTTGGATGTCTTAGCTGATACTAACTATATAACATCTTAAGATTTGTTAAGGTGATATTTTAAATATAAAAATCATGTCATCCAAGTTCTTTAAATTGAAAGGATGTTTTGCATCAAAACCTAAATTAGTACATATTCAAAGGATGCATAAAATAAAATATAGTATTACATAATTGGAAATTTGTAAGAAAACGCTCAAATTCGTCCTAACATTTCAAATAACAGTCCTAAGAAAAGAAGTCCTACCTCAAGAACATTACTTCAAGAGTCAATCCCTCATTATCTGTTGCAGTGAAAAGTGGATTAAAATCTGCAATTTTCCTATTAAAGTATGAAGGTGGCCTACGCGACCACTTTATTTTAAACGACTGTGAAACGGTCGATCTTACGAAAAAAGATTTTTTTCCAAAGATAGTAAATGTTGATACGATTAAATGTGACTCGTGCAAAATAGTAAAAAATTTAAAATTTAAAGGTACCTTTTACAAAAAAAATTGTTTTTTAGCATCGTTTGCAAATAGATCTTTCAGGTTGTTTAAGGCACTCTACTTTATTAATGAAAATAATAAAATATTGGTACTTTGTAATCCCATTAATATAATAAAGTTTGATGTTCATTTTTTTGCATGTGAAATTGGAAAAGATAATGACATATACTACATAAAAAATATTGAAGAATTTGACAGCCCTCCATTATGCTTACCCTTACGTTATTTAAATAATGGGAAAATGTATATAAGAAAAAAGCATTTATGATTCAGTATCTGTTCGTTACTTTGATTAATATTATTTTGAAAATTTTTATTTTTTGTTTAAAACTACATACATATGTATATATTGTAGTATTATTATATATTTATAAACAGCGATTCTATTTTATTTTTTATTGTACTGCAATGAAAATGTTATTTTATTTTTTATTGTAACTGAAATGAAAATGTTATTTAATTTTTTATTGTACTGAAATGAAAATGTTATTTAGTTTTTTATTGTACTGAAATGAAAATAAGCAGTTTATGTTTTTGAATAATAAAATAAATAAAAATGTTTTCAGCGTTGTTTTTTCAGTTTACGTTTTCCTTTCGATTTTTTTTTTTTATTTTTTTCCAGGTATAAATTTTTATGAGTCCTCTTGGAATATTTAACCAAAGAACTTAGAATACAATATAAATATAAAATATATATAAATATAAGCTCTTTGATTTAACTGTAAAAGTGCTAAATTAAGAACATATGTGCTTAATATTAACGGAGTTGAGTTAACTCGGCACGGTTTTACCTGAAGTACTTATGTACATACTTAATCTTAACAGAGTAACTTCAACTCAGTTCGTTCTCAAATTAAGTATGTTTTAATGTATTACTCTTTACGTACTTCGTATTACATGATCCGAGATTAACTAAAAATCCTGTTTAAAAGTTCTTATCTTAATAACGTTTTGTGTTATTCCCACTCTGTTTTTTTCTCAGTGGCAAAAGGTTTGTTATCATATTGAGCCGATGCAGTGCTTACCTTATAATTAAATAAAAAGCGAATAAACTCATTATTTAAAACACCACCATTTATGGACCTTTAGCTATAGGTTATTGTTAAAATAAATATAATAAAATTAAATTAATGTGTATGATCGTTCCCCTTTGCGTGGAATAATCCTATTTGTAAAATAATTAAAAAAAGAAGGAAAAAAATTGATTTCTGTACCCCAGATGGGACTCGAACCCACAATCCCCGGCTTAGGAGGCCGATGCCTTATCCATTAGGCCACTGGGGCGGTTACGAACAATTCTCTGTAGGAGGCCTATTTCGTGGTTTCGTTTTATGCTTTTATTTTTATCGAAATAACGTCGGAATGCTCCTGAATCGGAAAATAATTAGAGAACTTTTGTTATGCCTCTTCCAAAGGCTTTTAATAATATATTAAAAACTAAAATGAATAAGTAACCAGATACCAGTAACCTACAGATTCCAGACAAGAGCATAAAAAATTTGGGTTACGGCTTCGTCAGCACAAAATTATAAAAATAGAAATAGCATTGCTCCAAACATTTTAAACGCTTTTTCTTGCATTCTTTCTTACTTTTTAATAAATATCTCGTTTTAATACGGGAAGGGACGTTCATTTTCGCGGACTAGCCGCTAAATTTTTTGTTTGCAATCTGTCATTTTCTTGCATTATTTCATTAGGCTGTTAAATGCTTACATCTGATGAATTTTATATTATAAATCAGTACTTACTTACTGCATCTTTCTATAAAACACTATATTTAAAAATCACATTTGCCCTAAGTTCATAAACTTTAAAAACAAAATTGCATCTTCAACTCAACAACGAAAAAAAATTAAAAGTCAACCCGAGACGCTCCAGACAAAGGCGCACTCAGTGCTATTTACCTGACATCTGTATTTGAAAAAGTGAAACACGATAAAATTTGCTAAAAATCGTTGCACTCAGCGGCGAAATATTTTTGTTCATAATTTCTCCGCTGTAGGAAAAAATGGCGCCACACTACTTGAGGAGAGAAAACGCGCGCTTTTGTTGACATTCCTTTGTTCTTGGTTGTGTTCCGTTCGAGTTGGAGCGTGCTTTTCTTAAAACTTGAGAATTGTTGAAAAACAATGAAGTTTTGTGTTGTTTGCAAGGATGAAACTGATAAATATAAGTGTCCAAAGTGTTTGGCTTTTTAGTAAGTACTTTGAATTATGCTAAACTGTTTTATTTGGTAGTAAATAAAAGCCGGCCTAAATATTTTAATTTTTACCGCTATTCTTAAGTTTTCTGAAATTTTCGTATTATATGTATTTTAAATCGTTTCAATTACTTGTATTTATTAGTTGCTCATTAAATTGTTGCAAAACTCACAAGGAGGGTGGCTGTGAGCCCAAAACAATTTCACAGGAAGGAAACGCCGAAAAAGATGAACTTAAAGTGATTCAGCCGTTCACAACGGAGGACACTGTGCATCCGGACAAATTAAGAGCGTTAAGTAAGTTTTTATTTTGTTTCACTTTATCCATTTCAATAACAATGCATTTTGGTTATTACTCAATTGAAAATAATTGTAGAGTAAGGTTATAACCCCAGGAACACAAAAACTTTGCGAAAATAGAATTTATGGCTCTTTAATTTCATTATTTTCAATTTTATAAACAAAAAACCCAAACTGTTAAATTAATCTTAATCAATATAAAAAAAAAAAGACATTATTGACTCTTTAGGCTGAAACACAATTACAGCTTTTTATGCCAACTTTAGGCCAGCTTATAGTTTAATCGGTTAAAATATATTTTCCTGTAAAAGTAATCGCAAAATTCTAACTGACGAAATTATCTGGTATTGGTGACACAAGCTAGGTGAAAATTTTAACGCTAGCTTAAATTCTTAAATCCAACTGATCAGAAGAAGTTGCAATTTTGTGTTGCCGCATTCAGTTCCTTTGGTTCAGAGCTCGAGCTGGCTTAAAAACTGCAATTGTATTTCAGGCTTTAAACACCTAACTCAAATCGCTAGATAAAACTATGAAAAGAAAAGGAAATTAATTTAATTCAATTTATGAAATTTAACTCATAAAGAGGATAATCGGAGTGCTTATTATATTTGCTCCTAAATCTAAATAACTTTTATGTTTTTACATTTTCATGTAAGTCTATTTTGTTTAGTTTTTCATATTCTATGGATAGCATCACTTTGAATGTTGTTAGTGAAATTAAGATTTGGGCACAAATTAACTTTTCTCCCAAAGTTAACTCATCACCAGAAATTTAGGCAGCTATTTCCTTTTAAAAATGCTTCTAATAGAATGATCTTTGCAGTAGTTTGCGCTGAGGAGAATTAAATGTTAAAAATCTTAATTTCAAAGAATGTCTTTTCTGGTATATTTCAGAGGATAGTGAAAGCCTAACGAATTTGCTCTACAATCGCCACTTAAGAGCACTATTAAAGGAAATTGACGACGCCCCAAAAGCTTGGAAGGCTATGAGAGCAGCTATGCAAGAACCCCTCTTTTTGGAATTTGCAGATGAGTGTCTAAAGATTATCGAACCCGAAGAAAATGAAGGAAATATGTAGCGTAAGGATAAATTCTACATATCTTAACATTCTCACACCAACACTTGCATAGGAGTAGTATAGTTAATCTAGCGCTCGTGTAAGATTTATTTTGCCGCTGTAGGATTAACTACCTAATAAGATTCTTTAATATTACATACTACATTAAAAGCTAGACTAGTGTTTAGTGTAATTCGAACTAAAATTTCAAGGTAATGGATTGAATGATTATCTCTGATTTTATATTATCCGGATCGTGTTTCGATCCGGACAACCTGCCTAATCTCGTCAGTCTGACTTTGGCTTAATGCCTAAATATTAGAACGAATTTACATCCTATAACACCAAAAAACATGGTTCGAAAATCTCGCTCCGGTTCGGAAAAGTGTTTATGCAAGTGGTTTGAGTCTATCTGCATAACGAGGTAATAAGCAATTATTATAAATCAACATTTTGTACAAACAAATAATTTCCGAGAGGGCTAGAGTAGAATAAGGTTTATAATTAATTTCTATGTTCTATTGTAAATAAATAAATAAACTAGAACGTATTATAAAAACCCTAAAACAATAAAAAAACCTTCCCGCTTCCTTCAAGGTTTCCATGTTTTCCTATGTTGAATCAAATTTCGCTTCCCAAAGCACCTCTTATATTTATTTAGAATAAATAGATTCATACCAAATGCGGCGATAGGATACAAATAAAATCGTAATTAAATAACACTTGTTTGTATAAAAAATTTATTTTGGACTTTTTCTTTTCATTCATTTGTAAAAAATACGATTGTTTTCTCCTAGGCGGGTAAAATACAAAATAACAAGAAGAAGATTTCCGTAATAAAAACGAAAAACATCGAAGACAAGGCGACAACTGAATACGATTAACACGAATACGAAATCGTTAAAACTCACTGGAATCTCGATATGAACTGATCATCGATGAATCAGTTATATACGGGAAGAGATCTTCAGGGAAATCGATTTGGCCCATTTCATGTCCGAGTGCAAAATACCGCTTCCTTAATAAATGTGCGGCCGCCTTTGGTTGCCGATTTCGGGTGAAAATGCCCTTCTTGTTGCCACCCACTCTAGTTACGGCTAGAATAAATTTAAATTAGGTAAGTGAATTTATTTGTTTTATTATTTTGAAAATTTTTACTTTGTGCTGTTTTGAAATCGGCAAAATTCCAAACAAATTCACCAATGAAGAAGTTTTTCCTTCGGAGAATATCGAATGCTTTAAAATGTCGCGAAAATAAATCGGCCTGATACTCTTCGGTCCAGACGTATGATGGCAGCTTTTTGTAGAAGAAAATTCAAAAGTGTATTATTACAATCAATTTAAAACTAAATTAGCTATTATGACACTTTTATAAAAATCAATTTTAGCTATTGTTTTATAATTACTAAAAAAAATAGGACTTACTAAATGTAGCCCTTCGACGGTATCAGCTCCATATTCTGACATCAGGACTGGTTTATTATATTTTTTATTCCAGGCAGTAGCCTCATCTACGACACGTGTAGTGATCATGTCCAGTTTACCCGCATTTTGGTACCATCCATTGTATCGATTAAAACTAATAATATCGAGGTGCTTGCCCTAAGAAATAAAATTAATGGAATACGTATAACAAATCTTGGATAGGATATTTTTATTGGAAACTGAAGTTCAGTACAAGAATTTTAAGAATAAGCATTATTATAAAATTCTTATTAATGATAACATAACTTACAGCTTTATCTTCTCCGACAGGAACGGCAATAGCGGCAGTGACTGGTCTTGTTTGGTCTAGGGACCTTGTAAAATTGGCGACGTATCTGAGGATTATTAAATTTTGATTATTTAAATTTTCTAATAAGCCAAAATTATTTTTAACAATATGTATTTACCCAAAGTATGTGTCTGCATGGAAGAGTCCCGTCCTGGGCTCGTTAGCTATTGACCACATTATGACACTCGGGTGATTTCTGTCTCTGTGGATTAACTGCTCTACTGACGATTTGTGTTTGTCCAATAACGCTTGGCTATAATTTCTATAAAATACATAATAAAGAAGGAAATTAGTTCCCAACCGAATAAAATTTGGACAATATGTTTAAAGAAAAATGAACTTACTCGGTATCTACACTGGGGCACTCGTCAATTATCATGATTCCTGCCTCGTCCGCGAAGGCCATTGATTCTTCTGAATATGGATAATGTGAGGTTCTATAGGCGTTGGCACCAACCCATTTCAAGAGATTGAAGTCTTTCGTAAGAAGTGCTAAGTCAAGACCCTTTCCTCTTATCTGTAAAATAGATCATATTTAATAAATTTTTTGTTACCTCTTTTGTCCTAGTTGTTAAAATTAGCTTTCAATTTCCGATTAAGTTCTTTGCAATTAATTCATAACCTCATAATTTTCATTGTCGTGATATGTTTTATATGAAAGAAAACAAATTTTCTGTAAGCCTTTATTCAGCCATGTATTCAGCTAATGCATATCGTGGCCGTCAAGAATTAAATTTTTTTTAAAGTCAATAATGCTGGTCTGCAGAAGAACTTAATTGAAAACTTAAAACTTCAAATTACGCAGTTGACTCTTAAAATGAAACTTACATCAGAGTCTTCGTGTTTTCCAAAACCTCTAAAATATATCGGTTTTCCGTTGATCATGAAAGACGTGTTGTTCCACGTTAAGGTCCTTATTCCAACTTTCAGTCGGTAGACGTCGAGCAAATCATCGTCGTCCTTATACAAAAATACCTCCATATTATAAAGATACCCTGGTTCAGGGTCCATCAAATAAGGCCACCATGGCTTAACATCGGGGATTTCTAAGACCCCTTTAAGATCATGAGCAGACGTCTCGTTCACTACAAGATTGCCTTCTTTATCGCGTAGTTGTACTCTTACATATAATTGATCAAGCTTTGCAGAGCCGTTGCCCTTAATTTTGTAGTAAATGTAACCTTAAAAAAATATTATGTTTTTATAGTACTGAATTTAGTGTCTTAAGTCTATGACTCGCACCTGTTCTGTCTGTAAGGTCTGTGTTTACTTCGACGTCTTCAATGTAAGTCTTTGGAGTTGTGTAGAGATAAACGGAACGATGGATTCCAGCGTAGTTGAAGAAATCGAAAGTGTAAGTTTGGACGATGGCAACTCCGCCGTCTCTAAAATTATAAAATGACATAAAAAATAAATAACAAAATTCTCTATAACTGAAATTACAAAAAAAAACTTACTTGGCGACTTCAGATATTTTGCCTTGCGGAATTGTCGTTTGAATTAAAGCATTATCACAAAGGACTGTAATTCTGTTCTCCTTTCCAAACCTAACGTAGTCTGTTATTTCCGCTTCAAATGGCAAATGTCCAATTTCATGCTTCGCCACCATTTCACCGTTTATCCACTGAAATTTTAATTGAATTAAAACATATATTTTGCATTCAGAAGCTTAAATTTGAAGCAGTCAATTAACGCTAAACGTAAAAAGCGATATTTTTATATTGTGTCCAAGATTGTCGATTCGTCGATTTTAAATTTTCTAAATTGAAGAAAGGTTATTGTGTATCGATTTTCTCTTCAATCGATATTTATGTATATTTTGTTCATCGATAGATATATTATAGATGTTACTTGTTACTCTTTCAAAATAGGTAAAAAACAATAATTGATATTACTAAGTCGACATTGACTTTTTTTTTTAAATCGACATACATTATTTAGAAATAGACATTAGCTCTGTTTTTTTCACATTTGTTCCGGTTCTAGGTTTAACAGGAAATTTGATGCGCTCTCGCAAATTTTAAAATCTTTATATACGTGACAGTCTTTAAAATTTCAATTCAATGCAAAATTTCCTGTTAAACCTACAACTGGAACAAATGTGAAAAAAACACAGCTATTGATTTTTGAAACGCAAATCTTTTCTTACCACAAAGGCCTCATAGTGAACGCTTCCGAATCGAACCCAAACTCTTTGATCTTTGGCCCAATTTTTTGGTACGAAAAATTTTCGATCGTACCACACAGTTCCCACATGATCCCTTAAATCGCTTTGTTCTGTAATATCGTTATAACTTGCTGGCACTGGCATAGGTATAATTGGTCTTATCTAATCGATAAAATAATAAAAATAAATTGATATAAATAATATTAAGACTTTTAGATTAAATAGCGCACTCACCTTGCTAAGATCATCATTATACCATTTATCCCGTACACCTTGCGTAGGATTACCCTCATCGGATTTAACGAAATTCCATATTCCGTCTAAGGATCGGACCTCTCGTGTTTCAGACTCCCTGGGGTAAAGAATGCCAGTTGTTTCTGTTAGCTCTGTGTTAACCAACATCAGACCCAATGCAAAACGTACGAGATAAGCAACAGCGCCCATAGCAAGTAACGATAATGCTGCAAAATTAATTCAGTGGGAGTTTTTATCTTTCCGTCAGCTAATTGCAAAATGTTGACAAGTTAATTATACTCAACTTATTTCTACTTACTAAATGCTTTAGTAATACATAGTAATCGTTCATATGACAATTTCTTTTATAAGTTTTTTTCTTTACGTTTTTGTTTTATAGTTTTAAATATAAAATAACTACATAAGGGTCTTTAGTATCGCTGATCTCAAATTTGATACAAATTTTTGAAAATCGAAAATGGCGGTCTTGGATTCACCGTTTTTAAATGTATTAGCATTTCAAGAAACAAAAGATGTCTTTAACAAAAGGGAAATCTTTTAATGTTAAACCATAATGCGTACATGGGTGCGGTAAATTGAAATTTGGAGTATAATTTACAAAAACAAGTAATGAAAATTTTATAGCTAATACGGTTTTAAAATCACCTAATTCGCTGATTTCGAATTTTTTTAATAAATTTTACCAATTTAAGAATTACGAAATTAAACACTACATATGACATATGTGGTGCGTGTTCTGAGAAAACTTTTTTTCCTTTACGTTCTGGATTTAGTTAGTTAAATTTAAAAGTAGGGGCAAAATCTTTACTGAGCGATAAATTTCATATTTTGTTAGGCAATTTCTCCTTTTTAATTTTTACGAACCATAGCATAGTAAAACATTTTCAAGAAATCTAATCTGGCTACAGAACTATTGCCAACAACTCTTTTTAGTATTAAAATAATAAATTATATTATTTATTTTATATTCTGATTAATGAATGAAATAAGTGGTGGTGTGGTATCAATGTTTTAATATAATAGGTAAAAACAAAATCTGTTTGTAGTTTCATCCACCACTGTCATAATTTCATAATTTAATTTGTCTAATATGATTTTTGCGTGCGATACACGCAGAGCGCTAATAATTAATATTCATCACCACTGTCGACAGGTAGTGTGTGTCTGAAATTTTATTTGATTTAATGAAAACCATATGTTACTTTATTTGTTGACAAACTGATGAGAGCTGACGCTGAGCTATGAAATTTCATGTTACCGACAAGTGACAACATATTTGAACTAACTATACACTTAAAATTCATCGGAACTAACCAATCACATAACTGTAAAACAGCTTCCTCTTACGATTAGTCTTATTAATTTTTATAAAAACACCCCTAAGTCCCATTTAGGTACAACTTAGCTCAAAATACTTAAAAATGTTTGTATTATAATCACATTCTGCACACTACTAGAACCCAAAAGCTTTAAGAGTCGGATGGATACTGCCCCTGTGCGAAATATTTATCCATTTTAGATACAGTTGACCGTTTTATCAACGTTAGACCTATTTCTATATAGTAAAGAAAAAAAAACTTTGCGTAATGTTGCGTTCATACGACACTAAACTAAAGAGTTAGAAATATCAAGTTGAGTGTAAGAATTCACACAAACAAATATATGTACACAAAAATTTATGCTTTCGCGATAAATTTCGCGGATCGAGATTAAAAAATTCGATCAAAAAGAAGACGACACTGCTTCAATCAGAATAATTGAATTGAATTAATTTCAAACTCGTGGTCCGCGGGTCAGTGAATTGATTTTCTTTTCTTCGTTAGCAAAGTTTTATTTTTTATCAAACTTAGGTTTTTTGTGATAAGATAAACTTCACTTTTATTAGTAGTACAGTAAATATAGCACGAAAAAATAGGGTTTTTTCGAAAAAATACCTACACGAATTTGACTTGATAAATCGTTAGGGGGGCATAAAAAAAGCTTAACTCTAGATTTCCGTATTGACCCCCCCCCCCCCCCCTGTTTTTGAGAAAATCCAAAAAAACTTTGGAATACGTTTTTCTCAGAATCTATGGGTTTTAGAGAAAAGTTTATTGAACAAAAAATGTTCAGGACATTGTTAACTTCATTTTTTGTCATTGAAGCCAAGTCGTACGACTAAAATTACAAAAGGTAGGTGGCGCTAAAGTATCAAAAAAGTGGTTTTTTGGAATTTTCATTAAGAATAAATAATTTTTTCATATTAATGTAAATGGGAAAGTTGTTCGTCACAAAAATACCTACATTTTTTATTTAAACAATTTTTTTGTAAAACTTACCGTTCTCGAGCTGGAGCTTGCCAAAGTGTGAAAATCAAGTAAATAATATGGTCTATTAATCCTAAAATATAAAAATAAAATCAAAGTTATGGAATACGCGACTCAGCGCGGCCATAAAGTACAATTTTCACACTTTGGCAAGCTCCAGCTCGAGAACGGTAAGTTTTACAAAAAAATTGTTTGAATAAAAAATGTAGGTATTTTTGTGACGAACAACTTTCCCATTTACATTAATATGAAAAAATTATTTATTCTTAATGAAAATGCCAAAAAAACACTTTTTTGATACTTTAGCGCCACCTACCTTTTGTAATTTTAGTCGTACGACTTGGCTTCAATGACAAAAAATGTAGTTAACAATGTCCTGAACATTTTTTGTTCAATAAACTTTTCTCTAAAACCCATAGATTCTGAGAAAAACGCATTCCAAAATTTTTTTGGATTTTCTCAAAAACAGGGGGGGGGGATCAATACGGAAATCTAGAGTTAAGCTTTTTTTATGCCCCCCTAACGATTTATCAAGTCAAATTCGTGTAGGTATTTTTTCGAACGGTATTTGCTATATTTACTGTACTATAGGGCCAATTTGTGAATCGGCGGTTTATAACACTATTTTTCAGATAAAAAATCAACTCGGCCCTGAAGAAAAATTATTTTTCACTCTATTTGTTAAAAATTACTGACGAATAGCAGTCCTATCTACCGGTTTAAGGAGCGAATAAGTTTAATAGTCTAATAGCTATTTTAAATCAAAGCCAAATTTTTTATTGCGCAAATTTTATTTGATGAATAAAATCTGACGATTGAAAAATTGACCCTTAGAGATAAAAATATTTAGATATCGTTGCAGAACCGATACCATCGAGAAATGTATTGGATTTGGCTATGGGTTTCAAAGTAATCGTTGGTGCGTTGGTTCAAAGAGATTTTCGATTTGTCCACATGGTTACATATTTTTTTGGATATTTGTTTATTTTTATTTACTATAGTAAATCGGCCGGACCTCACTGGAAAAGGTTTTGCACAATCAACAAGATAACACAAAACGACACTTCTTTATCGTGGCAAGTGGGAACTGAGTGAGGAAATCACAGAGACAAAGTATGTGATTTGAAACTGTCATTGAACTTTTGAATAACAACAATATGTGGTGAAATTTGAAATAGTTTTTTCCCAATATTACAGGTTAATTCAAAAATAATCTGTTAGGAATATGTGATTTTGTCTTACATTGTATTTTCTAGGATTTTGATGTACATATTTAAATATATTATTGCTTTAAATGATATATGTAGCTCTTTCTTATAAACACTATGGATTTTCGTTTACATAGTTCCAAATTTCAATTTTGAAAATATCGATCTCAACCAAAGCATTAATAGAACACTAAAAAAACTTTTTTTCAAAATATAGCAGACGTTGCAGAAAAATGTACACTAATTGCTTTCATGTAATGTTCTGAAACAATATTGATGAGGATCTTTTTACTATGTATTCGTCAAGGCGCACGCTCTCAAGTTAAATGTAATTTTAAAGAGAAGTCTACTCTTTTTTTAACATTTTACGATATTCAGTAGTCATGACTTTTTTTTTTGTTATTACATATTATATTTTTGAAAATGTTACTTTAACAAAAATGTTTGTTTTGTTTAGTTATAAACGCAATAAAACTCACCTGAAAATGCTGCTCCTATTTTTCTAAAACAAAATCAATTTAAAAAATCCAAAAATCTCCGCTTTTGAGAATGAAGAAATAAAAAAAAAAACTCGAAGTCGTTATTGCGAAGATTAACTTCTTCAACTATATCTTCGACGAACCGCACAATTTTACGAAACTTCCACAAGCAGGCGCACGCGAAGAACTTCTGCTACTTTCCGTAATGCATCGCTTTTATTTATGTTTTCCTGGGTAATCGGTAGAAGTTTTCACCGATAGTAAAGGTTGCTGAAGAAATTAGAACAAGATAAGATAGATATCGATTGTGGCAGAAGCACTAGCCGACGACGACCAAGACGACAACGCACACTTCGGTTAAGTTAATTATGGCGGAGAAAATTGCTTCCATTTATTATACATATTTATTTTTTTCGGTATTTAAAATAATTATCGGCAGGTAGCGTAGCCAATGAGTCGGCGTAATGAGCATAGGGGCGTTCGGTGGCGGCCAGATTGTCTCCTGCGGGTTAGAAAATTGCCTTCCGCGCAGTATCGTCGTTCTTGGAGGAAGTAGTTCAGGGCAGGAGCGTGATAATATATAAATAAGACACAGCTTTTGACTTTAGAATGATAAGGTCCATCAGTCGATTAACTCATAATAATAAAAAAAAAATATGAGCTTGAGTTTACTCAAGTGTTTGGCTGGTTTCATGTATTTTTTAAGGGGAGGATGGAAAATACAAAAAGAGCTCTAAACATGTATATCAGGAATCTTTCGAGAGCTTATTGAAATCAAAGCATGCGGTCTTTCGAGAGGATTATTCTCAAGTATCAAGCTGTAAGATATTAGAACAATTGGTCACTTGATATCTGATATGAAAAAATAAATGTTGATTTGATTATATGTATGTACATACATATATGTAGTCATTCAAATACAATACAAAATAATAGCAATAATCTTTATGGACATTTTGTTAATTTTTAATTCCCATCTTTCTACAAACAGATCCGACCAGAATATATACAATTTTTTTGTTTTTATTTTAAAAGTGTTTATACTGACTAAGCATAATAATAAAAAATTGATTATAATAAAAATATATAACACAAATCAACATTAAAAGCAAAACCTAAAAATTATGGGTTCCTATCATTGATCATTATTTCGTGGATTTTTAAGGATCAAACAATATACATATGTAGAACGACCAATTTGAATATGAAGCAAATTCATAAACAAAAATCAAATTCAAGTCCAAGGATTTTAATGTTCTGAAGTCGATGAATGACCAACCATAAGAAGTCTATAAGCTGCTTAACGCGGGAAATATAAGACGAAAAAAAAAAATCCATACTCCACTCAAACATTATGTAGGATTGGCAATGAACATTTTTTAAAGATGATTGCTTCCTTATCACGTGCTTTCTTCCACTTGATTCTGTCGAGGCGGTTATAGTGTTTCACAAGTCAATAGACACAATTGTTTTGAAATAGGTGTTCAATTTCTGCGTCTCTCTTCTTCCTTATTTATTTTCGACTTTATATTTATGTAATTTCTTTAAACTACATATTTAATTTCCAAAATTTTAGAAAACAGATTAGCTACTTTGCCTAGTCTAGGTCATAACATGAAAGACAAATAATTGTTAGTAATTTATTAATTTATTACGATTAATACCAGGAAACTTTTAAAGTGGTAAGTTAATTTAAAGTCGTTTATTAATTAGACAATGGTATGTGATTTTTCAATAAATAACTGCTTTAAAAATTAAATAGTATAATGGGTGATAGATAAATTAGATTTTTTTTAAATTACTTATCGTGTACTTCAAGGTCATTGCAGGTGTGCATGTATGTATGTATGTATTTTTAACTTTTCGAGTTTTGGTAGTAGCTTTTTTTAATTTGACGCAGCGAATTGGTACGCAAAGCATTATGTACATCGGATTTGAAACAGTATAAATATAATTCATTTGTTTTGAATATTTTTCAATATGTATTATACGGCATTATTAATAAATGTCCTCGTTTTCCATACTCCTTTTGAAAATATTTATTTTGTAATTTTTAAACATTTATATATTTGACATTTCGAATTTTATTGTGTTTTCAGGAAATTGGATTGTTGCGTAATTGACCCTTAACTGACATGGTGGTCAGATCAACCCAGCCTCGTCATTCAAAATGTAAGTACTTTAAAATTTTTAGCATTCTTCAATTTACTTCTTGTTTTAATACATATTGAACATTTCCTAAATTTGCTTTTTGATCTATTAATGGAGTATTATAAGAGTGTAGCACTTTTTTTTAAGTACAGAAGAAAAAACAATCAGCTGAATTGCTTGATTTCAGTAAAATAACAGTTTTACCTTTTTTCTTGATCTGAAAACAACCTATACCTATTAGATTACATTTATCATAACCTTGACTCAAAAAAGAACTGTTTAGTTGGAAATAGTGTTTTTTATAAATGAAAACCTAAATTATAGAATATTTTAAACTGTTTTGAGTATCCTGGAACATTTGTGGAATTCGCCACCTAGCAATGTACACCACACACCACCCAAGAGTAACGTACATCGAGTGCTTTTTTTTTTTAAATTTTATGACTATAAAGAATGTAAGACACTGCAAAAGTAGTAATAGATCTTCTCCAATTATCCAGAATAGATATTTCAAAAAATATCTCATAACTTTTAATCCTTACCAACTATTTCGAAACGGCGGCACTTGACTTTCACTTTCACTTGCATTCCAGAATACCTGACCACACTCAATAGCACTTGACAAAATAATTTCTTTTCTTCGCCTAAACTTTTTCCTTCTCCTTAGAGACGAGTGGGTCCCTCGTCTAAGTGGCCGCACAAAGCAGGCTCCTTCACTCACTTCGCCCGAGAGTTGGGTGTGAAGCCCCAAAGTGGCGGAGCGCAACCGACCGTCGTCCGTTGCAACGACTAAAATAAAATTTAAGTAGACGCGATAGTTCTAACGGCCAGCGACGGATTGCACCCTATGTGAGGGTGTGAATTTACACCGTTTCAAATAGAATCACCCCCGCGTCCATCGCTGTTCGTAGATTCCAAGAAAAAACGACCAGGTGTGGGATTAGGCTCAATTCAAGGTCGGATTAGTGGACTCTACCCCACATGTCTCCCTTTATTTTTATAGTTTCCACATTTTCCCACCGAAGACGTATTTTTTTTAATTTTCTTCTTTAAATGAGAAAATAAAATAGGGGTGTGAGAGAGTGTGTCAACAGGTCTTCTATACTTTGTCAATTTATCTGAATTTGGCGCGCTCTTGAGTGACGTACACTTTCGTTTGGAGCGTCAGTGTTAATTTTCGAACATTTACTTTCGCTAGCGAAGGGCGGTTTGGTTTGGAGTACTTCAGGTGTGGGGTGCGTTCAATCGAGAATTAGATTTTCACCTTTGAAAACGATACGAACTAATTAAGGAATTGCTTAGTCCGATGTAGGACTGAGCGTTATTGGCCTGTTTTTTACTATCTTGTAAGCAATTTCGTTTATGTCGCACCTTCTGCAGGTTATAGACTTCATTAGTGTTTAGAGAATTGTTTGATCAAGTAAAATATAATGTTTGTTTTCATTTTAATACAATGAATTCTGAAATTAATTTATGAAGTAGAAGAGTTTATAAATCTACGTTTCTTCATTAAACTGAGTTAGGTAATGCAAAATTTATAAAAGCATTATCTTTTGTATTGCTTAATCACTCTTAAACGCTTGTTTTGATACTTTTAAGTTTTTATCTGGAGATAGGTACTACTTATTAGCACCTTGAACAATTTTAAACTTCCAAATATATTGCTGTGAAAATTAGTACTAGGATCGACTTTCAAAATTTATAAATTCAAAGCAACCAATTCCATAGATTTGAATTAATGCTATCAACATTTTGGACTTTTAAAATTTTGAATTTACCTTTTCAACTGAAATTTCTCAAGTATTCATATGCTTTACCGCTAATAGATCAAGTATGATGACAATAAATCTCAAAGAGTTACCTTTAACCTTTTTGTTTTGGTAACCAAAAATAAATCATACGAATTCTACACGTATGTTGCGAATCTTTCATGCTAAACGACATTAACATTAAATATCAATTAGTTCCTCCCCAGGAAGTCAAGTTGATTTTTTCTTATGTTATCAGAGGAAGAATAAAATTTCTATAAAAGTAGCGGTGGCGCGTTGTACCAGTTCCGGTTTCAACAAAAGAGGAATTTTCCTTTCTAATGCAAAAGTTTATTTGATTACTACTCAAAGGTGTATCGATTTGAAGACATTATATGAAAGGAAGTCATTCACCCAAAAATAAAGTAGGTACAATATTGAATAGTTATAAATACAACATATTCATCCCATTGCAGTGTTTTATGGGGTTAGTAGCTAATACCACAGAGAATAACAATTCAAACCGAAATCGAAACGTTTTCTAGATTATTGAGTGATGGAAATAATATGCTTCGAAGTATCATAAATATTTCGGATGATTGGATATTCGAACTAAAACAATATCGGGAACCTAAAGCTTTCCGGATATTCCGCACTCATCAGGTACAGACGGAATGATGATTAGTGTTTTTTATTGAAATAATAGCTAGCTCAATTTGTTCCGAACCTAGCTTTTTAGGAGAATAGAATAGAATGCTTATATCGATTTTGAGATAGAGACGGATACTTAACGTATCAAATAAGTGAACTGGATAGATCAGTCAGCAATTTTAAGCGACTATAATGAATACATAATTTAACGTTTTGATAGACTTTTGCAATGACTTTCATCTGTTCTGTACTTAACTTTCTAAAAAAATACCTTAGATTTTACTAATGGGCTTAAGTTTTATATTTGCTTCACCTCGAAGCAAGTCCTCGGTAGTATAGTGGTCAGTATCCCCGCCTGTCACGCGGGAGACCGGGGTTCGATTCCCCGCCGGGGAGGATAGCTTTTTTTTTTAATATACATATCCCCAAAATCCCATCGTTCCAAGAATTTTGTTTATAAAAGTCATATTTCTTTAGGATTTTATTGTGATTAGCATATAAAAAGAAATTAACCACATGCGTTCCTATGGTAACAAAACCAAACCCAGGTGTAACCTTGAGCTTCAACTAAATTTTGTTAAAATCAGCAAAAAAAAGTGGATAGTCCACGGAAGCTTAAAACAGTAATGTGAAAAATGCTTACTTCGGTTTTTATGCTTATGTGTCTTGTATCTTATAAATTATATTGGCTCAACAGCTATATTAAATTAAATAGTAATGCAGGTAAGGCAGGTTCAACGAATTTTTAACCGCACTATTTCACGATTTAAGCAAGACTATGGTTTAAGTTTGATTTGTGATTGAGTTGTTAATTAGAAGTTTTACCTGCATTTTTATTTTACACTTCAATCAAGCACTAAACTCAGTGTGGGGTTTAGAAAAGAAAAAACAATCGATAGCTCTAAAGTCGCTGCATAATTGCACAGCGGGAGCTGTTCTATTTTGAGTATATCTTATATGATTAAAAGTCTTCAGTGGTTGTCTATCGTTAATTAATTAATTTGTGTTCCGGGAGAACTCATTGCAAAATCAAGGACAGCAACGTTAGTCTTCTTTCGTGTTGTGGTAATCAGTTAACCAGCTCGACATGATTACCTCTATTTACGCGCCTCTTTTGAGATAACTTGAGGGAAAGGTGGCTTCAGTTGCCAACAAATAAAAAATTCCTCGTTCTTAAATCATTTTAAAATTAACTTGTTAGCGCGCCAATTTTCCAGTGATTTAAAGAAGCTTAATCGCTTGGCACAGATCAATTTAGTATTGAAGAACCACAATCCAGAACGACGGTTCCAATTAAGAACCTCGTAAAGGTTATTTCGTAAGTTGAAACGACCGCATCTAAGGTAAATCACCCGATGATTCAAAGCCGCCTTCGATTGGCTATGGCTGTGTATAAATGCGAATAATAATTTTTCATAAAAGGCGCGCATGATCGAATGATACCTTCCCTACCTCCTCTGGTGAAACCACAAAGGTTTGTCTTGGCACAGAGCATCCATCCGAGTGGAGCCACCTTGATGTCATGCCGATGTGCATTAGGTCTTTCTATGCAAATTTGAACCGTTTGAATCTTACTGTGCTGCGCATAATTCCCATTGTAAAAATATGGGACAAAATATTAATGATGTTGGAAATGTGATCATGAAATTTTTACAGAGGCAAGTATATTGCTAGCTTGAGCAACTCTAGACCGATCTTGTAATGTTTTGCACGCAACTAGAACGTTTTTGATTTGTTTAACATACTTGAGATAGATAGAATTTAGAAAATTAGTGCAACGTAACTGAATAGCAATGAACGATTAATATGCAAATAGGCTATACCATGTCTTTTGAGAAAGTACATAAACTTTACACAATCAATGAGATAACTAGTTAGGATTGACATCTTTAAATATCGACATATACCTACATATGTATTTATAGTTAGAAATTATTTAAAGAAAAATTTTAAACTAACTGAGAATTGAGAATAATGGTGTGAAACCAATTAGTAAGGTAGCTATGAGTGAAAGTAACTGAAATCATGCAATCTTTCACTTTTCCTTGGAGTCCTACATGAAACGATATTGTCAACATTATTATTTAATTATAAATATAAGTGCAGGTATGAGTTTCCAGTCATTGTTAAAAGTAAATGCAAATTATGAGATACATCACTTTTAAAACATGGAAACATCGTTTGTGTTATAATGATGCATCCAATTTAATATATGTATGTACCTACAAAATACAGTGCTGTCTGAAATTATAGGACCAAACTTTAATTTTGCATATATGGTCTATTCCCAAGCCCATAACTTGTTGATAAGGAGAAGAGGGATGGTGACAACTGGTATATATGAAATTGTTGTGTGTCCTTAATTATTTCATAAATTTTTTTTTAAATTCATGTACTAATTTTAACAAAAATCATAAAAAACTCAATACAATAGTGTTTAAAATTATAGGACCAATTCTCTCAGCACTTAATATGATGTCTTTGGCCTTTATATACAGGGTGTTTTGCTAAGGTCTGAACAGGGGTATGCCAATCGATTCTAAATGGTCTCCTGATCAACGTTTCTTCGGACACCCCACCCCCTTAAAATCGGTCCTTCCCCCCCAAAATCGCTATTGAAAATTTTGAGGGGGTCAACCTAGAAAATGCTTCATAAGTTCTTTCAGAGATATCCTAGAATACTGGTTGATAATGCATTAGAAAGCTGAGCCTTCAAGCTTTCAAACGATACCACCCGCGACCCAATCAATCAACAAACAAGCGAGGGAGACCCCGTCAAATTTCGAAAATGGCAATTTCAAAGCCCAAAATTTGACCTTGACCCTTCATTCTGTCGATTTTTTGTATGGGAAGATCGAAACTTTTCTTGAGAAAAAGCTTCCCTGTCATATGGCCTTTCTCAAGAAAAAACCGCACTGGAATCCGACGGCGCGTCCCGAAGTTATTCGTCTTCGATGGTTCAGCCCTACGGAGCAGATGCTCGATGTGAGACTTTCCAATTGGACTTCATTGCGGATAGTGGGTTTTGATGTTGTATCAATTATTGTAACACGAATAACTTCGGAACGCGCCGTCGGATTCCAGTGCCGTTTTTTTCTTGAAAAAGGCCATATGACAGGGAAGCTTTTTCTCAAGAAAAGTTTCGATCTTCCCATACAAAAAATCGACAGAATGAAGGGTCAAGGTCAAATTTTGGGCTTTGAAATTGCCATTTTCGAAATTTGACGGGGTCTCCCTCGCTTGTTTGTTGATTGATTGGGTCGCGGGTGGTATCGTTTGAAAGCTTGAAGGCTCAGCTTTCTAATGCATTATCAACCAGTATTCTAGGATATCTCTGAAAGAACTTATGAAGCATTTTCTAGGTTGACCCCCTCAAAATTTTCAATAGCGATTTTGGGGGGGAAGGACCGATTTTAAGGGGGTGGGGTATCCGAAGAAACGTTGATCAGGAGATCATTTAGAATCGATTGGCATACCCCTGTTCAGACATTAGCAAAACACCCTGTATATAAAGGCCAAAGACATCATATTAAGTGCTGAGAGAATTGGTCCTATAATTTTAAACACTATTGTATTGAGTTTTTTACGATTTTTGTTAAAATTAGTACATGAATTTTAAAAAAAATTTATGAAATAATTAAGGACACACAACGATTTCATATATACCAGTTGTCACTATCCCTCTTCTCCTTACCAACAAGTTATGGGCTTGGGAATATACCATATATGCAAAATTAAAGTTTGGTCCTATAATTTCAGACAGCACTGTATGTCTTAGAAATTCATGAAGTTATGGATAACACCAAAATGAAAATATATTTTGATGTTTTGATAATTTTTTTTAACCAGAGCTAAATGCAAAACAATTTTAATTTAAAAATTAACAAGAAACGGAGAGAAAAGGAGATTTAAATATGACTTATTTAAAATATACACATTAACTACTTTTAATTTGATTAAAAATAAGATATACATAGATATAAGGCACGAATCGATTATTTAAATCGACAATGGCCATGAAAATGCCGTTTTATGAACAAATATGTGAAGGTCAATTTAATTGAAATTACCGGTTCAAATTCGTGATATAATTAATTTATTATAACTAATTCCCATATGATTAAATTCGCTTTGTTATTACCAATTTTTTTTCCATTTTTGTATCTGGATCATTTTAATAGCAAATTTTTCATTGAATTGGATTTTAAAAACCGTCAACATACATATATCATTTTAACATTTGCGAAGAACGCATCAAATTGCCATGATATATTATTTACCCATCTAAACTTCAAACTTTTAAATTTTTTAATTAGCTTTTTTACACAAAGTGGGTATACCTAAATCTAAGTAATTTGATTTTATTTATTCATAAATTTCAATATGCAGAAATTCCTGTTTAACCATGTTCCCAAATACATAATAGTGTTTAAAAAAAACGCTTTTAAAGTTTTTTCTATGTAGTATAAAATTGATACCACGTTACTCTTTACAGTAGACTCTCGTAAAAGGCGAGTTTTCCTGGAAGCGGTTAAAATATTGGGAAGATTTTTTTATATAACGCAATTCCCGTAGGTACAACGCGCAATAAACAATGTACAGAAAATCCCTGTGTAACTAATTTTGTTAAATTATTTTTATTTATTTTTTTGGATTTATATGAATTTAAGAGTTTTTTTTATATAATTAAGTAACCTATACCTTGTTTTCTATTTTGTAAAATCGAGTCTAATTATCAGTTACAGACTAATGGACAAGTTAGTCATTTAGTAATAAACCATTTAAATTTTTTTTATATATGTTTTTATAGATAAATCGTGAAGAAGTGATTGAAACGTGCAGTTTAATTTGTTTAACATTCCACCAGATATAACTTTTTTTTTCTTTTATTAATCACAGTATTAATGAAAAGTTCTATTGGAATAGGTGAATTGTTCTTTTTAGAAACACCTTCAACACGTTTTATTTAAATAGTATTTATTACTGTCTTTCTACCTTGCACAACCCAGCACTGCAGTCCGTTTCGCGTATAAATAAGAAAATTAATTATTCTATGGATAAATCTATTGAATTTTAAGCAGTTATTTACAAATAAAATAATTTAAAATGATCAAGGTCTTGTTGACGTTAAGTTCATTATTCTTTAAAAATATGTAGATACGGAAGCTGTTGGTCTTTATTTTAAAATCAACATTAATAAAACTTGTTATCAGCGTCCTCGGTAGTATAGTGGTCAGTATCCCCGCCTGTCACGCGGGAGACCGGGGTTCGATTCCCCGCCGGGGAGGATGTTTTTTTTTAAAAATAAATAACTTCATTTAATTTCCACCAAAATCACAAAATAATAAATCACTAATTTGTCATAGAGCACCGGAATTATAATAATAGTACAAAAAAAAATTATTATTTTACCTTGAGTGTAAATTTCATCAAAACAGCAAAACAATTGTTGTCGCACTGAACTTGAAACGGTTTTCAGTCTCTCTGAATGGACGAAAAAGAAAACTCGCGACAAGGGCGCTGTATAAATAAATAAAAAAAAAAAAATAGTAAATAAATAAGTAGCTCTAGGTGCCGCCCGGTTGCACCTCAAAGCGTTCTGGTTGTCGCCGTTTCCTCGACGAAATCCACCTGTTTGTAAATAAGACAAAAGTCGAATCAAAAGAAAGCGCAGAAGACGAAAGCGGAGTAAAAAACAAGTAGAAGACGCGAAGAAGCAAATCTTCTTCACTATCGCCGGTCCGTGAAAATGAAAACAAATGCTGCACGTGGTGCGCAACGAAGCACCAAAAAACCAACAAACGATTCGGCAGGTGGAAAAATGCAAGAAAACTGGCTCCCAGTGGAACACTGGCGCAGACTCCGGGGTCCAGCCGCCCCCGCACGATATTCCCGTCTTTTCCATCCCCCACTTTTACTTTCTCACGTCATTTTCCATCTGACAATTGTCAACTTGCAGGAAATCTTAATTAGTGGAGGACGGACGCATATAGGGACTTTTGAGGGCAGTTAACCGACCGCCCAGATCCAGAAATGGAAGCAATCTTTGAAGTGGTCCGCGGCGGGAATTTCGTCAAAACATCATTTAAAATATTTTTGTTACTATCTGCGAATTCTAACTATAAATCGGTGTTTTACATAAGACGTTAGCCTTTTGACACTCACTACCGGAACTAGTCTGACCCCGTGGGACAAATGTTTCTCAGGTGGCAGAGAATTGGCGGATTTTGTTTTTGGTAATATATACAAAATGCGTGCAATCACCTCCACGACGCTAGACGGACTCTAGCCGAGGAAAAACACAAGAGTTCTAATTCTTGTCCGCATCTTGAGAAATTGCCTCTTCCACCAAAATCGTCGTCTTTATACCACTCCGGCACAACTGCCGTCGCACACTAAGAATTCGTTTCTTTTCTGACTCAGAATATCTCTGATGCAAGAATGGCGCTTTGCATACTCGCGCACGACAAAATTCAACTCCCGGATAGGCGGATAGAAAATAGCCCCAATGGGGCTTTTGGGGCTCTATCTTTAGATGACGATGCGGTTTGGATTTGGGATAGAGCTTTTTGTAAGTTACAATTCTATAGCGTCTGTAGATCTGTAGATAGTTGCTGTTTGGTTGTTGCAAAATTTCTGATCTGGATTTAAATTAACAACGTAGCAGAATTAATAATCATTATGTCAAATAAATCAAAATTAAGCATTTACTGAAAGCAAATATACTTTATATTAGGCACTAGGCTTATTAGACTTTTTATTCAGTTTTTGTAAACGCAACGCCCAAAACTGCGTGCAGCGACAACTGTTTTGATGCTACTTGAACGCGACTAAATCGGCTGGACTAAATCAAAGTCTAAACTAAATATTTATTAAGAATTTTCTAACTCATTGGTAGCCGACTTTGGTATCATTTTGGTATCAGTCCGCTACAAATGAAATGATGGATTTTAGCTTATTATAATAATTTTTTTATTTTGAGTATAATGAATCTCTCAAAAAAACTTATGATATTCTAGAAAAACTGTCAAAAAACACTAACCTTTTTTAAAAATTCAAAAACTCATAACTTTAACAACACAACAGTTGATCTTTTATTTGATTTATGAAAAGTCATTATAATATAGCATTTCTATGGGAATTAAACCATTGTACCTACCTAGTCTAAATAAAATGCAATTTGATAGTCAATGATAATACTTTTAATGTACATTAACATATATATTTTTATAATTGATGCTGTTATCACTCCTCAAATCAAAAACAGTTAGGGCTGGCATTTGAACGTGAAGTTTTCTTAAAAATTAAGGGCTAAAGTATATGTAATACACGGAAATCGCTCGTAGTTTAAAGGAATTTTGCATGGCCTTCCATTTGCCCTAAGGCTGGATATACTTTCAGAAATATTCAACTTTTAATTTTGATCCGTTTCGAAGATTAGTCTGGACAGGCAGAGCGACACTTTGATTTTTTTGGACCATTTTAATATAAAATATTTTTTTTCTAATTGTCGGCTGGCGATATTATACATACATACATGTGCACGTTATTAAGACCTAATAATATTATGCCAAATTTCAAATTTCTACGTTACAATTTTCGTTTCCTTATTCTGAGTGCATAATATTAATATAACGTATTTATAGAACATACCAAAATAAAATTAATAATTGTTTTATTTATATGCATAATTGATAATAAAAAGTCACTAGCATTTAATTCGTAAAGATCTCACTATGTTTCGTAAAAAGTGCATAATTCTCCGACAAGATTTCTGCCCGCTATTTTAATTTTTTTTTTGTCAACATCTAACTTATTATAACACTCAAAGCTAAATGGCGATTTAAAGGACACCTCATGGTTTGAAATTGATTAACTAGTTTAAGATGAGAGCGTTACATTCGAACAAATATGTATGTACATATATCTAAAACTAAACACACAATCTTTTTAAACAAAATTTGCTGTACGAACCCAAAACAAAGATGATGATGCGCCATCTATCGAACAGTTGATTGATCATCCAGGCTGGAATATCCTTTACTCCGAAAAATCGGCGACATAAAATGCTTACATTTCACAGGATAGGCACCTTTGCCCTCGGTCTTCTTAGGGTTTTTGGGGAGGTCATCGCAAGCACTCACCACAAGTGACTAGCTTCATTACTTTTACCTTTTCAAAAGGTTCGTTCTCCGTCTTGCGTGAATAATTAATCAAATCGAAGTGATACACACTCGTGATACTCCGCACCTCGGTTCCACCTCACGAGGCTCATTGTCCCGCGCGACTCCTTAAAAAAGGCAATTGTTGCAACCGCGACGGCCAGCAGGTGTTGACTGGCCCACCTGAGCCAATTCGCTCACAGGTGAAAATGCGGCCCTCATTAGTTAAGGATGAAGTCACTCTTTTTAGGTGTACATAATGTTTCAAAGAAGAGTGTGGGTTTAGGCTAAAAAAAAAAATAAAAGAAGAGCAACTTACCGGTCAGAGACGAGGTCTGCTACTTTCTTTTTCTTATATTGAGCCCTTACTTTCGAACGCTCAACTTGACCCTTCTTGCCGCTGGGCTCACGTAAAGGGCGGTATTCTAGCGAAAGTAACCTTTTCCAAGGATATTTTGACGGATTTATAGTTACCCTGTTTACCGATGGATATACCTACACCTCATGGGACTCATGGAAAAAGGAGGCAGAGCTAAGACCATTGCAAAAGTAAACCAGTATAATTAAGGCGACTGGCTAAGGCGAAGGATTTTGTCACGAAATTTGATTTTATCGCACATATGCAGTGCAGGGTAATCAATAAGTGAAATGTTTGCACTTCTATTCAAAGACTGCGAACAGGGTGCCTTTGTTGTTTTAGTCGGGTTCAAAAGGGCGTCTAAACAAAGTTATGCACACGCTGCCGTCTTAAGTGTCTCCACCAATCGATAAATATTGCTTAATTTATTTAAAAAACAACCATATCAATGGCACGGCGATAATTTTAGATGGCAAACAGTCGAAAATATTAGGTTCATGGCTCAAGCTAAAATAGCAACAGAGGCGGTTTCAAAGGAGTAGGGTAGGATTGATTATCCTAAAGCACCCCGTTGTGAACCAAGCCTAACCTTTAATAAACTAAGGCGAGGACGTGAAGCTATTTCAGAAAAATCGAAATAATGTATAGAAATTTGAGGAATAGTTTGTTAACACTAAAATACCGAAAAATATTTTTGTATTAATTCAATTTAAATAGAATTTATTATTCCTAGCGCGTCTTTATAAATATTACCTATTTTTAATAAAATTCAGAAAATGTTATAAACAGAGCATTTAGTTAAGTTAGTTATATAGTATCTGCGCAACGATCGTGAAACATTGGAATTCCTTTTACGTGATTATGTGCTTGCGTGCTGCAAAACAGTGACCAAGGTCGCGATGTAAGAGGAAGGGTACAACTCCTTTGCGTGAAGTAGGCCAAGATTTTGCAACGCATTCATTTGTATTCATGGGAATAATAAAAAAGTAATATGTTTTTAATTTGAATTTGAATTATGTACTTGTTAATTCTCTTATTTTTTTATTGTTTCAGAGAATTTGTTAGTAAAGCAGCTGTTAAAATTATATCACTGGAAAAACCGAACATTAACTGGTTTAAAAATATTTCTGCTGCAACCCGAATCTCCAAGAAAACAATTGTGTAAATTGAATTATGTATTTCTTTCCAATAACGAATCAGTAGCCATTGTTTTGTTACCCGATAAAGCCTGGTTCAAACCCCAGCGCACGATGCTCGTTACTTTTTTCTGTTTTACATTTATTATTTTGAAGTTCCCAAAATTATTTTAACAGAATTTGTTTTGTTTGACGAAACTAAAAAAAATTTATCTGTAAAATACTGCTTTTGCTGGTACGTTTGCATTTTAATACGTCATTTCCTATAGTAAACAAAATATAGATATACTTATTACCCTACAAAAATTCGAAATTTTTAGAATCGTATTTGATATTATTCTTCTATTTTGATTTCAGGGAATTAATCGATTTTTGTAGTAAATAGGTACTTGAGCAGATAGACCGAAACATACATAAATGTAAGGTAAACAAATCTTAATTTGTATAGAAGAAATTGTGAGGAAAACTGGGTTAAAAGAAAAAAGAATGAAATTTTGGACATTTTTGAAAATAGGTAAAACTAGAAGGCGATATAAAAAGAGCTCGAAATATGACTCAAATAAAAACCTAGATCCAGTTAAAAATATTAAGGAATAAGTTGTTCATCAGTAGGCGCCAGTTGTGATCTTAATTCTCTATCAACAATCACGGGAAGTACATTAAATCAAAGATTATCCACAATAAGATGCGACACTCCTATACTAAGCAAAACCACTATCCCATATGCATTTCCGAAAACTTGGGGAAAATAAAATTTCGCCTTAGATAAGGCAGCAAAGCAATACTGCCTACCATTCCTTAGGTAAATTCCCATAAGAGCGAACGAGGCAAAAGTAGGCAACCACCAACTGCTCACCTACAGCGCTTACGCTATACAGAATAAATGTGACCACTTTTTTTATATGGAGTTTTCCGGATTCAACCAATGTGAATATATGCGTGTGGCATCACCAGTGCCATGGTGTTAGTCCCCTCCATTGCAAATGTTCTGATATGGAATGACAGAATTGCAAAGGGGAAAAAGCAGGTAGCACACAGAGGCCCTTAAATACGGATACGCAGATTTTGTTTTTGCTTTTCGGCTCAACCAATTTGATTGTGAGTGGCTCCAGCGGGCGCGTACAAAGTGGGCCTGATTCTCTCAGAGAAGTTTTTTATCCCTTCCTTTAACATGAGCTTCTTATTACTATCTACTTCTCGCAAAATTCTCAATTCTCGTTTGGGTGGCGGTGGCAAGGTCACTAAAATTTTAGCGAATACGTCATGAGTGTCGCATCTTGTTGTGGATAATCTTTGCATTAAATGCACTAATTATGCAAAAAAACACCCTTAAAATCATGATATCATCTCAAAAGTTGATTCACATATTTCCTAATTTCATAAAGAATCAAAGTCATTTTGAAAAACGCGTTTGGAAAAAATTTCTGCCTGTAGCTTGTAACCCATGAGCGCTCGGTTCTATGCTCACGAGATCCAAACGAATGGGAATTTTAATTTTAAGAATAGTGAAATTGGGACACTCAGTGCCTGAAAACAGACAAAGGGTCCCTTCATGATAAAATTCAAAGAGTAAAAATTAATATATGTGAATATACAAAGTAGGCTATGCTTTAGCATTCACTATATACGACCAACTCAAAATTCAAGTGTGAATTATAAGAATTGAAAAAATTTTCTCAAATAAAATTTACATCATTTAAAATAATGTTTAAATTTATATACATATCTATCCCTTAACAAATAAAGCAATTAGTTCATTCAAGCATTTTTTGAAATGTTTTTAAGAAGTTGATATGTTTATTTAATATTATTAAATTAAATAACAAAAGTTTCATAATGAACCCCGCAAACATTCTAACATAAGAAACAAATGAATAAATCTGGTAGATGGCGCTTGCAAAGCTTTTCTCTTGTGGGACTCGTTTTAAATAATTTCTGTTTATTAATTTTTCACTTATAATAATAGTAATCAGCTATTTGAAAAATTGAGTAAATAAATAAATAAATCTTACCAGTGGTAATTGGTTTAGTGTCATAATATACAAAATTTTTCTTCAATTTACGTTTCACATTTTAATTAAAATATTTTTCTCCCATATAAAATTAATGCGGTCATATATATAATATATTTAACTTAATTAACTTCAATATCATTAACAAGCTAAATAACATTTATACGTTATAACATTTCAGAGAACAAGAAAATATTTATTCATATGTTAATGTCAGACAAAACCGCCTCCTTAGACAAATAAAAAATGAAAATCAAGGTTACTTGATGGAATTTAAACAACTGCATTACTTTCATAATGGCCAATTTTTTAATGGGCTAATAATTTTATGTTTTTTAAATAAATTATCAAATTGGCCGTGACGAAAATTTATTTTTCACTCTATTTGCCTAATAAATTAATTGACGACCGTGTTAAAGAGCGAATAAGTTTACCCGTCTGATAAATTATTTTATCAAAGACAAGTTGATTATTGGGACAATCTGGTATTTGATCAGATTTGAACTTAAACTTTTTTTCATCAAGCGGAACCCCAAAAGTTTTTTAAGCAAATTATAATAGAATTTCAAAGTTTCTATATTTAAACATTGAATAGAAATTCTTAATCAATGAAACTAATAACACTTGTATTTTTGCTGTTGTTTATACATAATGCTTCTTGTTGCTCTATTTTGCTGCCATGATAATAATTATTTAAAAACGAAAATTAAATCTTTATAATAATAATAAACGATCAAATAATTTTTTTTTTGTATTTTTACGACTTAGCTCTTCACAATTAATAATAATAATTAATAATAAAATAAGTTTTTTGACCTGAGGAAGAGTTGGTTGGAATTCAGTTAAAAGATTTATCCTTTTCTGCTTTTCTCAATTTGTTTTTTTAGAAATCTTCATATATTTGGGATTCTTTTTTATACTTTGTCGATTTCAACTTTTTGTCATCATGGGAAGCGAAAATGTTGAAATTTCAAACCCCATTGAAAGCTAATCTTGTAATTGTAACCAGAGGAGTTATGAACCAAAATATTTAGATAAAGATCCAGTAGATGGCGTAGTAGTTTCGGATTGATTTCTCGATTTGTTAAATTTTTTGTTTTTAAACAAACTCCTATTCAGTTTACTTGTTAAAACTATTTTAATACCTATAACTTTGTTAGGAAAGTTGAAAAAAGAAATATTTAACACAAATCGAATGATAAGTCTCTTTTTAATAATTACAGTTTATCTTTTGCATGATTCAAATACAGAAGCTTTAAGCACTCGCATCGAACATGTTGCAACAAAACTTATTTATCTCGTCAAACTTCATTCTTTTAACTTCAAACAGCGAGTTATACCACGTTAGACTTGGCCATACGACATACACAAAATGTTTTATTTTCAGAACTGTTTTCAGAGTAAATAGCATTTAGAAAAGTTTAGAATAAACCCTTCAAGCCATTGATTGAATGGATTATCTACAGGTGGAAAATTTACGTTTAGGCGGATGTTTTGTGGTTGGTAATGAACTGTGAAATGAAATCTTTGCATTTCAGTTCTCAGCCATATAATTAAACACTGATCACGTCTGTCGCACTCTCCAGGACTATTAATGACTATGAATTGATGAATTAAAATTAGAACAAATAGAAATCATCGATTTGCTCTGGTTGTGGTTAAACGTGCTTCACATTGTAAATTAACAAAACATTTTTATCTAAAACGAGTGTGAAATTGTTCAGAACTTGATCATATTCTTGCTCAGGCTTCTAATTCATTGTACCCAAAAGTGCATCATCCAAATCATACAATGGTTTTAAAATCATCATATAAACGTTTGAATTGTGCAATGGACGTTAGACATTATTTTTGATATTCTATATTTATTTCTTTTAAAGCTATTATTTCTCATTATGGTGTTATAGCTGTAATTTTAGAAAAATTTGATTAAATAACAAAAAATACATTCCCAATTAATTATACTTTTGCATAAATTACAACTCCCAGTTGCTTTTCAATTGCAGTTAATTTTGTAACTTTGTTATGTCCGGGATGCTTTCCGAGCATCACTGCGGGTTCGATATTCGTTACTATATTCAAGATCCGATAAGTGTTTCGACAGTCATTGTCATACTTCAACAAGTATTGAATCAACTTAATTGAAAGCAAAATAGCCAATTTTTTAAGGGTCACGTCACATGGCAAGTGAGGTGATGGTCAGAGTAAGTTCCATTAATTTTTCTCAATTGCATGACAATTAAATCTCAGGGGTGTGCCCTTAGCTGGAGCTTACTCAGCTTTTGTAAAGAATTAAAACCACAATGCATTGATTTTTGTTATAAGAATTTCTTTTCACATTGTATTAGTTTTTCATCGAAATATTTTAAAAAAAAAGCTTTTTAACAAAAACTTAAACCGACGAAAAAGAAACTGAAAAGTGAAAAAAATCGAAAATTTAAGTTTTCTGCTCGACCAAATTTCAGTATACATAAGAAATATATAACTTAATTTAATTTGTGATTAAAAGTGTAAGCTTATTTTCGGAATAACACCATATTTTTATTACAATTTGTCAAATTTCGATGAGTATCGTTCAGACAAATTTTGATTAAGTATTCTGGAAGTAACTCGTATTCAACTTAAATATAGTCTTTAAAATTTGCAAAGATATTTATATTTATAAATACGTAAACATACATACATATGTAGATATTAATTTTTCACTATTTGGTAACAATTTTTTCATTTGGAAAACACTTACAGTAGATTTCGATTATAACGACTTTTTGGTTATAGCGACGTAACACCTAAGTTCCTTGAATTTAAAGCATATTTTTAAAGGAAAACAATTTGGCTATAGCGACTTCGGATGCAACGCCGATTTCGGGTATAGCGACTAGTTTTAATTAATCATTTGTAACAAGTTCCTAGAAATCCCATGCAGATGTATAGCGACCGAGTCCGCACACTAAAGAGATATTGTTTATTTGGTGAAGGAAAAGACAATATACTTAGACATCGAAGGAGTTATGAAAATGGAATACACCTTACATCGTACGCTAGCACAGAAATCTAAACTGAAACAATGTAATATTACAGGTTTTTTTTAAAAATCCCCCTGTATAAAATGTGTATAGTATTATACATTTTTTTTCCGTCTTTCTATGTATATAGCGACGAAATTGTGGTGGTCCCTTCATCGTCGTTATAACCGAAATCTACTGTATTTCTTATACTTTTATACATCGTACATCGGGTCCTTTAGAAATCAGATGTTCAAAACATAAATTCACTTCAATTTAGCAAAAACATTGCCGTAACGACCACTGCCCCTGTGCCCCTTAGAGCCCCCGTCATTCCTCCTTGAGACTAGCTCAATGAATTCTGCGTTTTATCCGCTTAAGCGATTTGCAGCAGCCAATCGAGGCGCCAATCTTCCTCAAGTAGGCATAATGCACTCTTATTACATTCGTTTATCTACTTTCTTTGCGGTACACGTGCTTTCTAATGAGCCCCACTGGAGACTCTGTAAGGCGTCCAGCAGAGGCCCCAACTGCGCACCGTTGAGCTCGCCGCCAGTCGAAGCGCATGTGCAGTAATCTTATCCAACTCAAGATAAATTCGAAGCGATAAATTGAAGTCAAGACCTCGCGAGATGATGAATCATTGACAAATTGAAGATGCTGGGCGCTGACGAGGGGCTCCGCAGGCCACGACTTCGCTCATCTTTGCATGCGTCTGGGGCCCCCGGGGACAAAGCTGCCCGGGGGAGCTTTATCAATTTTTTGGCGGAAATTACAATTTACAGTCCGCGGCGGAGACGGAGGCGCAAAGTTGGTTTGGAGCATACAAAAAAATAATGAAATAAATAACTTCGAGCCAAGTTAGGGTCACTGCACCGCTCGCGCGTCGGCGCATGTGGAAGAAGTGCATTTCATTGCAATGCGGCGACTCGTTCAGCTGCAGCTTTCGTTTTATTTAACTGCGGCGCCCGGCCTGGCATATTAAAACAAACAATAGGCGAAGGGGGCTTCTGGGGCCGCGACTGGGGCTCCCGGGAAACCCGAGGAGCACCACGACGGCCAACACAACGACGACGACGACGAAGACTCTGCACTTGTTCCACGAAACGAATTTAATCGGCCGTGGAATCATTTGAGAGATGTTGCAAGCCGCGCTGCGCAGCGCCGATTGGGCCCCATTCCGGACACAACTGGGGCTCCTTAGAAGGACAGGAGCCCCTCGACCAGTGTCCCTCTGTGTCTGGGAGTCCAGGGGCAAGCCCAAAAATCGCCGGCAACGTCAATTGCTGATGTCAATTATCGATAAAAGAGCGTCGCCCTCGCCTCGAAATGGAAGCGCGATGAGATCGCGCGCTCGTCTGCAAAACATTCAAAGAAACGCGGCAGCGCGACCGCGGTCAATGTGCTCGCGACTTCTCAGCCGCGGGCGGTTTTTGGATTTCATTTTATTTCGGGATTCCTGAGAATGCCGCCGATGGCCAAAAATAAGTTGGTCGTGAAATTTGAAAACCCCCTGACGGAGCTTCCTCACCTCCAAGACTCAACGCGTCGAAGCGCAGAGTCATCCTCGTGCGATCGATGAGACGCCGAGACAGCTGTTGAGACTTTTTTCACCTGGTGCCTTTCGCGCCAATTTACGGTACGCGCGGGCTATTTTAAAGCGCCGGCCGTGGGGCTGGGCAAAACCCACCAGGTGAATGGATTATGATGCGCCTAGATTGGCCCTAACCGCCACTGCTGATTAGTTCCGATTTATGCGAAATTCGTCATATTCAATTAAATCGACGAAACCAACTGAAATGAGGAAAAATATGACCTATAATATTTTGGCGGAAATTCTTTAAAGGTGATGGTAGAGGGGCGTTTTCTTGTTTAAGAAGAGATTCTGTTGAGCATAAGAACATACATATGTATGTTATATGTGAGTATAATAAGTAGAAATATGTATGTATCTACATTATTTTATACTTTTTTTGAGCTTCTAATCTTTTGAAAGCGGTTATATTTTTTATAAAGAAAAATTGTTATTTTACAATTTTTAGTATTACCTTTCGAATATGTCAGAGTTTACATCAATAACGAATTTTTAAAATTGGACATTGAACTTGAAATAAACGGACTAAAAACCACCATTATAGGTAGGTATACCTATGTCCTATATTATAGTTACTATTTATACGATGTTTGAATGAAATTTTGTAAGTATTGAGAGACCGTTAAAATAATTTAGAAATTTTTGGAGCACTCTGTAGGGGAAGAGTGGCATGAAGTTTTAAAAAAGGCTCAAAAAAATCAGTAGGTATAAGGATTGAAAAATAATTTTTTTTCAAAGATAAAATTATTATTTCAATATTACTGAACAAAGTTTTAGAGATGAAATTACGAAAATTAACAAGATAAATAGTTTTTCATCGATTTTAAAAAAAAATCAAAATTCGGCTCTTTCATAACACATAGGCTTTGAAGGAGCCACCAAAAGTTTAGATTAAATTTAATAACATATAACATATTAATAGTGATTGTAACGAGATATTTTTGTAGGGGAGAAGGGTCGATATGGGCCCCCTAACAAAATGCTTACAACCTGATAATAATCAAAAAGTTTAGGAGGTTCATTTTGCTCTCAATCATTGTTAGATATCAAAAATATTAGGAGGCCCATTTTGCTTCGCAAGGCCCATATTGCCCTCTCGCTCTCTCCCCTATATGCAAATACGGTGGCTCTTTCAAAGCATTTCATATCGAGAACAATTATTCCAAAAATCAGTATATAAAATAAAAGTGCTTACCTAACAAAATAATCGTTGGAAAACTTAAAATTTATACAACATTACAGCATAATCATTTTTTCATTAGTTTTTGGCATTTGAATTTATAGGAACTAAATAAAACAACATTACCATAAAAAGTTATTTTTTGGACCCAAAATCTTTTAAATGTTGTACCAACGCCAGTTGTGGACAAATAATGGTCAAATTTTCATGGACCATCAGTGATCAGTAGTGCTAACTAAAAAAAAGTAGATGCACAACATTTAGTCGGTAGTTGTCATGCAAATGAAAAAGGCTCTTTCAAAACATGGCTCTTTCATACTACTCTTCCCCTACAGGGTCTGCGTTTTTGTATCTACCTAAATTTTCGTGCCAATTTATCATATTGAAATCTGATTAGGAATTCAAAACATCATAAACATATTAACTAAAAATTGGTTGTTTATGCATTAGGACTATTAAAGAAACATGGTGATGATAGGAAAATAATTTTTTTTCAATCAATTCGATGTTGGCTCTTGTAAACGAAATTTTATTTGCGCAAGTCATTAGGATCCGAAGGCATTGACTCACTTCGAACGGTGAAAATGACTAACAGAAAGCCAACGGGTTAAGTACGATTCAAATATTTGCACAAAGTTAATTGCCCGATTATCCTAATTTCGAAATGTCTGAGAAGAAAGGGGATTTTTCGATGATTGATGCGTGAAGAACATTAACAATTAATTTGTGCCATTTAAATACCCACTCATCGATCTGTAATTCGTTTTTCTCTATAGTCGTGATTAACATTTTAACAGTGTCAGAAATGAAATTCTGTGACGCAGTTTCACCTGCGCTTTCTTCATCATTCGAAAAGAATCTTGTTGTGTTTCCTTTGCCCATAATTGTGGCGCTTCACCTTAGTGAGAAGGTGCAAGCATTTGTCACTCACTGGTGGGAAAGATACAAACCACAATTGATCACGATCTTTTGTGGCTTCTAAAAGGAGCCATTTCTTCTTAATGGGCTGCTTCACACAGAAAATTTGTCATTCTCGGCAATATTAAAAAAAAAAATAATTTCAACCTCAGCTTTGGAGGAACTTATGAATTAGCACCATTCTACGCTTTATTTTTGAATTGTTTGTTTTTGATGGGAAAATAAGAAGAAATATAAATGAAATTTAAAGATGAAGACGTGATGGGTACTATGTTCTTTTATTTGAAATTTTTCCAGTGGAATAATAAATATTTTTAAATAAAATCTTCGCCAGTATATTTATTTACCAATTCGATATTTTTTCCGCCTAAAACGACTGGATTTGCAGGGATAATGTAATTTGTAAGTAATAAGATACCCTTGTTTTTCTCATAAGTATTTATTAATCAGAATATTTTAAATAGTGACAATCTGTAATCCAATACAAGCTCCTGAAATAACCCTTTAAAAAAATTTGAGGTATGTGATCAATCATAAAATCTTAAACAAACATTTCTACCAAAACTTAGACATATTTTCAACTCGTGTAGATAAAAATATTGCGATTGGAGAATCCCAACTAAAAAATGAAAATATAAATTTACTAATTAGAGCCGAATTTCTTATCAATATGGGAGAACCCACGGAAAAATTACATCATTAAGAGATATCATCCGTCAATAAAATTTCAGTTATCATTAAAACTTAAGTTATCTTGTTTTTAAGAGAAAATAAATAAAGATAAATTTTAAAGGCATTACCTTTTCCTGAACGTGTCACTTGCGTAAATATTCAAGTAAACACCGCCAAGGAAAGTCCAAACAAAATGACGATTGGATCACTTCAAGGAACCGTGACGTGATAATTTTTCACCTGCCATGATGCAAACAACAGGGAGCCCCCAAAGTCAAAACATCCGAAGACAAACAGACTGACGGGCTTAACTCTGGGAAGAAAGAACCTTGAAAGATTCCCAGCATCTGCCTGACGATCAGAGTGCAGCAGATGCAATTGTTGCGCACTTTTTAAGAGCGATTTTAAAATGAAATGCAAAAATGAATCGTCGTTTCTGCGACCAACGTGCGCGCGGCGCAATGCATTCAATTTCTCAGGCGAGTTGTTTTCGTCGCAAGCACGCGTGCTTTTGTCCTTTTGTTCATCCATCGCAGATCTTGACCTTGAAGTCGAAGAAAAATATTTATGTAGGAAAAAATTGCAGCTAGTGGTCAAGCTAAATTTCTGGTGATTTCCATTCAGAGGAAAGATAGCCGGGGTGAATCAGTTGCAACAATGGGCGGGTTAGGGCAGGATGTGCAATTTTATCACAAGAACGCAATGCAGCACGCATGCACCCGCGTCGGAACGCGACTTTTTTATCAACATAACGGCGAGCCCCGTCCGCGCTTTGCGATTTGGTCTATTTTTTCGCGGAAAAAATTTGAGCTATACACTCCCCGACTATGGGGGCACCAAAGCTCAAATTGTCACGAATTTCATCTGATTCATGACATTTTATTAGGTTCCGCATATTCGGTGACCTTAGGAACGTAACGATGTTTGCCGTATGCGCCGCTTTGCGATGATTAATGCAGCGCATTCCACGGCAACCCCCGCGGGGACTACGAGGGCCATAAATTTGCATTACACCAGGAGTCGAACAAAGCCACTGGCCGGCTTATCCTTAATTGCTCATTGTAATGCACTTCCCGGGGCCGTCGTTGGACACGTTAATCGCGTGTAAGCGGACAAATTGCCCCGCCTGACCGTGAAATTATTTAATCGACGCATTTGCATCAGTTCGACTTGTGCCCTTGTCTCTTTTCAGTTTAATGGCACTAGTTTTTCGCCTTTTTTAGACCATTCAGGGAAAGGATAGTTTTCATTTAAATGCTTTTCAATTGTCACGTTCTTTGTTAGATGAGCGCTAAACTTCTGTGGGGGTGAACTCTACTTTTTAATTACACGAAGGCTAATTTCTTATTAATTAAACTTTATTTTCTAGAAGTAAAAAATAAATACTTTTTATACTTATCGAATGAATAAGATTAGCAAATAATTCTTATTTCGAAGCTATGTTCTTCAGAAACAAGAAAATTTATTATTATTAGATATTTATGCGCAGAACCAATAAACTCGTAAGTAGGTAGTATAAAAGATGTTATTTATTTAGAAATAATAACTAACCAAAAATTGCAACTTAGACAGTTTAAGTGCAACATATAAATAGCACATTTGCAAAATAACTAAAACTGTTGCGACGTTATTTCAGCATAATGAGATTTTAATATTTTACAGGAAATTAATTACAGCCCTGCAACGACGATTTAGGTACTGACAACACTGAATTTCAATCCAAAGTTGGTTTATTCATATTGGCAGCCTATAGCTTGCAATATTCTAGTCGACTTCATTCCACAAGTTTTTAGTTCGATTGAGATCAGCAGGAAATTGAGATGGCAATTCTAAAACGGATATTTTCTTCGATTCCATTGCTGATTTTCCTGTTTGCTTCGGGATGCTTTCGGTTAAAATTTTCATTTTAAGGTCATTTCCCACTTTTCATAAGCAAGCATGGTATTTTGTAGGACCCCTTTGAGTATATTCTGATCCACTTTACCTTAAATATGGTAAATTAGGCCTGCACTATACCCGGAAAAACATCACACACGCCGCCACTATGTTTCATAGTTTTGATCAATGGTACCATAGAAAAACTAAGCATAAAGAAGTTTCATGCTGAACAAAAATTTGAAACGCGTTTCGCTGCGAGGCATCCACCGCGAGGCATCCACCAGCTTTTATAAAGCTCCTTCATGAAAGTTTCACATCTCACACACTCAAGAATTGTTTTCATTCTCATTCTCTTTGAAAGCACGATGCCAGGAGAGGAAAGGCAATTGATTGTGCGCCCATGCAACCAAAAGGGAAAGGGGATGGTTTGGTGTTTTCTTCGAATTTAAAATTTATGGCGATCGAATTTTCGTTCTTGATTTATTGAGTTCGTATAAAATTAAAAAAAAGGAAATGTATGGTTCAGGGATCTTAGCACTTCATTGGTGCAATTTTAAAAAACCATTTATACCATCTAAATAAAAGGTCAGAAAATGGTCATAAAAGATCATTAGGTTGACTAATTGGTCAGTGTAATGTAAGTTTTTTAAGGCCATTAGAAAATGGTAGAACGTCATTTTAAATAAACAAAAAGAAAGCTATATTTGATCGGAAATAATAAATAAATGTTCAATTTCTTGTAAAAAAAAATTAATTGCATTGCATACATACATGGAGCCTGAGAGGTGTTCGGCAATAATTGGCGTATTATGATTTTTATCAAATTTATTGCTATTGTAGTATTTGGACTTTAGGATGAGGTTTTCCACCATTACGCTCAGCTTTTAAAAAATTCTCTGATTCCCACAAACAAAACTTTCTTAATAAAATAATAATGAAGTAATCTAACATTCTAAGGTGGTGTTTTACACATGAATTAGTAGGTGAATACCAGGTTGAAAAGTCAAGGTGATTCATAGCATATGAAATACACAAATCCGTAATAGTTGACTTAATTCCTTTTTTTTCTGGACTTTTAGCTAACACACCTTTGAAAACATTTAAGTGTTCCTTATATAACGAAAAAAAATAATCAGAGGGAGCAGTAATTTTACCGAAATCAGAGCGATCTGAAAAATTCTTATGAAACATGAATGTTTCTGAATTTTTATGAAAATTTATAGTTTCACCTTGTCTTCTTGTGTGCATTTCACAATCTTTACATTGTATTTTCGGAAGAATCTTAAAGAGAATAAATCCTATGAAGTACCGCAATGACGGATCCTCAACTAAAATATCGTCATCGAAAAATACATATTCTGATTCTTCAGTACCCATGGTTTCAAGTTCTTGGTTTTCAGTTTCTTGAGGTTCAGTATTACTATTTGCAGTTGCTTTACTTACTACAATATCAGTAGCTAAGTGGTTAGTTAACTGCACGGAAAATAGTTCTTCTGGAAAATCCTCATTGTCATCTAAACAATTTTTTCCACTAGATAAAGCTTGCACTACTTTATGGGAAAGTATTTTTGCAACAATGTGGTTAAAATTGTAAAGAGAGGGGTTTTTATTGTACCCACCTCTGCTCCTTATAAGAGAGAACAAATTTTCTAATGGATCTTGATTAAATTTGTATGTCAATACAAATGACGAATCTGGATAATCCAAAAGGAGAATTTCTGAAACACTGATTATAGCTGTGACAGTTTGTATAATTCCTCTTTTCCAATAGGTTTTTTCCTCATCTTGGAATGAAATACCTTCCAAATATGGTATAATGTCTTTTAAGTACCGCAAGGGAACATTGTCTTTCCTTAGTCCGCTTTTATAAATATTTTTGTTGTATGGTGCTTTGCTATTTAAGCAATCAAAAAGTTTGTTGAACTTTTCAAAAAAAGTCGATGTGGACAGAGCACTCTGAATAATTTCTGGACTAAAAAAATTCAAGTCATGAGCTGTTTTAATAGCGGCGCTACACGTATGGCTAAAAACTTGAACAGCATAGGACACTTTCATTTTTTCCCAACTGTTAGGTTTTACATGTTTTGATGTTAGTTTACAACACATTTTTGTTGCATTACCTTTTTCTAAGTTATATAGCTCTTCCACACATTTCCATTTAACAATTCCGTCTTCACACCTCAAGTCCTTTTTAAGTAAGGTGTTTCTAGCTGATTTTATTAAATGTGGAGTATCATATATTGCAAAAACCTTTTGATTATTTACAGAAAAAAATGGCTCCTTACAAGACACTTGTAAATATTTGAAACATTTTCTGTTATTGGATCCCTGATCGCATACAACACTTCTTACAGTAAATCCAAGATTAGAGCAATAATTTATACACTCCAACACCTTTTCGGCCAAAAACTGACCTGAAGCAGGACGATCTGTAGCAAAGAAACATAAAATAAATTTCCAGTTTGAAAAGATACCCCTTAGCATAAACACACACACATATTTAGCAGCAAAAGAAGACTTTGAAACCCCAGTGTCTTCATAGCCTATAATTTCATCAGCCGATATATCATACGTTAAGTTCCTTCTTATTACAATTTCATCGAACGCTATAGTGGCTTCTTTTGTTTTTGAATCCCATTCTGAAGACAAGGTTCTCAAATGTTCAGTAAATAGCTGATTAAACCCAGGACCTGCAGATTTGATTGGTTGCCAGCGATATATTGAAGAAACAGAAGGCAGATGGAACTTAAAACCGTCTCTCAAAAATTTATAATATGAGGTGGATTTATAGTGCAAATTTGATGCTAAATTTTTTTCAGCTTTTGTCCATTTTGTTTTTTTGCTTAAAATCATCTCTGCAAATGTTTTACTCTCTGGACTAAGTTCTGGACTCGACTGTAGGAAATGAATGAGAGGCTGTTTTGCTACCTTCCGTAATTCTAATGTTTTCTTTTTGTGTTCTTTAAATCTGAATAAATGCAATCTTTTTTTAACTGAAACATTTTTATTTATTTTCTTCAAAGTAGTGTATTTTCTCAAGAGATTTGTATATTTTCGTCGGTAAAATCTTATACCTTTTTCCAAATTAATGCAGTTTTTGCAAGTCAACTCAGGTAGTTCCACGCTCGAAGTAGGTTCATAATGAGGCTCAAGAGCATGAAGTTCCTCAAAATTTAAATCATCACTCTCCATATTTTGCGCTTCACTATACGTTTTTCCAGAGAATAAAACAGGGATATTTGTGTCAGTAGCATTATTATCATGAATATACTTAGACGGAAAAACATTTTTTCGCAATCTTGTTTTTCCCACATCTGATTCATTAAAATGCTTCGAACAAACGTATGCATTTTTAATTTGCGTAGGTGTTTCTAAACCACACGCTGCAATCCATTTCTCATATAAATCCGTTCCAAGACGAGGAAATTTGAAAAACTTGAGAGTAGGATCATTCCTTTTTGATGCCCGACAGGACAAAACCTCACACCTGACGCCCCAAATGTTTTTTTTTTCCATTTTCAAATAATTCTTGAGCATTACTTCTTTATTCCACAACCAACTCGACAGAAGTGAGCCATAAACCAAAAATCTAGCGGAAATCCAGCCGGCAGAAATTTTAAATTCGAAGAAAACACCAAACCATCCCCTTTCCCTTTTGGTTGCATGGGCGCACAATCAATTGCCTTTCCTCTCCTGGCATCGTGCTTTCAAAGAGAATGAGAATGAAAACAATTCTTGAGTGTGTGAGATGTGAAACTTTCATGAAGGAGCTTTATAAAAGCTGGTGGATGCCTCGCGGTGGATGCCTCGCAGCGAAACGCGTTTCAAATTTTTGTTCAGCATGAAACTTCTTTATGCTTAGTTTTTCTATGATGGTACTTATATCTAGGATGGGATGTATTCAAAAAACAAAAAAATTGTCCAAAAATGTTTTTGAGTTATGGCAGAAAATTTGAAAACTAACTTAATTTTTCAGGAAACGGGTTTAAGTCATGGAGGAATAAACGAAAACGGAGAGGCTATGTCGTGTAAAAAGCCTGTACGTGAGATAAGCATTTTTGCTGTCAGGAACAGTGCAAAACGGGCCAGGGGTATCACCTTATTTTGACGTTTGCCTGTTATTAGAATTCGAATTCGATTGTTTATCACCTTATTTTTTAGTGGCGGTACATTTTTAAGAAGAATTGGATAGGGGCACCGGGAAACTTTTGTAAGTTATAATTGTTTGTTAATAATGTTTAACTTCTTAATCAAAACGTATAATTGGCATTGTAAAAATTAAAGAGCCCCCCACCAAAAAATGCCACTTTTTATCTACTTCAATGAGGAAAACTCACATATTCTAATCCCTCTAACACAACTGGAGAAATGCTTAAAGTTTTTCTCGATGTAGCCTCTCCGTTTTCGTTTGTACCTCCATGGTGTAAGTACGTCGATTATCTCAATATGTATTTAGTAAGAAACTAAAAAATATATGTAATATATTATATATTGTATAATAATTGCAGTCCCGTAAATAATTATATAATATAAAATGCTTAGTTGATGGAGTCACACTCTTATTTGTATTTGATGGTTTATTTTGCTTTGAAGTAATCTTCATTACTTTACGAGTAATTGCATACCTACGACTGCAAATTCAAGCAAATGAATTACTATACTTTTACCTGGCATGAAATACCCTGGCAATTTGAGAATTTTTTTCCTCTAAAATATTACAATTTTACTTTTAAAATCGTCGAAGCCCGCCCATTGGTATTACCTCATTTCCTTACAATTTCTCGTCAATTTCAATTCATCGTTGCATGCAATTGAGTCCGGCCCGCCAACACGTCTAGGGGAAAAATTGCAAACAGGTGAATAATTGACAAGGTGCGCAATTACCGGGAAAGTCATCAAGACCGTGCAGAAGTAACGACGCTTTCGATTGATCGATTTCGCACTAGAACAGACAGACAGACATAGACAGACGTTCGCTGGCACGATGGGGCCCTTTTGCAATATCCGCCGTAAATTCATGGCAGCGGCAGCGCAGGCCCACTGTCCGTCGGGGGCAACATGCTCAATTCAAAACAAACAAATTTCCAACTCCTGTCCACACTTTCTGGCCGGCCCGGTGTGTAAACAAACCTGTTGTATTTTTTTTTTCCACCTCCGTGGCCAGCCGCAGCACCCCTGGGGCCTTGCACGGTACCCGGAGTACCCCCCCGGTAAGAAATCCCATTCCCATGCCACTGGACTTTTCTTGAGAAACGCAACTAAACGTAAACAGCGAATGTCTTGAGGTAATCTCGAAGGCGCTAACGAGTCCGTATTTTTCAGAATCTGATAGATAGATGGAAGACGGCTGGCCTTTCTTAAGCACTGTTTCTTCTTCGCACAAAACGCTCTTTCCCACGTGCAAAGAATTTTCATTTTCTGCAACGACTATCAAATTTTGTGTATATTTAGCATAAATTGGGCGAGGGGCTGCGGGGGAGTGAGTGCATTTGTAACGATTGCACTTAGCAGAAGGGGTCTTAACCGCCTTATGAATTAGTCCACTTTCAGAGCCCGGAGGATGTGAGCCCCATGGTGTGATTGCACCCACTCAAATCCAATGAAATGAAGGCCGCATGTTGGCGGAGCTCCATTTGAATTGCTAATCCTCGACTGGATTGGAGCCCTGTGGATTTTTTGAAAATTTTTATCGCAATCTTACAGAGGTTTTATAATGCATATATTTATGCATATGAATCCCTTTAAGTTAATAAATCAATTTCTTGTGTGTCGTTTTAAGGATTTCTACACCTTAGAATGAATGAAATTAAAATTATACGAAATATTAATTAGAAAATTTAATTGCTTACAATAATTTAGGATAAAACTAATAACCACGTTAGATAAGATTTCATATACCTACTTAACAAGCAAAACTGCAAGGATTGTGAACTTTAAGTAGAACATGTCGCCACAAATATTAAGATGCTTAGAAAAAATAGTACCTACATGATAATACATAATGAGAGGCTTTCCAAAATAAATTTAATTTTTTAATACTAATAGTTAGTCTAGAATTCTTGAAATAGTACCTGATATCACAATGTTGCATACACTATGAATCAATTATGTTTAAAAGGATCTTATAGGAAGATCAAATTATTTTCCAAATATGTACCTACATATTTTACATTTTACATATTATTTTTACTTGTATATGGTTTTTGTAATATACTTATTATGCACTATTTCATTAAATTGTTAGTCATCATTTGGTATTTTTCAGAGCTGATTGAAAGTTTTAATTTAATTTGAAACACTATTACATTACCTAGCCAGCTAATGAATAATTAATTTTTAAAATATAAACCATCTTAAAAATACTTTCCATGACTAACAAAAATACATCAAATGTATGTGTTTCTTCCTTTGAAATTGTCGTGACATCGTCTAGGGTTTTCGTTGTTGATCGAAGACCACTCATCACGATACAAAGTACAGGAGGTCGAAACCAAACTTTCCAAATCCCAGAAATCGTTGAATGATTCAACAGGAAAGACATCAGGAAATCATATGGAAAATTTTAAAAAGATCGGTTCTCTGTGCCTTCTTTGTCGACATCTGGAAACCAGAAATTCTTCAACGACTAGAAGGCATGGAAAAGAAAAGAACCTACTAACCGCCAATCTTCTACTTTGAACTTTGAGAACAGTGGGTCATTTTGCAATTTACGATGAATTAAAGCATAACCGCAGTAATTCATTGAGTTTTCGCAATTTAGAACCTTATGAGTTTGCCTCACCTAAACGGTTGTGCACGTGAATCACCACTGCCTTAGAGTTAAATTTTAAAATTGTTAATTGGATTTTAATATGAATGAAAAATTCTTTTTTATATCTCTATCGCCCCGTGCCAGTCTGCTCGATTGGATTATGTGTATAGATAACTTACTGCAATTTTAGAAAGAAGTTTCTGGGAAATATTTATCAGCGAAGCGGCAGGGCATTTTCTTGTTGTACATGTATCTACAATTTTTCTTGGAAGGGGTATAAAGAGCGAACTTAGAAAAAATCCGGTCCATGGAATGCATTTTCGCTTATTTGAAATGAATCTCTATTTTGTGCATTATTCGATGAGTATTGTACTTATGAATTTACTATACAAGAAATTTTACTTCATCAAATTAAGAAAACTAAAATTTGGTCCTTGTCTGTATTTATGTATAGTAGCTTGAAGACTTAGGATATTGAAACTAGTTCATGGTAGAACCTATTTATTTATTAGGCCCCTCAAGGATTAACGGTTCTTATTTTTGGAGTCGGTGCCAGCCATGGCAAGAAACACAAAAATATAAGTCTAAGGGGCCTGGCTGAATTCGACTCCAAAAATGACTGATAATTAGATATTGCAAATATTTATAAGTATCAATAATTTTGCATATTGTCTTTCAACGATCTTTTCTGTAAAATGATAAAAGGTATTGTTAACTTTTAAGTTTATACATAGGTATATGTATGTATGTATGTACATATGCATAGTCAATGCTTTGAAGTCAGTTTTTGAAAAATTATTTTATTACTTTGATATTTGAGATGGTAATTTGTCTACGTTGTTCGATCACAACTGAAAAATCCAATCAATAGGAATAAAACTGATAATGCACATGTATGTAGGTACATCTTACATATAATGTACTTATAAGATTTTTTAAATTTTAAACATAAAAAAGTACATACATATGCCTTCTTTTCAGAGATTTAAACCATTAGCGTGGATTATATACATACATGTGTGGGATTTGACTTGTTGCCGTGCTTGAAATTTCCAAATTAGTTGCTATCGTTGCAGGATAAAAGCCTCGGTCCCCACGGAGCCCTAGCGCCTCAAATAACATGCAAGGTGGCTATTGTAATTGGATTAAGTTGAATTGAATGAAAGAAACGCGTAATTGTCAGCGGATTTAGACCCAGAACGAATTCTAGGTAATCGAGCACAAGCCCAGTTTGTAACATATACTCGTGGAAATTGAGGCATTAATCAAGATTTTCTCGCAATTTTCCGAAATTTATGAAAAAACCTGAACGCCTTTTTCCACCTACTCAAGTCGTTAACGTCTGGATAAAATCAAGCCCGCAGCGGCCGCCTGGCGACGCGACGGACGACAGTGCGGTGAGTGCTCAATGCGTCGTTGAGCAGCTTTTCGGTGTGCGTTTTTTGCTGTTTGTTCTCTCGCCGCTTGCCTCGATGCACCCGTCACCGTCCGTCGATTGCTGTTTCGCTGCTTTTGCTGCTGCTTCTGCTGCTGCCCTCATGTTCGTTGTGTTTTGGGAGGGATTCAAATTTGTGTTTTTGAGCTGCGGAGCCAGAGCGCCGCGAGCTCGACTCAACTCAACTCAAATAAACTCAACAGTTTCGGCCCAAATCCTGCCCCAGCCATTCGTTGGCTCAGTGTCCGTTTGTCGAGTGTCGCGCTGTGTTGAGTGCTTGCCGCTGCGCGCTTGAAGAGTAACAACAAAAGTTCGTAATCTCGTTTTCTTGATTCTGTTGCTCCTCTTACTGTAAACCGATTAAAACGGTAACACTTACGTGAATATAAAAAAGATTAGGCGCATGTGTCCTAAATTTTTGTTCGGTTATCGGCTTTGTGATAAGTATCTCGTTGTTATTCTGGCAACACTTGCTGGAATAAGTAAGAGAAAAATTGCTCAAGGATACTTTCAATTTCGAAATATAAAACCGCTATACTGCTGGTTTAACTGCATATTTGCATATTTGGCGCCACCGGATTTTGCGAAATTCTAACGTAATTGGGTACTTTAACAGCTGTTGCGTTAGCGTGTCAAAAGAGGGCACTATCGTTTGAGAAGGAGAGTTCAAAGAACCGTTACTCACCGCTGATCCTTTTTTTTTCTTGATTGAGCGGTCGCCACGGGGTTAATTTGAATTTTGGCACGCACGCATGCATTTCCCGGGCAACCCGAAGGAAAGCTGCCGGAAAGGGGGATAAAACAATAAATTTTCCCGCCCTCGCCTTTGACTGACTTAATGAGTCCAGCGGAGGGCAAGGAGCTAGTCAGAAATTTCTGTTGCGAGGAGGAAAAACGGCCGGGACTCTTCGAAGTTGCAAGGAAGTTGCCCGGCTCGCGGCGGCATCGGCTGCGTTCACATGTGCTCTAGCCAGCTCGACGCGAGGAACAAGTGTCTAAAAATAAAATCGGTATCGTCCTATCGAAAGGGCAGAGGCGCTTCCTGTGTTGCTCGTTTTTTGCACTCTTTGGGATTTTGGACTTTTGTCATAATTTAACGCGCCTGAGAATTAGCCCGCCCCGAAAATAGATGCGGCCACAGCCTTAGTCGTTGTTTTCGACATCGTCGCCGCCGTCTGGTTAACCGTCAGCCGATGTGTCCGGGGATATTGCAGTTTTGCGCTTGATGTTGATTTATCATCGAAACGGTGTGTGTTTGTGGATTTGTGCACAGCCCTCCTGTTTTGTGATAAGAAGCCGCCTTCGTAAAGCGGAGGAAAGAAAGAGAAATATAAAGAAAGCGATAGAGAGGCAGAATAATTCTGTGTGTGTGCGTGTGTTTGTTATCCTGTCGCCCCAGCGTCCCGTGAATCATGAAAAGCTCGTGCGGCTTCAAGTGCTTATCCTTCGAGTTGTCTTTGTGTCTGTGCCTTCTCTGGATTACTCCCTCAGGAAATGCCGCACCGACGACAAGGAAGCTCTCACATGATAACACCAAGCTGACACATTTTAGTAATGAAGTGGTACGTAGGACATCTATGCCATTCCTTTTTTTCGCTTTGTTTTCAGATCCTTTTCATTCCGTTACGTTTGGTCGTGGTGGAGTTTGTGTCCTTTCATAATCCACCGTTATTTTTCGGCATGTGACATTTAACGGAATTTTTAGCGCATATAAAGTCTATGTGTTTCAAAAAGTTCTGACTTTCTACTTGCTTTTTACGATAATAACTTTACTTTCTGTGGATATTTTGATATTATTATAAAACTAAACTTTTCTGCTATTTCATCCAATCGAGATTTTAAACTCAATCTCAACTATTTTCAAATCGAGGAAGCCAGTAGGCAAATATTACATACTTACATACATAACATATGTACGTATATTCAATTATTAATAGAAGTATGTATATACATACTAATTATTAATTTAGGTACTGTCCGTCATGGGTTTATCATCATCATGACCGCTAATTCACGAAAAACTTGATAATTTGCGATTTGTTTGATATACTAATTAGAAAAAGTGCTGACTTTAAACTTCTATATTAGTTGTAACATTTTCAAATAGGAAATTTCACAACTGACAACTGATAAGTTCATGATTAAGAACTAGCTGTCTGTCACAACTTCAGTTAATGAATAGTTTCTGCTAAATGAATAATTTACTAATTCATGATTAAAAGTATCGGTCTAGGGCAAAAATAGGAGCCCTTTTGACCCCCAATTGGTTAAATAAAACTAACAGTAGAAATATGTACATTTATGATCTCAAGAAAATTTGAAACGTTAAATAGTACCTACTTAAATTTGACAATAAATAGATTCGGGCTGTAGAAGAACTCAATGGAGAAAAAGAAAGTGCTTTTATTCTCTTAGTAGTAGTTCTGGCGTATATATAAATATTTATTTTACAACTCTTTCAGTTGATACTAAAATCGTAAATAACTTACAATTTGGTACTTCTTTGATATCGTAAAATTGGTAATATCTAACGAAAAGCTTGAGATATCTTTGCAAGTTTTGCTACAGTTCTATATTGGGGCTTTATCCTGTAGCTTTGTTCTGACCCCTTTCGATTAGTTTTAATTTTCAAAATTGAAGACAGATTTTAAGGGGGTAACAAATTTAATACCGATGCAAGGCAGAGCAAATTGAAAAATAAAAATTCTTCTTGTATTTCTACATATCTTTCTATGTTAGGCTAAGAACATATAGAGTGCACTACATAAGATTTTGTTTGTTTTGATCTTGTTAAGAATTGACTGTCGTTACCTAAAACCCTGATCATCCGATGAAGCTTATAGCAATACACAAGACCAAAGATATGCCACAACAACCGTTTCTCCTTAATAACATAAGATAAATTCGGTAGATAAGCCTTCCACGACATCTTTCATCATTTCCACGTCAATCCCTCTCAATGGAAATCTCACCTATGCCACGCTTCAGGGGGAGGGGAGTAGTGCACCCGGCTGATAGCATCCGATAACGCATCCAATTACAATGGAAATCGCTTGTCGCCCTCGCTCGTTCCTTCCCGATCCGGGTGTACCCACAAAAACCTCATTAAAATCGTGACCGAGTTTAGAATCCTATTATTTGTCGGGGCCCCCTGTCCCTCAATTCCCGCCACCATCCTAAAGGCGGAAGTCTTGAAGTGCACTCACGGATGCCGGGCCGCGCCGATAACGCGAGGCATCGCATCAGCTATGCGATAAGCGAAGGGCGCAAGGGGGCCCTAAACAAGCATCAGCCGGGCTCCCGTGGATTGTTCAAATATTTATTGATGGTCCCGACCGTCCTAACGAATTGTCCGGGAAAAAAAATCTCATAGTACCTTGTTCGGCGAAACAGAGGCACGAAAAGGGCGTAAAAATTGGTACTTGGGGGTCACACTGCAAAACTGCTACCGTTCGGGCTGCTACCGTCCGCTGTTTTTTTTTACTTCCATCGGTCCGGTCTGTCGCATTATTTGGGCATTGCCCAGCGGCTGTATTCCGCGCAAAGGAGCCCGATCTGGGCCCCAGTGGGGACCCGGCAGAGGAGTCTCCGGCACGAATAATAATTATAACATATCTCGGGCGCAGTTCAACGAACATCTTCCAGCGACCCGTGAAATCCATGCACGATGTCGCCGCCGCCAAGTCAAGTAGACGCACTTCCAGTCCGCCCCCGCGGCCCCACCTCCACCCCCCGCCTGCTCTATCAGTAGAACTCCGGGGCTCCGCAGAGCTGCGAAGGATGCTGCTGGATGCTGGATGCTGGGATGCATTCCGGCTGGGGATTTCTTCGGTCTTATCTCCATAATGAATGGATGCCGTTTGATGACAGAAAATGAAAAATGTGGCTCATGAGCGCAGTTTAGAACAATTGAAACGCTTCATGAGGGCAAAGCGCGACGGAGGGCAAGGTCAGGGGGGACGGACGGCGAAGGGGACGGTGATAGTGCGATTATTAGACAGCTCCAGCTGGATGCTGAGCCAGCCGTTTTTGCTAATTTGAGCGTTAAATGAAACATTTTTCTTATATCTGATGTAAAAGAAAAAGTATTTCAATTTTTTGGGGTCATTCTACACTTTGGTCTAATCTAAAAATCTCATTTCGACTCCCCATTGATTCAATTTCCAGTTGACACCCAGGTAGCTTTTAATCAATCAATCAGTCAAGCAATTAACTATAGATGAAAAATAACAAAACACCTTTCAAATTGTTATGGTATATACATATCTATGTAGGTACTCTGAAAAAAGTACATACCATTAGAAAAACTTGCTGAATTTAATTTTCTAATTAGTAAATTTTATAATTAATGAACTACTTAACTTATTTACAAACAAATATAGTATGTAGATACTGACAGCTCTTGTGGAGGCTTTCAATTAATCCATTTAAAAATTAAATGAAACAGTTTCATCCTTCTTCAAAGATTCAATTTATTAATATTTTTTAAATAGAAGCATTAAAGCTAAAATATGCTTCTCTATATCAGAAGTTAAATTGGTTTAGGTATATTTTCTTCTAATATCTTCAAGATAGGAGAAAAAAGCAAACGTTTTTTTTTCAAGAAATTAAAACAGAATTATCTCTGCATATTTTAACAAAACGAGGTTTTGTCTGCCTGTCTGACTTTCTGATTGTAAGTTCAAATCTGTTTCACAATTAGTTTGCCGGTTACGATAAGTTATCTGCACTTAAATATAAAAGTTCAAAATGGTAACTTTAATATTTTTGAACTAGAATTTTTTAATGGAATGAATTACTTAAAATGTATTATATTTGTACATATGTGTATTTTAAACGAAAGTACTGTACGTAAAATGTTTAAGAACATACAATTTCGTTTTTAAATATTTTAAAAAATGCTTTAATGTCTTAATTTGTCTAAAACATGTGCAATACAAATTGGAGACATAAAAAAACCGGAAATAAAGATAAATATAATATCATATTTTGAAACATTAAAATATTACTAGTAAATTACATATTTAATTAGGTGAATCACGTAAATTTGTTCATGGAATAGAAACGTGTCAGGGCACAAGTACGACTCGCACTTGACCGGGTATATTTTTTTTTGTATATGTAATATACATATGCATGTCTTTTTTGTAGATTAAGTATTTTTAACATGTATACTTACTACCAAACCGATGATGTCCTATGCTGCATTTTTCTATAAGAATCGTATTACACATCGTTGTCTTTCTTAGAAGTTCTAAATCCACGGTCTTCGAAAGAAAAGAATATAGTTCTCAACAGTCTTAATGGGAATTTCCTTTAGCAAGTGATTTGTTTGACTTTGTCTCAGGTTCAATAGCTTTCAGCGTCACCCTATCAACGAACCCTTTACCCTTTCGAAGAGGTTCGTTCTGGCAAAGGACTGGATATACAACCCTTCGCGATGAACGCGTCCTTTTGATGTCCATTTACTTTTACTTTCCGCATTACTTGCGAAAATCCTCCATATCTCATGAAACTCCGAAACCAATTTCAACTTTCGACAGCTGAGGCACCTTCACGTTCTATACCCCCTCTCTTTTTCCATCCCCTTCCACCCTGCCCTGTTCCACTAATGGACATCGACTTGGGAGCGCGTCCGGAAAATTTATCGCCTTTGGAGGCACTCTAATTCAGCAACTAATTGCCGTTGTCTCAAAAATCTGATGGCATCCATTGGAGGTCATAATGGCGACAAGATGAGGACAAAAAGCCACCCCTAAAACCACCCACTTTTCGAGCCCTAGAGTATGGCCAGTGAAAGTTTCATTTAAAGTTGTCCGGACAAAGTTTCGTGAGTGCTGGCTGGGGGGCGGGGGTGCTCCGCTGATGTGCACCAGTGCGCGGGGTCCCCGAAAAAGTGAAAAACAACAAAACATAATTTTTTTTGTCCTGTGGTTCTACTATACTTTAGTATAGACCAGATGGAAGTTGGGAAACTTTGAAAAATCGACACCACTTCTACAATGTATCCCCAGGATGACGGGGGTTGTGAGAGGGGTGGATCTTCAGGAGTAGGTGTAGGGACAAGGGCTAGGAAGAGACATCGGTGAACCAAAACTAATAACAAGCGATCAATCAATATTGGCAGCAGCTGTAATTGTACGGGGACACCCGAGGGCCAGGAGTGCATATTAATCGAGGCTTTGTATGCCAAAATGTGGTATGGTACATTTCTGGCACCGTGTTGCATAATCCCCCCAACGCCCCCGCCTCAAGGTTCCACCATAAAGCAACTATGACAAAAGCCTCAACACGTTTTCACCGAGTTTTGCTGCAGCACACCTACTGAATTCCAAAGATTGCCTTTTTCTTCACTTCAAACGAATCAATTGCCCCAATTGTGGAGCTTCGAATTGCTCCACATGCCCCGGCTTAAGCTGGGAGCCGGACTCGATGGGTAGTGTGACTCAGCCTCATTCGGAGCAGGTAAGTGAATTTTGAAAGGGAACTGGCTGCTTGCAACCAGGTGTCTGTGCACCGCGGCCAACGATGGCGATGGCATTGACCAGTTGATCATTGTCTTACTTCCGGGAGGTTTAACTATCTCTCAATCAAAGGTAGAAACGTCTCTAGATTCAAAAATTTACTCAGGTCTCAGGTCGTTAAACGAACAACTCATCAATTTCTTTAATGGAAAAAATAGTCTATTTTTATTGACATTTTTTCATGTATATTTTTTCTTATGTAACTACATACATATGTATATGAAAAATATCCATTTTCCCGGTCCTTCGAATTCGTTATAACGAATTTAACATATTAATTAAACTTCACCAGTAGGCCCGAAGAGTCTCGTTTTTATTAGGGTTCCGTACCCAAAGGGTAAAAAAACGGGACCCTATTACTAAGACTCCGCTGTCCGACCGTCTGTCTGTCTGTCTGTCTGTCTGTCTGTCCGTCTGTCACCAGGCTGTATCTCATGAACCGTGATAGTTAGACAGTTGAAATTTTCACAGATGATGTATTTCTGTTGCCGCTATAACAACAAATACTAAAAAACAGAATAAAATAAATATTTAAGGGGGCTCTCATACAACAAACGTGTTTTTTTTTTGCTCGTTTTTGCTCGATATTGATAACGGCAACAGGTAGACGCTTGAAATATTCACAGAATATTTAGTTATATATTCACTTTAAAAATAAATAATTAAGTTAAAATAAAACAAATATTTAAGGGGGGCTCCCATACAACAGACATGATTTTTTTGCCGTTTTTATAGATAATGGTACGGAACCCTACGTGCGCGAGTCCGACTCACACTTGGCCGGTTTTATTTCTGATAGTTAAAACGGATGGAGGTCTGTAAAAGATAACCCCAGCATGTATATGTGTTTTTTGTTTTATAAAGAGATTTGCTTAGTTTTATTAAACCACACCATCATACGAAACATAGTTTATTTCACTGAATTGTCTTTAATAACTTTACTTAAACTTGCATAAGTTTCGATTTAACTATAAATTATTTTATTTCCAATTCGAAATCATCCCGTTTTTGGGTATAATATAACTAATTATCGTCTTTTAATTAAATTTGAATAATAAACCATACATAATGAAGTAATTCAATAAGGACTTAAAAACTGGGAAAAAATTAACGATTTTCATATTTTAATTAACATTCGAACTTATTTAAATATACAACATGAAATATTTTAGATTGCTAAGATTAAGCTAAAAACAAGTTAATAATATCAATTACTACTGTAGCATAACTATTCAAAATTTAGATATAGGCATTTTAAAATGCCAAATTCTATGTATTAGAATTTGTAATATTTTTTAATATCATTTACCTACACAAAACGTTAAAAAGGAGAACATTTTTCCTTCATATAATTTCTCTGCAAAATGTCTTGACACCAGGACATCAGCCAGTCCTCGTCCATGGCTTGTTTAGCACCGCAAATGAATTAAACAATATTCGTCAACAGTTTTTCACGTTTCCGCATAATTTTCCACTGAATAAAAGGGAAAAATCTCCCTTTTATGTCCACGATGCATTCCACCAACCCCTTGCCCTCCTGCCCTGCCCCGGAGGCCCTGGAGCCCTGATGGAGCCCTGGGTCCCTCCAGCTAAGTCGCAGTCATCATCTTCAAGTTTTGGTGCCACCGCGCCGCCGAGTAGCTCCTCCTCGTTTTCTTATATGGCTCGAGTCGAGCTGGTGCAAGATTTTTGCTGTGAAATGAAAAAACGAAGATGACACTTGAGGAAGTTCAAGAAAATCGTGTTCTTTGTAAATCCACTACACTACACAAGAATATAAGAAGAAGCAGAAGAAGAAGAAGCGTTTGCCGCGCCAGCCGCATTCCAGGAGGGGCGCTGGAGAGTGTTCTATATGCTATTTGCTGTGTAAGGAGAACTCCCCCGAAGAATGGTGAAACTGCTGAGAAACTTCGTTTGTTAAGTGCCAAGGAACACTACAAAAGGAGTGCCAAGGAGTTAGTTACATAATGGCTGTTTCCTAGCCCTTATCTGGTGGCCGATGAGTGCTGCTCCACGTCGTCGTGTAATAATGCATACCGGTGTGGGGATCTCTTGAATGCACCTCCTAATGAATTAGCCGTTTAATTTTCCTCCTCGTTTCGAGGAAATCCATCGAATCCACTTAACCATACGCGCACCATCGCTCGATGAATATTCATCGAAAGCGGCGCGACTACTCATTACTTAACTAAATTCGCTGCGCCATCGCCACGGGCAATTAAATAATGGAAACGAACTTTTATCTAAACATCGCCTCGAGCTGATTAACTCTAGGGATGGATGTCTAAAAGCAGCCAAGCGGCTAAGCCGGACGATGTTTATGAAAATGATCTGGCTCCGCGAAGATTTCGAAACGTCTTCAACGGATATAAGGTGAATTCTCCGTCAATTAGAGGGCTTTTCAAGGGAAAATATTTGGAGCAACGAGGTTTACTTATACATGTCTCTGAGATAAACAAAACAAAGTCGAAGTGAATATCATGTGGTATTAAACTGCATCATGCCGCGATAATACGCTGAGATTGATAAAAGCAAGAATGTTATCGTCATTCACAATGTATACTTATCAACTTACACACTCTGATTTTTTGAATTGTTGTATAATTTGATAAGGTATAATAATTGTTTGTATACAAACTAGTAATGGGTTTACATTTTTATTAATATCAAAATAGTTGAAAATTTAATGTGAAAGCTTAAATATAACTCTATTTTTTCGGGTTTGGAATTCCTTAAATACCATTTTCAAAACACGGTTTCATCGGCAACGACCATACCATGCTGAAAGCACCGGTTCTCGTCTGATCACCGAAGTTAAGCAGCATTGGGCGCGGATAGTACTTGGATGGGGGACCGCCTGGGAACACCGCGTGTCGTTGGTACTTTTTGCTGACCAAAAGCCAATGCTTACATTTAAAAAAAAAGCGAAAATTCACTTTTCTATATATAAAAATCGATGTTGAGGTTTTACTTAGTTTTGTAGAATATGAATTAATTAGTTATCAATTAAAATTTATTATGCTAACTTTAGTATAAATTTAAAAGATTCAAAAGTAGCCCAAAACAGGCACGGTACGCTCGTTCTATATCCAAATGAGGAACGAATCGCTGGAGCAAGAATTAAAGTTGTTAAAATCTCAAAAAAAAGACCAAATACGCACTGCATCCAGATCAAACATATTTATTGCCATCATTGATTATTATCCTGAGTGCCAGCGAAATGTGCGCATATTTGAATTTCCGTTCTTCTTGTGGGCACGTATGTGCCTAAAAACGGGCATATATTTTTTGTTGCGCATGGTAAAATAGAAAGAATCACTTAACGTATTTAATTGTGATAAATAAATTTAGTGTTATGGGAGATGTCCTACTCATGTAGTTTAGTTATTTTGATAAATTTATTAGCTTATTTAGCCTTTTAAAAACATGGTTTAATCGACAACGGCCATACCATGTTGAAAGCACCGGTTCTCGTCTGATCACCGAAGTTAAGCAACATTGGGCGCGGATAGTACTTGGATGGGGGACCGCCTGGGAACACCGCGTGCCGTTGGCATATTTTTGTTTTTTAGTATTCAAAATTTCCATAATTTTGTATTAACTTCCATTATCTATAATATCATATTAAATAGGTATACGTTAGTCAGTCTCCAAATTCTACATTTCATGCACTTTACAAAAATAGCTACATTATGTTAGTATGGTTTTAGGGTCTCTAATTTTTATTTTAATAATTAATATGACTTTGATAACTTAGATGTACGAGCTTAATTACCAATTTAACAAATTTAAGATGGAGTATAATAATAAAAATGAAGTCTAAGGTGGCTTCCTCTAACTAAATTCTCGTTTTAATATGTTATTCTATAATAAATAAAATTTTATTATTATTTTATGGGTAAATAAACTTTTCTAACGGTTAAATCACCCTTTATATAGTTATTATCCTAATAAAATAGTGTTGTCGTTTCGCACATTTGAGGATGAGATATTCGAATGAGCTCAGCTGAGAAATAACCTCGAAGTCCGTTAAAAATGATATTTTATCTTGAATAATAAAAAAATTTGATTTGATTTGAATGGGATTTAAAAAAGAGGTCGAATGTTTAAATTCGTAAGAAATTCACGACCTTCCCTAACTTAAAGCCCCGTGGTAGAGGACGTCGTGTATATATTTGAATTATACAATCCATAACGAGTCTTGTGCACTCAATTCGCGGACATGCAGCTTACATACCTAAAGCCCCAGCTCAATGGAAAGGTTTTGCGTAGGTAGCGCCATTCACATTACCACTAATCTGGCGCTTCATAAATTTACAAGAAAATCCCCGTCGAGACCGCGACGAGGATCGTTAAATCGGCGGCTATCGACGCAGTGACGGGGGTACGACCGCCGCGTGGTCATCAACAGGTTTTTGGTCGGCGTGGTACAAATCGCCTCTTAAAAGGAGCCGTGGTCTGCCGTAGAACCGAGAGTTGGTCGTCTGCATGGTCTAGTCTAAGCACTTCCCTTCTACGGCAATGAATTTAAATTTCATTTAAACTGCAACGAGTGGGAAAAAATATTCAAAATCCCAGCAGAAAAGGGTGCGGAGGTGCAAAAGGCTCCTTTAGAGTGGGTCGCAAGGTAGGGCAAAAAAAAAAACGGCGCCTTATGGTTAAGCGGCAATGAATCTGAAAACCAGCATGAATCAGCTAATTTTTGCCTTAGATTCGTCCGGTAGGGTATAGGGAAGTATCTTAATCCGAACCTCGTCTTCCACCCCTATATTTTTTTTTCTAGGGTGGCTGACTAAAACCGTCGGAGTGCATGGTATAAAAATTCCAGAGGCAAGGAAGTCGAGTGGTCGTCTGGCAGAGCATAAAAATCCTTTATGCTCCTTATACCTTATGTTGGTGGTGTTTTATGGGGGATTGCTGTAGCCTGACTTAACGCTATTTTTATGATCACCAGCTACTCATGTAAGTTGCCACATTCCGTGCATGACATCTGAGGAGGTTTTCGCGGGCGTCCGCCGTCGTCTTCGCCGCCCCGTCGCCTCCTGTCGCGCCATCTAGCGAGTATACCTTCCTAGAATATTCCAAGTCTGATGGACTGTGGGAGCATCCATATCCAAACCCACCGGGTGCAAGGAGGATCAAAACCCAGAGACAATGTTACCCTTTGTAGCTATTAAAATGAAAGATTTTATGTTGAGCTGCAAAATTATGCTTTTCGCCATTTAGGGTTGCGTGATTCGAAAAAAAAAAAAAATTGGTATATATGTAGTGCACTAGCGGTTCGCTGACGACACGACACGACTCTGGCTAGGGCACGTTCAATCAACGTCGCGAAATGTGAACCTTAGAAGATGTTTTGAAGCACGGAAAGAATATGCTTTTTTGTTCGGATTCTGCTAATTCATCATGTTGCAATCCTGGAGAGGTGTGAAGCTAGCAATGACGAGGCACATAAGCGAAAATCATCGACTCCATTTGGCGGTTTTGCAGAAGGAGCGATTTATCATTCGCGCGGGGCGTCGCGGGGTGATGGCTCTTTGAGTGCCACATCGGTTCGAAGTGGGTTTTGTAGGCACTACGATGACTGAAAGCAGTTACCCTCAAGTTAACATGTCAATTCGCCATGCTGAGCGAATGAATTTAGCTAGCTTTCAGACGTGGGCAAATTATTACTATCATCTGAGAAAAATCGCTATAATGCCTTTTAAAGACATACATATACCTCAGCATTACGACGAAAAATTTTTTAGAAAGTACTATATATGTAGTCTCTCCGTTGTTTAGTTCAATTTTGAAATGTATAACTAATATGTACCTACTAAATTTTCTTTAATGTTTCGAAACTTGTAGATAGATAATAGTTTTTCACTTCTATAATATCGCTAAAAAAAGACGATACCTCATGCTAAAAGAAATTTGGTACAAAAAATAAAACGCGATTTTATTAAGTACCGTTGCAGCAACTTACTGTATTACTATTTTTGATTAATTTTATGAAAAAGTGACAAAATGGTTAATTTCAAGTTATTTATTATCATTATTATTTACATTTTTACAATATATTTGGTTTTTCATTTGTCCCCATAACTTCCATCAGAAATTTTTGATTTTAGCTGAAGTTGGGAAAATATCAAATGAAATAAGTATTAAGGAATTACTAGATTTAAAATTAAAGAAAAAAATAGTTTTAAAATCTATAAAGTTACGTCGTTTCATTTTCATATGATATACCCCATTTGATTTTTATACAACAATGAAATAGAAAGAAACTTAAAATTTGTGAAAATTTACAAATGATCACAATCCATTGGACCCTCTTCATTTGCAGATCGTCGTTCTCTAAGGATAATATGAAGTGAAAAATTCTCCCAACGGGGCGGGCGCCGTCGAATTAATTTCCCCGAAATTTCCCACCAGCATCAAGCCACAGCAGGCTCTCATAAATAACGCATTAAGCAATCAAATCTTTAATTCAAATCTCTCGCAGAATAATTTATGTGGCTGTTTTCCCTTGCGTCCTGCGCCGCATTTCCCATCAAAATTCAGGACGAATATGCGAGTCCTGGTCCAGAAGAAGAGCCCTTCCCTTATCCCCGACTGAGGCCTGGCTCTCGATACGTGGGAGGATGGGGGAATCCCCGAAAATCGTTCGTTCTGCTCGCACTAACCACTCGCACGGAGCAATCATTAAACAAACTTGAGAAAGGCCATATGGCGTCATCCATTGTCACATTAGTCGCGATGTTATCATTATCGCTGTTACATCCTGCCCTGGGTTGTCCGGGGGCTGGGGCTGGAGGGTGATGGAGTAGTTGCCCGATTGTCATCGAATCCTGCCTCCGCGTCGCCCGCCACTGTTGCGAAAGTCCTGGCACGCCAGCCGTTTGTTCGATAGGCGAGCGGAAAATGGCGCGGCGGGGCGAGGCAAGGAATCGAAGAAAGTGGCCGAAAATCCATAATTCATAGGTTTATTAGTGCGCCGTTGGTGTTCCCGACCACCGTCCGGGCGAGCCGCCCCCGACAATGGGCCATTAATCTTGAGCACTACGATGTGTTCCTGGAACGGAATATCAATCGCCGGGGCGAACCGATGAGGCAGGGGTCTCGGGACACGAAGGGATAAGCCAATGGCCCCGGGATCGAGACATCCAGCAATTGGAGAAAAGAATTGAAGGAAACGTGGAATTAAGGGCCGACATTTTTTTCCATAGTCCTTCGGGTTTCGGGAAGGCGAAGGAAGCGAGACTAACTTCACTTTCCCGGCTCACGGATGGCTCGGTCCCCGTTCTCAGGTGAATCGGCCTCAAATTGCCCCGAAGGAGCGGCCTCCCGCCTCGGAAACGGCCCGTGAATGCCTTTCGTCCTCAATCATCAACAGGTCGAGCACCGCGCCACCTCGAAGGTGTGTTTAATTTCCAAATTGAAAACGTACGCGCGGCTTCTAAACAAAAAATAAAAAATGCTTTTTCCTGGCTCGCCCCCAGTTCGATGGGACGGCGACAGAATGATTAAGCAGCGGATGACGAGACGACGGGGCGGCGGACGGAAGGACAACTCTTGGGTTCCGGGACAGGGATCGGGACCGGGAACGCTTTGTGTAAGTGACACGATTTATGCGAACGATTCCAGGTACAAAGGTACGAGGGATTAGGCACGGGAGATTAGGCTACGAATTTCGAGGAGGGTCATCAAATTGATGGCTGAGCTGTGAATTATGAATATTTGAATTCAGATGGTAACGCGGGTCATTGTAGGTTTTTTGGGGGTTCATACTAAATAACGAAGAAATGGAATTTCTGTGTTTTAAGATAGCTCACTTTAAGCATTATTTGTACACCTTGTTAAATATTTTAAAGTGAAATTTAATTTTTTTTGCACTGTATACTTAACCCAAACAAATACATTGAAAAATAATAAATTTCCTATTTTAAAAGAAAAGATTTAATACATTTTACCACAGTACGTATTCAACGTTAACACAAATTATATTTATTAAAGTTCAATATCGTTTGAATTCAATTCAAACTAGTCTTGTATTGAAGTAATAAATAATTATACTCCAACATCATCACATTTTATAACATTATCCTGCTTTGGTGTTGTTTTCAAATTTATAAATCTTTTTACTGATCTTGCAAAGTTTGCTCGTTTATCTCACTTTCTAATGCTCGGACGTCGATGGAGGTTATTATAAAAATTATGGATCTTCTTAACATATTTCGTAACATTTTTTTATTTTGTATAACAGACTACTTTCGTAGATTTGTGACATTTCTTTTAAAATACATAACTTTTTACGAAGATGTATGCGAAAATCTGAACTGCTGCGATATATCGAGAAGATTAAATTTAATATTACCAGGTTTTATGATAGATTTAAAATTAGCAACCCTTTGTCCATTTATGAAAAATCTTTACAAACTAATGGATTAATCCTAGAGCGTATAATGATGCCCAGTTAAAATCTTAAATTTATATAAAAATTCTTTATTTAAAAGCTTTAAATCATTTCGGAATATTCCGTGAATTTTATTTTTTTCCGCATGAACTAATAATTATTTCATGTTCGCCAAGATGTATAAAAAGGGCTATAGGGTTTTCTCGTAAAACGGAGCTGACAGAGCATTTTCATATTCACTTTTTTACTATCATATTCGTTACAAAAAAAAGTACATACATATGTAATGTATGTACTATATGTGGTTAACTATTGCGTACAGTTTCTGCTATTGTGTGATTAAATACACACAACTTGAAATACTCTGAAATTATTTCATACGTTTCGTATCTCACACATTGTTTATCTTCCCTATGGAATTATCCAATTATGTGAGAAATATAAAAACAATTACCTTAAATAAATTTTGTCTCGTTGTATCTTTTATAGAGATAATAAAAACCATTAATTAACCTCTATCCTCGGAACAAACAAAGGTAAAAATAAAAACAAAATTAAATGCCGAGAATACTACTTGAGGGTGGTGCAGTTTTAATAATCGTTTCTGTAATTATTTTAAAATTATGAGGGAAATAAATGCAACCCATATTTCATATCGTCCCGGGGTAATCAGGAAAATAAAATTAAAATTTTAAATGAATTTATGTTAGCAGTTAGTCAGAGAATAAGTAAATGAATTTTTCCCTTCGAAACCAGTGCATGAAAACGATATAAAGTTATTAATAATTCAGACGCAGTTGCGTGATTCCTCCCGCAAAAGTGTTCTTAAAGAATCTGCGTTTACTTTTTCCACAATTATTTTCTCGGGCTAGACCGAAGCCAGCTGAGATATTTACTTCCCTCAAGATTGTGGAAGACGATGTTTAGTCTTAGTGTTTTTTTTTCTTCTTTTTTCTACAAATGCACGCAACATGTGAGCTGGCTTCGGGATATTTCATTCGCTCTAAGGGAGCATTGTTCCCTGGTTTTGTGGGTCAATGAACCCCCGGCTCGTAAGTGCTACCAAGTAATTAATGATTCGAACGTAAACACTTGGGCTTACTCCGCACTTCATTTAACTTGAATTTCGACTAAGGGAATTATGCACGTGATCAGCAACCCCTCATGCTCCGAGACGCCTCATTAGGTCGTCATTAAGATCGGATAATTGACGTAATTGCACTGAGGCGAGGCTGATGTTAATCCAATCCTCCTATTTTCCCGGTAATCCCGAGTTAAGTCCATTCGTCATATTATGGGGCCAGGGTATCCATAAAAATTTAATGCCTTCACGACACCCGGTCGCGTTGGCTCCCTAATTGCTTCTTATTTTTCTGGAAATGAAATTCGATGCAGACCAGCACCCTCCCGGTCGATGCAACCATAGGAGCACATATGGCCCATGGTCTGGATCATATTATAGGGTTTAAAACTCGATAAAAAATTGAAAAAGTTTTCTTTGTTGTTCTGTTGTCGTGTTTATTTCAAAAAGTGTCCAAATGATTCACCGCATCTGGAATTTATGCGTTTTGCTGGGATGACACCCAAAAAATAAAACTTGCTTTGCAAGCATCCAAATCCAATGCGAAGAAATGTCCCTGAAGGCGAGATAAAATAAAAGAAAAATTACAAATTTACTAATCCCTCCCCCATGGAAACTTTGTAGGAATTCATAGTGCACCGTAAAATTGGATGCGGCGTCACGCTTAAACGATGATTCAATTATAGACGAGCTTTACGGCGTTTAAAATTAGTTCTGATCGCCGCCGTTACATAAAAAAGTGGACTGCTTTTTACGAGACGATTTGACCGAATTCCCTTACCATGAGACTGCGCTCTGTCTCCTGAAATCTTTTTCGTTTCCTTCCAACTTTTAACAGCTGTGGAAAAAAAAAAGTTCGTTCTACGATAGTTTGAAACACTTTGTGGGAGGCGAATGTTTGGTTCGCGATGGATTTTTTGTCGTCAAGACAATAATTTCGGTTAACGAGACACTAAGATAACGTCACCGCACGTCTTCGCTATGAAATGCATTTCCGTTTAATCGCCATTCAGACAGACCAACATATTGCGGCTTTAGTTCTAAAAATATTTAATTTTCTAAAGATCAGCTTTTTCAATTTAAAAAACGCGGAAGTTTTCTTGTAATATTGCATTAGTCAGAGCGCAAACATTCCGAGGCTTTGGCTTCTGACATTACAGATTTAAAATTGTAAAACTTCATTATAACTAATATTTTATAATGATAATACTCTATTTTCTCAGTCTTATGGAGTTCGAGCAAACTGCTAAAATTACCCTGGTTACTACATCATTCCTAAAAAAGGGAGAAATCAAAATTTAAAACACACGGATAACATTTTTTGAAGGCGGTGTGAAAACCTGACTGATATTAATCCAATACTAAATAATTAATGCAATCAGTTTGTCTGTATTAATTGAATTAATATCAGTCAGGTTTTCACACCGCCTTGAAAAGTCTAGGAAAGTCTTGGTATTTAATGTTGAAAGTAGTAGCAGAGCACTTTTAATATAATTATTTTATACTTTTTTTATTATGAAAATAATACTCGTAGTTGAAGGACTTAGAGATTTTTGGCGACGCTGATTTAAATGTGTTAAAAAAATAAATTTATATAATGTTCATGAAAAATATTTAATTACATTACAATTAAAAGTTTTAGAAGACAAAACTTTAATGAATTTTAATAAATGTACTTCGTGAGGTTATTATTTATTAATAAATACGAACTGGAAGACAAAACTAAAATAATATTACAAACTGATTTCACATATTTATGTTCATAAAGTTTGGGTTTTAATCTTAAGCTCAGTAGATATTAATTTTTAAATTCCTTAACATCGATTTTAAAGTCAATCTCAGATCGATCTCATTACATTACCTGTGTTTTTTTCACCCGGGTCAGGTTCTAGTTCTCTGGTTTAACAGAGAAATACAACAACAACATGAAACGCAGAGATTTATCGGGTTGTAGTTTTAAGAACTGCAGGATTAATTCGAAAATATTCCACCAGAGGCGCTGTAGACCTACTTTCATTTTTCGTTGTTGGTAGCATTGCCCCTTGGTGAACGTTTAGTTTGCTGTGACAGCGAAAAAATGGAAAACAATAAGTAAGCCGTTACGTAAATATGTAGTTTATATCGAGATTTGTAAATTTGTGAAAAGTGCATCAAATTGCCGTAATTTTTACATATCCAAAACTCAAACCTTTAACCAGGTAAATTTGTGGATTAAGTTTTTGACGCAAAGTGGGTATAAATTTCGGCAATTTTATTTTATTTTTGTGAAATAAAACATGTTTGCATGCAATACTCTTCGTAAATTTCATTTATTTGTTACTTCTGAAAGGCAAGCACACCAACCTTTAAGAAACAAAAATCCTTTTCTGGGTTTATAACCTGCATCGTTTTTTTCATTTAACACAGAACTAGAACCTGACCCGGGTGAAAAAAACACAGCTATTATTACATTGGGGTTGTCCTGTTTTAAAACACCAGTTTAGTCTCGACTATTTTAAAGATCAATCAACTAATTCGCTGATATTAATTTTAGTATTATGAACTATCAGATATTATTTTAATTTACGAAGGAAAACAAAAATTGAGGGAGAGTCGATAACTATACTATAATATACATAAATCAATAGATGAATATCATATTTAATTTCAAAATTAGTTTTTGAGACTTTGTTTCTATAAATAACAATATGATATGGATATGAGACATTAGTTCGGAATTTTTTTAATTATTTCAATTTTAGGTACCTACCCATACATACACACCTACTCCTGTTCGTAATTTTATTTCTAATTCAAATCTAACTTTACTGACTTCTTTAGTTGAACCAAATTTTAAAGTAGTTTGTACCTTTGTTTTTGTTCGGAGTATTAAAATTTCTTCCTTTAGTTATTAGTTCATATGCAGTTTTCTTAAATTTACCTCTTTTATTCTTAATACCTATGTACATACGCCTTATTTTTTACTTTTGCATTACTACTTACATACATACATAAAAAGAAATTCTTTCATAGCGGACGACCTTTCGCTGTTTGATGTTAAAAATTTAATCGCATCGCGGTGGCATTTCCTAATAAACTCATTACCGTTAATTTCGTCGACGTTATGCATATTAAAAACTCACTCCGACGAGTGGGTGACAATTAAACGTGACAATTTGTCACCTAAGTGCATTATGCCCAGCTGCCGACGCCAGAGTGCAGCACTGAGCTCGTCGCACGCAAGGCGGATAATCAGCGGCTTCAGCGTCGTCGTGGATTGCGGCGGGGGCGGGTGCGGGGCGCGGGAAAAGATCCGCCACGAAGCACGAGTTTGGCGGTTCTTCTCATTTCCGGCGAAACCGCTCAAGCGAAAAATTTCCCTTGTTTCGTTTTTTGAGCGGCTGCTGTTGCCCTCCCTCGCCATTCGCGGACAAATTAATTTTCGTATCATCCGCCGCCGAGCGATGATTGCTTGAGTCTGATGAGACCCGAGTTCTAGAGGGCTTTGGGGGCGCAAAAAGGAAACAGCTGGAGTTTTGTGTCCAGTTTTTGTGCCGCTCTGCAATATGCCGATGTCGTTGAATATTAATTTTTCGCGATAAAGTGCGGCAATGACAAAATTATTGGCATCGCCGAAGGGCACAGATATCAAAAAATTGTTCGATTAAGACAGTCGCGGACTGTGCGACACTGTCTGAGATGAACCGGAAAATTAAGAAAACGAAATATGTGAGTTTTGCGTCTCAAGATGGTAAAGTAAGATGTTTACGTGCGACTGCATCTGAGAGACCGAAGACCCGAGTGGGGCACGGCTGATTATTTTTAGGAATTGTAATTTCTTGCTTCGAGCCTCATGGGGACGTGCGGAGCACGGGAGCCCCATCCCAGATTACTTCGAAACGCTTAGAAGTTAATGATCGCGAGATGCGAGCCCGATTCATTCAAAGACGTCCCGCTCTGAAGTGGGCTTGGGAGCATAGAGGAAACCTTGTTTAGCTCGATTTATCCCGCGGGATCCGGGTGCGGACTGTGAGTGGAAAATCATTTTATTGGCGCCGTGTGTGGGGCATCATTATGTGAAGTTCGTTTTCTTTAATGTCAATTTGGATTTTTAACAAAATAAAAAAACTGAACAAGCGCAGCGCAATGCTCAGCAATTCTATCGTGTATGCGTTTTGTTGATTCAGTTTTTATTGAACGCTTAAAATTTATTCCCTGGACGTGGAGACCGAAAGAAGCTTCTTTTATTGCGCCCTTTTTCTTCTCCCCCTCTCTGTATGTATCTCACCCCTCCCCCCTTCTATACGACAGTAAACGTTTGAAGATGTCTCACGTGCGAGCTTCTTTATTGGGAATTTTTATGAATTTTCCGAAAATCTCAGGGCTCTACTTAATTGCTGTTGGACGGCGGTAAATCTGGGTTGATGTGACACTCTAAAAATCGTCAATCTTCATTCCTCTGGGAGTGTCCTTCTCTTCTGTTCGATTTTATTGAAAGATTTAAGCTATTCACATGTTGAGAAAAGAATTGGATGCGGCATCATCCCAACTGAAGCTTTATTTTATTTATGTAAGGTATATAATTACATGATAACATCTGTATACTTATAAAGAAACGAGGCTTAAAATTCTGTTCTAATTAGATTTAAAATTTAAGTAAATTTGAAAACTAACTGTTATTTAAATTAAATTTAAATATTATTAAAATTAATTTATCTCTACCATATTAGATTTATCATGACGTCATATAGCCTATGACATAGCATAGTTTTCCCCATTTTATTTCTTTTATCAATCTTATTATGTCACCCAATATCTTATTGAACATACTTTTTGTATTTTTATACTAACCGAAACTGTAATGTGTATATTACCGCCCATTTAAATAATAATAATATGTTTTATGTTCTCAAAAAATTAACAAATACTTTGTTCTCTAAAAAAATTATTCAGAAACATTTCTAAAATTTTAGGAACATCAACCTAAGGAAATTTTAATTGAGTGTACCTACCTAAAAACCAATTTCTTGTAACTAAAAGTATAATTTACTTCCTCATTCATTAATTCGATATGTGATCAACATTTTGTTAAATTAATCTTTTCTAGTGAATAATTTTACTCATCATTTTGCTTAATTTATTTTAGAGGCAATTGAAATCGAAACGGTTTAACACTAATTTTACTGGGTAGCATTTTTTCTCACCATTGTGACCTATTCCATCACTAAATGCTAATAGCCCTCAATTAATCTAATTGGAATTCATTCAATAGAAATGATTTTCCGAAGTTGGCGATGCAATTATGTGATCTGTTTGAGAGACTTATTATTTTCCACTTATTTATTGAGCAATCTAAAGGCCTTTCCCGCGGCAAAGTATATTATAAGACAGTCGTCTGTGTCACCTTTTCAATTAGTGTGCGCCCCTGACTACCTTCTATAAGATGAAATCCATGTACCGGAATCCACGACAGATTTAATGAGCCTGCAAAACAATTATCCAAGCGTTTCTAATGTCCCCCAAGTGACCCCTGAATCACCCGTGCGCTGCACGAACTTTCCCATAACGAGAAAAGATTGAGAAATTTCTGCTACCTATAGTTCCTCAAGTCAGTGGCGGTGGACAGTGCAGGTCCATCAATCAAACTCAGATAGTAGCGGACTAATCAAAAGCTCCGGCTGAGTGGGACCACTGAAGCTAATCACCTATAAATTCTTCACCGGATGACCGCCGGTCTCTTGGACCTCAATCACTAGCTTCACTTCCTGGAATTGTCCAACCTCGTGCCAAGCAAGGAAGTGGCTATCCCTCAGAATGTGAATTCTCATTTTGACGGACATCATCCACCTGTATTTGGTCCCATACCTTTCCCTTCCCCCCACCAACTGCGCCCTTTTCCCGCCCCATCAGACTTATTGAACGGGTGAAACTATCTATAAGTTGGTCAGGAAAAGTTATACACCACCCCTACCCCAGAGACTCACAAGTCCAAAAAGCCAAGTTTGCTAGAGATTTGTTGAGACTGGAAGGGAGCAGGGGTTATAGATGAGAAGGGAGGGGATACTAAACGATTTTGACGTGCGCCGTGATTAATGCAATTCCCGCCCTAATTGACAGCTCTGGGAACCGGGAAGTGGGTACCCGGGCTGACGGCCGGCGGGGCGCCTGTGTCTGCAGCACCTTAACTCGGTTTGACGTTAAGTTTGACGGTTCATGACGAGGTTTCGGGTCGCAACTTGATATTTTTACTCCTGTGACGGGGAGCCCTCATGCTGCGCTGCAGAGACGAAGGGCTCCTGACCCGCACCTTCCCCTCAACCCATCAAGAAAAAGTTCCTCCTCAAGAGGACGGAAATTCTTTTGATTTCTTGACTCGAATTTTTATTTCCTCGGATTTCTGTGCATGAGATCTGAGCTTTGATGGGTGGGGGAGGGGGCAAGAGAGGGGAGAGCTCTGCTTTCTTTTTAGTGTGATGGGGCTGGCCGAAGGGTTCTATCTTTGGCTCAACCTCAGCACCTCCCGGGGGCTTTACACATAGCACATATAAGTGTGTATATCAGCCCTTTACCCCTTCCTCTCCACCCCTCCAAGCAATGTATACCATCTCATGAATTTTTTATGGAAGGTTGCAGTTGATGCAATAACCGAGATGAAATTTCAAGGACTTTATGATATCGGGGGAATGCGAGGAAAATTTTAACATATCAAAAGAGAGCTCGATTGGAGGATTCCATTTGAAATTTTAATTTGATCAGCCATTTGCCTCCAGCCCGATTCGAAATCGTCGTTCAACAAATACACTATATGTATATACCTTCCCATCCTCCCCCCCCCGAAAAAGGGCGGCAATAGAACGATCTCGGCTTTCAAATGCATTGCCCTTTCGGCAGCTCCTCCGGGCAGACGAGTGCAAAGTTTCTTTTCACCCTGCCCCACCCCTCTCTCTTTCATCCTACTGTGCCGCCCCCGCTACGAGTCATCTTTCTTGCTGTCTTCATCGAAAACGAATTAGGAGAAGGATATTTGCCGTCGTCTTTAAAGTAACTAACTCGATGTAACTCTGCACTTCGGATTGGTGGGGGGATTCCGGGGGCCGCAATAAGGAATTTATGGGACAGCCCTTTAACCCGGCCCGAGGAGTGCACCCAAGTAAGTTCTAATACAACTGAGTGGGAGTTAAGACAACATTATTTTGAAAGTAAGTTCTTGATCTTCGATGTCTTTAGAAAGGATGGTAACCCTGGAGAGTTTTCATTTTTTTTATCCGCAGTTCAGCAATATGGAATACTTTAGCTTTTTTTAAATTGAGTGTAAGTCCTTCTACGTGACTAACTACTAAAACATATGTTAAATTGTCATATCTGAATAATTTTCTGGATCTTAACTGTATAACACTATAGATAGTAACTGTGTAACACTATAGTAGTAGGTACCTAATGTAGGAAATTTACATTACTAATACCTACTCTAATAAAAATACAACTTATTTCGTCTAACTATATTTTTCATTCTATTTTTATGCTGATAATTTTTCCAACTTTAAATAAAGTCCATCTAGGAAAATTTCATGGGATATGTTTTTGATTGAGTAATCAGTCAGTCCATTGAATGTTTTTACAAAGTTTTAAATTTTTATAGTATCCTATTATAGAATTTTAATATCTGTATGCTGAAAGACTATTTTACTGAATATTAAAATAATGATACTACTAAAACTAGCAAATTAGGTTAATTGAAGTGCAAAAGTCTTTGAAATGCGGCGAATTTAAAGAATAAAAAGAGGGGCTAAATTTTCATTAACGACCACATAAAAGCTAAGCTCGCAGCAAGTAAGAGAAGCTAGAAATGACTAAAATCTTTGCTAATTGCTATCGCAGCCCCTGCGGCTGAGTTTGTGCCCCACGCGCATTAGCAGTCAGCCTTCACCTTCCATCCGAGGCGCTTATCTGCCTTAATGCGATTATATCCCAAATTAGATTCACTAAATACTTGTAATGCTCCCGATAAGCACCTCCATGTCATCGCAAATTGCACTGAAAGCCAATAAACTTGTCCTATAGCAGAACCCCTCTCTCCGCCGGCACCCCTCCGATGCCTTGAAAACCGCCATTTAGTGTGCCAATTAGACAAATTACACACGGGTGCGGGGGACGGTAAAATTCGGACGATGTTGCACTGCCCGCCACACCGCCGTACACATTGGAAAATCCCAAAAATTATGATCCGTGCGTGGGCCCCCCATTTGAATTTGAATATCGCGTGACATGAAGAAGCTCCCCTGGGTCATGAACCCGCCATAGGGTCGATATCGTCTGGGATAAGGGATAAGGGTAAAATTTGGGTGAGAAAATAATGAGGGGAAAGGGGGGCTTAGTGGGGAGCACTGCCTAATTAAAATCTCCTTCGGCCCTTTGCCGACATCACCAGACGATATTTAAGCGACGAAAAAATTACAAAAAAGAGAAGATACGAAAATCCATCCCCCTTTCTCGCTCCCTATCTCGCGCCCAAGCTGTGACGAGCAATTAAGCCGAAGGACGTCCAATCTTTGACCACTTCATTTCGCCCGATTATCTCACGTCCCATGGAGCAATTACGAAGTGCCGGGACGGAATATCGAGGACATGAAATGTCTCAATGGCAGGTAAATATTTGGCGTCGAAAGCGTCGTTCTTTGGTACCGGCGGCGAGGCGCTGCTTATCCTGTCCGCCCCTCCATTCCCTCTCCCCATCCCTTCCCCTCTCCCCACCCTTTCCGATTTTGAACTCGAAAAGCCATATAATAGGGTTGAAGACTGCGAAGTGGGGGATGGTTTGACAAGGGAAGATGTTTGCTAGATTGGGGTCCCAAACCCACGAAATGCACGGTGCATGTGACACGGGGACTCAATAAAACTGTCTCCTCGCATGTGGTGGAGGCGGGGGAGGGACAATATTGCCTCTCGTCGCAATTCCTGAGCCTTCGTGCTTTGATGCAGGGGAGTGTGGGACTGCTTTGATAGCTATGTCAGGGAATATTAAAGTTTCCGCTTTTGGGGAAGAAAATGTGAGTCACACTATCTGAGCAGTTACCACATCCCTACCCCATCCAAAAAAGGGGATGAAGATTCTGATGACTTCATTTCGATAAAAGGAAAATTCTTTCCATTTCCAGACATACTGCTATTTTTTTGCACGTCCCTCATGGGTGCTGCATTGGCACATATGCCGCATTCTGGTGTCAGGTGTGTCTATTAGGGCTGCCAACCTCCCGCGCCGGAGTGGAATGTTTCTAGGCCTCATTTACCATAGTTACGTAAACTTTATTAGAATAAATTAGAATTGTTATTAAATACAAAAGTAGAAATTTTGACAAAATTTTGAATGTTCGATGAAAGCAGTTTTTCAAAATTCTTCTATATTGCGTAAGTGTCGCCACTTATAATTTTCTTTAAAATTAGGTACTTAGGGGATAGGTACTAGGGCTATAAGTTTTGTTATTTCGTTTAGTAATTTTTAATTTACGCACGCTTTTATTAGAGTTATAGTAAAGAATTTTGTAATAATGGATTGCATTGGTATGTTCTTTTTGTGCTAAAACTATAATTGTAAGTTTAAAATAACCTAAAAATATGAGTTTTGAATGTTCAATTGTTGAGGCTAAAAGCTACAAATCTCCAAAGCAGCTTAAAGTATGGAAGGGAAGTAATATTATTTTTTGATAAAGTTAAAAGATAATTATTTTGCATTTTAAGCTGTATCTCGATGCAGAATAATTCCTTATTACTAGCTTTTTACTAAGTATTCGTATTCACACTAGCTAATGTAAATATTAGTTTTATAAATACTTATAAATGTGTCGTCGGCGTAGCATATATCGATCAGTGCCATTTTCACTTCCCGCTAACCACAAAATTGGTGAACGCGAATGGGAAGAGAAAGGGGGTGTTTATTGCTTATAGAGTGTGTCCCGTTAACGGTACTGACACGACGATGATTGCGCCATTAGTAGGCCTCGATCCATAACCGCTTATCAGGGGGTATACTGCGTTCTCTTCGACGGCGATAATTACATCGCTTATTTGCATATTATCCAATATTTATGCTTCGATTCGGAGTGATGGTTGCTAATTGCCCCTTGCGCGCTCACTTAGCACGCCTCGAAAGGGGCTCTGGTAAACACTCAACGATCAGCGAGAGAGGCGCGCACTTCGCTTCGAGGTGTCGCCGATTTGATAATTTTACATTCTCCCCCCTCCTCCTCCTCATCCCATTTAAATCAGCTCGCACTGTCAGCCTCCAACATCTGGAGCCCTCTTCATCTCATGTTTCTATCACCGGGTATGTTGCGGTGAGGCTGTTTTTGCGAAAAAGTTAGAGTGCGGGGGGTTCGGGGGGTTGTAGGGCAGCCGGGTGGCATACATTTCGACACTTCGACTAGATGCTGCTCTGATGGCGAAAAGTTATTGCGGAGAGTGTTTTCGAGCCTCGGGGCATGGTACCCGGCATCCGGTACTATTCCCGGGTACGTCTGGTGGGCCCCGTTGATTGAAATCGCTCTGTCCCCGAAAAACCGGGAATTTACCGTCCTACCCAACCCCTTCCCACCCCTCTTTCCATCGAATAACGGGTATTACACAGCCAACATCGTGTATAGTGTAATCTACTTCGGGTAACGGGATGTTGACGGAATAGATTCTGTTATATTTCGCATCAAGACCCAGCCCATCCTCTCAACACTTATCTTAAAAAGCTCACAAATCGATTACTAAGCGAAAGTTACCGCCATACCATTCTGGAACCCATCCCCTATTTCGCTCCCCCCACCCCTACTCTGCTCCCCTCACCCCTTAGAGCCGAGTGCGAAGGAGGCTTGTCAGCAGCACTCTTGTCACCGCTGCCGTCGCGACGCCACCGCCGATTGTACGCCCGAGGGAACCACGGCGGTAAGGGAAACGGGTAAACAAACCTAAATGACACTTGATTGAGGTCAGATGGTTTTCACGGATGAGCGAAATAGACAGGAGGGAATGGTGCCAAAGTATCGTTTCAAGCTATGATTGCGGCAGGTTTCGCGGTCGTTGCAGGTTTTAGCGGGGAAAGGGTCGCTCCGGTGGCTTAGGAGTGGGGTGAAAAGGGCGTTGATACCTTGTTTTACGAGTCAAATCGGGTTGAACGTGCTGCGATTTCTCAATGAAGAAATTTGGTTAATGTTTCCTTTCTATTTCTGGATTTTCAATTTGTTTTCCTCTTAGTAGACACGAAATGCTGTTGACAAATGAAATATTGTTTTTTTATTGCAATATAATTTAAAGCCAAATTTAAATATCACACTAAAAAAATAATAATAGTTATGTACCTATCAATAGTTTTTTAATAAGAAGAGTTAGCATTGGAAATCTTCTTTCCTAATATAGGTAATATTATATAAAAAATTAAATTAAAAATTTTAAGTAGGTACCTAACCCCCGACACAAAAAAAAACTATAAAAAGTAAAAAAAATAAAATTTTTCTCTCGGCCTTTTAACTTCATTAAAAGAACCTATTAATGTGTTGGTTGGCCCTTTAACTTTAATATAAGTGCTTATTAATATTTTGACCAAGCGACGTCGCGTTGGGGACCGCTAATATCTGTGGATAGTAATTATTTATTTCGTAGCGGTCCCCCAACGCGACGACGATTATTACTTTTCATGGCAATCCCTTAATAAGTTAATATTTACAATTTTTGGCCGCCATCTTGGGTCCGCCATTTTGAAACCCGCGAATAAATTGTAGCTAAGAACCATCTCGATCACGTCAGCTTTCAAACAAAAGAAACCGCATCAAAATCGGTCCATTCGTTTAGGAGCTACGAAGCCAGGGACAGACACACAGACACGTCAAACTTATAACACCCCTCTTTTTGCATCGGGGGTTAAAAAAGGGCAGTCAAGTCTTTCGTTTTCAATGCAACCCATTTTCCAGATCCTTTCAATATACATAGATTGATGAACATTCTAGAGTTTTCGTAATGTTGCATTTCTGCGAGGGAATTTGACAAACAAATGTATTTTTATATCTATTATATGATTTTATCAGCTTTCGAAAAAATCTAATCATATAATTAATAAATCCGGAAAAAAATACCTTGTTATTTTTTATTTTCGTACAAATGAATCAAAAAATTAAAAATTTTATAATTTCTACTACTCGTTGTATTTTGTAATTTTTCTTTATGTATTTAAAAGTTCTTACTTAAATCAGTCCAAAACCCGATTGTATCAATTTGAATTTACCAAATTAGTTTGTGGGTATTAAATTTCTGAATTTACATGAAATTGTGCCTAAGGATAGAAATGTGGTTAACTACAAGTTGTCAATTTTGCCATATGAACTAGTTGCATAGATTTGCATTTGCTTTACAGAGTTCTTAAACTAAACCACAGACAATACAGATGTCCAATGCTTACGAGCGAACGTGATGTATGAAATGAAATAAACTACAGAAGAGCTTTTTGAACTTTGCCAGCGGCGATGCACAACAACGCAACGTTCATGTATCATGCGGCAAGCAGTTCAAGTTCTCTCAGAGGCAAAGCGCCGCGTTCTCAATTTTATCAACGCACGCACGACTACTGGTTGTGGGTTGTGTGGGGAGGGGAGAGAAAGAATTCATATGATTCTTTCGTACACGGTCGTTTTGCTTGGGATTTTCATTCTGATGCTGTTTTTTTATTTTTCTACTTTGATTTTTGTTACTTGTTTTTGTATTATTGGCATTGAAGCACTTGATTTTAGATTATTTAAATATCAAATAAAATGCCGTGGGAAAAGGCAAAATGTGTAACTCCCTGCTGTCAAACAAGGGTTACTGATTTGTTTCCGGGAAGACGATTTTTCCGTTGTCCAAAGCAAGGGACGGAGAAATATGATAATTGGATGAAGGCATTAGAGAATTAATTGTGCGGAATTGTTTCTGTTTTTAAGGCAACATTAATTTGTAGTCTTCATCTTAATTGTAGTTTTATTGGAAACAAATAGTCAAAACAAATACTTTTCTTACTTTATTTCTAAGGGATTATGGAAATGGTCCTCCTTTGGAATCTTATAATAGTACTTTTGATGCTGATAGGTACTGATGACAGTTACGAATACATAATTTCTATCACTATCAAATAATGACGTTTTGGTCGAAACTGTAAAATATCTTGGCTATTCTCATCCCTTTTCAAAATGTTTCAAAAAGAATTTTATTTATTTAGATTTAGACTATATACTTTTTTTACAGCATTACACTGATCTACTTACAATAATTTTTAAGAATTTAAATTCAGCAGTAGAAAAATCGCAAATGAATAAGTACTAAAAATTAAAAATAAGTCAATTTTGTAATATTTGTAAGCATTTTATCTAGAAACAATATTGTTAAATATTGAACTAGCAAAAACAATTCCAATTTTTAAAATACCAGCGAAAATAGCTATATTCCCTTTCAAAATCTCAATTCAGAAGATTATGAAATAAACAGAAATCGCAATCACGGCATCGAAGTACCTTTCCTAGAATTCCCACTGAGCCTGGCAGCCTGCGCCTGGCTCACTGCTTGTAGCGGCGGCGCGGCGTTCTCATACACATTTCATCGCACCCCATCTCGAATGCGTCGTTAGCTAGCTGATTGCCGCTAGGAAGTGCGTTGCTGCGCTGTAGCGGCGGCGAATGCGTTGCCGGAGCCGCTAGAGCCAAAGCTCCGGCCGCTAGAGCTCATTTTTGTGTGCATCACTTTTCAGCATTGCCGCTGGACATCTGGGTTATTTGTCTGTGACTAAACGATCAAAATCCAAAACACCTTTCGGCCTATATGAATACATATATTGTGATTTGCTTTCGTCATGAAATAAAATCAATAAAGGCAAAGAAATCGTTTATTTAAAATTCAACAAATGTAAAGGTGAGGGGCGTTTCTGATGGCACTAGTTTTTCCTGCATCGTTATGAAATTAAAATACGTCCTAATAAATCACCAGCTAATTATTCAAATTTCTAAAGATTCTGCTGCCAGGTATTTCCACCTTACCCCCGCTGTATTATTGTACCCCTCGTCCGGGAGAAAATTCAAATGCAGGTGTTTCATACAACTGAATCCAGAGGAATAACTAGGAACCGGGGGTTCCGGGGCTTTTGTATTTACATTCAAATTTCTGTCGAATGGAATCCTTCATCAGTTTAGGTGGCCATCTATCTTTAAATGGGTTTGGCACTCTGACAATAGGGTTGAAGGGTTTGGGGGGGGGGGGGGGGGGGGGGGGGGGGTTGTTCGAGGTAGACACTGCACACAAACTGGGTTTCGGGTTAATTAAGGCAGTACCGAGACACCAAGGATGCATTGCAGATTGCTGACAAATTGGAATTGACCCATCCGGGCTCAAACACGCACAATTCAGCAAATGCATTAGTACGAAACCGGGTGGGTGTGGCAGCCCCTTTTACCAGGACGACCACCCGTCCGCTCGCTCCACGTGCATTCACTTGAGCCACCACTCAGTTGGTTACCTTTGGCGATTGTGATTTATCCGCTTTTGAAGTCACCTTTGGTGTTTCAGTGCATTTAAGCGACTCCTGCGAAGGTAAGCAGTTGTTAATTGATTGCCGCTGGTTAAGGTTTGTAACGGTTCGGTGCATAGCTACAGAAGCATTCACCTAAATATGCTTTATTACATAGAGGTCTTGCAAATTTCGTACAACAATATAACAACTTAATTGACATGAATTGAAGGAAAAACATGTCAAGTGTGAAAAAGACTTCATACTGTACACATAATATGCATATACATTTTTTGAAGTTATACCTACTTTAATATGTTTTAGGAAAAACATAAGTAGAAACTAAAGATTATTATTGTTAATGTTCAAGTTAATTTGCACTTTATACCGTTTAGTTTTTTTCACGCCATACACACACCTTGAAACCGTAAAAAATATTTAATCCAGTTGAAAATTCCGCCATTTTTAATTTCAAAATTATTATAGCAAATTAAGAATCAGCGATCCAGAAAAACCCATTGTTAATCATTTAATTTAATGAACAAAAATTTTTCGGGTCGCTGATTAGAAATCCAATAGCTGATTTTCTAAATTCAAAATGGTGGAATTAAAATTTTAAAATTTTGGAACGACTTAGCCGTTATGATTTTTTGTACACCTACGTAAAAAACAATGTTTTGAGAAAAAACAGACATAGGAAAATGTAGTAAAATTAAATAATATTTAACAATTTTGTTTTATAATAAATTGACGATTGAACAAGTGGCCTTTCAAATTTTAAATTGTAAGTTTTTTCTTCTTCTGATATTATATAAAATACGTATTGAATTCGATAGGTAGTTTGTTAATAAACTTTTAAATACAAACATGATTTCGTTTTCGCCGAAGTCATCGTACATTCCAATCCAACTGTCTTCAGCAAATATTGAAAAAGCGATAAAACTGAAAATCTCCTTAAAAACGAAACGTTGAGTTACAATCTAACTTTGAATGTCAACAGGAAACCCAATTTCTTTGTTCATCGAAAATTTAAACTGGTTGACGGTTTTTTTTTCAGAGTTGCCGATGCCATTTCAATGAAATGAATCCTTCCGAAAAAACCTTTTCGCTGCACTGCGACTAATGGAAATTACCGCAGAGCATCGCAAGTGTTTTCTTTGTTCGACAAATGGGTGTCCGACGCCATTCAGTCTCTTGTTCGAGGGCTTATATAGAACTTTTCGATTATTAACGCGATTTCAATTTCGTATTGAATAAAAAAAAAAAAAATAGTATTGAGAAAAAGTTTAATTTTCTTTAGAAATTTCTCAAGCGTCCTTGGGGAGAAACTTTCAAGTGGGAAAACTTTACGTTGCGTTACGATCGGCGACATTAAAGGCATTAAGGGAAAGATTTAGAACTTGTAGAATTTTCTTTCGAAAGGTTTTTCCGATTTTGGGTTTAAGTATTGAGTGCGTTATCCATTAATGGAAGCAAGTTTTTATGAATATACCATAACTATGCGATTCAGCGCCCATTAGTAGCAGCTCATCGAATGCAAAAAACTTGGTAATGGTTATTTAAATAGTTTTCTATGAGACAAACAAACCGATCCTAAATATTTACTTTGAAATAACTATTTCTGTGATAAATCGTTGTAGAATGGTTTTCAAGGAGGATAAGTGAATTAATGTTTTTATTTTGTTTAATTTAAAATTCATGCTTTTTATTAGAATTACATTTGTTAACTACTTACACATTTTCAAACTTGTTAAACAGTAGAACTCAAGTAACTTTTATCCAATTATCAGACATATGCGGTCTAAAGACAAAACCTGATTGACTGATATACAAATACCTAAATATGCATATCTTGAAACTCAAGTTTATTTTCTCTTCATCTGTTTTGGATTTAAAATTCTCCGTAGAAGGTGAAATGCAGACAATCATGACAATGGAGCAGCTGATGAACGTGGGCGTGCCAAAGAGGTCAAAAGAATTCTGAGATTGAGACCAATTAGCATACAGTCTCGAAAAAACGAACGAAAACGATAGTCGTCGCAGGTAGATGAACTCAAGATTAGGGCATTGAGCAGATCTTGCAGAGGTTTCGCTTTCAGCGAATAAATTTTGTGATTAAAATTTAGAACACTATCTAATTATGTGCACAATATTTATTGATGAAAAGGCGATTAAAGATAATTGAAAAAAGAATTTGGTTCTGTAAATGGGGTAAGAATTTCAGTACAAACTAGAAATTTAAATTGTCTTTATGTCTTAAGTGATTACAGTTGTTTAAGGATACTTAAAACTACTTTTCATATTAAAAATTTATAATTATGTATAATCCACAAATATAAATTTGAGGTTGCAGTTTGGTGAAACAGGGTACAATTCAGTAATACAAATTTCACGTATCTGCCAAATTTAATTTTTTAATACCATTGAATCAGGTTACTTTGTAATATTCTAACAGAAAAGTTTTGGTAACAAAATATATAAACCTGTTTAAAAAAAAAAACAAGTTGAAAAAACCCTACATTTTGTCCTCTGAAAAATATGGTGCCAAGTTGATTATGGGATTTATTTTATTTGACGAATTAATTTACTATTGAAAAACGGGAAGTGGATTGTTTTGTCGAAGATTTCTAACATTCTGTCTGGGAGCGCTAAGGTCTAAATTTTAGTCACAGTTCGCATGGCCCAAATCAACCAAATGAAGTATCTAACTTTAAAATAATGCCTTAGGGGCTTAGGGGTTTCGATCAAATAGAAAATGACTTCAGTTGACGAAATTCAAGGTTGGTGTCGCACCCCAACAGCGTCTATATTCATGGTTAAAGGTACCTTCTTTTAAATTTAAAAGTAGAAAGGTAACATCTAAAAATCCCTCCCTTACCCCTCGATTGTCCCGTCACGTCCCAGATAAAGATGAAGAAGGAACAGGAAACTTTGGTTACATCACACCCGAAAAGTTTGTCTGGTGCGTGCAGGCATACGCCCGAGAGTCGGTCGGTAATCAATCGAAGTTTATTCTTCTGCTTCGACTCCAGGTAAATAGTCAACAAAGCTGGGAGGGAGCAGTAACAGTAATAAATTGGAATTCAGGAATTCATTGCCCGTCCGTTGTTTACGATATTCCGGTTCATTGCAACCCGAGAAGGGGGGGAGGCGATGGCGGTACGGGCGGTACGGCTGAAACAATGCTCCGATCCGCACATTCAGGGAAGTAATGAGGCGCGGAGTATTCTGGTCACATTCCCTAGTTACATCTGATTCTACCTGAGAGTGCAGGAAATGTCCCACCCAACACTATCGGGAATTTGTATAAAATGTATTTGCCCAAGATGTGGGCGAATCACAAACCCGGGACTCCGGATTTTGGGGTTTGTTTAGGGTTCGGATCCGGTGCAGAATTGGAAACAGCTCGTTGCTTACGGGTCGGCAGATTGACTAGAGGGTTTAGGGGCACCGGAAGAATGAGAGGCGCCTCCTCACATCTTAGGAAGTCTTTAGCAACAAAAATTCCACTCGAGAGTGACTATAAACACGTCTCACTAACGCTCCACCTGCCCATTAGTAACGATTAGGGCCGAAAGACCGCTGCACAGTGGTCTACATGGAATGCGAAATCGGCGCCCAAAAGTAGGAAAATTTACTATTTGCTATTTATTATTTTTTTTATTAATATATTATAGTATAAGAACATTTAATGAGCTGGCAAAAAAAAACCGAATTTGGTTACTCGTTTTCAATTAAAACATTCATTACCGTATAGGTACCTACTACCAGAAGCATTACTCAAAATTACTTAGCATTACTTAACATTACTTGATAGTATACTAATTATTCGATAATAATTGTAAATTATCTTGTCTGAAATTATTTGTAATGCACACTAAAAATAATGGCATTATTTTACATCTTTGACTTTGCGTCGGATGGCGCCGTAGTCGTTGTCTATTTAGACCCCAATTCAAGCCTCTGACGGCACTCGCACTTTGTTTGACCCAGAAAAGGGGGTCTTAAATACTCATCGGCGGGAAATCGCTTGTGCGTGCTGCGATCGTGGGCCAACAAAGAAAAAAAAAAAAAAAAATGCACGATTGATCGTTTCAATCAATCCGCGCCGGGAATGATTCATCCATGAATTTTTATTGGCCGTCATCACCCGACGGCGGTTGTGGCGGGGGCGGGAATGGCCCCACGAGCAGACGAAAATTAAACGTTTCATCGAGTTGCTTTGCAAATCGATTTTTAGCCTCCCCGCGGAGCTCTGGCCGACGGTCAAAGGGAATCCCTGCACGTACGAGAGGGCAAAGGGTTTCAGGGTTTTCAGGGGTTTCCAATTCCGAACGTATTAACTCTTTCATTTATAATTTATACGTTGAGTGGCGATAGTCTGAGCCAGGGGCCAGGGCTCTCCTAAGAAATGTTTGTTTTTCCACATTGCACCGTCGCCGTCGATTTGCAGAGACGGCTCTCGAGGAGGAGTGTGGAACAATAGACGGGAATCGGGACTCGGAATTGAGGACTGGGACTAGGACCCAGGCGCATAATAGTCCGTCTTTTCACCCGTTCAATTTTCTTGCCCTCGAAGCGGCCGGGCCAGCAACAAAGCAATTTACGGATTCAATTTGTAATAAACGTCGAATGCTAAGTTTTATGCGGTCACCCTGTCAGCCGGTCCTCCGCACAACTCACCGGGTGGCTCCTTAATTTTGATTTCGATATGAGCAATTACCGGACGATATATGACTGGGTGGGTATCCTTGGCTTTGATCCCCCAAACCCTAACCCCAACCCCCTAGAGGAGCACCCTGAGATATTGCAAGGTTTGATTGCGTGTTGTGAAGCAACGGGAAGATGGCCCGGATCCGAGCGCTTATTGGTTTTAAATTGATTGAAAAAGCACACAAGTTTCGATATACATTCTGAGGACACGCTGACAGCTGCAATCATTCTATCTGAGGAATGCGGATATTGAAGGCGACTATGGAAAAAGGGGTCCTTCAGAAGGGATGGGAAAGGACATGTTTGACCTTCTTGTGCGCATACATATGTCAAGTTGTCAAGAATTTTCCAATTGTAAAAAATTGAAAATCACATTTTCTTGTTCAATTCATTGTCGTAAATTAAGAAATCGGGGTCGATTTACTGCGAGATTAAATGTATGCATACATTACATGTACATATACTTACATAGGTAGGTACGTACCTACAGTTGCGGTCAATAGCACCGAAATTACTTTAACTCTTTAAAATTGAGTTATCATTCTATACGAGAAAAATTTATTAATATTGACTACGAATTTCAAATTATATTTAGGGATAACCCCCATATCTATTTTCCATGCAAATAGCTGATTTCGAACTAGTTTGGATAGCAGAATGTGAAAAATTTGGATTAGAGCTAAATTAGCTTTAAAAATATTATAAATTAGGTATACCTGTCTATTTTTGCATCGTATTAATAAAATTTAAATTCTCCGCGAATTTGTTAAGTCGATAGTGGAGATCTTTATAAGCAAAAAAACGAGAGGCACGTGTTCATATTCCATTTATTTTTATTTTTGTCAGTGCATTCCTTAGAACCTTTCAGTGATTTGTTTTTCTTCAAAAATTGAGAAGCAGTCTGCATTCCTCCGCACTATTTGCGTTTTTTCCTCATCCCCCGGAAATGCCCCCATGAAAGAGACATAACAAATGAGGCGACGGACGGCATTCTGGTTGCAGTGTCCACCGTGATTTATGCACCAGCTCAAGGCGTTCCCAGAGTCATTAATTCATAATTCTTGAGAGCTTTCACTTTTCTGTCCCGGGTTCCCAGAAGGCCCAAAAAAAACACAAAAAAACTGTCTCAAGCTGTCCAAACTCTTTTGCGTTGAATATCAAAACAGGGAGCGGGCTTTTTTGAACCCGAAGAAGTCGAGCTGCACAAAGGACAACGGCAGCAGCAGCCGCAAGCTGCACATATCACGGGCAATTCATTAATCCGCCCTTTCTCTCTTAAGACACATAAATTGCGGCCATAAATTTCTATTTTTTGATTTTCTTGTCCGGACATATTTTCCCTTTTTTTTTATTTATTTATTTATTTTTCTTTTGGGGTTTGGGACTTTTCTTGAATCCGGTGAATCTTGGCGAAGGGCCCCCGAATGAGATATTACTCGACGTCTATTGCATTTGCGGTTGAGACGACACCGACATGCCCAGGAAAAGATATCGACGTTTGTTGGCGATTGGAAAATTGTTTCATGTCAGCGCCCATGACCATCTGAACTTATCTGGGAAACGTCCATCTAAACTGTCCGGCTTCAAGGGGTAATTAATTTTCCCTCAAGATAGAACGAAAGGAAAAATATAAAAAAAAAAGATAGGACGCTTTTTCTGTTCTATGGCGCGGTGTGCTGCAAAAGCCAAGTCCCCGGGATAGATACAAATGCTGCAGAAGGAGGGCGATGTCATTTTATTAAACTTTTCCACGACGCGATAGTCGGGGACAAACCCCCAGCGCCGCCACCATCGTTTATCCCATGGCATCAGAATCTCTATCTTTCCTGCCCACCACCTGGAGGAGATCACTACCCCCGGAGGCAATCAATCAAATCTGCCACGGAAACGGGCGAGATAATAAAGTGATGATTGGCACCTGCAGCCTGATTAGGACCGAAAATTGATTAAAGTTTGCACCTCGACAGAGAAGCCGGATCCCCCTTTTCATCCAGAAAATTTGCATAATTACATTTGTCGGAGGAATTCGCGTACTATGCGGGATACATATGCAGAGGAAGATACCCAAGCGTATAGGGGGAGCTATTTTTAGTCAGCGATTTGTTTAGGGCTCCGTCGAAGAGCATAATGGGGCTCCGCTCCACTATCAGCCGCAGACTGGAAAAGATTCCCATTTCCGACGCCTCTGCTCCGCAACTGGTTGATTATTTGCGATTATTGCGCTTTCGCCCCAATCTTCAATCGAGCGCGACTACCGCCACCGCTGCCGCGTTCACAAAGTGCGTGCGACACTAATTAAGCCGTTTGATGACGCGTGTGTGGGGCGCGTTTCGCGCTACAATTGCCCCACATAATGCCGTGCCGTGATACCAGCGCCACATTTGAGCCGTGTAGGAACAGCTAATCACGCGAATAATAATTGTTTCCGTCATCCCATAGTCGGGAGGCCAGAGCCCCCTCACTCAGTTCTTCTTTGGGTTCAACCGGTTTGAAGAAGTCGAAGACAAATTTTTTTTCGGCTGTAGCTTCTTTTTATAGTGAAGACCAGATCGGTCTTCAAAGTATCTAATAGAATAAAAATAACTTATTGCCTTATTCAAATTAAACTCTATGCATTAAGCTCAATATTTAAGTAGTGGATGTTCAAATTTGGCAATACATTTTCCAAAATTTTCAGTTTTATTTTATATCTTGTTATAGAATTTTTGAATTACATAATACATATATCCATTTCCAAACTCACTCACTCACTCACTTCCACTATCTATCCATATGAAAATTGGCACTAAAATTCTTGCTTTTATCAAAACTAGCTATTTACGAAAAAAATGTTACTTAAAATGTATACATACATAGCTGAACAATCCATACAAAAACGAAACACTTTTTTTGGCTAATTTTAATTTATGTACTGTTTCCCTTCGAAATTTTGGTACCTATATTTTATAAATTTTTAACCTGAACTGAGCGAAATTTAAATGTTTGATTTAGCAGTTTCTGAGTTGTAAAATAGAATCATTTCTCTTGAATATAGTCTAAAAATGTTATTGCAGGAAAGTTAGGTAGGTACATGTAAATATAAAATCTCGTAAATTTATTAACTTCCCAGAGAAAGTTAACGTAATGGGGCCGATTTTGTGAATTCCCAGTTTTTGCGTATCTCCACGTTTCAAGGTCACCAGAATCCGAATCAAACGTTTTTATGGTGATGTCTGTGTGTGTGTATGTACGTATGTTCGTATGTGCGTAAGTACGTTCGGGGTGATTCGTCTCGATTATCTTGCGAACCACTCATGATATTGACATGAGACTGGTCTCATTCGACGCGTAATCGCTTAATTAAGAACTGAATAAGTTTTCAGCAAAATCGGTTTAGCGGTTTTTTAATAGCAATAAAAAAACTGAAAAAAAAACAAACTAACAGAATCTGAAAGTGGATAAAATTCGTCATTTATTTATAAAAATTATGATCATTTCAGCATAAATTGCAACAATAGTTCGAGAAATCTTATCTATCAGTGTTAAAAATATATTATTTTTCAATAATTTGTTATAAACAATTGAAAATGAGTTCTAGCGGATATATTTTCGTAGTTTCAAGGAAAAACAGTCTAATGAGTGAGAATAAGTGCTTCATGATATTATACTAGTAAGAACTCATGGATATTGTTGATAACAGTTTGATTTATTATAAACAATTGAAAATGAGTTCTCTGGGAAGTTAGTCGTGCGGACTTTACGGGTCGCACCTAGACCACTCGCATATTTTATTATGGTTTTCTATTATCTTTACGAGCACATACAGTTATATGTATATGATATGATACCTGTTGATACGGCATTGAATTGAAAGCTTCACCAGAACATTTTATTCAGGTTCCTAACAGATCTCAGTAGAGTCACCCTAAAGTATTTTTTTTTCCTTACTTATTTGCATCTAAAATGCAGCTCTGCTGAGCAGATTAGCCCTAGTCCTGCTCTAGAGTGAATGAAATTTTGCAAATCCCTCCATAACTTGCAGTGCTCAGTGCCATCTTTTGTGCAAAATTGAAAATGAATTCATGCAGGACCGCACAAGTTCGTGAACTCAAACGGCAAATTATAAGACAGCTCCGACGGGCTATAAATATTCAAAGGATTGGTCTCGGCCAGCTCGGTGGAGGTGGTGTTTTAGCTGACTTTTTCCCCCTTCTCTCTCCTGCACATCCCCTCTCTTCTCCTTATGGTTTTGGAAGAAATTTATGCATTTCATAGGGTTAGAAAAGGCCCTTTTTCTGATGCTTAATTCTAAACCCTCTACCGCTTTCACGCACACACCTCGTTCAGGCACCTCCAGAGAGAAGTCCCAAATTGCTACAAATCTCGTTAACCACAATTACTGGAACAACTTAAGCAACTTTTGGGTGCAATTTCTTTGTTTACACAAAACTCTCAGAAAAGTGGAGCTTGAAGTTATGAGCGGAGCGGAGGGGAAGAGGAAAGGGAGGGGTCCCAATGGATAAAGTGAGCCAGTAGAGCCTGAAAGGATGTGGGGCACCGCGCGGTGAATGCAATCTGAAAAGCGTTTTTAATAAATTACAAAACTTTTCGAATAAGTGGCTCCGACGGAAGTTTTTTCTCCTCCTCCTGCACCCCTTCCCAAACATTGTCCCTCCCTTCCCTTTCGTTTCCTGTCGTATTGAATGGAAGATAGCCCTACATGATGGAAGAGGGACTTCGCCCCCGCTCGAATTCTTTAGAAATGCAATCATTCAGCAGAACACAGATAAAATTATTCTGCCCATTTCCTTGACACTCGCACCAGAATCGGGATGGAGGGGGATAAAATAACCTCCGGAGAGGGAAGAAAATAGGATGTGTAGAGGAGGGGAGGGGAGGAGAAAAAGTTCGACAATCGTTGGCCAGGTCCACCAGACCGCCTGCGAACAGAACCCAGAAGCCGCCGTCGCCTCCGCCTACACATATGAGGTCCCATAAATCATCCCCTAATGGCATGTAAAGTCCAGAGGTGACACGGATCTCCACTTATGTCAGATTGGATGGAATTGCACCGTTCGCGTCCTTTCCTTCCATGAGATCTGTGCCATTGACTCGGACCTCCGGAGGAGCTCCTTCGGAATTCCTTCTGGACGATGATGAGGATGAGGACAATTTCTCTCTTTCGATTTTAATGGAATTGAGTGGGAGTTTTGTTTTCACTTCGACTCAGTCTGCTACACAAAATGTAATTAAATGGAGTAGCCAGATTCTATGTAGAGGGGGTGACGTTAGGGGAAACGGGGGGAGGATAGAAGGGGCAGAGAAATGGGGAATAAAATGGATTTTATTTTGTTCACCACTCCTAAACCTTAATCCATCGCAGAAATAGAGCGGAAAAATTTTCAATAAATTAATTCAGCTCGACGTAATTGACTCTCTTAGGTAAGATGAGAAGGTTGTCGACACTTTTTATACTCCCTGTGATAAGTTGGAGAGATAGAGGGTATAAATTTCTTCAAACCTTCTTTGAAATGATGCACAATCTTTTCAAGAAATTTTACGAATAGAAGATAATTATAAAAAAAAAATATATAATTCAACCGCAGCCAGAGAGAAGGCAGTTGCAATCAGAATTAATTGAAGCTGAAGCTTCTACCGGGAACCGGGTCAGAGGCCCATAATTAAGCTATTGCCGGGCGCTCGTCTATCTTTATGGGGCCACATAAAAATTTTATGCATGGACAATTTCTGATAATTAAAACGTAAAAGAGCCGCTCTGGTTAAATCTGGCGACGGTGTTTTTTTTTCTCGAATGGAATCAATTTTGTCGATGAATGGATATTAAAATGACCGTATCACATGGATGATGGCAGGCCTGCGTGGATATAGAGGCTTGGATGTATCTATAAAGTTGAAAACTTTAATGCTTCATTCGTTTTTAAACCATCAACTTTTCAATTTTAAGAAAGCACTTTTTAAATTGTCTGTTTTACTACTTAGTTGTTTTTCATGAAACAAAAAAGGTGATATTTTTTTCCACCATCCATAATTCGTCAGTGAACTTAAAAAATTAAAATAGATAATACTATATTTTATAACACGGCGCATTCTTTTTTATATTTTATCAACAAATTTTTTTTTGCTTATACAGAAACTTATTGTTCAAATAATTTTTAAATTCCGTAAGTCCTCTAAATTTGAGTAAAGCGAATTTAAATTTTGCTTGCAGTATGAGAAAATGACCACATATTGCTTAAATTAATGACCTTTTACTATAAATATTAACATTTTGAGTAAATTTGTCAAATATATTTCTTTTGTTAGACTAAAATAATTAAGATAAAATTTCTTATTCAATCAGAATATGGTTCTGAGGTCTGTAAAATTACTCCTTCGGTTGTTTGAGCTGGAAGAAAAAACCACTTTTTTAGTAAAGTAGTTACTAGCGACACTATCAAACATGAGAATCTCCATAGGCCGAATTCGATCTAAGTATTTACAAGTTAGTGTTTAGGGTTTGAAACTCTAAAATTTATTCCGCTGCATTAAATTGATTGCTTCTGCAACGTGGCATCTGAAAAATTAATTAAGGCATAATTCCGAGAATCTCAAGGTCCATTTAATTTGCGTTTTTCTTCTCGTGACGAATAAGCGACAGTCCGTGAAAAGACTGAAAAGACAATAAAACGCAACCGCGCTTCCGGAGCCGAAACAAAAAACAGAAAAATCTTGTTGCGAATTTTTGTTGCTGTTAATATGCATGAAATTTACTTATGCACCGGATGTGGTCCCGACATAGGTACATAAGTATATATCTGCTTTGTTTCCACCATCGTGAAACTCTTTCGTCTGTGCTGCCACTTGTTGTGCTTTTGTTAGACCAGGTTGCGTCCGTCGCTTGTTGTTGCCCTGTCGCCGTTCCTTTTAAATTCATCCCCATGGCGGTGTGACGTGCATTTCCGTTACATGTCGGTTTAGCGCATTGAACGTCAGATAATTTTTCTTACGTCAAATAAACCATACGTAGCAGTGGACGTGACGAAAATCACCAAAGTGACTTAACTGCCATCGGGTGTGAGTCCGACTCTGAGTCTGGTCCTGGTCTCGTTGATGGTGGTAGCTATCATGTTGAACGCAAGAGGGCGCAATCAGATTCACCCGTGTGATGTCTCTGGAGGCGTAATCCAGGCCAATAAAACGTTATGTGACACCGAAAATCGTCTTTTACACGATTACACCGAGACCCAGAGAAACTTTTACGCGCTGATTGTTCTACAGACTTCGTTACGCCGTTATAAGTCCTTTTTGACTTCTGATAGAGCTCGGAATTCGATTTTATTTCCCTGTAAATCTCATATAATGCAGTTCCCTGTGACGCTTCTTTCCTATCCAACCCTCAACACCCACTATAACCCTCCCACCCCTCACTCTTACCTACTACCAGAGCACATCTCGGTTCCGAGAAAAATCGATTTTCTCTGGAATTTTTGAATTTGTGTCACATTTTAACACTAAAGTAGGTTACTTGCTGGGCTGAGGGGAACGTTTCTATCAGGGCAACTTTTAACGCCTTTTAGAGCTTCATGGATATTTATTGAGGCTCTGCAGCCTGTTTCTAGCTTTAATACAACCGCTTGAGAAATGTGCTTCCTTTGAAAGGATTTGGAGCGACTCAATTCTGCCAATATACAACAAGTTTGTGCAGATTTTTCACGACTTGTTTAACTTACACTATTTCGACAGTAGCTTTTTTCTCAATAGGACCACTTACTTCAGCACATATAAAGTTTTTTGTTTTTATTTCTTTTATATGTAATTGTATAATTTATCCTTTTTACACGATCTTGCGCAATTTATGTTAGTTTTTCAATAGGATTGGTATTCACGCTTTGTTGAGTATTGTTGAATACGACAATCATTGTAAAATGTGAAAAGAAATTGAACGCCATTGTAACAATTATGAAACCATTAAATTTTATAATACAATAGGAAATTGGTTGTAGCTTTTATTTTAATTTTCATTTTGATTGTGTTGAGATTTTCATATTACTTTACAGTTAGATACAGTTTTGTTACATTTTTACAAAATTGGAATTGTGCAAAATTTTTTAGCAAATTCAATCTCATGGACTTATTTAAACTGTATTCCAATAAAATTGCTTAAAATTATGCCGCTTTTAATCATTTGGTATGAAGAAATTGAGAATTAAAAAATCGAGTCGAATCGAATTTTTGAATTTCGAAAAAATAGAGAAGAACAAATCTAAGTTTTCATCATGAAATTAACTTTTTAACGGCATTGAATATAGAACCAATCAAATAGATTTAAACGAATTTTTACTACTACTACTACATACATACATATATGTATGTTTCTTGAATTAAACATACTGTAACGGCTCCGTATGAGTCGTCAATAAATTTTAATGCTGAAATGGATAGGTTCGTTAATAATAGATTTGTTTTAAAACACGTTTTCCCTTTATTGACCTTAATAACTAAATACAATTTTTCTTTACAATTCAAAATTAAATAAGTTCGCTTAACAGTTTAGTAATTCTTCAAAATTTAAATATTACAATTTTTACTACAATTCTTAAATTTCAAAAAAAAAATATTGTATGGCAAAAATATTTCAAAGCAAAATTCAACTTTAATAATTTCAAAACAAATTATATTATATTTGATGATTTAACAATATTAAATATTGATTATTTTCAATTAGGTTTAATTACATATTATTTACGTATTGAATTTTCTTGATTATTCAAGTGTTTTGAGTATTTTGATTTGATTTCTGACAATTTTGATTTCTTGTAAATAATTCTGATTCTCTAGATCATTCCGATTCCCTAGAGAATTTAGATTCCGAATTTTTCCTAGAAAAATTAATTTCTATGTGAAATCGCCGGTTTATAGTTCGAAAATTAAGGATCGTTTCCTCTGGCAAATTCCATCAGAACGGATTGCTTAATTTTATACTATTGGCAAATTCCAATAGTTTCGCGCCGCGACGGAATATAGTGGCAAAATCCACAACAACAACAAGTGGCAAATTCCACAAGAAATTCCACACACCAATGATGAGTGGAACAAATCCACAAATGGAAAGAGGATGGATTCCACAGGGAAATAGTGTGGCAAATTCCACAACCAGGAGAGGATCAAGTGGCAATAATCCACCAAAAGGAAGATCAAGATGTGGCAAATTCCACAATCAAGACGGGTTCAAGTGGCAATAATCCACTAAAAAGGAAAAACAAGATGTGGTAAATTCCACAATCAAGACGGGATCAAGTGGCAATAACCCACTAAAAAGGAAGATCAAGATGTGGCAAATTCCACAACCAGGAGAGGATCAAGTGGCAATAATCCACAACAATATTAATATAAGTGGCAAATTCCACTTAAAAAAGTAGAGCGACAAATTCCGACTCGTACCTTTGGTTTTGTGGCGAACTCCACACGACTTGAGGCAAATTCCTGAAGTGCCTCCTCGAACTTCGCGATCGCCTTATATAGCCAAAATTTGCCTAGTTTCTGGCATTGGCTGCTAGATGTCAGGCGCTGCCTTACTCCATGATGCAACATGGCGGCCCTGGTTATGACTGCATTACCGACCCTCCTTGTTGTCACTCGTCAGCTGATATTGTCAGTTGTTATTTTTGAGTCACAAGTGCGCGGTCGGGTTTATGTTCAGCCGCGGTGCTGAACACATGCAAATATAAGAACTTTTTTCAAAGTGTAAATAAGTCTCTTGATGCAGGATGTGATTAATTATAAGGTTTTCAAGGTAGTTGTAATAAACGTGTCTTATATCTTGTATAAAAACACCGGCGCCTCAGGTGCTCTGATCAACAGGAGATAACTTTGAGGTAGAAATTTATGCTCAGGTAGGGTAATATCAAGACGATAGTTAGCCTGAGTCTTGAAGTATTTATTTGCATAAGAGCTTCGTCTTTGACTATTACTTCTATGGGAAAGGGCTTTACAAAAGTTCCTCCCGTGCGTGGATACCTGCACATTCATTACATGGATTAATTGCAAGATACCCCTCCAAAAACCCCCTCCGAAAACATCTCGTGTGTCAACATCATCATCTTCCAGAAACCTTGGAAAATAACGAAAGATGTCTATGTCCCTTGCAATGGGAGTTTACGTGCATTCCTCTGTTTCGCAGCCTCCTACTTTTCTTCGCCCTCTTACCCATATAAAAAATTCATGAAGAAGGAAAAGTTTTTGGATTATTCTCTTTCTTTATTTTTTTTTTTAGTTGCAAAAAAAAAATGCAAAGGAGCACCTCCTAAACTCCCTGGCGCACTATTTATATCCGTGAGCATACAAAAGGACTCACTCCGGCGAGTGTACTTGGCACGTGTATATTTTTGAGTTGAATTAGCCGGAGCAAGATTCTTCTTCGGGGCCTTTCAGTCCGCATTTATCCCTCTCGGCACCGTCGAAGACTAATGGCACTCCAGCCAGAAGCAGTAGTCCGGATTCTCAGTACCCTAACCTCCCTTCCCTTGCCTAAAACCCCACTGCCTCCATCCATCCATTCCATCCCTCCCCATTCCGCCACATAGGACTTCTTTCCCGGGTCCTTCTCAAGCTCAGGGTATAAAGTAATAACAAAAAACGAAGATGAGGAACTCCGGGAATCTAGGGTTTGGTTAGAGGGTTGGAAAAAGAGAAGGGGGTGTAAAACTAGGTCCTGGTTACAGCATCTCTGACGTTATGCAGCACCCCCGCACCCACTGCTCGTCAAGTGTATATGAAATGTGACCAGAGCTCCAGAATGCACTCGCAGTGCTCGTTCCAAGTTATGAACTAGTTTTGTTACTCCAAACATAAAAAAAAAATACAAAAAAGAAATTACAAGAAGGGGTGGTAAGGGCTCCTCCAGTAAAAATAGGAGAAAAAGCCCTGCAAAATCCAACAAGTGATCGGTGAAAAGTATTCAAATAGCCTCTCTGTCCCTGTGCCCTCCTCCCTTTTCCCAGTTGTGGAACGTCATTGGCTCGGCAGCTACCGTAGATTTCCTTTACACAATTAAATTCAAACCATTTGGAAGCCAATCAAAGTCCCTGCAACTCGCCGGGACTTACGTAACCACCCTGTAGCCAGTCACTCGGTATGGCGGGTGCTCCAGAAGCAACGTGATAGTGCCCTTCCCCCATATTTTTCCTCATTTCCTCCCACATTTTTTTGTCGAATTACAAGTAAAATCCACCATGGACAAAGTCAGAACTTTTTTAGCACAGAAAAAAAAACATAAAATAAAATAAAAAAGAAATATACATATAAAACTGCTAAAAAGTAGTCCTTGAAGTCTCCTGGGCCATTCTCAATTTTATTGTTGTTCTTCTTATTTTTCAGCATAATTATCTAATGGAGTTTGGATACCTTCCAAAGTCGGATATCGAAACGGGCAACCTCCGAACCGAGGAACAGCTCCGGGAGGCCATTAAGAGTCTACAGGTAAACTCAGCTAATTTAACCGCTTTCTGTGGTTTTGTTAATTCGGCACTCTTCCCGTCGTTCCAGAAATTTGGAAATATTCCAGTAACAGGTGTGATAGACGAACGGACCCGCCAGCTTATCCGGCGACCGAGGTGTGGTGTCCCCGATAAGCCCGATGCGCCAGACTTTTCGTCCGATAATGTGCGGCGGTTCAAGAGATTCCTGATTCAGGGCCCCAAGTGGGATCACACGGATTTAACATGGAGGTAAGTGATGCTGGTTTGTTTTGTAAACCCCTTTTTTATCTGGTTTTTTGGGCGGATTCTCTGCTCATGGGCTGCAGTTTGGATAAGACGGGCTTTATCGAATTTTTTTAGGGCGTAGAATTTCCATAAGAGAAGATGTATCTAAAGAAAGTATGCTACTAGAATAGAAATAGGCTGCATTTGCATTAGTTTGGAACTTAAACTGTTGTCAGTTGCTTTTTGCACTCATTATGAAAGTGTTCAAAAAAGTTAAATGCCAAAAAAAGTTAGAAAGTTCATTTGTTTACATCCCAATACAAATGTTTAAGTTTTCTTTTCGAGTTTAAAGTTTCATAAATCAAGTTTAAGCTTAAAGCAAGGCTTACATACCAAAGTTGAAGAAATGGTGTAAGATTAAACTTGGCTTAAACTTAATTTATCTTTGAATAGCGGGCTATTTATGAGTAAAATACAATTTTCTTGGGTTAGATTTGCACAAATATCTAATATGGTAAAGAAGTGAAAAAATCTGATTTTCTTTATTTCTTTTTTATTTTTATTTGGAAGATTTGAAGTGTTTTACTTTTTAATGACACCATAGACAGATTTAGTTACAGGATAATTCAAAAATACTTAACACCACTTTAATTCGGACTCAAAGAGTTGTTTAGGAGTTTCAAATTTGGAACATAATTGATAAAAAATAAAAGACAAAAAATATAGCTTAACTACTTATATATTTGTATTCTTATATTCTTCATCAAATCAGAAATTTCTGTAAAAGTAGCTAATCATTTTAAGTGTACAATTAAGAAATATCAAAAGTGGACCAAAACGCGTGTTTTTTACTTGATAACGAATTATACACCATTGTGTTAATTTAATGAATTAATTTAAAAATTTATGTGAACCATGTTGAATAATTCTCTCAACATTCGGAAATTTAATTTAACTTGGATGGTGATAGACTACATTCTGTTGCCGGGACCTTATTTTTTGTTTGTCCTTAAAGATATCCCTTGTTAAGAGCTTATCAAAAGTTTATACGTTTCACTCGAGCGAAAAATTGAGTTAAGTATACGAGCCAACATAGACACTGTCACTGATACGAAAATTTTCTTATGGAATCAAAGTCAGATTTCTTTGCTGTACTAACAGGAAAAAATCGCAAAAATAAAAATGTATTAAGGAAATCGAATTTACAAAAGTGGGTTCTTGGATTTTGCAAGTGTATACTACCTACGTGAAATAAAAAACTTTTCTTTTTTTAAATTCTGTAAATATGTATTGCAACACATGAGCTTGAAACAGCTTAATGACTTATAATCTCAAAAGTCATGAAAAGTAAATTTATGACACTAAACAACTATTGTTTGAGAAACAACTTAAAAATTATGAAGCATAGATCTGAAAAGGTCAAGTTAAGCTAGAAAACGCAAAAATTCATTTTACAAATTCATTTCTAACGTTTCTATCCTAAAGTCTATTTATTATATTTGTAAAGTTGAAGAGAGTATCCTTTTAAAATGCCTCCAAGCATGTTTTAAGAGGTTGTAGCTCATAAACAACTTATAAAGAAATTTGCATAGTATCAAAGGCTAGATAACCAGAGATTATCCTTTCATTATGCTTCCGGGAGTGCTTCCTTAGAATTGAATCTCCCCAGCTCAATTTTTTACGCAATTAATACACTTCAATCGAAAAGTTTTCGAAATCATCAGTTCGCCCTACATTGTCCAGTGGGTAGTCCCAGGTCTCCCTGTCCACTCCGCGGGGGCCTCTTCCCACGGGACGGGAGCGTCCCATCAACTGACGAGACTCGGATAAAAATCGATCCATCATGTCGTCATTGAAGCGTCCAATTGAATTCCCGCTCGGAATGGAACTAGTGAAAAACATCGTTCTTTTGCGAGGAGTTAATCAATTATGAGCTTTAGTCCTTTCAATTCGCAACGTCATCAGGGAGGATATAATAACTCCAAGGATGCGAGCGCGCGGCCCGGGGATGATAGAATCGGAAACATTTAATCAATTGGCTGGAGAGTCAGAGCCCAGGATATCAGAGGCCATTGAGGATTTGCCTATAATCCTCGCTTGAAAGCGGAAGGGCTTGACCCGCGCACACTTCCTTCTTTCTTAAAAAAATAGAAGAATCCTTCCCTTTCCCCCCATTGTTCTGGTTCTAAGGGAGCTCTAGAGGAAAAAGGGTCTCCCAGGTCGTCTTCTAATCTTCCTTTCGAGGATAAAGTTGAATTTCTTTCATTTCGGTCGCAATATCGCGATTTTCAATCGCTTGAATTATTATTTTTTGTGCATAATCCTTAGCCCAATTTGTCCTCGGATGGCTGCCCTACCTTCTAATGCCCTACCCTTCGAAGTATCACCCCCTGAACATTGTGAAGAGGGGCGGAGGGACTGGAGAAGCAAATTTACAATGGTCAAGACAACCTGGCAGGAATGAAAACATTTGAAAAGGTCCCCGTCACACTTCGGTGACTTCGCTAACGAGGAACCCTGTGGGGTCCCCGGGAAGGAAGGTGATTCACCGAAAATTCGCAAGAAGTTTCACGGGGTAAAATGAGTTATACTCCTCCTGGTTGTTCTGTTTTTGGCGAGCTTCATCCCTTTAACCTTTTTTGGCGGCAAAAAAGGGTTCGGCAAATTTTTGTGCTAAATCACACGAAAATGATACCCCAGCTGGCCCTCGTAAGCCGCTCTATACCCCATTCTCCCGTCCGAATATATCCTCCTACTGTAAGAAGCACCCCGGGACGGGTCGGGAAGAACCCGGACAAGTGCAGGGAGACGCGCTAATAACAACAACAGGAGCTCCCGAAGACGTGCTCCTGTTGGTCGCCATCCTCGTCGCCTTTCCTATCGAAGCGACCGGGAGACGGCAGGGGAGAGCAAGGGTTTCATTATGTAAAACATAAGGCTGGCCATTAATATTTTCTGTGTCTGCCCGTTAATTAAAAGTTTTAATTCCAGTTGAAAATTTTATCAGGGAAATTGAGCTGGGGAGGGGGTTGAAAGGGGAAGAGGTACAGGGGTGGCACATCCGGGCACTGGTTGTATGATGAGAGATGCTCATGAAGAAAGTATGCGAACTTTCTCAAGTTGATGCTCGATTTAATGCCGAAGGAAGAAACCAGCGAAAGCCACTTTCTAGCAAACAAAGGATGGAACGCATCGGCAAGCTTTAGGATGAAAGATAAAAAAAGAAAAAAAAATGAAAAAAAAAATATTGCAATAAAAAGGACGACGATCCGGACGACAAAAACAGGAAAAGGTAATTAGAGTGGACGCAATTAATAGTGCGGTAGGTTTGACCCACCTCCACCCACCCACGCCGACCTAAACTTTGTTTGTAGCCGGATACCTTCGATTAGGATCAAGTGGGGTTTTTTTGTTCTAGAGCTTGACGAAGTACCGCAGATTTCCGAAAGAGATCAACTCTGGCTCATTGTGGAAAAGTGGAGCTTAAAGTCTAATGAGGAAATATTTCCTCAAAGCTAGAGCTCAAAAGGGATACCTTAATATTTTTAAATTTAATTTACATAATTTTATTTACGAGACATTTACTTTGTTGAGTCAAATGTTACCTACATGGTCAAGAATTTTGGACTAAATTTACAATTTTAGGGCTCTATTATCAATCAAATTAATCGGAAAAAAGATTAATTTTTAGACATAATTTAAATTAGAACTTTTTACATCTCGAGTCGAAATAAACATCCTAAACAAAACATAACTGAACCTGAATTAAATCTCAAACAAATACTTTTAGAACCTTTTATTGATGGATTTGAAATGGAATCACCCATAAGCTTATTAAAACGTAATAATATATTTCTTTCAGTTAAAAATATAGAACAAAACTAAACTCAATATGAATATGTAGTTAAATAATAACTAAACAATAATTACCTAAATAAGTACCTATATACTTCTTTAAATTAGAATTAATTAAAAAAAAGTGTCTTTTTACGATACTACTACTACTTGTTTGACAAATATAAAAAAAATATTAGATTAGGACGGATTAGGTATATGTATATTATACGTCCAAAAATAACAATTTTCAATACTTAAAATTCATTTTCCTTTGACCTTCAAAATTAAATTCGTTGGAGGAGACCACAAGCATTTTTCATGTACCTACAAATGTTAGTTAAAATTAATGGTAAATTTTGTTAGAATGTTGGAAAAATATTCATTTTTGTCATGGTATCTTTAATAATGCATAACTTTTTGAAAATATAACAGGGGGAATTCCATAAAGCTTACGATATAGGCACCTACTATATGTACAATAAAAATAGTAAATTATTTATTTATACTTCAGGTTTTATTTTCATTATCATCAGGGCTGTACGAACCATTTCTGTACCTACTAATTTAAATTAAATATTTTTGTGTAGAACAAAAATATTTCAAACCTATAAATGCAGAGAGAAAGTCTTAAATCCAACTTCAAGCTTTATACATCATTTATTCATTCCATTAGGGAATTACAATAAAAAGAAAATTTCGATAAAAATATATTTGCCAACATTCATGCATTAGTAAATTAATATAGCATAATTGTGGAAGAAAAACAAGCCCACATGTTATCTCCGATTTCTCACAAAAATCCCTTGGAACTTGTGGAAGGAGCCCCATTTTTGGGGCTGAAGGCTAAAGCTTAGCTATCGGTTAACCGATCGATTGAAGCAAAGCAGGAGGTGGTCGAGAACAAGTTCATTAGCAGCAGAAGCTCGAAACGGTCGTCGGCGGGCAAACAAGTTGATTTATGACTCCGATGTCTGTCTGTCCTCATAGTCGAGATGTAAAATACAAAAAAACAAAAAAATTGAAAGCAAAAAAAAAATATTATCATGATGGCGCAATGGAGCTTACAGAATTCAAACCCCTGGAGCTCCATGGAATTGAATAAATCATCGTCACTGTCTGGTGAAACGCCGGGGAGGGTCTTAGAGCCGGATCAATCACCCTGGTGCGCTCGGGTAGTTAGGGTGCATATGCCGGCTATGCACTCCCCTTTCAAGTGATCACAACCACAAAACTACTCCCGGGCTCTATCATTTTTTCATTGAAATTGAACCACTCCACCCACTCTTTGAATATGATCCCGAAAAGTAGCCCTATGCCCTTTGATTTCAAGGATTTTCAGGAGAATGGTTCTGTTGATTTCAGAGCAACAACACTGCCAATTATCAAATCGCCTTAATTCTCGTTGATCTAATGATAAAATCTGAAAATTCGCAATCATTTTCTATTCCCTTGGGAAAAGCACCATCTACAATCCCGCCAAATTCCGGAGATGTCTCTTTGAAGAATATCTCGTGACTCCCCACCGAAAGTGATAAAATCTAATTATCTTCGGATTTCAGGGTGGCTGGGCGGGTGAGACGAAATAATTTTCAAGAGGCCAGGCGCCGGCATATTTTTATTGAATTCCTCGGGATTTACCAGGAAAAAGGGGCCTTTTTGTAAATGAGCATTGGACAGCATGGCAGGCGGTTTTTGTTTCGTTCTCGCGGGAGGCGAATGAATTTCGCAAGTTTTCAAACTCCTGGAGGAGCTCTTTGAATCCTGTTTATCCCTCGACGGACTGACACGCTTCAAGGGACTATCATCCTGCGATAGAAGCCCGGGACACCGCTGTAAATTTGTTATTGTACCCAAACGATTATTTAGCACAAAATTTAGGAAGTTTAAGAGATTATAAACAGAGACGTTTTAAGAACTCTTGATGCCTCCAGCATCTTTTTAATTGTGGCGTCTATTAAAAAATATTTCAAAAGGGATTGATACCTTAAAAGTAAAGAGATAATGAAATAATTAAAAATGTAAAAAACTATATTATTTATTACGCTATTACTGCATTTTTAGGACATTTTTTAAATCAGACAGATACTGTACCATAGACAAAGTCTCTGAAATGTGACAATTAGCATTCACTTTGTTGAATTGATTTTTTTTCCATTTCATCAATGAAATCCATAATTGTGTACAAAATCTCAAAAAGATCCTAAAATCTCAATCGGAAGGTAATGCAAATCATATATTGCAATTCACTGAAGTTTCGGAGTTTCATTCCTTATCAAAATACATAAATTAATCGACTGTCTCCGCATTTTATGTATGTATGTACAATTATATTTCATTAAATCTAGGACAATTTGTTAAAACCACTAATGATGGTGTTGCAAAGATTTTGCATTTATCTATGTAAATACAATAGATACATACTTTTCAAATCTGTGACATTTTCGGCAATTTACTGTGCGTAAATGTCTACATTTATTATAAAAGTTCATTGCAAAATTTAGGAAAATACATAGGTATTCTAAATTTTAAACAATTATTCTTAATTATTAATAATTTCACGAGACTTTATAGTCAGTTCTACGTTCTACCCATCATTTAGCTTCATTTCAAAGTTACAGAGCTGTAATTTGGGGTTTAAGGATTAAATTTCCAAAAATACTGAAATACGTCTTTCTTACCTTATAACTTCAAGGCCAAAGACCAATTTTCATGAATTTTCGCTATATTCAAAAGTTGATGATTTTCATACAAATTATCATACCTAAATTCCCTATTTTACCTTACCCCCTCAGGATAGGAATATCGCAAAAATTTCAAGTATAAAATTTTTATGTTTCTTAAAAAATTGTTATTCTTACGCCTAGCCTACAGGTCCTCTACAGAACTCTTAATTAATTAACAATTGCCTGTCTTCTTCCGAAATTTGTTCACAAATAAATCTAAGAGTACTTTGCTTAACTGCCATCCCACAGTGCAACTTCTTTTCCTCGACTTTTGGGTGCTCCACAACTTATGCATCGGTCCGTCGATAAAAGATCTCGTTTTTCGCTTAAAACTAACAAAATTTTCTAATTGGGTTGGTCCTGAGGAAAGGATGCTGACAATCGTTTTCCCGCAGCGGAAGCGAATAAGCGTCCCAACGTCGACGACGACGACGGCGACGGAGACGCCTCCTCCATAAAAGGACCTGTAAAATATCCTCGGGAGCAATTAACAGTTGTTCTCGGTCTCACTTTAATTATCGCGTGCTCTGCTTCATTTGTCACCGACTAGTTTCCTTCGTCTCCGCGCGAAAATTTCCTCCCGTTTCCTGTTTTAAGGAAATCTCCCCGGCACTTGGGTAAATCCCTTCAATTAAGCGGGGAATCCCCCCGCGGGCGTCGGAGGTGGCGACAAAATGTGCGCCAAAATGGAGCGAAGTCATCCGCAGAGCTGGTAGAACTAGAAAAGCAACAATTGGCAGACTGTTGTACGACTTTTTGGGTAAAGTGCTCGAATTGTTCCAAACCCAGGCGGAGGCGACAATCTTCCAAGATATTCGCCGCCCCGGTTGAAGAAAGTTGCTGCGAGGAATTTTCTCGTTTTTATACTGTTTATTTTATTTTATATTTTTTTCCGTGCATTTCCTTTCCTCGTTGTCGATGGGAACCCGCCGGAAGGCAGTCGGCTTCCAGAACAGACATCAGCAATTATAAACGGTGGAAGGTTACATCTTTTCGGGGGTGGTGGGGGTGGAAAGGCCGCGTGTTTGTTCCGAGTGCAACTCCCACCCCCCCGCTTAGTGTGTGCCCTCGAGGGGCAGAGTCTCACCGGCTATTTTAGTCCCGAAATGCATTTCGCTCGCGTGCTCCTCGACATTGTCCTCCCAAGATGCTGGCTGGGTCTGGACCATCTTCAGCCAGAGGAATCTCATCCTTCTCATGCCCCAGCCCCAGCACCGGTGTCCTTTTGGACCCTATCCACTGGCACACTTGAGCTTCTCCCGCACTATCTTCACCTTTTCTCCTCTCCACCCCCCGCAAATTTGCTTGGGTGATGGTGGCCTCGTGAAATTTTCTGCCCCTCAGCGAAAAAATAAAGCAAAAATGAAATAAAGCGATACAGTGGCGACCGGCGTATAGTGTAAAAGCCAGGGCCAGTGGCGCTCCACACCCGCACTCTAAAGGGAGGGGGTGCAGCGCGCTGGGAAATAACAGCAAGATGAGACTTCTAATGTTATGCGCTAAATTATGCAATCAACATTAGCCCTGGGCTGATGGGTCCATTCAAGTTTAATTTTCTGTTCAAATCGAGTTCGCAGAAAGTTTCGCGGATGAAGTGGCCCGGCACAGACCCCAGTACCCCCCGTACCCTCAAGCTCTCCCAATCTCCGCCCCCACAGTTGATGAAGAGTCTAATTGTGACTTACATCTGCATGCAAAGTGCAATGATTTGAAGCAGTTACGGCGCCCCGGCGCGAATCTTCTGCATTTTCACAACCCTCCGCCAGAGTGCGGGACGAGCGAGGTGCTGGAGATCTCCAGCAAAAAGGGTGCCGAGGTGCCGATGGCTGACGCCGCCGTCTGAAGAACGAATTATTTATGAGCGAGGAAAAATTTTCATGTGCTTCTCCGCCTGGGGTGTGCTTTGCATATTTTGATTAAACAGGAATAACGGAAAAAATGTCACAAAAATTAAATAAGGATGGGGGAGAGAAACTACGACGTGTGTGGGTAACCTTAAGCAGTCCTGGTGCTACTTAATCTTGTTGATTTTTTCCATATGTTAAGACTTTAACCTCGTTGAAGGTAAATTATTCTTCAACATCTATTTAATTGAAGTGATGTAGAGAATCTAAACATGTTTGCGAAATGAAAGGGGTATTTTGAACTCATACTTTGAGGTTATTACTTACAGACTGTGGTATATGGATGAATCAAACGATCATATACTTACAAAATTATTACTTCTTTAAAGGTAGGAAGGCAATAAAATAATAATAATAAATATAGTAGTAATAATATTATATGTTTTAAACTGAGTTCATATTCATTTGTAATGTGGAATATTTACAAAACCTTTACCTGGAATTATCAAAGTATTCAACATTTGCCAAATTTTGTAAACGATTCACCCTACTATTAAATTTCATTCATTTCGAACAGCTTTGAATTTTGTCGAATTCAATAATAGTGCTGTTATTTAATTTTACTCGTCTTAATTTTACCATTGCATTTAAATTTGTAAAATTCCAATCGGTTTTGGTATGTTGTCACAGTTTTGTTAAACTATTAAAATGTTGTTTTGTTCCACATGCTCCCCACCATAACTAAGGAAATTTTCAATCAGGTGTAAATTGTTATTTGATTTCATTTTCTTATTTTCACATCCTATTAAAAGAGCTACAAATTCGGAGATATGTATAAGACGACTTTTTTAATATCTAGTTATACTTACTCGTACATTGCATAAGATAAATAAGATTTCCATATTGCAATAATTCACCGTAATAATATTTTGCATAAACATTTTTCAAACTAAAATTTGTTTCATTTGTGTTTGAAATGCTCGCTGAAGGTCAACTTTTGAATTTTGGGTATAGTGACCCTTGTTTTTCGGTTTTGATAGCTGATGTAGCTATACTGAATATTAAATTAAATCCGTCAATACCAATTGGAATTCATTTTTTGGGTAGAAAGGCATCATTTCCATTCTATCTCCGGGAGTAGTATAATCAAATTAAAAAACTTTCCCGAATATCGAACTTTATTGAGAAATCAGAAACAAAGAAGTGAACCCATAGAGAAACCCGATGATCCATACCCCCTTCCTGTCTTTTTGCGTTATGGATCCTTTTTCTCCGGGGGCACTAAGACAATAACTGCCAGCGTAACTGGTCCCAAAACATCCAAAGTAGACTCATAAAAATGATTAACAGTGTCGTGACCCCCTACTCGCGACATAATTCCCGGCCACCACGGTGGCAGGAATTGAAGAAAAACAATCCTGCCGCGGCGTCCCCCCGACCCGGTGGCACCACAGGGCGGCGGCGGCGGGCGGCGTCTGAATAGTCCGGGAGCAGCCTGCTGGAGCCGTTCTAATCAGCTTCTCATTAGCGCACTCTCATTTCCAGGCGCCATTAATCACCTGTGGAGTGGCATCACATACACTCCAAATCGAGATGATGTTTACTGAAATATTTACCCAAAGGACCAGACAAACAAACAAACAGTCTTCTCCTCGTCCTCCATATGGTGCCAACATTTTAAAGATTCTAGTCGGCCACAAAATGGAGCCCAAAAATTCCCCTGTCTCCCGAAAAATGTAGGGGCAACAGGTTGCACCCCTTCCCGACTCCCGACTATTCCAGCTGGACCCTGTGCCGAGCTGGAATTTGTCGAGTTCACTGTTTTTTAAGCTAAAAAAAAAAACGTGAATTAAAGGGCAGCTTCTCGCAAAAGTCAGGGGTATCAAATAAAAAACTGGAAACCAGGCACTGGGTGCTACGCACTCCCCTCAAAAAGGAGGAGAGCAGCTCGGATTTGTGCCCGGGATAATTTATTCGACCTGTTGAGTGCTCGGTTCCACTTGACCTGGGGGCTCCTCTTCTGTCGGACAATCGCGCCCCCGATCCCCGCATAAAGCGAGCATAGCCATTCGGATACTGGTATATATAGTAAATTTTGTGTCCAGATCAATGTCACCCCCCGCAAAATGCTTATTTTGTGATGAAACGATGAAAATTTCAGGACTCCGCGTCCCCCAATTCCTCGGGATTGGACTGTAAATTGGGACAGGGGAGGCTCTGCGAGGAGCTCCGGTTTATTTGATGTGGCCTGGCGCCAACCTGTCGTCTCAGCGGCACTCTTACAGCAATTTCAGCTATTTCCGTGTGTGCCCCAATGTTTTATATAAAATAAAGTCCGGGAGGCCCGATGAATCCCATCCGCTCCCAGCACCAGCACCGCAAACCCCCCGTGGGGAGCTTTTTAGAGCTTTAATAAACCCCCCGGCCCGGGAACGAGAATGCTGCTTTTATCCCCCTTCCCTGCCTCATCCTCGTCGTCATCATCATCATCGGTCCGGGAATAGACGAACCCGACGACGCGCGTATTGACTTTTGAGCTACAAAAGTGCGACAAACGAAGGTTGCTCAACCTTTTAATTTTATATCGCCATCAAATAGGGGCATTTGATGATGATGATGATGATGACAGGATAATCAAATTTCAGTTCCATTCGGCACGGAAACGGACGCCCTCGAGGCCAGCTTCTGCATGAAGGGCTGAGGGCGGAACACCCACCCACCAACCCGCGCCCTGCCCGGGACCGGGGCGCACCTCCCACCGAATTGGCAGAGAACAGGGATCAAATTGCTAATTGGAGTTACGATTGGCCCTCGACGGGTGTTTCAACTTTGCTCTCGCAATTAACTAATTACTTACATTGATTTCGCCACCTGGCTTGACCCGTACCGCGCGACTCTTTCCACCGCTCCCGCCTCCGCCCACCGCCTTTTATACATACTTTTCCCAGATTAAGGATACCGGGGCCTGGACCCTGGATTACGTTTCTCCTCTGGGAAACACGATTCTTGCTTCCGTGGCAATCTTAAGGAAGTTTTCTATTGTTTCATCGATTCTTAAGCCACAATTCATTTAAGATGAAATTGTGAATTTAGTAAAAGTCAATTTTACTCCATTTTACATAAATATTTTTCTTTTCCACATTCTCCAAAATATCTGACTTTAATTAATTTATTTTAAAATAGTATATATATATTTATTTCTTATTACATTGTATTATTAGCAACGCATGATTTATTTTTAAGCCTACAAGCTACTTGTAATGCGAACTTTGATTTAAAATTCTAACAGTGTATTTTTATATTTTTAAGACTTCAGTTTGTGGAAAAACAACTTTGTCACTCCTTTTAGAATTCTTACGATTTTATTTATGGGTATATTCGAGAAAGCTTTAAACAAATAATTTCTAAATATATGTGGATTGAACTCCAGTGATTCTATTGACTTTATATTTGACAATAAAATCGAAATTGATTCTTTGACCGATTGAGTTCCAGTAAACCACCTCTCATTGTAGCTAATTTGCTTTGTCATACTACGAAGCAATTAAATCTCATTCAAGCTACTTGTAGCAAATCAGAGTCAGCTAAGAACCTATGAACCTCTTAATTTTCCAAGAAAAGGTACTTAGCTGCCGTGTCTCTGACTAGCTCCATTAACGGCTGCTTCTTGCTCCCATTTGCACCTTTTGTCGTCGTCGCCATCTTCGTCATCGTCTTCGTCGTCGCTGACTTACTTCTGATTTACTCCCATATTTTTGCTTCCCAACATCCGCATGTCTCGTGAAAACTTAATCAGTGACAATATCGCTCTTAGCTTGCCACAATAAAGGCGGTCCGGGGTCCTGTGAATAAGAAGGAAGCGGACCCGTCGCTGCAGTCCTGCAGAATGTCGTTAATGGCTCCTTCGCCCTCTACTTAAGGGTTAATTTCTGGTGCAGCGGCAGCCAAGCAGTGCACTTTGCTCGAAATCAAATTACCACTCGAAGCAATCATACCGGGGGGGCGGGCGGCGGCGAGCACTGGGTGAGCCCCGGCACAAACCGCACTTCCTGCATCAGCCCGGTTGGTTTCCGGGACAACTTGAAATCCTTTCACAGGGTTCCACCTGCGGACTTGAACTGTGGCAAACGTTCCACTCATGTGTGAAGGTGCACCCGAACGGGAGGGACCCGGGACGAGCAAGATACACGTGTTCGGCACGGAGTTGGCCCGGTGCCTCCCCTCGCCCTCTTGGTGCTGGCTGGGGGTGGTTTTTAATGTTTCGCAAAAGGGATTCCCTGTAGCGGTCTGTGAACGAGGACTACTCACCAAGAAAATTCGGTGAAAATTGCTTTATAATGGGAAAACTTATCTGGAATTTTAAGGAATTCCCAACTCACCGGGAGAGAGTCCCGGCACTGACTCGTGTGTCTCGGTCCGGCTGGCTGGATGGCTAGCTGGCTCCTGCCCGGACCCAACTCATGGACCATTTCGCACAGATCTTGGTCGAGTTTTGATTTATCACTTGCCAAGAAGATGGACTTCTTAGCCATTGTTTGCCGGGGCAGGCCACCCTCCAGCCACTGGCGCGCCCTGGTGAAACTCAATATTTCTGCTAATTCTGTTTCTGATTTAATGCTCCCCTTTTCGCCCGCAGCGCACGTCCATCTCTTAGGCGGGGGCTTCTGCAGCCATAAGGGCAACTTTCTCAAATTCATTACAGAAAAGTTTTATTTCGCTTAATTTCCTCCATATTTGTGCAATTCAATCAAAATGGTGCACGGTGTGCTATTCGAATCTTGAATAACTCTAGATGTGGAGGGGTTTGTTCAACTATCCACCGGATTCAAGTTTCGAATCTCCAGAGTAAGTTATATAATTAATAGAAAATAGAGAATGATACGTGCTAAAGATATTTTCGCGAAAGATAGGATAGCTTTTGTCTGCCTATTCGTTGAAGAAAATTAGTACCTATATCTACAATTTCTTCAAATTCGGCTACGGTATACCTTCTTTTACATTAATGTGATGGAGAATTCCCGGAAAAGGAAATTAAAATTCCAAATACTTTCTGTATTCAAACTGTCGTCTAATTAGCATACAATACTTTTTAATTTCTCTCTATGATGTCATGTCTTTTAAGACAGCGTTACTGAAATTTTTGTGTATACATACATAGAACAATCTTCCAATATTTGAAAGAATTACAAACATACTTTGTTTTCATTAGTTGTCGCAAAATGTAATATTAATAAGGCCGGCTATATCTTATTTTGCATAAACTGCGGGCGTTGTACAGTTACATACCTAGATTACGATAAAACAAAGCTTAATAGCAATGATTTACGAAATCACCATTATAATTGCATATCTTTAGGGTGCAAATATTTTTCATTAAACTTTGAAGACACCCACCCAGAGCGTCGAGAAGATCGTAAAATTATCTGCCTGAAAGTATGCAAGCACCCATAATACGCACTGAGTGTGAAATATTCGCTTAAAATGTAAAACGCATTCCATCATAATCGAAAGAGGTGTGGGGGAGGCGACTCTGGGATCGAAAAGGGCAACAAGCCCGGCTGAATAACACGAACGACGACACGACACGACACGACACGACGATACAAAGGAAGGGTAAACGAAAGGCTAGGGGCAGGACACATCCGCCCCCGTCCGGCAGGGAATCGAGCCGACCCTTTGAGGCTATTACAACTGCCCTGTTGCTGCTGCTACTGGCGGCTGCTTCTGCCCCGTCCCGTCCGCCGCCCCACCGTCCCATTTTCCACTGCTCGCTGTCGAGCCGCACCCGCACAAGTGACCCCTAGTTAGTCAGCCCCATTCGGAAGACGAATCTGGCTCCGGGATATGCAAATCGCCTCGCCTCGGAAAGAAGAGACCCGGGAGTCTGTGTCGCCGTCGGTCGTGTCGTGGCTCACAGGGCATAAGAAAGATTCCAGAGATTCAATGAGGCATCATCCCCCTCAACCCGGATTTTGCCACCCTTCGCCCTCAACTCCAACTGCACACCCCCACCCTACCCATTCGAAATCCATTTAGTGCGTAACAAGTCTGTTGGCGCCACATCGACCGACAGTTGTTTATTCATTTATTCGGCCAGCGGAGCGCCTCATCATTCGAGCAGAGGGGACAGATTGGGGCCAAGAACATTTCAGGCGCAGCGCAGCAGCGCCCTCTATGCCCAGCTAGCGAGAGGATTCTGTGACGGCCAGATGATGGATTTGTCACTGTTTCGGACGAGGACGACGAACGGGACTCACCCGACAAATAATAGAAGTATAGGCTAAGGGAAAGGGGGTGTAGGAGAGAGGGGAATTGTCAATGGGTATAGGCTCTCCTATTGGCTGTATCAACATGGGACAGTTTTTGCGGGTATTGATAGGATAGGGTATACGGGTGGGGGCGGAAATAGGTGGAAAGGGGAGGAGGTGTTGGGTAAAGTGTCCAGCTAGAAAGATCTTTTTTTTTTTGCCGGCTGGACACTGGGCACTTAATGAGAAAGCACAGTGCCCAGGTCTCATTAAGGCGAGTAGTGCTCCGGGTTGAGCAACTCTTGAAAGCTGGAGTAGTAGAAGTAGGCGGGGGTGGTACGGATTGATAGCTTGATAGCTTTCTGGCCCACCCTCTCTTTCAAATGAGGATGGCCGGGTTTCGGTTGAGGGCGTTCCCTCGCGACAATGACGCAAGTTGTATGCACTATGCTCCAGCAAACTCGCCTTATGTGCAACCGTTTTCCCAGTCCAGCTCTGGCTCGGAAAGAGAACGTCTTCCGGTGTTAATTGCATTATCTCGGGATTGACATAAAACCGGGGGCGGACTGAAGACATAAAGTGCACCGCATACCACCACCCACCACCCACCCACCTCTCCGCACTCATTCCATATAACGACCACTTCCTCGCTGCATCAGCACTATCCGCTGAATTACGAGGGGAGGTGATGGGCGTTGTAGAGGAATAGGGGGGGAGGTTTTGATGGGCCGGAGCAGGGGTAAGCTAACCCCTTTTCGGAGTAGGAGTAAAGCTAAAAGGATTTTTATTATTCGAAACATGCAGGGGCCGCTCTGGTGTGGAATTACTCCTATAGCAGCGAGAGTCTTCTTTTGTGTCTCGCAGCCATTATGGCCCGTCTCCATTATGTCCCCAAGATGTCTGATATGCTCCTTAAGTACCAGTTACCGTTATTAAAAGAACAAAGTGGCGGGAAAATCGAAAACTGCTACTCTTAGTATATATTATATACCCCGTTCCACCCCATAAACGCACTCTTGATGACACTTTTTCTAGACCCATGTCTCCGTTCTCCGTATCGTTTTATATACGAACACAAGATGATCCGCCACATTTTCCTTTCGCTGCTTGCCTTTCGAAAGATTTTTGCAGCCACTGGTAGCGGATTATGTTACCCTTAATGACTGGGAACAAGGAATCATCGGGAAGTGTCTTGGTCCGAAGGGTACTTAGGGCAAAAATGGAGCAGATCCCACCACCTCATCATCAGAAAGTGGGTGGGTAGGCATAAAAAAATAAGGAAGTGCAAAAAAAAAACAACTGTTTCCGCCCGGGATCGAACCGGGGACCTTCCGCGTGTTAGGCGGATGTGATAACCACTACACCACGGAAACAGATACAATGAAAATGCTTTAAATATTTCTGCTCCAGATTTTTTGGAATTATGTACAACAAAATGTAAGAAAAATAGTAAAAATTATACATAATAATTCTTCGTTTTTCGTGTTACATAATTAAAAGAAAAAAATGCGCAAAAAACCAACCAAGTCACTTGAGAAGAAGTCCTTAGCTAGCGAAATGAGAACGTCTTAAGATACCTTGGTGTAGTCACGAGCTGGGGCCATAGAATTTCTTTAAAATTTTTGCTGGTGGCAGAAAAATTTTATCTGATCGGGGGCAGGGCGAATTAAAAGCTGCTGTGGATTGATATCGATCGTGTGCTTAGCGCGGTCAGCGCAGCGGAATGCTATTTTTGCGCGGTCAGTTTATCATTCCGTGTGAAATGTTTCATGTTGGATGATTATGAGATTTTTTTCTACTTCTTCTCCTGCCGTTGTTGTTTTGCATATTCAGAGAATTTTGGGTATTTCTTGTTCTGGTGCTGACTGTGGGGTTTTAGTAGCGATTTTGTCTAGTTTTTGTTAGTCATAAACAATTTCGCAAAGATAAATGTTGTCGAAGTATAACATAATTCAGAAAAAAGCTTTCGCGGTCGTTGTTGTGTTTTCAGTTTAAAATTTAAAGGCATGCGATAAGGTACAGATAAATTTGTATAATACTTACACAAATAAAATATATGTATACAGTACATTTTAAAACAATCTAATAATCTATATATGCTGACTAAATTAAATTCAAAATAACTTAATTTCAGTCATTGACAATGAGCTCAAATATTCCAAAATCCAGCAGTTTTTCGGTAGAGTAAAATTTTGACATAGTATTTTAAATATTGCCCGAAATGTAGGCGTATAAAGTAAAAACATGTAAATTTTGCAATTTAATGCGTTGAATTTGGAGAAGTTTAGAGATTATTTTTATTTTATTCGCAATTTCATTATGTGAGATATCAAATGAGGAGCTGGCGAACAAAACGGTATAATTACACCTCCGGTCAAAATCCTTTTTTTTTACGGTCCGGAGGTTTTGGGCCCGCTGAATTTGAATCTCAACTCATTTTCAATAAAAACCTCCTAAAACAGGATTAAAATTGCATCCAAAGTTCATGGTTTCGATCATAATGGTATAATTACAATAAAGCTTCAACAGCATTGAATAAGCGAGCGCGTTTTCGTTCAAAACGGAATAATTTTCATACAAATTTGCAAGATGTCAATCAAAATGGATTAAGTGACCTTTATTTTTGTTTTTAAAGTGAAACTTTTATTCTATCGCATTTAATGAAAAAGAAAGTATTTCAAGTACCCAAGATTTTTTTTAAAGAAGAAGATTTTTTTTTTTGTTGATTAAGAAATGTAGTAATAAATAAACGAATTAAACTGTTTTTTTTTTTAGATTGACCTAACCTAACTCACAAAAAACTTATTGTTAGCAATCAAAAGGGCTTAATTGCATCCTCGTGACAATCAAAAACGTAATAATTGCACCGATTGCAAACAAAACGGCATAATTGCATTTTACAAATTTAAATATCTTCCGTTGTATTAGACATAGCAATCTGGATTTAACATATGTCAAATAAAGTTTCAAACTACATATAGATAAATTAAAACCGCCGCCAAAAGCTCACTGTAAGTATGTCATTCAGTTTTTTACTGCTCCTGTAAAATTTCATTTTATGTAATTATACCGTTTTGTTCGCCAGCTCCTCAAATGGAAGCTGACTAAAATAGTGGAATAGTGGTATAGTGGAAATGTGAAAAATATTATATTTAATTATATAAATAAAAGAGCAGGTTTTGTTTTACACAGATGTTATGGGTAATATATGTTTTAGTTTTTCAGTAGATTGAAATTAAATGAAGAATGACCAAGTTCAAGCAAAGATTTAAGAAAAACTAAAAGAGATGATATTTCGAGATTTCTTTGTTTGTTTTAATCAAGTAGAAATTTCTGTTTGATTTTTCGCCAATCTCAAAACAGCGACTTCGAAAACCCCCATATACCAATTTATAGCATGAAAATTCATTGAAGTAGAACATATTGAGAGAATGACAAATCAAAAGTACCTAAATGAAATGAGGTAATGAGAATTTTAGGAACTTAAAGAATTTGTATTTAAACGGAGTTTTTGAAGTTATTTTTGATGTGATTTGGAAGTATCCAAGAAAGGGATCTAATCCAAGGACATGAAATTTAAATAAATGAATAAAAGATTTTACAAAAGAGATATTGATATAACTTATGTATTACATCAAAATGTGTTAATCATTTGCCTTCGTACATTCTGTAAGTTCTTTTACCATTTTTTATAGTTTTTTCCTCGACCCTTCAATTTCAACTCTTCAGAAATTAAAGTAATTTTTGCATAGTAGGTACCTACCTACCCTAAATGTTGTTTCTATAGTTTGGGTAATACATGCATTTGTAAGACATCATATCTGTACAGGAAGTGCTAATAACTCTTTAATATTTGCTATCAGAATAATTTCAAAATTCGAAGACTGCATATTTTTCATCTGAAACAAAAGAGAGAAACACTTTTCCACCGGATCGATTTGAATAAATAAATACTTCGAAAATTGTACCCGTCATCGTATACCGCCCCCATTCGCTTTGACAATCGTTGACAAAAGCTCTCAAATCATCTCCATCAGCCGGACTCCGCCCCCTCTTATCATCAGATAATAAGATTGCAAAAACTTTTGCTAAACAGCTCCTTCGCACCCTTTGTCAGCATCCCTGGACCGGTCGACGTCTCAGCCGGACTCGGACCTGGTTAATTAATTAGGGGCTCTGGCAAGTGGGCGTGCGGCGTCATTTGCGCTCTGTCGACAGCCGGCTGCTGCGACAATGAGACCCTGGACCACACCGCTGTCGCCAGAGCATCACAGGAAATATTTTCGTATACATGTCTAACGAAAAATGCATGATAATATTCTGAGCAAGTTCCCCTGGGAATGTCCTCTCTAACAACCGAGTGGAAGACCAGGCCAGGGCAATTTGACCAGAAGCGGGGGCGGACGTGCTGTGGGATCCCCTCGGGGACTATTATCTCGACGAATGAACGCCTCTTTTCACATCGTTTCAAAAATGTTTATTGTCTTTTCGGTCATTTTACGCCTACAAATTATCAGAAGTTGACCAAGCACGTGTGTCAACATGTTTAAGGGGGTACAAACACCTAGCGGGGTAACAAAAATCTTTAAACTGTTAGCATCTGACACATATTTAGTAGAAATGTTAAAGTCGAAATTCCAAAAAGTTTCAAGCTACGATCATATGTAATTCAGTTACCTATTAAAAAGGTTTTTCGATACTGAATTTTTGAAAGTGGTACCTATCAGAATGCTTAAAATACTTATTGCTCAAATGATAACTGAAAGCTTAATATTATATGAAAATACAAAATGCTTTGAAATATTCTTGAAATAATTAGTGAATTTTATCTTTTTTCCATAAACTGATTATTTGTTCATCCAATAGGTGAAATAAAGAATTGAAATTTTAAATTATCGACCACTCAGTTGAGGTTATTTTCGATAGTAGATTAGAACTTCGTACTATACTGTACTTTTTATATAGTTTTCAATATTATGGAACCCCTACGCTAGTCCAACTCGCACTTGACCAGTTTTTAGATTGTTTTATATCTTTCTAGATGTATAACATTAAGAGGGAAGGAAAGGTGTTAAAAAGGTTTAAGGACCCCGTCACACCTTCTTGAATTGGGGGAGGGGATAGATGTAGAGTGCTTCCAACAGAGGGTGAAATCTTATTATTTATACCGGGAGTGAAATTAGCTTTTAATTTTAATGTTTTTTCCACTGCTGCGCTTTTAATGATATCACCGCCCGTATGCCCCCGCATGCCAACCCCCAATTCGGGGTTTTGGAGCCTCCCGTCGAGTGTCTTTTAAGGGCTCCTTCTGGAAATGGTTGCGGGAATAGGGGAAGGTCGTGCCCGCCGCCGTTTTTGCTGGCAATTCTTATATACATTAAGGGAGCGGATGAAGAGTTGATTCAAACCGAAATGAGCAGAGCTCGAGCGGCGTCAGACTTAACTAATTGCAGTTGCACCCAGCAACGCTCCCCGGGAGAGGGAAGGGAGTATGGGGGCCGAGCCCTGAACCCCATCGTCGAAGTTAAGGGCTTCACAGGAGGAGCAAGAGCAGCGGGTGCAGAATGATTAATGGCCTTTTGCCGAGATAATTTAAAAAATAATCCTCCCGAGTTATGGGTTGATAAATGTCCTGATATCGCATCGCGTTGTTTTACTCAAGTCCCTGGGATATCGTTCGGGATGTTGTTTGGAGTTTGGGTGCTCTCCTGGTATAGTCCGGGTCAGCTCGCTGAATCCTCCTGGAATATAGGGCTCCGGGACGGCAAGGCGCGGGTCCCTGTTGTTCCTGTGGCAAATGAATGTGCCAACACAATCCAAAAACTCATTCACCGCAGCCTCACATGTGAAGGCATCCTGGATTCAGCCGGCACACCGGACGAAGGATCCCTTTTCCTTGCGTTATGAGAAGTCCTAGTTCCTTATCCCGGGCGCGGCCCTGCTGAGCACCCGGAGGAAGACGGGTCGGGGCTGTGAAGCCCCAGTGAGAGGTTTGTTGCCAGTGGCTTTTCATCTTTTAACATTATACTCCGGGAGGGGGCGGGTGCACTCTCTCTATTTTGTAGAACCACCCAGGACCCCCCCTGGAGCCATCCAGCTACTTTAATGGAAACTTTAGATAATGATTTATGTCCGGAGTGATGCCGGAGCTAATCTCGTAAAAGTCTTTTATGCTTCAACCCCATGACGACGTGGAGATGCATTACTTTTTAAATTTAACAAGTTTTGCATAAAATAACATCGTACATCCCGGGCGTGCGGTGCAGATTTTGTCTCTTATCGCGACCGCAAACAGTCCCCGGCCTGAGAAAATTCCTCCTCGCCGCCACTGTCCGCCGCCCGCCGGCTCTGTCGGTTTACTTCTCGAATGATATTCTTAACAGACCCCTGGAAGAAACGCAGCAAGCGTTTTCGTCCTCTTAAAGGATGCTTTATGGGCGCTTCGAGGTTCCGCCCCGTCAGACGAGACTGGGACTCCTTTAAAAAAATGTCACAGCCACAAGAATGGAAAGAATGAACGGAATTCGGACGGCGTAAAAATTCATTTTGTATTCATTTTTTTTTAAGAATCTGAATGTTTAATATTAAAGTAGGTAAAATGAAAATAATTAAAAATATAAACTGCCGGAGACTTGAAAACCTAGTTTTGAGATTTCCATGAATTGAAAGCAATGACCCAGAAAAATGGACTGTTTTTTATATTAAGGTTTTAGAACTAAATTATACACATATGTATGTACATATGATTATCATGAGACATTTCTAGATTAACTTTAAGGATATCAGAGATCAGACCTCGACACTAAAAAGTTTTAATCTAGTAAGCTAGTTTTTATATTTAAAAAATAAATTACTGAATATGTAGGTATACGTTAGTGCAGTACAGTAAAATTATAATCTGTAAGGTGTAATACAAATTTTACTACATATGTATGTATGTAGGTATGTATGTATACCTATATAAAAACAAATTCATAAAATTATCAATTATAGATAAACAATATGATTCTATAATAAATAATACACAAATACAAATGTATAGTTTCATAAAAATAAAAAACACGAACTTTTTTCGAATTCTGTCCAATAGAACCTTTATTTTTCAAAGAGATGTATACGTTTTAATGTAAAAATATTGGAATAACATAAAAAATCTAATATTTCTTTTAATTGCCTTCTAGGTAAGTGACTTCAAAAGCTGCACTATTGGTATCCTTATAGATATGTAAGTACAACCTAAATAGCCTATACATAAAAGTAAATAAAATAACATATACGTCTCTATACTATTATGCAAACATTATAGTTGGAAAATTATTGAATATTGATTGATTTTAGAATCAGTCATGTGTTTTTACAACTTATTCATTTCGTTAAATATCCCAAAAGTAAGAAAATATACACTAGAACTATAGCTAGATTCTATTTTACAGATTTTACTATATTGATTATTAGAACGTAAAGCCCAAAAAAGGGTAGAAAATTCAAATTCAGAGTTAAAATCATTTATTTACACCTGAAACTTAAACTGGTAGGACATACATTTCTCCCATTAAAACCTTTCCTCATACCTCGAAGGTAGCGAATGCTGTCGAATAAAATCACCATTGCGTTTTTAAAAAGCGTACGGAGCATAATTTGCTCGAATTACCATGCGCCTCTCATTACAACCAATGTACAGGAAAATTCCGGTGGCGTGGACGGAACCACTTGATCCATTTTCTCGCATTTCCTCCGCTTTTCGCGTTATTAATTCACTTGATTTTGGGCTGAGTGGATACCACCCACACCATCGTCCCATCAGTAGGAACAGTCGCGAACTGAGCAGCATCAACAAAAAAAAAAAAGAATCAATGGTGGTTGTGGGAGTAAAAAATAAAAAGAAAATAAATAAAAATAAATAAATGTAAAACGAAAAATGAAAAAAAAGAAACATTTTGCAATGGAAATTCCGATTACTCGAGTGACAAAGGTTTCGGGGAGGAGAAGAGGTTTTTGTAGGGGATGGTGTATACACAAAAATCCCCGAAAAAAAAAAATTCATTTTGAGTGGCCCAACACCTGGCCACTCCAACGGAGGTAAGTAAATAATTGTGGAAATCAACAAAACGCGCACTCTCTCCGTCAATTACATTAAAAAACATTTTCCAGGACAGCTCCCCAGAGCCACGTTGACGTATTGTTTTAATTTAATTTTTAGTGCCTGAAACAAATCTGTGCCTGAGGTTTGCACGTATCCCCGGCCTGATTGTGTTCGAAATCGAAATTGATTTTCGAGCCCCGTATGGGCCCCCTCCCTTTTAGCCTATCCCCCTCCTCCCCTCCCCAGACCGAGTGTGGTATGCATTTTCATATAGGTAAGGGTAGGTAATCAGAAAAATTTTTCATTTTGCACCGGGTTTCCTGTCTTGAATGGGACAGATTTGGTCGGTCCGCCCGGGGATGTTCCAGGGCTTCTGGTATATGGGTACCTGGGCCCCAAACGGGAGCCCCCACTCAGGAGTAATTCAGTTTGAGAACTGTGAAATAATTGACACTCTCGGCTGGCACTCGACTTGTTATGGAGGAGGACGTCTGAGTCCTCTGGCCGTGTCAGGCCTGCTCCTGGTCTGGAGTGGGGTACCTACCCCCATGGCATATGACGTGTTTCAGAGATGGGTTGGGGGAGGGGAAACAAAAAGGGAGAAGGGGTGGCCAACAATATCCATGACAGGATTAACCATTAAACCGTTTTGATAGGGCAAGATGAAGCTATTGAGCCCCACACGAAGCGAGCGGTGGATTCGACGTAAAACCCTCCAAGTTTGATGTAAATTTGATCTCGGCAATTAGCGAATTTACTGCGAAAATTTTGAGGTTAGGATTCATCAAGAGCTTTATATCGCGACAAGGAAATAGTTTGTCGTTAAATTTTACAGCTATGGCGCGCGGGAATATATAACGGCCCACGCAGATAGGGAGAATTTTATGGGTGAGGAATTTCGGAGTGCATTTTCAGTTAGAGCAGGGCGACGGCGCTTCGGCACCATATAACAAGACTTACGACGCCATATATGAAAACCTCCTCCATCCCTCCAACCCCCTTTTCATTTCCATCCTTCGCATCGGCCTCGAATATTGTCGGGAAAGCGGACACATTCGATCACATTATGTGCAAGTAGAGAAGTTATGGCCGTGTCTTCAAAAGGAATTATGCGATGTTTAAACTAAAGTCGCACCACTGACTGAGTTTTCCTACATTGAAATTGCAATTGCTAGGATGACACTGCACACGTTTGGGACTTAATTGCAATTTAACTTAACTATTAAATGGTGCTCCATGCATATGATGAATTTTTCTGCAACATTAAATTTCAAATCGAATTAAAGTAGTAAAGAATGTCAAATTAAAATTATATGTATTCTACATATGTTATTATCGAAAGATTCTGTAAAATCTAAATTTTATTTTTAATAGTTATCTGATGTAACTACTTAATATTAAAAGTAAAACCATCGTAATCGTTCATCTATCTAACAATGCAGATTTTAATCTTACTCCGTTTATTAACTTCGAACTTCGATTTTTCACAACTTCAATTATTTTATTTATTTAGACTTCTCAAATACCTGCTGTTTAAATTAAGATTTTCCGAATGCGTTGATTTCGATGTAAAAATTGCAGAAGTTGTAATTTTCTAGAAATTATTGACATATGTATGTACATATATACCTATATATGTTGCAAAGATAATGGGTTATTACTACTAACTAGGCTATTGATTATGTCCTAAAAAGAAGGGTCAAAAGGAACTTAGACGTTCAAGGGTTTTTATTGCACGAATCGTTCAATTGGTTATTAAGGATGAAAAAGCCGCGGAGTGCTATTAAATTAGAGGGGTGGAAATTATATACAGGGTGGGAAATGCAATTCTTTTGGTTTTTTGAGTATATCTCGAAAACGAAGCAAAATTTGGGATTTTTTTATATGACAAATTTTGTAGAGAACATGATTTTATATCGAAATGGCTTATTTAAAAAATTGAAAAAAAATTTTTAGTTCAAAATATATTTAAAAAACTTCAACAAAAAAATGCAAAAAATTCAATTTTTTTTTTTTTGTTTACTTTTATGCAAATAACTTTTTTCTGAGCAGAGATAAGGAAAGACATTCCATCATAGAAAAACAAGTACATACATATATAAAATTTCCTACAAAATGACGGGTTGTACATTTTTTTTTTAATGAAAATTGACTGAGATATGGCCGTTCAAACTTTGACATTTTTTTTCGGTTTTTATTGAATCTATGACAATATCGTTTTAATGCTTAGTTTTGAATATGCAATTGATTTTTATCGAATAAAGACATGCTAAGTTAATTTATTAGTAATACATAAATGTTATATGAACGTACTTATATAATTGTTGTTTACCTAAAATATACTATGAATTCCAAAAAACAAAAAACCAGAAAAGGTCCTTATTGTAAAATGTTTACAAAAGGGCACTCGAATCGTAATTCGAAACTAACATAGAGCCTTTAAACTTGAATTTAAGACCCCGCATTTAGGTTGCGTCAATTTTGGAAAAATAGGTCACTTTCAAAAGAACGACTCATAGGTACTATGTATACATATAAAAATTATATTTGATTTAAAGAGGTTAATAGTTTATACTATCTTTACGTAATTGGTTGATAAATGTTAACATTTTGTTCAAATTATGTTATTAAATTCGTATTAAAAGAGGCCTGCAAAGGTTGATTTATTCCCCTCGACAGTGTTTTCGGTGGCACATCTGAATGAAAAAAAAAAAAAATGGTAAATTTATATAAGATGCTGAAATGAGTTCGTCCTGCGTCATCAGATCTCGATGATCGGCAGGCCTACATCACGGAGCCGCGCGGAGACAATAAGCCCGCAAAAAGATGGGAACAAAATCCCGCTCCTAATTCATTTTTGAAAATTCTGTCAGCCGATAAATGAAATTTGACACGATTTCCAGTGATGTATGAGGATGTCGTGCCCATCGCTCCCGATGTGTCCCTGCTCTTTGCGATGATGTATATTTTTTTATGTTTTTATGTCTTTTCGCCTTTTATTTTTGTTTTTTTTTTTGTTCTGCATTTTGTTTTGCTGCTCTATGGTGAAACTCAGCCACCATCGTCTCCGCAAACAGGAAAACTGTCATTTAATATCCGCAATTAAAGTGGTCATCAATCAAAAAAGGCGAGTTCCAGTTTCTGCAGGCTGCTCCTGTGGCATAGTGGGGCACAGTATGGTTGGTGGCTGCGGGCTGCAGGGGCGGGGGCTCCTCCGCCATTCCCGGGGACTCTGCAACCGGAGAGGAGCACCAGAAGCCCTCCTGTAGGACGTGCATGCCGAGGAATATGGCGACAGCGGAGCTCGTTTTGCTAATTGTGAGGTATCACCTTGCAGCCACCGACGACGGAGGTGCTTCGTCTGAAGCAGGTGCCCTCGACTATCGCCTGGTTTTGTCCAGATTCCACCTCGACTGGTGGTGGTGCTCTATCAGCTCCGATTCGAAGAAAGTCGGTTCATAATTAATTCAGATAAATCCCAACTAACATTTTTGGTATCTCGGTACGTAACTAGTAGCAGTTACTGGCGATAGAAACGTGTCAGACTCGTTTCAAATGCGATTTTCTCAGTAAAATGGGAAATAAATGGATAAGTTTTTGTTTTGTAATTGGGATAATATCCCACGTGGTAGAAACGTTCTGAAGTGGTTAAACCCACTATCATCTAACTTTAAAGATACTTGTACTTACACAGTAAAATAGCTCGAGTTGGAATAATCAATATAGGTACCTAATCATAACGAAGCAATACATTTAAAATAGACTCGATTTTCAAGAAAAATTAAATATGTTGAGATATTTTACATATGTAGATATGTATAATGTATTAGAAAAATTAATTCCTTAGGTGTTAACATTTTACAATGTTCTATTATACAAATTATTTAATTAATGTTAAAAAATTATATTCCCTATAGTTTTAATAATCTCTATTTGTTAGGATTTCTTTTCTAATTTAATTTATTACATTACAAATGGGGAAGAATATATTGAGGACAATTTGAACAATGGAAGATTGAAACATTTAGAACTGAGAAACAATAAAAATTTAATTTTTTAATGCAATCACCTTGAAAATTATAAAACGATAAATTTTTTATCAACATTACACCAACAGCAGCGTAAATAAAATGCTTCATTAATATTTGTTTTCTGAATGGCAAGACATTTTTTATTTAAATAATAATAACAATGCAACACTTTTAAAAATAATATAAATTTTCACAAATTAAAAAATTTCACAATTTAAAAAAATTCACAATTAACTTCGAATTTTCTTGTGCACTAATGTGAAAAATGTGCTCTCATCTTTTGTTTTTTGTAATTGAGGAAAACTATTTTAAAAGCCTTCAATATATTTACCTCCTATTCTATAATTCCTATACCCTCCATTATTAAATAATTATGTCTATACTGCATCCCTTAGGATTATCAGAGATTCGTGGGAGATCGTTAATAATTTTTAATAGTTTTTTCTATGTTCAATCTGCAGTTTATTAATGTGAAATCTTGATCATCGATTGCCTGGAAAATCGCTTTATCATCTACATAGACTAAGTTTAGACCTACGATTTCTAGAGGAGCATAACCTAGAATCTTTCTCGATTAGAACGTTTATTTTGTTAATCGCACTATCAATGTGGAACTTATTCGTATAGGTAAAGGATTTATCTAAAGTAATTCCAAGATACTTTACACTGTGGTCACGGAATATTTTCTAACCATATTATAGTGATAGGTTGGAAGATGGAAGATAAATTGATTTTCTTCGTCTATAGTGAAAAACATATACTTACCTTGGGTTTTTTCACATTTGGAAATATTTTTTTCTGTACACATAAATACATATACAACTCTTAACTTTGTGATGAATATGACCTCCTTTATTTCATTTCAAATCTATCTTTAAAATGTTGATCAATTTCTAAAGTTTTGTATCCAGCACTTAAAATCTATCTAGTTTAGTTGGAATTGCTGCGAAAATCAAATAAAACTTCGCGATTGGCTAAAGGAAGGGTGAAAGGATTGAATTGCAGCTGCATCCCTGCGTTCTTCATTAGCAAGGACAACGGCGTTATTTTCCCAGTTATTGAATTTTTAAGGGAAATAGAGAAAACGGGAAATGAAGGTACCGCCTTCAGCGATTCGTTCCCCGTTCCAACCTTCCAATTTTCTAGCCTTCCGCCCTTGACGCAAGAGTGCAATTAAACCGAAATTAATAATTAAAAGCGAGCAGCTATAGCTCGAGGGTCTGTCGAGGGCGCCGCGACGTTAAAGTCGGATGGCGTCATAACCTGGCGATGGCTTCAATTTGTTAATAAAACTTGATTTAATCGCGCACCCCCTGAGCTCTTCGCAGTGCACTTCCGCTGACGCATAAAAGTTGCCCCACCACACCGTCGGCCCACGATTATAAACCCTGCGGCCCCGCAATTTTCTCGGGGAAAATCCGAAATTCAGCGGTATCCCTCTGGATCGCAGTGGAGCGTTCCAAGTAAATTTATCCGAGGCGTTCCATTTTTTTCTTTTTACTTTTTTTCTAGGGTTTTAGTGCCCAGCCAACGAAATGCCCACATTAAAAAGGCTGCGAGGAGGTTCTTGAGGATTCGGAAGGCTCCGAAGCTCCAAGATGGATTCCTTGCACTTGCTGGGGCCGGGCGTTCTCGAGGTCATTTTATAGGGAAATAATCCTGACGTGAACTTTGACTTTACGATTATTACAAGGATGCTGCGAGGAGCTGGTGCATCGGAACTCCCGGGCTCTCCGCAGCTACACCGGTGAGAAGAGCCTGGGAAAGTTTAATTGCTTGCTCCCCACACCCGCCGAAAGGGCTCTGAAGCAATCGAAGAACCTCCTTTGGGGGCCCAGAGAACTCCTTGAACCCATGCCGTCCACTGTCTTAGAACAAAGCCACCCTAAGTGGATGCATTTCCTTCTCCCGGCGAAAGCAGTACTTACGGACGCAATATGAAAACCAGGACCATGATGTTGGGGCGCTCCATTAAATCTTTTTCGGGGCAAATTGACGGGAAAAACCCATGTTTAAGTTTCTTTACTTAATAATGCGGGCAACTGCCATAGAAAACGGAAAACAGAAAAAACACCAAACAGGGGTTGAAATAACCACTATAAAATATTTTCGTAAGTCATGACATTAGGGGTTAATAGAGGAAATAGATATTTAATTTACTCTTGTTATCTCTATTTGAACAATAACGTGTAGTTAAAGGTCCATAAAAAAAATTCATAAAAATACAAGTATAATGACCTTTTTCGTCCATAGAAATCATATAAAATCATAAAATTTCCTACGATGTAGAAAATGATGCTTCAGTTAACAATATTTTCGACCATTTAAATGGCTGGAGAATACTGCCAATTTTTTTATAAGAAAGTTTTTTAAAAATACTTCATCCGTGAAGAATTACATTGCAAGGTTAATAAGTTTTTGCTTTATATTTTTTTTAAAGTGATGAATGTCGCATGTCCCAGCAGTCGCACAAAAACACATAAAAGTTGTATCCTAACCTAAAAGTAATGGTTTGTTTAATATGGGAGATTTCTATAAATAACGATAAAACCATGACCAACTATTTGAACGTATGTTTAGCTGTAAAACAATAAATGCACGTAGTCAAAAACCACAGCAAGTAGCACAGATAAATGTAAAAATTTGCATTTATGCTACCTATAAATGCACATAAATTTGCATGCATGGCTATTTTTTAGGGTTTCATACTGTAGGATCTAACGGAATTCTATTGTTGTGGCAAAATTGTCCGTCCGTTTATAAGAGGTTTATAATTCTGTCTCATTATCAATCACACCTGGTATATAAACAACAAATATAGTACATACGTACTAAAATTAGTTTATTAGATACACAATAGAAAAATGTAATTGAAAACAAATATAAAATTTCCCTTTCAAATAAAGATTACTAAGTTGAGGTAATTTTTGCTCAGTGAATGAGGAATGGTCGAAAGTTGAGGTCATTTAATATCCCATCAGTTACACTTAGGTACTCAAACATTAAATTTTTTAAAATTAAGTCTCCAAAAAGTCGTTATTTAACTTTGGCCGTAATATTTTCATACACTTTTTGTTTATTCCCACAAATTTTATCCATTAAAAACTGCACATCTTAAACTAAGGAGAAAAGCACAAAATTGAAACATCGGAATTTTTTAATATGTAGTAGGTATATTAAATTAATCCAAAACGTATGTACATAGTCAACATTTATATCAATTATAATTAAAACATTATTTTTTTCCATTTCTCCGTAAATTTTTAGCGCATTTTGCTGCATTTAATACATTCTGATTAATCTTAAATGAATGACATTTATTCATGCAATTTTAATTAACTATATTTTGTTTGCGTAAATTAGGTTGATTATTGACTCTGCAAATTAAAATTACAAATAAGGCGGACAGTTTTAATGCAATCGATTAACGTCGCCCGATGAATTTCGAAACTTGTTTATATTGCGATTATGAATTTTATTTTCTTATCTATTTGTTTCCGAACCGCGCTATCAGGTTTTAATTAATATGAAACCACTAAACGCAAATTGCGACTATTTTATTTATTTCGTACATAGTAAAGTTTTGAAACTATTTAATTGACCCACTCAATAATTTTAGTTCTAATTAAATATATGTATATGTTATAAATAGATTCTTTTATGTGCACCAGAACCTCAGGCTAATATATGCCTACATAAATAGAAATAATCGCAATTTACACATTTGAAATAAACGCTCGATGCAAGGCCCATTAGCTCAGTTGGTTAGAGCGTCGTGCTAATAACGCGAAGGTCGTGAGTTCGATCCTCCCATGGGCCAAATAAGCTTTTTTTAGATATCTTTAAAATTATTTTTTACCGCATCATAAATATAAATAAAAATATTATAATAACGATGGTCTGCAAAATTTTTGCCTGGAACATCTAAAAGACTAATTTTATAAGCTATATTTCTGCTATTTTTTAAAACTTCTTAAAAACTTATTAAAACTTAAATGAATATGAAACATAAACCAAATAAAAGATTAGATCGTATATATCTATCTATTAAATAATATATTTATATCTAGATAAAATAAGATTTTATAAACTTTATTGAAATTTGCTTACGGAATAAGTTTTTTATGAACCCATAAATGTCCGGTTAGTTTTTCATTATTTATGAGCAAGCAATATAGTTTTTGTTTTCGGAGCCACTGATTGCGAAACCGTTGTCAGATTTATAAAATTCAAAATGTCGAATTCAACATGCCGAGTTAAAATGTTATACGGCTTTGCGAAATTTTTTTTTCTTCTTTGTCCTCATTTTGGGTTCCGTAATTTTTAATTATAAAAATCGAATAGAAAATTCGTTTTCACCGTCTTCAAGGACAACTGTATACAAATTTCCATAAAAATTCGATGACTTTCTTTCCCTTTCCTTCTCATGGCTTGTTTTATGTTTTATAAATTTTTTTAGTATTGTTTTTACAAGCTTTTTATTAGCTTCACCGTGTGTCCTGGAATTTTGCAATCAATATTTCACCCACTTCCAATGAAGCTATTGGGCTGAAATTTTGCATACACCTTTAGTTCTGGGGGCAATGCAATATGCAATACTCAAAATTGCAATATCTTTAAAATGGCTGCCGCCACAAGATGGTGGACCATGTATTTTTGGTCGACCCCCTTAATATGGGTATCAAATGAAAGAGCTTGAAGAGTAGGAAACGATAGTAACGCCATTTCTAAATCCAATATGGCGGACGTCACAAAATGGCGATTTATAATTTTCATAGTAACCCCTATGATATGGGTATCAAATGAAAGGGTTTGATAAGCGAAATACAATAAGTAATGTGACGTTATTCTAAATCCAATATGGCGGACGTCTAATATAATAACGCATAAGTTCAAAAGAAGAGTTTCAAGATGCTAATGCACGATTCAGCTTCAAACGGTACCACGCACTAGTTACTCAGCGTCTTGCTAACGCCTTTTTGACATTTCAATTTGACGTTCTTTTACTAATAAAGACATCGTTTTTTAGTCTCAAAAAAAAATTAAATAAAAAAATATTTTTTAAAGACAAGCTTTTATTTAACAATGAAATATAAAAAATATACTAAAAAGGAAAAAATAAGTTTTTGCTAAAATTTATCAATTTTGGGCCTAATATATATTTCAACCAAATATACCTTTAACCACAGACTGTATAACTATCAGACTATTCATGTGGCTGAAATCGAGAAAAATTTTCAAGTCCCAAAGATGCAAACATTGGGTTGTGCTTTCCAATGAGACTTCCACGCACAAGCAATCGGCGAACAGCGCGCTGCCGTCGCAGAGCCTGTGCTGTGGAATTGGAATTTGGAAAGGTTCCTTTTCCTTTCCCTTTTATCCCTTGCACAGGGTTTGGGTTTGTGGGGTTGCGCTGAGGTGAAACGTGAGGGGGATTCATTTGAATTTTTCTAGGAATCCTCTGAGTTGCGTGCTCTGCTCAACTCAATGAATAAAATCTTCAAGGGATTTTTGGTGGCTAGGTGTTTTTGACTAATTTTAAACAATTATTTAAAAAAAATAACTTTTAGGAATCGTTTTGGATACTTTTATCTGAAACCATTTTCAAAGAGGATTCTTCGTTAACGTTTATTTTCACTTCAAGATTCAACCAAGATCTCATTGAAAACTTTTTTGCACTTATCAGAGCTAAAAATGGTAACAATAGAAATCCGTCTGCATCAATATTTAACATATCGGTAGCTAGGCTTACGTCTGCAAAAATTACCAAAATGAAATGCAGTGGAAAAAATTGTGACGATGATGACGATATGCTCTTAGATGTGAATACAAACAAATGTTGTGTATTCAATCGAAAATGATCTAGTCAGTGAAATTGGACATTTTGAAATAATACCTCTAAATGAAAAAATGAGAAGGTCATTATACTAGAGAAATTGATTGAGGCAAATCTGGATAGATATTTACAACAAAAATTTAGAGTTTCCGATACAGCGAAGCTATACTTTTTAGGTTATGCTATTTTCAAAACATCAAAAAAATTAAATTGTGAAGTTTGTAAGCAAAAGATGGTGAAGCATTCTTCAGAAAAACTTGAATTACCTTCAGAATTCATGATTATAAGTAAAGATTATGGAAGTAAAACTCTTACTTGTGCACTTCAGCCGCACAGATTATTTCTTTGATATATGTAAACGGTTTTTCAATGTACATATATGAACAAATTTTTGATAAATATTTACATATCTCAAATATAAAAAAAACAATTATTGACAATGCATAGAGGACTAAAAAAGATTTCCCCGAGTGGTTTCAGGAACACGATGCTTGATATCAACATAAAATACAGATATTGAACTTTATAATCTTAGTTCTTTTAAGGAAAAACTGTACGTGGTTGGCCAAAAGTAAATCTGTGAACTCCGCAAATTCAAAATATTGTATTCTTAAGCAATAAAAGTTAAAATTAAAAGATATTTTCGATTGAACTCAAATAAACATTCTACACATTCTCACATAAACATTCTACGACGACTTTAAATATAATTTAAGGTTTTCAGACTCCCTTTAGAAGTTTAACTTATTTTATTCCTTTGTATAAAAATATGTTTCACCACAATGCACGAATTTTTGCAGATATAATTTTAAACATATATATTCTTTAAGCTGATAAAAACCTATATTAATAGAATTAACTCTTTCAATCCAATAAAAATTAAGCCCTTTGCAAACTTACATCCAAAACGATTCCTAAAAGTGTTTTTTTTTTAAATAATTGTTTAAAATTAGTCAAAAGCACCTAGCCACCAAAAAGCCCTTGAAGATTTCATTCATTGAGTTGAGCAGAGCACGCAACTCAGAGGATTCCTAGAAAAATTCAAATGAATCCCCCTCACGTTTCACCTCAGCGCAACCCCACAAGCCCAAACCCTGTGCAAGGGATAAAAGGGAAAGGGAAAGGAAAAGGAACCTTTGCAAATTCCAATTCCACAGCACAGGCTCTGCGACGGCAGCGCGCTGTTCGCCGATTGCTTGTGCGTGGAAGTCTCATTGGAAAGCACAACCCAATGTTTGCATCTTTGGGACTTGAAAATTTTTCTCGATTTCAGCCACATGAATAGTCTGATAGTTATACAGTCTGTGCTTTAACGTATTTCTTCACGGTATTTCTGTATTTGTATGACTATAAAAAAGCTTGGGCGCTCATTAGATATTAAAATTATAAACAATAGCAGTAGTGAAACGAAGCGAAATATTGTGTAATTTTAGCATAATTTCGCTTGTAATGAGAGCGCCCGAGCTTTTTTATAGTCATACAAATACAGAAATACCGTGAAGAAATACGTTAAAGCACAGACTGTATGGTATACTGCACATGTTACCAACTGTGTATAGTTATACAGTCTGTGGTTAAAGGTATATTTGGTTGAAATATATAGGTATTAGGCCCAAAATTGATAAATTTTAGCAAAAACTTATTTTTTCCTTTTTAGTATATTTTTTATATTTCATTTTTAAATAAAAGTTTGTCTTTAAAAAATATTTTTTTATTTAATTTTTTTTCTCTATTTGGTTAGCTAAAATTATTATTTTGTATTTATGTATTTTATTTTTTATTTTATTATTAAAGACGTATGTGGATTGTATATACAAAAGCTTACTAATTTATAGAAAAAAAAACCGACTCTAAAAACATTTTAAAATAACGGATGCGAAATCTAAGTTGTGTATATGACCCTACTTTTGACACGATTTAAAAACGAGTTAGTTGTGAAAAGGTGAGAAAGACCAATAAAACCAGTTTCATTTCTCCCACCCCCTTGAGCAATCTAATTAAATTATTCAAATCCGCCCAATTGCCCTGTTGTCTTTATTCGCGCACCTGGGAGGTGATCCGATAAATTCCCAGCCTATGGCCAACAGAACAAAGGGCGCAGGATTTATCTTAATCTGCAAATGACTTTAAAGCTGCAAAGCTGTGGCATGCCAAGCCCGCACCCCCTTCCACCCCCTCATTACCTAACAATTCGCGAGCATTCGAGGCGACAATAAAACAGAACAATTCGCCAATTTACAGGATGGGGGTGTACAAAGCAAAAAGATGAATGTCGGCCATTAAGTGATAAAAAATTCAATGTCTTCCGCGACAAATAGGGAGAGAGCCTTGCTGCCGCCGCTGGGGGTCCCGGAAACTCCCGACCGCAACTATTTTCACTTAAATTGCGAAAGTGTTGCTGAAACCAAACCCTTGGGGAGCTTCGTCGCTTCCTTGCGTTTCGTTGGTTAATTGTTTCCTCGCCGGGCTCTCTCTCTATGGCTTCGTAAACAACATTTTATCCTGGCAGGCGATTTTATTGAGTTTACGCCTGCGATTAATCGATGCCAGTCGGAGTTTTTAATTAAGCGGCCCCGACCAAGAATTAAATGTTTAATGAGCAGTTTAATTGGAGCCCAGGCGGCGCAGTGGCGGCAGTATAGAAGCAGAAGGCAGTACGCCACTGTCCTGCTGACTCACACCAGATCTGCATACGAATTTTGTTCTAAGCACTTCCGTTCCACTGCACCCGAAGAAAGCGCTCCAACGGATAGAGTGGGCCCATCCCAGGCCCTAAAGCTTGGATTTCGCCCTTTCAGCCCTTTTCGCTACCCCCTCTTTTTTCCTCCCCGGCTACGCGAAGGGGTAGGCCATTTTATAGCGACAAGGGCATGATGTGCAGGCATAAATTCTTTCAGCTGTGACACCGGTGGAAATTCTGAGGATATCCTGACGAGGGTATTACACAAGGAGGCGCATGATAGTAGACAAAGCCCTTTTGTGCCCTTCGTGCGTTTTGCAGCTGTTTCGAGCAAATTTTTGCTTCACAGGGCATGTGGAGAGGCAGTTTATGGCGGGGCACTTACCCTCAGCCCCCTTCTGGCCCTTTTCACCCCCACCAATCCCCTCATACCGTTGCCCTATTGTCAAAGGCTTAAGCTGTCACTGACAAATAGCTTTCTGGCTGCACTCAGATTAATTGTGGGGCAAATTAAAGAGAAGATCGCTTACATCACTCCGGGGCAATTTGTCATATGAGATGCACAGGTACGTGCAGGTGATACTCTGCGAACACTTCTCCGCGGAGGGGAGAGGTATGAACGTCATATTCAAAAAAATATCTAATAATTTTAGGGAAGGATTCGTAAGGTAGTTTCATGAATATCTATAAATGAAAGAAAACCTACTTGAATTTAAAAAGACCCCTTCCGCGTTTCGCTTTAAGAAGTGTAATCTATTCAAATACATTTTCTTTTTCAAACTTCATATATCTATCGGTTCTAACGGGTTATTCGCCATTTTCAAAAATTCATCTTTATTTTCATTTTTTAAAAGTTTCATTTAAAAACATTTAGGTACATATACCATAGAATAGAATGGATCGACCGGTCTTTTATCTCAAAACCATTTTGTTTTTTCACACTTCGTTGATAATTACAAAATACTACTTAGCTTATTATAATACACTTAAACAAAAATCGACCAAGTAAACCATGGAATCGTACTTTAAAAAATAAGTATATCTAACAATTGGATAGGAAAGGTAGAAATTGTTTTCTTAAATTAGGTAAAGTCTAGAAAAACCAGTTTAAAATAAAAAATAAGTTAAAAATGTCTTATTGAATTGACTTGCCGGCAAGAAAAACATGGACTTATTATTCAAAATTCGAGAATTTGTATTTGTATATACATATACGGTGTTATAATCTAGCAACACAGACAAGCACGCATTCAATATCTTTACCGATAAGTTTGGTATAAATAAAGATAAAAGATTGTAAACATTGTCGGCTTTCGACAAAACATTTGTCGAGGTTTCGCGAATTCATAATTCCGGTAAGGTATTTGGGAAAATCGACGTTACAAAAACTTTATAATTCTCCTGTTTTTTTTTAATATTTCGTCTCGTAATAACTAAAAAATTCGTGTAAAACGTTTATTGATAAACACTCAAAACAATTGATTTGATTTATTTCTTATCTTCCCTTTACATATGTACATACATATGTATGTACCATATATGAAGATAAAAGGACTTTGTTTTAGAAGAGAATAGAATTTTTGAGTAGATATTTATTTAAAAATATTATATATGTACATACCTACATATACATGAACATTATTGACAATAAGCCGACTTATGGTTAGATCTGGAATCTAATTTCAATCATTTCTGATGACTTTTGTAGTAGCGATAGTATAATCGATTTTAAATAACCTGACCCAAAAAGCAAATCTCTTCCCCCTTCACTTCAGTTGCGTCGTTAATTATTCTGGAAAGAATCGTAATTCGTTTGGAAAACACGCAAACAGATTCAAATTTCGCGATTTTCGCTAGAAGACAATAAAAGTCACGCAAATAAGCCGCCTCCAGTTTGATTCCCGATAAATGTTTTGTATCGGTTCGTTTAAATCCCGACCGGCCTCGAAATCGGAGCCCTCTGTTGCTTCGTACGGAGGCGGGAAGAATCCGGGAGCGGCGGGGATGCGATAAGAATTGTTTCGCGACAGAGCCACTCTTTTTTTTCTTTTTTTATTTTTTGCTTACACCTCCGAAGAAGTCGCACATTCCAATAATTGTTCAGCTCACATCCATCCACGTCAGTCAATTAATTTGGGAAGAAGTTGTAGGGATTCCTTGCGATCGGAACGAAGCACTCTGGAGCAGGAAGCATTCCCGTGTTTACAGTAATTGAATTTTCTTAGCTTCTTCTTATATACATTTATATTGTATTTTTTTGTCTTTTCTGCAAGGATGGTGTCTTTGCTCGTTTTACGTTTTCTTAAGGGGAACCCTCCTGGATTAAATGTGTCTTTTTTTCGGGTAGAAGAAAATCGGGAGGGAATCGTTTTGGGGACACCATCCAGCTTTCATGCAGTCACCTTCTTTTCGACTGTCCCGGGCCGGAGCCAGAAAAATTAAATTCGTCATATTCCCGGATTCCCCGCTTAGAGCACCGGGAGTCACAAAGCTCGATGGCACCAGACTCCACTTATAGGAGGCTGTTTGCTTAAGTTTGATCCGGAGTCCCGGAGTTTGATGGCTTCTCCCCCAATCAATTTGCCTGAATAATGAATTTATCTCTAGAGTGTCAGCCCGGGCTAGGTTATACCCCGTCCCCCTCTCGCATCAGAGTGAGTGGCGCCCCCGTTCGAAATATGAGGGCGGAGCACGGCACATGTCGATCCGGCCGTAGGACCCCAGATCTGGGGCTCCTCTACGTCCCCGGGAGCCATGAAATCCATGCGCCGTGACTCCTCTACAGTCCGTACACAGCGCTTTTCCTGGGGCCAGCCGAGCTCCGGAGTACCCAGGGCCGCCCTGCGTGTAAGTGGGGCCTTTGTTTCAAAGTTCTGTTCCAGCGCCTGCATATAAAATAAAAATTGAATTAATTTCAGGAAATTTTCATAATTTATGGTATATCTATACTTTTACATACAATCAAAAGAAGTTGCAAAATGTTTTCTAACCAATTAGAAGAGAAACTAACACAGTAACATTTTTAAAATCTTTCACCCCTATCATGAATTCCGCTGGAATCGAATCCAAAGAAGCTTAGAAAAGCCCATTTTGGATAAAAATCCCTTAATAAAATTGCTAAAATCTTCATAAATTCATTTCAATTCAATAACCTTTGACAATTAATTTTTCCGCATATAACGTCAAAGTAATTCGAATGGGTTTTTGTAATCGGATTATTTTCACCATTTTAACGAAAGAAATTAAGTAATTAACTGAAATTAATTCCTTAATTTAGGAAGTTTATTATAAGGAATCCTTATTCAAAAAGGGGTTTTCTAAGCTCCTTTGTATTCGATTCCAGCTGAATTCATAGAATCATTTTACAGTTACTTTAGGTATTTATTTATTATTTTTCTTATTTATTGAATTTTGAAAAACCCTCCTTAGTACATAGGTAGTTTTCTACGTTATATAAGAAACTTGTTTTCAAAACTTCAAGTTTGATACAGCGATTTGGGCTGTGCTTATATGTATTTTAGTACCTTAATAATATAGGTATGTATACAATTTGAAATTTGTCGGACTCTGCCCTCCAAAATATTTCGAACTTATTTAATATCTCTTGAATATGTTGATGCATAGTTAACTGGAACAATTTTAGTTGATAATTCTAATTTAAATATTATTATAAAATAGAATTTTTTGGATTTTGTAATTTAATATATCACAAACGGGGAATAATTAAAAAGAAAAATGATAAAATTTAGCTCATCGAGCATTATTTTTGAAAAGTTAGGATTTTCATGATACATAATTTTCATACATTTCAAAATTTAAGCCTTTTTATTCTATGGACTCAAAAAAGGTGTTTTTTGATTTTTTTTATAAAAACAAGTCAAATTAATTTTTAAGAGTAGGTAGGTACCTATACCAACAGAAATGTACCATGTTTACATTCATTTCCCTGTATATTTAAGGTATTGACGGTTTTCTCCATCATTTTTAAAACATTGATTTTTTTGGTTTTTTTATATAAATTCTGAAAAGAAATCTTTATTTTTTTTAGTTCCAGGCTTTCGTTGTTAAATTTCAAATATTTATGTAGGTTGAATAATTTCAGATAAAATCGTCGGCATTTATACTTTTAAGTCCTTATTTCCGAGGTTTCTATAGGCTGCAAATAAAGAGTCTTGCAATTAGCTAGCGTAAAATATTCAGTTTTTATAAAATCAAACAAGTATAATTTCTTTTCCTAATATTACATATTTTACGGAATCCATGTCATGTTCGCTCTACTTGCACTTGACAAGTTGCCCCTTTTTTTTATAATATGTATACACGGTTAAAAATTTTGGAGTAAATTTTAATAAATTTGGTAGGTATTACATATAAGGCAACGCCAAAAAAATATTAAATTTAAATATTTCGAATATATTACATTGTAATAACCTTCATACTAAAAGAAATTCACTACTGCATTGCTATGTAGGTAATACACGACAGTATTACTTTTAATAAATTAAACCTTTGATTTAATACTGTTTGTATTAATTAATAATATTTTGGATTATTTTAACTCATTTAATTCCAACAAATATTAGAAAGCAATATACAAGAATATTTAAAATCACTTTTAATAAATTGCTCTAACTATAATCTAATATTTCACGTATTGCATATGCTATTAATACCATAATGATATTAAAATTTATCTCCATTATTTTTAACCGTGTATGATATAAGTTTTTATAAATCAAGTCCAATTAAGATTCCTTCATAAATACGAGCGTTGTAGGTATATAAAAGTTATCTGTAATTTATCGTCTCGAAATGACGCTGCTCTTAATCAGGCGCCTTTGTGCGGGGCCCTGAGCCCGGATCCCGGAGCCCTGTGCCCGGATCCCGGAGCCCTGAGCCCTGAGCCCGGATCCCGAATCCCGGAGCCCGGAACCTTCGCAACCGCCCAGGCACAGAGCGGCCCCGGGAGTGCCCCAGAACTCAGAAGAGCCCCAGCAGAGCTCGACAGGGCTTTTGTCGTGCTTCGGCCGGGTTCTGGATGGCTTTGAATGGGGTTTTGGGCCCTGTTTTAGATACCCTTTTTCATGTTTCTCCACCGGGAGCCGCCGCCGCCGCCGGGGTGCTGGCTGCTTGCTTGCTCTGCCCTTAGCCGGGGAAGAGCCGAAACTTTTTCAGGAGAAAGTTTTAGCAGGGGCTTAAGCTTTCCCTGCAAAAGAGACCCCGGCCAGCGGAGCCCCGGTGCCAGCCGATGGAACTGCAATTTCGATAGTCAGTCGACAGGACGGGGCTGCGGCTGAGTTCAGTGCTCCAGCGGGCTTCCAGCGGTTGAGTTCAGTTCCGTCCGCAGCTAGTCCAGCTCCAGCCCCAGCCCCAGCAGCAGGCAGCAGGCAACAGCAGCAGCAGCAGCCCAGAAAACCGAGAATTTCATCCCCCCTGTTCCCGGGTCCCGCCCCCGACGTCATCGAGAGGGCTGCGCGCCCGCGTTCTACTTAATTGCTCCCTTCTGGAGTCGTCGGTTCGGGGGCTCGGGCTCTGCTGCCTCCGGCTGGAGTTCATTCAAATAGAACCGCACAGCTGAGTCTTCATTTAGTCCGTGGCAAGTGGTGGAACTGTTCGTTTGTGTGGTGCTCCTGGACTCTGCTGGGGCTTCTTCTGGTGCTTCTCTGCCGAAATGGGGCCCTTTCGACTGTTGGAGCCGCCGTCGTCATCGTTGCTTCTTCTGCCGCCGGCCGCCGTCGCATCATCCAGAGTGAGTGTGAACTGTGGCGGGCAGTGTCGCTGCAAAATTGTGCCCCATCCATCCATCGGGAGCTCCTCCGGCTTCAGCTCAGCTGCAAGGACTCGTTTTGGTGTTCTGGACTGGAAAAAAAATCGTTTTTTTTTTCCTTATTTAAATAGTATAAAAAAATGAAGCGGTTGATTGCGTGTAAAATTAAAGTCATTGAGGTCCCGCAGGAATTTGCTAGTTCTCCTGCATTTTATTTATTTTATTTAAAAAAAACTTTTTTTGAGCGGTAAGGGCGGGGTGGCGGCACCCTAGAGTGAAATTTCTTGTTTGTGCGGTCAGAAGGACAAAATGCAGTTTACATTTTTTAAAAAAATATATACGACCGGAATTTTTGTGAAAGAAAAAAACTTTAAAAGATGAACTCCCGTCTCGAGGCTCTCCTCCAGGATGAGCTGGAGGAATTTTTTTTTGTGACCCGGACAACCGCCTCGAGGGCTTGTTATTTCAATTTTTTTTTTCAAACAGTGTGTAACCGCCCGGTTGAGACTGTGAAGGGATGTTTCGAGAGAAAAATCCCGGGTAGAGGAGGATTTTCCTGGTAATCGGTGTCAAATGTGCGGCTCTGTTTTTCATTTTTTTTTTCTGGGCGGATCTCAGAGATCCCCCGGGTTCGGAGGGCAGAACACCCTCAGCCTGGATCCGGATCAGCAACATTGCGATGATGCTCTGCTGATAGTGTGACTCATAGTGGAAGTGTTCTTAAAATGACCTCTGAAGGTAATTATGCTTTTTCTATATCTTCTCTAATTATATTACGATTTTATATTTTATAAATTTTATATATAGTGTGGGGTTGAAAGGGACTCCTTGCCTTGCAACAGCAAGGGCAGGGCTCATTAAATTTCAAAATTTTTAGATTTTTCAAAAGACAATGTGTTGCGTTGAGTGACTTGAAATTTTTTTGTATTCTTATAGTTTAATTAATTTTTTCTCATTCGATAACAACTACCACCTCTCGCCCCCTTTTATAGGAAAATTGAACTGTAATAGGGCGGAACCAGGCGATCTCAGGGTGTCGCGTTTTGCACTATAATTTGGGATGGGCGGGCGAGTACTCATCCCTTTTTTTTATTTATTTTTTTTTTATTTTATTTCTGTTTTTTACCCAGAAAAGAAGGCACAAGAACCCTTCGGGCAATTGGAAAGCTTGCACAAAGCTTGAAATTCGTTGTCGTCCCCCGTTCCACCGCACCGTCCCGACGCCTTCTTTAGCCCGGCCCGTTTGTCGTAGTCGACGTCGTTGCCGTCGTTGTCGTTGTATAGTCGGCGACGTCGACGACGTCTTCCACCGGTTGGGGGTGGTTTTCAGCATGCTAAAAACGTGATCGAATGTGTAGCAAATGCTTCGCATGCATTGTGAAACACATTCCTTCGGACAAAAGGTTTATTAACAAAAGACCCACTGCGCTCCCATGGCGCTGAGCTAAGGCTGGGGCTCCGGAATGGGGCTCCTCACACGACCACCCTCTTTCCTCCCCCGTATTTCGCTCATTATTCCTGGGCCTGAAATCTCCCGGCTTTTCTCAAGTACTTCTTTTTTTTCGGGCTGCCCGGGAGCACGAGGGGGTGTGAAAAAATGCGCTGGATAAGTTCCTGGGAGTGATTGTGGGCGCGTTTATACAAAAAAAAAAAAAAAAAAAAATGAAAGAAAATTGTGAGAGAAAAAATTTTCCCACGCCTTTGTCGCGGCACAAATTAACAGATTTTAATGAGCAAACATTTCGGGGTAATGCAGGCTATGAATTGCCTTCTTTTTAAATCCACCAGGATATTAGGGATTATTTGTTTTCTTTTATCTCATGATTTTAAGTGACCTCCCATTATTTTATTTAGAGAACGAAATTTTGCTATCACAGTTCGTTTAATAGACTATTATGATAGTATATGTTTCGTTTAAATTGAAAATCTGAAAATGAATATTTTTCAACACATATGTATGTATACCTATCCTACAATTTTAAAAAAAAAATGCATCAAAAACTGCAAAAATTCGTTTGTTCTACTTCATAGAAAAAGTTTAAGGCATAGCAACATACTCGGTTAAATATTTAGTCATTTCGTATTTCACGAAGATACATAGTTTAAGCTCAAGAGACCGAAAATAACGTATTTTTTGATTTGCTATAGATACGTAGTTCAAAATCTAGTGAAAAGCGAATTCCTAAAACTTTATTGTATAATAATTTTTGTATCATAGTTTAATTAAGTGATTTTCTAGGAAAGTATCTGTAGTGCTAGGTAAGTTCTGGCTGATTTTGCTAGAATTTCAGTAAATTTCCCCAGAAACTTATTATATCGTATACAACTGATATTGCAATTACTCAGTAAAATTAAGTGGGTCAACTAAACTATATATGTAGCTTCAAAACCTTTTATACCACCTGACGTTCTAGATAATTTCACAATATATTTTTCTGTTTAATTATTACACAGGAAAAAAAATCGCAAAACTACCTACATATTTAGCATTGCAAGTGTCCTAAAGCAAAACAAACTACTAAGTATATTAATTTAAGCTTGCTGAGTATAATATAATATATAGTGAAAAAACCCATACAGAACAATTTGTTGAGCAATATATAAAAGGCTCTATAAAGCGTTCCGTCAAAAAGAAAATACAACGTACAACGCCATAATTATTAGACATATTCGCCAGTGGTACAATATGGTAATAATAAGCAAGAGTAACAACAAACCTTAAATTTATAAATTTTTCTTGGTTATAATTTGCATTTGGTACTCGTATTTCACTGAGAGTCATTTATATGAGATCATTTTGCAAGATCGCTTTGGCTTCTCGAATCATAACATTCATAATTTTATTTTGTTTTAAACTCGTTTACTTGCTAGTATATAATTCAAATCCCATTTTGGGTAATATAGGGATCATTTAGAAAAAGGAGAAGAAAAATTGGGAAACTAGAACACGCCATACAACAGACTCTTAGAAAATCTAGGCTTGGGTAATATTATATTCCACCATACTTTCACCTGCTATTATTGCGAAATTTTAAATTTTGTAAAATTACTTGACCCGTAATTAAATTAGGTAGGTACCTATCATATAATAAATTTTTTTTTCAAATTATCAAAACAAATTAGAATTATGTAAGTTCATTTGTAAAATATAACTAACTAATACAAAATTTGAACGCCAAGATATCAGGTAGGTAGTATCGTTTGCAGTTTTTAAACTCTAAATAAACTCATGACACTAATATTTCTGGTGTTATTTGTTGAGTTTAATTTTTTCACAGCATGATTTATTTTCTAATTTCTCAGTTCAACTGTAAAAAGAAAGAAAATATCTCCCAATTTATATTAAACTGAAATAAATTCTCTTGAAATTCAATCAGAAAAATAAGTGAACTGTACCAATAAAATAAAAATTCATTACGAGTTCAGTAGAATTTTACCTAGAAATTCGATAATTATTTACCGTGCAGTGATATATGTAGGTATAGTATATACTAAGTTGACTCTAAAACACAATAATAATAAAAATAAGCTACAAACAGTTTTTTATACGCAGGTACAAAGCTTGATTAATTTTTAATTTTTTGATTTCAAAATTACTTTTTTATGGTTTAATTTTTAACTTTTTAATTTTCTAGACAACTTTCTATGCATCTATGAATATAATAAATTAAAATTTGCTGAGTTTTTTTATTTTGATAGTGTACACAAGTATTTTTTTATAATCGGTTGAGTCCAAAAACGTTCTGTTTTGGTTAATACTTTTAAAAATAAAGAAATAGTGTCTTTTAATTGTTTTTACGTAGGTACGTTTACAATGTACGTAGGTACGTTTACAATACATATTTAAAATTAATTTAAATTCTTTCAAACAAACAAAAATTTATATATCATTCAAATTACAAAAATATTCGCATAGTTCGAACAAAACTTTTTACCTTAAATTGCAACGCAAAACGATGGTATGGCCCCGATAAAATATTTCTTAGGGCGCGAATAAATTTGCCCCGGGATTAATTATTTCACCTAGCGAAATTTATTGGCAAATATTTGCGAAATGGTGGTGCAAGAGGATGCCCAGTAATTACCTCAAATTACAAAAGGTGAGCCCGTCGTCGGCGGAATTACCGCTCTCATGGTCTCGTAATTACCCCGGACCAACAAATAATTTCAATTTTATTGCGATCGACTACATATTTTTTTTGGAGGAGAGGGCCACCCCATCGATTTGTTTTGTTACCCGAAATAAACGTAAAATTTTTGCCAGAGTGCAGAGACCATGTTTTTAGGGTCTAAGGGTATAGAGTTTGGCTGGGTTGAGGGGGAGGAAAGGGTGAAGAAAAAGGGGATCCTATGCAGTATAACTCTCGGAAGGAATCCCAGACCGTAGAGATTTGTCCAATGTGCCGGCGAAGTTGTAAATTTGTTGTCATTGCGAAACTGAGCAATGCTCCCTGTAGTCCAGGGATAGAGTCGAGAAGTAGCCCCATTGCACCCCCGCTCCCGTCCAGAGCTCACCTTAGTGCAGGTGGACTTTGGAAATTTTGGAAATCTAATTCGCCGGACGATAGGTATACCTATAATGCGCCAGCAATAAACTCTTTCGTTCGGGTTTCAAGGGACCACCGAGAACGATCTGGAACCCGGATCTCAAATCCCGAATCCCGAATCCCATGGCGGAGCCCTACGGAGCTCTGGAGTTTGTAATGAATTTCGTCCCGGCGGCAGTGACGACTCTAATTTACAGGTCGATTCCTTCCACTCACTCGTGTAGTGACAAATTGGTCTGGTAGTCGGTGGGGTGGCGAGGGCGGCGTTGCGGCCCAGCATAATAAATCGCTTAAGATAAATAGAATTAGTGAAATCCCATTAGATCGGATTTCCCAGATTAATAGTCCTCTTGATTGGACCTTAAAATTCTCCCATTTCTCTTCTACGGGAATGTTGTTGCGGGCGGTCGGTGAGCCCATGGTTGGCCCTTTTTTCGCCAGTTCAGCTACCGGGTGGCATCCGACTGTTCCCGGACAATTCCCGGCTGTTCCCGGGGCCCCTCGACAAAATTTCATCTGGATGGGCTCTGGCGCACGACTGCCTCGCACTGGCACCGTGCCATCTTGCGAATTTTGTAATTTTCCTGTGCATATTCACTGGATGTACCGAGACATATTTTTTGGTTGAGAACTAACAACAGACTTAGTGTTGTGGCGGATTGGAAAGGTTTTATGGATGGCACATCGACCCATAGCATCCCTTCGGGTTAAGGGTTACAGATTCAGAGAGGGCTTGCGACTTCGGATGTTGAGGGTAGTGCAAAAATTGCTGGCGGGGAAGCAAATTTATGTCTATCAGGGAATTTTTTTTTGGAGGAAAAAAATATGTCAGCAACTCTTTCCTAAACTTACATCAAAGGACAATCCGGCTTCCTTTCACAGAAATTGTTTTCAGCTTCTTTACGACTAGAAACTGATTTCGCTAAGTATTATTTTAACTCTATCCATCATACTTAATATTAACTAGTATTTGCATATCTATTGAATGAATGTTCGTATATGAAAATATCCTTTTATTAATTATAAAAATTCTAGGGCGTTAGGCTACCTTATCAGAAATAATACCAATTTTACAGAATAGGTATGTATTCTATGTTCTTTTATGAACCGCTCTTAATATCCGACAATGCACAACTAAAAATAATTTCCTAAAATCAAGAAAAACTGATTTAAAATAAGAATTAAAATTTAAGAAAAAAACTGCACGGTTTAAGTTAAGTATATATATAAGTAAATTTAAATTCATACGACATCACTCCTCAACTTCAAGGTTTTTTAAAATCAATGATTTTTGATACAAACTTCATCCGGTCTTCGTTGCGACACGCAAATGCATACAAAATCATTTTCATTCTTACAATGTAAAATGTTTATACGTATTTCCTAAAAAAATAAAGAGAATTTATTCAACTCCACACTACTTATTGCTGTTTTCAACATTATTCATTTAAATCAATTATAATACAATTTTATAGAAGATATTAAGTTGTAATTTAACTTTTTGTATCTGGAATGACAAGAATTCATTTATTTATTTTTTATTTTTTAATTCAAAAGGAAGCTTCACCAATGTTATCTTAAATGGCGAAAAAAGGGTTCTGTTTCTGTTAAACTCTAAAATATGAGAACGAAATATTTTGCGCCACTGCATACTCTACCTTTCCTAGAGTAAAAGGGAAAAAGAGGAAGAAAAGCAACATTTCAAAAACAATAAATTTCCAACAATCAGCGGGCCCTTTAAGAAAGTCATAAATTTTCCGTGCCTGCCCAGAACACGTTCGTTCTTATAATGACGCGCACCTCCTTGAAGAATGTTAAAATTTTGAGAAGGGGGGCCCCAACCTGGGGGAGTAGTGGTCTTCGGCCTGGAAGCGCCAGGTCTTCGTCTTGAGAGCCGCGCCCCCGCCGGAATAACGTGTTCAAAATGGGAAATTCGCCGAGGCGTTAAATACCTTGAACTTCTTTAAAGTTAACAATTTTCTCCAACAGCGGCGCTCCACCGTCACTGCTGCGTTCAGGCACCAGCTGAAGAACGTTTTTCACGAAAAGCCAACAAATTTTATGATGTAGCGCCAAACCCGTGGGTCTGCTAGAGAGTGTCAAGACCTGTAGAAGGGGGGTATAGGGGGGAAGGCTCGAAGGAGGGCTTGAGTGGTGCAGACCCTAGCCCTAGGCCCCAACTCGTCTTCTTCTATCTTATCTAATTAACGCTTGCTCGCAGATTCTTCAATTCTGCAGGGCGGTACCGTCTCTTTGCCCTTCCATGCCCACCCTGTAGACTGTAATTACTTCGTTTACAGTGAAATTTATAAACCGTGAAATTTTCCTCTGAAAATAATTGCGTCTTGTCATCACATCTTTGGCGACTCCGGGCGATAGAATTCGCTTCGGACAAGGACGGTGGTATATATCTTTACTGAGCCCTTCCATACCTTCGGGAAAGGGAAATTCTTCCCGGAGAAATCTCGGGAACCATCTCCGTTACGGACAGACAGACTGCCCGAGTTCATCATAGATGAAGGTAATGAAGATTGCTCGAATTTTGATAACAATTTGTTTCGAGCACTACCATCGTATAAATGGTTTCCGATGTTGAATAATAGTATTACCAGGTATTCCGGGAACGGCGGCGATCGAAGGGGAAAACCGTTAAAAGGCCCACGAACACCAATTTCCCTTTTATCCGCGGAACCCGCGCATAGTACCATCTGTCAACGACGACGTCGACATCGTATAGTCGTCATCATCGCTGACAAGCTTTTAGCAAAATTGAATTTGAGCAAGCTATTAAAATGCGGAAAAATCATCTTTGAAATGTTGAGCCCTGCCACAGCCGCTGCTGTCGACGCTCGCCGTCGCGCCACCGGCATCGTCCCGGCGATGCTCCGGTTAGGGCACGGCACAGGAACGGATGCCAACCCCGCAACACCATTTTTGAAATCGGGCGGGGGCCATGTTAATCCTGGCAGAGCGTTTAGGAATTTTTGTAATATTCCTTTTCCGGTCTGTGATGACACAGCGACGGCGAGGCAACGGCGCGGCGTAATATTCAAAAATCAGTGAAAAACCTGCCGTCTACCGAATTTTCTCTTTTTTCCCTCAAAATGCTTATTTTGTTGATTTGTTGACAGTTCCCAAGCCTGTGCCTGTTCCTCGTCGCGGTCAAACCCAAACCCTATAAATTCAACTCCGCGAAATTTGGTGCGTTTTCTAGACATTTCGCGGGTGGGATTTTAATTCCGTTGATGCTCATAAATTTTTTGGTGGTAAAACATGAAAGTGGTTAAAGGAGCGAATAATGGTAATATTTTTAGCTCTCAACGACTTTCAGGTTTGTCTTGTAAATTTTCAGATAAAAATATACTCCTTTGAAAAATTTATAGAACCTTTTATTTTCGCAATGAGTGCCTCTAAGCCACCGAATTTTAAATTTAACGATAATAGAGTGCCTGTAGAGATAGAAAAGTAAATGCTGATTGAATTACCAGACATAAACAGCTTTTAAATTTAAGATCTGGTAACATCCATTAAATCTACTTTCCTTATATACCCGATTTATGTTTTATGAAATGATGTTTTTAAAGCGATCTATTTTGACGTGACAACGTCTATTAAATCGATTTAACTTGGAGACATTGTCGAAAACGGCGTTACGGCGGATCTCACGCCACACGGCAAGCGAGCGCACTGTAGGAGAAAGAGACGCGCTACACCTCTCTCTCTCCCACCCGTTGCGCTTGAGAGGCATTCTCGAGAACGCCGTAACGGCCGATCTCACGCCACACGGCAAGCGAGCGCACTGTAGGAGAAAGAGAGTGTTATAATATTAAGTAAGATTAGATGTCAATATGTAGAAACGAAAATATAAATAGAAAATTAAGTAAACTTATCCTTGTGCACAATAATAATAAAACAAAATTTTTGAATACAATTTGAATAGCAAATTTGAAAAAATGAATCAACACTGAATAAATCTGAAAGGAATATAATTATAATTGTTATTTTTATTAAATCCTTTGTACCAAGAAAAAATTACCACGTATTAGACGTTGTCACGTTTAAATATCGACCGTAAACCGACTTTACAGGCAACCAATTTTTTAATTTGCTTTTTCACGATCTAATCTGGATCTAAATTTAAAATTTTACCGCAAAACGATGTTTGAATGAATGCATTAAAATTAAGTATCTATAAAGCGTTTAAAAATTCAATTTTGAACCTATATTAAAATTTTTTTTCGAGTATTTTGTTCAGAATCGATAAACAAAATATTAATTTTACTAAGTGGCAATTTTTAATAAAAATAATAAAGAAAAATTCTTTTTCTGAATTTTTAGAGAATTACATCCAAAAAGGGTTAATAAATTTGCTTTCAATGATCTTGGCATAAAAATTATAAGCTACGTAGGTAGGTATACTTAAGAAATTTGAGCGATGTATACCTACAAACATACAAAATTGTTCTCACATTCTTAACCGTATATGATAGGAAGCATTATCTTGTTAAAAAATAAAATCGAGATTTCTTGCTTTTTAACTCATCGCACACTTTTCTAATATTCGTAATTAAATGGAAGGATTATTAAATCATATACGCCTCTTTTTATGGGTATCAAGAAAGATGTAAACCTACTTGCCTATACTTGTCAGCTTAAATTGGAAGGGCGGGGTAGTTATGATTTATTCATATGCAATGTAAAATTTATTGCTTAATCTGCTCCGATTGATTGATTTGATCAGATTGCACAAATTGTGGAATAGACGTAAACTTAAGCTAATTGTATTTCTAAAATAATTTCGAAATTGAATTGATTTCTCTATGTTCAATTTGTTAATGCCATCTTATGTATAGGTATTGCCTTGGACTAAGTTTTATTTACTTATTAACAAGATAGGATCTAGCATGAGAACCTTCCGTAAACAATGTCTCACTTATATCCGTTGCAGATTTAGGATATGTAAGTCTGTGTAGTGTACTTTGCATAGTATCTACCGCTGTTATTTCTACCTGTCGAATGAAATGAAATTGAAAATTTTTGAAACGAAACAGCTTGTGCCCTTGGACCGAATCGAGAAGAAGAAGATATTGTGCAGTACTTTGCTTAGATATCCAAATGGATGGCGGGTTCTGTGCAGGGGATACAAAGATAGAGCACCTGTGCTCCTTCTGCAGGATGCCTCAAGCAGTGTCTCCGTAAATCCGAGGGCGGACCCATAAAGACAAGGATCTAATTTGGTTTCGTAATGGATTATTCAGGCGGAGGTGCCGTTTGATCACCATAAATCGACCGTCCAATTCCACCTGTGAAATTTTGTGTCGTCTTCATCCCTTTAGAGTTTAGAGGGTTTGGGTTTGGAGGACGGTAAAAGGAAAGGGTCAGAAAGACACCGGGGCACAGTGGGAAAACGTAGTCACAATTTTTATTACAACTTTCCCCGAGGCGTTTACAGTACCCGGGAGAGAAAGAAAAAAAGGGGACTTTGAAAGTCCAGGAAAATGGAGCTCTAGTAGCGGACCGACCACCGGTAAAATTGCCAAGAACATCGGATGTTATCAGGACTGGGCAATATTCGCCAGCATAATAATCAAGTGCTCCTCCGCCCTTTATGGCTACTATGCTGAAAGTGCATCTCCCGTGAGCTCTCCAGAGTATCCCTTTGGAGGAGTTGCACCGGGCACGTGAACCTCCCCAAACCCCGCACGCGGTAGTGGTGCATTGCTCACTGCCGCGAAGTTGTCTGCAGGCTTCCTGTTGAAAAGTCGCGCGACGACGATGGCGAAAACGGAAATTGCTTTTTGCATTTGCTATCGTCCGCTTTTATTGCAGAGCAGTTTACTTGCCGCCACTGTTGCAAGTTGCAAGATTTCGTGTCGTACCGCCATCCGCCGCCGCCACCACCGCGCCGTTTCCCATTATCTAGGATAGTGCAACTGGCAACTGCACTGCCCCCGGAGGAGAACTATGGACCAAACGAACGGTTTTCCCGGAGATAAGGCTGTTCTTAAAATTAGCACTCATTGATAGCAAACTGCTGCTACAGCTGCACATGCATTTCTCGTTTTTAATTTACTACTGTGCACCTCTTGCACATTTTGTGCATCTCTGGGTACATCTCCAGCGGCAGGACCATTGCCGGCGTCGCGGCGGCAGCATACCGCCCCCCTCTAATCAGAAAGGACGCCTAATGGATCCCTGAGATTATATCAGACTGAGTAATGGCCACACTGGCACATAACCGCACAGTGTCCTGGCTAATTTTTGGTGCATCAAAAACTTCCCGAAAAGTTACACTCCGGTCCAAGAATCGTACCAAGGAAGAAGAGCTGATGATGCTCTATTTCCTCAGCTGGGTTCCCGCCTTTTTCCGTTTTTAACCCTTTTCTCCCGGAACTTATATGTATATATACTTATATATATTTTTTTTTTTTTGCCCAACCACCCCCATTCCCGTGTGTACAAAACTTCTGAATTTTTAACGAGCTCAAAAAAGGCTAAGTGCAGTGCACGCCGGAGATGCTACCGGATGTGGATGAGGTTTCATGTTTTCTAGAAACATTTTCCGGGGGAGAAAAGGGGAAGGATTACAATAATAACAATCGTTTCGCACTCTCGTGAAAATTGCTGAAGTTTACTCTTTCATTTCATGTGCTTTTCCAAATAACATAAATTTTTAGAGTGTGCAAATATCGCGTTGCTCGCCCACCCATGTTCCATATCTAACCACCGCCTTCCCCCCACCTCCAGCCATACTTTGGGAAGCAATATTTGTTAAACAGTAGTTGTTGCAAAATTTTTACAGCTTTTCCTCCTACTTTTAAATGACCCTAATGTTTGTATGTTAAACAATGCTTCCTCTGTTCCCGATTCCACGTTTCCTTCTCAGGGAAGTTATCCTAAATCTCTAGCAGGACTTTATTATGGGTAGTGTTCCATAAAAACTTTGACTACAGTTACTTTTAACGTGGTTTACAAAGATAATGCGGGGCTGTAAAGATTATAATAATAATATTTGATTGTAAATTGTTTTTTTAACTATCATGACTTTTTTAGGATCTTAAAGAATACGTTACTAAAATGATACTTATCCATATACTGAGTAATTATTCAAACTCCCCTAATTACCTTGCAACGGATTAAGTAATTTTGATGACAAAAGTTTAAATTGCACATAACTAAAACTTCTGGTCTGTTTTGCTTTTGAATTGTTTCATATAGCGATATCTAATCGTTTTTGGTAGCATTTAAAAGCTTAGAGATATTATGCTTTTAAAAGAAAAAACATACGACAGTTAAAAGGTGTTTCCTTCAACATACCTATTGTAAGATACATTAACTTATGCTCTTTTTATATCAAAAACTAAATCCAATAGTGTTTTTAGATCGCGATTTGAAGTTTGAATGGACAAAAATTAATTAAATTTAATGAACGTTTTGCACATTTTAAAAACTTTGCTATAGCTATAACAAAATAATTCTATAGACATTTTTTTACCCAAAAGATCTACATATATTATACATATTGTATCTTTGTCAAAAATTTAGATTTCTGAATTTTTCAATACTAAATTTATTTTAATTTCAATTCAATTCAAATTTATTTCAATTTAACCTTAAAAGTGTATACAATAAGAATAATACAATTTAGTGTTAGAATCCAAAATTCATTCAACCATTTATTAGCATAAACTAAGCTCTAGATTAAAATTTGATTATTTTTTGATTATGCATAACACACTGAAAGTAATTCACGCACCTATGGTGGAAAACTATTCTTATGAATACATATATAGGTATAATTTATGATACTTCTTAATTATTCTACTAAGTGGCTGGACAAAAAGCATAATGGTTCCTGAATCTGAACGTATTGATAAATTAGAGTAGGTTGGCAAAGAAAAAATTCCTGGAAGGATAAAAACCATAGCCCTACGCTAAAAAGGTTCCAAATGGAAGAGATGAGATCTTCATAAAACCTCTTCAACCGAAACCCCTTAAAATTGCTGAGAAATTGATAAAACCTCGGCAACAGTGGCGGATCGAATCGGGCTAATTATGCATAAACTCACCGGCTAGATGGATCCACTTCGTTTTTCCTGCTCCAACCGTTCCCGCAGGAAGCTGAAGGGAGGAAGTTGCACAAACAACCCCTGAGCCAGGGGGATCATAGAGGCACAAACCAACAAAAGGAGAGTGATGCCACAAGAGAGCCCCATTCGTCGTAATTCATCTTGGAGCTTTCAGTCGACTTTGTGGAAGATTCCTTTCCATTTTTTTTATTTTTTTATTCTAGGTTTTGTGCCCTCATCCTCCACCACAAAGGCGAGTGGAAATCTCTCCTAATGCACGGCATGTACCAATTTCTCACGGAAATATTTGCATTGGGGGCACGATGGAAGAGCTCCACGTGCTCGAATTAGGGGGGGAAAAGTGGAGGGGGTGGTAGATTATATAGTCTGCCTTCCGGGAACAGAAAATATCCAAGGTTTATATCTTCGATAAAAAGAGAAAAATATCTGGGGGAGGGAGGAAAAAAAGGCGCGCATCATCCATGTCATACGACAATCTTTCTGTCGAGGAAACCGATTCCCATTCCAAATGAAGGAGTGCTCCTCCAACACGTTCTGGGTACATTTCAATTTTCGACGTGGGGCACTCAGCCGCGCTCTGCAGGATACTCTCGGGGGTTCTTCTGAATGGTTTTTACCCACGGAGGTACCTCACTCGAGGGTCGAACCAATTTTGCATGCCTCGTCCTTTTTACTGCTGGGTTCTATTGCAGACTTAATTAACTGCTAATGCCATCGACGGGTATAACGTAAAGGGCCGGATGTGCTCCTGCCAAACGTTCTTGAAACGCCCTCCCCAAACCAACCCTCAAGAGTGGGGCACTCATGGTGATCCGGCGAAACAGCACGCCGATAAATGGAAAGTCCTTGGCGCAATTCCTTACGAAGCTGATTTCAAGGAGCCGATGGAACGTGCTCAATTGATTCATTTCGGTGAAGTTTTCCTTTTTAATAGAAAAGCACCCGAACCGCCCCACCCACGAAACCACCTGGACTCCCCCGAACCCTCTCTACCTTCGCCGCATCGAAGGGAAACTTGTCCGCATCCGGGTCAAGAAGTTATATTGCAGTACGATCTCAAGGAGTGCGGTTTTGCCAGAAGCCCTTAAGTTATTGGGAGTTCGGGGTGGAAAAAAAAGGGAAAACTCCTCAGAAAATCCTTGAAGGGTGTTAGATTTTCAGCTTGCTGTCACGTTGCCACGCCAATGGCCCTATGTCGGTAAAACTTTTCAAATATGTTCTGCACTGCACCTTGAGCGCTCGCTAGGTTTTGTGGGCAAATTTTTAGTTTCAATTGTAAGTATCCATCGATTCAATTTACTTCACGTTTTTAATAAGATATATCAAAATACTTTTTAAATTAAGATAGGTATATTAATTTCCTGTTGATTCTCAAACACGATCGAAATTGTTACCTACTTACCTAAGTTTTGTAGAGTTCTATAAAGTCATTTTTTTAAATTTAATTGAGGTATATCTAATTAAAAACATAAATATTTCTATGAAACTATTTAGACCCCTAGAAGAATAAATTTAATTAAAAATAATAATAATTAAAGTGGAATCACAAATAGTAAAAATATAGTAATTTAATAGTCTAACCACATTTAGTATAGTAGTAGTCTAACCAAAACATTAGTTTTTGAAAAAAACTGCTAAAAGTTCGTCCTTCCTTATAAAAAGAATGTGCGACTGACTCAAGTTAATCATAATAGGTAGGTAATTTCACAAATTTATGACTAATAAAAAACTATATAGATGCTGAACTCCGCAGTGTTCCATCTTAGGACCTTTAATAAGATTTAAATCGTAAGCGGTTTGCAATCGTTAGAGCTCGAAATTTCTTTGTGTTCATTAAAATTCAAAAGCAAATTTTTGCCCAATTTAATTCGAAATAAATTCAGATACCTTCGAATGTGGCCCATAAATTCCTTGCAGATACGCAGGAGCACCTGCACAAATTGAGTAAGTCCGTGTTCCAGATTACACGTACCTGTAAACGGATTATCTCGAATATCTGCACTTAATTCCCTAGATATAAACTTTGAAATAAATTGCCGCCCCCTCCCTAAAAACCTGACCCTTTCCGTTGTGTTCCCCAAAACTCGCATCATCATCCAGTGGTAGTGGCAACATTAAATGGAGTCACTCCAGGTGCGGTTCCAGACAAAGTCCATTTTGGTTCGGTTTTGGGTATGGGTGGCATTTAAAGGACACGTGATCCTTTGCTAATTCAATTTGACAAGCATTTTGCATCAAAGTGGAATATGGAATGGGAATGAAACGGATGTAGAAAGGGTTATTTTCTGAGTATAAATTCCGTCGTCCTGCACCCTTTCTAGAAAGTAGTGGTGCGAACTCTCCTAATTACACGCCTGGCCCGATTAGAGACTTGAAAGACCGAGACTCGTGCAGAGATTTAGGGGCATTTGGCCAAAAACTCCCTGGACTGGAATCAATTCAACTCGAATTTGCAAGAACCAGGGGTTGTTATGGGGAGGATTCTCTCAAATTTCATTTTCCTGCAGGCGGCAGCATACGCTGAGCATAAATAACCCCAAAATTATAAGATCCACATAATCCTGTCGAAATGCTGACTCCTTCCCGGGGTTTTCCCGGCCGGGGGGAGGAGGAGAGGGTTCTGTGGGACTGGTGGAAGAACTCTTGTGATACTACCTGCCAGCAGGCCGCTCATTTGCATTTATGTTCCGGGCGACTTTCAATTCACTGCCTGCTGCCATTCGTGGTTTCATTCGTCCTCCCAAAATTCCACCACTGTGCCGGGGGTTTCTCTGGTTCCAGGGAAATGGCTCAAAACAAATCGTCCAGGTGCTGACGGGTATTCCGGGATCGGCCGCAAAAACGTAGTAGTCAGCACCGAGGATGGGATTGGGGCCCAGGCAACCCACAGAGCGGCGGCATATCCCATAGTGACTTCAGCACAAAATTTCAGCGGCCGTCCTGCTCCCGAAATTGTGCGGTGTCCACTGGCAGCCATCTGGCCAGGAAGGCTTCCAGAGGTTGCCTGCTCCAGGGATCAGGAAGCAGCCAGCTGGAGCCGTCGTCACCGGCAGCAGGTTCATTTCGGGTGGATAAAGCGCACGTATCTACACAAAATTATTCCCGACCCTCCCCCGACCTGTCGCTCTCCTGAAGGATCTCGTCCCCAAGAATTCCCGTCTGTTTGGTATCAGCCGAAGGATATCTGCGAACACAGTCCCGAGTTTTCCAGCATCTTGAAGGCAGCGTCTGCTTAACGAAAAAGTTCGTTTTGGGGCTCCCAACGTGATGGGACTGCCGAGGATGCTAAGTTTTCCTAGTCCTGGTCCTGCAACATGCACATTTGTGGGCACAGAAGTAGCACTAGTAAAATAAGATTTTTAAAATTCTGAGTATTTCTCATCACCTTGCCTTTTTAATTTGAGTAATGAATATCCTAAAATATTTACCTTAATTGCCTCATTGTCCAATTATGGACTTAGAATTGTAAGGGAACATTTGTAAATTTTTATATAAATTTAAATAGCATTACTTACATAAGTTTTGTATAAATATAGTAATATTTAACTTCCGTCTAAATTAAAAAACAAAAAAAATATTTCATTCGTCTACAGCAGAATATTAATAATAATAAATTTCTTAAAAAACTATGAAAATTAAGGATGTGTGAGAATAGTGACTATATGCCAAATAAACTAAGCTAATACTATATGCCAGAAATTTAGTTTAGTAATTGAGTCACTACACTGTTTGCTAGCATCCTAAATTTAAAAAAACTTCATAATTTCTGGTGCCCTAAAAGAACGAAGTGTGCTTTACAGAGTCCGATTTTTTTTCAAGGAAAAATAATATTTCAGTTTTTTCGCAGGTGATAAAAAACAAAAAAGACTTTCGAAATAATTGAAGTTATGCTTTCAAACTATTTATATAGCCCTCGGACACCTTTAAAACAAGCATATTTTAAATCACTTAAATCGAGAAGGAGGTGCAAGTATCTGAATTGTACCTTCTCAATATATAAATAAAAAATAAATTTTGAAATATAATCAAGTCAAGAATTCCAAATTACGGAATTGCAACCTTCCTTAAATAGCCCAGAAACCTAGTTCTTCGTATTTTTTTTTAATCAAATATAATATACATATACATATGTTAAAAACATATTCAGTAAAATTATAGTTTTTTGATTTATTAAATTATTTCAATTACATTTACCACGACTTTGGATTTTTCGTTTATACCTAAATGTTTATTAAAATAATTTGTCAGAAAAAAATTAAAGCGATTTCTCTGGACACCAGTGTAAGTGGGTATAATTACGATGCTCGATGTATAGGGATTTGTTTCCCAGTCCAGAAGTTTTCCCAAAAAAAATAAAGACAGACCAAAAAGTTACACCGGCTGTCCGGGCGAAGAGAACTTCAAAAGAGATCCCGGGGAGAGTTGTTGAGCAAGTTGAAAGGAGCTTACAGGTGTCCAAGAGCTCCAGGAGCTCCAGTGCGTTTTCCCAGGACATGCCGTGTACGTGTGACCTTTCCTTTATGCCAGGCAGTTAGAAAGCAGTTAAGGCATCTTGGTCCCTTTTGATGTGTTCACCTCGGCCGGGGACAAACTTCGGCGCCTAGACACTGGCTCCTGGTCGTGATGCTGGAGCCAGGCCCACTTTCCGGGAGGAAATTTATCTAACACTTGGGCCAATTTGTGTGGATGTCAGGAAGTTTATTACATCATCACTCCTCTGCCGCCCATTTGGCGAATGTCCTTATACACGGATCGTGAATGGGAAGAGGGTGGAAGGGGACTCATTCCCGAGGACCATAACAGGACGAAGGGGAAGCACGTCTCACAGCGCTCTCTCTGTTGATTGCCAGTTAATTCCCAGTTCCGCCCTTGTTCAAGGGATGCCGACCACCAGGCCTTCGATGTAGACGTCAAAGTGCCTGCTAAAAGTCCTTAAATCGTTCAAGGGCCGTGTGTGTGGTCCAGGATCCAGAATCCAGCTCCCCCGCCCTTCTTCCTTCTCTTCCCCTCTCACCCATTCACTATGGATCTCCAGCTCGGCACTAACGAAGTTCAAACATAAAAAGTTATGCAATAAGCGGTTTTTACGAGCTTATTAAAGTTTGCTTGGCTACTGAGGCTTCGATAGCGTGCCCCGGATGTATCCCTTGGCATTTTCAGAATTTTCCAGGGCCACATAACCGTGGGGATTCGCCAAAATGCCACAAAACTGAAGTGATCCAGTTGCGGTTAAAATAGCACCGAGGTCTAGCATTATGACGATATTTTAATCGTCTTTATCAGTCGCGAACACGCTGCATTCCCTCTCTCCCCCTCCCGCGACCGGTTACCCTTCCTAACCGTCGTCATCATCATCATCCACCCAGCTGATCGCTGTTTGCAATCATAATGAACAATTAAATGTTTAAACGTGCTCATTTAATTATTTCGAGCATTTCGCGATACAGCACTGCATCCCCTAGGAATTATATGTGCACTCGCGTCGTTCGTTGGAGGTGGTGGAGTGGCAACTTTCGCTCAACACGGCTGCTGTGCGAGTCCCTCCAAATTCTCATCCCTTTAACATCATTCCCCCACCCTTAAAAAACCCTCCCCCCTTCATGTTGAGCTGTTTCCTGGATGCTTTGCATCACACGGCAATACGACATCATCAGGTGGGATTTCGGGGAATTTCTGCAAGGACGCGATTCCCTCTCATGTTTATATAACGCCTACGGAAAGGGGATTTCATAATGGCCTCCCAGGAGATTTCATTATAAATATATTCTCGACCAGGAAATGCCTGGATAAATGGGGAATCCTCTGCTAATCCCTTTCTGTTTATTTATTTAAAGGGGAAAGGTGCCTTGATTAGAAATTTTCGAAAATTAACCTCTTTGATGTAGTATTTTTCAACAGGTATAAGAGCTTTTAAAATGAGACGTTATTAATCTTACTTTAACGATTTTCTTAAATTAAGAAAATGCATAGAACGCTTAAAGATATTCCATCTAAAATTGTAAATATGCGTATACATTGATTCAAACATAGAAGAAAAGTAGAAAACTTTACTTATTTTATACAAATCGTCATCGAAAAAAATCAAAAATGAAAAAGGTTATTGAATAAAATTTGAGCGCTTAATATAGCAAATCTCGTTCGACGGCCCCATCTAAAAATATGCAATCTTTTTAATATTTATAGAGATGTTAATTTCGTTGTAGATATCACCTTTTTTTATTTTTTACAAAAATGGCGGATGTTTAAAAAAATTAACATTTTTTATACGATTTTTTCCATTGCAAAGGGCTACAAAATTATTAAATTTAAAAAAAAATCAGGAAACGCCTATCTATACCTACATACAACCAAACTGCTTGGACGAATACAGTTTACCATTATTTTTGGCTATTAATTACAATAAATAAAAATTGAAACGAGGTATAAAAAGACTCTTAAATTCATAACTTTTAACAACCTTCTTAGAAACCTTTAAAGTTACTCTGATTTTCAACTGAGTATTTAATTTAACCTTAAAGAAGATTGGCAGCTTATCGGTCAATTAATTTTCATAACAACAATGCTTAAAACTTCATTGAAATATTTTATGTAAACCAATTAACTATTATTACTTACAGTAAATTTACTTTTCCGGAAGATAAAATAAATCCTTCTTCATCCCTCTCAAAACTTAGAATTTGTTAATTGGATTGTTACTCAAGAGGCTGAAATTCGACTCCTAATTGGAAGTAATTAAATGTTTCAATGTTTCAATAATAAACAACATCATCATTTTAAATCTTCAACTTTTCTTAATTCAATCAAGAAATTTAATTTGTGAATCAAATCAACGGATTTTTGGAATGGTTTACTATGCAACGTTTCGCGTATGAAATCCTTTCATTTCAGAATTCGCTTGCATATGGAACAGCCCTTTTTCAAATACATATTCAGAGCAAAAATTCATCGCTGAATATTTAACATGATGTAGATACTTTCTTTACGATTTTTTCTTATAAATTCTATAAAAAGCTAAACTTTGCATGGTGTGATGAAGCGACCTATTTATTCCATCTTTTTCTAGCAATCCTTAGAAATTTCATGAATTAAAGTGAATATCTCTCTAATAGATAAAAAGGATGACTTCTACTTATATAAGTCGGTATACTTCTCGTAAATCAGCTAATTATGCTAACTCTCTTATACACTCGATTAAAATTCAAAGTGTGAATGTAATAAACGAAGGGAAATTTAAATGAATTTTCTCAGTGACAGAAGTGGGGTGCCACACGCCTCCCCCGCACCACTGTATACTAAGAAGGGAATAGGAAAGGCCATAAAACGACAGCCCCCACAATGGCCCCACCCCCGGGCTCCCTTTTCGTGCACAATAATTTCGTTGAATCTAATAAAATATGAAAAATTCAATTCCAGCCGGGGCTGAAGATGAAAGCGAGCCACATCGCTGTGAACTAGGCTTTAATATATATCAAGCAGGTAGTTGATCATAAGGGCTGGGGTTTTTGATGAGGCGGGGTTTGGAAGGGCTGGAGTTGCGTGATGCGTGTTTCATCAAGCGCTAAAACAACTATTTTGAATTTGTGTGTAAACGCAGGTAGGCTGGAGTAAAGCACTTGTTTTCTGTTTGTATCTAATTACTTGAAAACGTTGTTTGGTGGGGGTCAGTTAATTAGGAATGACCTAAAAAATGAAAGCGCTTTTCCCAAGCATTATCCCCTTGTCCACGATACCTGGGCATGAGACCTGTTTCAAAATAGAAATAATTGGAGGCATGTGGTGGGGCACATGCTCCACGGGAATTTTCGTTTTGTAACACAAATAATTGGTAAGCTCGGAAAATTGAATTAACTTTCAAAGGCATTGTACGATGGTGGGAAATTCGATAAAAAAATTTTGCCGCGTGACCGGTTTCAAGGCACAAATGGAACACAAGAAAACTATTTGACCCTTATAACAAAATCAAATGAAATCTTCTTAAAGGGCAAACTTGAAATTAAAACAATCATATAGTAATATAAGATCAAGATCTTTATGATTGACCTCTAATAAATATCTTTAATAACAATATATAAAACATATAGTTAAAGAAAACACAAAACTTTCACAAAATTAACAGATTTTTACTATTTCTTTGAAACGTTGGAAAATACATATACGATTGCCAATAATTTCTATATGATATTTTTAACGTTTGTTTGGAGAGAAATTAGCCTATTGTTCCTTTTTTCTGTGTGGTAAATTATCTGTTTTTTTTTATAATTTTCGGTATATAAAAACCTCTTGGATTTATCGAAACCCATTTGGTTTAAACAAATGTAATCTTCTATAAAATTTGATTATTTTGTTTCCTTCAAAATCTCCAGATCAACTAATTTTCAATCATACGAGGTCGCCAAATGATGCAAATCTTATCAAAATCTCAAATTAGTTATAATACCTACATTTAGACAAAAAAAAACAGATTTTTAAAATCGATATTGTAAAAATAGACTTACGTTATATTAATTTTGTTAAAACAATCTTTTCAATATCATAAATCATACAAACCTAATAAAAATAAAAAGTAGGTAGCCAAAATTTCAGAAACAGTAAAACTGACGATAGAGGGCGCTTTATTTCAATTCACCGTTATTAAGGCGGTCATTTTGTTAATCGCTTTTAAAAGGGCCTGGAGTGAAAGAGTTTAGCCACTAAAGGCCCTATGCGCTCAAAAACTTATCTAAAGCCCTTCTCTTTTGCACTATCCGAGGCAATTCTCGAAGGAGGGGGGTGTTCGTTACTGCTGCCAGTTGGCCAGTTGGAGCTGCAAACCTGTAAAAAAAAAAGAAAAAAACGGGCAACAGCAAGTAGCTAGCAGCATCACTGCGGTGCCCCACTGTTCTCTCTCCTGGCTCAAAATCAAAAAATTGCATTTCTTCTCAACTTCCGCAATAAAATAATCTCGGAGCCTCAAAACTTTGTCGAGCGAACGATTAAATTTTTAATGGGCAGCTTAAGAGTGGGCCCTTGAAGTACTCGACGGCCGTACTATGAGGGGTTGTAGGGGAACAGTAGAAGAAAAAGAGTAGGGAGGAGGGGGAAAACTCGGAGCTTGGGCGCGCCAGAGTGCGAAGTTAGTTAGTTGGAAGTGAAGTCCTCGTGAAGGGCCCTTCAACCTTTTTCACCCTTCGAGTCAAACTAGCTAAACTGCACACAATTTCTCTGTCAACTTTGACGGTAAGACATTAAAAATTCACACGTAATTAGCAAATGGTGGGGGATGAAATAGATGAAGGGGATGATGGTGGGGGGGGAGAGGAGAGGGGATCATAGTTGGTAGCATCGCGGCTATACGCTCTGCAATGCTCCCGATGTGCAGCCAGGAAAAGTTGTTAGGTCCCAGCAAATTGCCTGAGTGAATTTCAGCTGCAGGGACTTTGAAGGAAGCGGCCCGTCAGTGGCATAGAGCTGTTCGGGATGAAGTGAGGGGGGGCAGGCAAGGGTATATATAGAGGGGACTGTAAATGGATTCGCATAATGAAATCATGTCAGCCAGAGTACAGGATATGCGACCATGTAATTAATACGAGGATGCGAGCTATGAGGTTAACCCACCTTATGCATTCAACCCTCTTCCCTCCCCTCCTACCTTTTTGCCGTATCCTATATATAGTGATGCAATTTTACAGGATTATTAGGAGTTGAAACTCCCAGCATCATGTTCTTCGCCCACGGAGAGAGAGAATTTCTTTATGGAAATTTTCATGAAAACTTTTCTACTTCGGTAGTTGTCGACTGGGTGCCGCGGGAGGGATTTCCAACATTTTCTACTCGCTCTATTTGCTACAAAACATCCCAAGTAAAATTCGCATGTCATCCGTGCAAGATTTATACTGTGATGCGGGGTTTAACGATACGGGGGGGAAATTTTCAAGTTTTCAAGCTCTTTTAACCCATCACAACTCCCTGGCACACACAACTGGAGTTGTTAAAAATCCAGAAAACTTCCTCTGTCACTGAGGCTGCGAACCTGGCCGACAGTGATGCAATTATTGTTTGCACAGGTAATCAAACAGAGCGACAGAGCAGCAGCAGAAGCTACACGGGCCGCCGAAAAATGTGTTCCAAATGAAACGAAAATCACGCGGCGCCCCCGTGCAACCCCCGCCCTTTTGTATACTGTGAATTTCAATGTTGTTCGATGAAACTGGGATTAGAGCAGGAGGGACAGGGGAGGGAGCAGTAAACATCCCGGTGAGTCACAGTCGTCGCCCGTCTGGAAAATGGTTCGCCGGATCCCTGCCCATCCTGGCAACCTGGCAGGAGCAGGCACATCCATAGTCAATTCGAATCGGGTTGAGCCTGGAACGATGTCGCCATTCGTATTCATGGCATTTTTGTTGTATTTCGACTGGTGGGAACTGAGTTTCGAAAATTGGCTCCGGTGGACAGAGAATGATTTCAAGGTTTTCAAGGTTGGCTTATCAAGGGAACAGGATGAGGGAAAGGAGGGGACGGAGGAATAGAGCATTCCCTTGAAACTTATTCGAAAGGGTTTGCAGTCATTCAAACCGTTTTTGGAATAGAAAAACCAGTTGCAAAACCTGGAAACCTGAGGAGGAAATTCATGCACGAAGAAACTCTCTGGAGGTTTTTCAGAAATTGAAAGGATATTTTGTAAGGTCTGACTCCAACTCCAAATTGAAGGAGATTTTTCATCGTAAATTGTTCACATCTGATGCGGAAGATAACTAGTTTTGTTGTTGTATTTACTGCTTCGACAAATTTTCTGATTTATTTTCAATTGAAAAGCTTCACTACTTTCTTGCTACGAAGAAATGTAAATTAAATTAAGAAGAGTATTTTAATAGCAATGTTGTGAAAACTTTTCAGGTTTATTTTTGAATAATAGTTACAACAATTAAACTTAAACTGAGAAAACAAGTACTGGTAAATTTAACAAAACTATCTTGTTTCACCTTTCTACCAAAAAAGTAATTTAATGGAACAACCAAAACAAGAAGTTCAACAAAACTCTAAAAACGGGTTGTTTGCTATAACGAAAATGAATAGATTAATTTTAACTTATTCTCTTCAGTTGATGATAACATCCTGGTGATTTTCAACAAATCGACAAAGAGTTTATTTAAAACTTTTAGTTAAAATTAACTAGTGCTGTACTGCACAGGAGTCCTCACAATAATCTAAAGATACAAAGTTCAAGATGTGTAAAAAAGTAAACGAGGCTAGTTATTTGTCGATGAACACGAATTAAATTAAAATGCAATTAACATCAACATCTTTCTTTAACACAGATTGAAAGAAAATGAAGACTTCTATTTTTTTTGATTAAGTATATAAGTAAACATACACATGTACATTCCAAAGCAGCTCAATATCAAATTTAGTTTTGTTTAAATATCAAAACGATTTGGAGCTATCAAAATAATTCTTAATATTGCTTAGGTTATGTAATTTTCATATATTCATTTAAAAATACATTTGAAAATAATGTAAAACATTCTAAAATTTATGAAATTATTATATGTACATATATGTATGTACATATATTCCAAAAGAAAGGTATTTTTACGTAGATAAACTCTCGGCTTCGAAATTCGTAGAAAAATAGTATATTTCGATTTATGACTGCTGTAATGCATTAAGAAGCTTTATAGCTTTGCTAAATTTAATATGGTTTTTGTTCTAGTGACCTATTGATCCCACAAATAAATAAAACATTACACGTACTGAAATGGTTCACCGCAGTAACACCATTATTACGATGAAACACGTTACACCATCTTTTCGGCATAAATCAATCGAAAAAATTTCAGCCTGATGACTCAAAAGCTTAAAAAAAATTTGTTTTAAGTTCTTATGCCGCCTTCTTTTCATTAATTGGTTATGATTAAATATCATGTGTGCCTAAATGTTTCAAGTGTTTTTTGTCTTTGAAATATTGGAATAAATTATTTTACAGAAGTGTGTGTACAATTCAAATTTTAGTTAATCTTAGCTTACATCTCTAAATTTAAAATAAAATCGTTGAGATTAATGAAAGTACATTTTTATCTTCTTGATGATATTATACATACATATAATAATTTGCACATTGCTTCATAATTAGGTACATAGCTTTGCAAAAAAAAGGATATTCTGATATAAGTAAATTGAGCAAGTTAATATTGAAATGTTCCCTTTAAATGGATTGCAAAAAGAATATTTAAAATTGAATTAGAGACTCTGTTAAACATTAAATTGTGAGTCAAATTTCGAATTTTCGAAAACTAATTAAAAAAGAAACAATGTGTCATTTTAAATTAAATACAAACATACATATGTATGTATACTGTGCATACGAATTTTCACAAACTAACTAACATATTTTTCTCTTTTTATTCCAGGTAAGTGCTTGTTCTTTGAAACGTTTAAAACGATTATTCGGTAAGTAGAAAAGATACTGTACATTATTATTTTGATGACATCCCCCACCTTCTGCGACAAAATATCTATTTAAGTATCAGAGGAAATTTTAAGTCATTCCTATCAAAGGTACAACTTTTTTTTAAATTCGAGTGTAAGCAAAGTCATTATGCACACATGTGATCCAGCACATTTAAGCTGATAGTAAGGGCTAAATTGCCGTTTTTTTCGGAAAAGAAGTTGGGGATGGAGGATGTGTAAAACGTGGTTTTAGGGGGAAAATCAAAGAAACTCTAAAAGTCTGGGTTGGCAACAAAGTTGCCTTTGTGGTTCTTCGTCTCTTTCATTAGTCAACCACCGAAAAGTTGCATATGGGAGCCAGATTCTCGTCAAGTAATAGGCACCTTTGATCTCGGAGGTAAGTCAGAACCACTTGAGGTCTTCTTACTGTGGGAAGGTTCGTGGTACGTGGGGGCCAAAACAGCCACAAAAGACTGAAGAATTTTGTAAATAATTATAAGTGCATCTCACTCGAGATTGTGCACAGGATTTTGGGCATTATCCGCTGACGCTCAAGGACTGAGCCATTACAAATTAGCCCTTGTGAAACAAAAGGGGGATCCTCTAAAAAGGAGCTCCGATGCACACGACACGGGCAACTACTGCGGCGTATTTCTGCATGTTCACTCCCCTTCCCCTCCGCACCCAAATGGTGGATGTGCCAGGCTACGTTTTTAAGAGTTTCAATAAATTGTGACATGATGCTTGACACATGTGCACAAAATGTTGACTATGTTGCATTTTATAGAAGGAGATTTTCCATGAGGGCTCTTGAGACTTTAGAGAGCTACCAGCCGCAAAATGGGAACGGCCAGGGTGAGGTTTGGTGGTAGAGCAAGGGGTAAAACAAGGTCGCTGAAGACAATCGGAACACTTGGACTTAATGAAACAAGAGAAGAATAAAGGAGCCACCACCACCACCCCCGCAAGTCGAGGATGGGGGTGGTTATGACTAAATCCTTCGCACACCTGCCTCCTCCAGAGCTCAAAAGCTGAAGAAGCAGCCCTGAAAGAAGCAGCGGTCGCGCGCGACGAAAGAAAACAAAAAGTTTTGCGGGGGAGCGCATCCATGCATAAGTGCAAGGACGTGATGCACTTTCGGTCCTCGGCGACGGATGCTGGAGGAAAAATGATTGGCTGTGGCTGGGGAAAACAAATATCCTGTCACACATCAGAGATGACTTCCTCCCCTTTAAGGACAAACGGGGCGCATATCACTGCATTGACAAAATCCCCGCATCATAAGAAGGAGCACCCGGCCACAAGGAGGCCCCATTCAACTGTAAGTATAGCTTTGGAAGGAAGCCTACTTGAATTTTTGGTGTAGTTGCCTGTCTGGGGATTCTTCTGGGATTTTAAAATCTCAACCTGCAGATACTTTGTTCGCTAGGGATTTTTTTACTGAAAGTAAACTCACTTTATCCCCGGGGAATGCATCAATATCTGTCAAGCATAACTGAATTCATAGCATCTGATGACGACAGTTGCTACTTTATATTTGAAATTTTAAATCGAAATATTATATTAAAAATTCATATAACCATACAAATAAAATTACGTGTTAATTTTGAAACACCATCAAATCTGCATAATCGATATGACCTAGTGCATATTGCAATAATTTATGTAATCAACAATAAATTGAAATATCAGGCATAATCATTCAAATGATGATTGACACTCGCGGTTAGACAATTTTATTAATTAAAGTACTGGAATATAAAAACACAGATCATAACATTAAAGTCGTTTCGGTATTGCTATCAGATTATTATTAAAGTATGTTGAAATGCGATGCACTCTTTCAAGTAAGGATTTTTTATTCTTTAAGAAGGTATAGTATACCTACCATTTCTAGAATGCTGTTGTAGTCGAATTTGTATTTTATTTTACTCTTTCACCAAATTTTATATAATAGAACCCGGTAATAACAAAATCTATATCCCAATATATTTTCAAAATATGCTTCATTTATACAATTTTTGATCGTTTCCGAGGTAAGTTCTTCATTTTTGAAATATTTTTACATTTGAATTGAGAGGGAAGTGGGATTTTGTAATGTTGCAACAATTACATATCAACGTAACTCGTTTTTTATGTGAAAGGTTCTTTTATATCTTAATATTGAACTATTTTCATTTAGGTATGTTGTAGACCTGGAACTGTTTAAAGGTCAGGTCATCAAAAACATTTAAATTAATTTCATTATACATGAAAAATTCCGAGCTGCAAATATTCTCTAAGAAAGGAGCAATTTTTAGATTAGTAGACTGGATTCGTTTTGCAAAGCATGTACAAATCATAACTTGCTTAAAATTCAACTTAAAATCCAACAAAAAAATCGACATTTTGATAGTTTTAACTTTAGTATGCCCCTTGAACGTCGGAAAATTTTGTGTTAACGTTTAACGTTCCAAAATTAGGTACTCCATTATTTTTTAAAGTATAAATTTCTGTATAGCACTAAATTAAATAAAATTGACTCATGGGCTTGCGGCATTGCTTATTTAATTTTATAAGAACCCCAAAATAACAAAAATGTGCTGACGTAATACTTGAACGATTTTATCTGCATCGAAGAGGGTCAGCAAATCTTAACGCCTATACCAACTTACAGACATCATATCCCTTTCCTTCCCTCCCCCAAAAGAAAAAGGTTCCAGGGGTTGTATCAATATCTTTTCAAACGTCGCAAGACTCACATCACCGGGACGGGACAAAGATGTTGCTTTTTTCTGTGGTTTCACAGTCAAAAAAGCAGAGCTACTTTCCAAGTCCCCAAGACAGATTGTGAAGAACCCCTGCGGAATGGGGGTGCAAAAATATCTCGAGTAGTTTGTCTGCGCGTTACTGAAGCAGAGCAACGTCTCGGGTAGGGCCCCATATCTGGGGCTCACCATCAATGCCGAAACATGCAGCGCTTCGCCAGCGAAGCCCCCGTCCTCCTTATTCCGGTTCTTTCCACTAATGCTTCCCAAAGTGATTTTGAGCAAGGTTTAGTGCCCCATGTTCTATCACGGTGCAAGGATACCCTAAGGATTTAATTTTTTTATTTTATTTTTTACATTTATATGTATATATATATTTTTTTCTTCATCTTTGTCGTTCTCCCTTTTCCAGAGCCGCTCCTGTGTGCTCTTGTGTGTCTTCAGATGTTTTTTTTTTTCGCCTTCTCTGGCCGTATTTTGAAGTCCTCAGGCTCTGGCTGGTTGCCTCTTGGTCTCCCGGTCCTTTTCACTGGGATTTTCCATTCGGATTCCCTACACGGTGTATATCAGGACATGTTACGGAATCAGAACAGGACAAGACAAGCGCGGTATGTGGCTCATGGCTCCGATGCTACTTTTGGGGCTCACTAGGGCCGAGCTCCACAGGAGCACCATGAGAAGCATCACAGAACACACAGCATCCGGCTTATCCCGGGGATTTTGGTATGGGATTCTCCCAGAAAATAAAATAAAAAAAGTTGGGAATATATAAAACCCTAACCATAGCCCGTTCTGCTGGCGAATCTTCGCAGCTCAAATAAAATTGAATTATCAAGCGACAAGAAAAGACATTTGATAAGGAAGTAAACGACTGGCATTTTTCGGAGGATCGAATGGGAGCTATCAGGGTTCGTCCATTGGTCCTTCCGCTTCCAAATCCCCCACACCCCCGAAGGAATGTCTTTTTACATTAAAGGGCAAAGTCACGAAAGTGCAGCGACAATGAACTCCCGATAAGGCAAGAAAAAGAAGGCGCCCTCTCGGAAGGGATGAAGGGAATTTAATTTTTTTTGCAAAACTTTTTTTTTACCCTATAGAATTTATCAGAAGAATCTTTTTATTTTTATGTTTTTACATCAAATGGCTGAAACCACGTCATGAATCACGTTTCCTCGGTCACTCTTTGGCCAGGGCATTCAATGGAGCACGGCTCCTATTAAGAGCACTTGAGCCCCCCGAAGCTGGAATTTAATCTATTTCACTCCGTCGGGAGTCACACTCTATTGATATAGAGCCCCCAACTCGTTCGTCGCATTTGTCGATGGCGGGCGGGGATGGGTATGCCCCCCCCTTTCGAGCCAGCCACTGGTATCTGATGGTACAGCAGCTCACAGCATCACCAGCAAGATGACCAGCAATTAGCCACTGTTGACATTGCTTGCCCCCAATTGCGCTAATCGAAGGAAAGTGCCATGGAAAATGTTTACATCTCTCGTGGCTTCAGATTCTTTGAGTTCAGTTCAGTTGACCGTTTTTTCTTCTGAGGCCAGATTCCATCCAAGAGATGATTTTGTTTTCTTTTAGTCATTTTGAATGTCTTAATAAGAAGCATCCCAGCTCTACTTGTTGCATATAAAATTCTTTCGCAGTTTTCGTTTCGATTCAAGAAAAAAGCCTTACTTACATATGCAAATGATGATGAAAAATCTTACTGTTTTTGACTTTAATGTGATATTGGGTTTTTATTCATTAAAATTAGATCAATATCAAAACCTTAGCTCTGAAGACTAAAACTCGACTTGAAAAATGGAAACTTAAGATTAAGACCATATGCTTAACTACATAGATGAAGAACAAACCAAGCTTTTTGAAATAATATGATATACATTGGAAAATGAAAATACAAATATTTCTATGTTTAATAAACACGTCTTACAATTTAAATAGAATAATTTATTATGACAAAAATAATAATCATTTTGAAAAAGAACGGCCCTATTCGATGCTATGACCATCTTCTACATTCAACACAAAATTTTTCAATTTTGAAAACATATACATAAAGGCATTATTAAAAAAAATCAATTTTATTTATTTTTTATTTTTTTTATCTCATTCAAATTGAGATAGTTAAATTTGCCAGTAATTGAAACTTTTTTTCTACATTAATTTTCTACTAAAATTCGTTGATAGGATATTACTGACAATGGGTCTATATTACTCTTTAGTTAATAAATTGCTGTTTTTACGACGAAAAAAATTAATACTAAATTTCCCGTAATTTTTACCCCATACCTATTTTCTAAAAGCAATATTTTTTTAAACTTACATACAACGCACTAAATTTTTTGGATTTTAATTTGCAAAATAAGGGAGTTGGTGAAAACTGTTTTCATAAAATAGTAAATAAAATGTGAAGAAATAATTTCAAAATGATATAAAAGTCAAATTCAAATCTCTTTTTCTATCGATATACTTTAACCAGTCGGGTCCATTTGCGAAAAAAAATATATTGTAGTATTTTCATAAGATTACCTATAGTAAAGTCCTAACTGTTGTACGTACATAGATATGCTACGTTATTGTTCACTACTTGCTTTAAACCGACTTTTCAATTTTCATTTGATCATTGTATGGTCCTTCGGTGGTTGAACTTTGACACCAATGTGGAGTTCATGTGCAGTTTTAACGCTCAAACTGTGGTGTCTTGCGCTACTTCTTATACCTTAAACCTTCCTAGTGGTTTTATATTCGAAGAGTTTTCAAAAGACTTTACAAGAATATCAATCGTCAACACCTTTGAATGTTTTAGTAATGCAAGAAAATATATAAAAGCAGCTCATTCTCGGCTATTACCCCATTTTCCATCCATTCATACCTTTTCCCAAATTCTATAGAAAACTTCGTCCTTTTTACATTTTTTTTTTTTAAGAAATTAAGACCACCCTTTTCCTTCTTCCATCATCTCCCCCACTCCATTTCATCTTTCAACGTCCTCTAAACCTCAGTTAATTTTCGTAAAAGTTGAGTGTATCCATCATTCGAAAAAATGAGGCCAAGAGGGAGCACCTTGTGACAATTTTTTTTTTTTTTGTAAAAGACTTCCTCTCAGTCAAAAAGTAGCCTACCGTCCAGAATCAGAATAGTGATATACATATACCAACCATGCGAAACAAAAACAAAAAATAAGAAATAAATTGTCCACTTGGCAACTGTATAAAAAAAACGAGGTTAAAACAATTTTAGGGTCCAACCCGACGCTTAATTGCACAATGTACCGTTACAATTGCATTCATAACTCGTGACTCGAGAGCAACTTGAGAGAGGGGAGGAATTTCAAAGAGTTTTTCATATAGAGGTTGGATGAGTGGAATGGTGGAGGGGGTGAGCGAAAGAAGTGGAACGTTTTGTTTTTTTATATGAAAGACGTTGCGCTATTTCAAATTAGCACTTTTTTTTACGATTGCATTCGCTGACCGTTTGTTCGAACCGTTTGTTATAACGGGTTGATTTTTAAGAGGGGATGCATTAAGAAGGTTGGGGAGGGCCTGTCGGAATATTTCAACCAGACAAAGGGAGGGGAATGCGAATTGGACGTGTGTGCTGGACGTTCGCCCGGATATTGTACCCGTAAACACAGTGGCTAATTTACGAACTTGAAACTTAGTTACAACTCCGGGAGCGCTTGTAAACAAACACATAGTCGAGATGAGGAGAGTTTCAGGGGGGTGATGAGGAGGCAAAGATAGGGATCAGGGTTTTATCCAGCAGAGGAGCCGGGTCGCCGCCTGGAGCCTCCTGGACTTTTCGGGGCCTGATACTGTTAAGGGTTTTGCGCGCAACTGGTTGATTGAGTTAAAGCCCTAGCTAAACGAAGGGTATGGAACATTGCTGCCAGAACATGGTGATTCCATCCCCTTCTCTCTCTCTCTCACTTTATTCCCCCCGATCCCCTCCCTTAGAGCAGACGTCGAGGATTTCTGTGGGCTGATAATAATAATTCACTTTTAGAAAATGGCATTCCCGGTTTACCCCCTGCGGGAGTTAATCTGTGAGCCAGAGCATACAAATTCGGCTAACCACCGAAGATTTGGCGGGAATGATTTACAGTAGCCGCATTAGTGCTCATAATTGGTCAATAAATTTGTCGTTATTACAGATTTGGGCATTTGCGGCTCTGGTCTCCATTAAAAGACTTCAAGCTGGTGCAAGTGCAACACCATTGCTGCCATACAAAATTCCACTTTTCAGCCTCCATGAAAGGGTCCAGGGGGAATTGAATTTTCCGCAATAAATAAAACTTTCCTGGACAGAAATCTTACCCGAGTTTTGTTCGTTCAGCGAAAGGGGTGTGGAAAAAAATAGGATAGCAGAGAGGAGGAGGGATTAAACAAGGGCCGCCGTCGAAATTTTAATTTCGCAAACATTTTCGCGGCTTTACGACTCAGCTAGTCGTAAATTATAATTATTAGCAGGGCAGGGACGAAATTGTGGCGCATGTAAATGCAAATTTTGTCAAATTGGTTTGGCTTGATGACCATTTGACATTTATTTCCTAGTCCTGACGAAACAAGTCATGTTGTCCAGTTGATTGAAATGACACGGAGCGGTGCAGTGGCCTGAGGGCAAAGTGTTCCACACGCTCTTAATATCCATTGTACCAGTTGGTGCAATTTGTAGCTGCAGAAACAAGACCTCATCCCCCACTATCTCCCACCACCCACTTAAAGTTCCACACCCTTTTCCCACACCTTCCTATTTTCATTAGCAGCAGTATAGTCTGCACGACCGCGGGGAAAAAGGGGGGGTTCTGAACTGGGACGCCATGAGTCCGTCGATCCCGCTTTTCTATCTGTCTATTGTGGAGTTATAAAACATTCGGCGAAATTAAATTTTGTCAATAAATCCAGTACTCGTGGGGAGTTTTATAGGTCCACACGAGTCACCAGGATAAAGGTCTGGACGAACGATACGACATTTTTGTTTTTCATTGCGGGTGGAGAAGGCCTTTTCAAAAACTGAATTATTTTATTATATCGCAGTTAAAGTACTCTCGAAACTGCCGCAACGTCCGCTTTTATTGTCCAAGCTGCATACGTGCAGATCTACTCCCTCTCATGCGCTTAAATATAAAAATTAATTGCAAATGACAGTAAATGCAAATGTGACCCTACACTGCATCATTCTAATGGATGGAAAGTGGTGCCTGAATGGTTCCAACATTGACGATGGACTTTTAATTAAATCACATCCCATCTCCGTGTCCTATAAAACTTCCCCCAAAAATATATAACAACCGGAAGCGGATCAAAGCAAATGAAGCTGACATTGATGCCCAGAAATTTGCAATTTTCAGTGAGAAAGTGTGCACAAAATATGACCAGTATATTTTTATAAAAAAAAATGCCACTTTGTGGGGCAACAAATCTTTTATTATACGATTCATAAATTGTTTTATACGAACTACTCGTATGTTATGCAATTTATTTTATCAAGTGAGAAAAATATAGAGGAATTTAATTAAAAAACTAGCAGAATTTTATTTGGGTATATGCAGATTTCCATGCCGTGCCCAAAAACAAAAATTCTACCAATACGCAAAACCATTTTAAAAATTTTACAAAAATGATTGCTACTATTAAAAATCAAGGTATAATCTGGTTTTCAAGATAATTTTTTTGGTCCTTTAAATTTGGATCTTTTTCATACATACATATATTCGATGTAGTAGGTACCATTAGACTAATACAAAAAGTTTAGTTTTTTTTAAATGGCCAAAAATATAGAAATATACATTACTGCTCGCATTTTTTTACTTTTCGAAATACATATCTGTAGATTATTTAATCTTCGGAAATTAGCAATACTATGTAGGTAAGTAATATATTATGGAATAGCATAGCATATGAGAGAGACTATGAAACTTGACTTATAAAAGCTATATTTGATATTAAATGCTAATTCGATTTACAAATGAAAATTAAAAACCTACAGTTTCTAGTAAAAACTTATGAGAAATTCAGTGGATTATACGCTTAAATCTATCGAAAACAAACAAATAGAATTCTGGCGATTTAGAAATCCAATGAATGTAGATGTAAATCTAGTTAGAAGAAAATTAACAGAGTTCTAATTATAAATAAAATAAAGGCAATATAATTCTAATAGTTTAATATCTACAATTTTTGTATAGTATCATCTAATTAGAGTTCTAGCTTAAACATGTCAATAGAATTTAACTATAGGTATTTACATATATTCATTAAGTATCTGATTAACTTTTTAGATTAGATTATTCAAAATATAAACTTCCTTTAAAAATAAATTTGTCGTCTACGTTATTATGAAAGACTCAAAATAATTTCATTTCAGCGTAAATTTCATATTTCCTATTATAGGTCCTACATAATTATTAGACTGTGATTATATGGGTTCAGTATAAGTCGTAATATAATACCTATTACTAAAAAAAATCCAAAACATAAAGAAATTTAAATAATAAAACGACTAATTCGAATTGTAAATATTTGTTCAGATTATAAACAGTGAGTGATATAAAATCATAAAGACAACTTTTATAGAAATAGTATTTTTCAAAATTTTTGTGTCCAAAAGATATGCCACCAAAAGTGACTACTAATCAAATTTTAATCATTCATACATTCCAAGTTATTTCCTACTTCTATCTTTTGGAAAAAAAAATATGAAAGTAGCCTCGTTTAAAAGCTGGACAATAAATTTATCTATGCAATTGTAAAAAACCCAGACAAAAAAAATGCAAAATTTCATTTAGAAGTCTTTTGAATTTCTTCCTAGGCGGGGTTCACATTATCAGGGTCGTTATCGAAAAATTTCATTCATTCCGAGAACATGCCCAAAAATACAAAGACCGTTGAAGTGCAGAAGGGCTCCATTGACATTTCTGAGTCCTGGTTCTCCTGGGGCTAAACCGCAAATGTGAAGGGGCAAATCATTCAACTCATGGAAATTTACCCCCGGCCTGGGCCGAGTCAATTTGGGACCCATTCCAACCAATGCGCCTTTGTGGTCTGACCATTGATTTCCGGAAGATCAAAGGAGCCACTGTGGCTTTTGTGCTCTGCAGGTACTCAGATGTCACCAGACACTTGATATGGGGCGAAGCACCCGACTCCGTGTGCGGTTAGCCTGTGGGAACCCCAGAAAATGGGGCCCAGCGGGGGTATTTTTCGACTTCATTCCAAGCGACATCGATTGACATTTATGAAAGATTTCTATTAACCAGTTAAAGCTAGTTGTTGCATCTCCAGAAAATTATTTTAATCTAACTTTGAGCCCGATTTCCTAGAAGGGATCTGATTTTAGATAGTTTGGTCCATGTCATTTAGAACGTTCTGGACAGGTCACATGTTACTGAATTATTTATTTTAAAGATATTTTAAAGTTACTTAAATCTTGCCCAGCACAGCGCTGCTAATTGGGGCCGAAGGAGCCCTGTCCATAAGAGTTCGAGCGAAACCCGGGCCAATCCAATTTAACTTTTCAAGAAATGAAATTTAATATTTCACGTAATGAAGCGACGACCATGGCAGCCCCGGAATCCATCCAGCCAGTTTCTGGGAGTAATTATTGGGCCGATGCGATCCTGTGGCGCTAGAGGGATTCATCTGGAAAAATTAAAAAGACACCTCGATACACGATACCTTGGGCTGCTCACCTGAAGTAATTAGAAATGAAACTGGAGCCAAATTACTCCAAAAGAATTAAGGGAGCCTCCTTCTGCCACTGTGGATGATGATGGAAACTTTTCGTGGGGGGAAGAAGAAAAGTTTTCTTCGAGTTTAAATGTTTTTCGTGGATTTTAATGACCTGTTTAATTAAAAGAGGGTGCAGGTCGCGGTTTTTGGTTAGTTCAGGTTCTGATAAAACTCTAACAGAACCTCTGTGGTGCTCTACCGCTTGAGTTGCGGTGAAAAACGACTGAAACTTTGGTCGTGGGCTTCGGCGGACTTTAAGGTGTTCTTCTGAAATCCTCTTTCGGCCCCAGGTGTTTTAACTACGTAAATATATTTTACTCAGAAGTTATGTTATAAGCTTTAAAAAATTATATATAGAATATTAAGAACTCAAAAACAAGATACCTAAAAAGTTGTGCCTTATTAAAAGCGGCACCTGTTTTAGAAGTTTCTAGAAAGATAGATCGACATGGTTCACATCTAATATCCTGTTAAAATTATAAGTTAAATTTATGTTTTCAAAATTCCAACTTCAAAAATATAACTTTAAAAGATTACAAGTTATTACGAATGATTAAAGTAAATCTTACATAGGTATCCATCATTAGGTTAATTTTAGATTTTTTAATAATTTTATTGATATATCCTCCAACCACTCTCATATATTTTAAGAAAATTGTTGAAAATTTTATTTCAGATAATTTGTACAAGTACCACAGCTTGCATAGCATTGACTTTTTTTTTACATTTGCATTTCAGTATGCGTAGGTTCTGAATACATTATTTTTACTTAAAAAATTACTACTTGCACTTCAACTTATTGTTGGAATTGTATTAAAAATGCAGTATCTTGTAATTCTCTCTGCAATCTTTGAAAGAATATTGGATAAAATTTTCGCAATTTTTTTTTAAATTTAAAGTCTATAGACATTATATGAAAAATCCAAAAGTGCTTTACTTTCTGAAAGCATCCTCATCTTTCGTAAACTGAAGTTTGAACTAAACGTCATTTTATAGTATGAAATCATCTTCTACGACATTTTTACTATAGTTGGCGGGATTTACACTTGCCATTTTTAACGTGAATTTTACACATTTCACCTATACTAAAACAGTTATTTTCTGAACCCTTACCCTAAAACTGAATTGAACTCAAGAACCATCTCTTCCTTTGGTGGAAAAACAATAAAATTTTATTAAAACTTCGAAGTATTACCCGTGCACGCCCAGATTTATCGCCCTCTCGAGCGCATAAATCAAGATAAACCAAGTGGCTTTGGACTCATCCAGAAAGTCTAATTTATGTAGCGAAAAAACATTCGCACACCCAGCGCAAAGCTACAAGTCTGTAAACAGCAGGCAGACAACCTCCGAACCCCCCGATTTCTGCAAGCGACTCTTTGGCTAATTTAATGACCTCCATTTGTTGTTTACTCAGATACGTGCGATGTCCTTCGACACCCGGGCCAAACCTTCAGGAACGACACGTGGGTGGAGCCGAAGCTTCTCAAAACCCCTGTTGTAGGAATGCCTCATACCAAATTTTATTTTATTTTAGTATACTACCAGACAATGCATGAGCCAATGGCGGCGAACAGAACATGAGTCCAGTTCGCCATGGTCGGTCATTAAACAGAAGAAGACAAATTCGCAAACTTTTAATGCGTCCCCATCATAGTTGGAGTACAACCCCCGGCCGCAGAGAGTGTGGCATCCGCATCAAAAACGGTTAAAATATGAATTATCCATGAAGTGCGCGCTGCATGCATTATAATTGCAGATTCGTTGGGCCATTACAGTCCTCCGGGCATTAATTGCAGCGATAAATCTCACTCGACTATTAACTATCGCCGATAAATCTCCGAAAATGTGTAATCGTGTCAAAGACAGTAAAGCGTTCCATCACACGCAGCGGCAATAACGTCGAGCCCCCGACACGAGGTAAATGCCAGCAGTTAAAAGTTGCAAAAGCAGTATGGGCCCTAGGTGGGATCCTTGCGGCACCTAGGGGCCGAAACTCAGCCCTTAGTACTCCTCTGCATGCTGAGGAGCTGTTTGGCAATTTCACAACCCTGATAAGAGTTCGATCGATTTTTTATTGCTAACTTTCTGACTGAAAAGATATTTGAAGGGGGCAGCACCTGTCGTTATCTGCTTGATTTCCCAGGATATGTATCTTCAGATGCATGCATAAGGGGGGTCCTTATACATATGTGCCATCCGCACGCATTGCGAGACCGTCAACGCGGAAGGTGTTAAATTTTGACGCAATCGCGTTAGGGTTGGTTCTTTATTGCAACCCCTCTTTTCCCCCCACTCTTAACTTTATGCCATACTAGAATAGTCCCAGGCGCGCAGTCTCAGGATGGAAAAGGATTTCATGGCCCCATAAAGGCTGGTTTATGAATGCCTCACTACCGGTGAAATGTTGGAGGAGCATAAAAAAATTTATCTTTTGCATTATTGCACAATTTGCCACCGTTTCCATCGATTTTTTTTTCTTTTTTACATTTTTTTTATATATTTTTATTTTTACCCAACCAACGTCGACAGCATCGTGATTCAACCCTCCGCCCAGGTTCATTTTGACCGCCACGGCATGCCATAATGCATTGGGACATTTATGCGTTTTATGCTTCAAAAGGGCAGCACCCCCCTCTACTCAGGGGAGGATTTTTACGATGGTGGGGCTATAGCAGCACAGCAGCAAAATTATTTTGTAGCTCCCGTGCCCCGTAATTCAACCGTTTTTACTTACAAAAATTGTCCTCTCATGCACAAGTTTACCCGGTTACTCGCCTCCCCCTCCATTTTCCCCTCCTCCCCTCGCAACAAGAATATTGCCCTAGCCTTAAGGTAACCTACCGTTTTCCTATTTGTTGAAAAGAACGCGAACATAAAAGTTGGAAACAAAGCGACCACCTTCGCATTTCCGACTTCTTTTGCTTGGGGAAAAAGGAGAGAAATTTTTTTTTTTTTTAAGAAAAGAGAAATGGAGGGTAAGAAAGTAAAACCCTAAGAAAAATTTGAGAAGCTCAAGAAAGTCAATTTGCCTCGCACGATTATGCACATAAGTTTCTGGTAAGAAAGTAGAGCGCGAAAGGGTTACTCCAGCCCAAAAAAGCTCCATCCCTTCTCCCCTCCTACCCCCTCCCCCACATCACAATAAGGTTGGCCCACTGGGGCTTTTGTTTCGTCTTGAACTGACTAAAAACCTGCACGCAATTTACGTTCGAGTTTTCGTGCTATTTATTACATTCCGACAGAGTTGCTTTGTTATGCAGGAGCGACCTTTGTTTTCGAGTGAGATTCAATTTCGGAATTGTTTTCGTGCCTGCACCTATGACAATCGGTCGTAGGACGTAGGACGAGTGGGGAGGGGAAAAGAATGCGAAGTTCAAGAGGCTAGAAATAGAGAGATCGACACCACTGTCGATTTGACCTAGTTCCGGGAAAATTTTCAAATAATTCTGAGCAGATGGAAACAATTTTGATTTTGTTTCCCTTATTGAGGGTAAGGGAAATCGACATGTAAATTGGTGGAAGACACCTCCTTTAGAATTGAAAACAACAATTTTCAATACGTTGCAACATGAATTCACAAATATTTAACCTTTATTCGATATTCTGAATTGTAAATTGGGGATATATGGTAAATTTGAAAAGCAACCGTCTTCACTCATACCAACGTATTTGTTAACAAATATTCATGCCTTTTTGATGTTCAAACTCTAAAATTGAACGAATATTCTTAAGAGAAAAGTTTTAAGCGATATTTTTGATATACATACATATATGCAAATACTCGAACTTTTAAATTAGGAATTGAATAAAATAAAATACAGAACTCGAATAAATTTTTTCTCGCCTGCACAAACTTTTATATCTTCTAAGCTACTGTTTCTTTCGATCGCAGTTTATTTGAGTTAAAGCCAAGTTCTACGTGAAGCATCAATTTTTCAACATAAAGAGTTAAATTTACAATACAAATCAAACTTAAAATTAGCACTAAAAGTTCGCGAAAGAAATAAGTCGAAAAAATATTTCAAATTCTTATAATAGTTTAGTTATAATATTGCAATATATTATTTAGAGATTTCTATTTGGGATTTTCTAGATGGATGGATTTAAGTTTTCTGTGTTACTGATTTTGAATTTTATACTATCAACATTTTCAAATTACATACACTGAGAAAAAAACATTGGAAAAAAGACTTAAAAATCAAGAAAATTATTTGTATTTAAAAATTTTTCATTTTGGCAATTCTCTCCTATTTCTTAAAACCAGCTTTTAGTTTTGCTGTTACTATCCTATTTGTATAACAGAAACAAAGATATTACAAATATAAAAGGGAAAATTCTGCACCTCTTGTTGTATTTAAAAAGCGGTCAGGTACAGCAAGTTTTCTCATTTCGCAGATACATTTTAACATCTCGGATGCCTATTTAATTTGGCAGCTCTAAAGTGATTCTGAGAATGACTAAAAATGTTCAATTTGTTAAACGCGGGGACGAGGACCCCCGCTTCTACTTTAGAGAAAATAATTCCTGCTTGGAAAACTTAAAACAATTTCCCATCATAATTTCATTATGATCGCTGGATAGGAGAAGTAGCGCGGTCGGAGAATGGCGGGTGGTAGCAGTATCCTGCACGCTACGAGTGGGAAATGGCTGTAGCTGGCACTTTTCGGGAGGTCTACTGTGGGATTCTGTCAATATGACCATGTTTGCGGGGGGTTGCTAAAATTGCATCATCAACACAGCAAAAAGCCTGATATAGGCGAATTTTCCATTGTTCTCCTGGTGTCGTACCGCTTTTCGAGCCCCAGCTAGAGTACGCCAGGAGTCGTTGTCATCGTTGTTGTTTTCGCCCCGCCCTCCTGTCGCGTTTCCGCTTATGCCAGGGGTAGCGATATATATTCCAGGGGCGGGGTGAGGGCGGTTGGAAAGACAAAGTAGCAGCAACTTGTGCCACTTTACAGCAAATCAGTCGACTTCCCGTTAGAACACACGTCCTTTCCCTCCCTGACAAGGCCTAGCCATTCACCGCCAGGGTGTGCAGATTTCTATCGTTTGCCAGTGGTGTGTATGAGGAGTTCGACGAGGGATGAAGGGGCAAACAGCACTTGTATAGAAATTGAATAAATGTTTGCACAAAATATCTCCAAAAATTTCATATTACGTCCCGGAGACGCTCGTCCGTTATTAATTTTGTCATTTGTAACGAGCTCCTAAAATAAATACGATGTATGCATGGGGCGAGGAGTGGTAGCACTGTTTCAGTGCAGAGTCGGCAATGGATTTGGAGTGGGGGGAAAAGGCGGCGGAAGCCAAGAACGCCGCCCTGCAAGTGGTGCGAAGTGGAAATTGAAAGCAATCGACGAGGAATTTAATTTGGAAAGTTTAAACAGTCTCTCCTTGAATGGTTCCCGGGGAATTGATGGCACTTATCTGCCGTTAGTGGAGTTTGTCTACTTTTCACCGGCGCAGGAGACATTCGAACAAAATATGCTGATTTTCATCCCTGATGATGCTACTCCTGGTAGTGGTGGTGGTAGTGCTGCTGCTGTTGGTAGTCCTGGGTTGTCCTGGTTATCCTGGAACAAAGGCGGTCTCCGTCACCAGGATCATCAGCAGCAGGGGGGAGCGCTGTATTGTTTACAGCTGTAAAGGGATGCACATCCCCCCGAACTCTCGTCCGGGAACGGGATGTTCGGGATGTGATGAAGTCACGAGCTGTGGCTGCTCCAGAGTTTATCATTCTGCTTCCACTGTCGCCACGTGATAGCTTTCCTTTCATTATTCTTGTTCGGTTTTAATTTGAATCCCTTCTCAATAGGGATGGAAAATGCACGAAGTTTAGCCTAGGTCCTCGGGATGAGGGGGAAGCTTTGAAGTAGCCACCAAGTGCTTGTAGTTCATCAGTCATGCTTTCATCGCTAAAGTCAACATTCGGTAGCCAGCAATTTGTTGCCCGAGCAGGCGAGGGAGATAAGACTTAACGTCAGCCATAGAACTCCATTTGTAACCACTAAGTCGAAAAAAAAGGGAAAAACTACCGAACGTTTCAATATAAATGTCGTTCAACTAGAATTCTCGAATATTGAAATATGTATTATCTTAAAGGTTCCATATTGTACCCAAGAGCCAGCTTCAAAATTTGATAAATCATTATTAACGTTCTAAACAAAATCAATTGAATCGGTTGATTTCTCTGCATTAGACGTTCGGTATGCTTCTATTTTTGACGATTACTGCTCGATTCACTACGGCATTAAATCCTTCCGAAATTATATTGAAAACACAAATAGCATTTAACACTGTTACAAAACAAAAAAAAAAAGTTAAATTACGATAGATCTAAAAGGTAATGAAATCCTTCATTCAGTATCTGCATAGAATTATAAATATCTAAAGTTAGTCCGATCATTATGGTTTTAAAGAAATTGTTATCATCGATTTGAAATATTCAATTATAAAGCGGCCCATACACGGTACGACTAGTCCGCAGACTGAGTCGTAAAATACAGTTCGATGTACTGCCACACACGTTCGGACTGAGCAATCAGAATCATCTAATATTTTTGAGTAGTGCGAAGCCAAAAGTGAGAAAGTTAACAATATGGATAGAAAAATGATTTTGTGTTTATCTATAATTAAAATATTTTAAGTGCAAGGCATGTCCGCTCTCTACAACATATCACACAAGAATGCAAAAGACGAAAAACAAATGAAATGTTAAAAAGTCCGTCAGACTCCTCCACACACGATAAGACTAGCCTACTGGACTGCAAGCTCCTCCCCCAAAAATCAAAATTTTTTGATTTTAGCGGACTAATTCTGCGACTGTCAAATGAGTCCGTCAGACTGAACTACACACGATAAGACTGCACTTCAGACTCGACTCAGTCCGCGGACTAGTCGTACCGTGTATGGACCACTTAAGATTTTTCGCTGACGAAATAAAAAGGTATCCAAATAAGCTAAAGAAACAAAACACCACTTATAGGCTCGGTTGCTTTTTAAAAATACTAATTATATAAAAATTAATGTAAAAATATCTACGTAGTTAGAGGTTACAACTTACAACGATTGTAGAGTCATCTTAATTATCCTTCTTTAAAAAAAAGTTCGTTTTTTTCAAAACTTTTTCAAAACATTAATTCTGGTACAATGTAACATAGACTAAATATTGTCATAATTATTAGTGCCTCATCGTATGTACGGCTTGCTAATCTCCAACAGACTAACTAAAGCCCACCATGTCGACGATCAGATAACAAAACCTAATTAAAGTGCTCATCGTCTAATACGAGTATAATAAAATAAAATTCCTTAATCAGATGGAACCGAGGCGAACACTTTCAACTTTTGTAATGAGTTCATTCAGCTGTCCCGGATGGATTCCCTTTTTGTCAGGAGAGGACTCCGGGCATCATGACATATGACGTTGAGAGACTTTTGCAAACTTATTAAACTTTGAAATTAATTTTTTTTTTGTATTTTTGTTTTTTTTTTTTTTTTGTCTCCATGGCTGCAAAATTGCTGGCCAGCCCGATTTTGCTTCCCATTAGGGCCCCGGGGAGCCCTTTCTACTTGCAGCAGAGCGTCAAGATTTGTTGTTGTTGTTGTTGTTGTTGCTGCTGCTGCTCAACTACTGGGACTGGGAGTGGGGCTCGTCGTCCTCCCCCTCCGTCGGGACGGTGTTGAGAAACTAAAACAATTTTCACTTGGTCGCTTGAATAAATGGAAGTTGTTGATCTGCTGTTTCCCACTATTGTTGCTCACCCCCGCAGCGCACGTTCGCCCTCGTGCCCCTGGGGGCAGGGAAAACTGGAGGTTTTCCCGGTTGCTGGGGCTCCACTAAACCAAATTTATCTGAGCAAACTTAGCTGACGGAAGGGCTGATGAAGAGCCCTCCATCGAGCAGATGTACATCCAGGGGCCGCCCGCAGGAATGGGGCACCCAGTTATTACATTGCGCCATTCATCGATATAAATTCGTTTCGTTTTAATTATAGCTGGGTGCGGCAATCCCCGGGAAACTGGGGCCCTGCCCGGGAAGAAACGTGATCAGGTCCTGCTCTCCGATTTCCATCCATTCAATTTGGATGACCATTATGTGGACGGAGAAAGATGAGGAATTGAGTTTAAGTGGCGGCCCCTTTTACGTCCGTTGGAACGTAATGCCCCCCCCCCCCCCCCCCCCTCGAGGCCGTGGCCGCCTTATTCATGGAATCCTTTCGATATTGACAACTTCTCAAGGAGGATCCTCGAGGACAATGCCCGAACAGGGTGCGCTGAAGTGACAAAGAGCCCTTCAGCACAATGCGAAGAAAGAAATGAAAGGATCCACTTCTGCTCCTTTGTGTGCTCCTTGTCATCGCTTTATACTAATTTGCAACGTTTTCTATATAGTTTTTTTTTATTACTATCCACAGGTAGGTGTGGGCGGAGGAGGAGGGCCCTAATGCGGTGTGTGAGAAGTACATTTACGAAGCACCCTTGTGCCCGGGCAAATAACATCGAGGGCTCGCATAATGCTACAACTCCCTAAAGAACCTCTGACCGAAAATCGAAGTTCAATACTTACGATTTTGAAGCATTTCTCTTGAAATAACAAGGATTTTGAGTATAATATTCCTTATTTCAAATTTATTATCAGAACCTAAGAATGATACACACAGGAGCCTTTAAAGCTTCTAAATGACTCTACTTATCAAATTATTATGACAATTACTATCAAGGATTTTCTTACCCTTGTTTGACTATCTTTCAGATTTGAAAAGATCTCAACTCAAAAAATGTAGTAGTAAACTTTGAGCTTAACTTAACTTACTATATTTATTAATAGAATGATTTTTCGAAAAGAATGTTAAGAGATTCCACGCTTGTTCTATATATATTTAATATTTAGCGATCGTTTCAACGTTGTCGACAGTTTCGAACGATTTTTGATAAAATTATTTCATGGGGTCACTAATTTCAATATTATAATATCGAAACAGACACATTAAATATTGAATTCAATATTTTATAAAAATGTTTCTTAGTGGCTTGACGAGTGACTAACTAACTAAATAACAAGGGTAATTTCTTAGAATTTTTAAAACTAGATTAGACTCGTTATTTGACTTCCAATTTTATTTTATTTTTGTCCAACTTTTGAGCAATTTGGGGCACTGTGCGGTGAGTGCAGTGGACTGATAAATGCAGAACTGGTCCAATAATAACCTCCGATCAGCACAGCGCTATTTGCCGAGTTCCAATCAGTTCCAAACTAATTACTTCGGTTTGGGGCTGATTATCAGCTAAAGCCCCGCTGCCACCGACCCCAGACAGCTCCAGCCACTGGGGCTGCGGGGCCCCATTCTGTGGCTGCCGGAGCGGACCTATATCACGGCGCTGACAGACCCATCAGGGCCTCAAGCAAAGCGTGGCAGCAAATTTGGTGGAAAGATTTAAATGGGAACCGAGAGATATCCCTTCAAGATTCGGACGACGAAGGGAGCAACGTGCGGGGCTAGAAACTCCAGAGGGATGATTTTCTTTGGACAGGAAATCGCTTTCCTCATGATTCCGGGAATCCGCCTTGCTACGTGTAATAAGCAGATATCGAACCAGCAACTGGCTTCGGGATAGAATTGGGTTTTAGAGCGGAGCATCCTACCCCCCCTCTTTGCGGAAGGCACCACCATCACCGGACGACTGCTCCAGATTCTTCCCGTATTTTCTCGAGCTAACACGGGATGCTAACGCTACCAGGACGCGGGGAGTTTCAGGCCAATAAAATTTATGAAGAGGTGGATAGCTGGATTTTGGGTGTCACAAAAATATTGTTGAACGAACGACGGGAGTTCTTTTGGAGCAGGTCTTCTTATGTGGGTTTAATTTTCTTTTCGTCGAGGACGATGGGTTTTGGGGCAAGTGTTCTACATACAACTGTGCAATTTGTACGATGGGCGAAAACGGACCTGGAGGGGGTTTTAGGTGTGACCGAAATGAAAAGACGAAAAGACTCTCCGAAATAGTAGTTAAATAAAGTCTGCGTTAGGCAATCAACTCTTAAATCCATTTTCACGCCACGTATGAATTTTAGGTGTTGAAATAGACTTTTCGGAAATAATCAGCTTATTACAATAATTCTTTATCTTCTACAGTAAACTGTAAGTTGTTATCAAGTTAGAATTTCCTTATTGAAAGTTTCATTAACTATCTAATTGTAAACCTTGTAGACTATCATTCCTAAACAATACGAAATTTAATTTAGATTAGCCAATCGAATTATCAAATAAACTATACGGTTTCCTGCAGACATGCAGTTAGCCAATAAATTACAATTAAAAGCATCAAACAAGCAAAGTTCCCCTCTGCATTGATTCAATTCTAGTTACATAAATTTGATAATAACGACTCCATATAATAGAAGCATATTGAAAGACAGAACGCTCTAATGCGAAATGGATTGAAATACGAATTTGTGGGGATTTAAAGTCTTAGGTATTTCGTTTTAAAAACCTTAAAGAAAGATTACATCTAAAGAGGATTATGTCATATTTTTTTGCAAACACAAATGCCTTACGATGAAATTATATTGTACTCTATACTTTGTTTTATTAATCATTATATCCTCAATATCTAATAAGTTTAAAAATCGTTAAATGTAAAATTATTTATTTTTTCTTGTTTTTTCTTGTCCCTGGCCACTAGTGCAATGTTTCCAATACTCTCCTTCGAACTCTTTATTAATATTTTTTATTGTAGGTAGGTACGATAGCAATAATATTGGAACTATTATAATTTGTTTAAATATTACTTGCTTAACAATTATAAATTGTTGATTTTAACAACGCAAACTTAATACCAACAACAATTATTTTTTTTTGGCAATTTCATCAACTGAATTGTCTGCTAACTACAATTGTTATTTTTAAAATTCTCAATAGTAAAATTGCGTTTATAAACTTTTTATAATATCTACAACAATAAATAAGTTATTATTAAATTTTTTCTCATAGTTCTTATAGTAGTGTTATCAATCAAATATGCAAAAGTTACATAAATTCAATGAAAGTCGATTCAAAGCAGTATCAAAAATAGCATTTTAAACCGTCCTAAAATACACTAAAATCTCTTCTTTGATGTAACCTCCCACAGCAAAGTAGATATTTTACTTGAATGTTTACTTCAAGTAATAGCCCTCAACGCTTAAAAAGTTCCAAAAATAAATAAGTTGAGTAAGTCTCCACAAAAAGAAAAAAATATATGTATAAATCTATTGTCCTGTCACATCATCAAAAAACGCCAACGATGGCACTTATTCGCCTCGTAAAGGAGCAGCTAGAAAACTTATCAGAAGAGAGCAAATCAAAAATTCCGGAATTTTATGGTCTGACGATGGAGTGACAGGACGAAAACGGGGGTCGAGTAGGGGAAGGGGGAAGGAAAAAACTATTGAAAGCAAACAATTCTTGGGGAGACATTTGAATATCGTCGTGTGGAAATCTCAATCATTTCAGAAATTATGGAGCAAACGAACGAAGACTTCATCACAGACTGTGAACTAAGATCGAATTGGGAGCAAACCCCCCCTCCAGTGTGGTGGGAATGAGGGATAAATAGCGGGTCTAGTCTCAGACTTTTTTTTTTACAAAAGATATACCCCTAGAAAGAACAGAGGACAATGGTGGGAACATAACGGGACATCATAAAAATAAATTTGCATAACAAATCGATAAATTCTCGAAAGAAAACAAAAATTTATCTCGCTATAATGTGAGAAACCTACGCTACGGTGCTGAATGCATCGCTTCGGATGCTGAAAACCACCCTATACACCCCTTCTCACCCCTCCACACCTCCAGCGGTGGTTGGAATCTAGGGTGGAGGGACAAATGGGGCAGAAAGTGGCGAGTAAAATCGGATCCTAGTAGGATGGAAGGTGCCCGGATTGCTCTGCATACCGGGTAACGGACCCTGGGAGTGTCCCTTTTTTCCACCCCTACCCGTTCAACTCCTACTTCTTCTTCTTCTTCTTCAAAACCCAGACACTATTCAACCGAAAAATGTCGCGCAGCTGTAGTCAATGACACATTTTGCCACCTCATTCGCTACTCAAGTTCGTCCTCGGAACAGGCGAACATTGTTATCACAAGATGCTGCTTGCTACCATCCCCACCCTAAAGTTTCTGGATATACCCCTTCCTCCTTCCTCTATACCCACCATTGTCCCAAGTTTTTTTCCAGCTTTTTTTTTGTGTCCGTGTTTCTCAGGGACACGATCATTTGTCAAATCGAGGGAAATTTATTGTTCCATCCCCACATGGCAGGCACTTTGGCACTTTACACACGTCTTTATTAAGTTGGTGGAGCCCGCGGGGGTCCCGGAGGGGTTGGTCCTCGAGGCCGTCAAGCATAGTAGTTTCCCTAAAAAGTCATTTTCTTTTTATTTTATTCCATAAAAAAAAAAAGTGCATACAAGGCTCGGTCGGTACTGCGACTTCAAAAGGGTCTCTATAGGAGTACCTCCCCATACCACCGCCTTGTGGCGCCACCATCGTCGTCGTCATTTTCATCCTTAGGTGGGCGAAAAATAAAATGCATAGAGCCCTGGGATTTGTTTTCAGCACAATAATTCACGGATCATTGAATTTCTAGCGGTTGCCCGTAATGCACCTGATAATGCGGTAATCATTCAGTAAATTCGAACGTGCATGGCATGCAAAACGCCATCTATCGGTTGGTTGCCAACCTATCCCCGGAATTTCTGCCACCTGCTGAAGAGAGAGCACATGCAGTGCAGGGCTTTTGAATATAAACCGCCCTGGGGTGGGCGGAATTTTGCTTGATTTTGTTTAAATTGGGAAGGAATCAGAAATCGCTTTAGGTTAAGGTGCTCCAGGGGCGGTTGAATTTATTGCGCCCGTAGAGCCGTCCATCAGGTCTGGCAGTTTTGTATGTATGTATGTAGGGTTATATTCAGATATTTTGAATTGGCATTTTGGTAGGCATAGTTAAGGCCTCGGCCACACGGTCACGAGATATATAGACCCAAACGGAGATTCGATCGCACGTCGTGGACGCTTTCGTTATTCAATTAGAGTCAATTGGTCCGAATTTAACTGGTCTCCAGCGTGGGGCACTCGAAATGGATATATGCACCACATGCTGCTTGCTATCTATCGGGGGCCCAGAGCCGTGGTGCTCCGCTGGGGATCCGATTGAATCGACCTCGATCCGCTTATACCCAGAAAATTTTCTGTTGTGATGGTGGTGTGCCCTGTAGCAGCCTCCCTATTACGGCCGATGGACTATTTATTATTTATCGATAAATATTTGGCCGTCTGGGAACGGCTGCCATGCAGCTCTTACTTAATTGCGTCTAATTGAACCCGGAGTGGTATTATATGGTCGAGGGGGTGACGGTCTGTACGGGGCCGCTCTTCATATTTCTTATTTGCAACTTAATTTCGTTAAGATACTCTAGAGACTGTGAGTCATCCGCATTGCGAGCTGATTGGAACCGTTCTACACAGGGAATGGGAGAAGTATACGATTTCCATCCCCCCAATTCCAGGCCGAAACCAAAAACCCTCATCCTTATGTGTATGCTATGTTTTTGCGGAATATGTGGGCCCTGGATTCCGCACAATATTTATGTAATATACCCGAACCGGGCCTAAGGGCTCTTCCACTTGATTCGGGGAAGTGTGCCCCTCAAGTGTGTCAGGGAGAGTGTCTTTCGGTTACAATTCCTTCAGGACGTAATTAAAAATGAAAGATTCATCGCAGCAATAGCAGCAGCAGCAAGGCAGTTTTGTTCGGTTTTCGGTGAGATTCCAATTTATTTGCGGGTGGGTTCAGAAGAGGGATCCAGGCGATATACGAGCTAAGCTCCACTGATGTGCGTTTAATTAAAACGATGCCAAAAATGATTTCATTTTGACTGCTTCTGCTGTTCAGGGGATTGAGGGCTGATTGCAGCAATTTGATTTAGCCACTATATTCATAAGGGAAGTATTCCGATAAAATGCAAAGGAGTGGGAAACTGATCATTTATTTTATGATATGTGTTTCAGAAAGATAGAGCAGGATATTGATATTCATTTGGGGAAATTAAGTCTAAAAGCTTCATTACTCAGAAAAATATGAAATAAGACAAAACTTATAATTTGGCCTTATAATAGCTTACATAATAGCTGCATAATTTTAATGAACTATTCCTCGTATAAACCTAAAAACCGATAGGTTTTATGTAGATTTTTATTCAATTTTAATTGTATTTAACCTTGCCAAAAATTATAATTAAATCAAAAGAAGATTCACTTACTCTCCGGTATTTGGCCAGATTGTTTCCTGGAAAACTTTCAGGTTTTGGCTTTATGAGGCTGTCCTAGAATTTCTTAATTACGTCTCGGTAATTTATTTTTATTATAATATTTTATTTTGCATTAAATCTTTGAAATTGCATTGCTTGAACAAAAAAAAAATTCGGTTTTAATTAAATTCATTAAAAACCTTTCAGACAATGAGCTGTTTTTACACATTCAATAATGCGCAAAAGAAATCGCGCTACTATATAGAAAAACTTTTAAATCACTCATTCTAAATCTCAAGATTTTGGGGAGAGGAGAAAACATATTATTAGGCAATGAAAAATGTCATCATTGTTTAAAGTCTACAATATAGAATACATATCTATAATTTTAATATGGTCTTTCTTTAAAAGAAAATTTCTAGGATTTAAGCTGGTTAGTCTAGCATATAGTAATTTATAATAATTGCTAGAAAATTAAATTGTTAACTTACCTCGATAGTGTGCCTACGACTTGGTAAAATTAGTTCGATAAGTAATTAGTCCCCACATATAATACAAAGGCAATTAATCTCCCATCGTCCTTTCGCCAACCACGAAAACAATTGGCGATAATGAATTTTCGCAGGTTAGCAACCGCTTCCTCCTAATGGAATTAATCTCAACACTTGGAATGACCGTGTTTACCTATTTTTTCCCCCTTCGCCTTCCCGAGGGCTGGCTGTTCCTGTTTATTCCCCCTCTGGTCCAGCTATGGACTAACTCCACATATAGACCCTCGAAGTTACACATGTTAATGTGGTAAATAAAATGCTATTCAATAATAGACAACAACAGTCGTAAGCGAGCCGCCCTACACACGGCCCAACGGTGGTACCAGTACCAGCCTAATTATCAGAGACGACTTGGTAATTAACTCTGTTGTACCACAGTCGGGGTGCGACGAGCCGGGCCCCGCACTGCTCCGTAAATAATTAAAATAATTGAATTATTTGAGGGCGTTAATTATTGAAATCGTGCAGACCGGCGAACGATCCAGGCCATCCGGGTGCCGCCGACTGTTTGCTTCAAAATTAATACGTTTCAACGTTCCGGGGGGTGCGGTTAATTCGCTAATTTCGCCAGTGATCCCTCAAGAGAAGTATTGTGGCCAATTGCGTTTGCGGTCAGTCTTTGAACCTATCTGAAATATAATCTAACCATATGTATATGTTGTTTAATATTATTATAATATGTATAAATACTTTAATAACTTTCTTGTTTACTAGCTTTTTCCCGCGAATTAATCCTAAATTTTATCTAAATTATACTCACTTTATGTCATCATTTCAAAATTAGATAGACATTTCATAAATTTTAAAATTTTGCTGTAGAGAAAACAGTTGAACGAACATATCTTACATAGATCGGATCATTAAAATGAAATTTAATTGTCGTCATATAATGTATCTATATAAGTAGTAAATAAAGCAGTGAGATGAGTTAAAAAATTCATAAAACTTGTGATAACACTATCAACTTGCGATGATAGGTATTTGTTAAATTGACTCAAACTCAATATAAAATTTTTTTCCCCTTTATTCCTCCCAAGGTCACAAAATGTTGTATAGAAGTTATAACAAGTCAAACATAGAAGTTCTTATACGTGCGTCTTCAAATCCCAATTTTCACCTTTTGATTCTGTCGTCAAAGAGTGGGTGGCCAACCCTTTTATTATGAACTTCCCCCCCGACGAGAGGGGATGAATTTAGAAATTCAAACAAAAGAAATTCCTTTTTTCTGGTATGCGTAGCACGATCCCCAAGAACAGTAGGTAGATCCTAGAGGACTCTGATATACGTTATACGTAGAGAAATAGGGGATGATGGTGACTTGTGACACGAGGAAAAAAAAAGTAAACTCGGTTCACATTTCACAATGAAATGTTTAGTCACGTAGAGGCAAGAGGGTGCACCTTTTGGCTTCTTGCAATTCTTACAGAAGTGAAAAATATGTGAACCGATGCCTCGGTTCTGCCCTCGTTTTCTCCTCTTCTTTTATTTTGAAAAAGGGTTGGCCCCCTACCGTGGGATGTTTGTACTTCAGAGCAAATGTTGGGCTTTCCTATTTGCTCGCTTTATTTGGCCAATAAAGAATAGACGAGCGAAAACATGGGTATACATGAAAAAAGTTTTGCTACTTTGTTCCATGCACTATCCTGTGGAGTAGTGCAACAGTTTCACCCTGATGCATGGGAGGTTTTGGGAGTAAATCGACCCGGGGCGGCGGCGGCGGCGTCCCAGTGGTCCTCAGCTAGTTCGACAGCAGCTCAAAAGGGATGGGGAGTTGCTATTAATATGCAAACTACGTCCGACCAATATATCACATCAAATTCCGGACACATATGCCCCCGAGGGATGTAACAGGAGAAACGCGAGCTCACAACCGGGCGGCGATCCGTCGACCCGGGAAGAACCCCGGGAATGCATCATCGAATTTTCGGGCTCCACTTTGTGGTCCTGTTCTCGCTTCTTCTCCAGGGGTGGGCTCCTTATCGCAGCGGCAGGCCAAGTGAACCCGAAGAATGTACATTTGGCAAATAGAACCCCCAAGGATGTGACTGAGCCGTGCACAATTTTGCCAGGCATATGTTTCTCGATATAGGGCTCAGCCCTAACCTCAATGCCATACTATGACTCCTCCCTTTTGTCGCCTATACTTCAGGAACAGAGAAGCAGAAAAATCTCCCCAATGTCACGGGAAATAGAAGCTTCCCTATCATTTTGCAGGGGGATAACAAAAAAAAAAAAGAAGGAACTCCTTTTCGACTGCTTCCTTATCGGAGCATCATACATTTTGGGTGGCTGGAATGGAGCAACGATTTTCCGGGGGAGTGAGAGAAATGTGGCAATTTGTTAGGCCCGATAACTCTTTGTGCGCCTGAAAAGCAATTTTGAGGCGGTTATATAAATTTTGTCCACTTATCTGAGCGCCGCGATAAAATGATTGATAGAAGAGGGGCGGTTATCTGAGCGTTCGTCGCCTAATGCGAAACAGAGTCTCGGTGCTCAGCGTTTATGGGACCCCATCGGGGGTTTCGGGAAAAAACGACTCTCTGATGGGGGTCCTTTTTGGTGAAGGTTGGTTCCATCGATCGATGAGTTAATTAGAGAAGCTACCAGGTGCTTTAATCTCTGCAAAGATGCGAAACCATTGTATTACACGATATTTACCAATAATTAATCAAGCGATAGAGTGCAGGGAAATACAATACTCATTTTGGGAATCGGGTAATTTCTAATGGCTCTTAAGGTACCTCAATCTTTTAAGAGTATATTCTTGTTCACCGCCTTATAAATGGCTTATTTTATAGAACAAAGACATAAAAAATATTTTGATAATAAAAAAAAACCACTTAAAACAACCAAATATTTTAAAATTATAAATAAGTAGGTAGGTATAAATGAAGATTTATAGAAGTGGGACATAAATCAGATTTTTGTATTTTTAATATTATTCAAAGAAAATATGTATATGTAGTGTGACATATAAAACAAATATGTGACATTAACGAAATACAAATCTACATTTTCGCTAAAATTAGATAATGTTCTCATTTATTAAGAAATTAATTACATTACCTACTGATTTAATCACAATAAAATGCCATATTCGAATATTTCTCAATATTTCAAAAAATTAAATATCCTCTAAGTTTTACGAAACTTAAATACGTTTTGTACTTTTAGTTGATAGTTTGATATCCTTTCACCGGATTAAAATGAAATTTTGTGAAGTTATACATTAGGTAGGTACTACATGTTGAAACCAATGATTGATATAAAAAATTACCCTTAAAACCCCTATAAAACTTAAACTAACTCGAATTTTGATTTGAAAATTTCTGTAGTGTAATCTTAAAGTACAAAAAATTATATGGGACTGAGATGTTCCCTTAAATATTTCAATTATTTCTGGACATGCTCATCAAAAGTTCTTGCTCTTACCAACTCCTCGTTATGCCATCTGGGTAAATATTCAATATTCGGACCCAGAGCTCCCCCTGGGACGGGAATGCCCCGCCCACTGTCCAATAAATTGCGGACCAGTAGGTCTGGGTCTCGCGGGGGCCCTATTTCGATTGATTCTCATTTGGGAACACTTTGAGACGGAAGCTGTGATTTATCGTAGCTCTCACTGTGTTTCGGGGATACCTGGGGGCGAAGGCTCCCTCAGCGCTTCCTTCAAGGACTAGAAATGGTCCGGACGATTTAGTTTCTTGCCCTTTCCACCTTAGCCGGGGGTCAAGCGAATTACATGAAGAAAACGGTCGGTCAATTCCCCCGGGGGAACAACCCGATCCTTTTCTAGATTTCCTTTAAGACTCAATCTAATTCTTGAGAAAAGTTCTTCCACTCGCTAAGGTGAAAGTGCAACAAAATCCGGCAGGAGTACCGAGTACACCTCTCAGGTATTTGAAGGGATTTAATGCTAAAAAGTCTGAGATTCCTTTCTTCGACGGCGACGGGAAAAGGGCTGGATTCCACCGCGCCTTTCCTGCTGCCGATTTATTGCAGGAACCTAAAACTGGGGACTAATTGTCTTTGTGCTCTACCCCCCTGGTAAAAGGTTTAATCCTCCTCGAGGAAGTATTTCATAAAAAGGAGCCCGGCCATGGAGGATTTTGTTTCACTTGTCCTCCAGACTTTGTGATACCCGGGAAGCCGTACGTGCGCCCCCTGGAGCCCCGGGAAGCATGTCCACGTCCACGGAGCAGGGGCATACATGTTCCCGGCTCCTCTTTCCGGCTTAATTTGGCTTCTTTACCCTGAGCCCTGGACTTGTCTGGCCAGAGCCGAGGAGATGTCTCTTCCCCCAGGAGCCCCGAGTAGCCATCCCGCAGGAATGCAAAGGAGGTGAATCTCAATCGAATGGAAATAATAAAATCCCTCGGTTGCCGTAAATTAAATGCAAATTTAATTTGGTTGTCGCCCTGTTTAATTTTAATTTGTCGGGCGTGAAGCCGCAGCTCGGGCTTCTCTCGTGGCCGCGATAATTATCTTATGGGAGGCGAACCCGGGGGTAAATTGTTGAATTTTTGGAATTCCAGCGGGCCTCCCCAACCCTCTTCGGGTTCGCCTTTATATATATTTAAAAGTGTGTGGGTGTGCAAAATTGTGTTGGGGGGCTTTATTCCATTAAGCCGTGATTTTAAATTCATGCTCTTTAGAGGCTCATGTTTTTGCTGCTTTTGCTGCTTCTTGCTGCCGGCAACCGCAAGGCTCTCCTTTCAAACCGCCTTTTTTTTCCCCGTCGTGACTCTTTGCCCAAACATTTCTTTTCGTCTGAGCACCTCGGCGGCGCGGCGATGGCGGGCAGTCAAAGATAAATGAAATGTCCTTCGTGGGACGATGTTAGCCACTTTTCTTCTCACAAAAAAATTAAATTGCTAGCCTTTTTGGTCGTTTTCTGAGATCCTTTTCGAAATAATTAAGTTTTTGGGTTGTGAAAGCTGAGCCAGGTTTCGCGTACCTTTGATGATATAGCTCAAATCTTAATACGCTGACTAATGCTGAGATCTTTCTTAAATGACTCTTTAAATTTTTCTTTCGTTATTTCATTTAAATTATCCAATTTGACATTATTTCTTTAAATAATCTTATTATGGACGAATACCATTTCAAACCAAAGGTCAGTAATAAAATGTATTTATAAATAGTTCCTTCAATTTACCACCAATATTTAATTTATTGTTACATGTTTAAAGATTATAATGATGTAAGTTTAGAAATTGTGCAAGCAAATTATTCAGAGAAAGTTGATAAAAAATAAAATTTACTTTTAATAGTTTTTACATAAACAACAAAATATAAAAATATTAAAAGTATTTTTATTTTAGTTATAACAAATATGTATACTTTTGAGAGTTTAACAATGCAATTTTAAAATACCTATGTATATTAAGGATATATGCCTTATATTTAGATAACAACAGTATACAAGCCATTTCACATTTTGTATTTAAATAGAAAAAAAAACACTAATAGTTTAAAAAACTAAAAAATTCTTTTTTTATTGTTATAAATGATTTATAAGCTCGGGAAACACCACTAACTTGTATTGTCACCGAAGTTATACATGTTCGCCAAATTTCATTGAGTTTGGTAAAGTCTAAGTATAAAAATTTTGCATTGCAAGATTTGACGACACGTCGACGACACGTAGTGTAAGTTAATAAAAAGAATTTAATAAAAGGCAAGCACCGCTTCACCAATTTATTGTTTATTCTACTGGAGCAAAGTTCTAAATCTCTTTGTAACGACCCTTTTTAACATGAGCACGTTTATTTCTAAAACCAAGCGTTATTACAACAAGGTTTAAAATTAATTTATAAAATGACCTAAAACTCAGAATTTTCTTGATTTTATTTTACTTGGTCAAAGTTTAGATTAACGAAAAGGTAGGTGAAGGGAAAATGATCCTATTTAATTTGTTTACCCAGTTCGGCAACCTTGTTTGATAAACTAGCCCTAAGGCCCTAATATCTAGCGAATTTAGAACTTCATTCAATTTCACACGCTTCCAAAACCACGTAACTCCCGACTCCATCATGTAATTTAGCCACTTCATCGGAGGTGGCCGTCGCACGTTTTCTAAACATCCCCCCAAAATATCCCCCTTGAAAAGGGGAGCAGGCAAAGATGCAAAGTTTAAAATCTATCGGAACACTGAGTGTCGCCTATTTGTCAACACCTCCTCGAGCCCTTCTCCTGTTGGATATGTGGAGGAAACTTTCTCGAGTGATCCCAGATACCTAGGGGAAGGGAGCTAAGGGCTCACGGGTTAAGGGCAAAATCCCTACATGATGCGGATCTTAAGGAGCTCCGCAGACGATCCGTATGCAGATAGTCTGCCAGTCTCATGGACCGGGAGCGGCGTAAGCCTGTTACATGATGTATGTCCTTATTACTCGAGCAGCCCTGTGCATATGTAATAAGGGTGCGTTTTTTTTCCTTCTTTTTTTTCTATTTCACCGGGGACCGGGCTGGTGCCAGAACCCAACCCCAACCCTTAGACCGCCATCCAGTCCCGGCGCTGTGGCAGCACAGCGCCGAGAGGCTCCTTATCTAAATTTCCATTTTTATTAGGCATCATCGGTGAAATGGTCTTGTCCCTCGTTCGCTTCTTACGCCCCCTCACCCCCCTTTTTCGAACAAAGTTATCTCCTCAAAATGAGGCAGAGACCGCGTTATCCACCTACCAAAATCCCGTTCCATCCCTCTGTCGCGCTTCTTCCGGGATGATACCCGCAGCAGCCGCCCTGGGAAAATGCTGAGCGTCTTTGCGACGACGACGACGCGACGGTGGAAAAAGTTGTTACGAAATTGATTAGGTGGCATAACATTTAGACGGATAATAAGTTCAGATTATGAGCTTAAACAGGCAGACTAATTCCACTCCCCTCCCCCGCGGCAGGGGAGTGCGAGGGCGTACGGACGTCGGCAGAGAGACGCTAATGAAATTTAATGTTTTCGATTAGAGACGTTTTCTTCGAAATTTTATTTGCTGCCTGGATAAGTCTCGGCATAATTTGGAATAGGGGTGGAATGGAGGTGACCCTCGGTGTTGAAGCACTCTAAGAACCGTCTTTTGGCTTCGTACTCCTAATCGAGAAAAAGTGGAGCAATTTTTAGAAGACAACCCCTTCCTTAGTCTGTCTTATTCAGGCAAAGAACACATCCGTAATTTTATCTGCCTTCTTAAATCTTAAAGAAAGTAAATTTGTGAAGAAATTTGAAAAAGGGGCTGTCACATGCTTGACTTATATTTTTAATCTACACGATTAAATTATAAAAATTATAAAAGTCAGTATTTTATATTAGACTTATTTTGAAATTGCACACATCGAATTGAACTCAATTAATTAATTAATTAATAATATCATTTAATGCTGATCCTCACTTAAGTTTTCGTTTAGTAGTTTTTCAATCTTACAAAAATTTGAGTACCTATAGATTAGTGTTTAAGTAGTCGCTTTACTTAAACTGCAAAAATTGACCATTAGGTAGAGATAGAAAAAATATTATTATAATAACAAAAATAATAATAAAAAATTAGCGATTTTAATAACGTTTTTCTTTACTTTCAGGTAAGAATATTTCAACTTGGTATGTTCTGTACATTAACCATATCATCCATAAATCTTGAAATGGGGAATGCCATTAAAGAGATTGCTTTTCATATACAAAAGGGTATGTTATTTCTGAATCATTTATTCTATTAATTAAAAAGGGTCTCTGAAACTTAAACTTTAAAAAAAAATTAAAACTAAATCAAAGCTCTAGGTAGGTATATAGGTATACGTTTTTCCGATTCCTACAAAAAGTGTAAAGATAAATATCGAAAATTGAATCATTAGTATGTAAACTTTAACGACACTCTATAAAAAATTATTTAAAGTATTTATATAGAATAAATATAGCCAATATTTAAAAACTTGCTGCAATGAATTTCTCAATATAGAAATCGAAATGTCTCCATATTTAATAAACTCTCAGCTCTCAGATAATAAAGAATTGTATTAACTTGTTTTGTGCATACTAACGTAAATGTCAACCATTTCGGAATATTAGAAATTTTAAAAAAATAATAATTAGTCTACTTTGCAAAAAGCTAAGTTATAAAGATATTTCTTGAAGGAGGCAATCCCCGTATGAATCATTATAACAGTGGCTGTTTTAAAATGGCTAAAAAAGAAAAAACGATACCTCCTAAAAATTTCAGTTTATTAACACCGTGGAGAGGCATTTAGAACTAACATCTTAATAGATCAAAATATTAAAATAAATATGTATATAAAAAAAATTGAAAATCAAATTGATGATGATATCAATTATGTCAAATAGCACAATAATAAATAAATTGATTCTATATCCAATTTTACTTCAAAATATATGAAAATATAAATTTTAAAGAAATTGTGAATTTTGGAATAAGCGAAAGGGATTTTTATGAACGATGGTGCTAACCAGAAGTTGTTTAATAGTTTTCTGGTAATTTATCAGTTTCCTAAAGTTATAGTAAAATGTAGATGAAAGTTTGCTTCTGATGATTTAAGCTAACCGATTTAAATAAATGTTGGTCAGTGGTTTATATAAGTGATTTCCATTAACATAGGTACATGATGAATTTTAAAGGTTAGGTACTGATTCTGAATATACATATTATTATCAATATGGTGAAGACAAATGAAATAAACAAGATATACATACATATCTAGTTATTTATAAAACAGGCAAATTCAAAAATACATTTTTTATCAACATGACGGATTCTCTCTAAATAGGATTATAATTATATTCGTTGATTATAAAAAATTTCGTTATGTGGGAGTTACGTTATAAATTGATTCAACTGTAATTGATATAAAAATATTTCGTGGAACCTGAAGAAATAGGGGATAGGGATAGGAAATTCATTTATTTTTGAGAGGATAGAAAATTGGTATCGGTATTAAAAATCAACCTTCATTAGGTTTGACAAAATTAGTGCTACAAATCGAACAAAAGGGTGCAATAAACCTCTCAGACAGTAAGGGCTTAGAAATTTATACCAGATAGGTTGAAGGTTTATTGGTTCGACCCACAAAAAAAAAGTAATGTTATTTACCCCCAAAGATAGTGGTATTACATCTCCTCGTACGTTGTACACTACGGAGACCTAATCGAATTGCACACTGCGAATTATATTGGCTGTCAGGAAAAGTAAGATATCCCAGTGTGGGACCGCTGCGAAGTGCTGCTCCCCTATCTCGGGGGCTGTCAATAACAAAGGCATATACATCCAATCTTGCAAGTGAAGTCCATTAACTGGAGCAATACATTTCACTTCCTTTAATGTAACCAAAACGGACCGCATGGTGAGTGAACACAATATTGACGTTAACTAAGTTAACATACCCATCAGGTTACATAACGCCAACCTGCACAGCACCTCGGGTGCTCCTCCGCCGCCCCCTGCATTTAGTTTTTGGGGCCAACGATAGGAGGGATCCCGAAATGGTATCCCGGACGGGGGCGTATCGATCTCTCCAATAATTCTTATATAAGAAAAGACATCACTTTCGCAAAGTGGTTTTCTATTGTGAGCGATTCAATCAGTGTATTAAATATTTTATTATCCGACCTGGTCCCTGTGGCATTTAATCGATTGACTTTGTGCCCAAATGGGAAATTCGCCCCATTGGGGACCACGTTCTCAATTGCGTGAATCCTGGAATCACGTATATTATACTGGAAACCGAAACCCTCATATACCCAACTCATACCCAAATTTCATCTTTCAAGTATTCGCGTAAAAGAAGAGGACGGGAGCACGGAACTGCTCTCAATTTGCAGTCACTTTAAAATCATTACAAGCTGAAAAAAAAATATTTTTTTTTTGTCACTTTGACGGATGTTTTACGGATGCCATGCCGTCGAGAGGATGCTTTTCACTCTCGACAGAAACGCGTGGGGCTTTTCCCTGTCAGACGACGGAAAATTTAGCAACCCTCTGATGACGGAGATGTTTTAATGGAAAGATCTCCGTGACAATTTACTTGACGGTGATGAAATTTAACATTTTTGTATGTGTTGGACTGACATTGGTTTGGCTGCTCCAAAAAAAAAGGCGGACTCTTCTTAGCCTTTTCAACAACAAAAATACCTTAAAAATGTTCTATTGATCTTTGATATCTATTTGATGTAATTGAGCTATTTTTAGGGTTTCATAACAAAACAAGTAAAAGTAAAAACGAGTTCCTGACGGTGGGACTTCGGTTTATACCTTCTTGGAGTGATTCATAAATATTCCTCACCCTCTTATTACATGGAGGAAAATTCAAGTAGGAATTGCAAAAAGGACTATTTTTTTGATATGATTATATTATATCTATTTATAATTTCTTTTCCAAAATTATTATTATTATTATGATGAACATGAACATTTTTGGTATAGGTGAATTCCACTACACTTATACGTATTTTTATAGTGATAAATATTTAATTAGAACAAGTCTACTATTTAACACTTAATTTAATAGCAGCGCTTCTTTGCAAATACGGACGCAAACACAAAAAAGGATATCTATCACCAAAAAATTTCATTTTTTGTTTGTTTGTCTTAATTAAGTCTGCAATAATCGTAATAAACCTATAAGGCTATAAGTTTATTAAAAATAGCAAATGCTATAAAAGTGGTCGTGGAAATTAAAGTAATACAATTGAAAAAAAAGTAAAATCATATATTTACGATAAAAAAATAATCACCAGCGCGGTTTTATATTAAATGTATCAGTATTATTTATTAGATTTAAAACTATACATTATGATACGTTAAGCCTCTGTAACTATAATTTGAATATTATAATTAGTAGTTTTTGTGAAGATATCTTAGGAGGCATCAAATGCTTTTATTATATGCTTTTACAGACTAAAAACGAAATATAATTCTATACCTCTTCTGATAAGAATTGCAAATTTGTTGACTAGTGTAATTAGAATTTGGGTTCTAACAACTCTTCAATTTGTATAAGTAGATCCTGGCAAAGATTGTTCCGCAGAGAAGATAGGAACCATAATTCAACTAACAAATTGAAAATGAATAGCAGAACATGAAATTGAAGAAATCATTTATTAATTTGGCTCATATTACCTTTTGTATCTTCTCGTCTTCTTATCCCGAATCAAAGTCAGTTCCCAGTGGCACAAAGTAATTGTTAGGAAATGTATTCAACGGACTTACCACAAAAAGAATAATCTAAGGGTAAATTGTATTTACTGTTCAAAGGAAAGGCAAGAAGATGGGTTGAATCAGGGTTTATAACTATCCCAGAAAATGTCAGCTATTCCCGAATGCCTTAAGCAGCCACAAATGCCAAAACATTTAGAGAGTTTGGGCTGGCGTTGTCCCTTAATTTCCTGCCACTCAGCACGTCTAGATATAACTTGTTATGAGGGGCCGGCCCTATACTCCTCCCCTTGCCCTCTTATGAGGCGAATGCGAACATAACCCTAACCCGGAGAGTTAAGCCTAGAATAAGATATAGATAAACTTGTCAGAAAACCTCCCACTCACGCACACATACATGGTCCACACCTAACCCCTGTGGCTATAACCCCCGAAAACGTTTCAATTAAAAACCTCCAAAGCACTTGAGGAGCGGAGAGATAAGGCTGGGTTCACAGTCTACGGCGTTTCCGGGTATTCCGGGGGTGTGGTGGAGTCCGGGCAACGGGTCCCATACCTGTCGAAATAATTGTTCGCCCGGCGAATGGCACATAATCGGCCAGTGATTATCTCAGCTTACTGAAGCATATAAATCAGACAGCAAAGCCCCGAGATCCGGGATCTGTCCCGGGATGATGGAGCCAGGATCTACCAGGAAAATTTATCACGCATGAAAGCCTTTCGGCCCGTTTGATGTGTGTGTCTTTCTGGCATTTGTTGCTTTTCTACGAATAGTTCTAATGCTCCTTTTGCTTCTCTGGTGCATCGTCTGTCTGTCTGTCTGTCTAACTGTTTGTCTGTTTGTCTGTCTGCAGCATCCGCAGGGCCTTCTTCGCAGATGCATCTCCATCCAGAAGAGCATCAGCGCATCGCCAAGAAGGAGCAATCAATTTGTTCATGTCAGTCAGTTGCGGCTTTCGGGGGAGCGTAATTAATCGAGGGGGTTTCTGCATGCGCACGGAATGACGCCACAACACCCGCCCTCTGGCGCACAATCGACTAAGTGATCTTTATTGCTTCATTGAGTTTATAACGCCCATTTAAATGGGAATTCTTTCCAATTTGCAAATTGCAGCCGCACCCGATTGTACAAGGGGCTTTACCTGCGATGCCCCGGGAGCTCGGCAGAAAGGGGATTTAATAGTTTGTTTAGCTTTTCATTAAACGAAGGGAATTCGACTAAGTGAGAAAAGTGCGTTCATTAAAATGTCCCCCTAGAGCTATGCCTGGAATAGACCAACCTATCGATTTCTCAGTAGCACAGCTCAGGAAGACAAATTCACCGCGGGATAGGAATTTTAAAAATTGGAGCTTTACCTCTTAATAAGATGGCAAACAGAAAGAAAATTTAAAATAAACAACTGAAAATTTAGACGCACTATACTTACATACTGAAAAAATATGACTATGATTTACACAATTAAATTTCATATTCTGTTTGGTCATCAATAAGATTTTCTTTTTTGATTTGTTAATAAGAATGCAGTTAAAGTACTGCAAAATAATATTCTTGATTTACGATTCTAAATGTAAAAAAATAATTGAATTCTTGGAACAATTTTTCGGGCGTATTGATTATCACTTACGAGATATCAAATCTCGTAACTTCGAAAATCAATTTGTGATTGCTCATTTATCTCCGATTAGCATTAAAGATAGAGACATGCTACATCGTAAGTTATAAAAATGTTCTATAAGTGTTGAAATTCTATTTTAGGATTCAAAAATAGATTGTATTTAGAGTGACGACCAAATATAGCGGCAATGATTTGCAAGCTATTTCCATAAAAGTAAAAGTATTGAAATGGTGGAAAATTGTTGATATAAAGTCTCTACTAATGACTCGAGGGATCCGCCTCTCAATAAATCTTCTTCTGCATTTACTAGAATATATTATAATTATTGACAATCGCTTAAAAGAAATAAAATATTCCATACATTTTTATATCATTTTGGTTATATTTTTCTTTTCTCCAAATGTAGTGTCAATAAATTGAAGAATTTTGTCAGTAAAATGATTGATTTCATCATTTGCGTCATTTCGTAGCTACCTTGTTTTCGAAAATGAAATGATATTATTCAATAGATGTGGCATACCGTTCCATTTATTAATTTTCATTAGAGGAAATGAGTTATCACGACTGGACTCAATGATCTGGTAGTTACAATTAATTTTAATAATCGCCTTTTTCCTACTATTAATTTTATTTAAAGATCTTTCTTAGACTGATGTATTTCTTCTACCGTCTTATAAAGATTTTTCCAAATTAAAATTAATATCTTTGAAGAATTCGCTTCACTGGCAAATAATCCAGAATAATATTATTTGATTAAAATTTCTGCTCCCATCGATACAAGAATAAATAATAATAATAATTGAGAACGACGGTTCCTTTGACTTTTATCTGCAGCATCAGCAACTTGTAAAAGTATTTGCTTCTTTGACTTTTCAGATTAGAATTAGGTCCTAATAATTATTAGTATAATCATTATCAAAAGTACTACTGCATGGTTAATAAGCATGCATTAAAAATGCGCATGTGCTATCTTGCGCAAAATAATTAAATTATTTAAAATAATATCGCTATAAAGGGTTAGAACGTTTATCTCTCGTTAGTTTCAGAAACTCTAGATCTGTTTGAAAATAAGTGAGATATTTCGCTTTGTCTGAATTAACAAAAGTCTGGAGAATTAAAATCTAGGAAAGAGTAATTGGAAATGTGTTTAGTTTAGTTAAATATTTAAGTACGTCTGTTGCTTCAGCTTCTAAGAAAAAATACATACTGGAATGGAATACATAATATCTAGATTTAGAATTTAGATGTATGACGCCACTGGCTGGCACATGTCCCTTCGAAGGACACATGTGCGCCCTCAATTAAGTCGACGAAGCCCATTATCGCTGGCTCGTCCTGTGGGGCTTCTCGGCGGTGCTAAAATGACACCACTGGACGAGAGAACCGCCAGCAGGACCGGGAGGAAGTGCTGTCGTCATTAGGGAAGCCCTCGAAATGGGGGAAAAAAAAGAAATCCTGAAAACCAAGAAAGTCCGGTGTCGAATGACATCGCCTCCATCGTTGCCGCCGCCACCGCCGTCTTGCCAATATCCAAGTCGATTTCCCGCATGTGGGGATATTGAAATGAAATGAAATCGAGGCACATCCAGACAAAAATTGACGCGCCGGGCAAGGAGGAGGCCTCGGGCTCCGTCTCATGTTCCTGATGGCATATGATGGGGATAGATCCCACTAACGACGAGGAGTGGCCAAGGGACTGGGGGAGCAGAGGTCCGGGAACGACCTGTTCGCCCGGCTGCAAACATTCGAAACCATCCCGAAGCCGATGGATTTTCTTCACTTCTTTTCACTCCTTTATATAAATTTTTGTTGTTTCCCTTGTTTTTTTCCTCTTAGTGGAATGCCATCGGCTTGTTTGTAGAGCCCCATCGAAGACCGAGGGGGCTCCGGGATTGGGGCTCACACAGCAGCGGTTGAGTCATGCAAAGCGATTGACGCATTCCCCCCGCTTCCAGAGGGACCCTCTTGGCCCTCCTGACCACACTACGGTCTGCCGCTCCCGAGTCCCGGCAAGGTATCATCTTTCAAATGAGCAAACATCGGAGCAATATCACTTTTCTGCCGGGCGCTTTCAGCGAAAAAGGGTTAAGTCGGTGATAACCAAGCGCAAACTTTTCCCGGCGAATATGAGCCTCAGCCAGTTACTGGAGGCGTTTTGTGCGATTCCCTCCGAAAGGAGGAATTTATCGGCACCGTCTCGGATATCTCAATTTTTCCTCTCGAGTTTACTTTTCTGCTTTTCCACTTGATCGGAATGGAGTGCGGAGGAGTCGGGATTATGAATTCCCTCTAAATCGTCCACTTCGTCCATTTTGAAAAAAAAAAAATTCACGCTCAGTTGACTGTCTTAAAGCTGCGATAATTTCGCATTTGAACGAAATTTTTATTAGAAAAGAGTAGGTAGTAGGTAGTAGGTACCTATACTCTCTTTAGAAACGACAGTTAAAATAATTCAGAATTTTATTCCCATTCCCTTCGAAACCAAACTCAATTAATAAGAATTTATCTTTGACAATTTTAATTCACTTGGTATTTTATTATAAAACATAGGTACTCGTATATTTACAGTAAAAATTTTGCATTCCTCCAATAATGAATCTTGGCTTTTCTAAAATTCGTTAGCAGAATAAATGAAGTTATTACAATTTGTTTTTGTTATCTTATCTTATTAATTGAAAATTATTAACGTTGTCTCCCTCGAATTTTGAAACATATATTTGAAATGGCTCCGTTCTATGTTATAAAACCCTCGAGTATAAAGGCTTCATTTATGGTAAGTTTTAAGGGATTTAGTTTAACAAATAACATACTTCTTAAATTTGTCTACCCACTTTTGAGGTAAATCAGTTTTTGCATTTTCATCATAGCTGTGCCCTATTTTCTGAGTTCTCTATTTAATTTTCAAGTTTTATAAAGATAAGAAAAACAAAAAATTCAAGAAATAATTTTATATCTCACCTACCTATATGTATATTTTCAACAATTAATATTAACATGCAAAATTCAGCTTCAGAGACTACTACGCCGAATTGAGCATCGAGGCAATTTTGATGTTCGAGTATTTTTGAATTCACCTTTTTATTTGAGTCGGCTTGTTTCGAGAATTATGCGTTGAAAGTTTTCATCCTTAAATCTATCAGTTGAAATTTAATATTTTACAAAACATCATACATATTCAAAATACAAGAAGCTTTTTTTAAATTTTTCTATACTCGCATTTGCTGCTTACACTGAACTACATAAATAAATAAATAACATTTATTTGGCTGGATTTTTTTTTCAATTTAATAGCTAGCCATTTGAGAGAAACTTAATGATAACGATTCAAAAATTGTGAGGTTAATTTTATGAATTTCTTTTTCAAATGAATAACTTCTGTAAAAATGAACCCTTTTATGGCTTATACACAGTGCCTTAAGTCGATGAAACCTAGCCTTATCCTGAAAACATGCATTTTTCATAATAGGATGCACTTTACATGAAATGCTCATTGTAAAGCAACTTGAAACCTTTAAATAACCTCCGAAATGTAAAAAAGGGGGAGTCTTGTGTATTTTAGCAGTGCCTACTTTTTCATTTATGAATACTTAACGTTTTGTCGCAACAATGTATCTTTTGTTACTTTGAAAAAATAAAAATCTTGAACCCATTAGAGTTTGGATAACCTCCAGCCCTTTAAAAATATGCTTGTTTTTTTTTCATGAGAGCCCCTTTAAAAGATATCGCAATAGTCCTTGCCGCCCCAGTTTGAAGTGGTTTCCTGCTAAGCGCCCATAGGAGCAAATTATCCCGAAAAGCAGACGCAAACAGCCCCCAAAAAAAGCAATTCGGGAATCTCATTCCCCCCGCCCCGCCCCGCACTCACGCGAGGTCTCTACGCGATAACAACAAACGATTTCGGGTTGCCTTTTAAGGGACGAGAGCGAAGTTTTTAGTATGGGGCACAATTCAGCGGAATATTCCGGGCGGAGCACCCACTTTTATATCAATTTGATAGTCCGTGAAATATGAGTAAACATCTCGAGCTGAATGTGCTCTTTCGAATCGCATACAACACTTTTCCTCAATTTTCCGTGAAATGCGCGGATTCTCCTCGCTTTGCTCCCCCGGCCCTTTTTATTTTTTTATATATAAAGTTGGGGGTTGGATGGGGTCTTGCTGCCGCCAGTTTTCTTCCAATTTGAATTGCAACGGCGGCGCCGACCCCGAGAAGCGGAATCCGTCGACACTCGAGCGTTTTTAAGGATTTCTTAATAATGCATGCTCGACAGGCTTTCGTTGGTCGTTTTGAGGGCCCCCCAGCCGAAGGGTGGGGCTCCACTGACGAGCGGGGTCCCATCCACCTGAAATATGAAGCACGAAGTAATGTAAATAAAGGCGTGCAGTGGGAGCCGGCCCTCGCTTTAAAGGTGAAATGAATGTGAATTTTCGACAAGCGTCCTTTTTGCAATTCCGCCCAGGGTTTTGAAGGAGGAGCCCGTTCTTTTCTGGCTGAATGGCCGCTGCCGGGAGTCCCGGGGTCCGGGTTCCGAGGTTCTGGATGCCAGTCATAAATACGTAAACATGTAATCACCCCCAGGATGGTTTCATGGCATAAATCCTTGTTAGGGCGATTTCATCCTCCTCTATACATCCACCGGAGTGCGCCTGGTTTAAGGTTTTTCAACCTCCAAAGCTCCACGGGAAGAAAACGGGTATTAGTAGTCAGGGAAGGTGTTGAAAAAGCGAATTTCTCGTGCGGGGGCAGATTGATGTGTCCGCAATTTAACTGGAAAACGTCTTTATGCTATACTATATACCTTATATCCTTACAAAGTGCGGCGCACTATGCTCACCTTGTTACATTATCCTCGCCGAACCCACGAAAGGGTGAGGGGATGAAAAATTTACGGAAAAGTGGAGCATGATTCATACTATGTGGGCTGTGAGGGCGTAAAACCCGGTGATGGCTCCGGTTCCACAATCCGGGGAACCACCGCACGGGAAGCCCCGGAATAAGGCGATATCTTAAGGTGTTTATCGCTGCCTTTTCAGGGGCTCCGACGACGCCGATGCCTTTTGTGTGCGGAAGCCCCAGATGGCTTCCAAATGTGCAACCCCCTGTTATCCTACACCCCCTCCCGATAAAGTAACCCTTCGTCTCTGATGCATTCCTAACGATGCCACCAGTCTGCAGCACTGCTCGAATGCAGTCCGCCTGCATTTATCTCACCTGCCACCCGGTCGAATAATGGGGCTCACTGGGTGCATATAGTGGAGCCCTACCTACCCCCCCCCCCCCCCCCCCCAATGGACTCCCAGGGGTAGGTTTTCAATATCGACGAACATTTTGCCCGGGAGCAAGGGCCCCCGACTTGTTTGTGTCAACTCTTGTCCTCCGCAAGGACGAACAAATAGCGGAAATGGGCTGCAGTTGAGGGATGCTGCACAATTTGCAAAAGGACTATAGGACTCCACCCCCGTTTTCCTCTACCCCATATGAGGAGTACCTTACCTAGAATTATTGCTCTGCACCGCTCATGCGGTTGAGGGATTGCTCCAAAAATAACTCTTTTTACGAGATGTCTGCAGGGCGTCGACGGTGCTCATGAGATAGTTTTTAGAGGTGCCCACAAATGAGGAAAGTGTTTTCAAGAGCACTTGTTTTCAAGTATTCCTCGCGGTACCCTTTATCGTCCCGTGTAAAGTAAACAAGATTCTCTGGAAGATTGGATCTTAAAGAAAATGGGAAATAGTCTTACACTGGCGGAAATCAGTTTAAAACCTGTTCTGTAAAAGAAAATATTTTTGTGGTGGATTTTTATTAGGGGTTTTCAGAAGAATGTCTATGTTAACTATGTTAAGCAATTTTCAAACATTGATTGAACTCTTTAAAAGACTCTTTGAAACGTCTTAATTTTAAAGTGTAGTTTTTTTACGAAATTTACAATAAGTATTTCAAGGAATTTCTTAAAAATTTTAAATTGGGTATACATACATATACGATTAGAATTAATGTGTTTTAATAAACAAAAATTTATGTTTTCATTTACAAAAATCGATTTCTGAAATTACAATTATTTAATTAGTACTTATGTATTTAAGAATTCTTTTTTGCTTGACGATAATTTTTCCATATCAGTGGAAGCGATATCTCCTGACTTTTTGCATTGATCGGAATTATAAAATTTAGGTATCACATTTATATTTTTATTAAATTTTATTAAAATTTAGTACAAATGAAAAACTAAGGCATTCAATTTAAAATCATCAAAACTCCAAAGTCTACACCATTTTTGTTGAATTAAAATTTAGAATTCAAAAGTGAACATGAAAACAGTATATGAGATTCGCTACATTTCTTTTAAAGTAACATGTTGCGAAAGATGTTAAAAGTAAAAAAAAATAAATAAATTAAATTCAATAAGTTCTTTATGCCTAAAACATTTTCTTTTTTTAACTTATGTAACGTATGAGAAAGTATTTGTTGGAAGAGTTAGTACATATTTTAATATACATATTAATATTATTCATTCTATGTATGTATGTATGTATCTTAAAAATGGTCCGAAATTCGTAGATTTAAAAATGTTTTTTGCGGAATATTTCGGCTGTTATTATTAATTGACAATTTGATAGTATAGCTGTGTTTGTTTCACCCGGGTCAGGTTCTAGTTCTCTGCTTTAACAGAGAAATACAACAACAACATGAAACCCAGAAATTTATCGGGTTGTAGTTTTAAGATCTGCGGGATTAATTCGAAAATATTCCACCAGAGGCGCTGTAGACCTACTTTCATTTTTCGTTGTTGGTAGCATTGCCCCTTGGTGAACGTTTAGTTTGCTGTGACAGCGAAAAATGGAAAACAATAAGTAAGCCGTCACGTAAATATGTAGTTTATATCGAGATTTGTAAATTTGTGAAAAGTGCATCAAATTGCCGTAATTTTTACATATCCAAAACTCAAACCTTTAACCAGGTAAATTTGTGGATTAAGTTTTTGACGCAAAGTGGGTATAAATTCCGGCAATTTTATTTTATTTTTGTGACATAAAACTTGTTTGCATGCATTACTCTTCATAAATTTCAATTATTTGTTACTTCTGAAAGGCAAGCACACCAACCTTTAATAAACAAAAATCCTTTTCTGGGTTTATAACCTGCATCGTTTTTTTCATTTGACACAGAACTAGAACCTGACCGGGTGAAAAAAAACACAGCTAGTATGTACTTAAAAAGAACAAATTTTATACAAGTTAAAGCATATTAAATGTAGTAAAGTTTCATTATACAAAATTATTAAATTTATTAAAGCAACGCACATCAAATATGTATATGTATATTTTTAGGGTGTATGAAAAGTCGAAAAGTTTGCTATTTTCAACTTTTAATTTTAATAGTATCTATGCGTTTAAAAAAAAAAAAAAAGAACACTATTTTCTACTTAAAACTATTACAGTCTGCCAAAGCTTTTCCCTGCTACCACAGAATTTTCCCAAGTTATCTGCGGGCACTTGGCGCGTTATCACCGCAGAATCTCGTTCGGGCGGTTAAAATATTCATGGAAATATGCAGCGCGCAAATTGTTGCAGCAATGAAACAGAGACCTGAATTTTTGCCCTCTCGCCGAGACTTGCACAAATTGGAGCCCCATTGTACGGTTTCGGGTAAGTGCATGTCAAGCATCCAGCAGGACGTGTCGAGCCCAGGCCCTATGTGGCTCCTGTTTCCCCTCGCATTCCCTGCACTCCCGGATTCCGTCCGTCGTCCCCGCAAGCGAGAAAACTTTCCCAAAGGAGCCTCCTCCTCGGGAAAAAGGATAAACCCTGTAAACAGGGAATTGTGTGCAGCCCCAATATGAGATCGACTTCTAAGCTTTGAACTTTACAGTTTTGTATGCAAATGAGATTGGTGGAAGGGATGAGGTGAATCGAAGGGGTTATAGGGATAAAGGTGGAGGGGGGGTTCAGGGCTCCGCCCAATAATTGTTTACAGCAGCCATCTGCATATAGACGAGGGACAAGCTCATAACAATGAAACTTTGTCGGATGTGCTAATTACAAGCGAAGTCCGGGGCCCTGCGACGACTGCCCTTTTAGCTATTTAACCTATCCATTAAAAATCAAACTCCATCCCCCCGCCCTTCCTATAGATACGGGAACCCACTCCCAAAGGTCGTTTTGGTGGTGGCTTTTGGGGTCCTCCACGTGAGGACCCCTTTTTGAGTGGCAGCCAGTGGCTAGCATCACTGCACGGATTAGGTATCAGTGCGGCTTCCTAAACGTAATCCCATAATCCGGGGCTCCGGAGCCCCACCCACTCACCCCCAGGGGTGCACCCGCCCTCCTGTGTATATATAGCGGCAGCGGCGGCGGCGTGTGAATGTATCCGGGGATTCGGTGACACTTTTAATTAAGCTTGTTTGGCAAATGGCAAGGTCTTTTTTCAGGGCGGTGTAGTGCAACTTTGAAATCGTTGAACTTAAAGTACTTTGCCTTGTCTGTCGCTCCGTGTCATCTCCACGGCACATCCACCAATTTGTTGAATGGAGTTGTCGGGCAAAATTAGTTCTTGTTCCGTTTTCGTGCTGTTTGTTTTTAGACGCTACTATACCGTCGACGTCGCCGGCGTCGTCGTCGTCGACGTCGTCTCGTCCCGAGGCCTTGATAGTTAAGTTCACAGAAGTGGGGTTCAGAAGAGTCCCAGCAGAGCGCGCCCGCAGCATCGTCGACAGGACTTCCACCGACCAGAAGTAACCCCGTTCTACAAATTGGTAATAGGATTGCTCCCGGTCCCGCCCCAAAAGTGTGCCCACCCCTCGCGCCCAACAACCAGAAATCGGATCGTGGGCTCCAGAAACTCCCAGGGAACTCCGGCAGTGACTCCAGAGTTTTGCAGTTTGCCTTGCATTCACTCACTCAACCTGGGTGTGATGTTTTTGAATTCGGCATCCATCACAACCTCCTTGAGTGAGCGAAAGCGGAGCAATAATTCAGCGTTTTCAACCGCACCAACCCCCCGCATCCGCCCCCTCTCGCGGGGGTGGATTCAGTGCAAGTGTTCTCAATGTTTGCAGTGTTTTGTTGCCATGTTTTTGTGCAATTTTCGAAACGTTCGGGTGCTTTGCTTGCTTTAAGTGTTACACCTTTTGATTTTCGACTTACTTTTCATCACCTCCCATGGGTGCAAGGACGAGGTGAATTTTGCTTTCTTTTTTATTTTATTTTTTCCTTTTTTTTTTTGTATATAAAACGGTAAAACGGACATTTTGCGCTTAATGTGAAACTGTGTGTAGAATGGCGTTGTTCTGCAATAAGTCGCGATGTAATTACAAGTGGAATTGCGGGATAGTGCACAAATCTCGAAAGCGTGAAAATTCGTGTGAATGGCGCGAATCCAACTCAAAGTGAGAAAGTTATAAAGTGATAGTTTTGTTTTCATTCGTAACTAATGATAATTTTAGAAGAGTAAAAATATTTAAAATTGTATCTATATATTTTAATAATCTGAAGTCTCATGAAGACAAAATTGTAAGAAAACTTTTATAAAATACCTAATAATTTAAGCCACTGATATAAAACAATTGACTAATTTTAGAGTTTAACATTTCCTGATATTGAATTGACCAGACAAACAGACAGACAGACATAAGCACACGATGTATATACGCAAAACCATCATGCATACAAAATTTTATATTTTGAAATCAGTACAATCAGAATCTAAAATTATTTTCGACACGACTTTTTTACATTACTGCGGTTAGTAATTTTTCCCATGCAGCTTTTTTTATTTTTATCACAGTTGATAAATCTGTGAAAATTTTCACCCCTTATTATTAAAAATTTTCAATATTATTTAATAAAAGTTCTATACCTAATGTCTTCATTGATTTTATTTATTGAATCTTTTGTATTGGTGTAATTATAGTACATATAAGAACGTTTGATCTCAATACTTAAAATAAGAATTATTATATTGTAGGTACCTATTATTCAATCCTAAAATATGTATTTAATAATAAAGTTTAATAAAAAAAATAATATTTGATTAAAATACATATTGAGAATGTTTAATTTTATAAATTGTTTAATCCTATTCATTATATTGTTTAATATACAATTCATTATACAGTATAAGTACGTTATGCACCTAAATAAATTTTTAAAAAATTTAAATGCTAAGTATTTATAATCTACGAGTATGAGTATTTTATGTGAGACAGATCTATGTCAACTTTACTTACACTTTCCAAATGTGCTCTTAAAAAAAATACATTCATAAAAGTTGTTAATATCAAATATATAAGAAATTGATTTTTAAATAATTTTTACATGTAATTACATATATTGAAGGGTATAAAGATAATACAATCTCGATAATACGAATTTTATTGAATGTTTTAAATAAAGTTTTATTTAAAAATTAAATTTTTAAAAATACCTCCTCCTACTACAAAAAAACATTTCCATCACTTTCTTACTACCCTGTATTTTCTTTATTCCGAATTTTGGGGATGCCACAATTATCCTGTCTTTGTTTTACAAATCAAATAAATTGTTACAAACTTTCTGTTGTATATGTTTTGGTCTCTTTAATTAAACTGTAATTAAATTTTACTCGTATGAACTCTATTTGGCTATACTATTTTTAAATACGCTTCTTAATTATACCAACTTTTAATAGGAGCCAAATAATGCGATTTTAATATGTATTATAAAGTAAATCCAATTTTTCGTACGTGCATTGTATTTTATCATAATTCCGAAGAACTTCCTCCAAAAAAGGGCTAATTTTCGGGTAATATTTTTTCCCGAGGAGGCCAAAATCCAATAAATTTCTAGTGCAACAGAATGGCGTCCTCGTCCCCTGGAAAAGGGAGTTTCGTGTTGGAAAGTTTTAAGGACATTTCCCATTACCACGTCCCCAGCTGCAGCGCTAATTTTGAATTCCTAATTAGAGCAAACTGTTGAAATGCTCGGTCACGTGTGTCGTGGCTCTTGCACAAATTCGACGACGCGGCTTCCGGGCCCCCGGAGCCATTGCGAGACCCGATCCCTTGCCGCCTGCGGGGGAGGTTTTTGGGCTCGGCCGGGGGTGCAGTCGCACGTTGTCTCGCATAATTTAACCACACAAGAAACTAAACGTGTCCCAGAGGTTACATTTTACGGCCCAGTGGCACTCATTCAAAATGAAAGTGGTCCAGGCCGCAATTTCTGGAGCCGGCCGGGACCTCGGCTGGTCAATTTTAAGTGGTGCAAGAGCCCCACCCACTCAGCTGGCCACTAACCGGGGGGTTTTGCTCAGGCGGGGGGGAGCACCCGGGACTTATCCTTAGGGCTCCCAGTTTCCTATCTGCTGGTGAAGCGGACTATTGAAAAAGACATTTTCACCTCTTCCGCTTCGGGGAGGGGTGGCGACATAAAGGGAGTGCTCCTGGAGCCCCGCTCGGACCGCAGCGATAAACAAAAAAGTTCATTAAACGGATTCCATGTCGACTTATCCCTGGGAATCGTGTAACCCCAAAAGCACTAAACCACCCCGCCGCCACCGCTCTGGGCAACGTGCGGCTCGTGTGTTATCAAAGCTCATCCCTGGGGGAGCCCCGAGGAGCACATCCTGTGGATCCTGGATCCTGGGTCCTGGATCCAGGGTCTCTTCTACCCACTGCTCCCCGGCTGCTTTCGTATGCAAAGCTGAGTGTTTATTGCTCCCGCAAATATGTGTGTATGAGCGTTAATGTGCAGGGGCTGCTGTTGTTGCGGGAGGGGGAGGCCCCATCAGGGCGGGGCGGAGGACCTCTGCGACGTGCAAAAACCGTCGTGTCGCTCGTCCGACCGACACCGGGTCGGGGACACCCGGGCTCCAGTATATACGTCCCGCATCCGGGACAGAGCCCCCCACCCTTCCCTTCGCATCCCCATCACATAGCAAACTTTGATGGGATGAAGTCGGCGCCGACGGCACCCTCTTCTGGCAAGTTGCATCGTAAAACTTCGGAGAAACTTGCCGCTTTCGTATTCATGTCTTATGTTAATTTGGAAACTAATTTCGAGATTCTTATTGGAATTAAATTACACTTGGATTAAGTTGAGCCGGCCGGCCGGGACGATCTTAGCTCAATTAAATTTTTTTTAGCGTGTCGTCACACCGGTGACTGCCACTGGGCCAGAGAGTTCCTTTAAGACTTTCTTTACCGAAGTTCTTTTTTTTTTTTCATTTTCATCGAGTAGAAAATCTTAAGTGCTCCAGCTTCAGGGCTAAAACCACGCTTAGTATGCAAAATGAAAGTCCCTCCAGCAGGGAGAATTCGGGATTTTCACACATTTGGAGCCCTGCTGGATGGCGCCGGTCTAGCTCTTAACTCAAAAAGGAGTGGCCTGGAGGCTTGAGACGTAATTCATATTACTTTAAGCGGAGCCGTCTGAGTTTTGGCTTTTCAATTTGTAAGAAACCAAAACGCGACGAATTACGAATTTTAAGTACCTATAAAGGGGATTAAGGGTGGATTAATGAACTCACGTTAACTTGCACCGCACAGTTGCATTATCCGTTTTCGCGGATTTCATTCAAAAGTATACCGACTTAATCTTTTCAGTGTGTTTTCACATATGAAGGATACTTTAAAATAATTTAGGTACGCTAAAGAGTGGAGGGGATTCAATTAAAACATTACACTTAAAAGTTTCGTTATACCAAAGTTTGCAATAGTTACGATTATATTCTAGAGCAAATTCCATAATTTCGCATATTTAACTTTTCTTGTCGGAATTCCGTAAGAAAAGAAAATAATATAATGTATAACACTCTACTGATTTCACTATGTCCCATCCCAGGATATTAATGTAAAATCATGAACTGTGTAAGTGGCAACGAAAAAGGATAGGATAGGGTAGGATATAATAATATTGAATACTAAAATCTTGTACACAATTTTTATTATACAAGAAAATAATAATAGCTTTACCTCAATTTTATTTTATTTTTTGTGAACTAAAATGTAACATTATATTTATTCTTCAAAATTCATATCAGTCGTGTGGGCACGATTTGGCCTTAAATATGTTAAGCTAAATAAACATAAACAATAAGGCTGTATTAAATTCCACAAATATGTATCGCTGTTTTTATATTTTTCATTTTTTGAAACAAATTGAGTTTAACGTCACCTTAGAAATTGTTTTTTTTTAAATGTAAAAATTATTTGAGATCGGTTGTATACATTCCCAGATATTTAACGACAAAATTTCATAAATGTGCATTTATTTTTTGGCAATTATGTAAAAACCACTAAGAAGTATATTCCTTGAAAAAACGAATTAAAAAGCAAATATTTCGCAAAGGTAGATAAAAGATTTTCAATATTCATCGATTATCGATTATCGAAATTGAAAGCTTTTTTAAAGGAGTATACAAAATGTGGTATGTTGGTATTTTATATCTTCTTAATCTTTTATTTTTTTTTCTGCGGTACTGTGAAACCCTGAATATAAAATTAAGAGTAAGAGTTCATAAATATATACAGATCCTTTTTAAAAATTTATAGAAATCTACGAAATTTATAGGGTATATAGAAAATTCCCACGATAGCTAAAAGCATTTTACAGATGACTTAACTGCGACAAGGTCTTAGAAGACATAAGGGCGATCAAAAAGGATTCAATGTCCAAATCGAAATGCAATAAACTCCAACTGAAGTAACACGAAACGAAATATTTGACTTGATCGAAACCTAAATCAGCCCCAAATCTAGGCAAATCCTCTAGGAGCATATAGTCCCAGACGAACCAGATGGGCCCTTGATTAGATATTTCGCCGTCTAGCATCAAATATGTGAAATCTGGGAATTGCTGGGGTGCGTCTATTCAATCTCGGTACCCCAAAATTCGATAAACCGAATTTGCAGTTCAACACCCCGAGGAGCTACTGGGGCTCGGTAGGATATTAAGTCAGCAGCTCCGAAGGAAAACGTTCCTGGGGAGGGGCGCATAATTAAACATGTTTTTGGGGAAGAAGGGGAGCAAGGGCAATTTCTAGAGGGCGAAACGAAAATAAAGGCATTAAGTTGCATCCCCCCCCCTAATCCATTACGGCTGCTTTAATCTCAGCGATTTATCTTGCACTGCTCCTTTTATTAAAAATGTAATTGCGCCAGGACGTGGCTGCTGTCCACAAGTCGCGTCCTGGAAAACTTTCCACAATTCGAGCTATCCCGAAACACCCTCGGGGCCAGCCACAGTCGCTGCGGGTACCTGACTAATTCCCGAAAAAGGGATAATACAATAAAATAGCAAAAACGAGGTAGCTAGACATCGCCCAAAGTCCCGGCCACACGAGGGTCCCCCAATTCCCCCCCCACACTCTTAATTATTCAGCTTAATAACGTGAAACCAATTTACTAATTGCAGTTTGGTAAATCAAACAATGTCCACCCTGGACGCCGGGCAGGTGCGAAGGGTCCTCACGGATGCTCTCAACGTTTGGGCGAGGAACTCGAAGCTGACCTTCCGGGAGGTGTACAGCGAGCAGGCAGACATTCAGGTGCTTTTCGCCAGGTGAGTTTAACGCCATTTATTTTCTTTTTTAATTGTCTCCACCCTGCGGTGGAGCTCCCCGATCTAATACAAGTTATTGCATTTTCGTGGTGGTTCTTCCAGGCGACACCACGGTGATGGATACGATTTTGATGGTCCTGGTCAAGTTCTGGCTCACGCCTTCTATCCCGGAACCGGGAGAGGTGGCGATGCACATTTTGATGAGGAGGAAAATTGGTCCTTAAGCAACGATTCCGAAGAAGGTGAGTTTTAATTTTATTTTATTTCATTTTTTTATATTTTAAAACAAACCAAATAAGGTACCTTGAAGTTTATACAAATAAAAAAAAACGGAAAGTTTAAAATTAAATACAAAGTGCAATGAACTCAAAATTGTCTATCGACTTTGATTATATCATTCAAACAAAAAGGTTGTTGAAGAGTCTGATTACAAACAAAGTACAAAGTGCAAGATATTTCGAAGGTTCTGATTCCGAAAATAGTTTTTAATGAAAATTATTAAATACTGATTGAAAGTCTACTAAAAAAAGACTTAATTACTTGCGAATATTTAATTGAGTGCATTAAAAAATGACTACAAATTTGACAATATTTACACTTTTCATCGACATACCATAAATTTTTAAAATTAAGCCCTTTTAAAACCAACAAAAACATTTCTAAAGCTTAGTTTAAGTCATTGATTAAATTCTTTGAAGGATTTCTTAAAATTCTTTATGTTAGAATTTTGCAGATCTTCCTTAAATCATATTGCTTCGTATTTCTTAAATGAGAGGTAATTAGTTGTAAAATTCATTTGACAAGTACAATTTGCCACATCAGGTGCTCAATTTAATTTATTAAATGCTAAAAAAAAATTCTAAGGTGAACTTAAAATATAAATTAATTATAGATATTGCAAAGTTTAAAGCTTCATAAATGTTAGTAGTATTTTTCTTAAACATTTTCTACCTCAAAAGTAAGTGAATTCTACTATACTTTAATCTGAAAATTGTAACTAAGTATTTTTTACAAGAGTAGCCAGGTACCTATTTTGAATAAAATCACAATGCGAAGTAGAAGGGATTTTTCGAAGGGTCAGATGTAGAAATTTAGGCCCCAATTTCGCCTAGGGTGCGGTATAACACCATGTTATATATCAAGGGTTATTAAAAAAAAATGTTGAAAATATAGGCACTTTTTTTATTTTGCTACACTGCAGGTAAACTCCGTAAAGCAAAAATAATTGAAAAGTTCTATGTATGTTACTCGTATCTTGCCAAACTTACATACATATGTACTATAGAATTTGTAACATTTAGTGAAGATTTAGCACCCGTGATAATTTTATTCGAGCGCCCGGGGCTTATGCTCCGGTGGCCCCATCCCACACATAGCCTTCACTGGATTGGCACCATGTTTGATGTGGCCATAAAATCCCAATGGAGCCGCTGACAGGAGCATTGGGAGGCAATAATCACGTTAATCTGGATTTCGAGCCTTAAACTCTTTTCGGGCGTTTTCATCGCTTTCAAGCGCCCTTCCACCCGGTGAATTTGTTTCGCTACCATGGTGCGGCAAGCGGCAACGGGCTGTTAGTAGGATGCCTTAGGCAAGGGCTCTTCCTCTGTAGGAACCTTTTTTCCCCTAAAAAAAGAAAGAAAAAAAAACTAGGCGGAATCTCTTCCTACTTTCATAGAACACGATTGCTTCACCAGCCACTGAAACAGAAGTGGGATGGATGAAAGGGCTCCAGAGGGACAGAGGGATCAAGGGACTCCAACCAGAACGGTTTCCACTCCCCGACCTTTCGATTGATTGAGATTGACTGAATTTCTGCGAGCAGACAGACAGACGGCTGGCGACAGGTAACGCCACGTTAAGTAACTGAGTCTGTCGCAATGTCTAAATTGGGGATTGGGTTGTCGACCGAAAGGGTTGCTTTTTGGGCAATTACAACTCGCCATGGATTGCGTCTGGGAGGCGTCAATTAAGGCAAGTGGCGAAAGGTCTCCTGGCTGGAAAATTATCCGCCCCGGGCAATCTGAGCACCTTTCAGATCGACGGGGATAGTGCAAAATTTTAATTTTTAATTTCAGACCAGGATCGAGTTGAAAGGGCACTTCCTTTCATTTACTTAAGAAGTTTTTAGGGTAATTAATAAGTAAATGTTTCCTTGTTATAGCGATACTTTTTTTGAAAGGTATTTCACTTCAATTGTCTGAAGTAATCTTCTTAAACTCTAATCTTCCAAAATGTAATTATGCTTTCAGGTTTTTTGTACAATTTGTAGCATTCAAAAAATAAATTAATTATCATCCCCACCCCACTGATAGAAGAATTAGCTTGCCCTTTTTCTTAAGTAACCCAACTAATATTATAATTGTAAGAGTATATTTATAAGTAAAAGATGCACCAGTGTAATAAAGATCTGTTGCTTAATTAATTTAAACCAATTATTTGTAAATATTTTAATTGCTTCTACATCCTTTTCGAGTATTTATCTAAAAAAAATTTGTGGATTTAAAAAAAAAAACAAATTGCCTGAATCATGCCCGACAAAAATTATTGTACCTAACAATTCTAAAATATGTGCACTTTTCAGAAGAAAAGAAACTTTGAAAAAGTGTAAAAACTAGAAATCAAATTCAAAATCAGCGTTTCTAAACACCATCTTTTCAAAATTGCCTAATACTATACTCGTCTATTTCTTTAATATATGTAATATTTCATTATAAAACGTTTGATAAAAGTCTGTCAAGTTGCTTTTAAGTATGTTGATACATACAAACATGTTCTACATATATTTTAAATAATTAATTTATGAAAATTCGTTATTCCCGCAATTATAATTTAGGTAGAACTTGAAAACTGCTCATTTCCATTTCAAGTGCATTTTGTTTGTTGCATTGACGAAACTTTTGCTAAGATTTCTTACTCCACTTTAGAACTGGTTCACAAAAGCCCCGAGCTATTGGCAAAAATTTCCAATTAAATAAATCGCTTAGGGGAGAGGCAGGGTGAAACGATTCCATAAGCAAAATGAGCAGCAGCCAGCAGCAGCAGCTTCTATGGAAGCAATTTCGCACAAATCAACGAAAATAGCATCAGCAAGCAGCCAAAACCCCAGCGGGGAGCTGCTCCAAACTATTTACAAACAGAATCACAAAATCGTTGAAATTAACTCGGAAAATCAATTCGTCGCCGGAATAATCGAAAACTAATAAAACTCGATGGGGCCGCGCCGGACAGCGTGACATCTGCACGCGTCCTCCGAATTTTCGGTGGGGGGCTTTAATTTGGAGCCTGAATATTGTCGTCCAGTGGAGCCCCTCTATATATGTCCCCATCCCCCTGAGCCCCATCGGGCGGACTCTATCCGACGAATCTGGCCTCGGTCAAACAAATCTAAAAATCACACAAACGCCGCCGCCGACTCTTTTCCATCCTGCTGCTGAATTTCGGGGGTCGGGGGGATGAGAACGGTAGGGTTAAATATTGAAAACTGCCGAAATTCAATGAAATGGTGTTTTTCAGTCCCTGTCCGGGCACCGACGGGCTTTCGTGTGGGGTCTTCCATGATGGGCATCCATAGACAAATCGACCCCACACCTGAATCCGGCCGCCCCCCAGAATGGGGCTGCATGTCTGCCGGGCCTTGGTAGCGGCATAATCCCATTTATTAGCGGATTAAGTCCCAATTGATAAACCAATTCCGCGCAGCCAATTACTGTGCATTTGTCGCATGTTGCGAATCGCGGGCTCTTCCCGATGGTTTTTGCTTTTTTTTTATTTTGTTTTTTTCCCAGGCCCCTAATTCAATTCTTACAGCGATTCGAGCGGGGGCGGCCGCGGCCTTTGACATAGCAAACCCGGCCGGGTCGTCGCGGTGCCCCCCCAGTAGAGGGGCCCCATCGTCATAAGCTCGTAATTATTGGATAATGTTGTGGTAATTCCCAGCGTCCACATCGGAGACCCATAGGACAACCACTTGCAGAGGATGCATTTGCATGCTAACCGCACTCATGTGCAGTCCCGGCTAATTCGTCATTAATCGCATGGAGCACTGGGATCCCGGCGACCTGCCCCCAGTTGGACATGTCAAAAGTCCCATATCCGCAATGAGGACCCCATTGTCCCTCCCTGATTTCATAACCGATAAAGTATGCAATTTCGGGTGGCGCCCCATGTTGCGGCGACCACTCGACGATTGCAATCAATGCCACAAATCGGAACTGCGATGGCCCACAAGGGCCCGAAGTGGGCCTCTATTAGATATGCTAATTACCACAAGAACGCCAGAGCCACTCCCTTAAGTAATGACAAGAAGCCTCTTAACCACTTCAATTCAACCGGAATTTCATCGATATTGCGAATTTGATTAGGTAAAAGGAAAAGCAATAAAAGCACCTTGCATTAGACTTAACGTTTTAACGTCAGGATTGCCCTTTTTGAGAATGATAGAAATTCTAAATGCGAATCCTTTAAAATTTTCTGTTTTTAAAAATACTTGTTAAAATAAAAGTATAAAAAAAATTTAATGATAAATTCAAGAATTATGCTGGAAATTGGCTGAGCTATTGTCGCAATTTGCTATTTCATAAAAAAAATTTAAAAAAAAAAATAGAACCGACTCCAAATAATCCCAAGTCCTAAAAAGTATAAAATAATTATATTAAAAGTCCTCTGCTACTACTTTCAACATTAAATACCAAGACTTTCCTAGACTTTTGACGTCGCTGTGAAAACCTGACTGATAGCTGGGTTTTTTTTATGATCTAATCCGGATCAGATTTCGTAGCAAATATTTATTGAATTGGAATTTGCAAATAATGACTCCTAACAAATATTTTTACTTTTGTGAAAAGAGCATCACATTGCATTGACTTAGAACCAATTTGCGTCAAAAACTAGATCCAATAAAATTTTCAGTTCATGACTTGAAGTTTGGATGGGCTAAAATCATTGCAATGTGATGAATTTTTTGCCAAGTTTAATAATTTTGCTCTAGATTACAGTTTAAAATATTCAATTCAACGCGAAATTCGAGATCCAGATCAGATCATAAAAAAACACAGCTATAATTCAATTAATACAGACAAACTGATTGCATTAATTATTTAGTATTGTATTAATATTTATCATTTTTATTTATATCGATTTACGTCTCTCTTGTGGCGTCCCCTGACCCCTCAGGGTTTTCATATATGTATCTATATCATCGTACCTCCGCAGAATCTTAGACTATCCAACAAAAAAAGAATCATCAAAATCGGTTCACGTGTTCAAAAGTTATGCGCGAACAGACATTAAAAAAAAAATACAAATACATACGGGTCGAATTGATAACCTCTTGATTTTTGGAAGTCGGTTAAAAATACTTAAAGAAAATAGACATTAAATTATTTCATAACTTCACAGATAGAGAAAGTTTGATAAAGTAGTTTTTGAAATATTATCGCTTCATCAATAATTGGTATGACCAGTTTGTTTTATTTATTTTATTAATAAAATTATCTACTATAGATGGAAATCCTTTTACACGCTGATTACGTTAAAATATTTAGGGAAATAAACTGCGCCGACTACTGTAGCTTACTACAGGATGATCTAAATCGCTTCGTCAATTAGCGCGACCGTATAATTATTTATTCTTAAATATTAATAAATGTTTTTTTATATCATTTTCTCATAAAGTTGTGAATTTTTGTTTTAATTATTTCTTATCTAATTCGATTTTATCTTATACTGCTAACGTTACCTACTGCAGTATTATTCAAGCAAGTTTAATCAAGCAAAATAATTATTTTAGGCTTCATTGGGCACTAATCTAAGGAATTATCTGATCTAGTCGTTCTAGTCCTTATTCGTTGGACTACTAAGACCCATTTTGGAATATGCTACTGTGGTATGGTCTACCTGTTATTCTTACCTCAGTTTACCTCCAGAATTTGCAGTACTGACGAGAAATTTCTAATCTATGCAATATCCATTTATTAATTAGTGAAATCGATTGTTCATCGAATTTCATTTCCTTAGTTTATTATTTATATGAATTCTATTGCACCACCGTCAGGACGGTCGTCTATTGTCTTAAATACTCGAGGAATTTTGTTTACCACACCAAACAGTGGTATTTAAATAACTAATGACGGCACGCAAAGACTAGTCTTCTTTTACACAAAAGCATAATAAAGATATTTAGTTTTAATGCAAATACACATAAAACCATAACTTATAAAGACTTAGTTAGAAAGATATCAATTTTTAAAAACTTGGAAATTTTTGCAATGTTCAAGGTGTTCCTTTACCATGATCTATTTTATTATTTCTGCTTTAAAAACCTGTAAGTAACTTAATTTTTTCTTATATCTATAAGATCTTAAAGATTAAGGTATTTTAACAAAACAAATAAGTAAACTATATCGAGTGTTTTGTACTGTCTTAAATAAAACAAATATAGAATCATATGTTCTTGCTCTTTAATTATATCTAATAATAATAATTTAACTTCTTATATTCCAGGAACAAATTTGATGGGAGTAGCTGTCCATGAATTCGGTCACTCTCTAGGACTAGGACACTCATCAGCTGAAGACGCAATCATGTTCCCCTGGTATCACGGGTACGAGCCAAACCAGGAGCTACCAGAAGATGATCGACTGGCAATACAGCAGATTTATGGTAAACTATCTTTACTTTATTTTTTATATAAATCAAAGATAACTAACGAATTTTTAAAACACAAAATATTAGGCGCCAAAGAGAAACAGTGGGGTCCATATCGACCACAAAGGCCACAAAGACCACCACCAAGACCAACGACAACAACAACCACAACAACAACGACGACGACGACAACAACAACCACACAGAGACCAATTGTGCATTATTACCCAGATCCACCCCCACGTGAGAGGCCGAGCGATCGAAGGCCTTACTGGGATAAGAATTACCCCTGGAATCATCCACGGCATCCTGGACATGATCCGAATTACCCCCATCATCCTAGGCATGATTATCCTCAGCAAGACCCTCGGTATCCAAACTACTACCCTCAATACCCCCAAAACGATCCCCGATACCGTCCCCAATATCCTCCCAACGATCCTCGATATCCTTCCAACGATCCCCCAAGAACACCCCACTACCCAAATTCAAATCCTCAACCTAGGGAGCCTACCCCTGAGGAGCGGGATCAGCCCAGGAGAAGGCCAAGCAATCCGCAGGTCCCGAAGACTGAAGTAGTCCCAACTTCGCCCACCCGCAATCCTGTCCACCGGCCGCCCCACCCCCACACGACACTGCCATCAACCCACAGACCCAGGCACAGGGACCACCCCCGACACCGACCCTCGGCTGAGAAGCCGAAGAAGGAGAAGCCCGATGGATGCAACACGGACTACGATGCCATTTCGATGATTCGCGGAGAGCTCTTCATTTTTAAAGATAAAGTAAGTCGACAAAGTTCTTGCATATGCTAATTTAAAAAAAAAAAAAAAAACTTTTTTTCCAGTATATTTGGCGAATTGGGGAACGGGGACTCTACTCGGGGTATCCACACGAAACCATTCGCCTGTGGAGTCAGTTACCATCCAATTTTACCCACGTCGACGCTGTTTACGAAAATAAGGACAAGAAAATTGTTTTCTTCATAGGTGAGTGACAAATTGAATTACCTCAATAAACAAAGTAAATTTTAAAAAAAAGTACATATATATTTCACAAATCTCTGTTACAAATTCCAATAAAAAAGCATATTTTTCTTTTTCCACATTCAAATTTTTCAAACTTGTGTAGCCTTGGAACATGACCAAAAAATTATAGATCATTTCGTAACTTTTATAGTTGATTTTTGGAATAGAAGTCTTTAATGAGAATTTAAAAGCAGTTGAAATTTTTTTTAAATTAAAGTTGCAACATTTTCGATACAACTAGAAATATAAATAATCACTTATTAGCTGGAAACATAACCGTTATTTACAATCGTTGCTTGAAACTTAAAATGTTGATTTATTTAACAGAAACCGAAAATTAATTAAGTATTATTTTTCAATATTTGTTTAAAAAAATCATCCTCATTAAAGATATCCGGAAAATGCCTCGGTATTAAACTAAAATAATTTATAAATAATATTTATTTTTGGTATATTCTTTTTTAATTCAGTCTTATTTATTTTCATCGATTGTAAAAATGACACTTGAATTTTGAGTTTAAAGGTTTGTTTTATTATTTATTATTAGTAATTTAAAAAATAATAATTCACTTTCAATAATTATTGTAATATGTATATTTTGATTTTTTGATCGTAATGATTATGGTCCCTGCCTTCTACATACATATAAAAGAATTATCTTTTTTACAAAATAGTTATGTTTTTTAATTTATTTTATACACATGGGAATTCCTTCCTGCATTAATTGTTGTAATTATTTAATTATTGACTTATGAGATACCATGTAAAAATGAAAAAAAGGATAATTTCCCAAAGATTCTAGGATTTTTGAGCTTCATATCTGTATATATATAATTCTACTGTACGTGTGTATGTCATTGAACTCCTCCTAACCGGCTGGACCGATTTGAATGAAGTTTTTTGTATGCGTTTGGGTGGCGCCCTGGATGGTTTAGATTCAGAAAAAATTAAGAAAATTGCGCGGAAAATTGGACAATTTCAGAAAACTGTTAACGAGCTCAGTCGATTCGGTAGAGCGTTAGACTTTTAATCCAACGGTTCGGGGTTCAAATCCTGCTCGGGCAGAATCACTTTTTTTCATTTTTTACACCGTGGGGGTGTACGTGGGAGTAGATGAAGGAGGAGTTGAGGAGGTGTCCGTGGGAGAAGATGAAGGTGGAGTTGAGGGGGTGTCCGTGGGAGAACATGAAGGAGAAGTTGTGGGGGTGTCCGTAGGAGAAGATGAAGGAGGAGTTGTGGGGTCGTCCGTGGGAGTAGATGAAGGAGGAATTGTGGGGGTGTCCGTGGGAGTAGATGAAGGAGGAGTTGAGGGGGTTTCCGTGGGAGTAGATGAAGGAGGAGTTGAGGGCAGGACAACGTCTGTCGGGTCAGCTAGTAAACAATATAAAGTTTTCAAACTTGAAGTGATAGGCAGGGCCAGATTTAGGGAAGGGGCATCTGGGGCATGCGGACTTCGAAAAAAAAAAACTTCCAAATTCCAACGAGTAAACACTAGTAATCTCAAGGGAGAGAAAATAATATTTTAATTCATGAACACGATTGCAATGAATTATTTATAAGAGCCCTTTGCCCGTGCATGTGTATCCACAATAGAATAAAGATTGCCAGTTCGGATGAGTAATTTTCAGTATATTCTGCGGATTTTACAAGCCTATTCGGCCGTCTTTGTCTGTACGATCCGTCGTAGCGTTAACAATTTATAACCTAGTCTTGGTAATGTGTTGGTTCAATTCGTGTCTTTGATCGACTTATACAAAAAGGACTATCGAAAAGACCAATCTACGGAGCTTTTCTACTACCAAATTCTCGAAGATCAAAATTTCAGAGCTACATTTCCAAACCTTGAAATAGAACTGAGAATTTATTTGGTTTTAATAGTATCGAATTGCACCGGAGAGCGCTCATTTTCAAAAATAAACTTATAAAAAATAGGCTTCGAACTACGATGGGACAAAACCGTCGGTTCCGTTCGTTAACGCTAAAATTTAATTTCGCATAATTCTTGTTTTTGATTATATTTATATATGTTTGTTAAAAGAATTTACTTGGTTTCACAATAAATTAAAACTCGACTGGAAAAAATTGTACATTTTATTTGGAAAATAACTACGGGCCAGGGGGCCTCCACTCCTTTGTTGCCCTAGAGCCTGGGGCCTCCAGACCTCTAAATCCGGATCTGGTGATAGGGTTCAAAAGAAAAAGTCCGAATTTGATAAATTATTGTATTTTAGTTTCATCATTTTAGTTTACAAAAATTTCATTTAATTTAATCGACAATAATTTTAGCCCAAATATACAAAAAACTGTGATTCTAAAAATTTCTTATCCCTTTCCCAGGCAAGATGTATTACGTGTTCGACTCGAATGTGCTGGAGCCGGGATATCCAAAGCCCCTAACCCACTTGGGACTGCCATCAACCCTCCAGAAGATCGACGCCGCCCTCATCTGGGGCTACAACAACAAAACCTATCTGTACAGCGACACTTTGTACTGGCGCCTGGACGAAGACATCGGGAAGGTCGAGCTGGACTACCCGAGGGACATGACGATTTGGCAGGGAATTGGATTCCACATAGACACGGCGTTCCAGTACAAGAACGGTAAGATCGACTTCCGACTTCACTCAACTCCAACGAGCCTGACTAAAGAAAAACTGCCTTTTTTCTCCAGGAAAAACCTACTTCTTCAAGGGCAAGAACTACTGGGAATTCGACGACATCCGGATGCGAGTGGCCCACAATCGGCCGAAACCCTCAGCCCAGCGCTGGATGAGCTGCCCGAGGCTGACGAATGAAATCGACGAGCCCCCGAAACGGAAGGAGCCCCTCATTTCCCACAAGGCTTTCACCTCGTCCAGTCGGCCGCTTTCTCTCCCCAGCATCCACCACTTAGGCCTAGTTTTAATCATAGTAAAATTATTGTCATCCCTCTCGCCCCACCTAAGCTGAACGCACTGCCCACAAATTGTGAAACCCTTCCCCCCCTCCGCTAGTGTAAAATCCCGAAACCCTAGGCTGACTTGAACCTCGAGTCCAGTCCTGCATTTTCTAGCAAATAGATAGATCTGTAATTTTTTGTAATTTTTTTTTTTTATATACTTTTAACAATTATATTTAATTGTTTTTTATACCCCTGGACAATTAGTGTTTAAGCAAGCAAGTGCCCGTGAGCCACCAGCGAGCGCCGCATGGGGCAATTTGTTGTGATCTCATTGTACTCATTATATGCTCCTTCTGCGCTATCTTCATGCTCTGAAAAAATGTCCTGAGAGAAAAGACGACAACATATTTATGCTGCTGCTGAAAATGGCTCTGTTTTTTGTTTGTTCTTCCGTTGCGCTAAGGAAAACTTTTATAATCACTACCTGTGATATTACTTTAATAAATTTGTGAAAACTTACAGGTGTCGTTTTCCTACCGGTTTTGAAATTAATTGTCTCCTCTGTTGAAATTAAAGTCCATAAAGTGTAAGATAAAATTTAATTTAATTTAAAGAAATTTATCTTTTACTTTTGTTGTTATTTTTCTAAATATTATAATAATTATTCATTTATTTTCAGATAAACATAAAAATGGGCAACGGAATTCATGAATTTTATACGAATAAAATAAGCGATTACTATTTATGAAGATTCAGTAATACTTATTACAGGTACGATTATGGGAAAAGTTTTGCATAATACAATAATAAATTTTATTATTATTTTTAAGGAGCAACTGGTTTTGTTGGAAACGTCCTAGTGGAAAAATTTCTTCGGAGTTGTCCCGAAATAAAGGCCCTTTACGTTCTTATACGTGTAAACGATGACAGAAATTGTGAAACGAGATCCAAAGAATTTGTGAAAGGACAGGTATTTAAATTTTTTTTATCTAATTTTCAGTTGTATCAATTTTGTTACGTAAAAGAGGTTTTTGGCAGACTAAGAAGAGAAAATCTCAGTGCTTTCCTCAAATTGCATCTAATATCAGGAAATTTAACTCCACCATACCTCGGTAAGTTCACACGTTAAATGCTAGGGGTGCTTAAAAGATCGAACCCCTCAAATGGAGTTTTTTTGTGTTGTCTTGAAACGTACTATTCTTTTATGAATGAAATGCAACGATAAATTTGTGATGGTATCAAGACTGTGGCGTTAGTGGTTTTTAAAGCATTTAGCTAGACTAATTATTCTTATTAAAAATTTTAATAATGAGTATTTTTAAAATATTTTGTTCCTGAAAATTGGGTCAAACAATTGAATGCTTTTTTTCAATTTTCAACTTTTACAAATGGTACCACTAAAAAATTCTTAGAAATTTCGAAATTATCCAAACAACATTTTGCTTTTTGGGTCGAAAACTCTAAAAATTATTTTGAATGTTTATAAAAATACATTTTTACACCTATATTTACAAACTCAAGATCAGTAGTTATTAAAGTAATTTACATATAACTTTGCTTACCTTTTACTTCACAATTATTTCATAAAACATTTTGAATCAGAAAAAAGAAACATGAAGCAAATGTTTAAACTCGTTAATAATAAAAAACCTATTCCCCTTTGGGTGAAAAAAAAACCCATTTTTAATAAAGTCAAAATAAACTATAAACATAAAGTGATTTCTTTGTAATTCTAATCGTTCTTTCTGTTACAACACTACGAATTTTATAATCAAAGCGTACTACCAATTGCAACTGAGTGAACCTAATTGATAACGCTTCGTAGATAAATAAAAAATTAATTTAAAAGAAGACAATTTACAATTAAGAGAGAGGAGATAAAAAGTTGCGGAGCTAACGAATAAAAGATTAAAAAAAAACAAATCAATTTTATGATGGAAACTCAATAGATTAATTATTATGTACTACAAAAATAAAATGAAACAAGAAATACAAGAGTAAAGTAACGTTTTAAACCTATATTTTACCTATCAAACAAATAAATGGTGATTGATAACATGGTGGATGCCATTTTATATATGACGTACATATATATGTTTATTTTTAAATGGAAACTGATGAAAATGCTTAATGATTACTGAATAAGATGGATATACATACTATGTAAGTGTCACATTGATGTAAATATTATTTTGGAAAAACAAGCCCACACAAAGAAAAAAACCATGTTTTTAATATTGTTTATATGTAATTAATAAAATGATAAATTTTATCAAAAGAGTTGTTGTCTTAAATATTATTCCCTTTGAATTTCTCCTAAAGAATGAATAGACGAAAAGGGAAGTTTTAATTTATCCCTGGGTCTTAGCTAAAATCTGTAGCTTCCACACCAAAACTGCGCTCCAGATTTTATAAGATCCGAACCTGTAAATTCTCCGGTTCAGGACCTGGCTTCGGCCTAAAATTGCAGCTGGAACCCAAACCGGAGTGAGCTTACGACTCGACCGTAAGCTTGCTTCGGTTTGGGCTCCAGCTGAAATTTTAGGCCGAAGCTAGGATCTGAACCAGATTCTAAACTAAGACCCAAACCTGCCGATTTTCCGGTTCGGGACCTGGCTTAGGCCTAAAATTTCAGCTGGGGCCCAAACCGGAGTGAGCTTACGGTCGAGTCGTAAGCTCACTACGGTTTGGAGCCTAGCTGTAATTTTAGGCAGAAGCCAGGACCCGAACCGGGAATTTTTGTCTTTAAAAAGCAAATGATGAAGCTAATTTCTGAAAGTGTCAGAATTGAAATAAAACAAGTTGTTCATGAATTATATATCTTTATTAATCTCCTTATTATTTACAATTGCTCTTACAAACTATTCAACTATTCAAATTACAACTAGATACTACTATTCAATTTAAACTCTGCTCTTTGGAAATTTATCGCCTACTATATGTTCTGTCTTCAGATTTTTTGCTATGGCGGCAGCAAATAAACTTATTTAGAACAAAATAGTTAGATGGTCGTTAACCGAATGAAAAATTAATAAAAAAATGTATCCAAAAACCTTCTTCTGCTTTCTTATTTACATATTCTTTTTTTTTTTAAAAGGCACCAAGTTTGAGTTATTTTCTTGAAAAAATAAGTCCTTAGGCGAGCTACTCATTCGTTTGTTTTCCTGATATTCCTCGTTTTAGCTGAGATGAAGATTTTGTTAGAGACGTAAACCTAAGGACTACTGCGATACACAGAATATTAACAATTAACGTAAAATTACAATAAAAATGGTATGAACAAAGAACTCGCGAGTTAGTCACTGAAATTTAAAAAAAATTGAGAGGTTTTTTTTTGGTAGAAAGAGCCGATAAAGCTTGTACATTAAATTTTTGACTGAGAAAAATTTCATAAAAACTCCGCAGAGCGATTTCGGGCCTTGTCCGTTGATTGGACAAAAGTATGGGAGTCGACGGTAGAGCGGAAAAACGCAAAAAAAAATGTAATTTGTGCATGTGGGGTTAGATGTTAGCTCGGTTAATAGAGTAAGATTACAGTGGAGTCAGCTACTACCCCCTATTTCCTAAAATTACGCGTAAAACAACATTTGCTGAGGCTGGCTGGTCGCTCTGGAGGTCGCAGAAAACGTGTCACTGGTTGTCCGTTGAGGAGGATGATTGCCAAGCAACGAAAGCGAAGATCGTCCTTGAATTATAGACATAAATTAAGTAACTATCTTAATTTAAAAATAATTCACTAATAAAAGATCTTACTTATTGTTCACTGGAATCTCTCCCTCCGGAGCGCGAATGCTCCACAGTCGCTTGTCGGGGTCCAGGGCGCAGAACGATATCATGTTGGCAGAATAGTGCTTACGTTGCAAGCAGCGCCCTGCGTCAGCAGTTGTTTCTGTGCCGGTGAGTGGATTTCGAGCGATTGAATATCCTACAAATTATAAATTAATAAAAGTCTCAATAAAAAATTAAAAATTCAGCTAAATTACCCTATCAGGGATAATCAGTCTGCAGGGCGTAATCGAGTGCTGGTAGACCAGTGCCGAAAGGGATGAGACGACGGGCTCATTTGCGCATCCCTTCAATCGGACACCTCGAGACGTTGGCTCAACAAGGAGAAATGGCGCACCAACTCATCACCCCCAGGACTTCTCGCCTGGACTCCAAGTGGGGGATGCGCCACTCGGACAACAAGCCCAAATGCATTTTTAAATGTTGTCGAATCCCGGACTATGAAAGTTCCGTGAATTGCATTCCGCGGCAGGGACACGGCCTCCTCTCTTGAGATGCTCGGCTTGTACCAATATTTTGAGGAATCTCGCACGAACCTTTAAATTAAGAAAAATCCCTTTTATAGTTCAAATCATTCTTTAATAATTCTAAAGAAATAAAAATTACTTGACGTGATGTGGAGCCACTTCCTGAGGTTCACTGTTCGCGTTCGAAGTGTTTGAGTTTCTTCGTGATGTGTAGCAGGAGATGGTATAATTTTGGTTAACGACTTCGTGTAGATGCCCCTTCTATGCACCGGTGTACAAGTCCTTGCTGAAATTATAAAATATTTTTAGTAAGTCTTTAAAACATCAATTGAGCCTTCAATCTGAGAAATGAGAAAAACTTGTCT